>OX411880.1:13967495-15456719 GCA_948293265.1 Cheilosia impressa
TAGTGCATCAGCGTTTTTGTTCACTTTTCCCGGCTTGTATTCGATTTTGAAATCGTATTCCGAGAGTTTGTGATGGAAACGTACTAGACGGGAGGTGGGATATTTTACATGAAACACTCCCTTAAGTGGCTGATGATCTGTGTATACTGTAAAAGAGCGCCCTAAAAGATACGTCCGGAAGTTGTTGGTAGCCCATACAATAGCCAGGAGTTCCTTTTCTATTGTAGAATACCTTTTTTCAGCAGGATTTAAGGATCGACTTGCGTGAGCTATAGGTTTATCCTTTCCAACCTTACCCTGTGACAGTAATGCCCCCAATGCTTCATTGCTAGCATCCGTAGTCAAGATAAATGGCTTCGAAAAATCTGGGTAGATTAGGACTGGGGGCGTAGTTATTGCCTTTTTCAATTCTTCGAAAGATCTTTGGTGCTCCGGCGTCCATTTGAATTCTGAAAACTTTTTGTGTAGTTCTAACTTTTTGTGTAGTGCGAATTTGCGAACTTTTTGTGTAGAACAAAAACAGTGATTCTTAAAACAATTGGGCCGCGAAAGACACAAAAAAAAACATAAAATTCTACGACACTGCGCAGTAAATGAAGCAGGTAAGTATCCAGTATCGTCTTGAATAATTTTTTTTCCTTCTTCAATGGGTTTAAGCTAATTTTATACCCGACCATTTAATCCGATTTTTGAAACCCGACAATTTAAATCTGTAGCCATAATATTTCCTCAAAAACATGAAATAAACCCGCTGGATTCAAAATTGATTTAAGCTCGGATTTTAAACGGTTTAAATCGATCTTAACCTGTTTTAAACCTAGGTAATGTCAAATTTCACTAAAAATTACACTTGTTTTTTGTTGTTCGGCACTCTCAGTTTAATTTTATTTCATTTGTGCCCAATTTTATTTTTAAGATGCATTAATTATGCCGAAAAATATAAATAAATGTAAAATGAAAATGGAGTCCCAAAGCAGATGACATTTACGAAAACTACGAAAGTTTCCATTCAGTGTCGTCTGTCGACAATGAAACAGAAGACGAGGACCTGTAGTTGGAAGCGAATAAATGAAACAAACTGCAGACGCAAGTTCCTGTGTCCATTTTTTGAGTACTCAGACTGGGATCCGTGGAGTCCGTTGCTTTTCTACCATCCTTTTTGCGTTGAATTGACCTTGGTCGAAGTTCTACATCAGTCGTCGACAATTCCACCCTTAAAATTTATGACGGCTTCTTAACTTAAAATATTGAATCAAAAGTATTAGTCTTTTCTTGAGAGGGTGTTGCCATAGCTGATTTTTTCACTAAAGGAAGAGCTACTTTATATCCATATTCATAAGTTTGTTTGTTGGCAAGCAAGAAGAATATAGCCCAGCTATTCTATGATGGACACAAACCTGATAAAGCCCTGATGATCCCCAAAGGTCCCACCAGTAGGTTAGGTAGTAGTAATAAATATCATAAGAACAAAAACATATTTCGTTGTCGACAAGTGTCACATTTTCGACAAAAGAAACGAAGAATCTTGCAAATATCGTAATAGGAAATCAACTGCAAAAACTAGCTACTCATTTGATGTGATTCTTTGAGCGGCAATCTCATTTTTAATTGCGAACCCTCCAAGTTGGTTGACATTATGGGCGATCACTAGTAGAGAGCCGATCGTCATTTTGATAGACATTCACGTTTGCATTTTTAAATTCACGTCAGAACGGTTTCCAAATCCACATAAACTCGTGCTCGTACCTCTTTAATTGACGCACATTCTAGAATCCGACATAACAGCGCACTGGAGACAGTTCACTGGACGTAGGCTACCCGGAAGCTATACGCAGCTCTCAGTTTAGGTGACATTGTGATTTGTGAATTCTGAATACTAACATTCCGTCGCAGATGTCGATATTAACAAATCAAATCCCACTTAAAGGTTACGCGCAATTGTCAGTTTCACGTTGAATGCTCACGACTCCCGTTCCGTCATCGCTCGCTGCACCATATAGTCCACCTTGATCACAGCCATCTTGGATGCGAACAGACCCTCGCACCGTTTCCCTTCGCTGTAATTTAGTTTAATAGATCAAACGGGCTTACGTCATCCCGCACAGACAGAGATGGCGGCAAATTTTCAAAGCAACAACTTTCCTGTCAACCTGTCCGTCGACGAGTAATATAGATGTCGGCCTGTCGTTGCATTCAAATTGTGCTCAAAAACATTTCAAATGCACAAACATTTCCAAATCGAACAGTAGTTCAAACACATTTGAGAAATTTGCAGATCGCCGTTTGAAGTTTCAGCGCTCACAGTTGTTGACCTATTTCCCCGAATCAATCCGTTCGAGTGGATACTTTGTCGAACTTTACATTTAATTAGCCAAAGAATGCAATTATAAATTTTTCCCAACTGCAACGAACGTTTCGAATTTTATTCTCTTTATTTTCTTGCAAACACAAAAGGATAAGTTTGTGAACAGATATGGTCAAGCCAAGTGGCGGTGTGCGTCGAGGACGTACATACAAAAGCAACTGCATAACCACAAACAACACAGCAACAAAACGGTATCCAATTTATCTGCGGCATTTTAATATGACATATCTGTCACCCGGTGTGCGCGGTTGGTTTGGTCGATAATTGAATAGAAATTAAATTGCCCCAGACAACTATGTGCTGGGGGAAATTGATTCCGTGTTACAATTTGCACCGGCGATTTGTTCAACATGTGTGTGGACATGGCTTAGTGATGTTTGCTTGCTGCGGACACGTCGACTTTGCCGAGGGGATGGAGTCGATATACAGTAGATGTACACGGACAATTGGAATTGTGGAGTGTGTCGCAATCGCAACGCAATGGGCCACTTAGAGTGGAGACTGTGCCATGGGGAACGGAAAATTGCGTACACATTATGGAATATCATCTGAGATATGAATTGCCAGGTGACAGGAGGGAACGTTTTGTCCGATAAAGGGGATTTAGTTGGTAGGAAGTTAGTTGAACCACAATGATAGTTTTACGGGACGAATGGGAATGTTTCTTTCGATGGGAACACCGAACCGAGAGCAATTTTGAGGTTATATTCTATCGAAATGACGTTTTAAAAATAAACTGTATAATAAACAAGAAATTTTGGAAGTACATTTAGGGTTTTTTTTAATAAGTTTGTCTTTCGAATTGGGAAGAAATTTTTGAAGCGATAGCAAATTTGACAGCTGTCAGCTGGTTTGAATTGATTTTCATTTGGCATATCACCGTGAGTAGACTGGCAAAATATATGTTAATTTTGATCCGAACCTACAATAACCTGAGAAGAACTCTTCAATCTTCTTCCAGTGGATATAAATGCGACTTAAGGGGCCAGCCCATAGAATCTGTCGGGTAAGCTTCGACTGAAAGGTTGATAGAATACAAAACAGCATATATGTACCGTATGCGACGGATAAAGTAGGTTTACTTTTTTTTCTGTCCGTTACACCCGTGGACAGTTGACATTCGTCACAGCGTGCGAAAAAACACTTTCATAATACAAGGAAATATTGAGATCATGAGAGAAACTGTCAACAGCTGTCATCGTATGCGACACATTGGGCACATTGAAGAATCTACTTATCTTAAGTCGACTAGATTGGTCTGGATAAGATGTAACATGAACACAAAAACTAGACTGGTCGGGAACGTCACTTTTTCTACGTCAGTCACATAGTAAACTGACAACATAGTTCTAAGTCACTAATTTCTGAGGCCACTTAGCAATGCAGACGCACGTAGCCAGCGGTTGGAAAACCACCAATCTTTGCAACACCCAACCTTTAATGTTTGGTGTAGCTCATCGTGCGCCTCAGTTTTATGAAAGGTCCAGACAACAAGCGATTAATGCCAACAGAGAAAATGATGACAGATTATTATTTAACCTACTTCGCGAACACATCCATCTAACTCGTCACACCCGTGGTTTCTGCAAGTTGGCGCAACTCCGCATACTGCTAAAACCTCCATTCATTTGCTGCATGAATAATTATTGATTATTGATGATTAATCAAAAGACTTTGAGATGTCCAGTGCCACCGAAGTCGCCAGACCGTGCACTTTCTTCTACTTTTAATGTTGGTATTAAAGGTTGAATTGACGAAACTACAGTAAAACATCGTAGTTCCATTAACGATATTCAACTGATCAAATTTACTGACTAAATGGATGACGTTTGGAAAATGTGTCATTTAAAAAAAATTCAATTCCGCATTTCCTGATGTTAAACGTTTAAAATTATTAGGTGCGTTTGCTGACACCTTTTACTATGCGAATGTTCATAACCTTATTTTGTATATTTAGGAACATGTTCTTTAAAACGTCATCCGCAGGTGTCATAAACAACTTTGTTAAATGTGAATTCTATATCGAAATAAGCAAAAAAAACGTTCTTCTTTGTTTGTTTTATAATCGATGCAAAACTAAAATAAACAGCAACAGATAAAAGAAGCTCTGTTATATTCGGTTTATTTATTTAAATCAAAATTGTTCCTTATAATATGCAGGAAAACCGCATATTAACCTTTAAACTGTCAAATTGTCAAAATTGACATAGGGTCGTATAATTAAAACGTAGCAATTGCTTTTGCTCAAGGGAAATATCAAAATGAAAGCATTTGCTACATTTCGCACGAATAAAAACCAATTTGAGTTAGTTCCAACTTTTGACATGTTCGAAAAGCGGCGGCACTGACCTTTTACTCAGATCGGTATGAATAAAACTTATAAGACAAAGCAAATGCTATGCAAATTCTGAGTCTGCTATTTAGATGTACGCACATTTTTTACATAAAACAATCCAAACATTGTGAATTTTCGATGTTTTGTTTATAAATAGTTAAATTAAGTTTTGTTCGTGCAGGAAAACCAAACAAAACATGGATGTGATAAGTTTTCACGTTATACCTGTTTTAACTCTTGTTGTTAATGTTCGTACTAGTAAAAAACATAATAAACAAAGAAGAACTGGTGACGATAATAACTTGAAGCAATTGCTTCGTTGACATTTTGGCTAACACTTTTTAAAATGATAATTTTGAGACGCGTGGTGGTGCCCTTTCAAATATCCAGAAAATTAAATCTTTCCTAAGGTATTTAGGACATCCGGGCTTTCGGGTAAACATTTCAAAATTCATGGCTTAACAAGTGAAAAATTTATGTGTTTAAGCGTGTACAAAATTAAGCACCTGACAATAAAAGTCACACATTTGAAGCGCAGCGTTTTTTTTTTTAAGGTCTTGATAGTTGGAGTTTGGGATTTGCCTAGCAAAATATTTCCCACAGCTTCTATGGCCTGGCCAAACACCAACTCATTTTGGTTACTCTTGGGAGTAGACGAGGTAGTCCTCCTTTCTCATCGGCTGCTAAAAGGCAGAAGAGTCAATTAAAAGCAAATAGAGATGCACTTTTGCTTACCACGAAGCTCTTCCAAATAGCCCTCTTCGTTACTCAGCGTATTTTTCTTTATTCAAACCTTTTGGAATATTAGGCCTAATAGGTCGATGTACGTAATGCTGCTGATCTTGCACTTCTTAGGGGTAGATTTTTGGGAAATTCGTTAACAAGCTTGAGGTCAATAATATTTTACGACACTTTTACATGTTTTTTTCCAAAGAAAATGTGTAACCCCTATGGGGGCACCCCTCTAAAACGGGCCAAGATCAAAATCTTCTGAAATACATGTCCACCTTTTTCTGTTCGAGTCAAATTGCACATCAAAATGGTAAGCGGTTGCAATCATACAGTCCTTTTAGAGAAGTAAAAGCTTTTAACACTTTACCCCTTAAAAAAGGGGCCAGTTTGTAAAATGGGACATTCATCTAATAATTTAACCATCTCTATCAACGAGCAAAATTTCTACTAATAGGTACGGCTAACACTTCCTTAATCCATCGGGTTTTGAGAAAAAAAAAAAAGCCCCCCCTAAAAAGGGGCACATTCAAAAATCACTTCTTATTGCGCGTCTACTCTACTAGTGTAATACAACCTCAAAGATCCATGCCCTTCCGATAAGCTACTTTTGGGCAGTGCAGCACTCTGTCTTATATATTCAGCTTTCGACTACTGGTCTGCACTGGAAAGTCTCGTTCAACCACAAAGAAGAAAGCAAAATTGATCGTTTTCCAATTATCGGATTAAATCAGATAAAACACGGTCTTACAGCGACCAACTATATATGTACCATCCAAATGAGAACATGTTTATTATTTCTGTTATCTAATTCAAGTTGTATCTGTATCGCGCAAACGAACAACTTGTAGGTGTAGGTACCTAGGCACCATTCGAAGTAAGACAAATGACTTCTGTTTATTCGAGTGTCAGTGGGATAAGAAGCAAAATCGATTTCGATATTAAATCGACATCCGTCAAACGGTTGTATATTACTCACTCAACGATGACATTTGAGCGATAACACTTTCCATGCCAGGGGTTAGTGAACTCTTGCTCTCTGTGTGTGTGTGTGTGACACTTTGTACCCGATTTAGACACCCAAAAGATCGAAATAAAGACACTAACAATACACATTCAGCTGCCAATATCTGTGATGCAATTAAAAGCGCCCCAATGCACTCACATGTCACTCACTCACGCTGACAGTAAATGAGCTCCAAGTGTCTTTTGGCGAGCACATCCCAAACCAAATTGTCTCTACCCCGGCTGTTTGGTGTCCTTCAAAATATATTTCATCGATAGTCAAACTAACGACCAAGACAATAGGTAGATAGACAGCTCTCAGCGAGGTATGTTGGGTCGGCGAACTGAGCCCAGTTCCCATTTGAGCGAACACACAACAACTCTGCCAGTCGTTTTATAGAAGACGACGAACGATGATGACGACAACAACAGCAACAGACAACAGTTGGCGGTCCGGTCACCGGTCCCCAATGAAACGAACTGGGATTGATTTATTTAGCCGCTTCTTGTGGGATTGCTTCATTTCTCCTCGCCAGTTATGGTGATCATTGATTGTGCACTCAAAAGTGGGGTTCGGTTTGATTTCACAGTGACAGTCTGAGTCAACTCTTTAGATTGAGCGCTTCTATGGGCGTCAAAAGGGTTTCGGTTCTCAGAAACTGACGATCCCTCTAATCTAGGGATGGCGTTAAGGAAGTACATTTGAGGACGTGAGAGTTGCGGTCATTCCGGAAGGACATCACGTAGTCTAAGAGGGGGTATTTGATTCACCTTGCCCGTTATTGAAAGCCGTAGAGCTTAGTTAGGAGTTTTATTTTTTGAAAAAGGCCGATATGAAATGAAATTGTTTCTTATAAAGGATGTCCCATAATTCACGCAAATTGTAATTTTTATAGAAAATACAGATTTTTAATTAGAAAGCTTAAATTTTGTATCGATTCATAGAGTCTACAGATTGGGTCTATGTATGGAATAGCACATCGGATAAATTGCCGCCAAGGCTTTTCTGGCAAGTACGTACTCTTTTATTGAAATTTTCTATGAACGTTTCGCATAAATGTGGCTAATTTTCATTAATACACCTCCCGATTTAATCTTTCAAGGCGTTGGTGGTGGTCTATGCTTGTTTGCATAGACCCTTGACTTAAAAAAATCCCAAAGAAAAACAGTCCAATGGCGTTAAATCAAAAGATCTGGATCCAATTCTGATCGCAAAAACCCCCGATTATATGAGTTGCAAATGACTCAGGCAGAAATTGAATTGTTTCTCTGGCTGTATGGCATGTGGCACCGTCTTGTTGAAACCACAATATCTTGTAATTTAGGCACTAAGAAGTGGGTTATCAATTCACGATAACGAACACCATTAACTGTTACTGACTGAACAGCCACATTTTCGAAGAAGAATTGTCCGATAATGCCTCCAGCCCAAAATCCGCACCAAACAGTCACGCGTTGTGGTTGCATTTGTTTCTCAACAATTACTTGTGGGTTTTCTGAACCCCAAATGCAACAATTTTGACGATTAACGAAGCCATCAAGATGAAAATGAGCTTCATCACTGAAGATGATTTTGTTCGAAAAATCAGCATCCACTTTAAAATATTGAACAACGAACTGTCAGCTGTCACATTGTTATCTTTTTCCCGCTTGCATCATTGTACTATTAAATGGCACAGAATTCAAATTCTGTATGAATTATGGGATACCCTTTATAAAGAATTACTTAGCTGAATTTCAGAAAAATATTTCTGAATTTAAGAAAATAGTTCTTTGGGTCACATTTTGTACATAACACTTCTGTGGATAAGGTTTGTGATGTCCATTGGCCTATTGCCAAACTGAGTAGCATATTTGGAGGTTCCTCCGAGCTGTCATATATTTTCAGGACAACGTCAGGTGAATGTTAATCATTTAACGCAGATGATCGGGTATATCTGTTTTTCTTTATTTTTTTATAGAACTTTAAAGGTCAGACTAGAAGTTTTAACTGAAGATAGTGCTATTAAAATCCAATTGATAGCGTCGGTGACGTGAAAAAAACCCGTTCAAAGACTCTTCCAAAGACAAATTCGTCATTGAACGAACATCTTCTTAAATTAAGAAAGTTGTAGCAAGATTTTTTGATTCTCCGTAGCAGAGTTACGACCTAACCTTATGACAAGATAGAAAAAAAAAGCCACCCGGAAGAGGTTATATAAAAAAAGGATTGATTTGACAGTTTACATTAACAGGGTGATTATATAATTAAAAATGATTGAATGAATATGTAATAGATTATTATAGTAAATAGGGTGATTACAAAATTAAGTAATTATGGCTAAACAAAAGCCTATACACGATTTTAGAAACAAAATCGAATGGAAAGGAAACAACTCTTCAAATTTAAGAGTCGACTTCTTAAATCAAGGGGAATTTTCAAAAAACGTTTCTTCCTTTTCAGAAATATATGAACACTACTGTCTTGCCAGGGAAAGCTTGCTTTATTTTATTGTTTTAAGAAACTCCCTCTTCTAGTTTAAAATAACATTCAGCACATGGAAAAGGTAGGTCATAAATGGACTTGACGCCCCAAAATTTGATTTACTACTAAACTGTGTCTTAGAAACAAGGAACCAATGACCACTGGGTAATAGGTCCAGGACCACTTTACAATTTGAAGGCCAAAAATGCAGTTGTGCAAATTTATTCATCAAGCCTGCGCTTACAATAAATCACCCTACAGTTCAACACGTTCAGATAGATAAGCAACTCGCTGACAGTATAACAAATCGAGTTCGCTGTTGAACTCTTTCGTTTTTCTTTTGTTTTTTTTTTTCTTTGCTTGTGCTCATTTACGCTCAAATATCCTTATCTCGTCTTGTTCGCTGTTTTCCACATGATTTACTACCATTTAATGTCACAAATCTGCTGTGCCAAACATACTTTAACAATAATTGCACAAACTGCACCCACACATTCCATTTGTTCAATTAACTTCTTTCACTTGGTGCAGTATTGACGGGGAACAGCCAACAATGACTGTGTGCAATGCAAATGTAGTGCAAATCTGTTCCACCGATAAACACACCGAGTATCAATTAAACATTTTTTTTCCTCTGCTCTCTCTCTCTCCCTTTTCTCGGCTCAAAGTCAAAATTAATTAAACCATATGCAGCACTACCACCAGCGTCATCATCATCGCCGCCATCATCAACTGAGCGGAGTTTTAAATTTAATTCCAGTCAGCGGTTGACAGTGTTTAGTGTGGTGGTGCCCTCTCGCGTATTCTGTCCGCGAGCGAACTACTAAATTCGAAATTTGTGTGTGGGGAAATCTAGATAAGGACCAAGAAACACAATCAGATATATTAGCGACTAGCGCGCACACATTGTGGCAGGGACACTGATGGCAAAGCAACCAAATAAGAACTTCAAGTCAAAGTACGAAAAGGTAAGGCAGGCACCAGCAGTACACCACACCACACTATGTTGTTGTGACAATGAGTGTGTGTTGTGGACCAAAAAGAATGAGAAAAGCACAAACCAAACGGCGCAGGCGCAGCAGAACTATGCGCAGTCTCTGAATCTCAGTGTGCGCATATCGATGGAACTTTGACTCTTGGCATTGGCATATCGCACTCTAAATTACCTCGGAGTTGGTCGCGATGTGAAGGTTTTTTTCGCGCGCAAGTTTTATCGGCAGTAGCAGTGAATAAAAACAAAGTGCCGTGTCGCAAGAGAAATAATGGTCGACAAGCAATCCCAACGAAAACGAAATCTGTCTCCCTCTAAGATGGGGTATGTGCACATGCGGTATGCCAAATGAGGGCAAACAAATACGGAAAACGGAATTTCTCTACTCACTCGATGGCATTTATTTCTTTAGGCAGATTGTATCTGTGAAGGTGAAGGACTTGGATCTGGTGGATATCGCAAGGACGAAAAAAGACGACGCAGAGGGGTTGTGTTGGAGTCGAGCTCTAGTGGTATAATTCAAATAGCAGTCAGTCGAAGTCATTTGCTGACAGTAATTTGGAGGAAGACTTCAAACTGTCAGACTCAATCTTTCATAAACAGAGGAAACGCGTTGAAACGGTCAACTTGATTCTAGTACTAATAATAATAATAATAATAATAATGACCAAAAAAGGCACAAAATGCTCTAAACTTTGTCTTTCTTTTCGACAAGTAACCCATCAGCTTTCGATAGAAAGCACTTTACAAATTTTGACCAACTATGGTCTCTTTGTGGCTGCAATGAATGTAATTTTTATACCCTCCACAGGAAGGTATATTCACTTTGCCAATACATTTGTAACGCCAAGAAGGAGTAACCGGAGACCTCATAAAGTATATATATTCTGAATCAATATCACATTCTGAATCGATTTAACCATGTCCGTCTGTCTGTCTGTCTGTCTGTCTGTCTGTCTGTCTGTCTGTCTGTCTGTCTATCTGTCTGTCTGTCTGTTGAAAGCACGATAGCGCCCAAAGTAATCGACGTAGGTGAATGAAATTTGGTGAGCGAACTTATTTTTATCAGCGTCAGGTTGGTATTAAAAACGGGCTATGTCGGTCAAGTAGTTCTGGTACCTCCCATACAAAACCAATATTGGACCCATGCCTCTCTGTCTGTTGAAAGCACGATAGCGCCCAAAGTAATTGACGTAGGTGAATGAAATTTGGTGAGAGAACTTATTTTTATCAGCGTCAGGTTGGTATTAAGAACGGGCTATGTCGGTCAAGTAGTTCTGGTACCTCCCATACAAAACCAATATTGGACCCATGCCTCTCTGTCTGTTGAAAGCACGATGGCGCCCAAAGTAATCGACGTAGGTGAATGAAATTTGGGGAAAACACTTCCTTTTATCGGCGTCAGGTTGGTATTGAAAATGGGCTATGTCGGTCAAGTAGTTCTGGTACCTCCCATACAAAACCAATTTTGCATGACTTGTATGCAGTGGAGGGTATCAAAGCATCGGCCAGGCCGATGATAACACTTTTACTTGTTTTCATTATTTTTAGGCCTTTAAAAGTACTAGATTTAAGACATTTTTTTAAGTTGGAGATAACAACAAAGATAAAAAAAAGGGGGCACATTCAATTGTGTCGATCCTACACTAAACGTTCTCAGCGAACAGAGCCACAACAAGACAAAGTTCTGCACTTCGTCAACCATCGCTTTCCAGCTGCCACGTTGGCCTTTTCCGGTCTCTTACTTTTTGACAGCGACGGCGAGCAGAAGTTTTCCATACAAGTCTCCTAAATATTTACCGCAATAAATATGGAATAATCTAGTTTAATATATTTAGGTACTATTCTTTGTTTCATTGTAATTTGTTTACCTTTTTCATTACGCAATAATCTGTCTAGTTATCCGAAGTCGACTACATTGGTCTGGAGGTAGACTACGTGATGTGTACTAAACGCAAAAACAAGATTTTCAGGTAACGTCACTTTTCCTACGTCAGCCACTTACACAAACTCTCTTTTTAGTCAAATTTTGACATGTCGAGGCCGATGTCATTATGACGTAAATATTTGTCCTAAATTTGTCACTACGTATGATCGCCTGTCAAGCGTCTGGTCACGCAGGCTGTCACAGCGCACTCTCACGAAAGACACACAAGTGACCACAGAATGGCCGAGTTTTTGTGACGACAGCATGTCAAAATTTGGCACGAAAAGTGACTCGTGTAATCGTAACTTAGTCGCGAAATTTCTTGACTGGATTCTTCGGCTACCCCTCCATAGACTTGAGACACATCAAGTCAGACAGCTGCCAAACTAACTAAATTATATTCTTGAACATGCCCAATATATTTATAAGGGTAAATTCGCTACTAAAGTGATCTTCGTTCGGATCATTGTTCATTGTTCAGTGTTCAATGAAACTTAGCGCTGAGGGAGCTGCCACACAGTGATCGACAAGCGATTGAGCGACGTCGCTCAGTGGCCACCGCCGTACGATTTCATACTTTTTAAATTTGTTGAGCGACTTCGCTCAATCGCTCTGTCGCTTGTCGTTCACTGCGTGGCTGCACCCTGACTTTCGCTGCGTAAGCGCTTCGATGTGAATCGTTTTTGTGAGCGAAAATAGTGGTCGGGTAGTGCCGAAATGTAGCCAGTGTCTTTTTTTGTCTTTTTGAAATTGATCCTCTTTAGCTGAGTACAAATAGGTAGAGGTAACGAGATTCTGAAACACTTAATACCGAAGTAGTGGGTTTGAAAGGCTTTTGGGGGTATTTCCGAGTATTTTCTAGCAAACCCAAGAAACAATTTGGCTTCTGCAAAGTAATAATTTGTAATTTCTGAAGGCAAGAGCTCGATGGAGCTGCTATAGTATTTGCTCAAAGTATTTGTTTCGATAATAACTTCCCTAAGACCTTTACGATGCATATACACAGGCTTTATAGAGGGATATGAAGTTAGGTTTCGGTTAACTCTGTTCAGTGCAAGTGTGCTTAGTCGTCCTTTATCGAGTTATTGTTTGTGGGCGGTACGAGGCTTCTTCTTGTTGGACATTGAAAAGAGAAGTGCTCGAATGGACGTCCAGTATGTTGGAGGCGTGCCTTGCATTTTACAGCAAATGGTCGATTTGGTAAGTAGCTTGGGAGGCTTGAGACAGTCAGATTGTTGTTTAAGCAATTAGCTTTCGAAGCCTAGTAAACTAAAATCTCCTTAGGGTCTTCGAAATTTTTTCACCGCTTCTAGTTGAAAATCTAACTTCGCCGGCTGTTAATCCAAGCCTAGTTCCCTTTCTTCGACTAAATAAGACGACAACCATTGCCCTCTGTGAATTGGCAAACCATTCACAATCAGACACTTTGGCATTCTCCGACAAACAAAATCTGCCCAAAAAGAACCCAAAACCGGAGCAACAAAGACCGCATACCCATAATGAAATTATACCACAATGACATTGATCTGTATACACAATTGATTGACCGTGGAATATTCTCACTCCATAGTTCAATTCAAAATAATCATCTGTTCGCATCAAATAAATTTGATTAGCCTGACAGGAGGCGCACAATGGTTCGCCCCAAAATCAAAACCAAACAACAGAAAGATCCTAACAAGACGCGTGTAGCCCAAGACAATAGAAGAAGACGCAGAAGACTCTGAAAAGCTCTCGACTTTCTCGTCGATAATTTGTATCTGTCAGATGCGCGGACCTTTGACGGCCAATCGGCGGTGGTGTGTCACCACCACCAGTGGTGCCATTGTGCGTGAGAAATGCCCATCGAAGCCGTGTACATTATGACCACCCGTCGCTATGTGGTGACGATGCAAAAAAAAAACCAAGAAGAACCATTCTCACATGCAATAGCATCCTAACACACCATTTATAGAATGTGGACAATGGAGCACACACACAGCCACACGTACGAGTGCATTGCGAGACTTTAAAGGCAATTATATGCACAAATTCGACGTTTGAAACCTCAGCTCGTGTCAGAGATACAATAAATTTGCGTCCACCATTGACCATTGCTACCGCGTAATGTGGGTTAAAATTTGCATAAATGGCCACCAGCCCCCGCAAAATAATCTCCGATAGATATGCGGCTCCTAATCGATGTTGGATTTGAGTTATCGATTCAAACAAAAAAAGAAAAAAACACAGCCTGACACACAACAACGTTCCACGAGTGAGAACAATCCACTAAAACATTAAGTAATCCGCTCCTTTTACAATTTACTTACAATTTACTTAAAAAGCGAAAAAGGCGAAAAAGGCGACAGGCGCACACAACAATTAAGAAAATCCATTGATGGATTTACGGTGCAGCGACGCCGCCACTCTATCGAGAGTGCGCAATCGTGTTCGCCGGCCACCACTCTCGGCTCTGGCCAAATGCAGATACAGGAGATAGATTTTTATTTGTCCAAGTTGCGGTTAATTAAATCACGGACAGTTTTGCATACTTAAACACCTGGTCCGAGGAGGCGTTGCACTATTTTTGGTGCTGCCAATTTGGAGTATCTGCGGGTATTATATCAACACATCAGCTGCACTCACCTTGTAAACATCGTTGACTGCTGTTGTTGCTGCTGTTGCTGCTGCTGTTGTGACTGCGATTGTGATTGTTGCTGTTGCAGTTGATGCTGATGCTGCAGATGTTGATGGTGATGTGGGTGTTGAGGCTGTTGCTGCTGCTGCTGTTGTTGCTGCTGCTGTTGCGACGGGTGATGGTGGAGGATCTGTTGGGGATGAAGGTGCGGATGGTGTTGGAGGTGATGCGGATGATGTAGGATATCCGTTGATGGCGGTGGCACTGGCATCGTTTGTGATTTATCTAAGCGCTTATCGGTGTACATTTTGAGTTGTTACAGCGACTGACAACAAAATGTCAAGTTGGGAGGACTAGTGAATGGAATGTAGCACGATCATCTTCGTGTTGATGTCTGTAAGGAAAAATAAACGCCAATTAGGTTTAGAAAACACAGATCAGTTAAAAAATTACCTAAGCATAAAGTTCATACCAAGATTTGTATTAAGCTAACGACAAGATAAGTGTTAATCACATATTCAAATTTTAGCGGATTCTGGAAATTACAACAAACAATAAGTACACGAATAAAGTTGCGACAATTGGTGTTGCTTTTAAGTTTAAGTAAGGTTAGAACACTATAGCCTCAAGTGTACTGGCGAGGAGGACTACCCCATGCCACACCCTTGTCGGAGCTGAAACTCTTTGGGACAAAAGGGGTTATCCCTTGCCCGTTGTAGTCCCATTCACAATTATTTGAATTTAATCGTTTATTGTGTGTTTGACTCGGTACTGAAAAACTTCGCCATATATGAAGACAATCCTGGATAATAAACTGAGGCAGAGACTGCAGTCCAAAGGCCAACAGCGACAATCTCGACTCAAGGTTTCGATCCTTAATATGTAAAGCGGACCAACAACCAACATTCGCCTATACCTGGACGGTAAATTTTATATAATTATGTGGAAAAAGGTAGTAGAATAAAGCTAGAACCCCATAGGACAGTGTGGCTAATTTAGCATATTTCCTGCTAAATTTAGGAGGCTTATTTCATTTTTAGCCTCTTATTTTTAAATCATGCCATAATTTTTTTTAGCATAATTTTAGCAGGATTTTGGTTTAGTCAAATTATGAATAAAAATAATAAATAAAATCAAAGCAGGCAGGTGCAAAAAAGGCATTACAATTCTCATTTGACAGCGAGTACTGAACACAATCATTCAACGAATTCATCTAATAATAGGTCTGTTCCTTTACTTACTAAAGTAAGAATATAAAAGACTGTCAAAATGGCAGTGGTGGGGATAAATGTTCTCACAGAGAAAACAACTTACGAAAAAGTTAGGGAACTTTTTTTGTAGTAATCTATGAAAATTAAAGATACATAATTCAAAAATTCAAAGAAGTGCTACAAAAAGTCGTTAAAATATTGTATAAACTCGAAGAATTTGCTAAAGTCTAGTATGCTGTTCCAGGAAAGCTAAAATTAAGCGCTTCTCCAATGTTTCTCTCAACCATTTCGCTTAATGTTCGCTTAATTTTGACAGTATAAGCTCCGTAAAAAAAACTCTGTTGGTAAAGCTGATTGACTCGCAGTCACTTTTTTGTTTTTTTTTTAAGGTAAAAATGGTTTTCTTGGTATTTTTTTTGTTTCTTTATTTGTACTTCTACAGTTTCCTTCTCGAAAAACTCTTCCAGGTACTTCTCGTTAAAATTTTTCATTTTTAAAAGAAATTAAACTACCAACAACGAATTTCTTTGTATTGAACTATTTTCTCTGATCTGTCAAAATTCAGCTGTGAAAAAATGTATTTTGCATTAATACCTACGCTTACTTAAATTCTTAAATTCTGTAGCGATTTTTCGTACAGTGGCTAACAAATTTAGCTTGAACTGCGCACTGCTTGGCTTAACCGCTTTGCTTAATTTTATCTTTGGAGACATTTTTGTATGGGGGCTTAATTTAAGTGCGAGCAGCATACTAGGCTTAATTTACTAAAAAACATAATTGATACCTAGCGATGAAAGTGATTCGGAATTAATCGATCTTCTTCTTCATGAATGCAAGTACAATGGAAAAGTTTGTACTGATTGAACTACAAGCATTCGAGGAGAGGAAAAAGCGCCACGGCATAAAAATTTACGTGGGGGAGATTGTCCTTTCTTACTCCTTACAGCGAGCATAGAATTTCGTCGCCATTTTCGAAAAGTATCTAAGGAGAACATTCAATTTTATTTTCCCGCCTTTTGATACCATTTTAATATAGAAGAAATCAAAACAAATGCACTCATATGTCAAATAGGACAACAAATTTCAAATCAGCTGTTAATTGTAAGGTGACTGACAGCTTTTTCAATTAGATTGGCCGCATTCAAGAACCTAGTCATCTTAAGTCGACTAGATTGGTCTGGATGAAATGTAACCTGAACTCAAAAACTAGATTGGTCGGGAACGTCACTTTTTCTGCGTCAGCTACATATGAGAACTGTCAACTTAGTACTCAGTCACGAATTTCTTGACTGGATTCGTCGGCTAACCCTACAGCTGCTCTTTTGACCGATTTCCCCCAATCAAAACCGAGATACAATTAGCGAGAGAGCTGTCAAACTTACTAAACTAGATACTTGAATGTCCTCATTCTCAGTGGAGGGGTAATGTCTTGCTCTCTCGATGCGTCTCTCTTTTACGAATTTTTCGAGTTAAGGAACGGCGTTGAGTAAGAATTCCTAAGATTTTAAATTAAAAGTAAAGGAACAGACCTCTTGTGTGGTGAGTATTATTAAGAGTTAGTTGTGTAGTTGGATGGAAACTCTGAGAAAATATCCAGACTCGAAAAAGTGCTCTAAAATCAGAAATAGATTGTTTCTTTCTTGCTCAAAACGAACATTAAAAGTGACTTAGAGCAAACAAAAAAGTGCTCCGAGAGCGCCCACTCGAATACCACATAAGAATCAAGTTAATATTCTTAAGACGTGTCTTATGTCAGTGAGCATAGTTTAAATTTCAGTACAATAAGATTAAAATTAACCAGCCGGGAATACTCGCAAAAACACTTGAAAACTTATTCGAAAACAGGAGTTTTCCTATTAATATTTTGGCGTTTTCCACGAAAACATCACGAAAACGGCTTCCAATCGTTGGGTTGTTAAAAGAAACACACCGTTGGAATATTCAACAAATTAAGCAGAACAGCTGGCAGAACTAATGTCACAATTTACAACTTAAAATCAATTTCCTCACTTAATTGATGGACTAATACTATTTTCAAATGATCTGAAATCATTTTATTTGTTAATTTAATGCGATCGAAATTTGCAACCAAAATAATTTACACGACAGTTTCACAACTAGCGTCTCACAGCTGATTGAAACGTCAAACGAAAACTAGTTGGTGTTCGGTGTGAATGCATCGACGAGTTTTCGATGCGATGTGAATAGGGTATTAGGGATAAAGTAGAGAAAAGTCCTGATCCAGTATTTTTGTAGTTTATTCCCAAAACAATTATATTTTTCCTAATTTTGTCAAAATGTATAACACAAATTAATAAAGAATATAAATATACAAAATATAAAAGCAAGACAATCTGTCTGCGTATAAATTATCACCCAACAAACTTTCATTCAAAACATCAAGTGACACGAGCGTCCCATCGACGGCCAACCGAAGTGCACGTGCTGAAAACAAATTTCTAACGCCACTGCTGAACAAACTGCCAATAAATACAAATGTCGCCATGTCATGCAAATAACTTAACGCTTTGTTAAAGTATGGCGAATCTAAACGCTCTAATCAAATGGCAGCGCGCAAATCTGCAAAGCAATCCGCTGTCCATTGTTTGCAATTCAGTTGAAGTCCACTCCAAGAAAAGCGCCAACTTTAGGTAAATAAACGGCCACAATCATAAAACAAATTCAAGTAGTTATCAAATCGAAAAATAAAGTAACACACCACAAATACACATGCGGATGGCAGGGATACAAAAAAAAATATCTATCTCCTCGCCTGTGATTGTTCGTCAAGTGTCGTTTTGTGATCTATGAGTCAAAAGACCACAGGCGGTGATGAGGATAGGTTTTTTTTTTTTTTTTAAATGTGTTTTACATCTACGAAGAGCTACAACGATGTGAATCTAGGAGTAGAGCCGAGAAGTGGTTTTTCGAGTACTTCGATTTGTAAGAACAATAACGCAACATACAGGGGCAGCCAAGCAGCAGACAGCCGGACAAGAAGAGTAAATATAAATATAGTACGGCTTTTCGAGAAATTGTTACTTTTTTTGTTTCTGTTATTAGGTACTTTTCAGTGGTGGTGATCGATCATGGAATGGGGAGTGAGAGAGACCGATGGAGGACGACACGTACATCACACATCAAACACATCGTCCAGTATGTCGGTTGATGGAATGGATTGATGGTGGAATACTGTACCACAAGTAGATGGCTATTCAATGGCAAAACACCAAACGAGATGGGGAACAACAAAAGAGCCTTCTTCAAGAGCAGTGTCTGAGAAGGTCAAGTGGGTAATCTTTTGGGTTGTTTGGAGATGGAGTTTCTGGTGTTTGATCGAGTTATTTTTTGGATAAATGTTGAGTGTGGATATACGCAGCAGGAAAATTGCAAGGGGGTGAGGTTTAGAGTCTGTCCAACGGTCACAATAATTTTATACGGGACGATGTACGAGTAGTGCCACCTAAAGGGTTTTCGAATAAGAAGCGTTGTTTTGGTATTCAAAGAAAAATGTCACTTTTTGAGATAAATGATCGGATGTTTATTTCATAATAAAGAGGAAGGTATGCCGTTAATAATGAAAAACAACATCAGCCAAACGGCCACCACGAGCACGCATAGAGGACCATATCCTTTTTATGAAATTTTCCATAACCAAATCGCAAAGTGGCTGCCCTGTGTCTTGATAGCCTCACGGATTTTTTCTTTGAGGTCTTGAATCGACGCTGGGCTGTTGGCGTAGACCTTATCTTTCACGTGGCTTGAGTTCTTGTATTAACTGAACTTTATAAGCCTTAAGACCCAAGTCTTTATGCAAAATACGGTGTGATGACGTTTGTGGAATGCCCAATTCCAAAGAACGACGAGGAATGGACAAATCTGGGTTCTCTTCAACACGTTGGGCTATAGCAGCAATATTCTCAGTTGTTCTTGAGCGACGTGCACGGGTTTTGTTCTTCACATCACTAACTTGTCTCAACAGCGCGAATTTTTCCACCAATTTCTGTATTGCGGTCCGACAAGGTGCTTCACGACGACCAAAAAATGCTTTAGTTTTGCGAACTGTGACTGCAAGATTTTCACCATTTTTGTAGTGAATTTTAATAATTTCAATGGCGTAGTTTCTACTTGTCAAATGTCAAAGAATAAAAGCTTCAAAAGTGACAGCTACCGAAATAGCGGGTCATTCACAATAACACCTCTTATTGGAAAAAGCTGTAGAATACGACAAATTCAGATCGATCGGAGTTTTTAACGGAAGGGGAATCGTTTCAAATAGGACTTTCGGCGTTTAAAAAAGGGAAAAGTAAAATTTACGAAGCAGCACCAATTTTTACTACAACATAGTAAACAATATAAGTAAAAAAAACGTAGGACCCATTTCGTTTCAAATGTCGCTCCGGTCTTGCCAGATAAAGTGAAAATATTGACCAAACCGATTAATTGGAATTGACACTTAATTTAAGCTTAAACCTACTCTTTCTGTTTGCAATTATTTATTCTCCAGACCCAATCCTTTTCAGATGCCTTCAAAGATCAAACTTCGCTATGAAATAACACATTTGACTATATCTTTGGATGAAATAGTTAAAAGAGCTTCCTATAGCACTACTTATAAAGAGTCTGTCATTAGCGACTTGACAACTTCAAACTTTCAGTGTGAACCCGCCCTTAAACCAACTACCGAACTGTCAATGTCAAAATATTTAGTATAGTCAACATTTTCATCAACGTAAAGTACATGAAGGAACGACGTTTACAAATAATTAAAATTAACCGAAAATCCGAGTCGAAGGTCGCAACTTTAAGAGCGTTAACGCCAATTTTTGCCCGTAATTCTCGTTCCAGTAGACAAGCAAATTCATAGTCTAGTGAAAAAAATTGATTCAGAATATTCGCTGCTTGATGTTGCCGTGCCAGCGAGACTACATTTTGCCCGAAGAGTGGAGAATATTGTTGTCGCAAACGAGCCAAATCAGTCAATTTCATGACGTTCTCAAGAATGGGGCCTCTCTCATACCACATTATGCAGAATTTTCCGTAAGGATCTTGGCCTACACCGTTTCAAGATCAAGCTGAAGAACTAAAGCCGCTTGATCGTATGAAGCGACGTACGTTCTCGAATTGGGCTCTGGACATGATGGAAGAAAATGAAGAATTTCATCGCAAATCGTCATCAGCGATGAAGCGCATTTTTGGTTAAAGATCGTGTGTTTTAACGACTCTGGGCTTCTTTTTATGGGGCTACTTTAAATCATTGACCTTTGCCAACAAGCCGGCGACGTTAACGGAGCTCAGAGGCAATATTGACCGAGAAATAGCGGTCGTATTGGTGGAAATTTGCGGCAGAGTCATCGAAAATTGGGTTCAATGTATAGACCGCTGCATATACGTTCCCGTGGTGGACGTATGAACGAAGTCCAATTCCATTCATAAATGTTTTGATAGTAATTCAACTTTTTTTGAGATATCTCTTGCATTTGATTTAAAGAAGAAGTTGTCAAGTCCTTGATGTAAGAACCTTTAGAACCCTTGTAAAAAAGAACAGTTCCAAGAGCTGCCTTACTGACGAGTTACAAACTTCTACGTACATTGCCTCCAAAGGATGGTGCTTATAACCTGACAACCCTCCCTGCCAACCCATTCCTTTGGATACATTTTGCTTTATCGCAAAGCTCTATTGCCCAACTAATTTCAACTGATTATAGCCACTCAGAGGGCCCGAACTCTCCCCCACTAAAAACAGTGTCTCGTTCAAATTTGCACTAACAAGTGTAGACCAACCAAACATGCACTGATCTGTGACAATCATGCGCAAATGACACAACAATAGTCCGAGCTAAAGTCGTCGACAAATATCTTACCAATCGGTTCGGTATGTCCCCCGCAATTGGCATAACCATGTCGATCCCATTCCCAGCAGCAACCACAGTACACCTCCGTCCCATTTCTCATTGTTTCGATGAATTCGCAAGGATCCGGCGAGCTTCGTCCGCAATGGCTGCAGCCAGACTCCACTCAGCCCATAGCGCACACAATATCCCGCACGGGCCTGGGCCGGTCTGTTTGTTTCAGTTGCTGTGTCCATTGAGGGGCGCAATGCCCCACAAAAATCGAGGTTAAGTCGTCCCAAGAGCTGCGGCGAAAGGGAACCAAACGATATTTTGCCCTTTCATTTCAAAAAAACACACACTCCCAGTTCCGTTGAAAGTAAAACCGAGCCAAACACATCTAGAAGGGTGCACTATGGGCATTGGGCATTGGGTATTGTATAGGCTATAGGGTATCTCGTGTGGTGGCCCCTGATAACTGAACTACATATATCGCGCGGTTGCATTTCACAATAACAATGTCGAAACGAAGTTATGCCAGCCGCACAGTAACGTTCGCCGTCAAGTGAACGGCAGCCAGGGAGAGAAAAGAAAATTCGAGGGAACAGAACAAAAGCTCCTGCAGCTCCTTGCAATGTGGTGCAACACACAAAATTTCAAAAACAACCTCCAGTCGGTGCAGAAAATAAAAATTATGTTCTGCAGGGAAATGTCCAAAGAATACGACTTTTGTCGTTTGTTTATGTTTATTGTTTGTCTGTTTGTCTGGGCTGTTATTAAACAGATTAATTTTTTTTTTCCTGTTGCTTTTTAAGAATAATCATTGCGGAAAGTGGATGCGACGAAGAAGCCGGAGTGGAGCGAGGTTGAACTACAAAAGAATATCAGCGATGCGGGAGGTATTTACAAGCGACACACACACATAGCGATACTTGTTCGGATTCAGATTCAGATACTTTTGTATTGTTATTCCGCAGCCAGGCAGTTGTTGGCTTTTATTCCGTCTAATAATCATTTGGAATAATAATTTAAATGTGGTCTGGCTGTGCGGAGAGTGTGTGTTTGTGTGTGTGTGGTGCCTCCACCTGCAATTATGCACTGGGATTGGATGGGACTTGCTTCTGTGGCTTGCCTATGGTGCATGCGGTCGGTGGTCAATGCATAGAGTGGTGATGCTGAGCGGTGGCAGCGAGCGGATAATGTTTAGCGAAAAACGATCATGCAGTAAATTATCGTTAGAGGTGCACTCTGAGAGTGACCTTCATTGTTGGCATTTGCCATGGGTATTATTGGCGTTTGACTGGGGATAAAAAGAATTTAGAATGTAATTGCGCGAATTCTATACAAGTATCTATGGCATCAGCATCTCATCTGCTGTGTATATATGCAGTGTTAGAAGAAATTGTTGCGAAGATCGGTGATCTTGCGCATTCTTTTGGCGGTTTTGTGACTCTTTACATGTGGGCTTTTGTTTTGTATTGCTTAGTCTGATGGTACCTATTTTACAAAAAGCCTTATGACAAGTGGGCCCTTGCTTTCTTAAGGTCAGGGACCGTGGACGTTTAACTGATTCGCGATCGGAATTTGATTGGGGAGAGAGCTATGTTGTCGAAATGATAAATCTCCAAGGGAAGCCAAGCAGTGTTAGAGAGATATAAATCTTTTATAAGCAGTATAAGTTCCATAAATAAAAGGTTTATGACTTTTAAAGCGGGACTAATATACGTTCAAAATTTATTGGAGCATCGTTGTCTTAACTTTCTAAGAAACCCACTCAATAAAACTAAGGAAGTGACGAGACTGAACTCAGTTTTTCTGTCACTGCCCGAATCCCTGTCACTTAAAGACTCCTATTTTTTTAAGAACTTTCTGATGTTTAAGACATCGAGCTAAACGAAATTTTATCTTCTCTCCAACTTTTCTGTCCAAACATTAGGTAAAATCATAGCTAAATTTTGGCATAGAGTACGCCGTGGCCAAGTGTCACCAAAAACAGTTGTTCTTTGAAAATGGCTTACTTCAAAAAGTCAACACTTTCCGATTTTAACCTTTTTCTGTTTTAGGTACTTCTCGCTGAGGTATTTATTAAAAAAAAACTCATCCGTGCTTACTTTTCCGCAATGCAAAAACTCAAAAGAGCACAACTATCTGTCAAAATTTAGCTTGGGAAAATGTGCCGACCCATTAAATGGGTACGTGGACAGATACATAAAGTACATTCTAAAACGAAAGATAGATTATTTAGCTCGAGCTGCGTACCACTCGGCTAAAGGGATTCGCTTGAACTTAGCTCAGCTTAATTTTGTACAGAATTTTGTAGGTTAGCTCAAATTGTGTTCGAGCAGCGGAAAGAATTTTCGGTTGAGACGGGTCTATTTTCGCAGATTGCAGCCAGTGGCGTCTTTCTAATCTATTCTTCAGTCACTGATGCCAAATCAAATGACACGATTGAGTAGTACATCCAAATGAAAAAAAAAATGTCAAAATGAGTGTCAGTCACTGCAAACGGTTCGCGCGTTGCTCCCATTTTACGGCAGTCGAAAGCTCCACCTACCCTTCAATATCGACACTTCAACGTTTGGTTGCCAATTCGAGACAACCGGTTTGGTAAACAATCAGCCAATACTTATCAATTCAACGCCAGTTCGTTCGAGAAATTTGCCGCGGTACGTGAAAGTATAGAGGAGAACCCGAGGCAGTTAATTCCTCGCCGTACACAAGATGTCGCCCTTTCGCAGACTTCGACTTGTTCAATTTTGCATCCGGGCTTAGACCTACACCCGAACAAGACTCAATTGACACACGAGCTCAAAGTTGTTGACCATTGACTACGCCTTTTCGTTGACTGAGCTTCGGAGCTTTGGTAAGGATTTTGGGCTAGCGGCTTCATTGGTCAGTACTTCTTAGAAAAGAGCGTTGAAAAGGATGTAACCATAAACTGCGGGCACTACAAAACGATGGTAACCAATTTTTTTGGCGAAAATTAAACACGAAGATCGACGACATGTGGCCTCTCCAGGACTGGGCTAAGTGCCACACAGCAGACGGCACGATGGACATTCTACATAAAATACTTGAGGGTGTAGTTATCTCTCGCAGAGACAACAGGAAATGACCACCAAGATCGTGCAAAACGACCCAGCTAGACTGTTTCTTGTGGGGTCTCCGCTGAAGTCGCAGGTCTTTGCTAACTAACTGCAATTGACTCATTTCTTAACCAATTCCATCGCTCTAATTCAACCGGATCTAAGAGGCACTCAATAAAAATGCGATCCGTGCCACAGTAAGAATATTTGAACGAAGTCATATTTCTTGTAAAATGGACCTTTCAAATAAAGAAAGAAGAACCCCTCCTTATTGAAAAACCCTTTACCATCTACAAAAGTAACTTAGAAATGAGGGACTGACTCTAAACAAATGGTTCAATGCTTGGTTTCAGCGCCGAAAGAAAGAAGATATGAAAAAGGTGCAACTACGTGTGTATAAACCCTCAAAACAGGCTCAAGCTGCAAGTAAAGAACGATCCAGCGCTACGGAAGCTTATGCGAAGATTTATTTATGCAGAGTTTTTAAAACACAACAGATAACCACGGTATGAATTTTGTGGGAATGAAACACGACGCATGCCCTTTTCTGGGTGGAATTGAAGTTATCGAGTAGTCATCTTAAAATTCAGGTTTTCAAACAGGTTTTCGAGCATCTGAGTCCAATATCATTCTTGCGGTGAAATGTCAAACTCAAAAGAGCCCAAATCAGCGGCCAACATGATTTTATTGTCGCTAGAAAGAGTGTTGCCAATTCGAAAAGAAACCTCTATTACACCTCAGATATAAGAACTTTAGTAACTGTCACTGTCAGTATTGCGAATATGCGATTATATTGAAAACGAACCAAAATTCTGTGTCTGTAGATTTTAGAGATTTCTTACAACCGTGGTGGACTGTTTCCATGCAGCTGGTTTTAAGTTAGACAACTTGCGGGTTTCCTATGCGCGCGTTAACAATAACAAAAACCAGTCGGAGAACAGATTTATCGTTGTTACGAAATTGTTGGAATTCGGAACGTCACATCGTACCCATATTAACCGTCGTTGAGAAACCGTACGCACTCCTGGTCGATGATAGTCACAACTTCTGTAGACCCTACGCTCAGTAGTACGACAAACCAACCACTGCGCCCACCTGTCATCTGTTAAGTGAACACACTAAAAAAATCCTTATTTAAAATCAAGCAACTTTCTGTTGAAAACTCTTACAGAGTTGGACTTAAAAATAACCGAGTCAACATAGTTAAAAATAAACGATTTACCAAATTTTCTCAGCCATTAAAAACAAAACTGTTTGGTTGACATTAATCTAAAAACTTGGTTGATTACAACTGAAAAAATGTGTCTTTTGTTAACATTATGCATTTAACAACGAATGCTATGTTGCACTTAATCCTCGATTTTAACCTCAAATTTTGTTCAGTGATAAAGCTCGTTTGTGAATTAACGTCTTCGTCAATATGCTAGATTGCCGGATCCAGAAACATTTGTTGAGGTGACGTAACATCCACTTAAAAACACTATGCTTGGTAAGGTTTATGGCTAGGGGGCCAACCAAAAACACTCCCCCGGATGTGAACAAAACTTTTGAAAACAAAAATTTGCTGTTAAGTGGAAAGAACTAACTTTTCCAAACCGTCGAACTCAAAAAATTGAGCGAAACTAGCTCAGAAAGCGGAAAATATACTTCAAAGTACTTACGTGTGACTTCAAGCTACTTTGAGCCACCTGCATCTTTGACATCTGCTAGTGTCAAAAATAAAACAAAACAAATACTACTACCACCGATTTTTTTTTGCCATAAGCCTAGTACGCTGCTCGCGCTTAAGCTTAGTATCCTGCTCGCGCTAAATATTATCTCCCATACAAAAATGTCTACAAAGATAAAATTTAGCGAGGCAGTTTAGCAAAGCAGTATCCTGCTCGCTCGCTAAATTCTTAACTTCATGTAGATGGGTCGATGAAAAGTCTCCACTCATTTAGCTCGCAAAATAAATGTCCGGTACATTAAATCGAAGATAAATTTTGACATGAAAAACGGAGGAAGAAGTTTGTGTTGCGTTTACTATGGATATTTGTTCGAAACTTTTACAATGTTAATGGAAAACTAGTTTCTTTAAGCTTCAAATCAAGCAAATCAGCCTGTTTTTGCAAATAGGAATTTATGGGACACGAAGAAAAGGGTCTTCTTCTGCTTGCTGTTACAGAAATTATTTGAGCTGCTACTGCAATAATAATATCTTCTTCAATTTTTCTCATACCCATTGTTTTGGAATGATTCAAATACTGCGATGTTTTTGAAGTTTGAAATTCGAAAAATGTAAAAATTATGTTTACTGATTACTGTTATGAAGAAAAAGTTTTTGTCCCATCTATATGGTGTGTAATAATAATTTAGCGAGCATTTATCTTTGGTGTGGAGAAACGAAGTGGAGACTAGGGACGCTAAAATTTAGCGCGAGCAGGATACTAAGCTTTAAGTTAAGCCCCCATACAAAAATGTTCCCAAAGATAAAATTAAGCAAAGCAGTTAAGCCAAGCAGCACACGCAGTTCAAGCTAAAAGTGGCTTACACTGTATGAAAAATCGCTATAGAATTTCAGTAAGCGTATTAATGCAAAATACATTTTTCCACAGCTGAATTTTGACAGATCAGAGAAAATAGTTCAATACAAAGAAATTCGTTGTTGGTAGTTTAATTTCTTTTAAAAATGAAATATTTTAACGAGGAGTACCTGGAAGAGTTTTTCGAGGAGGGAGCTGTAGAAGTACAAATAAAGAAACAAAAAAAAAATACCAAGAAAACCATTTTTACCTTAAAAAAAAAAACAAAAAAGTGACTACAGAGCAAGTCAATCAGTTTTACCAACAGAGTTTTTTTAGCGGACATTAAGCGAAGTGGAGAGGCGCTTAATTTTAGCTTTCCTGGAACAACATACTACGCTTCACCAATAGATATTTTTAGCTTCGAATCTAGTAGTTATTTATTATTATTTTATTTATTTTAGTAGTTCACGTGGCTATATATCCATACAAATTTTACAATTGTGAGCTTCGTTATTAGTACAGCGGTTTATGGTCATACATTTTTTCTTAATTTTCCTGTGGTCTCCAAATGGACAGCGAAACATCTGCAAAAAGGCAGCGGAAACTAATTTGTGGTAAGTTCCTTCAGCTGCTACACAAGTACAAGTGACATTTGACAGTTATTATTAAAATTATACTGTTGCTAGTGGTTGTGGGAAAAATAGATTATCTTTCGGAATATAAAAATTCAATATTTTTAACCATTTTTACAAAAATAACCCCCAAAAAGTAGAAAAGAAAACGAAGTGGAAAACTGTTCCAAACAATCTACTACAATTATCCACTTTTCGCCATTATTTCGCATCAGCGGCATACCAAATGTACAACGAAAACGAGAGCGAAATGTTTCGTTCTTAATTTCATTGTGTCACTTTTGTATAGGATTTTTCGTTCCGGAACAGCTGCGTTGCAGGCTTAAAGACAGATTTTGAATTCGTTTCTTGTCAACTTTGTGCACCCGGCATATTTATCAGTGGCTGCCGCTTGAAATTCTCTGAGCTGTTTAGAGCCTGGAGATAAACTGCTCGGTACTCGTTATTTTCCTAATTTTCTCTCTTTCTGTCATGATCGTTTTATATCGACTGTGTTCGATTGACGCGAATGGACCTTTTGTTGCGATTAATTTGGAATAGACTAGAAAGATTTGAGAGATATGCTCCGCAGTGCGTGTCTCTTTAGGGTAAGTAAAGATCTAAACCTAAATAACAAGTTTAAATATAAATGGACTACACGTTATTTTTGTCGTAACGATTACTGCTGAATTTTTTGTAATTTATACCAACTGAAAGGTGAAGTTCTTGCTTTACGAAAAAGAATAAAATGCGTTGCATATTAATGGGCTGGGAGTTGTCATCTGAAACCACTCGCATGTTCTGCCAAATTTATTGGTTACTACAAATACGCCGCGATCAACTTTTTACGAACGCAAAAAAAAGAACAGCTTCCACTTAGCCGTTCGTGAAAATAGAACGGATGACCTCGCCGATGATTTCTTGTTATAGCGAATTAGTTTTAATAAAATTCAAAATTGTAGCCCACTCGCCCACAGTGCGTAAGCCAAAAGCTAACCACCAACTGGTGTTAACCCGCTCTTAACCAATTCAAACAATTCCGTTTCATTGTCTTATTTGTTTGAATCGAGTCGCTGTTGTTTTGTTTTCGTCTGTTTACTCATTAATTCGAAGATTTCTCGGTGGACCGGTAGCCACAAATCTTGCGCCTCACTCTGGTCTCAAAGTGTTAATTAAACTAATTTTGATTAAAATGAAAAATAAAAAAAAAAATAAACCTCACCACACATTGACGCAAGAAATTAGTACACCCCGATGAAGCGGGGAGGTTTTTGACCCGCAACGCTTAATGAAATATAAAAGTCACACCGTGTCTGCCTAGCCTCCGCCTTCTATGTATGCCCATTCGGAAGGAAACCCTGAAGAGGCCAAGCACTAGATGCCTTCGGTTGGAGGCAGTCCGCTGCCTTATTGCGTTTAACCTCACGTTTTTCGCGCTCGGTATGAGGCCATACCTGCCCGCTAAGAAGGAACAGCAGAAACGTCTCATATTAAGTTGGTAGCAAACTATTTTTGGTAATATCAATAAAACATTGGACACAAAATCGATTTCGAAACACAAACCCATGCGGATAGAACTGGCGTTCAGATGGAATTCTCTCCTCTCGGCGCAAAATGGCAGACTAGGTATGTAGTACTGTATCCCTATGGGAAACGCCAGTATCTGCATATTTACAGATTTATTTGTCGTGTTGGGGGATTTTTTTTTGTTGTCTCTTTGTCGCAGTGGACAACGAGAAGACAACTTTTCTGTATGTGCTCCTTATGGATATTTTCTGTGCGCGCCTCTTATTTTATATTTATGTTCATTCATGGGATAGCACAATAAAATGGTTTAGCAATGTACAGAGCGAGAGAGAGGCACTCTACGGGAAAGCTCCGAGTCTGACTGGGGGGACATACTTTTGTGTTCTTAAAATTCCACTCGGTTGGACGCTATGCAAGAGCGAGAGGCCGGAGTTAGGGACGCTGTCAATGGAGGTGTCTCGGAGTGAAAAAATGAACAAAATCGTGACTTTGTTTCGCCATGGAGACCCTAGAAATCAAGCTTGAAGCCAGTCATAAGTATGGTTATAAAATTCGTGGATTCATCTACTAATGTGTTGTATTTTGTATTTAATTAGTTGTTGGATCCCTCCCCTCGCGCTATTCCACATGACAGACCACAGACGATTGACACCTAGTTCCTGGAAATATCAAGTTCGCTGTTGCACTCTTTTGTTTTTCAGCGTTAAAAGAAAATAATTTCTCTCTGACTCCATTCTGAAGTCAATGTGAACATTTATAGTGTAAATATGTCACAGTTGTTAATCGAATTAGTTTAAATTAACTCTTAACACAACTGTTTGTGAAATTAACACAATTTGCGTTCTGTCTGATGAATTGTTTGTTGGAACTAATTATTTGATTTGGGAACATTTCATGTATTGAGACGTTTAGATTCAAAGGCAGACTAAAAGAAAAACTGAAACCAAATGGTGCCCTATTAATTTTCCATTTTGATGTCAAATATCATATTAGAGCTCTTAATACCGAGGAAGACCAACACAGCGCTGAAAGTCGCAACAAAACATTAGTCTCCTTAACATCGCGTACAGAAGAACCCATCCGCCATTTTGTATGAATGCCTAAAGCAATTTTGATTGACCCTAAACAGTGTGGACTTTGTTTAGAAAAATCCACCATCGATGGAGTTTTCACTATTAGACACTATTAGCATTTTCGGTAACAAACACTTGACATCAGTTTGGTCAGTGTCAACACCCCATTGCCCATGTTGAAGTAAATATAATGAAAGATGTCAGTCTCGATTTCCTGAACGCAAACAGTTTATCTGTCAAAGCGAAAGTGCCATTCATAAAAGAGTGTCCGCGAAGAAAAGACGCTATTTATTCTGGACCTATTTTGACAGTCAGGACGGTTGACCGCCGCCGTGGTTAATAATAGATGGAACCAATAAAGTTTCAATGCATTATTGCGCCATAAATTACTGCAAAAGTTTCGTACATTGACGGCGAATAGAATACCACTTTTGCTTACATTTCCATCAATACAGTTTCCGAGACAGTTTTTCTGGATAGATTCATAACTCTGAAGGACGTACTGGGGCTCCAAATCATCTAAATGAGTTTTGCTCGTTTAGAAAAAATGGGTTAAAATTACCTAAGTCTCTGTAGAAAATAAACAAGTATTTTTTGTTAAAATCTACAGAGTTAAAAAGGTTAAATGCAAACTGTTAAAAACAACACTCTTTATCAGTTGTTATCAATCAAGTTAGTAGATTAAAACAGTCTTATTTTGGTTTTTGTTAAAATCTAATGAGTAAATTGTTTGAAAACAGCATAGTCAATTCGAAGTTTTAACACAACGATTGGTTATTAATAACCGTTCTTCTTATCAATTTTAACCAATTCAATGTTTGTTAAAATCGAACAACTTCTCTGTTAGAAGAACTAATAAATCTTGTTTAAATATAACCAGGTGGGTCGGCGCAATGGCTTAGTGGTTAGTGTGTTGGGCTACTAAGCGAAGGGTCCCAGGTTCGAATCCCGCAAAAACCTTAATTCCAACTGAAGGTTTTTTCACTGCTCCACCAGTGAACTCGCGAACATCTGACAAACTTTCGAGAGTAATATAACTGCCATGAAGGAAATTGGAAATTGTAGATCCCTGCCATTCGTTCCAAAAATGAAAAACTCACACAAAACGAATGGTTGTCAGAAGCTAGGCCCGGTCCCTACGGACCTGTTGAGATTTAATTTTTTTTTTTTTTTTTGGGTGGCTTGACTAATAACAGAGTAAGTTGTTTAAATACTACCAAGTTAGTTTGTTATTTACGACTGAACAAAATTTGGAGAGGAAATTGATAAATCGGTTATTTTTAACCGAGTTTCCTTAAACAAGTTGACTCGGTTATTTTTAATCCAGTAACTCTGTAGGAGCTATATTAACAGTATTACTTGGTAGTTTTTAACCGAAAGTTGATTGATTTTAAATAAGTGAATTTTCTGCGTGTACTGGTAGTGTACTGGACTACTACGCAAGTGGACCCATGTTCGATTCCCAGTGCGACACATGTAAGTAAAATGTAATTTATAACGAGTACGTAAACATAAGCTGCATGGAAATTGACAAAAGTCTTCGAAAATATTTATTAATAAGATAAAAAAAAAAATAAGAAAATGGAATATTGAAAAATATAATAAAAAAAACATAATTTTTTTCTTTTTAATTTTTGAGCTTCTATAAAGTTTCGGTGATGACCTGCCGACGTAATAACTAATAAATGAGAGATGCTTCTTTTGCGAAGCATTAGCCTACCGTGGATGTTAATTGCCTTATAGACGAAGAAGTTGTATTTTCGGTAAGATCTATCCAAACTGTTCAGGAAGTCTTAAATAAGTAAATACCTGCATTAAAGTGTGCCATTATGTGTTTCCATTAGGCTTTATGCAGTTAATATTGCGGGAGGTGAAATAGCTTTGATAGTTCATTATCGAAGTCAAATTGTATCTTGGGCTAGCACTCCATTTATAATAAGTCTATGCTCAATCAAACAAATCGTTGGATGGGATACTCCCAATGTCTGTAGAATTCCTAAAATAGGCTACGAATATTCGCGAAGAAGACGGTTATAATCTAAGAATAGAATTGCCAGCACCACATATTCAACTTTATTTAATCCGCGTCCCCAAAATTAAGCTACCTATTTATAAGAAAGTGTTAATGCAACACAAAACAACTTCTTCTTCTCTATAAAGCCTAGGTGGACCATTGTTCCCAAATAAAGGTATCGGCTTCACAATGCTTACTTTACCTACTTTACAGCATTCAAAGACTAACAGTTCGACTAATTGAATAGCCTCCTCTACAACTTCTAGCGCACAGAAATAAGATGTTCCCAGCAACCCCAGCTACATCAAAAATACCAAGGAACTAAATTTTTGAAAACAAGAAGAGAGAACTTTGGAGACATATTGCCAACAACTTACGAAAGTTGAACAACTATCAACAAGCAGCGTCTTACATTCGACAGTTGCGCGAAAAGTGTTAAAAAAAAAAACAATTGCGACGCTCAATTGCAGTCGTCAATTTTTATAAATTTCGTCATCGCTTTGTTATCATCTCTCTAAATAATAAATTATAAATAGACGCAACTATTCCGTAAGAACCCTAGGCCAAGCTTTAGCTTCTCACAACCATTCGTTTTGTGTGAGTTTTTATTTTTGGGAAGGAACTACAATTTTACGGCTAATTGGGAAGCTCTTTTATGACAGTTGTACTATCGGTTGTTTGTCAGACGTCGCGAGAGGTGGCGCAGTGGAAAAAAACCGTAAGATATAATTTGTGTCATCTATCGAAACTGCCCAAATATCTCTACAGAACTATAGACCGATAGTCTTCTAGATTTCTGTTTCATGTTGGCTAATAATCATTTTTGGCCTTAACATTAAATGTTTCGTAGGTCACAATGGGTAATTTAATATTGAAAATTTCGTCATTGTGAGTTTGTAAAATCTAGCCTGGACACTAAATACGATTATTAGTACCGCGCAATATTTTCTAAATTTATTGATGATTTAAACCGAGAACTTTAGTGCCGTCGCGGGTAATTACCTTCTACTCGTAAAAATCGTGGAGAACCATCAATTAGTGAAGCCCTAAACGTTTCTGTGCGTCCTCGTTTCTGAGCTTCCTCGTTTCTGCACAGTTTGAGAATTCTCTTAGGTGACCTCTCGATTCCAGCCCCAGTCTAAATATCAAATTGGTCCACTTTCAGCCCGCGAGTGCGACTTTCGTCGGTCTACATAATGTAGACAGTGTCAATAGTGTTCGGTCTTCGCATGGTAATAATTGTTAACCAAACCATTGTTCGTATTCATAAATATTTACACTTTTCATAATTTGTTGCGAGAGTGCCCTGGAAGAATGGCCGCGCACGGGTTACAAATTATTAATTAACACACTCGATGCGAGAATATTGAAAGTTGTGATTACTCATAACTTATCACTTGTATGGGTGGTGCTGCTATTGTGGCGGTTAAAAAATTCTATTTTAAGACTGCCGAAGCCGAATTTAAATTTAGAGTTGAAATTCAATTCCCTACGTCTGCGAAATCACACAGATTGGACACAAACACACACACACCCATGCCCGAGTGAATGCAATTAATCTTTTCTTCAAACACCTTTGTGAGTGTCTATCGAATTGGGGAATTTTTATATGAATCCGTTACTGTAACTATGAAGTGCCAAAGAGTTCATCAATCATAGATTGCTTGAAGATCTGATAAAAATTAACACGGGATTAAAAAAAAAAAGAAACAATTCTCCGAGAGATGATGGAAATAATCCGTCAGTGAGTAAAAGATGTTGAAGGTTGAATAGAGGATATGTACGAGCTCAATCTTCTATTGAACTTGATTAGGTATATGAAATATGATGTCTTGGGTGTCAATTATAATTTTCAAACGGGGATAACTACGAAATCAGTTTATCGCAGACAGATATGCGACTATCAAAAGTTGTTAATTGTTGGGATGAACCAAAATATCGTTTAAGAGCTACCTAATAGAATAATTAATAAATGACAGGTCACTGTATGCACCGATCACCTTTTTTGTAAATATGTGTGCTTAAAGTCTAATATATAGTTTTGCTCATATCCACTTGAAAAATGTTGTCGAAAAGGAAGCAACAAATGGAAGAAAGCAACAAACGACATATTACCACCAGTCCAGGCGCAAACATTTTCCATTGAAAATGTCAAAGTTTTGATTCCTGCAACACAAACACAGAATTAAAAATTTTACGTGTACGTACATGACCTCAAATGACATCGCCCCGCTTTTAGAAAACTTGAATTAGTAAATCTCTTGATTGAGTTTTTATTTTTGGGTTGGCCGATTGCAATGCGATTACAACTCATACCATTTTAAGAAAGATATCAAAAGAACTGAATAAAACTCTTAATTTCATAACAATTGACTAACCAACCAACCAGGACTCACATGAATGGAAGAGACTAACATCGTGATGAAGTGTCCTCAGGCAGAAGTGGGAAGATTTACAAACCAACTCCGACAAAGAGTTCTTGAGCGATGGGAGTCATTGAAATGCAAAAAATAGGAACACCTTTTGCTTTTAACTTTATAACGCTTCAAAAATATTTGGAATTCGCTTTTTTCAACAAAAATTGCTGAAAGAATGTCAGTTTTTGTCATAAAAGTAAAAATGTTTCCGAAGTAAATGGTTTAAAGAGAGAACTTCCTATCCATAGTCTCTAGGGAACGACTTGGAAAAAAAGAGAACTCTGTGTGTCATTTTAGAAAAATAAAATAAATAGTTGGCGTAACTGGTCTGTGGGGACCCTTGGCCTAGCTTCTCACAACCCTTGCTTAGTAGTCCAACATACACTGCGCCGGCATACTCGTACAGAGTATCAAATTCAGTTGTTATATAGCTTTATGTAAGACAGCTTAGTTGCTGTCATGGCGCTACATCATTAAGCCTAGGCTTGTGTTGAAATCTCTGCAAAAAACTAGAAGGGAAGAGGTTCTTGAATATTTGGGGATAGACAGAAAATAGAAAAAATAAATTCAATATTAATCTTCCTAGTTTCTAGTCAGGTTTGATCCCCGGCAAAACGCAGCTTACATCGTTGGGTTTTTTCCACTTCACAACATCTTGTGAACACCTTACAAATAGCTTCGCAATTCAGCCCGTTTCGGCCTAAAATTGTATTCGCCACAAAATTGCGAGTGCCGAAAACTAAAACCCACGCAAACAAATTTCTGTTCGAATAAATAAAATTGAGAACTATACAAATCAAAGCTGCATTCGAATTTTAGCCTTTTTTTAGAGCACTCAAATTAGTTGTCACATATGAAATTTAACTAAGAACAATTCTCAAAAGTGCGGATGTTTATGTTTTCGCTGTCAACGACAAACATACCTGACTGACATTTCTCTTTGCTTCAAATACTGTTGCTGTTGAACATACCGATGCAAGGAAACACGTGCCAGGGAATTTACACTTTGAAGAAAGTAGGTAACAAAAGCTGCTCCCAGGGTTGGAAATGTGACTAAGGCAGTTACAACCCAGTCGTCTTAACACTGTTCTTTATAGTAAGCATTCTGGACGTTTAAGTATTTAGTTTAGTAAGTCCGACAGCTGTCTGACTAACTAGATGTATCTCGGTTTTGATTGTCTGAAATCGGTCATATGAGCAGCTGTTTCAGTTGACATTTGTGGAGGGATAACAGACGAATCTAGTCAAGAAATTCCGGTCTAAGTACTAAGTTCACAGTTCGCATATAATCGCACGATAATCGTCTAAATGAGCTGGAGAAGCGTTTAAAACAAATTTCAGCTATCTGCTTGTTATTTTGCTTTGTCGCTGTCAACGCGAAAATGAACATCCGAACAATCACCAGCACCAGTATACACTGTCAAGCATTGAAAACCGAAACATCCAAACGTTTTGATTTTGTTTCAAGCACACTCACAACGTATTTTGTCCCATTTTCACTAATACACTTTATCATGCTTGATGAGTTCTTGACCAATGTGTATGCCGCTTTAGACTGAACTGTTTGACATCAATCGAAAATTTTTCGCTTTCTTAATATTTTTCAATAGAGTTTATCAAATTTGTGTATAGCTACTTGACAAACCATATATTGAGTTCCCCAACATCGGCCGATTTGCCCTTATTTGGCTACAGGCATCACCCCTTTTAACAGCTACACGGTACATTTTTTCCGAAGCTCTCCGACAACTAATTAGTGCGGAATATTTTGATGTAAAATGAATTTGTTCCGAAACAGATAGATACCTCAAACGCAATTTGAGTTCCGATCAGATTTGACTACCGCATCGGAATTTTTTCCGAACGGTTACCTCGATAGGGGTGTATTGTGTATTTTTCCGGAGTGGTAAACACTAGGTACGACAATTATTGTTACATTGAAATTAGTATTGTCAGAAATGTCACGTAACTCCACAAATGTCTGCTCACCAACACACTCCTAGTGCAACCAAGTGCGACCTAATAGTTTTTTAATATATATGTAAAACATCTCCTGTCGATAGTTTTATTAACCAAACAAATAAATTTGTTCGCCTTTTGACAAAATACAATAACTATCCAATAGCATTTAATAGTCAGTAGTGTTAAACTGTGGTATTCCCGAACTCTATCACACAGCTCCACGGTTGACAGCTTTTTTCTTATGTTTTGCATGTCACACGGATTCCAATCGTAATTGACATTACACCGATAAAAAAATCAAAATTGCTGAATTTGCAAAAAAAAAAAAAAAAAAATAGAAGGCCAGCGGTAAGAGGATTGCGAGTTAGGGAGTCTTAGTGTGATTTGCCTATTGTCAAGAGTGGAAACTCAGCTTTAGCTAAATTGTGACATGCTGGACATTTATTGTCTAGCCTTGGGCTTGAAAAGTTTTATGGTTTTCTCGTCAGTGCAAATAAGAGGTTTCCTTTTATTGCAACAGCAAACAAAACAGAAACATTTAAGAAAGCCTAGTACGTAGTTGTCAAAACGAGCTTTTCAAAATATTGCTATTGCGAAATTGTTGGAAAATAAAATCAGCGCGTTGGGCTTTTGAAAGATTGGTTATTTGGTGTACGGTGGGAAAACAAACAGGAAATTTGCTGAATGACGTCAGGAATTTATTAAGAAAGGCGACTGTAGGTTTCTTCCAAAAATGCTCAAAATAAAAGTTGAGAACGCTGTTGGTGTCAGAAGTGCACACCGAAGAGCAGTTTTGTGAATTAAATGAAATCAGAGGATGGCTGTCAACAGTAGATGAGTCCGACAAAATGCTTGTGTGTAAATTTAAACAATTTATGAATTATCTACATACTTCCTGATTCAATCTCGAGTCTATTTTAAAATGCGTTTAAAATAAATAAGTAAGATAATTTTGAAGAAAATGTGTCAACGCGTCGATGTAAAACGGTACAGCGGCTGTTTAATGCCACACGGAGTTAAGTGATTTTCTTCATCCTCATTAAGCCTAATATCCTGCTCGCGCTAAATTCAAGCGTCCCTAGTCTCCACTTCGTTTCTTCACACCAAAGGTAAATGCTCGCTAAATTATTATTAAACATCATATAGATGGGACAAAAACCATTTGTTCAAGACGGCAATCAGTAAACGCAATTTTTACAATTTTCGAATATCAAACTTCAACTTTAAATCGTTCCAAAACAATGGGTGTAAGAAAAATTTAAGAAGATATAATCATTGCCGCAGCAGCTGAAATAATTTCTGTAATAGCAAGCAGAATAATACACTTTTCTTCGTGTCCCATTGTGTCTTCTTTTCTTTCTCGATCAAATGTTTCTTTGCGGTTTCCTCCAAAAAAATATCATAGTAAACGCAGCACAAACTTCTTCCTCCGTTTTTTATGTCAAAATGTATCTTCTATGTAATGTACCGGACATTTATTTCGCGAGCTAAATAAGTGGAGACTTTTCATCGGCAAATCTTCAAAAAGTTAAGAATTTAGTGTGCGAACAGGATACTGGTTTGCTAAACTGCTTCGCTAAATTTTATCTTTGTAGACATTTTGGTATGGGAGATAAAATTTAGCGCGAGTAGGATACCAGGCTTTAGATTTTCTTTATTAACTCATTTAAAACTTTTGTAATAGAATGATTATACGTAAATTGTCGCTTGCTCACATTTTTTTAATATTACCATTTTTGCACGTTTATTTTTTACAATTTAAAATGTTGGATCACAGAAAAGAGTGCTGTAAGGGCTTTTCTTGATTGTCCTATTTCGATAACTTAATGCACAATTTGCAGCCATTCATCTCTTTAATACGTTCGAATTTCGAAACAATAAGTCATTCAAAAAAAGTGACGCCTCATTTCTTGTAGTGTTCTAAAACTTCAAGTTTCCAATTTTGAACTCGAAGAAATAAATGGAGAACTTTTCCATTTTTTACTTAATTTTTTGTTTTATTTGCTTAATTTGATTCAAAAGGTTAAGGTTAAGATTCCATTTTACATTTTTGTGCCAACTCTGTGTGCAGAAAGTTAGAGCCAACTTTCGAAAAAAATAGGTTCATTCACGTACGCGGATAAAATCGATCGCAATCGCACGAAGACTCACACGTTCTCATCAAAAATGACCGAAAAAGAGAAAATTAGGGAGAAACCGAGTAACGAGTAGGCCACAGAATTTTAACGGCAAGTACTGATAAATTTGGCTAAAAAAGTACGCGAATAGACCTAAGATCTTAGCAGTTTCTCGTCTGTATCAAATCTTTGAGTTCCTCAAAATTGATCTGTAAAGTTCAGCTTGCTTCGGAAACTGTGGACTTCCTAAGAAATGATGTTATGCGCAAAGCATTTTTTTTTTCCATCAGTTGCTTTTCCAATTTTACGTTTTTGGTGAAGTAACACTCTCTATACCTATACCTATACCTATATTTTCTCAACAATTCCAGCTTATTCCCCATTGAATATGACAAATTCTCATTAAGGCAGTTGTTCTATTCACCGATTGCAAAGCGGCTATGACGAGAAGTTTCTGAGGACAAAACCCACTTTCTAAAAAACCGTGACTAAAATTCTAAAAATTTATTTCTTCCAGAATAGTGATGGTCTCTCCAGCACACCATAACAGACAAATTCACGAGCTTCATCAAATCCTTAGAATGGTTCGGATATAGCAGCACACTCAATAAATTGCTTACAAGTAAGTAAGACATAACCTCTTGATAACTCCTCATAACTAACCTTAAGTTACCACAGAGTAGGTACTCCCCTTCGCCAGTAACATGACTTTGGTAACCCAATCTCCGCCGGTTTTCGATTTCTTATAAAAAAGATATTTGGTTTAACAAGTTGGCCTAGGAGCTGGATCTATGTAAGTGTTGTCACAACTATTCATGGTGTAATAATTATTTTGGTAACGATTAAAACAGACCTACAACTAAATGTCGGTTCCTAAAGGCTGTAAAAGTGTAGAATCTCTCTTGAGACAGTAGCACTCTATGAAGTTTTGTTCAATTCACAAAACCTTAAGCTGTCACGTTTATTTTTGATGCTTAAAACCTGAACTCCTCGCTAAGTAGTTTATTGGGTGAGTGCTGAAATATATTGGTCCAATGGTCGCAGGTTTGATTCCCGGAAAAATATAAATTACGTCTGAATTAAGAAATGCAAAGTAGGAAAACTTTGCAGGAATTATTCATTTTATTTATTTTGCGAAATAGGGCTGATTTGTTTTTATATGGTAACACGACATATTTTTTTTGTAAATTTGCAAAATGAATTGATTTCCCGAAAATGTTTTTTTTTATATTACAGAACTTTCTCGTGTAAAAAAGGACCGAAATGGACCGCAGCAAACTGTTAATTTATGTTGGCGCAATTTAGTTTCAAAAATCCCTTAAAAGCTTTGGATATACTGGTACTTTTGTTAACAAAGTGTCAAGTGATCCTCGTCACCAGACACAATTTTTCGATAAATATAAAATCCCGATTTTAAAAATAAGTTTTAAAGAGTTCTTCTGATTTAATATTGTACTGATAAAAACATGGATGTTAAAATTGCAGCACTTTGTAACATAGATCCCTTTTGAAAGACCTACAAGTTGAAAAAACCAACTTGCCACAACAAGGAAACACAAAAGTACAAATTTGTGATTTTCAACAAAAGTTCGCGCGAAAACTCTTTCGTTTTAAAAAAGGTCGTGACCTCCGAAATGCTTTAAATTTCTTTCGCGCACATCATCAGAATCATCAGATTAAACAATTTGTTCAAGACATCGTCCCCAGGAAAAACAAATGACAGCCAGAAAAACACAATCACTTATGTTAGAAGTCAGTGCTCACCTTCCGTAAAAATATATTACTCAGCTGAAATCTTAATCCAAATGGGTGAATATCCTTTCCTATTAGCACCTTTAAGCACACAAACACACTCTTAATTTGTTAATTACTATTTTCTTTTTACTTTCCTTGATTTTTTTCTGCAGTAAAATATTCACATTTAATTAACAACCACAAAATATTTTCCTCCTTTATAAGAATTTATTTTTCTTTTTTTGATTATTTTTATTGACAGCGCACTTGTTTATTGGCAAACAACAAATTATTGCACTTCTCGAGTTAACACACTCATGAAAACTAAAAATCCCGATTTAAACGATTTCGTCGTTCTCACGTACGACCACTCTCGTACACATGGTCAAATGTGCAGTATACAGTAATAGGACCGCGATCGCACCTTAATCCGTTCCGATCTAAAGTAAAACTGAGGAACACACGGTACACAATCCCGACCGTATCCCGTGTACAAAGAACAACCAGAAGAAGGAGAAAAAATAATCAAAACAAACCCCGACGGCAGGACTGCAGACGGCTAGTTGTAACAGGATTGAGAACAACAAGTAACCGCCGAAGGAAGCGCGCGAGAGAGCATAAACTGGCCCCAATAGAACCCAATGGTAACCCACACGTAACTGGAGTTGGTGGTAGCACCCGCACTGCCGGGAACTGGCTGAGCCGCTTGTGCTGTCGTTGTCTCGCTTAGACCAACACGCTGAACCGAAACCGGCAATAGCAAGATCAGCATTGGGTGAGAACTGGATAACTAGAAGTGTGGCTGCACGAGTGGAAGTGGTAGTGGCTGTGGCAGTGCTATTGCGTACCCGCTCTTTGATGGGTTTTTTGGGTTGAAGAGCTTTTCTGCGACAGCAAGCCAACCTGTTTTCCGGATCTTATGGCCATATGGGGAGGGACTTTGGGGCTAAGCTTACGCGCGAGTGGGGATTCAAACCAGGTGACTGCTGACTGGCTATCGCGATAGCCGGTAGAAGAGAAAGACTATCTTCGAGGGGCTTGGCGGTGCGGATGAATGTGTGGCGTACCAGAAAATACAGATGACAGCTGGTTCGCCTTTGTCGAGTGTCATCCATTGTTGTTGATTGTTTTTGGGTTGGAAGAAAATTCCAAGCCTTCAATTAGGCAGTCGTTTGCTTCACTGGTTTCGTTAATTGTTTATTTGACACTATAGTCGAGCTGGATTTGCTGCTGATTTACGGGTTGGTGGGTGGCGACCGGGCCGTTGTTTGGCTACTGTAATTAATCACGGCTTGCGAGGCAGGGCCTTAATCGACGGTTGTAATCTAGTGTTGGCAACGAACGTTTATTCATAATTATATATAAATTTGTTTAAAAGATTGACACGCTGATAGGCTAATTAGGATGGAGTGGAGTTTATTTGAAGATTGATTTCAAAGGCTTTTGTCAGAGATGGGAGTTTGCTGATTGGCAAAGTGGTTTTTACACTCAGCTTAGCTAATGAAGACGGATGGTATCTTACAATAAGGATTGGCTACACAAAGTAAAATGGATGAAGCAAGCACAATTGCCAGTTCGGTGTTGAACTCTTTTGTTTTTAGGGGAAGGGTAGCTCGATGACTGTAGCTCTACCAAGAAACCTGATGAAAGGGTTTCTCTTTAAAACGTTTAGTCATTCTAATTAAACTTTATTACTCGGGTCCATATTAATGCAGTTGAGTCAGACAGACGCCTTTCTTGACTGCGCAATGGCCGAATCTGAATATTTCGTCATAGCTCATCTACGCGTACGGTGATTGTTCCCGATTGTATCAGTCTGTTGGTGAAGATCGAAATGTTGGAGGGAGCTCTTAAGCTAATAAATATGCAAGGCATTGATGATAACGAAGTTTCTTTTTGATCACGTTAACTCAGTACGAATTTTCAACAAGAAATGGCTCAAGGAACGTCAAGGGTGCTGCAGAAATTCCAGCCATTCAAAATGTCATTACTAAGCTTCATTAATTGAGAACGAGCTCACATTTAAATATAGTCTTCTAATTTAATTCTAGTAGTGAAAATATAGCTTGGAAATGGTAAATAAATAAACTCTCCTTCGTTTCTTTTGCAGAGTACGCCTATCGGAAATCGGGTTTCTATGTTGTAAGAAATTAATATTTTTAACGCTGGCTCTTAATACAGTTCCTAAAAAGATCCAGAGAGAAAGACAGAAAGATTCCTGGAGAAATAGATATTTTCCATACGTTGCAACAAGTTTTTGTACATATTTCATGAACTGAACGAAGAAGCACGATTTAAAGAAAAGCTATATTTCCATTCCATTTCTCAATATTAGATTGAAGTCTACTTCATGGAAAAGTGCAAATTGGTTTCATTCTTTGAACGGAATAGCATTCCTTTGCATGTTTCGATAAATTTAAAATGCTTTTAAGCAAACAGAATACTGCTTAAGATTAAGATACACGCTTGTGGTACACCGGAGGATGTCCATCCGGTTGGAAATCTGCCTCTTCTTCATACACCGCCGCTCTAGTCGAGGAAAGTAGATTTGAATAAATCCATAAAAATGTATTAGATAGTCTCATTGTTGACCACTTGTAGATTAGGGCATTCTTATTGACCGTATCAAAAGCGGCCTTAAAAACCACAAAAGCGAGCCTCTAATAGAAAAAAATAAACAAAAATCTTTTTGGTTGAATCAGAAAATAAATTTATGAACCATTTGTCAGTCACTGATGTCACTCCGTGTTCCGCAAGTTTTGTTTTCTGACGTTCCTGCGTTGAGCTCAAAATAATGTAGTCAGGCATTCGGAAGGAAAAAATGTCTGCATTTGTTTAAAATGAAGATAAATAAATGTCAGAGATATATCTCTGTTTCAAAAAGTTCAGAATACAACCGATAGCAGTTTTGATGTCAGAAATCAAAGATTTCAAAAACTTTTATGCGGATTTATGCCGCCACAGACTCAAAAGCTAGTTTGTTCCATTCCATTCAGTTAAAGTTCATGAAGTATGGTGTCCCTTGACTACGGTTGAACCATAGGGCGACACAAATTTTGTTTCTTTTTTTCAATACCCACTCAATACGTATTCGCAATTATAATCAATCTACTCTGAGCAGTGCCGAAAAAATCGCACATAAACTCTGTGGCCACAAGCAATAACCGCTTAAGTCGACTTAAGACGTTATTGAGACTTTTATGCTATTAGATTCAGCGTACGCAAATCCAGTTTGTAAATTTTTTTTCAGTTGTATATCATTAAAAAAGTAACCACAATTTCAAAAAACATAACAACTTAAGTCACTAGAGTCAATAGAGTTACAGTCGAATCCCTCTAAGTCGAACCTCCTTTAACTCGAAATTCGCTCTAACTTGAATTTTTCGACCCAAGTTTTGCATTTCCTTCAGTTTTGCATATAAAAGTCATCCTCTAAGTCGAAAATCCCTCCAACTCGAACATATTCTTTTGATTCTTCACCTATTACAATATTCCGAATCGAATTTTGCTTCTTTAAAATAGAATCATTTATTAAACAAGTGAACACTGCTACATTCACATCTGCAAAATGTACCTACTTTCCTATTTTTTACCTTAAATAAATTAAATATAGTAATTTTTATCTCCCGTGAAAATTCGACTTAGTGGGATTCGTCTGTATTTGTAATTTCACGCGTTTGTCAAAAACTTGAAGCTGCTCTCATGAAAAATGAGTAAAACAGGCTTAAGCTGTTTTTGCTTGTGGCCACAGAACTATTGGTTTGAGTGGCACGGTGTTTAAAAGGCGAATTTTTCGAACTCTGTTTGAATTGACAATTTCCGACATCTATAAAGTCAAAAAATTCAGAACTGAATAGCCTTTTTTTAAAGTTAACCATATATACCTAATGTTGTTTTAAGAAATAAAGAAATTCGTTAAAACTACTAAGTACTTATAGTTATCAAACTACATATTTGATTTGGGGCATAACTACGGTGGCCTTTGAAATAATGAACAGTTCTATACTTTAAGCAAATGTTCATTTTGAATTATTCTTTATATACAAAAACATATTATTGTTCTGTATTTTATAAGTTGTTAAGTACCTAATTTATTTATTTTTTTGGTTTACCGAATGGCAATGACAGTGTTTTTTACACGAAGTTACCTATTGTGACCTGCTCCACTCAGAATATGATGATTAAAAAAAATTGTTTGTGTTTCTACATATATTTAATTTTGCGAGCTCACAACTACATAATTTCCAATATAGATCTACCAATTGTGACCTATTTAGTATTTAAGGTGCAGGTAAAGTTACAAAATGATTCTAAGTATATATTAATACAGCCCTTTAGGTAATATACACATATACTGTCCGTTTAAAAATGTGATGCTCTTGGCTTATTGGTGATTGCAGGTTTTGGACTTCCTTGCTCTTCGTAATAATAATTTTCAATTTCTTAGAGGTCACAATAATGAATTTTATTTTAAAAAATTCGAGATTGTATTTAAGTTTCTCTTTTAGGCGGTCAGCGGTGTTGTTTATTAAAGAAATCATTGATAAGGCACCTAGTTCAGTATTAACGCTCAGGATACATTGACATATTCAGCTCCGATACGATCCTCCCAAACGTTTTTGTTAGAATCCACCATTTAGCTTTTCATATTCATTCCAAGTCCATGTTCGTATAGGTATAGGTTTGTGATGCAATCATTGTGCCGTAGTAATAACAAATTTTAAGTCTCGACTTAAAATTTACAGAAGATCACATTTGCGAAATTTGTATGGAAAATATAGCCACTGTGAACTACTAAAATTTAGAGTCGCAACTATAAATGTTTATTGGTAAGGCCCATTTTGTTTTCAAAATGCGAATGTGTTGATACGAATCTGTCAATACGAAATGCTTTTAAACAATACCGTAGAGCAACTAAACTTGTGTTCAAGTAACTAAAAATTTTCGCAGGTATTGGTATACCTCTTCCTCTGCATACGCTTGCACCTTGAACGTTATAACATAGCTGTAAATAAGGCAATCATATTCTGACATCATTTCGCTTTCGTCATTGCGCGATACTAATGACCATATTCAGTGTCCGGGATAGATTTTACGAATTCACAATGTCGAAAATTTCCATATAAAATTACCATTGTGAATTATCAAATATATGTGAAGATTTAAAATGATTACTACGAATATATTGTAATCCCTATACCCTATCAGTAAATGTATGCTTATGCAAATGTGTCACTGCATGCGAATGCTCAGTTTTGACTATGGATTAAACAGATCGCCGTTAAAATATTGTGGGTCACAATAGATTCCTTTTATGGCCAACTTCACTAAATGATTACCTACTAATAGAAAAATCTCCCATCTTTTTTCAATTGGTCTTTCCACTACAAATTGGAAAAACGTCGGAAGAGGATACTCAAAAACTAAGTCCTCCCGTCGTTCCATTTCACACAGCTGCTGTTTCTGGTCGGTTAATTATAAACATTTATAGGCCTATTATCGTTAGCGAGTCGAATTATTCGCGTACATCGAATCAGTTGTCGAAACATTCGCCTTGTACGATTATTGTCGGCGAATTAATTCATTCGCCTAGAAATCAAAGGCTACCTATATAATAAAAACCAAAATGACAGCACCAAAACGACAATTCGAACATTTATGTCAACAAAAAAGGAATTCAAAATGAAAAATTTGTGGGCCTTTAATATAAAATATTCTTTATTGGATTTTTTTGAAGCTCTAAATTGTACCAACCCTTTGGCTATAGCTAGGTTTTGTTGTATATGTATGTAGAAATATGAATTGAATGGGTTTTATACCTTTTTCTTGAATTTTCATTCATTTCTCTAGCTCATAAGTTACATTCGCCTCAGGTTTCACCAAAAAGTTTTGTTCGCCAAAATTTGAAGTTTTAGGCTTATGAAATCATAAATTCGCAAACCGCAATAAGGCGACTTTAAATTCGCCAGCGGTTTGACAGTTCAGGCAAATGAATTTGGTTCAATTCGCTAACCATAATACAAATAAGTCACATTCGCTTTTTTTTTTGTTCGACTCGCTAACGATAATAGGGGCATTAGTCGGAAAATTATCACTACGTCTAAGAAACTCCTAATGTTACAAACAACATTACAGCAGTCCAAATGTCCCCACAACTTGGCGAAGTATTCAGTGAGACTCGTAGGTCTATGGGGAAAAGAAATCATGGAAAATTAGAGCAAATCGTTGCACTGAAGTATTTTATTTTTATTTATTTCAGCTGGTAACTAATTATAAATAAAAAGTTAATATGGAAAAAAAACTTATAGCGCTGGCTATCAGGGCTGAAATGTATTCCATTTCCTTCCGTAAAAGTGGTTTGTAGTCGATATGCTATTTGTTCCTTTTTTTATATTTTACTAACTTACTTTTGCTGACATAACTCGTACCTACATCACATCTTCTTCCTTCCATTGAATCGCGTTGATCGATTCAGCACTCCTTTCCAGCGGAAGGCGTTGCCAACTTTCCAAATGTTAATCTTCCATCTGATTGGACCAAGTGAACGGCCCACAACAGTACCTGTTATTGGTCGTCATTTTCTTTATTCCATATCGATGCCGACGCACACGCACAAGCAAAAGCAATATTTAACACGGCGAAGCAACAATAGATCGCTCGCGCGTCACCGCACGCTCAGGCCCCGAAAATCGTATCGGCGCGTGGTGCGATATCTTTTGATCAATGACCCCATGGCTTTAGATCACACTGACATGTTGTCGCCCCCAAAAACAAAGAAAAAAAAACAATCGGACACAATAATCGAGGGACAGGTTTTAGTGCCACCGTTTTCGGTGGCCGTTAGCCGCCTTACCGCGACTGCTGCCTCAGGATATGTGTGTCCGATGAAAATGAGATGTGCATGCTAATCAGGATTGGAAACGATTTTGTGTACGGATCGACCTATTGCTTGCTTAATCAATCGTCAATTGAAACAATAAAATGAAATGTGTACATGGGTAAGGTATAATTTGTTTTGATTTGGGATCCTGCAATGGACTTTCCAATGAGGAGGCTCTCTGGATCGAATGTGGAATTACTATTTTACTGAGGTATACATTCGTATTGATTGGAATAGGTGGACGTGCGGTGCTTTGCTTTATTGATTACGATTCGATTTATTTCTGGCTTAATGTGGATTACATGATTGGAATTCGATTTTTATTGCATCCTGCGGCTGAGAATAGGTACCTACTTTATTTACTTACATATTCTGGTCTTTTGCACTCTTTCGTATAATCATATAAAAATTAGTGAATATTAAAATATTTGCGGAAGATGCGGAAACGTCACAAAACACCCGTTGCCGCAATATCGTGTTTACGCTGGACGTCCACATTATAGTAGCATCATCTGCTTGATTTTGACAGCTGCCCGCATTAATCGAATCGCAACGCATGCTACTAAACATTTATACAATATTTCTGTAAAAATACCCACCATTTATATTTCTGATCATCTGTCAAAATATGCTTGTTTGATAGAGGTGTACCTACTCGGTCTTTTCTCTGTTTAATCATATTTTCCTGAACTCAAAGAGTGTGCTCTAAAATAAGGAAAAAAATACAGGCTCTGATGCGTTCAAACTAAAAAAAAAGAAACACGAAAATATTTTTGACAGTTGCCCAAAACACAGGTGCAGAATTCACTGCGCCGGAAGAATACATGGATATGTAGACGTAAATTCTACACTCACCGCAGCACTGCAAAATGTCTCTAGGTTTGTTTGACGTGGCTAGCACTAGTGCGCACTAAGAATTGTCAGCTAATATTCACGGCTGTTAAAAACCCTGCACAACCCTAAAAATTCGACTTCTATATCGAACGCAAAATGTGGCCCTGAAGTCTGTCAGCTGTTGATATTGACAGATATTTATCTTTTGGTAACACTTTTCCCCTTTTAAAAATTAATGAACTAAATTCTGAATTTGGGTTTGCCTTAATGCAAATAGTTGATAAAAGTGTTCGCAATGTAGATGACGAGTTTGAAAATGAATGACAGCAAAACTCAGCACTGAATTCTTGCCCCCACAAAATAACTGGGGTCAGTTTAGGGCACAACTAATGTGCCCTAGGACACAGGTTTTCAGTACCAGGGCGAGTTCAGTGCTATATCGAACGCATTAGGGTTAACACAGTTAACACTAGGGCAAACAAACCTTGTATTTCTAAATTTGCTGCAAAAATACAGGATGACGTCCGAAAATGATATACGTACTGACATTTAAAACCTTTGTCGCGAATGAAGCGAACCAATCAAACAAAATTAATTTAATTTCTGTCATTTGTGTCTGAATAAACTTAATAATGATGGACAAAATGACCGGAGGTAGTGTCTTTAATGTCGTTTTCCATTGGACAAAAAGGAGCGTCCGGGAGAGTCCGGAATCGAAAAAATGCTGTTCCATTAACACAAAAATACTCTTCTGGTGATTCTGAGAAGAGAATTTCGCTTCTCGATTTCAAGTCAGAATCCACTCAAGAAGAACTCACACAAGTGCAATTTTATGTATTTATTACAAGTCAGTTGACAGCAGCCATAGATTATTTTTTGGCATTTCACCAGTTTTGCTGTTCCATTGGATTTCAGAATGAGTGGATCCTTGAGTGAAACCAATGAAAAACGACATAACGTTATCCAAAACCTGAAGTAACAACTAACCGCCAAAAATAAAGCAACATTTTATTAAGCTGCATTAAAACGTATTCATTGCTACCGCTACCTAAAGTATTTTAAAGAATATCCAGCATATAACTCAGTTAAGCTTTCATTATGAGCTCCACACATAACTCTACCAAACACCACTTAAATTTTATCATTACCCGAAAGTGTTGCCAAGGACTCACCCTTCTTTGTCATGCTATCCTGGCAACTAGAATACAAAGTTTTCCGACTTTATTTGTTTACCAAACAATCCATGTGACTCAGTGCAAGTCCGTAATTCAAGACATCCGGTTATGATATCACGTCGCGAAAAACTACTTAACCAGCCATGGCAAGTGCAACGCTATGAAAATCATCGCAAGAAAGTGATCAATGCCAAGGCAGCTGTAGATGTGAAAACTCCCCTCAGCTACCCGCATGTGACTGTGAAGCCGAAAAAAGTACAAGCGGAGAAAGATCGTCTCAAGAAAATCGAAGAGGAAAATGTTCGACTCCTCCAAAAGCTGGGCGACATTATGAGTACCAAGAGATTGCGGGATTTTTGGATACAGCCCAGGCCAAAGTAAGCCAGAAAAATTTGTAACACTACGGACTAATAAATACTGTTCTAATTAAGTTTTCTGAATCGCGAGAAAATGTTTGATGTGCCACGGCCGAAGACTTGCAAAGCAGTAGTGCAGACGACGGATAGATCTGATGAACTCACATCTCCAAGTTTGAAAACGTCGAAAAGATGCCAAAGCTGTTCCGGCAGACCGATAGAATGTGTCGAGGTTGTATTTTTTATTTGAAATTCCTGAATGTTTGTTATAACAATTTGTACTGTTTTCTTGACAACAACAATAGAAAATTCCTGAAGAGCGCATTCCATGGGAACCGATAAAGAAATCCTGGAATATTCGAGACATCGATGAGTACAATATTCGGAAATGCCTTCACTGTCATAAATTTGTGTAGAATCGAAATAAAAAATTCAAGCTTGTAGGTATGGCTGTTTCATTACTTTTTTTTTAATTTCATAAGAAGTACGAAAAACTACGTTCAAAGCTGTTCCCTAACACAAGAAGTTCGTAAAAGTTAGTGACGAGGAGAGAAAAGGAGAATTTCGAAATTCCGCATAAGAAATCTCTTTAGGCTTTCGGCAAATCAGCACTTGCAATAGTGACAGCTGTCATAAATATTGCCTTCATTTATGTTTCTATATTGGTATTGGGTTAAATAGAACTAACTTTTACTTGATGGACAGACCAACAATGTCCGTATTAACAGTCGCATTTTGAAATGGGCTCATATAAAAATCTAATGTGGTGTTCGATTGGGCACTCTCAGAACACTTTTTTGCTCTAGGTCACTCCTTATGTTCGTTTGGTATGAATTCCACATTAGAATCTTTAATGTGATCTTACTACTTCAAGCACAAAATTTTGAACTAGGTTTGTCAGCTGCCTCCCCATACAAGTCGACTGAAAAATCTGTTCATGTGACTAATCTCGGCCAATAAAAAAATTAAACACATCAAAACACTGTCAGATTTTTTGAGCTTGAGTTTTAAATCTCCCCTACAGGATATGATTTAAATATTTTATTCGATTGGGCTTCTTCAGATTTGCTCTCAGATTTCATGTGGCTAATCGAACACAAAAACGTCACTTGCTCTTTTTTTTTGTTGACATTTGTGCGATTGCAATATGTGTAGCATTCGACACTTTTCTAAGCGTTTTCTATTCACTGGCTAATTTTTATATAAAAACATGGAAAATGCTCGCCCAGATTGATTTATGATTTCTAAACATTTGTACATAAATAATTAACAAAAATAGATCCACCCGATGCAATGCGTTTCTTTGCAGTTGAAAAATTTCACTAAAATGTAAACAAACTCCACTAGTTGTCAAACTCAAACGCACGTGTATTGGTAAATCTGAAGCAAATCTGAGAAAAAATCCAGATTCACAGAAGTGCACTGAAATCTGAAAAAGATTGCTTTTTTTGTACCAAACGAATATCACATTACAACAACTACTTTAAGACCTCCAAGTATCAAGCAGTGCGTAGTTGTTGCAATTGCGTGCTGAAAATCCTACTTTACTTTGCTTTGCTGAGATCGAAGCTAACAAAAAGAGCGTTATGTATTATTTCAAGATTTATAAGAAAACGTCTTGCAAAATACCTGAATGTTATTTCGCCTTCAATGTAAACGCACCACAATCAATTTTCATACAAATGCGAATGGGTTCCACAAACAGCTCCCAACACGTGGGTCCCCCACTGACAGACGTCAGTCCTTCGAACTTTATGTTTACAAACCTTTCGGCAGACTTTTCCTACTTTTCGCTATATAATTTCCAGTTTTTAAGTGAAAATACAAAACTAAAATGAGTTTCCTTAAACCCAAAAACGTGATAGAACAAGGTGATACTGTAATAATTTATCTAAGTGTAAATAGCATGCATGCAATAGAAGCAGTTCCAACAATCACCAACAAAAAAGGTGAAGTTATCGAGTATGTCTTTCAGACCAGTTTTGGTGCGTTAAAAGTGAAAAACATTATCGGCGTCGAGTATGGCAGCAAAATTGAGCTCTCCCGCGGCTGGGCCTATGTTTTACAGCCCAATCCGGAGCTTTGGACACAAACTCTACCGCATAGAACACAAATCATCTATACGCCTGACATTAGTATGATTTTGTTTCAACTAGAAATCAAACCGGGAAGTGTTGTTATTGAATCGGGTACCGGTTCTGGATCGCTGTCACATTATTTTCTACGTGCATTGAAACCGCACGGGCACTTGCATACATTCGACTTTCACGAGGCGCGAGCTCAACAGGCGCGGGAGGAATTCCAGGGTCATGGACTCGGTGACTTTGTGACCGTGTACCACCGCGATGTTTGCCAATTTGGATTCACCAACGAGTTGAATGGCAAGGCTGATGCAGTTTTTCTTGATTTACCAGCACCGCAGTTGGCGGTGCCTCATGCTTTGGAGGCATTGAAATCTTCGGGTGAGTACAATTATAAGCACTGAAGTGAAAACAGTTGTTACTATCGAAGTTTATGTACGTGCACCAGGAAATTTTGGTTTATGATTTCGCGCCCAAAATGCAATTCGTATGGCACACAACTGCCGCCAGAGGTTTTGACTGTTGCATTGCGCAGAAGTCACCACACCAGGCGACAATTATTGCACATACCTTCATGTTACTACATGAGTTTTAGATTTCAGTTAATGCGATTTATTCGACACGTACAGCCCAAAGCGGTTTGTGGGAGGAACAGATGCCCATCGGTTTGAAGACATTTGGGTACCTACTGCTTAGTTCATTGTTTCAGATCGGCGTTCAGTACGAAACTGTTCCTTGCCTAATGTGTGTGTATACTCTGATCTTTTATATATTGGGTACCTATGTTCAACTGTTTAACTTGAAAACGAACAAACCGGTCATATGTGATGAAGAGATGGGGAGCAGCTGTTTATTTGGCCTTGGCTTGGATTTTGGATATTGCTGCTCATACTTCGTTTCGATCAGGTAAACGGAAGTGTTCCTATTGCCGTCTAAATTGAGTGCCCGTTTTGCCAACAGTAGGATACTCGTCTTCGTTTGCAGAAATAGTTTTTCGAAATTCACAGCACCGACTGTGATTCTTTGGAAAGGTTGCCTTCGTTATCTTTATACATAAAGGGTTTTCCAGTAAGAGGTGTTATTTTGGTATTCAAAGAAAAATGTAATTTTTTGAGGTAAATGATCGGATGTTTATTTCATAATAAAGAGGAAGGTATGCCGTTAATAACGAAAAAGAACATCAGCCAAATGGCCACCACGAGCACGCATACAGGACCATATTCTTTTCATGAAATTTTCCATAACCAAATCGCAAAGTGGCTGCCCTATGTCCTCGATAGCCTCACGAATTTTATCTTTGAGGTCTTGAATCGACGCTGGGCTGTTGGCGTAGACCTTATATTCCACGTGGCACCAAAGCAAGAAGTCGCAAGCTGTTAAATCACAAGATCTCGGTGGCCAATTGTGATCACCTCTTCGAGAGATAACACGGTCCGGAAACTTTTTCCGTAAAAGATCAATGGTTTCGTTGCTTGTGTGGCATGTAGCGCCGTCTTGTTGAAAGTAAACGTTGTCCAGATCAATACCATCCAACTCTTACCATAAAAAATCATTAATCATCTCTCGATAGCGCAATCCATTCACCGTAACTGTTGATCCAAACTCATTTTCGAAAAAGTAAGGTCCAATAACCCCGCCGGACCATAAACCGCACCAAACAGTCACTCGTTGAGGATGGGGAGGCTTCTCAACAATAACTCCTGGGTTTTCTGAGCCCCAGGTACGACAATTTTGCTTGTTGACGTAGCCACAGAGGTGGAAATGGGCCTCATCAGTCAAGATGATTTTTGCTTTAGTTTTGCGAACTGTGACTGCAAGATTTTCACCATTTTTGTAGTGAATTTTAATAATTTCAATGCGTTGTTGAAGCGTGTATCGTTCCATTTTTAGCAGTGGCATAGTTTCTACTTGTCAAATGTCAAAGAAAAAAAGCTTCAAAAGTGACAGCTCCCGATATAGCGGGTCATTCACACCTCTCATTGGAAAACCCTTTACTTGCTGCATACTCTGCAGCTTTTGGCAAAACTTCTGACCATTCCTTGAGAAGAATTGTCATCTCATTGTCATATTTTTCCCATTTCATTTGCCATGTTTCGGGCTTTGCTCGGGTAAACTATCTTTGACGTGATGAATAGTATAAAGCATGCTGCGGATTGTCATAAGACGTTTCCCTGAGTGCGGCGTGTGACAAACCCACATCCAAATAAGCTTTTTCCCTGGCCCTTATAATGTTTTTCCTGCCCGGGTCAAGGCACTCTCGGCAGAACAGTTACGTCTGTTTTGTAGCAGTCTTGTCCCTCTGAAAATTATTCGCCTGCATGGTTCCGTTCAGTATAAGAACATTCCATGTTCAGAGCTATAAGTCGTAGACCTCCAGGACTCATTTGTCACTTTCTACCGAAAGCTTCCTTCAAATTCAAAAAACCGAGATATCCACTTAATTTCAAAACAAAAGTAGAACATCGGACGTCGTCGTGCCCTGTGTATCCTTTACAGAAGCTACTGGTATTGGAAGCACAAGAGGAGCCACCGTAAAAGAAAGACAATCGCCCTAAGAAGCTTTCTTTCGAAGGGGGTTTTTACCCGTTTTTGACAAAGTCCATGCGCCATACAACAGGACCGGGATGATTAAAGCTTTCTATAGAAATAGAACCTCCTTGGTTCTATGAGAAAGGGCTTTACTTATTAGATGCCTTCTTTGCCCAAAGAAACAGCGCTTCGCAAGAGTGATTCTTCGTTTGATCTCTGCGCTGATGTCATTTTACGAGGTGATAGTGGAGCACAGGTCAACTACTTGGAAGTTGTGTCTGTCCATCGTGACGTTTCTTTCTGAGAGTCCTTTCTCGTTGACAGCATATGCTTCGTTTTGTCCTCAGCCATTAGACTTAAGAGATCACATTTGCAAAGACCTTCTTGGATGGTGAAAAACTCCGCATAAGGTGGCGCGCAAGAGGAAAAGAACCGGGTTAACTGAAGTTTATTCAAATCGTGTCTAAGTTTGAATCAAAATCAACCGCTCCCCTCTATGACAGTCAGATTCCCTCCTATTTGGAAAATCTTCCTCTATGCAAGATGTACTAAAACCCATTGAACCCGTATTGTAATGGAATTTAATACAGAAACACATCCGTCTAGTTGTCTTCCCTTTTGAGCCGGTGTCCTAGTTTGGAACTATTTCTGTCTCGGCACACGGCGGACATTAATTAAATTTAATTGCTTTTGCACCTCATTAGTAAACGAGCGCATTTTACGCGAAAGAATGCACTAAATCGTCTCCACACATCGCATCTCATGTGTCCTCCGCACCATTTCCATATCCGTGCCACTGATCATTAGTTTCCAGTTGGCTGCACTGGACTCCAGCGAAGCGATTAACTTTCGCGTTTTCATATATCCATACAAGATATCTGTCTCCGTGTGGCCATCACTCTCCATCGAAATTGACAAACGGCATAGACCTCCGATGTGTTCCCATATTAACCAAGCATAATAAGGTGCGCATGCGCGCAGCATCACTCTCCTCAATCGATAACCGATCCATTCAAGTGGACACACAAAAAAGTGAACGTTTAACAAACATTTTTCTGCTCGCGTCGAAGGTGCTGCAAGCCAACGACAGATGGACAGACACAGAAGAGTCGCAAGACGACAGAGAGGACCCTACCTACCTCAACGTTGTGTCAACATTGTAAAATGTACGCGGATAGGTAATTTGTTTAATTAATTGCGTAAACGACGGATACTCGCAGAAGTCCGTCGCGCGAACCGCTCCTATACAACATCACCTCCACCTCCACCTCTTCGCTACTGCTATATTCAGGTACGCCGGGTCGTCGCGGTCTTTGTAAATCAATTCCATATCCGAATTCGATTGGCACAACGCGATGTTTTGCCCTTGTCAGGAGAAGAGTTGACAACAACAACAACAAAAAGCCCCGTCCCCAAGCGACTGTTACTAATCGCGCAATTGATTATGTGTGCGCATATGTGGAGAGGTGAGAAGGGTAGAGTCCGAGGTGTGTCAACCTGAGAACCGATTGACAGTGAATGCCCCGCACAGCGATGTGTTTCCATGTGTTGAACTACTGGCCATTTACATATGGGGTCCTTAATTGCCAACAAAATATCACTTAGTCGCCGGCTTTAAATGTGGCCATTAGCATAACTTGTAAAACGGCAGCGTGGTCGCCCGTCAGTCGAAAGTGGACGCTGTGCGATGAATCCATAAATGGATTTAGGACAAAACATATTTTAACATCAGGCAATCTTTGTCCACCTACAGTGTGCTTACATATTTGTTTCTTCTTCAACAGGTGGCCGCTTTTGTTCCTTCTCCCCGTGCATCGAGCAGTCGCAACGGTGTTGTCAGGCCCTCCAGCAGCATGGATTCACAGAAATTCAATCCCTGGAAGTACTACAGTCCGAGGACATAGTAAGAACTAAAAATCTACCAGTTATGGACTTGGAATTCCTCAAGCACAAGGTAAGTGTGAGTTGGCCAAAACTAGTTGTTGCCAAGATTTACTCGTTGCCAGCCGAACAAGTCCAACACTTTTCGCTTGATGTCATAAATAATTTTTATTCACCTGAGCCGAACAGGTGATCATCAATTAAGCCAATGTAATGAAGCCGTTTTGGCTCAGCGTGATTATGTTTTAAGAGCGATTTACATTGGATGGGTTAGCTGGATGATCCCGCTTAGTGTATGTTCAACATTGACACATGGCAGGGTAAATGGTTGCAACATGTAGCACAGAGATGATCCAGTTCCGTGCGCAGGCATATCTTCCTGGTTTTTCTTTGGAGGTGATTGCCGAAGGTGTTAAACACTGCAACTGGAACGGCTGGCTGAGGCACCCTCAACTTGGATGTGGTATATTCGTGGAAGGTAAAATCACACCGCAGAGGATTTATCGGAACGTGTTAATGGCTGCGTGTGCTAAATTCAGTGCTTGGCGCCACATTGGAGATGTGTATTTGGCCTTTATGGAGAAATGTGCTCCAAAAATTCGATCTGTTGGTCAGTTATAGTCTGGACGTTAAACAGTCTTTGAGGACTCTCATACAACACTAGGCACTAGGCAATGACCCCGTCGACAGTACGAGAGGTACAACAAGCTCTTGCATGGAATGTGAAGAAGCCTCTTTCGTAACGCGCACTTTAGGGTGTCTTTTGGTAGATCGGGCATTAAATGCTGAGGATATATTCAACTGCTCTTTGTCAAGTCATCTTTCAGACTAAAACATTAGGGCTGAAATTATGAGTGTGAAAGCAGCATTCAGTACAGTCGCCTCAAATGTAATCAACTCTGTCAAAAGTCATAAACAGTTCAATTCAAATTATTAAAAGTGACGTGATTCATTTCAGGCAAATGTGCTGCCCCAAAGCCCCAAGATCTGTGCCAAAAGATGCGTCCACCAATGTCTGAGTGCGAAATTCACACGCTCTACTCAATCCGTATAGATAACCTGTTCCTGTTAATACGATTTACTTTCTAAAACCTGCGCACCGTTCATCTTCATTTGGTTTCTGGCCACGTTGTTGTAATAGTTTGAGGACTCGGTTCCTCCTGCATAGTGGAGATGCTGCTGGTTGGGATTATTTAAGCGCCGCCGTAGATGACGTCGTATACCTTCACAATATCGAGACATGTATAAGATCGATATTCGTTAAATACGGTAATAACATTTCTGGAATCTGATTTATCGACGTGTCTATCGAAACGCCATGTTTGTTTCTTTGCCCATGGTGTTTGCACCTTCGCAAGATTGCGAGTGTGCGCACTCTCAAGATTGATTTACATGGGTAATTTTGAAAATTACACGAAAATAATTTCTCTAATGCAGTCGCGGCGAGTGTGTGTTATTAGGCTAAATGCGGCCAAATGTCGAATTTAGAATGGCTGGAGCTGAAGAGTTTAATTTCCGTTAAACCCTAGTACGCTGTTCCAGTAAAGATAAGCGCCTTAACAATGTTTTCCCCCCGTCAACTTGTTATAAATATTCGTTAAATTTTGACAGTTTAAGGTAGAAGTGGCGCTTCAGCTCTGAACCCAAGTAGCACTATGATGTGCCTTTTTGTTACCTGACTTTGTTCTTATTTCACTTGTTTTTTTTTTGGATTTAAAATCCACTGGATCTGTCAAAAACAAAATAAGGTTATGTTTGCATTTTCTACTGTAACTTGCATTATTCTAGCTTCAACATGTAGAGTGCAGTGGGGAAATAAAGCTTGAACTGCATACAGCTCGGCTTAATTGCTTTGCTGACTTTCATCTTTGGAGATATTTTTGTACGGGGGCCTAATTTTAGCGCGAACAGCGTACCAGGCTTAAGGTGACTAATAAGGGTTGCTTTAAACGAAGCGGCATTCGCAGTTCGCACGTTATTTTTGTACTGAATGACGCTTGTCTGGCTTCGAGAGTAGGCTACGTATTTGACGCAACGTAATGGTATTTTCAAAGAAATAAGTTGGGTCCTAAAACGTGCAGGATCGTGCCCGAAAATTAAATACTAGAGTTTAGAGTCTTTTTTTGCGAGTGAAGCGAGCCACATACCGTTATATGCCTTGATTTAACTTTGACATTTCGTTACGTAGCCTTTCCGGAACGGGGTGCGAATAACAACAGTCAATTTTAAAATAATGTGTTTAAGTTGTTTAAGTTGTTTATTAGATTTTTTCCTTTGGAATTGTCCGACATCGGTTAGGGAATGAGTAGTTTTATCCCTTTAACTACCATTCTTCAACAACAAGACAGAATATCCTACAAAATGTGAGTTCTCCGTTTCCGTAACAACGGCAGAATCGCATATTCCAACAACTTTTGCCTTTGGATTTTAGGCTTTGACTTGAAACGGTGCTAACATCCCTTTCCGTTGCCGGCTCTTTAACTATTGCAGTACTCCACAAGCTGGCTGTTTGGCCATGACTGTTATTTAAAGGTGTGCCATGTGCCTAGCTAATCGATCGTCCAGCGTCCTCCCGTACGACAAGTGCCAGCGTGCCAGTTCTTATTTAATCCAAATTAACAGCCCGATAGCTGTATTTGCATTCAGAAAAGTTTCAACAAAGGAAAATAGACTCAAACTTGATTAAAAAAATTCCGTTATCCAAATTTGAAGTTTATAGTGAAAAAAAAAATAAAAAAAAACATTTGTCAGAAGTGGGATTTGAACCCACGCCCTCAGAGAGGACCAGAACGCTCAGCACCCAGTGGACTGGGTAAGATTTACTCTTGAGTCTGGCGCCTTAGACCGCTCGGCCATCCTGACATGTAAATATTTACTGCCAAAGTGTTAACATTTATATTTGACCTGAGACCACGATTTATACTTTTCTTGATACCTACACAAAGCAAATTGACAGATTCACATTGGTTACGTGTTTCTTCTTCTATCCGTTTGTTATTATTGACGTTTTTTTCTTCTTCGTTTTACAATGAAAGAGGAAAATTGATAACCACTTTCATGCATGATTTGTCGCCAAGTATAAAGTACCTAATTCTCTCATGAGTGATGACGTTTATAATAATTGATGATCTCGCTGTGACCTAAACAACTGATGGCGCCAATGTGGATTCTTCACCACACGTGTGGTGTGATCTTTGGAAAAGTCAGAAAGCATAAGGAGTACCTAAATGTCGTGCTCCATATTACATAGTTTAACTAAGAATCGTATTGAAGTTCGTGCATGGAACAGTCTCGTAATTGATTTTATTCTTCTTTTCAGAAACCCACACCTTCTGACGGCTCCAACAGTGAAGAGGCTGCAGAGCGGGAGAAGAAGGATCCTATTAAAACTCCTAAAGAGGTAAAGAAAGTACTTACATCGATGGCGCCACCAACTTTACCCGGTCATACTGGTTACTTGACTGTTGCAACACTACCACCGAAATTCGCCAGATAGTTGCAGCAGTACCAACTATCTAAACGATTTAGGTGACAATTCGTTATGAATCTAAATAAATTGACTTTTATTATGATTGTTTGGATTTGGTTTTGTCGCGTGGTCGTCAATATGACTACTCACACTAATAAGTGTCATCAGTTTTCAGTGTACCTATATTTGAGTTTCACTTCACATGAACAAAGTTGCAGAAGTGCATGCGTTTGGTGAAGTCACTAGCGGCATGTCAAACTTCATATAAAAAAAAATTGCATTTCACTTTACCGCTGGCGCTAGGGTTATAGCACGGACGTTCCTTCATCTGGCATATTTTGTGATAGACATCTACCGGGCAATGGAACGCGGCCATTCTCAACGGCTTATGAAACACTCCCGTTGACACGTCATAATTCTCGACATTCCGCCAACGACTCTCAAATGCCAGAAAAATATGGAGGGGACATGGCGGCACCTTCACTTGAAGTAAGAAAATGTCATGGTGATTGGGGATGTTTGGATAAATTGACTTTTCATGTAAAACGTCAACTTGATTTGTCGGGACTAGATATACGAATTCGTTGACTAGTCAATTTAAATTATTTTTTTATACTAGCAGTTTGTTTCGAAATTGACTCTTCGAAGTGTCAACTGAGTATGCAGGTTTGATTTTCTTTGGCATAGTTTTGTCGGCGACACCTTCATAAACGTTAACTGAAAAAAAAACTAAAACTATTCATATGACCAATCTCTGCCAATAAAAACTGAAATACATCAAGTCCGTCAGCGCTACCAGACTTCAGACTCTTACTAAACCAGAAATTCGAATGTCTCCAATGTCTTCATCAAATTAAGGAGTACAATTCAACGGATGGGACGTCTGTTAAAGAATTTCAATACTCGGTAGGCTACTGTCGATTAGGACCCTAATTTATGAAATTGACCCCTCGCAAAATGTGGAATTTTTTAGCTGCATTTTATTTTTATTTGCTTTTTTATAACTGCCATTTAATCATTTGTAGAAGTATACACTCTTGAAAAAAGTTATAAAATAATTCAAATTTATTATTTTATTTAAAACTAAACATATGTCATTATTTACAATTCACCGCTTTAAATATGAAAGATTTCTGTAACATTTTCGTATGTAATATTTATCGAGTTTTATTGACCACCTAACTCAGCAAAATAAAGTAAAGTTTATTTATTAACACGCATTTACAACATCTACCCCCGTATTAATAAACGCTGCGTAAAAGTTATAAACTCGTTATTCAGAAGTTAAGTCAATTTTTTGTATGCTATCTGATAACTAACTTGTGCACATTTGTTTATTAATACATTCTAATTGACACTTCCAAAATTCAAACTCGAAATCTATCCCTATTAGAAATGACAGCGGCAACTTGTCTTGGAATAATTATTCTGGTGATGTATCCAATGAAATGCTGGTTAACTCGTTTTAACGGCATTCACTTACAGAAACAAACTTATAAATCGAGACTAGAGCTAAATTTAACTGCTTATATTATTCTGTATAAATAACTTTGCTGAAAATAGCAAACACTCTCTTGAATACCTCACACCTGTCTCCAACATTTCGAAGAGTTGCCCACAACATGAGCAGAAGAAATGGCACCACAGTTTCGAAGATCCACAACCACAAATCACATTCCACACTTGACTTGTGCAACTGTCAATTTTGAAGGGCGGCAGGCAAATGATAAGTTTTTTTGTTAACTTCAACTTTGTCTTGGATTAGGTGATTAGCCAATTCCTCGCGTCTGCGTCACACAAAACGATAAAAAAAACTCGATTCGTACATTAACTTTCCCATCAATTATCAAACAAAAAGTGTGTATATATGTATATTGTTCCGATACTCATCCGCAGTAGTGTTGTTTTGTGTAGAAGACCGCCAGCCCATACCCTTAGCTCAAATCTTGCCTCTTTCAAGTTCCGTGTTATACATAATCAAATTGATTTTTCACTAACAAAAAGAACAGCAACCACTATGTCCGCAGGAAAGCCAAAAATCGTATTCGTACTTGGCGGCCCAGGTGCAGGCAAGGGCACCCAATGCCAAAATATAGTAGATAAGTTTGACTTTGGCCATCTCTCTGCCGGAGATTTGTTGCGGGAGGAACGTGCACGTGAAGGTTCCGAAGTTGGAGCACTTATCGAGGATTACATTAAGAATGGCAAAATTGTTCCTGTGGAGATTACTTGTTCGCTGATTGAGGCTGCCATGAAGAGCTCGGGTAAGAATAAGTTCCTCATCGATGGTTTTCCCAGAAACCAAGACAACCTGGACGGCTGGAACAGCAAAATGGCAGATAAAGTGGACTTTCAATTTGTGCTGTTCTTCAAATGCTCCGAAGACGTGTGCGTGCAGCGTTGCCTCAAACGAGGTGAATCAAGCGGACGCTCCGATGACAACTTGGAAAGTCTGAAGAAACGAATTGCAACATATTGCAATGACTCCTTGCCAATAATCCAGCACTACGAAAAGCTGGGAAAGGTTGTGACCATTGATGCGAATCCCAGTGCAGACCAAGTGTTTCAAGAGGTTGAAAAGGTCGTCGAGCAGCTTTAAGGCAATGGAAAGTGCTATCCATGATTAGATAAAGCAAAATATAGGTGAATATGTAGATGCATTTCATTCCGTTTCAAAGAAAGCTTCAGTAGTTGATGCAGTATCAGAAGTAGTAATAAGTGTTAAGTAATTTAAAGTCGCAAGTGTGTAACTACTATTAGGCAAATTATAAAGAAAATATATCAAATTAATCCGCTTGCCGGACATTGCAATAAATGTTGAGTATGTTGAAGCTGAACGTTTGTTTTTTTTTCTCTGTACACCCATGTGATGTGGTAGCATTATGACCTCTGGAGAGGTTATTGTACATTTTTAAGTGAGCTACATTTGAGTGGAAACAAATTAACCCATAGATTCGACCGGAACATGCGTCTGAGGGGGGTTTGGGAAGAGAAATTCTCTCCGGTGTCGCATATGGAAATCATTTTAAAGCAGCAGTTATGTGGGCTTTTTTTTATAGTAATCCATTACAGCTGTCATTTGTTTTACTGCATAATGTTCCGGGGGGCAAGCAGATACGTTCTATATGTTCCCAGTGCTTGCCCGCTTGGTGTGTTATCCAATGTGATCGGTAAATCTACTTTGGTATACTTATGCGTTTGTTTATGATCTCGTATTGCATGTGTGATTTTATCGCACGTTTTGAAGGTCTGCACTGTGAAGTAAAACGTAAATAGCCCCCGATGTCCTTTCTTACCTTGTGCAGCTGCGACTTGCATTTGTTTTTCGCATTTAATTGTGAGCTGCTGTTGTTTTAAAATGAAGGAGCAGCTCAAAGTGTCAGCTTCTTATCCATCTATCGATTCAATTGGTGAGTCAACAACCACGAGTACTGTGTGTAAACCGTTTCGTTTGTGGAGAGATGTGATGACTTTGGAAATCCCTTCGGGCGATTCAATAGGCGCGTGAGTGATTGGGACTCAATTTATTTATGGATACTCGACAAAGCGCTGAAAGAGAAGAACCGAAGCTTCCAAGCACGTCATAAGGTTTATAAGGACAGGTAAGTAATGCAAATTGTTTTCAATACGGAAGCAGACTGGCTAGCACAAGAGCAACCGAGTCCGTTGTCAAGCAAGTAGGTAGTCGTCCTCTGCAGTAGAATTAAACGGTGCACTTTTATAGATAAAGGGGCTCTTCGTACATTTATTCTCCACCATGCCATAATCTCGTTAATATGCAGCTTTTGACCGGTTATCAGTTGGCCATTCGCTATGTACTTTCGATTTCCTACATGCCTCTGGTTATCTGCAAGCTTTGTCAAGACTGCCAGCGAAACTCATCACATTAGCAATTTAAAATACTTTTATTTAGTGAGAGATATAACAAGGCATTGAATACCGTTTTTCCGCATATAAAAAGGATTATTGGAGTCGGACAACTAACCCAAAAGTGAGAGTGGACAAAGCAAAAAAAAAAAAATCATACAGAAGTCATACAAATGGAATTTCTATTGCCAAAGCATTTCCTACGGGCTTAGTCCTTCCTGAGCTTATCCAGTCTGGCCTGCAAATCGGCATCAGCGTCAGACATTGGTGATGTGTTGCCGCCACCAGCTGCACCACCGTTGCCACCACTTGATGGACCAGCAGCACCAGCGCCACCAACCCCTCCAGCAGCGACAGCAGCCGGTTGATTCTGCTTCACTCCGGCTATCGACAATGAACCAGACGCGGTGGGTAAGTCACTAAGTTGGTCGTTCAACTGTAGACCTAGTTCGTCTAGTACTTGTGAAACAACAGCGTCAGTCTCCTCTTCGTCTCCCTCGTCTTCCATAGCATCATCCATGGCATCGTTGATCATTTCCTCTTTCATGTCCATAATCTCGGATTGTTTCTCAAAGTCATGAAGAATCTTTTGAATCTGTGGCAGGTTCATTTGTCGGTTCATGCTTTGCATTGCCTTCGTGACACCTACATGTACGCGGGTAGTTAAGGAATGACTCAATCAGTTATTTGAAAAGATAAACATCTTATTTACCTTGCATGGCCTGTGCCATAGTGTTCTGCGATTTTAGGGTTTGGATCTTCAGTGATACTGCCTGTATGTTGGCCTTCATCAGCATGAACTTTTTCGTGTAGCGACGAGTGCGTACCAAATCTTTAGCCATGATTTTCACCGCATCCATTTGACCTTCTTTGGCCATTTTCTTGATGTCAGCAATGATTTTCTTCTCCTGCTGCTCCATCTTCATTCGTTCGCGATCTAGGTCTCGCATAGCTTTGTTCAATGCACGTTGGTTCTTCCTCATCATCTCCTCCGGGGAGATGCGTTTTCCGAATAGCCAATCCATGTGTCGAGTATTTGCAAATTGGAACAACACCGATGGATAATATTACTTTATTTGTTTTGAAAATTGTAAATTCTTTCAGTCGCAAAACTTTGGGCTGCACAACGAATGATGACAAATTTTCGAACATTAATCATCTTCGAAAAATGTAGCATGTGTCAAAACAAAATGCCAGTAGTGCCAGACTAGAGTTTCAGTAGAATTTTTAAAGTTGGTATAAAACAAACTCCAAAGTTTTTAAATAAAAAGTCTGCTGGTAAATAGAGATGTTGAAAATGAGATTGAGAGAGATAAGCCCTTTTTATAGTTACAATTACCTAATAAAGATTATTAAACTACAGCCGCGACAAGTTAGCTTAATTGGTACTTGACAAAACTGCGGTTGATTGTGAGCAAACAACAGATAAACGAAATAGAATAAAATGCAACAATTGTTTATAATTTATTGGACAAACAAATTTAACAGTCAGGATATAATAGAAAAATATTTTATAGTAATGCATTCTAAAGCAAAGTCCATTTCAAGATTAAACCTACAGCAACTACAGCCAAAACAATTAAAACTTGCCGAGCATTTGCTTGGTTGACACCCTTCACGGACCGAATCACTTCATTGTTGAAAATGAAAACGTTTCTGCTCTCCTCGATGTAGGCCTTCTTCATGTCGTCATCAAAGTCCTTATACTTCTCGTTTAAAATCGTTTTCAATCTCGCTTTCAGTTCCGGAATTTTGTTATAACCAAACCATGTTGCCTCACAACCCTGCTTGACGGTCTCTTCCTCATCGTCTTCTTTTCTGGAAGGGATTAACTTACGAGCAATCATACGTTTTCTTTGTAACAATTGTGCTCCCGACATCAAAGCCATGTACATTTGAAAGGCGTAGGCAAACAGCAGAATTTTATCCTTCTTGTTGACTTCACGCAAATGATCCATATATTTTTTAACTGGTTCCTTAACCTCGTACGATTCTTTCCAATCATCACCGAGGAAATATGCAAAGTCCCTTTCAAAACCTTCCGTCCGATGGAGTTCTTTTGGAAGCAACTCTTCTGGTAGCTCTTCTTCGAAGAATTTGTAAAGTTCATAGAACGAGAGGAGACCATCAGCCCACACCTTGTCGTCGGAGAGAGCTGTAGACATATTATACTGTTGAATTGACTGAAAACTTTGGTAGGCGACTGTTGTTTATAATTACCCAATGCAAACTTTGCATTCACTAGAACATCGCTGATATTATGAACATCGCGAGTGGCTTTCCTCAATTGTTTTGGGAAATCATCAATCGATTCTTCTGCCATATTTTATTCGAAATAAATTTAATATTCTCACTTCACTTTTGTTGGTTTTGGAAAATGAATGAATTGCAACCAGCGTTGCCACTAAAGTCTTTAGCAAATGTAGTACGTTAGCTAATAAAATGTAGCATTTTCAAACAAAATGTAGTACCTGTTATTTTTTTTTATAAATTGACATTTACATTAAGTAACAAACAAACAAATACATAGTAATGACATAACAAAAAAATAATTTTAATTAACAAAAAAAATAACAGTCCGATCTGAAACTAATTTTAAAAACCGATCCATATTTGTTATTTGCAGTTGTTGTGGGTGCAGCACAATAAACAAACAAATTTAAATTGGCTGTAATTCCTACGTAAATGACAGCATTCAGCTGAAGATTTGCACATACTTTGGAGTGATGCCAAGTTTTTAAATCGATTTATTTAGTTATAAAAGCACATGGGGGAAATTTGAAATGTTGTTCGTAAAGTAATATGGTTAGACGGATTTTAAGAAATGTAGTACTTTGGGGTAACGATGTAGTATGTAGTACAGCGTTAAAAAATCCCCCAAATATGTAGCATAGTACTACATATGTAGTACAAGTGGCAACGCTGATTGCAACTAATCTGACGACTACGCAGAATGTTTTTGTTTTTTTTCCAAAACAAAGAAAGCGGACAGCTGATAAAGAAAAAAATGGGCGTTCGAAGTTAGAGATGAGAAAAAATAATTTGTTTTGGGTTCGCTACTTAGCAGCGGAGATGTGTCGCATATTTGAAGTAGGTTAACGGCCATATTATTCACTACCTTTAATCCGGGTTAAACGTTACACCCGGGTTTAAGTGAGTTTAACCCAAAACTTAAACCCAAGTCCATAATATTCAGTCATTTAACCCGAACATAAACCCATTTTTTTAAACTTGACAGCGTTTAATCCGATTGGATTTAAACGCGCTCCGGAAACCGGTTTAAGTTCTTTAACTCGGGTTAAAGCTCAATTTCATAATTTATGACATTTTATTTCTCGTAGGACGTGAGAAATAAGAAAAGAAGAAAAGTGAAATAGATAACAAAAAGGAGCAAAGAGGTAAAAAAAATGTATTTCATTCATGAAATGGAGAGTTGATAGTAAATCAACGTCGTCCTCGATTACGATGTGGTGGATTTTCGGTAATATATCCGACTGAAGAATGCCCATTTCTGAAGGCTACATACATTCAATGATTCGACTAATGCACTAAAAACTAAAATCGGCACACTACAAATTAAATCAATTTCCAATTGTCAAACAACAAAACAAACATGCCATTATTTGTGAAGCGAATGCGAATATTATTGAATATTTGTAAAATATGTGGTGTGTTTTCTTATTAAATTTGTAGCATTATTGGAAACTGCCAAATACCATCCTTAAAAAATAATTGATAATAGACGCAGCAAATGAATTTGTTTGCCGAGGAACTAAACGAGAACGAAATGCGGATTCACATTGGGGGTAGTTTACATTTATTAGAAGTAGTTGTTTACGAATTCTCTAGTAGCATTATCCCTCGTATTCATAAATACAGGTACACAAGTCTAGGATTTATATTGATTTATGTTTTTTCTAAACCTATCTACCTAAAGTTTAAGACAGAAAAGTGACATAAAATAATTGCAATTAAAATAACGAAATGGCAGATTTCTGACAGAAGAAAAAAAGAAAAAATGTGAGGAAAGTAAAAAATAGAAAGCATTTTACAACCAAACTGTTGATAACATCAACAAACAACCTGCCATGAATATTGTACAGTAGCTAATTATATCATATAAATAGGCAAAAAAAAGACGCCAAGGGGAGTTGTTCGCAACCTATCAATAAATTAAAATTCTTTACAGCGTCAGAGGTAAGGTATAGCTCTTAAGAATCAACAAACTCTAAGGAAGGAATTTATACACAAACAATTAAAGTTAGTTATCTAGCCGACTTTAGTTAACTAAAAACTAAAAAGTCTGTTCATAAGTAATTAAAATAATTATTATTGTAGGTGGACACAAAATAAAAATTTCCGAAAGCGAAAGCCTTAATAAAGGGTGATTTTTTAAGAGGTTTAGAACTTTTTTAAAAAAAAAAAACACAAAAAATTCGAAAAAATGAATGAAATATTTATTTGAATCGATAGTTTGAACCTTGCAATTTAATGTTTAAAGATAATTTCATGCAAATGTTGACCGCGGCTGCGTCTCAGGTAGCCCATCCGCTGAGTCCAATTTTGGCATACTCTTTCACACATATCGGCCGGTATCTCACGAATGAATGCATGGATGTTGGCTTCCAGTGCGTCAATCGAAGCCGGCTTGTCCCTATACACATTAGCCTTGGCATACCCCCACAAAAAATAATCTAATGGTGTCAAATCGCACGATCTAGGCGGCCAATTGACCGGCCCGAAACGTGAAATTAACTGTTCACCAAACTCGCCTCGCAATTGCGCCATTGTTCGGCGTTGTGGTAGGTCGGCAGGCTTTAGTTCTTGCACCAGCTGTATCTTAAAAGGCTTTACGCCCAAATGCTTCCGCAAAATTTTCCACGTAGTGCTGTAACAAAGGCCTAACTGCTGGGAACGGCGCCGAATCGACATTTCGATTCGATTTCACCCTTTAGTAACGAGTGATTGCATCTTTAAAACGAGTGTGTTCATAAATTTTTTAACTTTCAATCTATTCACCAGTAGAATGCGCCCACTTCGTTAATAACCATTTTGGTAATTAGTAAATGTCATTAACGTCAACCATTGGACCAAAGTGGAATGTGAAACAAAAGTAAATAATTTTTTCGTTTGCAAAAACCCCTAAAAATTCAATTCGTATATTCGTTTCGTGTTGTCCTGTTCATTTAATTCATTGACATATAACAATACCTTAGATCCAAATATTCACAAACGAAATATAAAATCATATATTTCCCCTTCCCCTTTTGTATCGTAGTAATGAACCTGGATTTTTCCATAACCCGGCGTTTGCTTTTCATTGTTTTCGTTTTATTTGTTATTCTGTTTTTTAAAAATATAATTTTCGCTTAAATTCAACGAATAATAGGAAACAAAACAAGTTACAGACGCGAATTAAAATGTCTAATCGTCGTGTTTCGTACTTTTACAATGCCGATGTCGGCAATTTCCACTATGGTCCTGGTCATCCTATGAAGCCCCACCGATTGGCTGTCACCCACAGTTTGGTTATGAACTATGGCCTGCACAAGAAGATGAAGATCTATCGGCCCTATAAGTATGTATAGTACCACTGAAAAAGAGGACAACATTTTAAAGCTAAACCTTGTGTTGTTGCAGAGCCAGCGCCCAGGATATGTTGCGGTTTCACAGCGAAGAATATATTGAGTTCCTTCAGCAGGTCACACCGCAGAATATTCAGTGCAATTGTAAGTTATTGGAATGTTTTGGTCAACGAAAGAGCAACTAAATGCGCTCTCTTCCCTTGCAAACTCGAAATGCTAATGCAACTTTTATTGTTGATTCATTCCAGCGGTTGGCTACACAAAATATCTATCTCACTTTAGTGTTGGCGAAGACTGTCCCGTGTTTGATGGACTGTTTGAATTCTGCGCCATGTATACAGGAGCATCTCTGGAAGGGGCACAGAAACTAAATCACAATCACAGTGATATCTGCATCAATTGGTCAGGTGGTCTGCATCATGCTAAGAAGTTTGAAGCTTCCGGTAGGTTTACTGTTTCCTGCAAAAAGAATCCATTTCTGATTTCATTTGTTATTTCTTTGTAGGTTTCTGTTATGTGAACGACATTGTGATAGGAATTTTAGAACTGCTCAAGTATCACCCTCGCGTTTTATACATTGACATAGACGTCCACCACGGAGACGGAGTCCAGGAGGCTTTTTATCTTACAGACCGCGTTATGACAGTGTCATTCCATAAGTACGGCAATTACTTTTTCCCCGGCACAGGGGACATGTACGAGATCGGTGCTGAGTCCGGCCGCTACTACTGTGTTAATGTTCCGCTAAAAGAAGGCATCGACGACCAGAGCTACGCGCAAGTGTTCAAGCCAATCATTTCGTCGGTAATGGAATTTTACCGACCCACGGCGATTGTGCTGCAATGTGGAGCTGATTCGCTGGCCGGTGACCGTTTGGGATGTTTCTCGCTGAGCACACGCGGTCACGGCGAGTGCGTAAAATTCGTAAAAGAGTTGAACGTACCGACGCTGGTTGTGGGCGGTGGTGGATACACTCTGAGGAATGTAGCGCGCGCATGGACGCATGAAACCTCACTGCTGGTCGATGAGAATATCTCCAATGAACTCCCCATGACGGAGTACTTGGAGTTCTTTGCGCCAGACTTCACGCTTCATCCGGACATAACGACGCGTCAGGATAATGCGAATTCAAAACAATACCTCGAGCTGATTGTGAAGCATGTTTACGAGAATCTGAAGATGTGCCAGCATTCACCAAGCGTGCAGATGGTAACTGTGCCACCCGATGCTATTGACGTGGAGGAAACTCGCGCCAAAGAAGAACCAGATCCTGATGTGCGGATAAGCCAGGCGGACGAAGACAAAATGGTCGAACCCAAAAATGAGTTCTTCGATGGCGAACAGGACAATGACAAAGCGGATGCTGAAAGCTAGAATAATCTGCAACTCGCAAGCTAACTCTACTCTCAAATACACTGTTGCTTTTCCCGCAAGCTGCAAATACTTGGTACAAGTTGTAATAAGCTTAATAATATTTTAAGTGTAGGTAATAAAGTATTGGATAATTTTACAAAGTTTACGCTTAAGTTGTAAAAGTCGAGTTGTTTTTATTTTTTTTTAAATATGTAAATATATCATTTGTACACAAGGGAAAAGGGTTGTTGTTTTCCGTTAACCTGAAAAGGGAAAACAGAATTAGCGCCGTATTTGGGGCCACAACTTACGGGACCTGTAGATTATGCGGGACGGGTATGCTATAGAAGATCAAAACCAGCCTGTAGAGGAGAAATTTGATGACGTTTTTGAAATGCATACCTTGGATTGACGACAGATCATCGTAGAATGCGCATTGTCTGGTTTTGGCTAGGACCGGGCACCCACAAAGAATATGGAACACTATTTCATTCTCGTTTGTGTCGGCGCAGCTGCGGCAGTGTGTGTTTTTGGGGGTTACCAAGATGGCTTTTTGAGTTCCTTAAGGCCATCTGCACGGAATCCAGCTAGGAGGTTCTTTCTTCTGGCTTTATCAACGGCTGGTCAAATCTTCCTTCAATTGACGCAGTTCGTCAGGTTTATTTACCTAGTCTCTGCCTTTGAAGTGAAGTGCTTGAGGATTTCTCTCTTAACATATCCCAGCGGAGGGTGAACTTTCTTCGCTTAGGATATGCAAAGAGAGGAGCCAAGTCTTAGCTACACAGAAGTTTTTACGGAAGTTGAGTTTGAGTCTTTTTTAGTCAGTAGCTATACGTCCTGTAGGCTATCTACAATGTTTTTATACCCTCCACAGGAAGGTATATTCACTTTGTCATTACATTTGTAACGCCAAGAAGGAGTCACCGGAGACCTCAAAAAGTACATATATTCTGAATCAGGATCAAATTTGAATCGATTTAGCCATGTCCGTCTGTCTGTCTGTCTGTCTGTTGAAAGCACGATAGCACCCAAAGGAATTGCCATAGGCAAGTAAAATTTTGTGAGAGGATTTACTTTTATCGTCGTCAAGTTAATATTAAAATTGGGCTATGTCGGTCAAGTAGTTGTGGTACCTCACATGCAAAGCCAATTTTGCATGAATTGTATGCAGTGGAGGGTATGAAAGCATTGGCCAGGCCGATGATAACACTTTTACTTGTTTTATATACACTGGCAGCAAATTAAGAATCTCGTTGAGAGCGGTCGGATTTGGTAGCAAGGGTCCAGTAATTTCAATAAGCTTGACTTAAGGTCACCATACCAGTGATCTACAGATGGGTATTGCACGTACCACTAGTGTTTACATCCTTTAGTATTTTTAACTGGTAAATGTTGGTATTTTAGTTTTGGTCATGAAGAGCATCAGTTCAGTTTTACTTTTGTTAACGCAACAAAAACTTGTAGCCCAATCGCAAATCTTATCAAAGGCTCCTTCCATGATTTCACTAATCCAACAACCCTAATGTTTGTATACCGAATCACCGGTAGCCTGTCCAATCTCTAAGATCGAATAGCGTTACCCGTAAACGAGTGATACGGGACAGAATTAATTTTTGTTTTGAAATTGAAATTAACGTATTCCTAGTTCAAGGAAGGGGGGAATCGAAGACAGATTTTGGAAATTGCAGTCAACATGAAGCGCTCTACGAAAAAATAACGTGTTGCTTTAAAAACGATCAAAAAAATAAAGAACGTTTGTTTTTCGGGAAATAATGGATTCAACAAGAACAACACTCGCCAGGATTGAAAAAAAGTAATCTCTCTGCCTTCTGCCTGCCGTCATTCCTTGTAAATCGAATTTCAAAAAGCTTGGTTCAGTTTTCCACAGTAATTAAAACGTTATAAGTGACAAAATGTTGCCATTCAAACTGCAGAAAAAAAAAACTTAAAAGAACAGAAAGAATGTTAATCGAATATATTTATTTTTCGAAATATAATTTTCAACCAAACTATTTTACGCGATTTTGGTTTATCAAATCGACAATGAAGTTTTGATAGTACTGAATATTTGTCAGACCAATTAAACGTGTGTTGTTGCAATTATTGTTCCGCGGTGATGGCCACCCTATACTCACAAGACCCATTAGGAAGTGACGCGTTTTGCCATTGGCAAGCTTTTTCACCACAAAACCTGAACCACTGCTGCCTAAACAGGGTATTTCATTGAAATTATTTAGTATACAAAATTTATCGCTTGTTAAAACAGGTAGCGACTGATCTTTCGTTTCCTCCTGACAAACGGCATTGCTGCTCCCCGGCACAGAAATAGTCTTTAGTTCGAATTGATCTGTGCTCCAGATGGTGACTGTGCCATTTAAGTTATTTAAAAACTCCTTGTCACTACCACGTTCCCATCGAATGCACACTGGAGCTATAAACATGGAGAACACTAGCGGATTGCTGAGCCCAATGACAGCAATGTCGCCCTCAAAATTTCCCAAAGATCCTCTGAAACTGCGTATGGCAAAAGAGTTTTAAACATAAACAAAAGAAATAATACAAGTTCCGCTTACGCAGGGTGTACGACGATTTGAGACATATGTCGTAACTGCTTTCCGTTAGACTCATTCGCATTAAAAGTGCGATTCAAGCCAGCGCCGGCGGCGATAATGTATGACGACTTGTCATTTATAAAATGATTGGCTTCGTCCCAAAAGCAATGTGCAACTGCGGCAAAGAAGATGTGTGAACAATATATCGAAAGTACCTTCCATTAAATTCCCACCTGATATAACCAGTTTTGCATTTATAATGGTCCCGCTACAGCTATAACTGTAAGTGTCCGTTCTATTCTCATAAATTCCCACATGCCATGGCATCAACGTTGTATTCATCTGTTGTACCGAAGCTTTTCCACATTTTTGTACACAGGGTGTCGGGTTATAGTCCCACTGACCATTTTCCAAACACATTAAAGTTTGCTCTGCTCCTTCTGGCAATCGGTAGTTAGGTGAACAATTTATTCTGACCACTGTCCCAGGTTTTATGCTATCGTTGCATGGTACAGTTTCGAGCATTTGCATGCATTTCGCTTTGAACGTGACACTATTAAGGAGACTATTATCGCAGTAATCTGCAAAGGATTCGTGATCGTAACCAAATTTACTATCCTAAGTATCAGAAAAAACTCACTCTGCATATCTGAGCCGCCAGCCACGCATGATGATTTCCAGAGAGTACCTAAACAAAAACAGACAGGGATAGGAAATTGATAATAGCTTACATTGAGGAATTCTTAAAAGGTTCTTAATCCTAAAACGGCGCTCAAGTGCTAAGTGGTCACTCGTGTGTCTTTCGTGAGAGTGCGCTGCGACAGCCTGAGTGACCAGACGCTTGACAGGCGATCACACGTAGTGGCAAATTTAGGACAAATATAGGAGTCGTCAATGCAAAATTTGACATGAAAAGTGGCATGTGTAATCGTAGCTTTAAAACGTGGGTGTGACTCTTAAATACAACTGCAATTCATCTTTTTAAATTTTATTGCGATTATATCGTTTTCCATTTGTTTTACTGGGGAATCCACTCCTTTTGAAATCCAATGGAGTAAGAAAACTGCTGTTCTGGTGGAATACCAAAACGTCCTAAAATATATTCTTCGGCTGCTGCCAGCTGGATTGTATAAATTACATTAATCTCACTTTTGAAAGTGCTTCTTAAGTAGATTCTGACTTCAAATCGAGTAGCGAAATTTTTGAAGTGATAACTTCTTTAGGCGCGTTGGGGCACTTTTGATATGGTATAAAACCATTGAACTCGCGACACCAATGTTGTGTAACCAATGTTGCCGACACCAGTGTTCGTGAAGACTCTTGAGGCGCGTTGGGCCATTGTATATAAACATTTGTTGGGAAAAACAATTCTCTTAAGTTGTCAGATCAGCGGCATCGTTGCCAGCCTTTTTTAACGAAAAACTGCTAAACATGAAAAAGATGCCTTTTTCAATAAAAGAATGCCTAAAATATCTTTTTTTTCTGTAAAGTGAAATAGAACCTAAATCAAACATTTAAACACACTCAGAGAAAAAATAAACAAAAAATAATTTTATTTAAACAACAAACAGTTTTAAAATTTGTTTCCAATTTCATTTATCAATTCAACTTCCACTTCAAGTAAGTTGAATGAAATTGGAAACAAATTTGAAAGCTGTTTGTTGCATAAAAAAAAATTGCTTTTGTTTATTTTTTCTATATTTTTGTTTAATTTTTGATTTACTGTTCCACTTTACCCAAAAAAAAAAATAATTTTAGGAATTCTTTTTGAAAAAGGCATCTTTTTTTCAAGTTGGCAACGATGACGCCATCTCAGACAACTTAAGAGATTTGTTTTGCCCAACTGCCAACTAATGTTTATATACAATGGCAAAACGCGCCTTAAGAGAATTTACCTACAAGTGTGTGTGTGATACCAGTGTTCGCGTTGCCATTTGCCAACCACTTTTGACGACTCAGGCAACTTAAGATAATTTGCCTACAAGAGGTACATCTTGCTCACACACTCAACCAATCTTACTACATAAAATTTCAACTACGCAGTTGTGTACAAACTATGATTCAGGGAAAAATAATCTTTCATTCATAATGCCCGTACCGCCGTAGCCGTAGCACAAAAGCCGCCACGAAAGAGAGTCAACGGCCGAAGAGAGCATAAACTAAGTATGAAATAGACTGACAGATTTACTACGTCTCACCGATTCCCACCGCAATTTTTTTCAATAGAAGCCCCTCCCTCCCGCTCGCAATTTTACTGGCTGTGAATACGTGTGAATTCAGCAGTGTTCCTACCATAAACTAAGTATTAAATAGACCGTCAGCTCTTTCAACTTAAGAGAATTTGCCTACAAGCTGTTTTCGGTGTTACTATGTGCCAAAGTATGTGTGCCAATGTTAAAGTAAATTAGACGCACGCATACACTTGCACATACTAACCTGACAGATGCCTCTGACAGTTTATTCCGTGGTAACATTGGAAAAAATTCAAATAATTCAAATAATTGCCCGTTATCGGGACGTGTTAAGAAAGCGATGGGTGTGGTGTGGTGAATTTAGTACCAAATTATATTAAAACGCATGGTAGGTATACATTATTAGGATTTCTTTCATTTTACCTTGATAATCTATATAGTACGGGATGTTTACATTTTTGTTGTAAACAATGGAAATCGATGAACTTATGAATCATTGACAAAAATAAAAAAAAAGAAGCTTATTATATATATATATATAGGTAATGATTTTGAATCGAAGGAATTAAAAGAAAATTGTAAGCAGCAAAACTTAAATGTGTGAGACATATCAGTGCCCATGTTCTGTTATTATCACATAGATATATTTATCACAAAAACGATATGAATTGAAAGAAAATGCTCCTGAGTTAAGTAAATAAATTTTCGCTTCGATACTTTTTAAGCATTTTCTTTCAATTCATATCGTTTTTGTGATAAATATATCGATGTTATAATTACAGAACATGGGCACAGGGTACAAATCAGTAAACATGTTTATTTCCAATGTGGGTACCTATATCTATATCTATATTTAAAGTTTCGTTCTTTCCCGTATACATTTTAAAGAAAATAAATTTTCGTTGTGTCTATTCGACTTTTTCTTTTTATAAAACAAAATTATTAATATTCTGGGTTCACGCAATTCATTTCAAATGTAATTTTTAATTATGTCAATTGTATCAAATTTTTTAATAAATTTTATTTTTTTTTTGTTTTCCATTAATAAACGGAATCTTCATGAAAAGATTGGGCCTTACTAAATTTAAGTACGAGTAGTTCACAGTGGTTATATCTTCCATACAAATTTCGCAAATGTGAGCTTCCGTAAATTTAAAGTCGATGTTAAATTTGTTATTATTACGAGCAGTATAACTCAAAAATCATACCCACACAGAAATGTGTATATCTTTTCCCTAGAGCATATTTTAAATTTGAATGTTCTTAATCAATGTTTATCTTTATATTGGTTACCGTTTTTCTGTCGACATTTTAGGCGAAATAATTTTTTACCAACAACAACCAACGAAAACAGACACAATAATTATAAGAACAAAAATAACTTATTTTATTTTAACGAATGCATTTTTCACAATTTATTCCTTTATTTATTCATATTGATTACATTCGCTTTACGCATTTTGTAAAATACATGTTTTCGTGGTGAAATAAAACAACGAATTTAAACTCTCAGAACGCATCCATCAGCTGACAGAAACTCACAAAATACACAAACTCTCAGCAGTGTTCTTAGCGCTCTCTCTTTATTTTTCCCACGAAGCGTATTAATTGTTCCCTTTTCACTAAACTCAAATTCCCTCGATTTTTTAATGAAACAAACCGTACTTTAAAAGTAAAATTTGTATTGTTCGGAAAGAAAATCACATTAAATTATTCTTCAGTATAAAAATCGCAGTTTTCAAACATTATAATGCATTTTTTTGGTACTAGAAATTGTTGCTAGAGGAAAATCTCCTTGTTATGTACATTTAGTGCGTTGATATTCATGGTGAAATGTAATTTGAATGTTTTCTAGTCAAATTGTTGATATTCACACAATTTTTATGTTTTTTCATTTAACGCATGGAAGGCTTTTCGGAAATCGTAATTCCCACAAAAAGGTAGAAATACTACTATGTAGGAACACTGCTGAGTGTCATTATTTTTTTTACTTCTCCCGCCAATTAGAATTTCTTTTTTTGCTGCTTCACACGTATTCACAGATAGGAAATTTAAGAGAGAATTTTCTTTACAAAATTTGAGGGGGGAATCGGGTAGGTGCGCGGGAGCTGACGGTCTATTTAATACTTAGTTTATGGTTCCTACATCGTTGTATCTCTACCTTTTTGAGGGAATTTAATATTTTCGAAAACCTTTTTGTTGACCATGAATATAAACGCACTAAATGCACATAAAAAGAAGATTTGCCTATAGCAACAATTTCTAGTACCAAAAAATAATCATTAAACTGCATTTACACCATCACGCACGCGCATTTTTGCACGAGACGTGACAGAGAAATCCGTTTTTCCCCATTCAAAGCTAGTAAAGGAGTAAGAATGAGATCACAAATCAGACGCCTAAAGTGTCATGGACGTGCTGCCCATAATTATAGATACGTAAAACGGAAATAAACCCAAGTTGCGGGGAATATAATTTCTGTAATAACTTGAAAATATTTCAATTTCTAATTCAAAACATGTGAAATGAGAGCGATTTTAAGTTTCAGTAAATTAAACCAAAAATACATCAATCAGTTATACGAAATTAATAAATAGTTGTCGGTTCATCACTTCCGGAAGGCATTTTTTTTATAGGAAAGCAAAATTTCGTGAGCCGTCGCTATAAAAATATCAACATGTATAGCTTTCCCATAATTCCTACCACGTAAACTAGATGGGCGACGAAAAAACGTGTCACGTTTTTTTGCGTGTTAGCTAATGCCGTCCCTTTCAATCACACGGCTATTTAGTATTTAGCATCCCTTTAATCTTTTGTGATAGGAATGTGTGACTGTGTAAATGCGGCATTAAAGTGTTAGCAAACTGCGATTTTTATACTGAAGATTAATTAAGTGTGATTTTTGTCCGAACAATACAAATTTTACTTTTATTTAATTTAAATTTAGTGAAAAAGGAAAATGAACACACTTGGTGGGAAAAATAAAGAGAGACGTCTAAGAACACTGACTGATAGTTTGTGTGTTTGGTGATTTCTGGCTGCTGATGGATACGTTCTGAGAGTTTAAATTCGTTTAATTATTTCACAACGAATACATGTTCATATTCTACAAATTGCATAATAACGAATGTAATCAATATAAATAATAATAAAGGAAAAAATTCATTCGTTCAAATAAAATATTTTTGTTCCTATAATTATTATTGAGTCTGTTTTCGTTTGTTGTTTTTGGCGAAAAATTACTCCGCAGTAATGCCCGAAGAATTTAAAAAGAAGAATTTATTACGAATATTAAGATTTGAAATATGATTTTTAAGTAATGATCTTTTCGTGAAGACTCCCTTTTTATTACGGAAAACAAAAAAAAAAAAAATAATACGAATTACCTACATCACATTCAAAATGTCTGATTACTAGATGTTTCATATTAGTAAAGCCCATATGACACTCATTTTTTTTTTGCTTTTAAAATGAAACTAGAGCAGTACGAAAAATTAAAGCGAAAATTCCCAATAGGAGTGAATGCGTACACACCAACTTTATTAATGTAGACACATAAAAAAATGCATTAAAAATGCATTTAAATTATATTTTCCAGCTGCTGGCAGCTTATTTTTGACATTTCAAGATTATATGAAAATAAAGGATTAAAAATTTGCGGTTGCTTTACAAACAATTGCTATCCCTTTTAATATACCTTTAGTCTCTTTTACATAGCGCTGACTTTTCAAAACATTTAAATTGGCAGAGGAATAACTAGCGAATATTCAAGAAAAAATGGGAGGGAAAACTTCATAGAAAAAGTGCTGGCGAAATTCAAGTTTTCACTTCTGTCGGCACTCCCGGAGTGCACTGTTGTTTTTTTTTTTTTTTTTTCAGAATCACCAGAAGAGTATTTTTTTGTGCCAATGGAACGGTTTCAGGAGCAATTTTCCGGACGCTTGGAAAGTGACATTCGATTTTTTAACAAAGAGCAAAATGTTCATCTCAAACATTTTGGCATGTGTTGTTGCTTGTTGGTACCATACTTCGGCGCTATTTGGCCAAATGAAAAAGTAGAGACCACTTATACGAACTGTCAAATAAGTTCTCAGTCACAAAATTCTTGACTAGATTCAATGGCTATCTCATCATATAAATGTCAACTGAAAAAAAAGTATGCATGTGATAGAACTAGGTCAAACCAAACTGAAAAGCATCAAGTCAGTCAGCTGTCAGACTAATTGAACTAGTTAATTGAACATACAAATTTATAAAAATGGAAAAAAATGTCAAATATATGACGTTTGTAATAGGTCCCGCTTGCTCAATGCAGTGGATGCTACCTTTCAAGTTAAAAGTGTGTGTAAATGTAATGTGGTATTCGATTGGGCTTCTTCAGATTTGCTCTCAGATTTCAGATTTCGTGTGGCTAATCGAACACAAAAACGTCACTTGCTCTTTTTTTTGTTGATATTTGTGCGATTGGAATATGTGTAGCCTTCGACACTCTTGTAAGCGTTTTCAATTCACTGGTTAAATTTTATATGAAAACATTCAAAATGCTCTCCCGGATTGATTTCTAAACATTTGTACATTAATAATTAAGAAAAATAGATCCACCCGATGCAATGCGTTTCTTTGCAGTTGAAATATTTCACTAAAATGTAAACAAACTCCACTAGTTGTCAAACTCAAACGCACGTGTATTGGTAAATTTGAAGCAAATCTGAGAAAATATATAGATTCGCAAAAGTGCTCTGAAATCTGAAAAAGATTGATTTTTTTGTACCAAACGAACATAAAAATTGCTCTGAGAGCAAAAAAAGTGCTCTGAGAGCGCCCAATCGAATACCACATAAGTTTTGTTGTTTTGTTGTTCTTCTACTAAATTAGTGTAGCGATCACAGCAACGCGGCGACTGTGGCGTATACGTAATATTTTCGATGGATTTGTGAAGCGAACTTTGTTTTCGGTTGACTTTTTTTAAATCACTGTTTAAATGGTTTTTTAGGTTAACCAACGTTTTATTTCGATAATATGGATACACATTCAAATTTCGCATATAAATTAATAGAATTGTCAAAATTACTTGTAAATTGTGATAACGCGACTGCTCTCGATCGTCATTTTCACCAACAAAATTTTGTTCAGCAATGAGGCTTATTTTTGGTTCCGTTTATACAGCAAAATGTTCACAATGGGAGTGAAAAAAATCCACCACGCAAAGGTTTTCCTGTACTCAGTGAAATAGCATTCTTGTGGAAGTGCTGTGACAATAAGATGGCGAAAAATGCTACCCAAGATGTGTCACATGCAACTTATTTATATGGATAAAAATATAAATTGGGCTCCAATAGTTTATATGATTTCTATTATTTTGTGTGGGGACGTGTAAAGTTGGTAGTTAATTTATTTGTTCCTCTTTAATACAATATTTTGTATAATATGAGCTGCTTTCCATACCTCTAAAACGCTACCGGGCAACAGCCCATCACTTCGCACAAATGTTTACACATTGTACTGGCTTAAGCAACGCCTCTCAAAAATCTGACATATATCCTAGAGCACAATTGTCCGTTTGTTTTCGGTTTAAAATTGTATGTATATCTTCTATATTTCGCCTCTTCAAAACCGTCTGATCCTCCGCTACTATTGCACTGCTCTTCGATAGTCCAAGCCATTTGTGGATTAAAGAAGATTCACAGATCCTATCCGAATTGTTTTTTTACCTTACATATCCTCCCCCCTCCCCTCAAAATTATAATTGGTTATAAATTGCACATGATGCAAACTGCTTCCTATAAGTAGCCAAACTTTATTACTTTCTCTCACAAGTCACTAAATCAGCAACTAACTCGCCAAGCGCCCTGTTCGATCGGATACGAATAGTGAGAGCTTAACCCAATACGCGTGTCTCACTTGACGAGCTGCATTGTGCAGACCTACTCTAAACTGTTATACCTTTGAGCAGGAGGGATTTCCCTGCTCAACAGGCTAGATCGAGTTGATGGGTAGATTACATTTAGGATAACTTGATGGACAATCAATAAATCTTGGGTTAGGATCCACTGCCACTATCAGCGGGCACAGGAAAAAAACTAACCCACTGTGGCATTGAGGCACAATAAGCAAAAATGAATTTATATAATCAGTGACCGAAGAATCTGCCACACACTTGCTACAACCTTTTTGAAAAACTCCCCCCGTATTAATAAACAAATAGGCACAACTTAGTTAGCTAGTAGACATCCGATAGCATACAAAAATTTGACGTAACTTCTGAATAACGAGTTGATAACTTTTACGCAGCCTTTATTAAAAAGAGGGTCCGTGTTTTGCTCTAGAAACTGTAAACATAAATACTAAAATTTTACACTTCCACTTGAATTGCATGTTATTCTGCATTTTCCAGTCTCGAAATCAAATCAACAGAAGCTTACTCACAACTACAATTTTTTTTGTTTATGGAAAATAGAGCTAACACTTTTTCTAATTTAATGGCGAAACTGGAAATGGTAACCTTCTAGTAAGGCTGAATGTGAAATAATATATATTCGTATTTTTCCTAGGAACATTTTATGTGGCCCACTTCCAATAGAAATAAAAATAACAAATTTTATTCATTTAAATAATTTTTTCTCTGCGACTTACATGCAAAAGCGACTGCAATTATATTTAAAAATAGGTTGGAGTTTCCAAGTCTCCGTTGGGATACCATTTCTTTTAAGTGTTGAACGAAGGTAAGCCGCCTCCACTGATTGCAACTTTTGACTGAGCGTTTTATATTCCATGAGAGCGCTTAAATTATTAAATTATCAACTTTGTCATACAGCGACTTTAATAAATTTTGCCTTTGATGGACTTAGAGATGTAAAGGGGGGAAATAATCAAATATTCTCATAAGAATTTAATCCAATAGCAAATGTTTGTTGGTCTTAATCTTTTTACTTGTAAAGCTTTATAGGGTATATTGTAGGGTGTTGTAAATACATAAATGTCAAATTTGAAGAGCGCTTTGAAGAAAGAGTTAAAATTACTAAAAACAATTTAAATAAAAATTAACGAAATTTTAAATTTTTAACTCGAAACTGGCTAGAGATACCAGTCAAAAACTGGTTAAGCTAAGTACAAACGGTTATCCTCAGATCTTAAGTAAGAAAGCCGCTTCGGTTTCACACAATACAGAGATCCATTCGCGTACTTTCCCGAGCCAAGCAGTAAAAATCTGTCAAATCCAAAAATAAAGCAAAACTCTCCCAGCCATAGACATATTATATATGGACTGTTTTTTTTTTTTTTTTTTTTTTTAAACTTCTGTCTCGCCAAAGCGAAGAATAGGCACGTCGACCAAGAAGGTCTATTGTGCCGAGAATGACAGAAAATGATATCTAGGTTAGCAGTGTCTCTACCTCCCTAATGTAGCTGGTAATGTTTTCAGCAGAGGACTTCTTCAATTCTTCTGGACTTGATATTTCCCGAAAGAAGAATTTCCTTCTGATTCTAGATAGAGCCGGACATTCACACATGATGTGCTCAGCTGTTTCGTCTTCTTCAAGACATAGCCGGCACTCCGGCGAGTCGGCTATATGAAGTTTATGTAGGTGGTATCGCAAACCGTGGTGACCCGTTAGGTAGCCTACAAGGTTTTTGATATCGTGCCTTCGTAGATTTAGGATCTTTTTGGCATTTTTCTTGAATGGCAGGATTAATCTTTTGGCTTGCCTGAGGCCTGGGATTTCTTGCCACTGTCTGATACACGTGTTGTGTTCCCAACTATTGATAGTGGAACTAATTGCTGATTTAGTGACGGCGCAGAAAGGTTCTGGTCCTATGAAAGGGGTTCCTGACCCTTTCCTGGCCAGTTCATCAGCTTTTTCGTTTCCTTCAATACCCTCGTGCCCGGGAACCCACCATAATTTGGTTTTGTTTCTGGAGCAAAGAGTTTGGAGAGCATTGAAGCAGTGCATGACTGATTTTGAGACAATTATTGGTGAGCTAAGGGCTTTTATAGCTGCTTGACTGTCTGTGAAAATATGGATGTTTGCGCCTTTGATCCCTAAAGAGTAGTTAAGGTTCGCGCATTCCTTGATGGCGTGGAGCTCTGCCTGAAATACACTGGGGCTTTTCCCCATAGGTATTGAGACGTTGCGATTTGGTCCATGTACGCCAGCTCCTACCCCCGAGTCCATTTTGGAACCATCCGTATACCACTTTAAGCCTTTTTGGCAGTTAGGTGGGTTATTGCTAACCCATGCTTCTCTCTCAGTGATCTCCGTGGAGAATTTCCTGTTGAAGCATAGTGTTTTTGGAAGTCGGTCTGTTACCGTGCAGATCATCTCAAGTTCCGGAAGTTCCGACTGTTAGTGAAACGTCATTTTCATATACTTCTGCGAGAAAATATGTTCCAAAAAAACACAGGCGGCACAGTTTTACAGCGGATTGGCAAAGAAGCACATGCCGCCGTCAAGTCTACATTGCCATAGAAACGTAAACAAAAAAGCTATTTTTTTTTTTCAAAAAAAGTTCGTTTCCATTGAAACATGTAAACAAAAGGGCGACATTTTGTCGAAAGCGATTCATTTCCATAGTAACGTGTAAACAAAAGAGCGTCATCTATTGAAAAGAAGCAAAGCTACAAAGAGTGATTTGAAATTAATTTTGTAACATTTTATTATTTTGGAAAAGAAAACGAAATAACAATTTCTTTACTTTTTGACTCACAAACTAAAATAAAAAACGTACAGATATCTTCCATGTAGCGTTCAATCCCTTAATATTTATATCTCGGGAGGTAAATCTTCGGTGAAATTGAAATTAGTACCGTAGTCAGTCGACGTATTTCTTTTTTAATTCATCCCACTGAATTTGCTTACCTATAGCCATTTTATCCATCATATTTTCTTTCTAAGGATGAAGTTTTAACATCTAATGCATCCAATGACTTTTTTGTGAATCCAGCTGTCACTTAAGCACCATGACCATGATCCAAGCAATTTTTTATTCGAACAAAAAAAGTGTGAATAGCTAACTAAACAAATATTATACATAAATAAATAAATAAATATTTAGCGCAACAGATTAATATAGGTAACCCAGGCCTAACTACAAAAAAGCATGTTGGTAATGGCCGCCCACCAATCCTCTTGCTTTTATGAAAATATCGGTAGCTGTTCACTTGTTTTGTGTTTCGTATTGAATTCGCTTGGCTTGTGTTAAGGGTTTGATTAAATTGAGATCGCAGTATTAAAATATAAATTATGGAACTAAGTAGGTACTACGACCAAGTAAAATATAGAAACATACATAATTGGTAAATAATGAATAAAAAACGCACAAATCCTACAATAGTTTTCAACCTCTAAACGCATAGGCATACTACACGCAAAATTTGTAATGGAAGTAAACTTGGTCGTTTCAAGCTTATTTTGTTTTCCGCTGTAAAACAGTAGCGCTCCGTATTTTTGGAACACGCGTGAAGTTGGCTACTAGCAGTCCATATAATATAATAAGTCAATGCTCCCAGCGAACAGAAAATATACTCAAAAACAGTGGTCCCAGACTGTGAAGACTCTTTCCCCTTTTTTTGATCAGCAAAGGTAATAATTTCTCCCGAACTTCGAAAAAAGTTCCCCTTTTGTTCCCCTAAGTGAAATTTGAATTTATTTTTATAAAGCCCCTATGACACTATTTTTTTTGCATTTGTTCACACTTTTAAAATGAAACTAAAGCAGTACGAAACATTAGTACGAAAATTCCCGATAGGAGTGAGTGCGTACACACCAACTTCATTAATGTAGATACGTAAAAAAAAAATGCATTAAAAATGTATTCTGTAATTTGTAATGTATGGCTAAAAATGTGAAAGGCATTCGGATACACAAAAATTCTTACGTAGAAGTTTGATGGGCTGTTTTCTTTCATATTTAGTGTGAACATTTCATTCTGAGTGAACTTTGAAATTTACTTGTAATGGAAATGCGTTTAAATTTTACTTCTAAGCAATTTAAGTTTAAAAGAGGTTTTTGATTATTTCTCCTTTTTCATTATTTTTCATTAAAAAAGCTACAAAATTGGCTCTTTTCCCCTCAATCTGGAACCACTGCTCAAGAGAACCTAGATGGATAGACTTCGAGCTAATTTGAGCCACTTACATCGTTGACATCTAATCTACATAACAAATAATTATAGAACTTACCTTTTTGTAACGTATAAAATGCTCTGGCAGAACATTCGACCATCCGAATTTTCTTTATTTTCAAAAATTTTGTTTATGCAGTCGACTTTGAAGTCGGATTTTGAATTTGTTTCTTGTCAACTTTGTTTAACATTTGACATAAATTTATCTGTACTGTAAGCTGTTTCGAGCCAAGAGAGGAACTGCTCGTTACTCGTTATTTTGCTAATTTCCCCTTTTTCTGTCATTTTCGATGAGAACGTGTATAGACTTTGTGCGATTGCGATCAATTTATATCGATGGCGTTTGATTTGAACAGCGTATGCGAACGTATTGCACTTTATATAACGGTGCTCGTGTCCAAGTGTAAGCTAAAAAATGTTCGCAAGAGCAATAGCTTTCAAAGAGGAGTACCGAATCGGTCGTTAATTAAATTATATACTCTATCCTTGTGGGAATAGTGGAAATTATGACACAATTGTTGCGGTTTTTATATTAAAATCTACAATCAGTTTTCTGTAAATCTCTAAACCAGTTCCAGGGGCTCATGGGAAAAACTCCCATGAAAAAACAACCGAAAGTAAGTTTCGGTAAATGTTACCTATAGATAGATATAAGGTGTAGTTCCTTTTCTATATTTTTGTTTGCGGAGCTTTTCGAATATTTAGCACATTTATTTTTATTCAAAGCAAAGTAAAGTAAGATTTTCAGAACGTGATTACAGCAATTACTCTGAGTCTCGAAGTGTCAAGTAGAGTGTAGTTGTTGTAATTGCGTGCCGAAAAAATCCTACTTTACTTTGCTTAGCTGAGATCGAAGCTAAAAAAAACAGGTCAAATATTAGTACCTACCTAATTAATTTAAAATGTATTTTGTGATATTTTTTGACATGTGTTACCTTCAAAAAACATAGCATGGTAACCCCTATTTTCTTCGTGATTGGGATTTCCATAAATGTTATCGCAGTCATCTGAAATTAATCACATGTAAACGGCCACTGGGTTGTGCCCAACACACTTGGGTTTTCCGTCGTCTTTAGCTTTTATTATAACATAATTTTGTTAGGTGTACAAGAAGTTGGTGGCATGGATGACCTTTTTGATAAGCAGGTGCTTAAGTACATTGTTCTACACTGTTTCGCTCAACAAAGCCGACAGATGGGGGACTTTATTGTTATAAGAGGTGTTACTTTGGTATTCAAATAAAAATTCCATTTTTTGAGATAAATGATCGGATGTTTATTTCATAATAAAGAAGAACGTATGCGGTTAATAATGAAAAACAACATCAGCCAAATGGCCACCAAGTGGCTGCCCTACGTCCTCGATAGCCTCACGAATTTTTTCTTTGAGGTCTTGAATCGACGCTGGGCTGTTGGCGTAGACCTTATGTTTCACGTGGCTTGAGTTCTTGTGTTAACTGAACTTTATAAGCGTTAAGACCCAAGTCTTTATGCAAAATACGGTGTGATGACGTTTGTGGAATGCCCAATTCCAAAGAACGACGAGGAATGGACAAACCTGGGTTCTCTTCAACACGTTGGGCTATAGCAGCAATATTCTCAGTTGTTCTTGAGCGACGTGCACGGGTTTTGTTCTTCACATCACTAACTTGTCTCAACAGCGCGAATTTTTCCACCAATTTCTGTATTGCGGTCCGACAAGGTGCTTCACGACGACCAAAAAATGTTTTAGTTTTGCGAACTGTGACTGCATGATCTTTATCATTTTTGTAGTGAATTTTAATAATTTCAATGCGTTATTAAGCACGTATTGTTCCATTTTTAGTAATGGCGTAGTTTCTACTTGTCAAATGTTAAAGAATAAAAGCTTCAAAAGTGACAGCTACCGAAATAGCGGGTCATTCACAATAGCATTTCTCATTGGAAAACCCTTTACTTTTAATGGTGCAGCTTAAGCTTTTTTCTTTTTAAATAATTGCATACACTGACAGTAAAGGACTATGTAACAGCTGTGGGCGAAAATTCTACTCAATTATATTTATATTTGACTCGTTTAAATAACTATTTACTGTATCAAGCCGTTTTAAATGTATTCAATCGTATGATGCAACTGCAACTAGGTATTTATTCATATATAAAAATACTTGTTACTTGGTCGGCAAAAATAAAGTTACACGACAGTTCTAAGTCAACCGTTGAGCGAACAATACAGATTTAATCTCCTCCACTTAGCCTCTCCTACACAGCCCGATTCTGGCAAACCTCACTGATACTGATACCTCGCAAGTCACAAAACCCTCACAGGAATATGCGTTATTGAATGATTTTGATTCATATTCTGACAGTACACTCACCACTTGTGAGGCTCACAAAAACAATCGAAATTGTGATGTCTTATGAAGCAGGTCACAAAATTCAAAACCAGTCATAAGCGATGACGTCACAAGTGACAACATTTGTCTTTAATGGCCCTGATTCCCTATTTCAGCACATGACACAGTAATCGAATCACAACAAAGCTCACAAAAAATCAGTGTCATAAGAGCCTGATACTTGTGGTCGTGACGCCTCATAACGGTAGAATCGGGGTGTAAGCTATGGATCTTAAAAGGTCTTAGAAAAGTTAATACATGATAGGTAAGGTAATTTAGACCTACTTGGGTCTACTCGGCGGTAGGGTCAATTAAATACATAATAAGGCTTTGTGAATCCTAAAAATGGTAATTTGGTGTTCAAACGCAAAAATGGATTTGTTCGCAGTTCCCTCTCATATAGATAGTCCTTTAAACCCTCAAATAATAGGAAACTTTAGACCAAAAGCTCTGCAAATATGTATGCTGCAATTTTTTTTTAGAGAAATAATATATCTCTCCTACAGAAGAATCTTCAAAAAGAAGTATACTTTCGATGAACTGTTGATTGTTTTAACGTGACAGCTTGTCTTATTATATTACAAATCAGACATTATCAATTTGCGAAATTAATGCTCTTTAAATTGTCATGAACGAAAAACAAAAGGTTTTCTTTTAAATTTTGTTTGGAGGTTCGCTCGATACGCACGCGAGGGATGATTCTACAATAGTGAGGGACGGATCAAAAAATCCTACCGGGGTACTTACGTCGTCCCGAATAGGATTTGAACCTTGTCGAAAATGAAAGAATTTGCTCGTGTAGTTATAACTTATTGTAATTGGACATTGACAGAGATGAATATCTCCCAACAAGCCAATAGATTTTACTGTACTCGTGTTTTTTTTGAGCTTCGATCTCAAGCAAAGCAAAGTAAAGTAGGATTTTCAACAACAACTCTACTGTGAGTCTCGAAGTGTCAAGTAGAGCGTAGTTGTTGTAATTGCGTGCTGAAAATCCTACTTTACTTTGCTTTGCTGAGATCGAAGCTCAAAAAACAGGACTTGTGTCGGATAATTCACAAAAAGTGAAGTTCTCAATTTTATTTCTTCAGCTGTTTTCTTTTTAAGTAAAATAAGAGAGCGAAAGTTGAAGTATACTTACTTACTTACTTAGGTGGCGCTACAGTCCGGGGTGGACCTGGGCCTCAACCAATACGCCTCTCCAGTTAGCGCGATCCTTGGCTAACTGCCTCCAGTTGCGCACTCCAAGTTGGTTGAGGTCCCCTTCCACTTGCGCGCCACCTAAGGCGAGGTCTTCCTCTACTGCGTTGTCCCTCCGGGTTGGAATCGAATACTCTTCGGGCCGGAGCGTTGGTGTCCATTCGCTTTACATGTCCCAGCCATCTTAGAAGACTAATACGTACTTTTCTGACTAGGTCGATGTCGCTTTACAGCTCGTAGAGTTCGCTGTCAAATCTCCTCCTCCAGAGACCGTCAACGCAAATCGGACCAAAAGTAACACGAAGAATTCTGCGTTCGAAACGACCAAGGAGCTCTTCATCCGACTTTGATAGGGTCCATGCTCCTGCACCATAAAGCAGGACTGGGATGATGAGGGTCTTATATATAGTCTCCTTAGTATTTCTCGACAAGGCCTTACTAATCAATTGCCTTCTTAGACCAAAGTAACAGCGGTTGGCAAGTGTGATTCTTCGCTTGATTTCTGAGGTGATGTCATTTTCAGAGTTAATAGCGGAGCCGAGGTAGACAAAGTCCCGAACTACCTCAAAGTTAAAGCTGTCTATCGTGACGTTCTCTCCGATTCGTCGATGTTGTGCGTCCCTTCTTGTCGACAGCATATATTTGGTTCTGCCCTCATTCACCACTAAACCCATTTTTGCCGCTTCTGTGCTGATACTTGCAAACGCACAAGTGCCAGCTCGCTGTGTTCTGCCAATGATGTCGATGTCGTCAGCGTAAGCAAGTAGTTGCACAGACTTCTGGAAAATTGTGCCTCTGGTGTTGGCTTGTGAGTTTCGCACAATCTTCTCAAGAATTATATTGAAAAATTCACATGACAGCGCGTCACCTTGTCTAAATCCATTTTTGACACCAAAGGTCTTGGTGAGATTGTTTCCGACCTTTATGGAGCAGCGAGCGTTCTCCATCATCATTCTGCACAATCTGACAAGTTTGGCAGGGATGTCTGTATAGCTCGTCACTATAAATGCTGTCATATGCGGCCTTAAAATCGATAAACAGGTGGTGGGTATCGACTTGGACTTCGATTTTCGGTTTTCTCCAGGATCTGCGGTAGTGTCAATATTTGGTCGGTTGTGGACTTACTTTGCCTAAAACCGCACTAATAGGGTCCAATCAGTTCGTTGACATATGGTTTCAGGCGATCACACAGTACGGCAGATCTTATACGCGATATTAAGGAGCCTAATGCCTCTATAATTGGCGCAGTTTAGAGGGTCTCCTTTCTTGTGGATCGGGCAAACAATGCTGAGGTTCCATTCATCAGGCATACATTCCTCTAACCAAATCTTGGAAACGAGTTAGTTGGTGTATGCACTCTACCAAATCATCTTCCGCTGCCTTGAAAAGCAGGTAAGCCGTTTGGTCCGGCAGCCTTGTTGGACTTCAGCTTGGATATAGCTATCCTCACTTCACTTTGGTCAGGTGGACGGAAGTCTTGGCTTACATCGCCCAGGTTGAATGGTTCATTCTGCCTGACAGCGGAATTTATGTCATCGTCGACGTTTAACAGTCTGCAGAAGTGGTTTATCCATGTCCTCAGCACCGACTGTGATTCCACTACAAGGTTTCCTTGTTCGTCTCGACAGGTTTCTGCTCGGGTCTTATTGCCAAAGTTGAAGTGTATATTTCCTTTATTTTTCGGGTAAGCTACAATCTTCTTCAACTCTCACAAACTGAGCGCAGTCACCCTGCATAAATTTCTCCACGAAAATCTCAAAAAATAAAGATTTCACTTCCGATTTCACAGCAGTAAAAATTTCGCTTCACAGATGAATGCACCATAAGCATACACCCCAGCAAACCACTGAGCGAATGGGCTCTCTTAGATAATTGTATCAAGATCGGAACGTTAGTTCTCAGCTTTAAGTTTTAAAAATGAACGCAAAACTAATTTCTGTCATCTAACACCATTTTAAAGTGACATGTCATATCTGACGGACAGGAAAAAAAATGTTCTGGGGTTTTGGCAAGCGAATTAAAATGAATGTATGAAAAAGTTTGACGTTATTTGAAATGGGCAGCAATTTGCGTAAGTGATTAAGGAGTGATTTTATTAAATAAAGCAGGTCCGTTCCAACTTCCAACTTCAAAAATATAAATCTGTTGAACATTTTTGTCCATTTTGGCTGAACAAACTTCCTCGCATTTTATTCTTTCGCTTGCCTTTTGACAAATCGCCTATAGTTCCTCCACCACAATTCGCTTGAAGTTATCTGATGAACGGCGAACGAAAGACGTAATCCCCTTTTTTGCAGAGATACGCTGCTCCGGCATGACATATACATGCACAAGCACATTCCGCTTTAGCGCTTTTCTGAAGCGAAGTAAAAGCATTCGTGATTCTACTTCCTACAACTCGAATGAAAATCTAAAAAATCATCTAGAAATTAGGCGGTATAAAAACACAACAGCCTTTCCTTAAACGAGTATTACAATTGCATTCTGAACTATTTTATTTGGCGTATTCTACCAACTCAATTTGGTCTATTGCTAGCCTCCACTGTCGTAATAAAATTTTCATAAAATTGAATATTAGTCATACTGACGAAACGGAGGTTTCTGCAGGTATTTCCACGAGGCACTCCCGTGCTCACAATGCCCCACAGATAGTGTAGGATTCTACCATTGACTTCTTTTTTCACCACAAAACCTCCACCACTGTCACCTTCGCAGGGGTTCGAAGCAAACGAGTTAAGTACACAGAATTTGTCATCTGTAATAGTGCCTTCCAGTTGTTGTCCGGCAGCACTTCGGCAAGCCTCATAGCTGTTTCCCGGCACATAGATAGTCTTCAGTTCAGTGCTAAAGCCGCCAGTCTCATCTAAGCCCCAACCGGCAACTATGCCGTACAAGTTATTACGGAAGTTCTTGGCGCTCAAACTTTGCCATTCAATGCAAATCGGCGCGATGAAATCGGAGAGGTACAGTGCTCTGGTGAGTATAAGCACAGAAATGTCTGCCATATAGCTTCTATATTCACCTTTGTATCTGCGTATTAAATACCAAAAGTAGGTTAAACGTTGTGGGTCAACAAATTCATACTTACTCGGGGGGAATGGAGATGTTTGAAACGTTTCGGAACTGCCCTCTTCCGCTCTCGTCAGCGTAATAGTCGCGGTAAAATTTCCCAGCACCAATTGTGTATAGGCCCGTGCTGTGTGCGACTTCATTGGCATTGTCCCAGAAGCAATGTGCGGCTATTGGTATAAAAGGATACGTGAAACAGGCGAGCATGTCCTGACATCCAATATTTACCAGAAATTATAACCTTCGCATTTATAATAGTCCCCCCACAAATATGCTCGTACCTGTCAGCCTTAATCTGATAGACTGCCACATGCCATGGCACAGATGTGATATTTGTCACCTTTCCATTGACCTGAAATGGCTGACTTGGCGGCAGCTCTTCACCACATATTGGTTCACAGCGTGATGGGTGGTAGTCCCACCGTCCGATTTCGTTGCAGAAGAAACTCTGTACTGGATTGTGATAGGGTATGCGGTATTTAGCGGAACATGTCGACCTCGCTATGGTGCCGGGTTTTATGCGATCGTTACACGGTATAGTGACGCCGCCATTTTCTAAACATCTAACGGTATACGAAACGCTGTTCAACATGAGATCGTCGTTCCGACAGTAACCTGCAAAAATGTGTCTTGTAATTGAAATCATTCTGTTTAAAATAAGTATCTAGGAAGCGTACGGGTGCATATTGGATGGACTTTGGAGAACCAGGATCCGCTGCGACATAAGTTATTTTCCCTGCCCTCAAGGTTGAATCCGGAGTCGCATTCGTAAAGCGCCCAGGTTTGGTTCGGAACCAAATCGCCGGGTTTGATATTTATATTTGGAAGTGATGACAATATTAGCATTCGACCATTGTTGATGATAGGAACTAGGCATGCGTCCTCATTGTCTGTCTCTATAGTGGGAACAGGTGGTGTCGTTGTCGGTGCTCTTGTTGGAGTAGTTGGTGTCGCTGCCGGTAACAGTATTGGGTTTGAACTACAAAGACGATGTTTAGAAATTAAATTTCCTTTTGCGGGATATAAATTGCATTACAACAAAGGGATGACAAGTCCGTTAAACAAAAAAAAAAGAATTTGGTGGGAGTTTTACAAAATCTAGGTAACATAACCTCAGAAATTAGTGGTAAAAATAAAATATCAAAAGAACGTGAGTTGTTTATTTAAACTGGTATATAAAATTGAAGTGTTAACATTAAGAAGGACCTCCTTCTATCTGTGTCATCTCTTATGATTGCAAATGAAATTGAAGGTCCTGGATTAGAAATTATTCCAAGTTATTTTTTTTTTTGTAAATTTTAAACAATTTTAGCCTGGAGCTCATTATTTTTGACCATCTAATTTATTAGTGTATTTGAAGTAAAATTAATAAGAGTGAACACTTACGCTGTCTCAGTAACATTACGCTGGGGAAGGATCGCTTCGAGATCGCAACTATCTGTTGTCTCATCGTATTTTTCTACGCAATTTGTTTCTTCACCACAAATCTGCTTCACTGAAATAGTACTCATGCATGTCCATTCACAGCAAACATCTGTAACAAATTAAAAAAAAAATACGTTATAAACTCAGTAATCGAATCTCACCGACAGTCAAAGACATCTCATCTACGAAACACCTTAACTACAGGACAACTCATCCACGCAGTTTTTATGTAAGCGCCATTTTTTGAGCAGAGCTTGTGTAGAACTGACATTTCACTAGCAGTCCATATACTCAAGTATGGTCGTATGGTTTGTAATTCTAGTTTTGTAAGTCTGATTGGTCATTTGAATATTTTGTTTTCCAGTTGAGGTTTTTTGGGGCGTAATTGAAAAATCTAGTCAAGAAAACACTACCTGCATACTCAGTTGAGTTTTCGAAGTATCGAAAAAAACCGATGGGGACTTTCAAGTGTCTAGTTAAGTAAGTCTGACAGCTGTCAGAGTAGACGTATCTCGGATTTGATTGGCTGAAATCGGTCATATGAGCAGCTGCTTCAGTTGACGTTTATGGCGTTGGATTTTGTGGCAGACGTAAAAAAAGTGAAGTTCCCGAACAATCTAGTTTTCAGGTTCAGGTTACATCTCATCCAGACCAATCTAGTTGTCTTAAGATAACTAGATTCTTGAATGTGCCCAATGCACATAAGCGGATAGTTCAATGCACCACTTGGATAGTCATAAAAGATAATTATAAAATGCTACGCCGAAAAGTGGAGATATTGGAAGAAAGAAAAGAAAATAATTTCGAAATTTATAGAGAAAAAAATTAAAAGTAATATTTGTCCCTTTTTTGTTTTAAATAAACAATGCGCTGTACTAATAACAAATTTTACTCCCGACATAAATTAACGGAAGCTCACAATTGCGAAATTTGTATGGAAAATATAGCCACTGTGAACTACTAAAATTTAAAGTCGAAACCAAAAATGTTTATTGGTGAACTTTATTTCAGGAAACTACTACAGCGCCTTAATTCCGCAGCACAAAAGTGTCACCATTTCCTTCTGACAGTTAGCTATTATATTTCCCGGTATAAACGTCGCAGCATACTTGATCAATTACCAAATTATGTTTACCAACAGAAAAAAAGCAAACAAAAAACAGTCAGCGTATTTTTGTCGTTATAATTTGAAAGCTTCTTACAGGCAAATGGAAACAAAAACAAAAGAAAACATATTCGTAGACATGCCTGCTGCTGCGTATTGTTTTTCGTGAACACTTAGTGAATTAAATATAGCTGTCATGTTTTTTATTATATGCATTAATAATCATTATCCTCAACAAATCAAAAATAATCTCGGGTAAATTTTTAGTCGCTGCATTATTCTGCAAAGTTTCTAAAGTAACAGCACACAAAACGTGTATTCAGCAGTAAACACAAATAATACAACCTTTGACAGTGCAAATAATTATTGCTCCGATCGGGAAAACTCCTCCAAAATTACATGGAACTTAAGATCTTAACTGCGATAACCAATTTGGTAAATGAGAAAGCGCAGAAGATTTTTTTTTTATGACATTTTGACAGTATTATTAGTATTATTGACATTTCGGGAGCGCAACACCGACCACATATATGGGATGCGATATATGTACATTTTCTTTTTCATATTTTATGTGGATTTCCCCAAGATAATTTTACAATCAACAGAAACCCAGAAGCGTGAACTTTTGACCATATTATCTTAACTTACAAGCAACAACGACTGCAATGACATTTAGAAATAAGCTTAATTTTCCAAGTCTACACTGCGACACCATTATCTGGTTAGCATTTGCGATTTGTACAAATATACAAAAATGTTAGCTCACTATCGCACACGAAAATTAACTGTTTTCACTGAGAACAATAATTATAGACTGAATATTTATTAAGAAAACACTCATCAAATCAAAGTTATTTTACTTTTGTTTTCGCTCTAAGAGCAAAGTATTGGTGTGGTGCAAGTTTTCAAAACCAGAATAAGTATTAACAAAGTTTTGATAGACAAAAAGGGCTAAATATACAACCAGAATCAAAATTAAATACAAATTTAGTTTTCTTCATTTAGCAATCTTCGAATCTGATATTGTAACCGAACTCCTCTGAAATTGTTGGCTTCTTGGCATAAGCTAACGACTAAACGTCACCTCATACAAATAAATCCACAGTGTCTGCCTGGTGGGACAATTATGAAGACAGAAAATTGAAGCAAACACTCTTAAAGATTCGACCACTGACTCAGAATTTTGGTAGCAATTTTTAATAATTTCCAAACGTTGGTCGCTCGTGAACTGTTTCACTGTTTTGATATTGAGAGATGATAAAAACGTTTAAGGGTGCGTTTATATTTAAATGTCAGATTTGTCATGTGACTATTGAAAACCCCAATTTTTAAGTTTCGTGACAGTTTTTCGAGTCATTTTGTTGAACTTGATAGATTATTAGTAAGTGGCGCAATATTGTATATTACAAGTTAAATTTCAAATCAGCTTCTTCAACCTGGTGAGGACAAAAGTTTAAACGAGTGAGAAGAAGATAAACGGTAATGCTCTCATATCTTAAAGAGTGTCAAATTTGCCGAGGCAAGTAGGGGTAAAAACTATAACACAAGGAAAGTAAGAACTGTTATTACAAATTGGTCCAACGTTCATTTACAATGACACTCCAACTTCGTTGAAAGCTAATCTGCTTGCAAAACATTTCTCTTCTAGCTTAATGCCGCATTTACACAGTCACACATTCCTATCACGGAAGATTAAAGGGATGCTAAATACTAAATAGCCGTGTGAATGAAAGGGACGGCATTACCTAACACGCAAAAAAACGTGACACGTTTTTTCGTCGCCCATCTAGTTTACGTGGTAGGAATTATGGGAAAGCTATGCATGTTGATATTTTTATAGCGACGGCTCACGAAATTTCGCTTTCCTATAGAACAAAATGCCTTCCGGAAGTGATGAGCGGACAAATATTTATAAATTTCGTACAATTGATTGATGCATTTTTGGTTAAATTTACTAAAACTTAAAATCGCTCTCATTTCAGATGTTTTAAATCAGAAATATAAATATTTTCAAGTGATTACAGAAATTATATTCTCCGGAAATTAGGTTTATTTCCGTTTTACGTACCTATATAATTATGGGCAGCACATCCATGACACTTTAGGCGTCTGATTTGTGATCTCATTCTTACTCCTTTACTAGCATTGACTGTGGAAAAACGGATTTCTCTCTGACGTCTCGTGCAAAAATGCGCTTGCGTGATCGTGTAAATGCAGTTTAATGCTCCCAAATTGTGTTTTCCCTCCATTTTTACTCTTAAGTATAGAATATACAATACGACATTTCCTTTTTTGACTCGTTAGAGTGGCAAGGAAATTTCATGTAATGCGCGGTACTAAAAACAAATTTTAGTCTCGACTTTAAATTAACGGAAGCTCACAATTGCCAAATTTGTATGGAAAATCATGCCATTTTGGGTTAAAGGGTTTTCTTCCGCGCTGGCTACTGCGAGAGTCTTTAAGCTTAACTTTTACTAAGAAGTCGGAAAATAGCATACGCCCAGCTGGTCCCCTAAATTAGCGATTTCAAAGCACTTACAAATCTTTCACAAATCTTTCTAAGATCATAGAAACGCTGACATCCAAGGAAACTTCTAAAGCATCCACAGCCGGTACTACAGTTTTCGAAGCGATTTGATAGCTAATCTCACCGGAAAGTGGAACCAAAAGATTCTTTCAAAGGGAATGTGGTATACCTTTGCCTAATTCTGTCTATTAATAAGGGTAATGGTAATTTAAGACCCATATGCATAATTTCACAATTTTTATAATGACCGACATAACCTCTTAAGTGCGTGTTTACTACAAAATCAGAAGAAGTTTGTCCTAGTGTAGCCTGAAACCTTAAAGAAAAAGATTCCCCTTGCCTTTGTATAAAACCACATCAAATGAATAACAACTTTTATTCATCGTAAAATTTCACCAAACCAATGCTTGACCTTTAAAAAACCACGGCTCTCGCTTTAATACTTAATTTTGAGCTTTTTTCCCACTTTCAGATAAGTCAATAACTATACATACCTTAGCTTTGTCCGTGGATTTTCTGTTAGCCATCTAAACGCAGACATGATTGAAGTTTTGTTGAAGTCAACTCTTAAATGGATAGCCAGCGTATTTCGTATATGAATTGTTATTCTCCGAATCAAGCATCTCCATAAATTTTTACAATGGTCTGGGGCTACATGTGAACTTTTTTACTGTCAGCCAATTTATAAATTGATAAAACCGGAAGGTTAAACGTTTGATTAATTTGCAAACCTGTTAGACTACAGGTAGCAATGTTGCCCACGAAAACTTATTTGTACTCGATTGTCAACAGTGTTTATTTATCAATATAAAGACTGCACACACTGAAAGTTCCTGCACAACAAGGGTTTTTGTTACGTATTTGCAATTGTTTCATCTCGTAAGGTTGTAACAATCATAAATCATATAAACGCGTTATATTCGTAAACATTTTGAAGAGGAACGAATTTTTTATGTGATTTTAAGCGACTTTTCTTTTATTGCCCTCTTACCCACTTCAAAGAAACGTCAATAGAAAGAAAGCAACAAACCAAAAACATCGCAGCAAGCGTTTAACACTACTACACTCATTTGTAGACGTCAAAAAGGCATACATTTCAGACGTCACAAAATGATTTAACGAAACATTTTTGCTTCCATCGTGTTTGAAAACAAAACCAATATCTTCCCTTAAAAAAGCTTAAACAAAATGAATTAAATAATCAGGTTGAACAACTGATTCATGTTTTTTTCCCCAGCGTAAAGATGATAATTCACACGCACTGCAAATCATTGAAAAATAAAACTTAAATCGCTCTGACGTCGTGCTGAGATGCAATAACAGATAATGATTATTGAGGAGTCAAGTGCTGTAGGTATTCAGTTACATTACTAGTTCGGCTGTGACCATTCGACAGGAATAGTTCAAAATAGAGAAAGGTTACATAACAATTTCGAAGAGATATCTTTGCTGACCAACGTGCGTCGGGTAGCTATTGTGAATCATTTTTCTCGGACAGTTTCTTTAACGACTTTAGGGTTCCCAAATCCATGGAAATTTTTTATTTTTCGCATTATTTTTATTCGTGATTTATTGATATTTTTTAGTCTATTTGTTGCGTTTGGAGAATATGTCCTGTTAAACACAAGTTCAGCGACATTATTATAGCTATATACATCTGTTGACAGTTCTCGTTATTTGACTTAGTTTTTAAATGTATGGCTATTCTTTTGATAACATATAGTACGAGTTCCAAATAAAGTTCTCCTTATTTTCGAACAAAATAATAACGTGTGCTATTGACTGTAATGTGTGCTGTTAAGCCCAGTACGCAGCTGTTCCGGAACGAAATTTTCCGGTGGTTTCCAAATGGATATCGAAACGTCTGCGAAAATGCAGCGGAAAATAATTTGGGGGGAGTGCCATCAGCTGATACACAAGTAGCAGTGTTTCCAGCACTTTTCATTTATATCTTATTTGGCTACTCAAACTTTTCACTGCTTAAAATTGTAATTCGGGATTTTTCCTAATTTACGCTATTCATTTAAAAGTTTGACGATTTTAAGGCTCTTTGGGAATTTATTTAATGCATACTTCTATTGCGAATGTTCTCATTTCGTTTTGAATTTGGCTTTTCAGTTATTGATCTGAGATTTCAGATTTCTGCTGCCAAGTCGAATTGCATAAATTGTATAAATCGATCTTTATATTTGAGTTTGTCTGTATTCGACTTCAAGATTTTTAAAATTTGGCTACTTTTGTCATAAAAGCTGGTAACACTACAGTACATATGACAAATTTTCGCAAACAAGTTATGTCCCGGACAATAAATGTGTGCGAAAAGATAGTGGAGAACTGTACTAAGCAATCTACCACAATTACCCACTCTACCGCCAACATTTCGCAGCAGCTGCGTACTGCAAAACGAAAAGGAGGGTGAAATTTTTCGTCCATGATTTCGTTGTGACATTTTTGTATTTTTGTATGGGATTTTTCGTTCTGGAACCGGTGCGTACTAGACTTAAGGACAAATATCTGCACTAGGTAGTAAGGTAGTACTAATAAAGGAGTTTATTGTACATTCCCTCCTAAAGAGGGACCAAAGAAACTCTAAAAGATATTTATGTAGGGTTTTTTACCACGATCCTAGGATCCTCTTCCTCGCTCGTTGACCAGTTAGAATGAAACACGTTTATTCAAAATTCAGAGTACATTTATTTAATTCACTTGGTAGTTCTAACATAAAGTTTGGCGACTTTTAGGTTGCGTTGGCTGAAGGCCAACGTCTAGTGACTATGGAGGCGAACTATGTTCATTCTCGTTGTTCGTTCGTTTTTCTTGTCTTTCTTTTCCCTAACCGGTTCGCTCGTTACTGTTGCTGTCTGTCTCTGTGTGCGTTATCAGTTAATGCGTTCTGTGGTTCTGTCTAGTGTGATGTTCGTTCTTCGTTTGTCTGTTCCAATCCCACCTTTATGTATATATATTTTGAAGAAGCAATCTTTTTTTGTTTCCTATTTTTATAGAAGCTATTGTGTTAAAGCACGGACACACATATTTAAAAGATGCATGCGCGAGAATTATCACGTGTTGTCGCTTTATATGTGGCAATGGTTATGTTGCCTTGTAATGCGGTGCTGTCCCAGAGGCCACGAAAACCACATAATCCGTGTCCCGAAATTTTCACATACGTCTTTGATGGACATGAAAATTTTGGAATAATCGAACAAAAGAATACATCGAGGACGAGAAATCAAATCACTATCGGATTGTCGCAGCCCGGAGTATTGAATCAGGTGAGTTATTACTGAAGGGTAGGTATATGTCACTGGAAAACATTTTTTTTTTTAATTTATTAATACAAGTTCACTTCCATATTTGCAGAATTACAAAGGAAAAATATCGCCCATCATACCCCTTGTGGCGAACAACAAATGAACTCATCAACATTCTTCGTGGACACAGCCACAACAGTCGACAACCTCTCCGCTGTGTAACCATCAGCCACACCAGTCGACAACTCCTACACCGCGTAACCATGTTGTTTGCAGCTGTCACTGGGACCTTACTTCTTCTTTCTTGACGGCGTAGCGAGTAGACGTCAGCAATTGTGAACACGTGTAATTGAGTCGAATTGTTATAACCAATAAAGTAGATTAAGTTCTTCCGAAGTATTAAAATTCTTCTTTTATTGCGTTACATTGGTGACCCCGCGAAAGAATTCGTTGCATTCTCTAAAATAAAAACAAAAAAAAAACTATTCGCTGCCGCTGACTCCGATTCTTTTTATCCATACATTTTTTTGCGCCAATCCTCGCCTCGCCATGGATACGCGCACCACGGCCAAGCAAGATGAAGCGACACCAATCGAAGTACAGCCAGGCGCAAGCACAAGCACAACGCCATCGTCGAACTCCAACGCAATCACTTCGCAGACACACATCGCAGGTCTCTCTATTGCAGCGCGGTTGCCACAATTTTGGCGCGACCGCCCGTCACTGTGGTTTGCGCAAGTGGAAGCCATTCTCGCTCCATCCAGGCCTTCTGATGACATGAAATACCAGTACGTTATCGCCAATTTGGAACGGCGGGATCTGGAGCAAGTGTCTGACATTCTCCTATCGCCCCCGGCGTCAGAGAAATTTAGTGCTGTTAAAGCTCGGCTCATGCAAGTTTATGAAGAAAGTGAAGAACGACGACTTCAGCGACTGGTGGAAGGTATCGACCTAGCTGACTCACAACCATCGCAGTTACTTCGGCGCATCCGTGACCTCTCTGGTACCTCAGGCACACCAGATGCAGTGCTTCAAATACTGTGGTTGTCTAAATTACCGCCTCACGTGAGGGCTGTACTTTCTGCGGTCGCGGGCGATCTAAACGACCTTGCCCAAATCGCCGACAAGGTAATTGGCCACTGTTACCCACCGGCTTCGGTAGCGGCAATGCACCAGTTTCCCCCAAGGTCAAATCCAACTCCGGCCATTAACAACGATGTGCTGCTCGACATTCAACGCAGACTAGCCGCACTCGAAGGAGGATCGAGATCTCGTCAGCAGTTCGGAAGAAGAAGCTCAAATGGTCACGCACGTACACCAAGCAGAGACAAATCGAGAAATAAGAACGGGATCTGTCGGTTCCATCTACGCTATGGTGCTCGAGCACGTAACTGCGCGCAACCTTGCACATTTACGCAGGGAAACGGCAGCCAGCAACATTAGTGGAGGCGTCTGCAGTTGCTGGTAAGTCTTGTCGCCTCTTTATTGTGGACAAAGTTGCTGGTCATCCCTTTTTAGTCGACAGCGGCGCTGCTATTTCGGTTTTGGCTGTCAAACCCAACAGCAAACTACAAGAGCAGCCGTACGCATTGTATGCAGTCAACCGAACAAGGATTAGCACTTATGGGACAGTCACAATCGAGCTAGATTTGGGCCTGCGACGCTCATTTAGGTGGACTTTCGTTCGTGCTGCTGTACCACAGTCCATTCTAGGAGCAGATTTCCTTCAGCATTTCCGCCTGCTCTTGGACATCCATGGACGTCGCCTCATTGATCAGATTACAAATATCTGTTCCCCAGCATCACTTATCTCCGCTGACTACTCTGTCGTAGACTCCATCGACCACACCCATAAATACGCAGATCTCCTAAAGAAATACAGAGCCATAACACTTCCATTTTCTTCTCAACACCAACCTGCACACGACGTTCGCCACCATCTCGAAACCTCTGGACCGCCGCTCTCATGCCGCGCAAGGCCTATTCCACCAAAATTCTACGCCCTCGCCAAAACTGAGTTTCAACGCATGCTGGATTTGGGAATCTGTCGTCCATCAAGTAGCCCGTGGGCTAGTCCGCTGCACATCGTGGTGAAGAAAAACGGAGACATTCGTCCATGTGGTGACTATCGCCGTCTCAATTCCGTCACGCTTCCGGACCGATACCCACTGCCACGCCTAACGGACTTTCAAAATATTATGCCGGGCAAGTCAATATTCAGCAGAATAGACCTCGCTCGCGCATACCACCAAATCCCGATGGCCCCAGAGGACATACCGAAGACAGCAATCATCACGCCTTTTGGGTTGTACGAGTTTACCCGCATGACGTTTGGGCTGCGCAACGCAGCGCAAACGCAGCAGCGTTTCGTTAATTCTGTGTTTGGCGAGTTGAGTTACGCCTTCACATACATTGACGATATGCTTATCGCGTCAAAATCGCCTGAAGAACATCACAATCATCTCGAAGAAATTTTTAGTCGCCTGCAGGCCAACGGCATCACCATCAATATGGAAAAGTGTGAGTTCGGCAAACACGCACTTGAGTTCCTGGGATACCATGTTGATAGCACTGGCATACGACCACCGCAGAACACCGTCAAGGCTATCTCGGAGTTTCCACAGCCAACCACCGTTTGTGAACTCCGTCGCTTTTTGGGGGCACTCAATTTTTTTCGTCAGTGTCTGCCGCATGCAGCCGCTGAGCAAGCGCCACTTTCGCAGATGCTCCAGGGGGTTACTAAGAAGGACCGCTCACAGCTCTCGTGGTCTACAACAGCACAAGCCGCTTTCCAACGTTGCCGCAAGGCACTTGCGGAGGCTACTTCACTCGCGCATCCGTTACCCGACGCAGAGTTACACCTCATGTGCGACGCATCAAACACCGCAGTTGGCGCAGTGTTACTCCAAGTCGTCCATGGTAAAGCTGAACCTCTAGGATTCTTTTCGAAAACTTTAACGCCTGCACAGCAGAAGTATAGCACGTTTGATCGGGAATTGTTGGCTATCAAGCAGGCGATCGAACACTTCCGCCGCTTCGTTGAAGGCCGACCGTTTGTAATCTTCACCGATCACAAACCGTTGACTTTTGCTTTCCACAACACATCATCTCCCAGCGAAACACCTCGTCGTCAACGGCATATGGACTACATCGCCCAATTTTCGACAGATATTCGCCATGTCAAGGGTGCGGACAATGCAGCTGCCGACGCCTTCTCACGGATTGCAGCGATCGCAAGTCCCACTGTTTTGGACTATGCCGCCATCGCAAAGATGCAACGCAGTGACCCAGAGTTGCAGAATTTAAAAGCGGTGAGTCAGAAACTTACGTTTATCGACATTGTTCTTCCAGAATCAGAAACACCTATTACGTGCGAAACTTCAACCGGTCGTGTCCGACCATACATCCCACCGGCATTCAGACGCCCTACCTATGAGGCTGTTCACAACCTCAGTCACCCCGGGACTCGAGCCTCTCGAAAGTCAGTCGCGCTCCGGTTTTTCTGGCCATCGATGAATGCAGACATTGGTAAATGGGTTCGTGCTTGTTCTGCCTGCCAGCGAAGCAAAATCCATAGGCATACCTCACTACCTCTTGGAAAGTTTCCAGCCGTCGAAAGGTTCGACCACGTTCACATGGACATTGTGGGCCCGCTGCCTAGTTGCTCTGGTTACAGTTACCTCGTTACGTGCATCGACCGTGCAACACGCTGGCCAGAGGCAATACCCGTCGAAGACATCACTGCATCAACAGTAGCCGACGCCTTTTTCCAGCACTGGGTTGCGCGTTTTGGCTGCCCACTCCGCCTGACTACTGACCAGGGGAGGCAGTTCGAGTCCGCACTGTTTCAAAGGTTTTCCCAGCTCCTCGGGTGCCACCGCATCCATACCACCGCCTACCACCCTCAGGCAAACGGGATAGTTGAGCGATGGCACCGTACATTGAAGACAGCACTAACCACCCACTTACCCGTGAACTGGATTCAGGCACTGCCAGCCGTGCTGCTAGGACTCCGTGCAATGGTGAACGAGTCAGGTACTTCACCCGCACAACTGGTTTATGGTGCCGAACTTCGCCTCCCAGGAGACTTTTTGGAGGCGCCTAACAACATTCAAGAGCCCATTGCCTTTCTTCAAGAACTGAGGGAGGCACTTCAGCGAACATCGCCTACTTTCGCCACACGACAGACGAAGGCACTGTTTGTACCTAGGGATCTCGGAACTGCCTCGCATGTGTATGTGCGTACCGACAGTAGCCATCGACCGTTGCAGCCTGCTTACACCGGACCCTATCCAGTCCTAGATCGTCGGCCACTAGCTTACAAGCTGGCCATGCCGAGTAAGGAAGCATATGTTTCTGTTCAACGCTTGAAACCAGCTTATCAACTTTCGAACCAAGAAACATCAACACCGACGCCGGCTGCGCCGGCGCCTCAGTCAAGCAGCTTGGATGCCCCAGTCATCACTAAGCGTTCCGGACGGGTCGTCAGAACTCCTGTTCGCTTCACTAACCCGTAAAGGGGGGAGCATTGTGGCGAACAACAAATGAACTCATCAACATTCTTCGTGGACACAGCCACAACAGTCGACAACCTCTCCGCTGTGTAACCATCAGCCACACCAGTCGACAACTCCTACACCGCGTAACCATGTTGTTTGCAGCTGTCACTGGGACCTTACTTCTTCTTTCTTGACGGCGTAGCGAGTAGACGTCAGCAATTGTGAACACGTGTAATTGAGTCGAATTGTTATAACCAATAAAGTAGATTAAGTTCTTCCGAAGTATTAAAATTCTTCTTTTATTGCGTTACACCCTGAATCGAATTTCCGAATACATAAACATGGGTCTCCCAATCACATACCGGGTTGACTTCCCGCAACAAAATGTTCTCCCTCGAGTTGCATTTATCACAGAAAACGGTATTAGAATATGCACTGCTCCAAGAGGTTAGATACGTTACCCATATAATATAAGACGTCTTTCAGTAAATTTGTTTCCTTCCCCAGATCCTTTTCCAAGGGCAGACATAAAGATGACAATTGTCCTACAAGAGGAGGGAGAATCGCAAGCACTAAGGACCCTTGAATCTGTTTGTGGCCAGGAGAATGAATCATCTACTAGATTAAGAAAACGAAATATCCACGGTGAACTTATTGAGAAATCAAGATTTCCCTGGATTGCTGCTCTGTACGAAAAGCATATAGATAACACGTTTTCTTTTCAATGTGGAGCAACTCTAATTTCCAAGCGGACAGTACTAACTGCAGGTTCCTGCTTTCAGAAGGGTGGACAATTTGTAGTGGGCCTTGGCCTGCATGAGCTCATGGATAACCAGAGCGGTGTCAATATTGGAGTAAAAAATATCATCATTCATCCTGATTATCAAATTGAATCTAATAGTGAAGATGGGTGCATTGCCATTGCCCACCTGGAGACGAGTGTAACGTAAGTACATTCATACCACTACTACTTAGAGCACGAAAATGGCTGCCATTAAATAAGCTGAAGTGCGAATGTCCACTGCGATTGTAAGGTAAAGTGACAGAACAACCACTACAATTTATTCATTAGAGTATTTGCACGCAATGTCAGTGTCAAATGAGAAGAAGGCGAAACCAAAACCAAGGGAAAGCTAAAAGCAACTTTTAGGAAAAAAAGGCTGATTTTAGGTTTACCTAGGGAGTCGAATTTATAGTAACAAACTGCATGTAAGACATCACACATTCCCAACATGAAAGATTTATGGGATGTACAACACTAAATGGCCGTGTGACGGAAAGGGACAGCATTACCTAACACGCAAAAATGCATGACATGTAGTTTGGTCGGACATATTGTTTACGTGGTAGAAATTATGGGAAAGTTGAGTAAGTGGATTTTTTTGATACCGATGGCTTACGAAATTTATTTTTCCTATAAAACAAAATGGCTTCCGGAAGTGATGAACGGAGAACTATTTATTTATTTCGTATAACTGATTGATGAATTGTTGGTTTAATTTACTGTCACTAACTACCACTCTTATTTCGGAAATATAAATGTTTTTGAGTGATTGCAGAGATGTTGTTAGCCGTAACTTGTGTTTCTTTCCGTTTTACTTATCTATAATTATGGGTAGAACATCTATGATTTGTCAACTCATTTTTACGCCTTTATTAGCAAAGACTGCAGATTGAACGGATCTCTCTGTCCCATCTCGTGCAAGAATGCGCGTGCGCGATGTTGTAAACGCAGTATACAGCGGAAAACATGAAACGAAAACATTGCAGAATTTTAATTCGATGTTTGTCAAAAGTATTTGTAAAAAGACAAAAAAGGGATTGTGCACCTTTAAACAATATTTAATCTAAACTCTACTGAAACTACTATTGGCTATTGGCTTCCTGTTTTATTTTATTTTTTGACGTTTCAACAAAAAAATTTAGCTTTTATCTAGAAAGATATATATACCTACGTTCTTAAAACTGTACACCTTCGAAAATTAAGCTATCTTTAGTCAACTAGATTAGTCTAGACTAGATTTGTCGGTAACGTCACATATACGAACTGTCAACTTAGTACTCACGAAATTCTTTACTAGATTTGTCGGTTACCCCTCCTCCATAAACGTCAACGGAAAAAGCTGTTCATGTGACCGATATAGGCCAATCAATCAAGTGAACCAGCTGTCAGAACTAAACTTGATACTTGAACGTCCCGTTGTGGCTTTTTTGTCACCCAGTAAAGATCTTTTCAAATGAGAGCGAGCAAGACAACTGATCAAGTGCAACCAGCATTTTGCACATTTAACTATTTTATTAGTAGAATATTTTAATGATCGAAATGTATTAAAAAACAAGTTTATAATGAGTTTAAGTAACAAAATTTTGACTTGCAATTTGTTTGCGGCGAAGAAAAGCACTTAGTTTTTTTACCCAAATGATTATACAGATAAATTAACAATAGTACGAGATCGATCTGATGTGTAAACCATGGAAATCAATGACAAGTGGGCAATATAAAAAATTCCTCTTGTTACAGTTCACAACAAACGAGCGAATACAAAATTCGTCCGAACTTCAAAATCGAAATGTCATTGCAAATTGTTTTCACATATTGGGGACATTCAAGTATCTAGTCTGACAGCTCGATCACTAAGTGTATCTCGGTTTTGATTGTGGGAAATCGGTCAAATGAGCAGCTGTTTCAGTTGACGTTTATGGAGGGGTAGCCGACGAATCTAGTCAAGAAATTCGTGACTGAGTACTGAGTTGACAGTTCTCATATGTAGGGTTATGTATTTATTCTGACAGATTTGCATGAGCGAACGGTAACCATTTTTAAAATCATCGTAAAAGTATGAATTTGTTTTCTCTCCTCAGCTTTTCTCATGAAATCCGGCCAATATGCTTATGGGAAGGACCGGCAGATCCGGATTTAATTATAGGCGTTACTGGTGTTACTGTTGGCTGGGATGATAATGGTGAAGGTTCTCGTTCACGCTCTTTGCCGAAATTAGTCAGAGCAAGAGTTGTCTCGTTGGTGGAATGTTTAAGATCAAATATTGCTTTTCTGGACATGGTATCAAACCGAACCTTTTGCGCAGGGAATAAAGACGGAAGTGGCCCTTGCATGGACGATGGCGGAAATGGTCTAATGATAAAACAACAAAGCAAATGGACATTGAGGGGAATAGTATCGGCTGGAATAACATCTGTTAATCTAGCTTGTAACCCAATGGAGTACATTGTGTACACTGATGTTGCGAAATTCTTACGGTGGGTCAAGCAAAATATGTTGCTGGAATAAGCGTAGTTGGAAATTTGTTCACAAAATTATTGTACATGTAATAAAATTTCTCAAGGCATCACAATAAAGGTGCTCACACAATCCAGATATAAGGAACGTCTTAATGGGCAGCACAGAGAGTCTATATCAGAAAACAATAAATTTCCGAAGCAAGATCGACTGAATAGCAAGTTACTTTCGAAGTTCTCCTGAAATTATCGCAAAACCAATACTTGCACTTAAGAAAAGCTTTATGAAAGAATATACTTAGAAAGCTTTGATTCATGTTTTTCGCACAGTACCAGTTGTCATGTTCATTATGGTCTTCAAACCGACGAGTAGATTAGTATCGGGAAGTTGCTCTTCGCACCAGCATATAGCCTCGTTGGCGTCTCTCAGGTGCAACGTCAGAAACTAATTGAGTAATCAAGTGCTATAGGGTAGTTCGCGACAAAGTCAGTGTCAAATAAGTAGAAGTAAAAACCCAAGTGACAAATAAAAAAAATTGTAGGAAAACAAAACTTATTTTATATGGCTGTGGCATAATTATATTAAAAACAATGTTGAAAAGTTTATAATAAATTGCAAAAAACAGAATAAAAACATTCTAGAAATAAAAAATTATGTTTATCAAATGTATTTGGTAAAAGCTAAAGTTAAAATAATGGGAATTGTTCGCTTTTTAACAATATTCGAACAAAACACTACTCTAGCCATTATAAATCGGCTTTATTATTTATTATTCAGTTATATTTTTTAGTTTGCCTGTCAATTGTCCAGCCGGAATAGTTCAAACTGTCAAAGATTTGTGCCAAATTTTTAGTGGAATATCCATTGTGAATTGTTTACGTCAAGTAACTTTGCTTGAGGTTTTCTTTTTTATTGATGTGTGATATATTTGAAGTAGTAAGCAAATCAAAGCCTGATGTGAATCTGGGTGCATTAGGTTGCATTTCCATTTCTGCTACGAGTATGTTGTATGCCTCATGAAAATGCCTTTGTTGTTAAAGTATAGTTTGCATGATCGTACATCAATCGGGCAACAAAATAATGTCAGCTTAAGTGTATTGCGACAAACAAATTTCTCGCGCATAGGGCAACACAAACCAAAATAGAGGAAAATGTACTAGAACTTGCAACGATAATAAAAATTATGAATGTTTCAAGTGAAATGTGACTGCAAACCGCAAAAATCACAATGAACCTTTTTTGTAATAGTTTCTGTATGATTTTGACAGGGCTGTGCTGTTAAGCGTTGTGATTTTATCCGGGCTCAATTGTATTGAGGTTGGGTGTAATTACGGTGACCATATTTAAAAATTCCAAATAGGGAACAAAGGACCAAATTACAACACAATTTTCAATTATTCAAATATGTAGTACTTTAAAGAAAAAAAAACACTTAATAGAACGCATTTTTTAGTACTAGATTACCTGCGTGTTCAGCATATTCGATGACGTTAGCATTATCATTTCCTTCATTGAATTTTGGTTTTCTCAAAGTCTACGTTATTGTTTTAAAGAATTTAAATGAAATAGAGAACAAATAATGAACAACATCTAAATTACAGTACATTTATTATTATTATTTTTGTATATTTGTGAGCAAGAAACAAACAACTTTTCAACTGAATTTACACCTCAATTGCCCAGTCATCACAAAATGTTAGCTATTAAAAAAAAAAGGAGCTTCAAGTGGGTTTGGTGTTGGTTCAAACACGTAGCTACTTTTCAACCTCGCGGAATTCTAAAGTAAACTTTTTTATTTTAGTACACTGCCAAAGTAAATATTCCTTAAAAATAAAAGCAGAACTGTAGTAAAAGAGGTCTGCCACTTTAGTGTAAGATTAAGAAACTTAAATTAATTGAAGATAATCCTCAATTTATAGTGAAACGGGTACAGCCAACTAGTGATAAGCAAAAGAAAAACCTTTGGGATTGACAATGCACTTGGGCAGTCCAAAACTTATTCCCAACGCAACCGATTAAGCGTCTTATCTAATTTTTATTACATTTTTTATTGCAGTTGTCTTCAGATTTGATTGCAAGTATTTATCGATGATAAAATCTTTGTTTTGAAATTTTCTAACAGGCTAATAGAAGTTGAGAAATAATGTCTGCACCATTGTTGATCGTGGTATATGTGTTGATAATTTTAATGTTATGCGACGAGTCGATGTCTCAGAATGCACAGACGCCAGAGAATCCCTGCCCTGACACGTTCAAATATATATTCGATGGTTATGAATACTATGGAATAGTAACTCAAAGGAATATATCAGACACGAGAAGAGAAATAAAGATAGGAATGACACAGCCCGGTGTTTTAGATCAGGTAAGGATAAGAATCTAGTTTTGTCATACGCCAACACGAACAATAAAGTGCGATTAATTTTCAAACTTTATAAAAAGTTCGTTTTACTAATTGGCAAACAAGTAGAACAAACCCAATGGCTTTTTAGCAGATGTTGCTTCTTTGGTAAAACGTGCGAAGCCAATTTCGTAGAAACATTCTAGTAAACACAACCAAAACTAAACTCCAAAGTGAATCGATTATCTCTGATGGATGGAACAGTAGAAATGGGAAAACGACTTAGAAACAGAAATGTCTCCTCAAAGGGAACAGAGAATTGACTGCCAAAATTCAAAATCTATGAAAATAACTTATGAGGACTTATTGTTTGTCTTGAAACGAATGTGCAAAGGTAACTTCAACAATTATAATTATATATATCTGAGAGCTCTAACTACCGTCCTAGTAGGTACCACGTACATTCTTAGGGCGTAGAGCAGAGATGGCAGAGTAGAATACGTAAATTAACTACACTTAGTTAATCGAGTAAACTGCACGCCTGTTATGTTTTATTTACTAACTAAATTTGTTACACGCTCTATGCGTAGAAAAAGTTAAATTTCAATCCAAATTAAAGCGGAACAGATTAAAGTTTTGACAGATACCTTTTGACAGTTAGCGCTTCATTTAATATATTTGGCTACGTTAACTACTTAACTACCTCAGTTACGTAGCAGACGTAACAAATGTGGTAATTCAAAAAAAGTAGCATTTCTGCCATCTCTGGCGTAGAGACACAAGTAATCAGGTCAAATAAAGTGTTGCCACTTTGTTCTACAAGTACCCATACAGTCAATATCAACCATTTGAATTTCCTGTTTTATTTGAATACTTCTTTACTTTCAGGACTACAAAGGAAAAATATCACCAAACATAGACCCGAGTATAATTTCCGATTACGTTAACTTGGGTCTGCCAATTACATACCGAGTTGATTTTCCACAAAAGAACGTTCTCCCTCGAGTGACAGATATCACCGATAATGGTATCAGAACCTGCAGTGGTCCAAAAGGTAGGAAATTGTTGACCAATCAATATCAGCGATCATCTAGTTAATCATAGTCTGTATCCTTTGCTAGACAGTTCACCAAGAGCAGAAATCAGTATGAAAATTGTCCTAGAAGAGAAAATACAATCCTCGGAATTAAGAAGCCTTAACTTAGTCTGCGGCGAAGAGAATAACAATGAAATAAGATTAAGGAAACGAGCTGTGTTCGGTGAGGTTGTCAGCAAATCAAGATTTCCATGGATTGCAGCTATATACCAGAAAAAGAACAACGGGTTAATTTTCCAATGTGGAGGAACCCTAATTTCCAAGCGGTCAGTAATTAGTGCATCTTTCTGCTTTTGCAAGGAACTGACGTGTTCTAAGCCTGAAGATATTTTAGTGTCTCTGGGTCGGCATAACCTTAACGATTACCAGAGTGGTATGAATGTTGACGTTTCAAGAATCATAATTCATCCAGATTACAGAGCGGAATCTGGTAATTTCGATGGAAGTATAGGCATTGTACAGCTTGCAAAGAGTGTAACGTAAGTATACATATGTACAAAATGGCAAAGCGAAATCGTTTACCTCCGCGGGTATACCATTTTAAAATACCTATACGTTCCTTAAGATACATAAATTGGAATAATACTGACTTTTACTTAATTTAATTTTTAAATTTAACACTCTACCACTTTTTATCTACACACAACACAATGGCGGCACATAAGTTATATCCAAACTAAGTCCAGCTGTTCACACTACAATCAATTCCTTCAAAGAGAGGGAGAGAGAGAGAAATCAGTTTCTGCTAATAAAATGGCGTAAGAATGAGCTAAAAAGTCATATGCTTCAAGTTTCTACCCATTTTTGTTTTTATATGTAAATAGAACCCTACAAAAGTTCCGGGAATAGCATTTCTCAAATATTTCCAAGACTGATTTCCAACATATCATATGGGTCAGTTAATTTGACATTAATAAATGAAATACAAAAAAAACATTTTTTATCGGCGAAATTCCGTTTGTCATCGCTGTAAAAATATCAATAATGCCGAACTTTTCATAATTCGTATCACATACATACATGCGTATTTTGACAGTTCAGGTCAGTCCGTTTTAGTCAGACCTCAGACGTCTATTTAGTCTTGTGTTTCGTTTAATGTTGATAGGTTTACATGATGTTTTAAGTGAATAATTCGTTACTTGTTTATTTGACGATTACCTAGCATATTCGCAAATGTCAAAACAAAGCCAGAAATGTGAGTTAACCTGTAAACGTCAAAAAAAAAATTAAGCGCTTTTAAGGGAACGCAGACAGCGTCTTTATAACCCGGAGGAAAATTATTCGATACTCGTTATTTTGCTTCTTTCCCGCCATTTTAGAAATTTAAAAGAAACTCGAAGAAACTCGAACGTATGGAAAACTTTGTCTGACATTCATAATGTAGTACAAACGTAATGCTAGCAGCACTAAAATTGTATTTGCCTTCTCTCCTCAGTTTTACACATGCCATCCGGCCAATATGCTTGTGGGAAGGACCATCAGATCTGGATTTGATTGAAGGCGTTACTGGTGTTGTTGTAGGCTGGGGCGTTGACGAGACATATATCGTTTCTCCACTTCCAAAGTTAGTAGAAGTGACAATTGCCCACACATTGAATTGCTTAAGATCAAATGAAGCCTTTGTACATTTGACATCGAATCGAACACTTTGCGCAGGTAAAAGAGATGGAAGTGGACCCTGTACAGGCGATTCAGGAAACGGCCTTATGATTAAAAAGAGGAACAAGTGGGTATTGCGGGGAATAGCATCAGTGTCTTTAGCAACTTCTGGTCGACAATGTAATTTGCAAGAATATGTGGTGTATGCGGACATTGCGAAATTTATAGACTGGATCAAGGAATATATGTTGGTGTGAAAATTGTGTAACTTACATTATCGTAAGCGAATTGTGTGCAAAAAATTATAAAATAGAAATTGTGGTTAAAAATATTTCCTTTTGACTTAACAATGGAATTAAGGCTGGCGCTTTTTACAGTCAATGACAGTAGGTACTACAGATGGAGATGGAGCAATGAAGCTGATGGAACTTTAAGGCATACGTTCACGAAGTAAGTAAGTCTGACAGCTGGCTGACTTGAGGTGTATCAGTTTAAATTGAGCAAGATCGGTCACATGAACAGGTTTCTAAGTTGACGTTTATGGAGGGGCAGTCGACAAATATAGTCAAGAAGTTCGTGATTAAAATCTAAGTGACAGTGGTTTTTATGTGGCTATGGCGTAGGAAAGATACATTTCCGACAAATCTAGTTTTTGCGTACATATATAATCCAGTCCAATCTAGTCGACTTAGGATAACGCGATAACTAATTAACATTTGTGTCAAATCTCATTGAAAATTGACATTTGGCAGATAAAATCCGGTTGTCAGACAGCCAGCATAGTAGATTTGACATATCGCCTGCAGTTTAGACAATTATGACGTTTATATCACAAAACAAAGTGATCCACGATAGAAAACTAATTTCCTAAGGAACTGCTTGAAACCCAATACTTGCCCCTAAAAGGCTCAAACAAAATTAAAATAAAAATGCTTGATAAGGAGCCTTAAATTTTACTTTCTTATTTATACTATTTTCCCAGTGCAGAGATGATAATATAGTCACCATTAAATCGATAAAGAGACTCCCATCAGTACTGTTGAATTTTTCTGTCGGGCCAATTAAAAACACTGATAATATTTTAAATCTCTTCGACGATCGCGGCATCGCGCTAACGTTAAGTTGAAATGTCAGACAATCATTGAGGACGCAAGTGCTGTAATCAGTTTTATTTTCAATGCTTCTGCAATCATTCGTGCGATTTAAAACCATTTTTAAATATATCCTCGTCCATTGCGGTACTGTATTCTCCTGATTAAGACCGACAGATTTCCTAAATCAGGTATTTTCAAATTGCCTTACGTGCATCGCGGCGCTATTGTGATTTGTTTCTGACGAGCAATTTTTTGTATACAGTGGTTTGATATTCGATAGTAAAAGTTAGCAATTAGGGTTATTGTTGGAATGATGTTTACAGTATTTTGTTTATTTGTGTTGTATTGAGTGAACATTTTGAGAGGTGACATCTCAAAAAGTGCATACCTTCTCAGTATCATAATTGCTACGCTACCGATTTTCGGAAATTACCTTATGACGAAAAATTTTATTTATGGGTATTTGGTGTATATCTTCTGGTTAAGACTAAATCAAGTTCGTCGAGGTGAGCGAGAGCGCACTTTACTATTACTTGCGTAATAAAAAAAAAATAGCCAACGCTGAAATCCACGAGTGTTAATTTTTGAAATCGCACATTTGCTAATGTCATTCTGGCGTTAGTCTAGTCATGGTGAAATTGCAAAATATACTGATCATCTGTGAGCTGTCAAATAGACTGCAACTTAGAGTGAAAAGAAGAAAAACAAGTGGCAACTAATGGCGTTTTTCATTGAAGATCCGAGAGAATTGCCCCGAAGTTCCTAATTGTTCTTTTTAATGAAATTCGTTGGAGCAATAGTGGTAGACACCATATGTGTGATTAGATTTTCTGTTGCTACTTGTTTTTATGTTTTCTACTGTAAATATGAATGTTTTAATAGGCCAAATCAATATGTTTCAATTTCAGTTTACAATTTGCACGTGTAATTTTATATTTTCGGATCACAAGCGAACAATTTGTTTGTAATAACACAACAAACATTTTAATCTGACATTTTTCTAGTGTGTGTTGGTGAGTTCAGGGCAATTCTCTGAGAATATTCTGGACACTCCTGTCGTGTTAAGAATTGACCTGGAAGTGCACTTATTTTTCCAATGAAACATAGAATACATAGAAAGAGCACTTCTATATTTGATCTTTTCATAGAAAGGGCAATTCTTTTCTTCAATCGAAAACGCCATAAGTAGTTAACTAACATATTCCATTCTGTACCGTAGCAACCATAAATTTGCCCTGCGTGCGGTTTTATTCTTGTTATGGCACAGAATGGAATATGGAACGTCAAATCGTAACCAAATCATTGTTGCAAAACCGAAAGCACTACAAATCAATTCAAATTTATATAGCCGGCGCATTGTTTAGTTCAAAATTTGCTGCAAATTTTATAATATTGTGCAAAATATAAAATGAAAATTGAAGAATTGGAATGTTGTATCTAATAAACCTATTTGTACATAATAGTTTATAAATTAAAGACATGGGGTTTGTGCGTCCTTTAACAATATGTATTTAAAAAGAAAAATAAAAAGTACATGGCCATATAAAATGTCTCCATGAATTTTTCAGTTTTTGACGTTTAATCCAAAATGGAAGAATTGGATTTGCGAAATGTTCCGATCGTAAAAATCAAACAAACCTTGGAAAATGATTTTTTATTTTAAATTGACGTAAATGAAAAGTCGGGCTTGTATTTGTTATTAGGGTCAATATTTATTACATATTTGTCATTGGTTACATCTTGTTTACGCATTAAATAGGTTAGTTAAAGTTGTCAGCAAGAGAAAACACTAAAGCTACGATTACACGTCATTTTTGGTGGCAAATTTTGACATGCTGACCTTACAAAAATTCGGCCATTCGGTGGTCACTCGTGTGTCTTTCGTGGGAGTGGGTGACCAGACTCTTGACAGGCGATCACACGTGACGTGTAATCGTAGCTTAACTTCACACGAATAGATGAGCGTTCGATATCGGCTTTGTTCTGCCTTCTGACATATTTTTAAAACTTTAGGCATGGATCTTCAAAATTTACCAAAGATGATCTCAATATTTATGGCGCTGTTTGTGCTGTCTTGCGATGGAATGGTAGAGACGCCCACGAATCCATGCCCTAATGTTTTTAGATACGTATACGATGGACACGAATTTTACGGTATAATAACCCAAAAGTACACAAGAGGCACGCGTATAAAAATTACGGTTGAAATGTCACAGCCCGGAGTCTTGAACCAGGTAAGGATTAAGTAATTTTGTTTTTTAATTATGATGATATTGTGCTGTTGTGCACTCATCTTAGGCTTATCCATTGTGTTCGCTTTGCTAGTTCTGCTTCATAGTCTAGTAAATGTAACCTTTAATCTGATAAATGCAGCGGTTTTTATATTTTCAGAATTACAAAGGAAAAATATCCCCCAACATTGATGTGAAAAGAATTTCCGAATACATAAAATTGGGTTTGCCAATTACATACCGAGTTGATTTTCCACAACAGAATAATCTCCCTCGAATCACGAATATCTCTGTGAACGATATTATAAAATGCAGTGGTCCAAAATATAGTTCTGAAAGTCTTATATCTAATTTGTTTCAATACGAAGAGAACTATCCAAGGGCAGATATCAAAATGACGATTGTCCTAGAAGAGGACACAAAGTCACGAGAACTAAAGGCCCTTGACACAGTTTGTGGACAGGAGAATGAACCTAGTTCTAGATTGAGAAAACGAACTGTCGAAGGTGTCAATGGAGAAATTATCGAAAAATATAGATTTCCATGGATTGCAGCTATATACAAAAAGACTAAGAGTGGATCATTTTTTCAATGCGGAGGCACCCTAATTTCCAAGTTAACAGTGATAAGTTCTGCTGCCTGCTTTTTCCTGCCATCACCGTATTTTATCGACGACGGACTATCTGTTTATTTAGGCCGGCATAACCTAAAAGATGACATGGATGGTGTGAATATTGAAGTGCAAGCACTTCATCATCCAAATTACCATTTTGGTTATGATGATTTGGAGCGGAATTTAGTTCTTTTACAACTGGCAAAGAGAGTAACGTGAGTACATTATATTAAGTTGGCTTATTGCGCTAAAACAAAGCTTAATATAAATTTAACAATATAAGTTAAATATAATATTTTATCCCATTTTGCAAGGCAGTAATTACCGAGCTCGTATTATCAAGCAAAAATTTACATTAAACATTTTGTTCTTCCTTTTCAGCTTCTCACACGAAATCCGGCCTATATGCCTATGGAAGGGGCCATCAGATCTAGATTTTATTGAAGGAACTACTGGCGTTCTTGTAGCCTGGCGTGACGACGATGGGCACAAACCGATATTGTCCGCTTATCCAAAACTAGTAAGACAAACAATTGTCTCGAATTTGCATTGCATACGTTTCAATGAGGATTCTATGCAGTTTCTATCAAATGGGTCCTTCTGCGTCGGAAACAATGATGGCAGTGACCCATGTTTCGGCGATAGAGGAAGTGGCCTTATGGTACGGAAAAAAAGCAAGTGGATATTGAGGGGTATAGCAACGGCTCCAATATTAGTTTATGATAGTGATAATTCAAAAGAATATGCTGTGTATTGTGATACTGCGAAATTTACCACCTGGATTAATGAGAACATGTGGCTGTAAACGTTTTTCTTTGAGTTATGCACATTTCACCTATACTATTACAAAATTGCGAATAAATATTGAAATTTTAAATAGAAAAAAATTATAAAATAGCAGATGGAAATACCTATGGAACGGAACGACAATAATTAAAAAATTTTAGTGCCCTAGTTACATTTTACAAACTAACGTTGACAACTTTTTTAATGTAAAATTATATCTTGTGACCGAAAACTATATTAAAACTCAATGCCTGATGTTCTTTATTTTTTCAACTTATCTTTTGAACGGAACTGTGTAAAAAAGTCTGCATTTGGGAGGAGCATTTATTTCAATGAGACACTGGGCACATTCAAGGATCTAGTAATCTGTATAGATGTAACGACGCAAAAATTGGATTGGTCGGGAACGTCACTTTTTCTACGTCAACCACATAAGAACTGTCAACTTAGTACTCAGTCACGAATTTCTTAACTAGATTCGTTGCCTACTACTCCATTAACGTGAAACAGCTGCTCATATGGCCGATTTCAGCCAATCAAAACCGAGATGGATCTAGTCAGATAGCTGTCAGACTTACTAAACCAGGTACTTAAACGTCTCCACTTCCTCAAGTGACAGCGGACGAGTTTCGCAAATAGAATGTACGGTGACATATTTTCGCCCCATGCTAGCACATTTTTTATGCCTAAAGGAGCAGATGATTTTCTAAAACTAATTAGTGTGCTGAAATAAAATGGCGACGATTCTAAAGTTCCTCCACAAACGAGAATTCGCTTAACTTTATAAAAACCAAAAGCGAAATCCACAAGGCTTAGATTGGCTTTCTAAAATGTGTGCGTGCAAAATATTGGGCAAAGTAATGATCAGGATCAACCGAAAAGCAGACTAGAAATGGTCGTATATTCAGCAATAATAGCTTTACCTGACACCCAAAGTTTTCATTGTCTACCAAATCGAACAACCCTTATGTGTAACTAATGATAAAAAGTTACCCACGAGGGTAGTTCCTGAAAACGTCAGTGTCAAATAAGAAGAAGAAAAAACTAAGTGACAGCTTAAAAAAAAATATTGAAAAATTTGAGAAATATTTTTCATTGTTTATCATGCAATGACATAAATGTCAAATGCAGCTTTTTTTTGTTCTGCATTTTTGACATCCCTGGCTGTGAATATTGTGTTTACAAACCAGACTCGACATTTAAACCTGGTTAATTTTATAAATTAATGCTTTATGACATTTTGTGAGAGTATTCTTTAGCTGTATACAAACGGAAATTTATCTCCGCAGTGAATCTCCGATGGAAGCGTAGCTTAAGGCGCCACTTTTAACCCATAGAATACACGTCAGCTATGAAAAATGTCTCATAATTCAGAGTATTCAAATGAGAGCGAATTGCGAACTGTAAACAAGCGAATAACCGTGTTCCTGACATTTCATTCGCATGAAAACTTTTTTTGGGCGCAAATACCCACGTATCAGTTTTATTTTTAAACGTTAAGTTCGAAGGAATTTTTCATTCGTGGGTTTGTGGATCGCGACTGTTTTATGTGGATTGTGAATAAAAGAGTTTTCAATCGCCCGAAAATTTCTTTAATTGTAAATTTCGCTTTTTTAATCAATTAAGACTAAGTTTTTTTTTAGATTAGATATTAGATTAATTAATTCACGCAAATTAATAGTACAGTGATAAATTTATTGATCTAAGAACGGACACAATTTTTTTTTGACAGTCAACTGCCATAATTATGCACAGCGCTATTAGTGTTAACGACGAGATTTTAATTCCGCGAATCGCAGAATAGTTTTTTTTTAGATTCATGATCGGGGAATTCGCATATCGAAGATACGTTTTTTGTTTGTTTATTTATTTATTGATGAATCGAGAGATTAAGCGAAGCGGAAGACTTGATTAATAAAAAAAACATCAGTCGGGCAGTAATTGTCGGATCGGAACATACATCGGCTGTTTGTATTTTTCATTTTTGAAATTAAGTTTTGATATTGTGTGACTTAAGTGCCCGGTTTTGGTTACAGAACTTTGATTGGTAACCACTTTGAATTGATTGTAATTTCGCGCCGGGACAGACATTCAAATTGCGAAATAATTATGCGAACTGTGTCGGAGGTGAACGTGGCTTTAGTGGTTATAGTTGTGTTATTTTGCAATGGATCGTTGTCTCAGTATTATCAGAACCCCCAAATTCCCTGTCCGAATGTATTTGAGTATTCAACCGATGGATTTAGCAACTTTGGGATAATAACGTTAAGGGATGTTTCATATGGACAACAGTGCAGATCGAAATGACACAGCCTGGAGTCTTGAATCAGGTATGACAATTAATGATGAAAATGTCTGCACACCTCAAGGGGAATATACCTATTTTCAATTGCTTGCATATTTGTAGCGTCTGGGGTAACGAAAATGAGAAGCGCTTAAGGCAACTTATTTGAAACTAATTGATATACATATTTCTGCTGACGCCTTTGTGAATCTGTGAAGGGTTCCATCAAACTTAACCTCCTGGCGAGTAACTAGTTTATTCTACCTTTTAGAATTTTAAGATATTTCCATTCATCTATACTTGTCAGCAGGTTTGATATTATAAAAAAAAATAAATACGTGGCGGAACAACACCGTTAAGGCCTAGGTTTATAAAATCATTCTTTTGTGTACGTTTTTCTATTATTATACGTTTGAAAAAAACAAACTGTTCTTGTTTTGGCGGGAGAGTTCAGTAAGATTGACAATTGACGCAGTTTGGAGCTGTGGAAAGTTCTAGCTTGCAAAGGTATAGCAAGGCAGTTTTTTTCTAAATTAAAAGCGAGTTCTTTGTACATATATTGAATTATATATTAGAATATCGAATTAATATGGTTGTACTTATTTAGAGATTTCGCGAACGTCTGACAAACACCCAAGAGCATAACTGTCACGAAAGAGCTTCTCAATTGGCATTTGCCCTCGGCATCAAATTGTAGATTCATTCTATTTGTCCCAAAAATGAAAAGAAGAATTGTAAGAATGACTGTTGCGCCCACTATTTATTTATTAATTTTTTATTCAAAGCTATGCGCAATGAAAGTTCTTTTAACATTGACCACTGGGGCAGATGCATACAAGCCATGAAACAAACCACCCACCTTTTGCTAAATAAATCCAGTAAAACTGGGCCTAAATCAAAGATTGGGAATAACACCCTGGATAAGTTCGAAATTCTTAAAAGGTCTTTATGTATAATTTTAACTTAAAAATTCAACGCCAAAGTTCGAAACTGGTTAATAAATGGTTTTTCCATAGGGACGGGTCGATGTTGAAATGGAATGGAATGGAATATGTGTAAGGTGTTAACGAGACTATTTTTTTCATTTTAAAGGCCCCTGTAAGGCATTATTTATGGGATGTATCATTTTTCAAATGTCGGCTGCGAGTGGTCCAATTTTTAACAACTCTGTTGTCCGATTGGTTTAAGCGGTAGCATTGGTTATGTTGGATTTAAGGGCATCGGCCAATTGCAGCTAATTGTTTGTTAACATAGCAATTCAACTGAAAAAGCGACTCGTTGCTGAAGTTGATTTTTTGGCCAAAATTGTGGACCCCTGCCATACGCTCCAAAGCCCCGTCAGCGAACAAACGGCGTTGTCTTTCGTCATTAACTTTGAGCTTCTGGGTGAGTTGGATCTTGTACGGGTGTAGGCCCAGGTCCCGACGCAAAATTCACCAAGTTGAAGTCTGCGAAAGGAAGACTTCTTTTGCAAGGCAAGAATTGACTGCCTTGGGTTCTCCTGTACATCTTTATGGACTGTAGCAATGTTGGCCGATCTGGCATTCCTCTGAATTTGACCACCAAATGCTGGGGAATCGACTGAGAAGAGCCACCACATCTGCCGACGAAAAAACGGGCGCAACGCTCGCAATGTTTGCACTGACGAACACTCCTTCTTATAATAAAGTCTTATCATTTAAATGTGCTGTTCTATTGGTGATTTGTATAAATTTTACAAAAGAGACAACCAAAATAAAGAGGACTTGATCCCACTGGCAATAGTAGGGCAGTCAATATTGAAGTGTAACAAATTTCAATACGCTTTTGGCATTTTTGCTCGATGTCTATGATTTACGTTGCATAAATTTTTTGTGACCAAGAAATGTTTTTTTCGTTTAATTATTAAACCGTTTATCATTTTTATTGTGTTGATTAATGACTTTTTTAAAAGTGACAGAGGTCAGGGTTACACACTTGTTTTCGATCGAACACCCCAATTTTGTTGAGCTCCTTTTGAAATTTGCCAGAAAGAAAAATGGAATGACGCTTTTTACTGCGCACTAGGACTGACTTCGTACCATAAACTAACTATTAAATAGACTGACAGCTTCAGCCAAAAAAGAGAAATTGCCTACAAGCTGAATTTGACCTTGATGTAGCCCAGTTTGAATTCATGTATTAGTGCCAATGTTAATCAAAGGGACTCACTCATACTTGACAAAAAACCAGCCTACACTCTTCCGGTTTAGACCGGATGTCGATAACCTGAGGTGGGGGGTCATTTCATTATCGTGTGTTGCGGCTATGTTGGGAAAATTAAAGTTGTTCTTAGTTCCTGTTCGAATTCGTTAGTTATATTTTAAACGTCATTAAAGCATAATTATATAAAAATATTCGACTTTCTTATTTGTTCGTTGGTATCAAGTTATTATATTATTTTAGAACACCATGATATAAACAATTGTTGTAAACAACGAAACTATATTAGTCAAAAGATAAAATTTCAATTCAATGCCAATTTTTGTTTGTTCTTGTGACCTTTTCCGGCGTATGTAATAACAAAATACTTATTGCAATTAATTTATCACCGACCGATTTCTTTTTAATGTTATCATTATTGTATTTGAATTTCGCCATCACTTTTTCTATTAATTTTTCCCTCACATTTTTTCTTGAATATTCGCTAGTGATTTCTCTGCCTATTTAAATGTTTTGAAAAGTCAGCGCTGTGTAAAAGAGACTAAAGGTGTATTAAGAAAGCCGCAAATTTTCAAACCTTTATTTTCATAATATAATCTTAAAATGTCAAAAATAAGCTGCCAGCAGCTGGAAAATATAATTTGAATGCATTTTTTGATTTGTCTACATTAATAAAATTGGTGTGTACGCACTCACTCCCATTGGGAATTTTAGTTTTAATTTTTCGTACTGCTCTAGTTTCATTTTAAAAGCAGAAAAAATGAAAAAAAAAAAACAAGTAAAAGTGTTATCATCGGCCTGGCCGATGCTTTGATACCCTCCACTGCATACAAGTCATGCAAAATACCAGAACTACTTGACCGACATAGCCCATTTTTAATACCAACCTAACGACGATATAAGAAGTCATTTTACAAAACTGCATTCACCTAGGTTGATTCCTTTGGACGCTATCGTGTTTTCAGCCAGCGGAAAGAGAGACACGGTCTAATATTGGTTTTGTATGGGAGGTACCAGAACTACTTGAGCGACATAGCCCATTTTCAATACCAACCTGACGCCGATAAAAATAATGCATTTCACAAAATTTCGTTCAAATACGTCAATTACTTTGAGCACTACCGTGCTTTCAACAGACAGAGAGACACATCGGTCCAATATTGGTTTTGTATGGGAGGTACCAGAACTACTTGACCGACATAGCCCATTTTCAATACCAACCTGACGCCGATAAAAATAATGCATTTCACAAAATTTCGTTCAAATACGTCAATTACTTTGAGCACTACCGTGCTTTCAACAGACAGAGAGACACATCGGTCCAATATTGGTTTTGTATGGGAGGTACCAGAACTACTTGACCGACATAGCCCATTTTCAATACCAACCTGACGCCGATAAAAATAATGCATTTCACAAAATTTCGTTCAAATACGTCAATTACTTTGAGCACTACCGTGCTTTCAACAGACAGAGAGACACATGGGTCCAATATTGGTTTTGTATGGGAGGTACCAGAACTACTTGACCGACATAGCCCATTTTCAACACCAACCTGACGCCGATAAAAATAATGCATTTCACAAAATTTCGTTCAAATACGTCAATTACTTTGTGCGCTACCGTGCTTTCAACAGGCAGAGAGACACATGGGTCCAATATTGGTTTTGTATGGGAGGTACCAAAATTACTTGACCGACATAGCCCATTTTCAACACCAACCTGACGCCGATAAAAATAATGCATTTCACAAAATTTCGTTCAAATACGTCAATTACTTTGAGCGCTACCGTGCTTTCAACAGGCAGAGAGACACATGGGTCCAATATTGGTTTTGTATGGGAGGTACCAGAACTACTTGACCGACATAGCCCATTTTCAATACCAACCTGACGCCGATAAAAAGAAGTTCTTTCACCAAATTTCGTTCACCTACGTCGTTTACTTTGGGCGCTATCGTGCTTTCAACAGACAGACAGACAGAGTATACCCTTTTTTTTAGCTGTAGCGACACTACGCTATGGTACACTTCAAACCCTTTTTTTGTTTTTTTTTTTAACAAAACTTTGTGAACAACAATATCGTGCGCATACGAACACTAGGGTTAACACTTTCAAAATTTCTCAAAATTTGTATCTATTGCACTAGATACCACTATCGGGCATTTAACACACACTCGGGGATCATATCCCACTTCTGAAATGTAAAACTCACTAAATAACCCTAGTACAAAAACTATCTGCGCGGACGCGAACTCGGGAAGACGCCCTTCCTGGTCAGATGCAAAAAGTGATATCAACCCAATTTGCCTGCCACATCCACCGAGCTGCGTTTCGCAGCCTACTCTATGCTACCTAATAGAGCAGGAGGGATTTCCCTGCTCTCTCTCATATGTATGACCGATCTTGTCATTTAACATTCGGCCATCCTACAACACACTGTCCTCAGTGTGGGTACCTTTTATCCATTATTTCACGATTCTTTCTCATCCAATATTTCAGGACTACTTGACATGTATAACATCTTATCATATCATGTTTTCCTTCGTTCCGGTACGTTGTTTTTGAAACCACCAATGAAAAGGTCAAACCCTTAAAGTCCGTCCCATATTCCAGTAGATTTCAATACACACGCCCTGCAGCTTTGGGTTTAGAGATCCTCAGAATTACTCAAGGAACAGGAAGAACCAAAAAGTTAATCCTGATTCAGCGGTAGATTCAGGGTCAATACCTTGCCTCAGAATTACGCAGTGAATAATCAGAACCGATCAGTTAAGCTAATTCACCACATCTGTACCTTCTGGGCCAATACCTTCATCGTCACCTTCTTAATTTCTTCTTTCTTGCCGTCTTGAGTAAAAGACCATTTGAACTTACACCAGATACACCAGATGTATCCTGCGCACCCCTTTGATGCCACTTAATCATTCATTTCTTAAGCAGTATTCATAACGCTTCAATTTTACATTTGCTGTTATCGATATTAATCATATTAATACTCGCTGATCATTTTAAATTTGTTTTCTGGTATACCAGACTATTGATTTATCCACTGAATGGTTTTAAATTATTTGCTGAGTTATTTTTCAAAGTCTTTAACAATGCTTAATTGCCAAAGAAATTTCAACCGCTGCCCATTTACGAAATCTTCGTATTGTCGAAATCAAATGAATACTTTTTAAACTATTCGATTGCACCACACTTAATCTTGTTGATGACGCGGAGCCTTTGCTCCGACTTTAGCTCGTTGTTATAGAAAACCGTTTCTATCCTTGTCGCATAAATCTTGCTATAAATAACTTTCTCACATAGTCAATACGCTGATAGGGAAGCCAAAGATCAACTCTTCTGGCTAAACCCTACCACTGGTGTTATCTAACTTTTCGCGTTCAGTGTTTGAGCTTCTTGGTATTTATATTGCACCATGTTCTGCTTTATCGAGCACCATATCTTAATTTGCTGACTGGCTCGTTCACATAGTCCGGTCAGTGAAATACCATCATCATCGTTGGACTTCTCTTTATGCGGAGATATGTTGGTTCAATAAACTGTTGCCTGTTTTGAATGCAAGTAACATTCTGGAGGAGTTTTGTTGGTTATGTTGTATTTAATTAGATTGCTCGAATTTGATTATCCCAATCTCGTCCTTTTCAATCTAGCCTATTTCTCGCACTGTTCAAACAGCATTTAGTGCATGTCGTATTCCATCATTACTACTACAATATTCCTTGAAAACTATTAATGTAAAATCCGAGCCGCGATCACTTATAATTGGTATGGGAAATCTAAAGAAATACAATTCTTTTAGCAGTGACTGGATGACGGCTTTTGCCTTTTGCATTTGTTGCTTTTACTGGTCTGCAAATTTACAATTTAGGAAAACTATTAATAATTCCAAAAATATACGAATGTACTTTAGAAAAACCAGCCAAATGATTGATGTGTTTGAAGTTGAGTCGCAACTTGGTAATTGGGTGTACTTTATATCGGGTTTCATCTTTTTCCTCGTTTATCGTATGAGCATTGAAGACAGAGATTCAGAGATTTTGTGACTATAGTTAACAATTTGTGGAACCGGTATTGCTTTTGTCCGTACCATCGTTGATTTCAACCTGCAAGGATCGATGTCATCGTGAAAAGACTTTACTACCCGCCACCTGAATCCCAGGGGTATACAACCCACAGTTCTTTCAAAGTTCTTTTGAATATACGTCAAGACTGTATACTCTTCTTCGATGATTTTATGCAAAGGGTTATTCTTGTCGCTGCTAAGAAATTTGTCTTTAACTTCCCGAAACTTTGTATTCTGACTTTGTGAAACAACTACCCGACCGTATTTCTGAACCGAATGATCATTTCCAATAACTCCTCAACTGAATTACAGCTCATGCATCAGCATGCAACATTTGTATGCTCCAGTTGATAATCAATGCGATGAATTTTCAACCACTATCTAGCGATTCGTTGAACACACTTTTGTTTTGGGTAATTTTTGACTGTCAGTGAAGATTTTAAAATGGTTTTCCCAATAAATTATTTTTAGACCTTTCCAATCTGTTTTGCCTAAGCGTCGAGTTCATAATTATGATATTTTATAATTTCTTTTCATCTCAGTCGTAGCTTTGCTGAAAAACTATGCGGCTATTTTTTTTTTCGTTGACTTGTACCAGAACTCCAGCAATACCCAAAACACATGCGTCGGTATGAAACTAATTTTTGGGATCATATACAGCTAAAACCTGACAACTGCTTAACTTGATTTTTAATGTATCAAATGGATTCTCTGTCTCTATATCACCCCATTTGAAAATAAAATCTTTCCTGAGCAGTTTATACCTAATGATGCGCAATTTATGCATACTTTCAAACAAATCGTCGAAAATAAACCAAAAATGTCCTCACTCGTCTAAGGTCACTTGGTTTCTTGTACACTTTTACTGATTCCATTTTTATACTGTCTGGCCATTTCCACAGATTGCGTGTCAGATACAGGATCTTACTTACAGAGAACGTACACTTATCATTGATAATAGTTAGATTAAGTTCCTTTAAAATTTTCAGAAACTTGTCAAAAAGTTCACTTCATCATCGAAATACAATATACTAGAACTTTATTTAAGGTTAGACATCATGTGACGACCTCCATGAGTCGCAGAAATATACACGGTGCATTAGTTAGTCCAAATGGTACGCGCTTAAAGTGGTAGCGTCCACGTTGTTTCAAATGGTTAGACTTTTCATGTCCCGGAATTTGATAGTATGCAAGAATGCACTCTGTCTTAGGAATAAATATCCGAACATTTTTCATTGAGTTTAATTGCTCCTCTATATTAGACGTTTGAAAATTTTTACGAACCGCTATGTAATTGATCCTTTTATAGTGAACACATATTAGCAGAGTATCATATTTTTTTTCACTATCAATACAAGACTTGCGTTTTCGGAGGTGAAATCTTTGATAACCTATATTATTTCCCTATCCATAATATGGAACACGATATGGTTTATATGTATATGGTGCACTATCTATTTTCCTTTAGACGAATTTCCGTTTCCATACAATTGGTTGCTCCCAGTTCAAATGCCACATTTCGACGGTACTTATATAAAAAATAGGTATATATTAGATGGTTTTTATCACTTCATTAACCTGTAAAATAGGCAATGGAAATGCCTGATCCTGAGTTTCTGAATTTGTGCTCTCCTATGGTCAAAGAATAATATTGCCGTTGTGTATTTTTCTTTTTTGTTACCTTAAAACTGCCATGCTTACTACAACGCTGTCTGGTATTCAGGACCCAATATCATTGCAACATCCCATTGCAACATCCCGAAGATGATTTTCAGCAGTCATCATCTGTTACTTCTCCGACTACCCTTTGTTGACCGACGGTACTTCTAATGTTTAACTCCGTATATTCGACTGAAATACGGTATTATTTTGCATAACGTATTTCTCCTTGAAAGCTTACTGAAATGTGAAAAAGTAATTTTTTTCGACTTTGATGTTTGAAGATCTAAATATGCCAGTTCTCGTTAGTTTTATTTTAAAGTGTTTAGTTGACAGGTACCAAAACCTTTAAGTTCTGCCTTGCATTCCTCGTCGTCCCAATCAAATATCTTTGGACTTGGGAATGTTACGTTCACCTATCGTCATTGGTGTTTAACAAGCGACGAAGAATTTTACCAAGTGGTTCCTCTGTATAGTTGTTTGTATGACCGACAGCGCCTTTTGCATTCGCGACCGAAGTGAGCCAGCTCTGAGTAAATATACTCGTAGTACGTAAGGTAACAATATTTTTAATATTCTTTTGCGGTCCACCAGTTTACGAATTCCTCTTCAAGTATGGCTTAGGATCCGCACAAATCTGTTTGTTTTGTTAATTTCATTGTATTGCGCGTTTCAGTCTGTGCTTTCGTCGATTTAGAATCACTTCGGAACTTTGGAAACAGTTGAATAATTGGCGGTATTAACATTGTATATCAGCGATTTTACTTTTAAAGCAGATATGATATATGTATTTGATATGTCCTTCGACATATGCAGATAATTTCAGAAGCGTGGTTGTTTTTTTAAAGATCTTGTGATCTCATTTTCCGCTTCCCATTAACTCAGCATACACCATAATTGTCCTTGAAACAAGGAAAACTCCTCAACCAATTTTGTTTTGACGTCCCCTCATATACATTTATTTGCACCCTATGCGCTGCAAACCAGTGTAAAACACTACTTCATTTATTTGCTCTCTCCCTTTACTTGCAATTACTTCATACAGCAAGGTAAGTTCGCATAAGCATCTAGCAATACTTTTCTAATCAATGATTATTCTACCATCAATCCATATACCAAACATAATTAGCAAATTGATTACCTGTCATAAAAAGGTAAATACGTAGTTGCACTACAATTCTACAAGACCCAAAAGCAGGCCATAAAACCTTTTCAAAATAAATCGGTCCAATAGCTATCATAAATAATCACAAACAAAATCCAATACAATTACAATAGGTATCTACAATGTTTTTGCTAATTACCAAACCAATCTATTCCAAACAAATCTTAAAATACGAGCGCTCGAAACTACTTGTAAATTGTAATATCTACAACAACAATGCATGATGTCATAAACAAAATGCAAAACATACACTCCTGTGAACAAAAGAAAGATAGGCATCCGGAAGATATTATCCATTGGTTGCATTTAATATTTTTATTGCACACCACTTACCCAACCTGAGGTTTAGCTCACTCAGATATTTACCTATGTGCGGACTACCCGTCAATCTAACGCACAACCCATGTTAAGGGATAAGGTTTTTCCTTAAAAGTTTTATGATGATCCTTCCTTTTCTAGTTTTATTGCCTAGACAATCGGTCGTTGATAGTCCTAGGTTATCTTGTGTAAATTTGTTCACTTTCGAGCACTTGGTATTGAGTATACCCTTTTTTTTAGCTGTAGCGACACTACGCTATGGTACACTTCAAACCCTTTTTTTTTTTTTTGAACAACACTTTGTGAACAACAATATCGTGCGCATACGAACACTAGGGTTAACACTTTCAAAATTTCTCAAAATTTGTATCTATTGCACTAGATACCACTATCGGGCATTTAACACACACGCGGGGATCATATCCCACATCTGAAATGTAAAACTCACTAAATAACCCTAGTACAAAAAACTATCTGCGCGGACGCGAACTCGGGAAGACGCCCTTCCTAGTCAGATGCAAAAAGTGATATCAACCCAATTTGCCTGCCACATCCACTGAGCTGCGTTTCGCAGCCTACTCTATGCTACCTAATAGAGCAGGAGGGATTTCCCTGCTCTCTCTCATATGACCGATCTCGTCGTTTAACATTCGGCCATCCTACATCACACTGTCCTCAGTGTGGGTACCTTTTATCAATTATTTCAGGATTCTTCCGCATCCAATATTTCAGGACTACATCAAATCCACTATTTGAGGATTCTCTCTCATCCAATATTTCATGACTACTTTACATGTATAATATCTTATCATACCATGTTTTCCTTTATTTAGGTACGTTGTTTTTGAAACCACCAATGAAAAAAAGATCAGACCCTTGAAGTCTATCCCAAATTCCAGTAGATTCCAAAACACACGCCCTCCAGCTTTGGGTTTAGAGATCCTCAGAATTACTCAAGGAACAGGAAGAACCAAAAAGTTAATCCTGTAAAATTGAGTTCTAGTATTTATATTGACCCTGTTGAGGATGTATTATTAAAATTAAATTACAATAAAGTAAAATTGTCATGTATAATAAATAATCATTGTATTAAGAGCCTTAAGCACATAATTGACATTTGTCAATAAAAGTCTACACAAAATTGTATATAAACAATAGTATAAATGTCAAACTTTTCTCGATATATAATTCAATTAGTAATAAACCCGCAATTTATAACGTTGACTAAAATTTACTGTGCGTTATTCTTTTTACTTTTCAACCGTTTTAAAATAAAGTTACAACGGGAATAATTTTCACATATTGTACAACAGTTCGATTTTGTGCATTTTTCCACACTGTTTTAGACAAAACATTTGGTCCATTCGAGCCACCCTACTTTCCAGTGACAGTTTTGTGTGTTTTATATCTGCAAGACAGAAAAAACAATTTCTATTAAACTTTTTTATAATTTTGCTGAAATAGCTAATAAAGACAATTTCTTGTGAGTTTTGTGTGTAAGTCGGTTTCTCGCGCCGCGTAATTTACCTAGCATACAAGCAACCGAGGTTCCCACGCTGCAAAAGACTTCAGCTACATCAGCGTGCATGCAGAATAATTGAGGTGAGTGAGTAAGCCTTGTTTGCCTATTTTTTTTATTCATTTGCCACTAAATTATTTGCCAAATCTGCCAAAATGACCGCCGCAAAAGAGTTAAAACTACTTAAAAACTCTCTTTCGATCCTGCAAAATGATTTTAAAAGTTTTTCTTCGACTGTGGAAACCAAACGGACGAAAAATCTTGTCAATGGTCGCTTAGTAATTATGGAAGATGTTTTTAGGGATAGCAAACACATCAGTGATAAGCTGACAATGTTGGTGGATGAAGACGATGAGGATTTTTCGGAGTTTAGGGGAATTTTCCAGGAAATTCGTAAAGTTTAATTGGAATATAGAGCCGAACTCCTTGATTGTTTAGATAAGCTTGTGGAATCCACTTCTGCAAACAAGCCACCTCCAATCAGCTCAAATCCGCATGGAATTCGCCTTCCTGAAATGTCTCTTCCTGTTTTTTCAGGACAATACGAAAAATGGCGGCCATTTAAGAGCAAATTTGAGTCCATGATTCACAACAACACTAGTTTGAGTGAAATTCAAAAACTGCATTATTTAAAGTCCGGTTTAACCAAAGATGCCGATAGTTTGTTACAGCACCTGGAAGTGGAAGAAGGTAACTACGAAAAGGCATGGTCTCTTTTATGCTCACGCTACGATAATAAACGATTTTTAGTAAATACTCATCTGAAAATGTTTATTAATCAGTCGACAATTACGACCGAAAACTCGTTTAGCCTTAAGAGAATGCTGGATACATCCACTGAGTGTCTACATTCGCTAAAAAATCTTGATGTTCCTACAGAACATTGGGATTTGATAATTATTTATATATTGTTGCACAAATTACCATCTTGTACACAACAGTTATGGGAAGAACGACTCGGAGCAAGAAAGGAGTTACCAACTTTTGACGAATTTTCGGAGTTTTTGGAAACGAGGTTCCGAACGTTGGAAGTTATTGACCAGGATAAACCCAAATCGGGAAAGAGTTTTGCCGGAGGTTCTAGTCAACGACAGTCTACACCGAAGACGGTATATCATCTGCAACAAAAGCCAAAGGACAAATACAGTTGCAAGATATGTGGTAAAGGCCAACATTCTCTGCGTAAATGTAACTCTTTTGGAAAAATGAATCCCGTTGAGCGGTGCAACATCGTTGACAAGATAGGTGTTTGTAGCAACTGCCTTGCCTATAGTCATCAAACTCAACACTGTCCTAGTCAGGCACGTTGCTATTATTGCCAACAAAAACACCACTCTCTTCTGCATTCCGATCCTATTCAAAACCCAAATACAAATTCAACTTTTAGTTTTAACCCCACACCGCAAATATCTTCTAATCCATCTACGTTTCAACAATCTGCTACATTTAATCCTTCAGCAGGCCCAAGTACTCAAATGTCTCATCCTGTTAATACAGATCGCCCTACTACTAGCAACGTAAATACTTACCATTCCAAGCAGAGTGAAAATACTCACATTTTATTAGCTACAGCTATTGTTAAGGTGAGGTGTTCTAGGGGGAAGTATTTTAACCTTCGAGCTTTAATTGATCCGGGGTCGGAAGCCACTTTCATCACGGAAGCAGCCGTACAAATTCTAAACCTGAGGACTCGGAGTACGTTAGTTGAGGTGTCAGGGTTGGGAAAGGTCAGCAGCGGAGCATGTCACAAGTGTGTCGACATAACCTTTGCGTCTCTGCGCACTACTTTTGAGACGAACACGCAGGCCTTCGTATTTAAGTCCCTGACTGGGCTTCTCCCGGCCAAACAACTGACACTCAGCAACTGGAAACACCTTAGCGGACTAGAATTAGCAGACCCTACCTTCTACAAACCGGCTACAGTGGATCTGCTTTTGGGAAGTGATGTTTTCGCAGAATTTATTCTTCCGGAGATTGTCCGAGGCGAAGATAGGATGTCACCAATTGCTCAAAGGACGGAGCTAGGATGGATTCTGCTCGGTAAAGTACCAACTCAGAAACAACATCGACACCCAATTAAGAAAATTTTGGGAAATGGAACAAGCACCATATGCCGATGCTAAAATTGAAGAAGATGTTGCTTGTGAAAAATACTATGAAGAGACGACCCGACGTCTTTCAGATGGGAGATATGAAGTATCTCTTCCCTTTAAGGATGGATGCAAACCTGGGCTTGGACCCTCGAAACGCGAGGCCTTGCGTAGGTTTCATCAGTTGGAGAAACGGTTCGAGGCGAACCCGACACTACACAATGAGTACTCTAAGTGCATTAAGGAATACCTGGATTTGAGGCAGATGTCAGAAGTCGATGTCCTTCACGATACTGTTCTTGATACTCCATATCACTACTTTGTTCCTCATCATGCTGTCCTGAAGGAGTCTAGCACGACAACTAAATTACGAGTTGTCTTTGATGCCGCTGCGAAGACTTTAGATGGTACATCCTTGAACGAGCACTTATTGATAGGACCTAAAACCCAAAACAACATTAGTGATATTGTGTTAGTATGGAGAACGTATCAATTTACCTTCTCCGCCGACATTGAAAAAATGTTTAGGCAAATACGAATGAGGAAGGAGGATTCGTATTACCAGCTTATTCTGTGGCGTGACAATCCGAATCAACCCGTAAGGACTTATCGCATGCAAACGGTCACTTTTGGTACTGCAAGCGCACCGTATCTTGCCAATCGCACAATCCAAAGAGCTGCAGTCGATGAGGAGCATCGTTATCCAATTGGATCAAAAGTCGTCCGTAAGGGTATGTACGTCGGCGATCTAATCGCTGGAGCTGACACTTTGGAGGAGGCACGCCTAATACGCGATCAAGCCAAAGATTTGTTGGCATCCGCGGGCTTCAACTTGCGAAAATGGACATCCAATAATGACATGCTTTTAAACGATATTCCACCTGATCAAAAGGAGTTAGGCTTTTCTTTACCCTTTGAAACTGACGCTGTTCCACAGATAAAGACGTTAGGTATTAGATGGTACCCTTTAGGCGATTCTTTTTCTTTTCAGAACGTCTTCGTTGATGAAGTTGAAACTCCAACAAAGAGAACGATGTTGTCCACTATCGCTAAGCTTTTCGATCCCCTTGGATGGATCTCGCCGTGCATTATCTTAGGAAAGATCTTGATGCAACAGCTGTGGTGCCGCGGTCTAGAGTGGGATGACCCGATTCCAGAGGAGTTCAAAACCTATTGGGAAGACTTTCGACGCGAGCTGCCCTCTATCGAAAGTATACAGATACCAAGATGGATTCACATGAGAAATAAGCCAAAGGACCTGGAATTACACGGATTTAGTGATGCATCAGAAAAGGCATACGGAGCGGTAGTCTACTTACGTGTGTTAGATGACGACGGCAGTATTCACGTTCACCTCCTGATGTCCAAAACCAGAGTTGCCCCTCTAAAGACCGTAACCCTTCCTAGGTTGGAACTTTGTGGAGCAGTCACACTAGCGGTACTTCTGGACTACACTGCAAAGGTCTTGAAGTTAAACAGCGTTAGGAAGTACGCCTGGTCGGACTCGAAGATTACGCTGGCGTGGATTATGGCACCTCCTGCTAGGTGGAAAACCTTTGTCAACAATCGTGTTGCGGAGATCCAGCGTCTAATAAATTGTATATGGCGCTACATACCAACGCACCAAAATCCTGCTGACCTGGCATTGCTAATACAAATAGAAGGCTGCCTCAACTCTAGACCACTGTGTCCACTTACTAATAACCCTGACGACTTCACTGCCTTAACTCCAGCGCACTTCCTAATAGGTGAACCCATACAAAGCGTACCAGAACCAGACACTATAGACGAGAATATAAGCTACAACGACCGCTGGAAAAGAATTCAGCAACTCTATCAAAATTTTTGGAAGCATTGGAGCTCAGAGTATTTAGCTCGGCTACAAGAGCGTCCAAAATGGCTGAAAACAGCAGAAAACCCTGATCTAGGAGATCTCGTTCTAATAAGGGACGAGCGATTACCACCATCAAAGTGGATGATGGCACGAATTATCAAGCTACACCCTGGAGCGGATAATCTAATACGCGTCGTAACTCTAAAAACACAAACCGTTGAACTAAAACGACCAATGACAAAAATATGTCCGCTTCCTAGCAACAAAATAACCACAGACCAATCAATAATATAAATCATTTCTTTTGAAATAATCAATAATTAATTTCAAAAAAAAACACACATACATTTTCACACACGCACTTTCTCACAAGTAAAATATCAAAAAAAATAACAACAAATATTTCTTTTTTTTTTCTCAACACAACACTACGCAAACAAATACAACACTACACAAACACAAAATTATAATTATTAACATATACAACACACTACACTACACAATAAAATAAAATCAACACAACTCACAAAATTCTCATTTGGGAAATTTCCTTTCATACCAAATCAAAAATTTCCCTTCCACCCAAACACTACACATCATAATACAGTCCACTCAATGAAGTCAAATGCACTCAAATCGAAATCACATAACACATAAGCCCATTCATTCATCAAATTGTTCTTTGCTGCTGATTGCAGCTAGCAATAGTACACACACACACACACACCCAAACATATAAATCTACCGCATCATGCAACAAAATTAACAAACACAAATTCTCTAAAACTACACTAAATCGCTAATATTTTTTATTATTATTGTAAAATGATGAATTACTCACCCGAAAATCACTTAAACACCCAACAATTTACACTTAAAACACAACTTTTTTAACAAAAAATATTTCACCGAAAGCAACAAACGCAATACATCACGGCGATATGGAAATGCGATAAACACAAAAAAAAATACCAATCAACTCAGGTAGTAGAAAAGAGACGGCAAGTAGGGGCATAAGGCAAATTACTCACTTCAATTAGGTAGTCATAAACATATCTACCATATTGTCAACATTGTTTGTTTGTTATTATGTCTTTCTCTGTTACACTAATTGTCTCTTTAACAGCATCATAGAAGAGCAAATTACAATTGCAGAGCCGATAGCAGATCAATTCCAGAGATGAGGCAAAAATATGATAGAGTGTTATCGAAGACCAGTGATGCCACTTTTCATTATTTGATGAGCAGATCTTGTTGCGAACAGAGTTCACGGTGGGGGTGAATGTTGAGGATGTATTATTAAAATTAAATTACAATAAAGTAAAATTGTCATGTATAATAAATAATCATTGTATTAAGAGCCTTAAGCATATAATTGACATTTTGTCAATAAAAGTCTACACAAAATTGTATATAAACAATAGTATAAATGTCAAACTTTTCTCGATATATAATTCAATTAGTAATAAACCCGCAATTTATAACGTTGACTAAAATTTACTGTGCGTTATTCTTTTTACTTTTCAACCGTTTTAAAATAAAGTTACAACGGGAAGAATTTTCACATATTGTACAACAGTTCGATTTTGTGCATTTTTCCACACTGTTTTAGACAAAACAGACCCCTTACCTCGGGTGGGGGGAAGTCAATAAAAATAAATGATACACTCAGAAGTCGCTATCATAACTCCTCGTTTTTATTTAATGCACTACCTTATATACTAAATTACAGCTGAATTTACAAAATTTTACAATTTGCCATTCGCGTTCGTTTCGCATGCGTACTCAGATTTCTTTACGTATGCTCGGAACGAACGCGAATGGCGTGTGCTAAAGCTAGTCATTTGATATTGTCAACGCTTGCAAAATTAGTTTCCCACCATGATTGTTGTGTGCGCACAACATGTTGGGGCCGCTTTATGCTGACGTCACACAAAAATGGGATTCATTAAGCTCTGTCTCGGCTGGCTCCGCTCTTGTCGTGTGTAAACTCGTGCGGGCTGTTGCTTGTGGTCTTCTGCGTTTACACTTCTTCCTCAATTGTACGGCTAAGATGAGGAATAGTAATGGTTGTTGTGGGTTTTTAGTTCCTTCAGCATTTTTTTCCTGACTTTTCTGGATTTGTATGTCATGCTCAACCTTTAATATTTCGTTTGAAAAGTCAGTTTGTAGAACAGGAGCTTCCATCTTGGTGTGTCTGAATTGGTTGAGTTGGTGTGATACGTTTGTTGCTGGCAGGAATGATGAATCCAATTTGTGCGTTAATGAGTGTTGTCCGATTATAATCATCGTTTGATATTGTATCATACAATTGGATTGTAACTGAAGGATCCCGCTTCCAGTTAGACGAATAGTCCTTGTGTTGAAGTCGCAGACAATATTCGCATTGCACTCGTCGGGTATGCAGAAGATCCATGAGTTTCGATGATGCATTTCTATCCAATAAGTCCTGGCTACGACAGTTTGCGTTACGCATGAATCGGACAATTTTATGTTGTGTTGAAGTATGCCCAGCTCGCAAGCGCTCACGGAAGAGCCTGATGTGTATATCGGATGGCGAAGATTACACCAATACGTATTAGATGATCTCAGTTTGCATGATTTAAACTCTTCCTTGGTCATTGGATAAAGATGATCTCCTTGTAAGTTTACTAATAAATAGTCCGTTGATGGTACTATAAATGTATAGTTTTGGTTATGTAACGTGGGAACTGGTAGCACTCTGAACGACTAAAACTCCTCATTGTAAATATAATAAGGTGAGGGTAAGTTCTATGATGATGTTATTTCCCGTAACTCTGCCCTTCGGATGGAGTTCCTTATAGAGTTGCAGTAGTGACTCATGATGTCGATCTCCTGGTATCATCAGATTCCGAGGGATATTGTCATGAATTCGTGTCAATTCCTTCCTCAGTTGTGCAATGTTCAGTATGAGTGGATGGATTCTTCCATTGTGTGTTGAAAGAAGCACATCAAGTAATATATTTTGTGTGTTTTGGTAGTTTATCATCATCAATATTGCATTAAGCGCCGTAGAAGTAAACATTTTAAACGCATTGTATTTATCGGTTTGCCTTTTAAAATAGTTTAACAAAGTTGTTAACAGCGTTAGCTGTTTCTGAGTTGCGGCATGTTCCTTTTTGAAGATGTTGAGTGTCGAATCTACTATTGTTGTTTGGTTTTTAATTAACTGGTTTTCGTTATCTTGTATGTTTTCGATGGTTTCTTCATACTTTTGCGCAAAGCGTTGATCTAGTATTCCAAACAATTCATTGGTGACAGTTCCAATGAAATCAAATGGAGAACGTCTAACTCTACGAGTGGCATCTTCGTTAGCATGAAGGAGAACTTCGTTATTTAACTCAATTTGCTGAAGTTGTCGTTGAAATTGACTAAACGTATTTTCACAAAGGTCCGTGGTATCGTCCGTAAGGTTGGTTGCCATGCAGATCTAGTTCATCAGTTTTAAGCAGTCCTTGTAGGTATAAAATTCGGCCCAGTAGTTTGTTAGGTTGAAATATACTACAGTCTTCCAAGAACTTGCAATCATGTTCACTCTCCCAATATCTTCAAAGAATATGCCAGGTTCAGTAGTGAACTGTGTGATTTCCACTTCTTCTAATTGTTTAGATGTTGCGGGAATTATACATGCAGATATTATGCAGATCCATAATAGTGGATTGAATTTGGTTGTTCTTCGGGGACCTCTTCTACTCGGTTCTTGATTGTTCGTCTTCCGCTCTTCTGGCTTTGTCGTTCCTAAGTTCACTTGTTCTATTGATAGGTTGTTTGGTTCCTCTGGAGATTCACTCGTGTGAGATTCAATCGGCAGTGGGCACAATTTTGTAATTGGCCTCTTGACATATTTTTTGTTACTAAATACAGTAACAGAACGCACCTTGTTATCTATTCCTGGATGAATTTCAGCAACGCGTCCCATCATCCAGTTAGTTGGCGGTAAACGATCTTCTTTCACAAGCACGATGTCGCCAACTTTAGTATTGATTTCCTCCCTTTTCCATTTGGTAAGTCGCTGTAGCAAGGAAAGGTATTCACTTGACCAGACCTTCCAAAAATCTTGAGTCTTTTGTGTTAGTTTCCAGCGGGAACGATAGCTACGTGCTTCTTCCGTGATTGTATCAGGAGCGGCATTCAAGGCTGATCCAATGAGAAAGTGACCAGGCGTGAGTATTGGAGTGTTATCTATATCATTGTCTAAGACTGTCAGAGAACGTGAATTTAGACATGCTTCTATCTGCGTTAGTAACGTCGTCATCTCTTCAAATGTTAGCTTCGTATCACCAATTATTCTTTTCAGGTGGTATTTGATGGATTTTACGCCCGCCTCCCATAATCCTCCAAAGTGCGGAGCAGCAGGGGGTATAAAATGCCATTCGATGCCTTCAACTATGAGGTTTCTTGAAACTGCTAAATGATGCCTTGTAGTTCCTTATTGGCTCCCACAAATCTAGTCCCGTTGTCGCTGTAGAAGTGCGCATATAGCCCTCGTCTTGAGGTGAATCTCCTGACTGCTGCTAGGAATGATTCTGATGTGAGGTCGCTTACCATTTCGATATGAATGGCCTTAGTAACGAAACATACGAAAATCGCAATGTATCCTTTGGTTGTCCGATTCCCACGTCCCTTGGACATTAACAACTGAATGGGTCCAGCATAGTCCACACCAGAATGGCTAAAGGGTCTTGATGGTGTCACTCTCGATGCCGGAAGAACTCCCATTATTTGTTGTTTGGTCCCAGCTTTAAAACGATGACATCGAATGCAGTGGTGGATCATTTAGCGTACTATTCTTTTACCCTGAATTATCCAGTATGATTGACGTAATGTTGACAAAGTTAATCGAATTCCTCCATGTAAAGTTCTTTTGTGTGTCATTTCGACCAATAATTTCGTGAACTTATTGTTATGTGGCAAAATGATTGCATGCTTCTCTGATTCTGATAGAAGAGCATTTCCTAGTCTACCTCCCACTATCAAGATATCATCCTTGTCTAAATGTGGATCTAGTGATAGTAGTTTGCTTTTCCTGCTAACACCGTGCCCAGCCTTTAGACAAGCTATCTCTTCTGAGAACTCTCTTCGTTGGACAGCTTGGATATCGATTTCCTGTACCGTTAGTTCGTGAATTTTTTTATCTACTTGACTTTTGCAGTTGAACAGGAACCTCTTGCAGTAAGCCACTACTCGGAGGAGTTTGTTATAAGAAGAGAATCGTTCCACTATGTCGTACGTTTCTGTTATTGATGCATTCGATACTAGTTTGGCTTCTGGAGGTTGCTTCTCTGGCATAGCTTGAGTTGGCCAATAATCTGAACTTTGTCGTAGCCAATCCGGGCCGTTCCACCATAATAGATTATTTTTAAGTTGTTCTGGTGAAGATCCTCTGGATGCGGAGTCGGCGGGATTATCAGTGGAGCTTATGTGTCTCCAACAATTCGGTTTCGTGACTTCTTGTATGTCGGATACTCTATTTGCTACGAATGTTTTCCATGTGGATGGACACCTTAGAATCCAGGCCAATGTGATAGTAGAGTCTGACCAAGCAAATATTTCATCTACCTGTGATCCGTAAATGCGTATTGTTTCCTTCAATAATTCTGCCATTAAGTGAGCTCCACACAGTTCTAGTTTAGGAAGGGGAAGCATTTTTTTGATTGGTGCTACCCTGGTTTTGGCCGTCAGTAATGTCGTCCGGTAGGTGCCATTTTGTAAAGCTACTCTGGAGTACACTACTGCTGCGTATGCTGCTTCTGAAGCATCGCAAAAACCATGTAATTCGAATTTATGGTCATTGTTGACTCCAATCCATCTTGGAATTCTGATAGCTTCTACTGCTATCAGATTCAAATTAATTAGGTTCCAAGAATGTTGTAGATCATCTGATAGTACCTCATCCCAGCTGATTTGTGACTTCCAGACCTGCTGCATAAGAATTTTGGCACTGATTGTAATTGGTGCCAACCATCCCAATGGATCGTACAGTTTAGCTATATCCGAGAGTGTTTTTCGCTTTGTTGTTCGCTGATCAATGTTTGCTGATAGGTCAGCGTTGACCTTGAATTGGAAAGTGTCAGTTGTCGGACTCCAGTGGATTCCTAATGTCTTTATGGTTTCATCCTTATCAATTCTGATGTTTTGGCAGCCTTGGGACTCGCGTGGAATGTCCTCGAGCAACTTGGGTTTATTCGTTGCCCATTTTCTAAGGTGAAAACCTGCTCCTTCCAGCATTGTTGTTAACTGTCTCCGGGCTTCTAGGCATTCTTTGATAGTGGGGCGTCCTGACATCAAATCATCTACAAAGAAATCTTCCTTGATGATCTCAGATGCAATCGGGTACTTTTCCTTCTCATCGATGGCGATTAGCTGAAGGGACTTTATAGATAAATAGTGTCCTGCTGCCATCCCGTACGTTACTCTCGTAATTTTATACTCCTTTATGGGTTGTTTGGTCGAACTGCGCCACAAAACGCGTTGGTAGTTTTGATGATCATCATCAAGCTTTACTTGGCGGTACATCTTTTCGATGTCTGCAGTAAAAACGATTTTGTGCCTTCTCCATCGTATTATTATGTCTGATATATCTGCTTGAAGTTTGGGCCCCTTATGCATTAACTGGTTAAGGCTTACCCCTGTTGAAGTCTTAGCAGAGAAGTTAAATACTACGCGTAGTTTCATGGTAGTACTCTCCGGTTTGTGAATTGCGTGATGAGGAACGTAATAGGTTTCGTGAACTGGTTTGTAATTTGTAGCTGCTTCAACCATATGGTCTAAATCCAAAAATTCCTCCATGAATTTTACGTAGTCGGTTTTCAAACGTGTGTCTTTGGCGAATCTCGTTTCCAGCTGACGTAGTACTGCTAACGCTCTATTTTTGGACTCACCGAGCTGATTGGTTTGTGTAGCTTCTTCGTCGAATGGTATTTTGACAACATATCTACCATCTTCGTCTCGGAAATGTGTTTTTCGGTAATGATCTTCACATTCTTGGTCGCACGGTCTAACTCCCAAAATTTTTCTAGTTGTTCGTCAATTGAAGTTTGAACTACCATCGTAGTAATTTTCTGGTTGGGGATGTTTTTTGCGGATGTTCGTCCCGTGATAAGCCAACCTAATTTTGATAGTTGTGCTATTGGTGAATTTTCGTCACCTTTTATCAATCCATTTAAAATGATATCTCCATAGATGTCTGCTCCAATTATCATGTCAATGGGACCTGGTGTGTTAAATGAGGGATCGGCCAACTCAATTTCGGTGAATTGATCACTTTTAATGTTCTTAGTTGACGAGGCTGGTAGTAGTCTAGTCAATTTAGGTAGTACAAGAGCTTGTACTTGCATTTTAAATGCTGAGGGAAATCTCGGTATAATTGTCATTTCCACTCTACTGCGAGCTGTTCCTGCGTCCGTAGCCCCTAGCCCGCTGATCTCGGCTAATACCTTTTGTTTTCTTAGCTTTAGTGTTTGAACAATTTCTTCCGTAATGAGTGTAGCTTGAGACCCTGGGTCGACGAGTGCTCTCAGTTCAATAATGTGTCCATTCACGTTGCTTGCCTTGAGAATGGCGGTAGCCAGCAAAATATTTTGGTTTTGGGACCCATGGTTGATTTGAATCTGAGAATTTGCTCTCGATTTTTGAGTCCTCTCAGGTCTTTCCAGGTGTAACATCGAATGGTGTCTTCTGTTGCAGAATTTGCATGTTCTTGTGCTTCGGCATGGACTTTGTTTATCATGTGATAAACAGTTGACACAGAGATTGGCTAGTTTAGCTTGATCCAAACGTTCTTTGGGAGTCCAATTTATAAACCGTTGGCACGTGTAAATGTTGTGTTCCCCCTTGCAGATGGGGCAGCAGTTAGGCTTCGATGATACGTGAAAGTTACGAAGATTTTGTTTACCGTCTTCCCCGGTTTTTTGTGATCGTCTAGTAGGTGCTAGTACATCAAGTGCTTGGTATCTTCTTTCCAAGAAGTCGTACAGCATTTCAAGTGATGGCATCTTGTTTGGTTGCGCAAGTCCTTGTTCAAAGAGGTTTCGACTCTCTTGATCTAGCATCTTAGTGGTAAGGTGTACGATCATTGGACCCCAAGAGGTTGTGTCAACTCCCATGTTGGTAAGTGCTGCTAGACCTTCCTTTGTGGCATCGAGTACTGCCTTTATTGAAGTTGCGGATTGTTGATTTGCTTGATATCCAGATTTCAGCATCTTATCAATGTGCATCGATATTATCTTCCTTTCGTTCTCATATCTGGCATTTAACATTTCCCATGCAGTCTGATAATTTGCACTTGAAATTGTTAAGTGTTGAATGAGTTGTAGTGGTGGACCTTCCAAATGTGTCTTAAGGTACTCCATCTTTTCAGTTGTACTTAGGGATGTTTTCTTATGAATTATTGTGGAAAATATGTCATGGATAGAGCGCCACTCAAGATAATTTCCCTTGAAGGTAGGTATCTTCAGAACCGGTAGTCTTGTCTCCGATGGTTGTGCCGATTGGTTTTCGACATTCAGTTCTGAAGTTCTGGATGCCATTCTATAGAGACACTTGTTAACCATTTTCTGTATCTCTTCGTATTGCCTTGTAGCTACGTACCCGTGATGGTCATCGTTGGTTAAAGCTTCGGACATGAATTGTTCATGCAGTTCTGTAAGGTTTGCCACTGTCCAATGAGAATCCTTTGTTGATACTCATGTATTTCCTTTGAATAGTTGGTCAGTGTCTCCTCAAAGTCATCAATGTTACATTTGATTGCTTCCATTTTGATCTTCAACTTTCTGAGTCGTTGGTTTTGCTGAGGGTCATTTGCACTTGTTCCAGATGTAGTTGGTAGGGTTACTATAGGTTTAGTAGGAACGTCTTTCATTTGGGTTTCTGTTCCCTTTGGTAATTCATGTAATTCGGTCTGGCTTGTTTCAAGACTATTTAAATTAAGCTTGAGTGTCTCGTAAATATAGCGCACTATCTGGTACGTATTTTTCTGCATGTATGGCGTATCAGCCTTGACGACGACTTTGATATTTTGGTGATTTTCGTCAAATTCCGTCCAGATGTCTTCTATTACCTTCAAGCGTTCCGCTATATATGCCCGTGTCTTTCTGATTGCGGAGTCCTTCCCAATGTTGGTCTTAAGGTTCTCCAGCTCTTGATACAACGTCCGTTGTCTCGCGGCAATGACGTATATGTTTGTGTGTTCCATTTCGTTGTGATTATAAAATGTGATTATAAAACGCGTTGTTATTCTAATTCGGATAATTAGAGATTGTTGGTTATGGTACCAGTGTTGATCGCCCTGGTAACGCGGTTGTGTTTTAACGGGAATGGTTAAAGTAGTAGATTGATGAACCAGTGTTAGTCGCCCTGGGAACGCGAATCCAAAAATTGTATAAGTCGTAGGTACTGATCGTTTTAAAAACTCGAAGGACCACGTAAAATTGAGTTCTAGTATTTATATTGACCCCTTACCCCTTACCTCGGATTCAGCGGTAGATTCAGGGTCAATACCTTGCCTCAGAAATACGCAGCGAATAGTTAGAACCGATCAGTTAAGCCAATTCACCACATCTGTACCTTCTGGGCCAATACCTTTACCGTCACTTTCTTAACTTCTTCTTTCCTGTCTTCTTTAGTCAAAGACCATTTCAACTTACACCAGATACACCAGATGTATCCTACGCACCTTTAGATGCCATTTAATCCTTCATTTCTTAAGCATTCTTCATAATGCTTCAAATTTTAAATTTACTGCTATCGATATTAATCACATTAATTCCCGCCAAACTTTTTAAATTTACTTTCTGGTATATCAGACTATTGATTTATTCAGTGCACTGAATGGTTTTAAATTATTTGCTGAGTTAGGTATTTTTCAAAATCTTTAACAATGCTTAATTGCTAACGAAATTTCAATCGCTGTCCATTTACGAAATCTTCGTATTGCCAAAATTAAAGGAATGCTTTTTAAACTATTGGATTGCACCACACTTAAGCCTGTGGATGACGCGGAACACTTGCTCCGTCCCTAGCTCGTTGTTATAGAAAATCGTTTCTATCCTCTTCTCATAAATCTAGTTATAAATAACTTTCTCCGATAGTCAAAGTGCTGATCAGGAAGCCAAAGATCAACTCTTCTGGCTAAACCCAGTTCAGTGTTTAAGCTTCTTTGTATTTAAAAAGGATTTAGACAAGGCGATGCGCTGTCATGTGACTTCTTCAACATCGTTCTTGAAAGAATAGTGCAAAACTCAAACGCCAACACCAGAGGCACTATCTTTCAAAAGTCCGTCCAATTACTCGCATACGCCGATGACATTGGCATAATTGGCAGAACGCAGCGTGATGTTAATGGCGCGTTTGTATTGAGTATTGAGACTGAGGCGGCGAAGATGGGTTTGGCGGTTAATGAAGGCAAGACGAAGTATATGCTGTCAACTAAAAAGGACACCCAACACCGACGGCTCGGACAGAACGTCGCAATAGACAGATATAACTTTGAGGTGGTTAAGGACTTTGTCTACCTAGGCTCCGCTATGAACTCAGACAACGACACCAGCGCTGAGGTTAAACGTAGAATTACTCTTGCCAATCGCTGTTTTTTTGGGCTAAGAAGGCAATTGAGTAGCAAAGCCCTCTCCCGAACAACTAGAGTGACCCTTTATAAGACCCTTATCATCCCAGTTCTGCTATATGGCGCAGAGGCATGGACGCTATCAAAAGCGGATGAGGTAACTCTCGGTTGTTTTCGAGAGACAAATTCTTCGTGCTATTTTTGGTCCCGTCTGCATTGACGGTGAATGGAGAGGAGATTTAATGACGAACTGTACGGGCTGTACAGCGACATCGACCTAGTCAGAAGAGTGAAGGTCCAACGACTGAGGTGGCTGGGTCATGTAGAGCGAATGGACACGAATGCTCCGGCCCGGAAGATCTTCGAATCCATACCCGAGGGAAGGCGCAGTAGAGGAAGACCGCGACTCAGGTGGCGCACGCAAGTGGAAGGGGACCTTAACCAACTTAGCGTGCGAAACTGGAGACAGCTAGCTAAAGATCGCGCTAGCTGGAGACGCTTGTTGGTTGAGGCCCAGGTCCACCCCGGACTGTAGCGCCACCTTAAGTAAGTAAGTAAGTAAGTAGGGCACTAAATTTTTTTAATTATTGTCGTTCCGTTCCATACGTATTTCCATCTGCTATTTTATAATTTTTCCTATTTAAAATTTCAATATTTATTCCTAATTTTGTGAAAGTATAGGTGAAATGTGCATAACTCAAAGAAAAACGTTTACAGCCACATGTTCTCATTAATCCAGGTGGTAAATTTCGCAGTATCACAATACAAAGCATATTCCTTTGAATTACATTGTTCTCTAAGAGAAGTTGATAATGAAGCCGTTGCTATGCCCCTTAATATCCACTTGCTTTTTTTCCGTACCATAAGGCCATTTCCTCCATCGCCATAACATGGGCCATTGCCATCCCTGTTTCCGGCGCAGAAGGACCGATTTGATAGCAACCGCGAAAAAAACTCATTCGAACGTATGCAATCCAATTTCGAGACAATTGTTGATCTTACTAGTTTTGGAGAAGCGGACGATCTCGTGGTTTGCTCATCGTCACCCCAGCCTACAACAACGCCAGTAGTTCCTTCAATAAAATCTAGATCTGATGGCCCCTTCCATAGGCATATAGGCCGGATTTCGTGTGAGAAGCTGAAAAGGAGGAACAAAATGTTTAATGTAAATTTTTGCTTGATAATACGAGCTCGGTAATTACTGCCTTGCAAAATGGGATAAAATATTATATATAACTTATATTGTTAAATTTATAATAAGCTTTGTTTTAGCGCAATAAGCCAACTTAATATAATGTACTCACGTTACTCTCTTTGCCAGTTGTAAAAGAGCTACACTCTTATAGAAATAACCATTACCCAAAATTGTATCTGGATTACTGACGACTGTTTGCACTCGAATATTCACACCATCCATGTCATCTTTTAGGTTATGCCGGCCTAAATAAACAGATGGTTCGTCCTCGATAAAACACGGTGATGTCTGGCAAAAGCAGGCAGCAGTACTTATCACTGTTAACTTGGAAATTAGGGTGCCTCCGCATTGAAAAAATGATCCACTCTTAGTCTTTTTGTATATAGCTGCAATCCATGGAAATCTATATTTTTCGATAATTTCTCCATTGACACCTTCGACAGTTCGTTTTCTCAATCTAGAAATAGGTTCATTCTCCTGTCCACAAACTGTGTCAAGGGCCTTTAGTTCTCGTGACTTTGTGTCGTCTTCTAGGACAATCGTCATTTTGATATCTGCCCTTGGAAAGCTCTCTAAGTATTGAAACGAATTACCTAGAAGACTTTCAGCACTATATTTTAGCCCACTGCATTTTATAATATCGTTCACAGAGATATTCGTGATTCGAGGGAGAATATTCTGTTGTGGAAAATCAACTCGGTAGGTAATTGGCAAACCCAATTTTATGTATTCGGAAATTCTTTTCACATCTATGTTGGGGGATTTTTCCTTTGTAATTCTGAAAATATAAAAACCGCTGCATTTATCAGATTAAAGGTTACATTTACTAGACTATGAAGCAGAACTAGCAAAGCGAACACAATGGATAAGCCTAAGATGAGTGCACAACAGCACAATATCATCATAATTAAAAAAATAAACCCACGAGTACTATATATGAACTTTAAAAACAAAATTACTTAATCCTTACCTGGTTCAAGACTCCGGGCTGTGACATTTCAACCGTAATTTTTATACGCGTGCCTCTTGTGTACTTTTGGGTTATTATACCGTAAAATTCGTGTCCATCGTATACGTATCTAAAAACATTAGGGCATGGATTCGTGGGCGTCTCTACCATTCCATCGCAAGACAGCACAAACAGCGCCATAAATATTGAGATCATCTTTGGTAAATTTTGAAGATCCATGCCTAAAGTTTTAAAAATATATGGCTGTCTGACAACCAGACTTTATCTGCCAAATGTCAATTTTCAATGAGATTTTAGACAAATGTTAATTAGTTATCGCGTTATCCTTAAGTCGACTAGATTGGACTGGATTATATATGTACGCAAAAACTAGATTTGTCGGAAATGTCTCTTTCCTACGCCATAGCCACATAAAAACCACTGTCACTTAGATTTTAATCACGAACTTCTTGACTATATTTGTCGACTGCCCCTCCATAAACGTCAACTTAAGGCGTTTTTCTTTTTTAGTTCAGAGCGCAACCTGAACTGTTATACAAAAAGTTCGTGTTTCTTTTTAGCTCAGATACATCAGAGCCCAGAATTTGTGTTTCTTTTTTCGTTCAGAGCGCTATCAGAGCGCGCTCGATGAGCTCAGAATAAATTGACTGAGCGGGCTGAGTGAATAGCTGATTACACACGTCCAGTCACATTTGACAGAAGAAAAAAAAATACAGGTTAAGCAAAATAGTTAAAATGGTGGACGAAAATTAACCAATTTAATAAATAGCAATTAATAAATTTTAATTTATGCATTTATGACAACTATGTGCTCAAGTGTGTTTCATAAATACCTCAGAACAATCTGAGCACACTCGCTTCAGAGCGCGCTCATAATGCTCGAGCTCAGTTCAGAGCTCAGCTCTGAACTAAAAAAGAAAAACGCCTTTAGAAACCTGTTCATGTGACCGATCTTGCTCAATTTAAACTGATACACCTCAAGTCAGCAAGCTGTCAGACTTACTTACTTCGTGAACGTATGCCTTAAGTTCCATCAGCTTCATTGCTCCATCTCCATCTGACCTACTGTCATTGACTGAAAAAAGCGCCAGCCTTAATTCCATTGTTAAGTCAAAAGGAAATATTTTTAACCACAATTTCTATTTTATAATTTTTTGCACACAATTCGCTTACGATAATGTAAGTTACACCATTTTCACACCAACATATATTCCTTGATCCAGTCTATAAATTTTGCAATGTCCGCATACACCACAAATTCTCGCAAATTACATTGTCGACCCGAAGTTGCTAAAGACACTGATGCTATTCCCCGCAATACCCACTTGTTTCTCATTCTAATCATAAGGCCATTTCCTGAATCGCCTGTGCAGGGTCCACTTCCATCTTTTTTACCTGCGCAAAGTGTTTGATTCGATGTCAAATGTACAAAGGCTTCATTTGATCTTAAGCAATTCGCTGTGTGAGCAATTATCACTTCTACTAACTTTGGACGAGGAGAAACGGTATATGTCTCGTCCACGCCCCAGCCTACAACAACACCAGTAACGCCTTCAATCATATCCAGATCTGATGGTCCTTCCCACAAGCATATTGGCCGGATGGCACGTGTGAAACTGAGGAGAGAAGACAAATACAATTTTAGTGTTGCTAGCATTATGTTTGTAATACTACATTATCTGCCTGGCGAAAACACAGCGTCGCTGTTGAAGAAGCTATTGTGTGTTTGCCTTTAAGTCTTATGTATCCACCTTAAATTCCCCTAATAATCTTATCCTACTGACGACTAGAGGGAGCACGTATAGTCGTGTGTCCAACACTGCAAGTGCTAACACGGTGGTAATTTCTTCATAGCGTTGTGTATTTCGTAGCCATTAGCATAGACAAACCATACTGAGCCCCCAACTCACAATCCTCTTGCCGCTGGCCCCCTCAGTTTTTTTTCAAATTCGCCATTTTGTATTCCTATCGTGTCCATGTGACATGCAAAAACATACAAAAATAAATGCTGCCAACCTCGGCAAGCGCGGGGAAATGTGCAAGAGTTCGGGAATACCACATTTTAACATAACTGAATGCCATTGGTTAGTAATTATAAATTTTTTGAAGGAGAATAATTTGATTTGTGTGGTAAATAAAACTATCTAAAGGAGATGTTTTATATACTAGAAATATATTAGGACAAATATGGTTGTGCATTTCCCTCTTTCGGATATAATTAACTTCGATTTCGTGTGTAAATTTTTCTTAAATAATAAAGAAAATTTGCTCAAAATGTTTTTATTTTCCCTCAACCAACATACATTCTTATTTTTTTCTAAATATTTTGAGCAAATGTACACTTATTTCTAAAAAAAAACATTATTCACATGTAACGAACAATTTCAAATTTAACGGATAAAATTCTATGAAAGCTGCAAGCCACTTTGCCCAAAGCGGAAGTGGCATATGCAAGGTGCGAGTGTATTTGTGAGCCGGAGTTTCTGAAGTTACGTGACATTTGTCAATACGAATTTCTATGTAACAATACAAGCGCACTTAGTATTTGCCACCCCATAGAAATATAGCTTGTAGGCTAAGTAACGGGAAATCGGCCGAAGTTGGTGGTCTCAGTATTGTCTCTGGCCATTAGGTCGCAATTTAAGAAAAAATTAAGTTTGAGTAAAGATTTTAAGATGAGTGCACCACCGAATAAATCGAATAAAAGGGAAGATAGCCCCAAGCGTTCAGGGGTGATTTCATCGTCATCGAGCAATTCGTCATCCGAGAGCGAACAGATGGCGTCACCACCATCTAATAAGCGGAAGGCAGAGTTCAGATCAGCAGAACAGGCATCTATGGATCAGCGAATCGGTGAACTAACGGAGCAAGTTAAGTATTTGTCCCAGTGTATGGGCATGTTTATTCCGCAGGAAGAGGAAGGTCTCCATATCCAGGGAATGCCGATGCATTCGCCTGAGAGTTTTCTCGATCATCCGGAATGCAGCAGGAGGACACTTAATCTAGGTCAGCTACAGACTGAGAGTGATTCGAGGGCCGTCCAGCCAGCAAAGAAGCAACATTTAGAATCGCTTATCAGATTACAGCACTTTGGTTTACCAACTTGGAAAAGTGTTAGATATTCAAAGGCAATGAAAATATTGGCTGCGACTCCAGGTTTTGTGGAGTTACAGGTAAATGATAAACTTTGCATACTCAGTAAAACAAAAGATTACTTAGTTTCCACAGAACAGGTTATGGCAGCCTTATCTAATTCTTTGTTAGAACAGAAGGCATTGCTGAGATCAGGACTACAGTCAATAATTGACTGGGCGTTTAAGTCACCGGATGGCTTAAACCCGAATTTGTTGTTTGATGAATTCACTAATTTATTTGGTTCGTCTTCTGATTCTTATAAGAACACAGAACTAGCTTTACAGGTCATATGTGGCAAGAAAGCTGAATGCATAGAAGTGAGGCGCGAGAGATAAATTTCTGAGATTTCCAATAAAAACATTCAGACAGCACTTCGAAACATTCATCCAAGTTCGGATCATTTGTTTGATAGTCATGCACTTCAGGGATTAATGCAATCACTTGGTGGGGTTCAGACCTGGCTTAGCAATCTCTCGGTTTCTAGAGAGAAGAGATCTTTTCAAAATCAGCGGCCTTCATATAACAACGAAAGGAAGCATAGAAGTGAGTCTAGGTATAATTATAAGAGATCTGCGCACAGAAATAATTACAAAGAAAGACAGGGAAACAGGAAGCAAGACAAACCAAATTACTCTCAGCGTTTCAAGGGGGGGCAACTAAAGTTTTTCATAGACAATTGGCAGAGTCTGGGTGCCAAATCCTTCATTTTGAAAAGTATTTCGGGATCAAGGATACCATTCCGTGCCGACACAAGATATTTTGGAAAGACTTGCAACAAGACCATCGCGGAAAATGGACATTCAGGTAAGAGAAATGAAGGAGTTGTCTGTGTTAAAGCCCCCCCAACAATCCAACACCAGTTTTATTTCAAAAATGTTTCTCATAAACAAACCCAACGGAGGAGTTCGTCCTATCTTCGACCTCAGGGCATTGAACGACTATGTAATAGAAAGGTCCTTCAGACTAATCTCTCACGCCTCAGACCCAGATTTTATACAAGCCAACGACTGGATGGTAAAGATAAATTTATCGCAGGCTTACTTTCATGTACCAATTTCAGAATCCCATCGGCCTTTTCTGAGAATTGTATAAAATAAAATAAACGTATAACCGTTTTCTTTGATGATCAATTTTATTGTGTCTTCTTCATTCTTATAATTATTTTTTCCACCGAAAGAAGCGGGAAGTGCTGATTATGGTATTATGGGAAAATAGCTGATGTTAGGTGAGTGCATGAGCATTTGCTGACGAAAGTGCAGCGTAATTGAAAGATTGTGTGCAAGGGAAATGAAGGTCGATGGGTGAATGTGCTCAGGTATTATGGAGATATGCTGGAATTTGCTGGCGTATGGAAGAGATAATGTTAGTGTTTAAAAGATTGTGTGCGAAGGAAAAAAGTATGTTGTGCATGAATGTGGTGGCTTATTTACTATTTATTTACTATATTAACTCCCCCCTTCCTTAAACTTGAACGTCCTCGTTCAACATTTTAATGATTCGCATTCTGATGGTTTCTTTATCTATTGCTGACGACGTGGATTCCTGTACTTGATCTGTACTTGTCTTTATATTAATTGTCCTTGGTTTAAGTTTCATGCAGAGCAGGGTGAAAATGATGATAGATAGTATTCCAGATACGCTGTACCAGATCCACTTGTTTGTTTCTAGTGTAACGCTGAACTGTTTGATTTTTTCATTATTTATGAAGTGTAACTTATGCAAGTAGGGAAGAGAAATTTTCTCATTAAACGAAATTTCCTGTAGCATTGTCTTTTTCGGTGCTGGCAGGAAAGCTACATCAGGTGGTTGGGTAGTGTTATATTCGTTTCCATTGATTTTAATGGTTTTTCAAAAGATATCAGGAATGATCCGTTTAGCCTGATTTGATGGTCCTTTTCTGCAATTAAAATATTTTTATCCCTGGCCATGATTAGTCCATTTCCTAGCAGCTTGATTTTCTCCAGGTGGTAGGCGTGTGTGGTGGGGCACTTTGCGGTATGATTGTTCAGGAGCTCTGAGAGGCAAGTATCTTGGTTGTCCTTTTCACAATACGAGTATAAAAGACCTTTCCTACAATTTTTAATAGATAATGGGTTTTTTTACAGTCTGCAGTGAGGTTGGATATTAAATCTATAATTTTATCATTATGAACAACTGGATAAATTTCGAATAGTTTACATGTCTCTTGTACTTTGGGGATTTTAATTAGATATATTAAGGCATTATTTTGATAATACATTTTTACGTCTGCAACGTTTAATAAGTCCTTTAACTGTGTTACAATATTTTCCTTTATTTTAATAAATTCTAGTTCTTCTAAACTTAGAATAAGAGGATTTACTACATTATTTTTTGCTAAAATTATGGAGTACATATTATTATTTAGGTTATCGATAACAATTCGATTTCTTCTGGATATTAGTGTGGTTAAAGTCTGATAATCGGCCGTATTATGTTTATTGACTACATTAATGTTGTTTATTCTGTCTGTTAGTTCATTTAATTTGTTCTGAATCTGAGTGTTTATATCGCCTGGAAGTAAAGGATTATCTCAAATTATTTTTGTGAATTTGCCTGCCCTCAATAACTACGGCGGTTCCTAGGTCTGCTTGGATTGTTTTTTGTTCGTACAGTTTTGAAAATTTATTCCCCATTCTTTTATTAGTCTTTAAGAAAACTCTGTCGCCTGGTTGAAACAATTTTGGTGTGGAATTTTGGTTATGATAACTTAGGTCAATCTCCTGTTTAGTTTTTAAAATTTTAATAATTTCTTTTTCTAATTTTTCCGACCTATTATGAAATAAATCTACTGGTCTGTAACCTGTGACCGAATGAATAGTGTTATTGTATTTGTACGTGGAAAGTAACATCAGCTCGACTATGTCAGTCGTATTTTCTTTCGTGCATCTGGCTATTTCCGCTAGAGTCGAATGAAAACGTTCGACTTGGCCGTTGCTTTGACTATGATGCGAAGGAACCGTATAGGTTGAAATATTAAATTCATTTTTTAGCAAGGACTGGGTTATGTTAGATGTAAATGCACCTTCATTGTCCGTGACTATTATTCTAGGTTTTTTGAAATGTGAAATAATTTCGATAAGTGGATTTTTTATGTCAACTGTGTTTCGGGAATGGACATGTTTTATTATTGCAAACTTGGAGAATTTGTCGATACATGTTACAAAGTATTTCTTGCCAGTATTGTAAATGTCTAGATGGAGTATTTCTCCAACAAAAAGAGGAATTGGTGTCGCGCCTATTGGGTGCTGGGTTGGCTTACGCTGGTATTTATTTTCGCTGCATGTTCTGCATTTCGCGGCAAATGATTTGGATAGCTTTTTTATGTTCGGAAAATAGTAATCACGAATTATTTGTTTATAATTCTCTGAAGCCCCCCTGTGCGCTCTGTTATGCTCATTGGCTATTATTTCGCTTTGGTCGTCTTTGTTAAAAACGTCTTGTACAAATTTGTTGGTATGTTTTATTTTTACTCTCGGAAACATGACCCTTAGTTCGTGTTGAATTTTGGCTAATACTTCAAGTGTGCAATAAATTCCATTATTGACGTTAGGGTTAATTAAATCTTTTACTGTCTCTATTAATTTTGAAAAAGAAGAGAATTTTACTAAATGTCTAATTTGTGTTTGATACAAGGTTATCATTCTTTTGCTGTCTGTCGAAGCAGCCTCAATAAAGATCTGGTTCCTGAAACCATTTATGGGATTTACTACTGACGGGATTATTTCCGTAAGGGATATCTCACTATGAACCGTTCCATCCGAGTCAGTTATGATGTTAATGTGCTGTCGCGATAATGCGTCGGCAACCTTGTTTTCTTTCCCGGGCTTATAAAAGAACGTAGGAGAATATTCCTCGATAAAGGCTCTCCATCTTTTTAGTTTAGTATTAGGATTTTTGTCTGATATTGCAAAGGTAAGAGGTTGATGGTCAGTATAAATATTAATGTTTGGGACGCCATAAAGGTAATTTCTTAAATTTTGTAATGCCCAGACAATAGCGAGCATTTCCCTCTCATTTATCGCATAATTTTCCTCTGTTTTGCTCAATGTGCGGGAAATCATGGTGATTGGTCTCCCTTGCTGCGACAACACAGCGCCAATTGCATGCGATGAAGCGTCAGTTGTAAGCTCAAACGGTTTTCGAAAATCTGGGTATAGTAGCAGGACGTCCTCTGATGCTAATATGTTCTTAATTCTATTAAAAGAACCTATTGCTTCAGCATCGAGTTCGATTTTTATATTTTTTGACTGGTTTGCTTTAATATTCCCATTTTCTCCCCTAAGGTATTTAGTTAGAGGTTTCGCTATGGACGCATAGTCTTTAATAAACCGGCGGTAATAGCCGGAAAGGCCGAGAAAAGACCTCAAACCTCGTAGAGACTTAGGCGTTTCAAAATTTATTATATCTTTTACCTTGTCGGGGCATGTTTTGATGCCCTCACTGGACACTAAAAATCCTAAAAACTCAACCTGTCGTTTGAAAAATTTCGATTTCTCTATTGAAATACGCATATTAGCGTTGTAAAGCTTGGAAAATATTCTGTCAATGGCCTTCAAATGTTCGCTTTCGGTCTTTGAAAAGATTATAACGTCATCAATGTAGACGTGACAACTCTTCCCAATATCTGATCTTAATACATCGTCTATAGCGCGTTGAAATATGCTTGGACCATTTTTTACCCCAAATGGCAACCTACAGAATTCGTATTTCCCGTTGTTTATCGAGAATGCCGTTTTTTCTCGGTCTTTCTCCTCGAGGAGGATTTGGTGAAAACCGGCTTTTAAATCTATTGTCGAATAATAATTTGCTTGGCCTAAATTTGACAATATCACTGAGATTTCCGGAATCGGATATCTGTCCGCTATTGTACGTTCATTAAGCTTCCGATAATCAAAAACTAGTCTAAATCGTTGGCTACCGTCCTCATCTGTTCCTTTTTTCGGTACCACCACTATAGGGGTATTATACGGTGGTCTTGAAGGTTGAATAATACCGTCGTCTAACAATCGTTCTACTTCTTCATTGACAAATGGCACTGCAGCCATATTATAAGGTCTTGGCCTAGAATAAATTGGTTCTGCATCAATAGTTCTTATAGATGCTTTAATATTTGTATTGAATGGTAACTTTTGGTCTGGCTGTGCGAAAACGCCTGCGTGTGCCTTAATAATTTTCTGGAATTCGCTTTTGATATTGCTAGAGACGGATTCTATATCTATTTCTATATTATTTGTTTGTTCGCAGTGTAGAAATTCTAAGGGCTCGGTACCCCCTTCATATATAAGGATTGCGTTATCAGTATCTATTTTAGATTTAATTTTCGAAAGAAAGTCGTAACCTACGATGGCATCAAATGTTTCTAACTGTGGTAATATAAAAAATTCTGTCAAAGTCCCCAAAAAAAACGTCTCACATTTATGTGTAATTTGATTTGCACCGTTCAGCGTTTTTGCTATAAAAGGCTTGTTGTTTGGTTTAATATTTTTTAAGTGAGGTAAATTTCTAATGTAGTTCTTTGCACTACCGGTATCAATTAAGATTTTTAACAAGGTTGTGTTGTTAAGTCTTTTCTTGATAAATGGCAATGCCGAAGTTAGCCTAAAAAATTAATCTCATCGACATCGTTAAAACCTACTTCTTCGTCTTCACTATAACCTTCTGATTCATATTCATTTCTATATAAACTGTCACTATCATCTAGTTTCTCAGCTTGTGGCTGGATATGGTTTATACGCTGGAACTTAGCTGTGTTTTGCCGGTCAGATTCCCTTTGTCTCTTTATATTTATATTTTGCATGTTATTTGGATTTGGGTAGGAAGGTGCGGGACGACTATTGGTAATTTCCTTTGGGGTAAACTTAAGTTGCTGCTGTAAAGCTTAAGATGATGTCTTTTCACTGTAGCGGTGCCTGACTGATGGATCTACATCCATAGGTATTACTTTTTGCTGTTCATGATATTGGTTAGAAGTTTTGGGTGTGTCGTTCGTAATGCTCCTGTACTGAGGGTTGCCGCTGTAAGAGATTCTATTTCGTCCATGCTGGGCATCGAAAGCTCTGGCAAAGTCATAACAATGTTGGTTTGCTTCTAGCTCTTGGGCTTTAGCAAGCGCAGATGGCAAATCTTGACATCCGGCAGAAAATAAAATGTTACACCAAGGTTTATTTAGACCGGATATAAAAACACGTAAGGCATCGGCGCGGTATTTCGCTGCCAATGAGTCTTTGACTTCTTGATTCCCTGAGTATTCCATCGTTATTTTACTAATTATCAGCGTTAAGCTTTTTTCAATTTGATCGTAAAAGTCTGAAATACTCATACGACCTTGACATAGGATGGAGAGTTGGTTTTCAAGAACATGCAACGGACGTTTATCGGAATACGTATGATCCAGACGTGCAATTATGGCATCGAAATTTAATACAGTATTAAAAGATGACAACACTAAATCAGCTGATCCTATAATTTTATTACGGATAATGGCTACCGCTTGATAATATTTTTCTGATCCCACATATGGCTTAAATAATTCTATAGCCGTGTTAGCCGCCTGTCTCCAGGAAATGTATTTCGCCTGTTCCCCCGCGAATTCTGGTAAAGATTTTATTAAGTCGAGCGAAATAAGACATTCTACGTTGGGGGTTCTTATAGAAATAGGTTCGTAAGCAACAGTTTCACAGGAAGGTAATTGCACTGCATTTAGTTTCTCTGTTAGCTCATTGATTTTTGAATTTACACTTTCATTGGCCGTCTTATTTTCTGTCATTAATTCACCCATTTTTCTCATTATCGCACTACACGCAGTTTCAACTGCAACTTCTAGAGCTGAAGAAATAATTTGCGAAATATTTTCCGTCATGACTATTTAGATTGTTAACCACTTGCTTTCAAAAAGAATTTTGGCTTTACTTTTTACTACAGTAACCACACTAATAAATCAGAACTATCTGTTTTAATTCACACTAGATATTTGAAATTATTTTTATACAATAGTTATAGAGAATTTGAGAATTGCTATGAGAGATTAATATAAATGGATCAGAAATATATGAATGAAACTTAACTATTTTTATCTTCAACTCACAAAAATAATAATTCTATCATATTAAATATTTCCCGCGATGAGGAGTTTAAAGATATGTTGTTTTCCTGTGTGGATTCGTGCTCCTACACCAGTGCGGTTTTTTTATCGATGAAAGTATCCCTGTTATGGGGACTTTTGTTACTCTTTTATCCTTTACAAGGACTTTTGGAGTATTCCTTTTGATAAAACCACGTTGGGCGCCAAATAAAATAAACGTATAACCGTTTTCTTTGATGATCAATTTTATTGTGTCTTCTTCATTCTTATAATTATTTTTTCCACCGAAAGAAGCGGGAAGTGCTGATTATGGTATTATGGGAAAATAGCTGATGTTAGGTGAGTGCATGAGCATTTGCTGACGAAAGTGCAGCGTAATTGAAAGATTGTGTGCAAGGGAAATGAAGGTCGATGGGTGAATGTGCTCAGGTATTATGGAGATATGCTGGAATTTGCTGGCGTATGGAAGAGATAATGTTAGTGTTTAAAAGATTGTGTGCGAAGGAAAAAAGTATGTTGTGCATGAATGTGGTGGCTTATTTACTATTTATTTACTATATTAACTTATACAGAGGCGAACTCTTACAGCTTACATGCCTCCCATTTGGTCTGTCGTCAGCCCCCAGGCTATTTTCAGCCATAGCATGTTGGATTGCGGAACTCCTTCGAAGCAGGGGCATAAGAGTTATAGTTTATCTGGACGACTTTCTTTTAGCCCAGGATTTTTCAAAGCTTGTGGTTCAGGTTACGGAAACCATAGAACTTTTGCAGGCACTTGGGTGGATGATAAACTTCGAAAAATCCCTTCTAACACCGAAGCAGGTAATAGAATTTCTGGGTATTCAATGGGATTCAAGAGAAAATATAATGAGTATTCCTGAGTCAAAGAAGGAGAGAATCGGAATCTCCCTTCAGGCCCTAATGCAAAAACAATTTTGCAGTCTGCGACACCTCCAGAAGGTTCTGGGACAGTTGAATTTTGCAAGCTTCGTGATCCCAAGAGGAAGACTAAACTGTCGTTGCCTTCAGATCTTTCTTCGAAAGTTCAACAAACGGGCGAGACAGACACTCCCTATCCCTCGGAGGGCTTCGGAAGAAATCAAATCGTGGTTAGGAGCTTTAGACAGGGTCACGCCAATCCACAAATCAGCCGTAACGGATTTCTTAGTCACAGATGCGGCAGCCTCAGGATGGGGGGCTCAGTTAAACGAGCTAGCCATGCCAGGTCTGTGGTCAAAGAAACAGTTAAGATGGCATTCCAATATGAAGGAATTGTATGCGGTATACAGAGCTTTAAATGCCCGAGCAGATCATCTGAGATTATCGCACACTTTGCTTCAGACAGAAAACCGTACTCTGGTGTCTTATATTCGATCGATTGGCCTATTAGATCTAACTTATCAGATCCTCCATCTGGTCGATCAGTACAACATAAACATATCCGCCTTCTACCTTCCGGGACGGTACAATGGCATTGCAGACCGACTTTCAAGGGGACGGCCCATACCCGAATGGCACATTCTACCGGAAGCACGTGCCCTCATATTCGACAGGTGGGGAATACCCGAAATAGATCTATTCGCTATAAGAAGAACAGCTGTCGTCAAAAGATATGTTTCAATAGATTGCAGAGATCGCTCAGCAGAGTTCTTCGATGCATTCAGTCGCGAGTGGAATTATCTTCTGGGTTGGGTATTTCCACCACCAAACCTCATACCAAGAGTGTTGGCTCATCGAAGTCGCTCGCGAGGCCACTATCTCATTGTAGCACCTCAGTGGATGCAAGTGTTTTGGATGATCGACCTGAAAGCTCGATCGCTGGAGCCACCACAGGCAATCAACAGCCTGCGGAGGGTACTAGTAGATATGACAACAGGGCGACCACCCCCACAAGTAGAACATTTGAGCCTGAATGTATGGAAAGTTGGGGGTGGGGTAATCAAGTAAGAGAGTGGTCTAGTGAAGAAAAACAATTGTTAAAAAAGGGGTGGAGAGATTCGACTTTAAAAACCTACTTGCCTGCTAACAGGAACTGTATAGCTTGGTGTAAAGTTAACAATGTTAGTTGTAATTTAACAACGGGTGCCGGCCTCATTTATTTTTGAAAGAGAATTATTCACCAAGCACAATTCTTGTTAAACTGATTTTGAAGGCAATAGCATTAGCAAGACCCGCTAACAGAAAGCTACAGACTTGGGACCCGCGAATGGTATTAGAATGGCTGACAAATGTGGATTGTAAAGATACCTTGTTTGAAGCATCCAGAAGAACAGCGATTATCCTGCTTCTTGCATCTGGAAGAAGAGTTCACGATTTAACGTTACTGAGAGTTTCAAAGTATTGTTTAGTGGAAGGTGAGGAAAATATTATATTGCATCCAGAGTTTGGTTCCAAGATTGACTCGTCCACTCATAGACAGTCGAGTTGGCAATTAATCGAACATCCAAATAAGAAGATATGTCCGGTATTTTGGATAAACCGTCTAGTTTAGCTATCACAAGAAAGAAGGGTTCAGGTAGATAATCTCGACAATCTATTTATAAGTGTAAATGGACCAGTGAGACCAGAATCGAGAACATTAATAGGTGGTTGGATACGCTCAGTGTTACGAGAGGCTGGAATAGATGCGACGCCGGGCAGTGTTCGAGCAGCAATTGCATCAATGAGTTGGCTACAGAATTAGCCGGTTGATGAGATTCTTTCTAGGGGAAACTGGAAAACCGAGGATAGGCAAGAGGATAGATCCGAATTTTTCGGTTAGAGAGGACAACCTTTTTAAGAATTTCAGGCCAATATGAGTTAATGAATTTATTGTATTTTTTTACTTTAATCAAATCTGTCTATGAAGGATCAGATATTTATTTATTTTTTCAATATATTGACATTAAAAGAGTGAGCGTAGTATTAGAATAGACTAAACTCAGAGTTCTATCATCATAGCGTTGTGTTTAAACACCAGGAGATAACAAACAGGTCTTCAACAGCGACGCTGTGTTTCGCCAGGCAGATAATATGACGGTTTTACACTACAATAAAACCGATATTATTTGCCGACAGAAAACACAGCGTCGCAGTAAGTTTCTTACTGGTGAAGATGCTATGAAGAAATAACCACCGTGTTAGCACTTGCAGTGTTTGACACCTATACGTGCTCCCTCTAGTCGTCAGTAGGATGAGCTTATTAGGGGAATTTAAGGTGGATACATAAGACTTAAAGGCGAATACACAATAGCTTATTCAACAGCGACGCTGTGTTTTCTGTAGGCAAATAATATCGGTTTTATTGTAGTGTAAAACCGTCATATTATGAATGTCAGACAAAGTTTTCCATACGTTCGAGTTTTTTCGAGTTTCTTTTAAATTTCTAAAATGGCGGGAAAGAAGCAAAATAACGAGTATCGAATAATTTTCCTCCGGGTTATATAAGCCCTGTTTTTTTGAGCTTCGATCTCAGCAAAGCAAAGTAAAGCAGGATTTTCAGCACGCAATTACAACAACTACGCTCTACTTGAGACTTCGAGACTCGCAGTAGTTGTTGTAATAAGTGTGCTGAAAATCCTACTTTACTTTGCTTTGCTGAGATCGAAGCTCAAAAAAACAGGCCTATAGACGCTGTCTGCGTTCCCGTCAAAGCTCTACATTTTTTTTCTGTCCTTGTTTTGACATTTGCGAATATGCTAGTCATCAAATAAACAAGTAACGAATTATTTACTTAATACATGACGTTAAGCTCTCAAAATTAAAAGAAACATAATAATAGATAGACGTTTGAGGTCTGACTAAAAAGGACTGACTTTACACTCCAAAATACGTAACACGTAACACGTCGTCGGCCATTTTGTTTAGGCGATACGAATTATGAGAAAGTTTGGCATTATTGACATTTTTACAGCGATGGCGAACGAAACTTGGCCGATGAAAACAGTTTTATTTGGTTTCATTTATTAATGTCAAATTTACTGACCCATATGACATGTTGGAAATCAGTCTTGGAAACATTTGAGAAATGCTATTCCCGGAACTTTTGTGGGGTTCTATTTACTACATATAAAAACAAAAATGGGTAGAAACTTGAAGCATATGACTTTTTAGCTCATTCTTACGCCATTTTATTAGCAGAAACTGATTTCTCTCTCTCTCCCTCTCTTTGAAGGAATTGATTGTAGTGTGAACAGCTGGACTTAGTTTGGATATAACTTATGTGCCGCCATTGTGTTGTGTGTAGATAAAAAGTGGTAGAGTGTTAAATTTAAAAATTAAATTAAGTAAAAGTCAGTATTATTCCAATTTATGTATCTTAAGGAACGTATAGGTATTTTAAAATGGTATACCCGCGGAGGTAAACGATTTCGCTTTGCCATTTTGTACATATGTATACTTACGTTACACTCTTTGCAAGCTGTACAATGCCTATACTTCCATCGAAATTACCAGATTCCGCTCTGTAATCTGGATGAATTATGATTCTTGAAACGTCAACATTCATACCACTCTGGTAATCGTTAAGGTTATGCCGACCCAGAGACACTAAAATATCTTCAGGCTTAGAACACGTCAGTTCCTTGCAAAAGCAGAAAGATGCACTAATTACTGACCACTGGGAAATTAGGGTTCCTCCACATTGGAAGATTAACCCGTTGTTTTTTTTCTGGTATATAGCAGTAATCCATGGAAATTTTGATTTGCTGAAAACATTCTCTTTGCCACAGACTAAGTTAAGGCTTTTTAATTCTGCGGATTGTGTTTTCTCTTCTAGTACAATTTTCATACTGATCTCTGCTCTTGGTGAATTGTCTAGCAAAGGATACAGACTATGATTAACTAGATGATCGCGGATATTGATTGGTCAACAATTTCTTACCTTTTGGACCACTGCAGGTTTTGATACCATTATCGGTGATATCTGTCACTCGAGGGAGAACGTTCTTTTGTGGAAAATCAACTCGGTATGTAATTGGCAGTCCCAAGTTAACGTAATCGGAAATTTTATTCAGGTCTATGTTTGGTGATATTTTTCCTTTGTAGTCCTGAAAGTAAAGAAGTATTCAAATAAAACAGGAAATTCAAATGGTTGATATTAGCCCTGTTGTTTTTGAGCTTCGATCTCAGCAAAGCTAAGTAAAGTAGGATTTTCAACACGCAATTAAAACAACTACGCACTACTTGACACTTCAAGACTTACAGTAGTTGTTGTAATAAGTGTGCTGAAAATCCTTCTTTACTTTGCTTTGCTGAGATTGAAGCTAAGAAAAACACACCTATTGACTTACTTGTAGCACAAAGTGGCAACACTTAATTCGACCTGATTACATCATGTATCTCCACGCCAGAGATGGCAGAAATGCCACTCTTTTTGAATTACCACATTTTTACGTCTGTTACGTAACTAAGGTAGTTAAGTAGCTTATGTAGCCAAATTATATTAAAGATAGTGCCAACTGTAAAAATGTATCTGTCAAAACTGGCAAATTGAAATATTCCAAATCTGTTCCGCTGTAATTTTTATTGAAATTTAACTTTTTCAACGCATAGAGCGTGTAACAAATTTAGGTAGTAAATGAAACATATCAGGCTTGTAGTTTACTCGATTAACTAAGTGTAGTTAATTTACGTATTCTACTCTGCCATCTCTGCTCTACGCCCTAAGAATGTACGTTGTTTTAGGACGGTAGTTAGAGCTCTCAGATATAATTATAATTGTTGAAGTTATATATGCAAATTCGGTTTTCAGACAAACCATAAGTCGTCATAAGTTATTTTCATAGCTTTTGGATTTTGACAGTCAATTCTCTGTTCCCCTTGGGGAGACATTTCTGTTTCTAAAACATTTAGAAACAGAAATGTCTAGCACGAATTGTGGGTAAATTTTTTAAAAACGAATCAATCGTTTCGTTGAAATATTTCACATTTCTACTGTTCCATCCATCAGAGATAATCGATTTGGTTTTTAGGTTAGGGTTGGTTGTGTTTACTGGAAAATTTTTGCGGTTGCAAAGAAAGAAAACAAAGAAGCTACATCTGCTAAAAACCATTGGGTTTGTTCGACTTGCTTGCCGTAAAACGAACTTTTTATAACGTTTGAAAATTAATCGCGTTTTATTGTTCCTATGACAAAAACAAGATCCTTATCCTTACCTGATCCAAAACACCGGGCTGTGTCATTCCTATCTTTATTTCTCTTCTCGTGTCTGATATATTCCTTTGCGTTACTATTCCATAGTATTCATAACCATCGAATATATATTTGAACGTGTCAGGGCAGGGATTCTCTGGCGTCTGTGCATTCTGAGACATCGACTCGTCGGATAACATTAAAATTATCAACACATATACCACGATCAACAATGGTGCAGACATCATTTCTCAACTTCTATTAGCCGGTTAGAAAATTTCAAAACAAAGATTTTATCATCGACAAATACTTGCAATCAAATCTGAAGACAACTGCAATAAAAAATGTAATAAAAATTAGATAAGACGCTTAATCGGTTGCGTTGGGAATAAGTTTTGGACTGCCCAAGTGCATTGTCAATCCCAAAGGTTTTTCTTTTGCTTATCACTAGTTGGCTGTACCCGTTTCACTATAAATTGAGGATTATCTTCAATTAATTTAAGTTTCTTAATCCTACACTAAAGTGGCAGACCTCTTTTACTACAGTTCTGCTTTTATATTTAAGGAATATTTACTTTGGCAGTGTACTAAAATAAAAAAGTTTACTTTAGAATTCCGCGAGGTTGAAAAGTAGCTACGTGTTTGAACCAACACCAAACCCACTTGAAGCTCCTTTTTTTTTAATAGCTAACATTTTGTGATGACTGGGCAATTGAGGTGTAAATTCAGTTGAAAAGTTGTTTGTTTCTTGCTCACAAATATACAAAAACATAATAAATGTACTGTAATTTAGATGTTGTTCATTATTTGTTCTCTATTTCATTTAAATTCTTTAAAACAATAACGTAGACTTTGAGAAAACCAAAATTCAATGAAGGAAATGATAATGCTAACGTCATCGAATATGCTGAACACGCAGGTAATCTAGTACTAAAAAATGCGTTCTATTAAGTGTTTTTTTTTCTTTAAAGTACTACATATTTGAATAATTGAAAATTGTGTTGTAATTTGGTCCTTTGTTCCCTATTTGGAATTTTTAAATATGGTCACCGTAATTACACCCAACCTCAATACAATTGAGCCCGGATAAAATCACAACGCTTAACAGCACAGCCCTGTCAAAATCATACAGAAACTATTACAAAAAAGGTTCATTGTGATTTTTGCGGTTTGCAGTCACATTTCACTTGAAACATTCATAATTTTTATTATCGTTGCAAGTTCTAGTACATTTTCCTCTATTTTGGTTTGTGTTGCCCTATGCGCGAGAAATTTGTTTGTCGCAATACACTTAAGCTGACATTATTTTGTTGCCCGATTGATGTACGATCATGCAAACTATACTTTAACAACAAAGGCATTTTCATGAGGCATACAACATACTCGTAGCAGAAATGGAAATGCAACCTAATGCACCCAGATTCACATCAGGCTTTGATTTGCTTACTACTTCAAATATATCACACATCAATAAAAAAGAAAACCTCAAGCAAAGTTACTTGACGTAAACAATTCACAATGGATATTCCACTAAAAATTTGGCACAAATCTTTGACATTTTGAACTATTCCGGTTGGACAATTGACAGGCAAACTAAAAAATATAACTGAATAATAAATAATAAAGCCGATTTATAATGGCTAGAGTAGTGTTTTGTTCGAATATTGTTAAAAAGAGCACAATTCCCATTATTTTAACTTTAGCTTTTACCAAATACATTTGATAAACATAATTTTTTATTTCTAGAATGTTTTTATTCTGTTTTTTGCAATTTATTATAAACTTTTCAACATTGTTTTTAATATAATTATGCCACAGCCATATAAAATAAGTTTTGTTTTCCTACAATTTTTTTTATTTGTCACTTGGGTTTTTACTTCTACTTATTTGACACTGACGTTGTCGCGAACTACCCTATAGCACTTGATTACTCAATTAGTTTCTGACGTTGCACCTGAGAGACGACAACGAGACTATAAGCTGATGCGAAGAGCAACTTCCCGATACTAATCTACTCGTCGGTTTGAAGACCATAATGAACATGACAACTGGTACTGTGCGAAAAACATGAATCAAAGCTTTATAAGTATATTCTTTCATAAAGCTTTTCTTAAGTGCAAGTATTGGTTTTGCGATAAATTCTGTTAAACAGGAGAACTTCGAAAGTAACTTGCTATTCAGTCGATCTTGCTTCGGAAATTTATTGTTTTCTGATATAGACTCTAAGTGCTGCCCATTAAGACGTTCCTTATATCTGGATTGTGTGAGCACCTTTATTGTGATGCCTTGAGAAATTTTATTACATGTACAATAATTTTGTGAACAAATTTCCAACTGCGCTTATTCCAGCAACATATTTTGCTTGACCCACCGTAAGAATTTCGCAACATCAGTGTACACAATGTACTCCATTGGGTTACAAGCTAGATTAACAGATGTTATTCCAGCCGATACTATTCCCCTCAATGTCCATTTGCTTTGTTGTTTTATCATTAGACCATTTCCGCCATCGTCCATGCAAGGGCCACTTCCGTCTTTATTCCCTGCGCAAAAGGTTCGGTTTGATACCATGTCGAGAAAAGCAGTATTTGATCTTAAGCATTCCACCATCGAGACAACACTTGCTCTGACTAATTTCGGCAAAGAGCGTGATCGAGGACCTTCACCATTATCATCCCAGCCAACAGTAACACCAGTAACGCCTATAATTAAATCCGGATCTGCCGGTCCTTCCCATAAGCATATTGGCCGGATTTGATGAGAAAAGCTGAGGAGAGACAGCAAATTCATACGTTATACGATGATTTTAAAAATGGTTACCGTTCGCTCATGCAAATCTGTCAGAATAAATACATAACCCTTAAGGCCTATTCATATGAGAGCGACCAACTATATAAGAATAAACGAATATTCGAAAGTTTTGACAGTTCATTCACATAATCCATTTTATTTGGTCGACAATAGTTACCCGACGCACGTTGGTCAGCAAAGACATCTCTTCGAAATTGTTTTACTTACTTTAGCTTTAGAGTAACCTTATCTATTTTGAAATATTCCTGTCGAACGAATGGTCACAGCTGAACTAGTAATGTAACTGAATACCTACAGCACTTGACTCCTCAATAATTATTATCTGTTATTCCATCTTAGCGTTAGCACGACGTCAGAGCGTTTTTTGTTTTCCCTGATTTGTGAATTATCATCTTTACGCTGGGAAAAAAGCATGAATCAGTTGTTCAAGCTGATTATTTAATGCATTTTGTTTAAACCTTTTTAAGGAAAAATATTGGTTTTGTTTTTAAACACGATGGAAGCAAAAATATTTCGTTAAATCATTTGTGACATCTGAAATGTATTCCTTTTTGACGTCTACAAATGAAAGTATTTAGTAGTGTTAAACGCTTGCAGCGATGTTTTTGGTTTGTTGCTTTCTTTCCATTGACGTTTCTTTGAAGTGGGTGAGAGGGAAATAATAGAAACAAACGACGAAGAAGACGCTAAAAATCATATAAAAAATTCGTTCCTTCTCAAAATGTTTACGAATATTTCGCGTTTATTTGATTTATGATTGTAACAACCTTACAAGGTTAAATAATCACAAATACGTGACAAAAAACCCTTGTTGTGCAGGGACTTTCAGTGGTATTCGCGTTTCTGAAAGCCAATGCACTCTTAATGTTGATAAATAAACACTGTTGACAATCGAATACAAATAAGTTTTCGTGAGCAACTTGGAGCACAACAGTAGTCTAACAGGTTTGCAAATTAATCAAATGTTTAACCTTCCGGTTTTCTCAATTTTTCTCAGACCCTTGTTAAAATTTATTGAGATGCTTGATTCGGAGAATAACAATTCATATACGAAATTTGCTGGCTCTCCAATTAAGAGTTGACTTCAACAAAACCTCAATCATGTCTCCGATTAGATGACTAACAGAAAATCCACGAACAAAGCTAAAGTATAGTTATTGACTTGTCTGAAAGTGGGTAAAAAGCTCAAAATTAGGTATTAAAGCGAGAGACGTGATTTTTCTTAAGAGTCAAGCATTGGTTTGGTGAAATATTAAGACGAATAAAATATGTTATTCATTTGATGTGGTTTTGTACAGAGGCAAGGGAAATTTTTCCCTTTAAGGTACAGGCTATACTTGGAAAAACTTCTTTTGTTTTTGTAGTAAACACGCTAAGTGCTAATTTAGGGGACAAGCTGGGCGTATGTTAAATTTCCTTGCCACTGTAATGAGTCAAAAACGGATATGTCGCACTGGCAAAACACAATTTGGGAGCATTGAGCTAGTAAAGAAATGTCTTGCAAGCAGATTAGCTTTAATGAAAGTTGCAGTGTCATTGTAAATGAACGTTGGGATTGATGATGATGACCAATTTCTAATAAAACTTACTTCCCTTGTGTTATAGTTTTTACCCCTACTTGCCTCGGCAAATTTGACACTCTTTAAGATATGAGGAGCATTACCGTCATTTATTACTCGTTTAAACTTCTTTCTTCATATGTGTTGACTTTGAAATTTCCACTCCATGTGTTATTCTATTTAAGAAACTTATTTGTAATATACAATATTGCGCCAAGAACTAACAATATATCAAGTTCCACTAAATGACTCGAAAAACTGTCACGAAACTAAAAATGTATCTCTTAATCATTTGGGTTTTCCAATGACAAATCTGACATTTAAATACAGGTTTTTTTATTATCTCTCAATTTCAAAACAGTGAAGTTCACGAACGACTAAAGTTTGGAAAATATTAAAAATTACTACCAAAATTCTGAGTCAGTGGGTGAATCTTTAAGAGTGTTTGCTTCAATTTTCAGTCCTCAAAATTTTCCCACCAGAAAGGCACTGCATTTATTTTTATGGGGTGATGTTTAGTCGTTAGCTTATGTCAAGAAGCCAACAACATTAGAGGAGCTCGGTAAAAATATCAGAATCGAAAGTGTGAAATAGAGGAAACTCTAGTATTCTATCATTAAATGTTGTATTTAATTTAGACTAGCTGGTACCCGCGACTTCGTCTGCGTAGAATTAGTAAGTCGAGCAACTCAATTAAAATATTTATATGTATCAACAACAGCTCCACTTATCGGGTCCAAAACTATCCTATCTTTCCAGCCAACCAATTGTTAAACGACAAGATCGGTCATACATATGAGAGAGAGCAGGGAAATCCCTCCTGCTCTATTAGGTAGCATAGAGTAGGCTGCGAAACGCAGCTCGGTGGATGTGGCAGGCAAATTGGGTTCATATCAGTTTTTGCATCTGACCAGGAAGGGCGTCTTCCCGAGTTCGCGTCCGCGCAGATAGTTTTTTGTACTAGGGTTATTTAGTGAGCTTTACATTTCAGAAGTGGGATATGATCCCCGCGTGTGTGTTAAATGCCCGATAGTGGTATCTAGTGCAATAGATACAAATTTTGAGAAATTTTGAAAGTGTTAACCCTAGTGTTCGTATGCGCACGATATTGTTGTTCACAAAGTGTTGTTAAAAAAAAAAAACAAAAAAAAAAGGGTTTGAAGTGTACCATAGCGTAGGGTCGCTACAGCTAAAAAAAGGGTATACTCGATACCAAGTGCTCGAAAGTGAACAAATTTACACAAGATAACCTAGGACTATCAACGACCGATTGTCTAAGGCAATAAAACTAGAAAAGGAAGGATCATCATAAAACTTTTAAGGAAAAACCTTATCCCTTAACATGGGTTGTGCGTTAGATTGACGGGTAGTCCGCACATAGGTAAATATCTGAGTGAGCTAAACCTCAGGTTGGGTAAGTGGTGTGCAATAAAAATATTAAATGCAACCAATGGATGATATCTTCCGGATGCCTATCTTTCTTTTGTTGACAGGAGTGTATGTTTTGCATTTTGTTTATGACATCATGCATTGTTGTTGTAGATATTACAATTTAGAAGTAGTTTCGAGCGCTCGTATTGTAGGATTTGTTTGGAATGGATTAGTTTGGTAATTAGCAAAAACATTGCAGCTATTGTAATTGTATTGGATTCTTTATGATGGCTGTTGGACTGATATATTTTAAAAGGTTTTATGGCCTGCTTTTGGTTCTTGTAGAATTGTAGTGAAATTATGGTATTCATCTTTTTATGGTAGGTAATCAAGATGCTGATTACGTTTGGTATATAGTTTGATGGTAGAATAAGCATGAAATATAAAAATACTGCTTGGTGCTTATGTAGACTGATGTATACTGAGTAATTACAAGCAAAGGGAGATCACAAATTAATAAAGAAAGAAAAGGTATCGTGATAAAGAGTTAGCAAGTAGTTATTTATTCGTCTTTTGAATTTTGTGTGCGTCGGACGTGTATTTTAAAGGGGGAAAAAAAAAAAAAAAAAAAGGTTTTAAATAAAAAGTGTAGAAAACAGTGAAACAGTTCGGTAAAAAGAAAAACATTGGTTTCCAAGTGGTAATGGAGGGTCGAAGAAAACGAGAATTGGTAAAAAACCCAAATAAAGTGTCGGACGAGTTGGAAACTTTAAGGCGGGAGCTGAAAAAAATAACGGAAAGAAATGTGGTATTGGAGAAGCAGATAGAGTTGATACAACGCTCAAGCTCAAACTGCACTGAAAATATTCCATCTGTTAGTTCAATTAGCCAAACCCAAAACAGTTTTATAAGACTTGGAACAGAAGAATTAAAACGAGTTATACCATCAAAGAAACATTCATTAACGGCAGCTCAGTGGGAGGACAAAATTGGTGGAAGATTTTCCGTGTTTCGAGGACAACTATGATGTATATGCTGAGTTAATGGGACGTCAAAAACGAGATGACGAGACGTTCGAAAATTACGCTTATGAAGTTGTCTCTATAGGGAGGAAAGGGAAGTTGGAAACCAAAGCGATCATCAAATACATAATATCTGGTTTAAAGGATAAATCGTTAATGAACAATTTGACCACCGCAAATTGTTCGACTGTTTCCGAACTTCTAGCGACCCTAAATTCTCTGAAATCGACGCAAGCGCAGGCTGAAACGCGGAACAGATTGAAAATCAACAAAGCAGATCGTTTTCGTGGGGAACCTAAGACATACTGGAAGAATTATTCTCAAACCGGTGGACCGCACAAGAAAATTAACAATCCTGGTACTTCACGTACTTGCTATAACTGCTCTAAGCCAGGTCACTTTGCTTGCGAATGTAAAACCCACCGTCGGACATATAATAATAACAACAACACCAATGACGATAGTGGACTCACAAAAAATATTGAAGTCGATGGACGTAACATCAAAACATTTTTTGACTTAGGCAGCGATTGCACAACTCTGAAGCTATCTGAATCCAGGAAGTACGATTGGGACGTCATAGAATGCAGAGCAAAACTAAAAGGTTTTGGTACCGGTGTTGTACGTGCCATCGGAAAAATGAGTAAAAATATTAAAGTAGGAGAAGTCAAAATGATGACTGAAATTATTATTGTTGAAAATCATTTTCAAAATGTTGCCATGATACTGGGTCGTAATTTTCCGCACGTTTGCCTTGTTAAAAAGCATGGAAGTTTTGAAGTAAAAAAAATTTGTAACGGTGATACTACTCTTTGAACACAAGAGAAGAAGAATTCGGAAGTTCCGGATATTAAAGAAAAATACTTTAAAATTAAAGAGGAAGACATTTCTATTGGCGACTTTCCATGTACACTTAGTGATAAACATCATTTAATAGACATTTTAAATAAGTATCGACAAAATGTGGCATTCCATATCAGTGAACTAGGGGTAACCAATTGTATGGAAATGGAAATTCGACTGAAGGAAAAGAAAATAGTGCGTTATAAACCGTATCGTGTTCCATACTGTGAACAAGGAAAATTGAACAAAATAATTGATGAACTCTTAGCCAACAATATAATCGAGGAATCCACCTCCGAATATGCGAGTCCTGTATTGCTAGTGAAAAAAAAAGATGATACCCTACGAATGTGTGTTGACTATAGACGGATCAATGACATAACAGTTCGCGAAAATTTTCCAACGCCTAATATAGAGGAGCAATTAAACTCAATGCAAAACGCTCGCGTATTTATTTCCCTGGACTTAATGAGTGGATACTATCAAATTCCTGTGCATAAAAATTATAGGCATTTGACCGCGTTTGTGACAACATGTGGGCATTACCAGTTTAAGCGTGTACCATTTGGATTAACTAATGCCCCATTTATATTTCTGCGACTTATGAGTGTCATCACAAGACGGTTAGCCTCGAGCAAAGTTATAGTGTATGTGGATGATGTAGTGATTTTTGAGGAAAACGTATCCGCACTTCTTCAACTTTTAGATAAGTTTCTAAAAATTTTGAAGGAGCTTAATCTGACCATAAACATTAATAAGTGTACGTTTTTTGCAAGTAAGATTCTGTATCTGGGTCACGAAATTTGTGGAAATGGTGTGACACCGGGCAGTATAAAAATTGAAGCAGTAAAATCGTTCCAGAAACCAGGCGACATCAGACAAGTGAGGCAATTTTTGGGGTTGACCGGTTATTTTCGACGATTTGTTCCTAACTATGCACAAATTGCGCATCCTTTAAATAAACTGCTCAGGAAAGATTCTATTTTCAAATGGGGTGACTCAGAGCAAGATGCATTCGATATCTTAAAAGACAAGTTGAGCAGTAGTCCGGTTTTAGCTGTATATGACCCCAAAAAGGAACACGAGCTTCATACGGACGCATGTGCATTGGGACTGGCTGGCGTTCTAATACAAGTCAACGATACAGGGGAAAAACGAACTGTTTCGTTCTTCAGCAGAGCAACAACAGAAATGGAAAGAAAGTATCATAGTTATGAACTTGAGGCGTTGGCTGTGGTAGATAGCCTGGAAAGGTTTAAATATTATTTACTAGGAAAACCATTCAAAATCTTCACTGATTGTAACAGCCTAAAAATGACTCAAAATAAAAGGGATCTTATTCCACGAATTGCTAGATGGTGGTTGAAAATCCAACACTTTGATTATCAAATGGAGTATAGATCTGGTACACAAATGTTGCATGCTAATGCATTGAGCCGCAATCCAGTTGAGGAGTCATTGGAAATGGAAGAAGCTGGACTCGACATGCGGATTATTCGGTTGCAGATAGACGATTGGATAGCTGTCTTGCAAAGCCAGGATACAGAACTTCGAGAAATCAAAGACGTTCTTCTTAGTAGCGATAAGAATAATCCTAAGAAGAAAAGCATCGAGAAAGAGTATGTATTACAATCCGGACGTTTATTCAAAAGAGCTCTGACAGGGCTGCGGTTTGTGGTACCCCGCGGAATGAGATGGCGGATAGTAAGGTCCTTCCACGAAGATATGGGCCATTGTGGATTGGAACCAACGATCACTCACATTAAAAAGCAATACTGGTTCCCTAAATTGAAAAATGTTGTCACCAAATATCTGAATAGCTGCCTCCAATGTTTATACAATAAAAGAGGGAAAGATGAAACCCGATTTCACATACATCCAATTACAAAAGTTGCAATTCCATTTCATACTATACACCTCGACCATTTAGGTCCTTTTCCTAAAAGTCTAAAGGGAAATATGTACCTTCTTGGAATAATTGATAGTTTCACAAAATTTTTAATTCTCAGACCAGTAAAGGCTACAAATGCTAAGGCCGTCATCCAGTCACTGGTGAAACTTTCACAGTTCTTCGGATCTCCTGTACAAATTATAAGTGACCGCGGCTCGGCATTTACATCAAAAGCATTCAAGGAATATTGCAGTGAAAATGGAATACGACACATACTGAATGCTGTTCGAACGCCGCGGGCAAATGGTCAGATTGAGCGCTATTTCCGTACAGTGGGTACATCGATTTCTTCAATGACAACGCGTCAGGACGGACGAGATTGGGAGGATCATATTCGAGCAATCCAATTAGGAATAAATAACCTCAAACATTACATAACCAACCAAACTCCTCAAGAACTGTTATTTGCATTCAAACCGAGAAACACTTTGACAAATCAACTAAGCATTATTCTGCATGAAGATAACTCAGACGATGATGATAACATTCCACTGACCGAATTACGTGAACGAGCCAGTCAGCGAATTAAGGTTATACAGAGTCAGCAGTCGAGTAAGTTTAACAGCGTTCATCGCAAACCTCAAACGTACTCTGAGGGAGATATGGTCCTCGTTAAAGCAGAACATGGTGCAACTGGAGAATCGAGAAAATTACTACCGCGATATAAAGGTCCATATGAGATAAAGCGTATAATTGGCAACGATCGATATGTTGTCGGGGATTCAGCGGCGCTTCAAATTTCAAGAAAACCGTATTCGTCGACCCATTCAGCAGATCATTTAAAGCCATTTGGAAAACTTGAAGAAATTGCATGGGAACGATTAGATGAGCTTATCGGGGATGAAAATAATGATGCAGATGAAGAAATATAAAGATTTTATATATTTTATTTACGTGTATTTGTTTTTATTACCCGTTATGTTACAAGAAATAAATGCATTAACAGGGTAAATTTTGTGTCGTGTTTACTTCTGATGGAAACAAGAAAAAAAAAACTATTCTTTTGGCTTTGCAATACGAATATTTTGTAAATGGGCAGCGATTGAAATGGTTTTGGCAATTAAGCATTGTTAACGATTTTGAAAAATAATTCAGCACATATTTTAGTAAAGGCAGTAAATAAAATAATCTGGTATACCAGAAAATAAATTTAAAATGATCAGCGAGTATTAATATGATTAATATCGATAACAGCAAATGCAAAATTAAAGCGTTATGAACACTGCTTAAGAAATGAATGATTAAATGGCATCAAAAGGTGAGCAGGATACATCTGGTGTATCTGGTGTAAGTTCAAATGGTCTTTTACTAAAGACGGCAAGAAAGAAGAAATTAAGAAGGTGACGATGAAGGTATTACCCCAGAAGGTACAGATGTGGTGAATTAGCTTAACTGATCGGTTCTGATTATTCACTGCGTAATTCTGAGGCAAGGTAATGACCCTGAATCTACTAATTCTGAGGATCTCTAAACCCAAAGCTGCAGGGCGTGTGTATTGAAATCTACTGGAATATGGGACGGACTTTAAGGGTCTGACCTTTTCATTGGTGGTTTCAAAAACAACGTACCGGAACGAAGGAAAATATGGTATGATAAGATGTTATACATGTAAAGTAGTCCTGAAATATTGGATGAGAAAGAATCCTGAAATATTGGATGTGATGTAGTCCTGAAATATTGGATGAGGAAGAATCCTGAAATAATGGATAAAAGGTACCCACACTGAGGACAGTGTGTTGTAGGATGGCCGAATGTTAAACGACAAGATCGGTCATACATATGAGAGAGAGCAGGGAAATCCCTCCTGCTCTATTAGGTAGCATAGAGTAGGCTGCGAAACGCAGCTCGGTGGATGTGGCAGGCAAATTGGGTTCATATCACTTTTTGCATCTGACCAGGAAGGGCGTCTTCCCGAGTTCGCGTCCGCGCAGATAGTTTTTTGTACTAGGGTTATTTAGTGAGTTTTACGCAATTAGCCCTACATATTTAAAATCATTGGTAAAATACGCAGCAAATGAATTTCTTTCTTACCAAATATAGGTACCTATGATAAATTTTATAATCCCTAACTTGAGAAATAATTGATTCGTCATTTAAACTTGAACCCCCTACTTCACCCCCTTCACGATTTGTTTTCGCCTGTGTCATTCTCAGAGGTCCCTTCTATCCCTATACCAAAATTCATAAAAATTGGTTTTGCGGTCGTTAAAAGGTAATAATCTTATTTTCGCATTTATAATATTTGGATTATATCAAGGCTATCTTGAAAATGACAACTGACAACAAAACTATGTTTTGAAATAACATAATAGCAGACAGCAGTCCTTCCTACTCCTACCCAGTGATGGGACTTGAGTAAAGCGAAACGGTGGTAGATAGCCTTAAGAAAAGGTGGTAGAAAAGTGGTAGAAAATAAAATTTTCCACTTACACTGAAATAATGCAAGCATTAGAGAAAGCACAATAACTTGTTGTAGGAACCAGGAATTTTCACTTTCAATAGTTCTTGATATTATTTAAAAATTTTAAGTTTTTGAAACTATAGAAAAAACGTCATAGATTCAACTCATCATTAAACACAAAATGTCAAAACATTGCAAAACACCCCCTCACAAATACAGTCAAATAATGAAATTTTAGCGCAGTAAATGGTGTACTGGACTGGAAGTTTTTGCTGATGCAATTCTCAGAGAAAAATACTGGGGTCTAATCGCGTAAGCACAAAACGATAGAACGATATCGTCTCGACGATGCTTCTACTTCGTGTAACAACCAAAAAACGATAATCATCGAAACGATTGGACGAGCATCGTTTTTTGTTGCTACACGTTACTAATTTAAACGTCAAGTACTCTCGTCGAAACGATTCGATTGAACGATAGCTATTTTGCTATCGTTTCATCGTTTTTGCTGCATTTTTCACTTTAAATTAGTTTTGAGAGAAGTATAAAAATATTAAAGGAAAACACACACATTATATTCTCTTTGGAGGCGACTTGCACTTATCCGAACTGTAAAAAAATGTATTCTTTGCCAAAAAAAAAAAAAATGGTTATTGCACTTATTGGGAATATCAAATGAATTTCAGCTACTTGTTTTTTTAATTTATGCATTTTTAATGCAATCAGAAAAAAATGCAATCATAAAATTGCATTCATTGATTTCTTTTTACAATTCGCCCTTTAAAAATAAAAATTCTACTACCTAGCTATCTATTTTTGCATAAAATACCCAATTCCATGACAACGAAGAAAAACAAAACAAATTTATTCAAGAAAAGAAAAAAAAAAGAAAATTCCATCCCTTTTTTCAGTTCTTTAGGTGTCAAAGTTTGTTTACATTCATGCTCAAACTGTTGAAAACGAGGACGTTGAACGATTCGATTGAACGATGCGACGATGATGTTATGTGAAGCAAACTAAAAACGATATCGTTGTGTTCAATCGTTTCGACGACAATCGTTTTATAAATTACGCGATTAGAGCCCTGATAACTGAAAGCTGAGTGTGTATGGGTAAAACTAAGGCGAGTAGGTATAAGACTAATTTTCAATTTAATTCAATGACGGAAAATAAATATTATTAGCGAGTTATAGCGATGAATAAAAGGTGGTAGATTTCGAGTTCAGGTTGGTAGAATTTCCGAAAGTGTAAAAAGTGGTAGAAATACCACTTAAGTGGTAGAAGTCCCATCACTGCTCCTACCCGATTTCCCCGCAAATTTTAAAAAGTCTCTCTTAGATTTCCTATGACTGTAACTCTCTTTTGTGGCGTCATTTGTACGGGCTACGGAGCCTTCTCCAACAAAATAAGGGCCAAAATAGCAAAAAAAAATCTCGAAAAAAGTGCCAAATTGTAACTTAAGTCGCATAACTTAAAATAAAATTTTCTCTTAAATTTCTTATTAGTGCTCTGTGATTCTTACGACTGTACTCTCTTCGACCATCGACACTCTTTCGTAGCGTCATTTGTGGGCAGTGATGCCAGATTACAAGATATATCTTTTTTTTCAAGATTTTTGAGCTCCAAAATAGGTGCAAGACTTTTTACCTCAAATTCATCAAATTTCAAGATATTTGATACCAAGAATTTTCGAATTTTTTTACATTGAAACAACCTTTTCTATTGTAGAAAACCGTTTTCTATAAACTCCATAATTATGAGTAATATGAGTCGAACAGAGCCCATGTACAATTTCTGTTTTACTAACGTTTCCATCAACTCTAAAGAAACATAAATTTCAACGAATTTGATAAAATAACCGATGTAATATGTTTTTGGAAGAAAATGATAGTAGAAACAGCCAATGGAAACTTCGCATATCCAATTTTTAAAGATTTTATTTTCAATATATTGTCGCTTCCACATTCTTTCGCTCTGCAGAATATTTTTTCTGCTGTAAATTTAAATAAAAGCTAAATTCGTAATCGTTTGAGTACTGAAACAGTTGAAAGTTGAATCTTTACAAAGGATTTGTTGCTCTTTAATGGAGTAAGTTGCTATGATTCTAATATAAGCAATGAAGTTCTGAGTCATTTTAATTCAAATATTTTCCAAAATTAAAAAAAAAAATATTACATTACTGCAATTTTGTCGAAAAAGATATAAATAACAGTTTGTTTTAAGTACTTCAAAATTGTGTTTTATATTTCGTTGTTTTTCTATTTTGAAAATATCTTGAAAAAAAAAATGTTTATTTCGGAAAATAAGATTTTTAGATTTTTCATCTGACAACACTGTTTGTGGGCATGATGAATGAAAGAAAATTTGTACACAACTATTGCGTAGTTGAAATTGAATGTAGTAAAATTCAACTTTTTCAATTGTTAATATTTAAAAAAAGTAAAAATGCAAAGATAAGCACCTAGAAAATATCTTTAACCTGACACTTAATTTGTTAAGATTGGTTGAGCGTGTGAAACGCAAGAGGTAAATATACGACCATAGAACTACAGAAATAATATAGAGTGGATTTAGATTCTGGTTGTATCCTTTGTCCTTTTTGTCTAACAACACTTTGGAAACACTTATTCTTATTTTGACTGTTAAATTTTTGCATTTCATAAATAATTAACACATACTAATATATATTTTCTGAACTTTATTACTCGTTACTCGTTGCTTTGCTCATCTTCTCCTTTTCCGACATTTTTGATAAAAAGTACAGAACGTATCTAACCTATAGAATTTGCGGGGCTGTGATTTATTTATATCGGTCGAATGGACATTATTATTTAAATTTATAAAACTATAGAGTACAATATTATAAATAAATAATAATCTTTCTCGCTTTAGACGTTTAGTTATTAAGTCTATTCGCGTACTCGGTTTGAATCGAACGCAATCGATATAAATCGATCGCAATCGCACAAAGTCTACACCCGTAATATAGATTTAGTATAGACTTCGTGCGATTGCGATCGATTTATATCGATTGCGTTCGATTCAAACCGAGTACGCGAATAGACCTATTTTATATCTCGCCTTTATTTAACACGTACGGATATTTTGTTTCTGGAAAAAGCGTATGTGCCCAAGTGAAAATTTGCTTGAGATCTGGCGTCAGATTTGCCCTATGTTACACAAGCAAACTTCTTCATTCACACGAAAACGTTTGAACGTTTCGCCTTAGAGAATGCCGACCCTGCTTTCATCACCGAATTTTGCGCTTTTTCAGATCCATCGTTTCATATTTGCTATTTTCTATTTTATTGCTTGGACGTGAGGTAACATTTCAACAATCTTTTAGTTCTATTCAATTATATTCAACTTCAATAAAATGGCGAATTCACAAACTGAAATCATAAATTTTTTTAGATATATACGTTCAGAATAATATTTCAAGATTGCTTTTTTATTTTATAAAGTTACTAGCTGACCCGGCGAACTTCGTTCCGCCCAAATTCGTTAATGAAATGGATATAATCATGCTTATTTTCGGATTCCAATTCTAACGAATGTCTCTATTCATTCGGATGAACTTTGTGTATTTTGAAATTCGAACGAATAATATTCACTATCGAGAATGTCATAAAATGAATTTAAATGAATTCAACTTTCGAAATCAGCGGTTGCACATTTTTATTTTATATGGAGTGAACATACTTTTGTTTTTTTATAGAGGTTCTTTTTTCATTGTTTTATTAAAACTATATAAATATTTAAAATATTAACCACTTATTGAGAAATATATGCTAAGATCTACAAAAATGTAAAGTAGAAGTCTTATCTTAAATGGAACCAGGCTTAAGAATATTAAAATGTGTTTAGTAATATTTTGACATGCTAAAGTCTGAAATTTAAATATGAGCTTATCTAAAATAGGTTTTCAAGTTTTGTTATAAAATTGTGAACCCATATTGTTGAAGTAAAGAATGCAAAAAGAAGGTACTGATTAATTGAACCTCAAGTTTTTGAGTTATTTATTCAATTCAATTCTGGTCACACTACCTTTCATATATGGTTACTCTATAAGCAAAACAAGTTTTTTTTTGATACAGTTTTTCTGTAAACAATCGGTGACAAATACCAGCAGACATGGCGATTGTTTTGTTTATGGTTGAAAGAAGAAAAAAATTCATACAGGAGGATGCCTCAAATCCATTTCCGAAAAAAAAATCCATCAATAAAATATGGAAAAACAACAAATATCACTGTTTAGCGTTAGGAAAATACATTTGTTGCGAACGATTAGAAAGTGAAAATATACTCAACATTGGAATGAAAAATGAACTTTCGATTGATAGAATAAACTTCCTATCTGTTCGAAATTCAAAATACGGATTCTTCAAATTCGACACACTTTCGAAAGAATCGAATCTCAAAATAAGCATGAAATAGTTCCGAGAATGCACATACTATAAATAAATAGTTGGCGCAACAGATCCGTAGGGACCTTAGGCCTAGTTTCTCACAACTATTAGTTTTGTGAGTTTTTTTTTATTTTTGGGACGGATGGAAGGGATGGAAAATTTTATGCCGAGTCCAAACGGCCAATTAAGAAGCTCTTCCACGACAATTATACTCTCGGATGTTTGTCAGACATTTGCGAGATGTGGAGCAGTAGAAAAAAAATGTTAATTTGGAATTTTGTTTTTTTCGAAATTCGAACCTGGGACCCTTCGCTTAGTAGTCCAGCACACTATCCACTAAGCCACTGCGCCGACATACTGCTTCATGTAATTCGGTCAATTCAATGTTTCATTTGAAATGCCTGATGCCGAAATGTTATTTGAAAGCATGAATTGTACATTTGAATGATATCCAAAAAATGTTTTGATTCTGGTGTTCTGCCAGAAAGTAATGATCGTAATGGTTCAGGTGGATATTGTAATTCTGGTAATAAAACTTTCCCAAAAGCACATTCCAGAAGTTTTATTACCAAATTTTAGTGCATTACAATATTAATAAAGCTTGTTCATTGCGCCAATAACCACAAATTTGTGCAAACTATAATCAATGGCACTATTATATCGAAATCCAACACCATTTAAATTGTCTTTGTCTTTTGCGTTCTACACGACCGACTAAAAATATCACTTCTTCGCTGAGGTGGCATTTTTCATACAAACTAAAAGAAAAAATTTAATTATAAGAAATCAATTTATCTTATCTTCAATCTTGAAAATAAGTTAAAGGTACCATCGTAGGAACCGCAGAACTAAAATGTTGGGAAAACATGAAAAACCTGATTGAAAACTCGAAAAAGTATTTTGACAAAATAAAAATTGATTCCTCATAAAAACAAAAAACGTATTTTACAGTACAAACACATTTTTTTCCTCCGGTTTTGGTAAAAAATTTGTCATAATCTTCCAATTAGTAGTCTTCAGCTTCTCGAACGACATCTTGAGAAGTGAAATCACTAAAAAAATCATTCAAAAACCAAAATGTACTGAAATTCATGTGTTTTTCCAAGCACGCACAACCCACGCATACGTTTTCCAATTTCAACCAAACTTCACAGAAATGATATATAGACCAATACCAGAGATGTGTGAAAGTTTGGTTAAAATCGGTAGATGCGTTAAGGCGTGAATCGGCGACAAACCAACACAATTTTAGGCTCAATTTTTATATATATAGATACCTAAATTAAAAGATCAAAAATAAATAAAACGGACAATTTCTGGTTTTGAAAACTTGCACCACACCAATACTTTGCTCTTATAGCGAAAACAAAAGTAAAATAACTTCGATTTGATGAGTGTTTTCTTAGTAAATACTCAGTCTATAGTTATTGTACTCAGTGAAAACAGTTAATTTTCGTGTGCGATAGTGAGCTAACATTTCTGTATATTTGTACAAATCGCAAATGCTAACCAGATAATGGTGTCGCTGTGTAGACTTGGAAAATTAAGCTTATTTCTAAATGTCATTGCGGTCGTTGTTGCTTGTAAGTTAAGATAATGTGGTCAAAAGTTCACGCTTCTGGGTTTCTGTTGATTGTACGATTATCGTCGGGTAATCCCCATGAAATGTGAAAAAGGAAATGTAGATATATCGCATCAAAAATATGTGGTCGGTGTTGCGCTCCCGAAATGATAATACTGTCCAAATGTCATAAAAAAATTGAAAATTTTCTGCGCTTTGTCATTTACCCAATTGGTAATCCCAGTCAATTTCTTATGATCCGAGTACTTTTGGAGGAGTTTCTCCGACCGCATCAATAAATATTTGCACTGTCAAAGGTTGTATTGTTTATGTTTTTTTTTTTGCTTGAATACATGTTTTTCGTCTCGCTGTCACTTTTGGAACTTTGCAGAATAATACCGCGACTACAAATTTACCTGAGATCATTTTTGATTTGTTGAAGATAGTGATTATTAATGCATATAATAAACAACATGACAGCTGTATTTGATTCATGAAGTGTTACACGTAAAACAATACGCAGCAGCATGTCTACGAATATGTTTTCTTTTGTTTTGCCTGTAAGAAGCTTTCGAATTATAACGACAAAAATACGCTGACTGTTTTTTGTTTTTTTTTTTTTTTGGTAAACACAATTTGGTAATTGATCAATCATGCTGTGACGTTTATACCGGGAAATATATTTACTGTCAGAAGGAAATGGTGCGCTTTTGTGCTGCTGAATTAAGGCGATGTAGTAGTTCCCTGAAATTTTTATTGAATCCATTAAGTTTTAATTTCTTCTCTATAAATTCCGAAATTATTTTCCTTTCTTTCTTACTGTATCTCCATTTTTCGGCGTCGCATTTTATTATTATCTTTTATAATGCATTGAATTATCTGCTTAGTTGCATTGGCGTGCGTGATATTTGTCAGTACGAATTGTTTTTCTATTCTCGCTGTTCATTTTGAATTTTGATACTTCGAAAAGTCAACTAAACTTGCAGGCTAGATTTGTCAATTACGCCCTAATAAACATCAACTGAAAAGAACTATTCACATGACCAATTTAGGACAATAAAAACTGAAATACATTGAGTCAGTCAGCTGTCAGAATTACTAGAATTACGAACGTCCCGATACTTGAGTATATGGACTGCTCGTGAAATGTCTGTTCCATGCAAGCTCTGCCCAAAAAATGGCGCTAATATAACTAGAGCTCTTAGTTCAAAGCGGAAAAAGAGTGTAACAAAATGACAACCATCTTGGATTTCTCCATAGAATGATAGAGATACCTATTGGGTGTTAGTAGATTTGCTAAGTAAAACCGGTTAAATTCGAGTTGTTGCTGAATGTTTTACAATAGATGTCGCATCTCAAATGTAGTAGTTTATAGAACCAAACAAATTTGATCAAAAAGTCGTATTGTAATGCATTTACTGACCCACAAATTACACAATTTTCGTATATTGACAACGAATGAGTTTTTTGGTTGTTTTACATTGTTTTTGTCTTGGGAATATTGTGCAATACCGCTTTACCTATATTTCAATCAACAAAGTTTTGTGGACAGTTTTAGAGATTTTAAAATGATATTTTGGATAGATTCACAGCTCTGAAAAATGTACCGGAAGCCCCAAATCATCTGAACGATGGAAACGCTGCAAGATCGCATGGGATTCCATCAGAGTTTTTTTTACAAACTTAGGAGAGCTTACTTGTTCTTTGTATTGAATAAACTTAGTGCAACTTATAAAATGAAATGTATTCTAAGCTTTTTTTATCTTCAATGTATTGTTACATCCGAGCTGGGATTCGAAAAAGTAGAACGATATTCTGTTAAAGTTCCTAATAAAATCACTTTTATTACACTTGTACGAATCATTCTAACAATTCACTTCACAAAAATATTTCTTGAAACCATTCTTAAACGATTTAAACCAATCACTTACTATTTCGAAATTCGCCAATCACTGTTTAAAAATCAGCTGTTTCTCCCTGTTCTCAAATCTGGCTTCTTATTTCCGCTCATAAAAGGTACTTTATTTCTGCTTCTTATAATTTGTTTTCAATTTATTTTACTTTGAACCAAGAGCGCTAGCGCTAATGTTGGAACTATCAAGACCAAGTTTGGCTACTAGCAGTCCATATAAAATAAGTCTATGGTCCCAAGAATCTAGTTTAGTGAGTCTGACAGCTGGCTGGCTTGATGGTTTTCAGTTTGTATTGCCCTAGTTAAGGCATTTCCAGTTAACATTTATGGAGCGATAGCCGTTAAATCTAATCCCAAATTTCATGACAGACAACTAACTAAAATTTCTTAAAGTGACGTTTCCGACAAAACTGGTTTTGTCACATCTAGTCCAGACCAATCTAGTCGACTACAAATAACAAAATTGTTGAATATGCTCAATGTCATCAGTGTATGCAAGACTTGTGGAAAAGTATGGCAGTAAAAATGTACGGAAGCAGATAACAGCCCCGCATCGATAAACTTTCAGATGAGGGAATGTGATTAATTTTCTTATACCCGTTCGCGTCTGTTTTTTTATTGTTTTTTTATTTACAAGTTTTTCGTAACAGTGTGTAGACTAGAATTACATCTGTAAGTCATTTTTAAAAATACGTGTTCTTTATTCCTCTCAGATTTTGTCTTAGTTTTCGTCACCTTTATCATCCCAATTAGGCCAGCTCATGTCCTACTCATCTATCGCACATTCAGCTAATATTTATCAACATTTATGCGGTCGTATTTCTCGTACAGGCGTTAAAAAATTACTCCTGTACAATAGCTAAATTCGGATGGAATCTGCGTGGATGAGTTGTCCTGTAGTTTAGGCTTTTCGTAGATGAGATGTCTTTGACTGTCAAGGAGATTCGATTACTGAGTTTATAATGTTTCTTTTTTTATAATTTCTTACAGATGTTTGCTGTGAATGGACGTGCATGAGTACCGTTTCAGTAAGGCAGATTTGTGGTACAGAAACAAACTGCGTAGAAAAATACGATGAGACATCAGATAGTTGCGATCTCGAAGCTACCCTACCCCAGCGCTCTCTTATTATTTTTACTTTAGATACACTAATAAATTACATGATCAAAAAGAATAAAGCACTAGCTATGAGAGCTTCAGGCTGAAAGTGTTCACTTTTAATTCACTATAAAAAGCAATAATAAAATTGGATGTCACTTGTAATAATTTCTAGTCCACATTTGCAATCATAAGGGATGACACAGATAATATTAACTGATACTAGGAGGACCTTCAAACTTAATGTTTACTCTTCAATGTCTTACCAGTTTAAATAAACGACTATTACCGACAGCGACACCAACTACTCCAACAAGAGCACCGACAACGACATCACCTATTCCCACTATAGAGACAGACAATGAGGACGCATGCCTAGTTCCGACCATCAACAATGGTCGAATGCTAACTTTGTTATCATTTCGAAATATAAATATCAAACCCGGCGATTTGGTTCCGAACCAAACCTGGGCGCTTTATGAATGCGACTCCGGATTCAACCTTGAGGGCAGGGAAAAAGTTCACCCAATATGCACCCGTACGCTTCCTAGATACTTATTTTGAACAGAATTATTTCAATTACAAGACACATTTTTGCAGGTTACTGTCGGAACAACGACCTCATGTTGAACAGCGTTTCGTATACCGTTAGATGCTTAGAAAATGGTGGCGTCACTATACCGTGTAATGATCGCATAAAACCCGGCACCATAGCGAGGTCAACATGTTCGCCTAAATACCGCATACCCTATCACAATCCAGTACAGAGTTTCTACTGTAACGAATTCGGATGGTGGGACTACCGCCCATCTAGCTGTGAACCAATATGCGGTGAAGAGCTGCCGCCAAGTCAGCCATTTCAGGTCAATGGAGAGGTGACAAATATCACATCTGTGCCATGGCATGTGGCAGTCTATCAGATGAAGGCTGACAGGTACGAGCATATTTGTGGGGGGACTATTATAAATGCGAAGGTTATAATTTCTGGTAAATATTGGATGTCGGGACATGCTCGCCTATTTCACGTATCCTTTTATACCAATAGCCGCACATTGCTTCTGGGACAATGCCAATGAAGTCGCACATAGCACGGGCCTATACACAATTGGTGCTGGGAAATTTTACCGCGACTATTACGCTGACGAGAGCGGAAGAGGGCAGTTCCGAAACGTTTCAAACATCTCCATTCCCCCCGAGTAAGTATGAATTTGTTGAGCCACAATGTTTAACCTACTTTTGGTATTTAATACGCAGATACAAAGGTGAATACAGAAGCTTTATGGCAGACATTTCTGTGCTTACACTCACCAGGGCACTGTACCTCTCCGATTTCATCGCGCCGATTTGCATTGAATGGCAAAGTTTGAGCGCCAAGAACTTCCGTAATAACTTGTACGGCATAGTTGCCGGTTGGGGCTTAGATGAGACTGGCGGCTTTAGCACTGAACTGAAGACTATCTATGTGCCGGGAAACAGCTATGAGGCTTGCCGAAGTGCTGCCGGACAACAACTGGAAGGCACTATTACAGAGGACAAATTCTGTATACTTAACTCGTTTGCTTCGAACCCCTGCGAAGGTGACAGTGGTGGAGGTTTTGTGGTGAAAAAAGAAGTCAATGGTAGAATCCTACACTATCTGTGGGGCATTGTGAGCACGGGAGTGCCTCGTGGAAATGCCTGCAGCAACCTCCGTTTCGTCAGTATGACTAATATTCAATTTTATGAAAATTTTATTACGACAGTGGAAGCTAGCAATAGACCAAATTGAGTTGGTAGAATACGCCAAATAAAATAGTTCAAAATGCAATTGAAGTACTCGCTTGAGGAAAGGGTGTTGTGTTTTTATACCGCCTTATTTCTGGATGATTTTTTAGATTTTCGTTCGAGTTGTAGGAAGTAGAATTACTTCGCTTCAGAAAAGCACTAAAGGGGAATGCTGAAGCATCGTATCCCTGCAAACCAGGGGCCAGGGGGTTAGGTTTTTCATTCACCGGCGAACTCCCCGGAAGAAGATTTGTTTCGTTGGCGAGTTCGTTCGTTTAATGTTGAAAGTTGGAACGTGCTGTTCGTTACAAATCATGCAACTTCTTCATACAATCATTTTAATTTGTTTGCACAAGCCCCAAAACACTTTTCTGCCTATCAGATGTGACATGTCACTTAAAATTGAGGTTATATGCGATTTTCAAGCGTTTATTTTAAAAACTTAAAGCTTAGAATTAACGTCCCGATCCCGATACATTTATCAGAGAGAAGTGCTTATTCGCCGTCAGTGGTGCATTCATCTGGCAGAACGAAAGAAGATAGTTGCTGAAAAATTGGCTCCGTAGTCTTTGTAAATACTAATTGCAGTGCATTTATCGTTAGGAATTTATAGCTTTTTTTGAAAAACAAAATGGTACAGCTTCAAGAACTCCATGCATGGAGTAAACGATTTACAGTTGACTACTGACTTGATATCATACCAGAGGAATACAACCTTAACCCTTTAAAAGAATGCAGCAACCACAAAAAAAGCATAACCGTCAAGCAGCGCATTGTTCCACGCATATAAGGCTGGTACTCTGTTCGAGTGAAGTGAAATTTGCACTGCCCTCCAAAAAGTTCTGTGAAATCGAAAGTAAAATCTTTAGTTAACCTGTAAAATAAGAAAAACACTTCAACATTCAACTTTCGCACTTATATTTTACTTAAAAAGAAAACAGCTGAAGAAACAAAATTGAGAACTTCACTTTTTGTGAATCATGCGATTCAGTAAAATCTATTGTCTTGTTCATCGCTGTCAGTGTCCAACTACAATAAGTTATAACTACACAAGCAAATTCTTTCATTTTCGACAAGGTTTAAATTCTATTCGGGACGACGTCAGTTCCCCGGCAGGTTTTTATTAGATCTGTTTAAAGTCCCTCACTATTGTGGAATCATCTCTCGCATGCTTATCGAGCGAAACTCCAAACAAAATTAAAAAGAAAACCTTTTGTATTTCGTTCATAACAATTTTAACAGTATTAATTTCGCAAATTGAAATTGTCTGATTTGTGATATAAGGTTCGTTCGGGTACTTTTTTGCTAACGTAAAACTATTAAAAATTTGCTAAGAAACTGTGCGAATGCGACCACGTACTGAAAAAGTTTTAAAAAAAATGAGAGAGAAATCCATTTCCCCTCTTTTCATATTTTCGTAATTTTCCACTATCCGAATTTTGACTTCCTGAAAAATTTAAAATTAACACTGAAAACTAAGTGACAGCTCAAAAGTTTGACAAGTAAAATTCTATTTATTTTCGTCTTCAACGATGTCGGAGGAATAAGTTGTAATCTAATATTCTCCTAGAACATATCAAGTTTAATAGGTATTTAGCTTATAAAAATTTCAATTCCAACTTATTTTGTAGATGCTGCATTTTACGATAATGTCAAAATGACATTTCTTGACCTTTTTGTAAGAAAACCGATCAGGCACTTCTCTTGAAATTGAGAGATTTCTCTTTCGATTTTTTAAATTTGACGTTTTTCATTTTTCTATGATGAAAGTACACGAACTAGCCTATAATAAGACAAGCTGTCACGTTTAAACAATCAGCAGTTCATCGAAAGTATACATCTTTTTGAAGATCCTTCTGTAGGAGAAATATATTATTTCTCTAAAAAAAAATTGCAGCATACATATTTGCAGAGCTTTTGGTCTAAAGTTTCCTACTATTTGAGGGTTTAAAGGACTATCTATATGAGAGGGAACTGCAAACAAATCAATTTTTGTGTTTGAACACCAAATTACCATTTTTAGGATTCACAAAGCATTAAAATGTATTTAATTGACCCTACCGCCGAGTAAACACAAGTAGGTCCAATTTTCTAAGACCTTTTAAGATCCATAGCTCACACCCCGATTCTATTGCTATGAGGCATCACGACCATAAGTAGCAGGCTCTTGTGACACTGATTTTTTGTGAGCTTTGTTGTGATAGCTGTGTCAATGTGTAGAAATAGGGAATCAGGGCCATCAAAAACAAATGTTGTCACTTATGACGTCATCGCTTACGACTGGTTTTGAATTTTGTGACCTGTGTCGTAAGACATCACAATTTCGATTGTTTTTGTGAGCCTCACAAGTCGTGAGTGTACTGCCAGAATATGAATCAAAATCATTCAATTTCGCATATTCTTGTGAGGGTTTTGTGACTTGCGAGGTGTCAGTATCAGTGAGGTTTGCCAGAATTTTATAATAAAAGCTAAAGACGATGGAAACCCCAAGTGTGTTGGGCACAACCCATTGGCCGTTCATGTGTGATAAGTTCCATATGACTGCGATAACATTTATGGAAATCACAATCGGGAAGGAAATAGGGGTTACCATGTTATGTTTTTTGAAGGTAACACATTTCAAAAGATATCACAAAATACATTTCGAATTAACTAGGTAGGTACTAATATTGGACCTGTTTTTTTTAGCTTCGATCTCAGCTAAGCAAAGAAGGTAAAGTAGGATTTTTTCGGCACGCAATTACAACAACTACGCTCTACTTGACACTTCACAGTAGTTGCTGTAATCGCGTTCTGAAAATCTTACTGTGCTAAATATTCGAAAAGCTCCGCAAACAAAAATATAGAAAAGTAACTACACCTTATATCCGAATATATATAGGTAACATTCACCGACACTTACTTTCGGTTGTTTTTTTCATGGGATTTTTTTCTCATAATCCCCTGCAACTGGTTTAGAGATTTATTTAAAAAAACTGATTGCAGACTTTAATAAAGCAACCGCAACCATTGTGTCATAATTTCCACTATTCCCACAAGGATAGAGTATATAATTTAATAAAACAACCGATTCGGTACTCCTCTTTGAAAGCTATTGCTATGACGAACATTTCTTAGCTTAGATTTGGATACGAGCAACGTTATGTAAAGTGTATTACGTTCATTCCCGTAATCGGTTTTAATCAAACGCCATCGATATGAATTGATCGCAATCGCACATAGTCTATACACGTTCTCATCAAAAATGACAGAAAAAGAGAAAATTAGCAAAATAACGAGTAACGAGCGGTTTCTCTCTTGGCTCGAAACACCGCAGTGAATTTCAACCGGCAAGTACTGATAAATATGTCAAATGCACAAAGTTGACAAGAAACAAATTCAAAATCCGTCTTCAAAATTAATTGCACAAAACAAAATTGTGAAATTAAAATTCGCTGCTGGTCGAATGTTCTACCAGAGCAATTTATATGTTGCAAAAAGGTAAGTTCTATATTTATTTGCGATGTTGATTAGATGTCAAAGATGTAAGTGGCTCAAACTAGTTCGAAGTCCACATAGGTACTCTTGAGAATATTTTCCGTTCTCTGGGAGAGTTTTGATCTATTTTTGGATTTGACAGATTTTTACTGCTTGGCTCGGGAAAGTACGCGAATGGACCTGTGTATTGTGTGAAACCGAAGCGGGTCGCTTACTTAAGATCTGAGGATAACCGTTTGTACTTAGCTTAACCAGTTTTTGACTGGAATCCCTAAAAATTTAAATTTAATTAATTAATTTCCAAAATTTGTTTACATTATTTTTTGTAATTTTAGCTCTTTCTTAAAAGCTTCAAACCGCTCTGCAAATTTGACATTTATTTATAACACCCCACAATATACCCTATAAAGTTTATTTAAGTAAAAACAATAAGACCACCTACCAACAAATGTTTTATATTGATTGTTTTTAAATTCCTATAAGAATATGGGATTATTTCCCCCCTTTGCTTGTCTAAGTCCATCAAGGGCAAGATTAATTAAAATCGCTACATTAAAACGTTGATAATTTAATAATTTAAGCGCACCCATGGAATATAAAACGCTCAGTCAGTAGTTTCAATCAGTGGAAGTAGCTTACGTTGGTACAACACTTAAAAGAAATGGTATCTCCACGGAGACTCGGAACTTCCAACCTATTTTTAAATATAATTGCAGTCGCTTTTGCATATAAGTCGCAAAGAAAAACTTATTTAAATGAATAAGATTTGTTGATTTTATTTCTATTGGATGTGGGTCGCATAAAATGTTCCTGGGAAAAATATGAAAATACATTATTTCACATTCAGCCTTACTAGAAGATAACCATTTCTAGTTTCGCCATTAAATTACAAAAAGTGTTAGCTCTTTTTTACATAAAAAAAAACTTGTAGTTGTGACTTGTGAGTAAGCTTCTGTAAATTTGCTATCGAGACTGGAATTTGTCATTAAAAATGCAGAATAACATACAGTTCAAGTGGAAGTGTGGAATTTTAGAATTTATGTCAGTTTCTAGAAGCAAAATACGGTGTTTTTTGAAAAGGTTGTAATGAGTGTGTCGCAGGTTCTTCGGTCACAGATTATCTAAATTAATTTTAGCTTATTGTGCCTTAATGCCACAGTGGGGTCAGTTTTTTTGCTGTGTCCGCTGATGGTAACACTGAATCCTGAGCCAAGATATATTGATTGTCCATCAGATGTTGTTTTAGTCTCTGATTACGTGACTTGTGAGAGAAAGTAATAAAGTTTGGTTACTTACAGGAAGCAGTTTGCATCATGTGCAAATATGTGAGGTAAAAAACTAATTCGGATAGGATCTGTGAATCTTCTTTAATCCACAAATCGCTGGGACTATCAAAGAGCAGTGCACCCAAGCAAAAGTAGCGAAGGATCGGGCGTTTTTTTTTTTTTTTAGAAGCCAATTATACCTAGGATATATGTCAGATGTTTGAGAGGGGTTGATTAAGCCAGTACAATGTATACAATAGGATGGGCTTTTACCAGGCAGCGTTTTAGAGGTATAGGAAAGCAGCTCATATTATACAAATTATTGTATTAAAGAGGAACAAATAAATGAACTACCAACTTCACATCTCCCCACATAAAATAATATAAAGCAGTGAAATCATATAAACTTGGGGCCCAATTTATATGTTTATCCGCATTAAAAAGTTGCATGTGACACATCGTGGGTAGCATTTTGCGGCATCTAATTGTCACTAACAGCACTTCCACAAGAATGCTATTTCACTGAGTACGGGAAAACCATTGCGTGGTGAATTTTTGTCACTCCAATTGCGCAAGTTCGCTTCACAAATCCATCGAAAATATTACGTATACGCCACAGTCGCCGCGTTGCTTTGATAGCTAAACAAATTAAGTAGATGTAAGATGGCCGCTAGAGCTCAAGAACAAAACGGGAAAACATTCGATCATTTCACCACCTCTGTTGGTTTCATTGTCAAATTATATTTCAAATAAATTTCGAAGAGAGCTTCATTTTTCTCTAACAGGTAATTTAGGGTTTGATTCAAAAATTAAACAAACCGAAAAAATAAATACTGCAAACGTCATATATTTGACATTTTTTCCGTTTTTATAAATGGGCATGTACATGTAACTAGTTCAGTTAGTCTGACAGCTGACTAACTTGATGTTTTTTAGTTTGGTTTTACCTAGATCTATCACATACATAGTTCTTTCTCAATTGACTTTTATATGGAGAGATAGCAAATGTATCTAGTCAATTGAGAAATAATTTGACAGTTCGTATAAAAGGTCCCCGTTTTTTCATTTTGCCAAACAGCGTCAAAGTAGAGTATCAACAAGCAACAACACATGTTAAAAAGTTTGAGATGAACATTTTATTCTCTGTCAAAAAATCGAATGTAACGTTCTAAGCGTCCGGAAAAAATTGCCCCTGAAACCGTTCCATTGGCACAAAAAAGTACTTTTCTGGTGATTCTGGAAAGAAATTTCGCTACTCGATTTGAAGACAGAATCCATTTAAAAAAAACACTTTCAATGGTGAGATTTATGTAATTTATACAATCCAGCTGGCACCAGTCGAAGACTATATTTTGTAACATTTCACCAACTGCGATAATAGTCTCCTTAATGGTGTCACGTTCAAAGCAAAATGCATGCTAATGCTCCAAACTGTACCGTGCAACGATAGCATAAAACCTGGAACAGTGGTCAGAATAAATTGCTCACCTAACTACCGATTGCCAGAATAAGCAATACAAACTTTAATGTGTTTGGAAAATGGTCAGTGGGACTATAACCCGACACCCTGTTTACAAACATGTGGAGAAGCTTCGGAACAAGTACAACAGATTAACACAACGTTGATGCCATGACATGTGGGAATTTATGAGAATAAAACGGACACATGCAATTATAACTGTGGCGGGACCATTGTAAATGCAAAACTGGTTATATCAGGTGAGAATTTAATGGAAAGTACTTTCAACTTCTTGTTCACACATCTTCTTGACCGCAGTTGCACATTGCTTTTGGGACGAAGCCAATCATTCCATATATGACAAGTCGTCATACATTCTCGCCGCCGGCGCTGGCTTGTATCGCAAGTTTAATGCGAACGAGTCTAACGTAGAGCGAGAGTTACGGCATATTTCTCAAATCATCGTACACCCTGCGTAAGCGGAACTTGTTTTATTTTTTGTTTATGTTTAACTCTTTTGCCATACGCAGTTACGGAGGATCTTTGCAAAATTTTGCGGGCGACATTGCTGTCATTGTGCTCAGCAATCCGCTAGTGTTCTCCGCGTTTATAGCTCCAGTATAATTCGATGGGAACGTGGTAGTGACAAGGAGTTTTTAAATAACTTAAATGGCACAGTCACCATCTGGAGCACATCAGGTCAATCCGAACTAAAGACTATTTCTGTGCCGGGGAGCAGCTATGCCGTTTGTCAGGAGGAAACGAAAGATCAGTCGTCATCTGTTTTAACAAGCGATAAATTTTGTATACTAAATAATTTCATTGAAATACCCTGTTTAGGAAGCAGTGGTTCAGGTTTTGTGGTGAAAAAGTTTGCCAATGGCAGAACGCGTCACTTTCTAATAGGCCTTGTGAGCACAGTTTGGCCTTCACCGCAGAACAATATTTGCAACAAGACACGTTTCATTGGTATGACAAATATTCAATATTATCAAAACTTCATTGTCAATTTGATAAACCAAAATCGAGTAAAATAGTTTGGTTAAAAATTTAATTTCGAAATGAAATAAAATTCGATTAACATTCTTTCAGATCTTTTAAGTTTTTTTTTTTTTGCAGTTTGTATGGCAACATTGTCACTTATAGCGCTTCTAACGTTTTAATTATTGTGAAAAACTGAAGCAGGCTTTTTGGAATTTGATTTGCGAATGGGCTACAAGTTGTTGTTGCGTTAACAAAAGTAAAACTGAACGGATTTTGTTCACGACCAAAACTAAAATACAAACATTTACGAGTTCAACACACTGTTACATCCGAGCTGGGACTCGAAAAGATAAAACGCTATTCTGTTGAAGTTTTCTAAACACATTACTTTTATTATACTTTTACGGATCGTTCTAATAATTAACTTCAAAACAATATCTCTTAAAACAATTCTTATCCGATTTAAACCTATCACTTAATTAACCGTATTACTTTACACTTATTTATCTTCACAACCGATTACTATTTCGAACTTTACCAATCACTGCTCAAAAGTCAACTGTTCCTCTCTGTCCTCAAACCGGCCTTTTTATACTCCGCTTCGCCATCTACCGGATATTTTTAGTTACTTCTTGTTCGTCCCGAACAAACTCGATCGTTCAGGAATTAGCTCACTTAACTCTCCACTTATTTGACAGATTCTAGTCTGAAATTGGAAGTGGAACTTGTTTGATGACTAATGGGTTGTTTACACTTCACCATTTTAGGTTCCACGCTACAATACTGTTAAATAAAACACTCGACGTTAACAATTAAATATTATTTATTGCGACCTATTTCAAAATTGGAACAAGAACAACCTCGCTCAACTCCGGCTTGTATCCAACAGACGCGCCGCTTCTCCAATACCAATAGTTATCGTGTAGAACTTCTAGCGTCCAGTAGATGTCACTGCTGTGGCTAATTTAGGGTTCAATTGCATTGGTCATGTTAGGTTTACAGTCGGCCATCCTCATTTTGAAACGGCCGCGTTTCCTCGTCGTCGATGCTATCTAGATTCGGATCAATGACACACCAGTGTTTAAGTTTGTCGGAGGCAAAAACAGATTGATAAAAACGATGGTTTTGTTGCATCCCAGGTATGTTGTCAATGACGTATCTGTCGTTCGGCAGAACAGCGGAAATTATATACGGACCTCGGTACTTTGGTTCCAACTTTCGTGACTCGCCAGTTGAAGGTGGCTCTGACTCAACAACAACCAAATCGTCTTTGAGGTATTTCGTGGGCTTCTTAAAACGACTGTCGTTGCTTCCATTTTACCTTGTGTTCTTCAATTTTCCCGGAGGCAATAACCCTATTGACCGACACTGGAGGGTCCATGGTTTGATTGTTATCCGTCAGTGCCAGAACCAGTTTGTTGTGCAAAATGTCCTTGGGTCTGAAATCAAATAAAAGCTCGTTTGGGCTCTTGCCCGTTGTGTTGTTTGGCGAACTGTTAATTGTCCATTGTATGTTACGTAACGTCTTGTCCCAGTCCCTCCCTGTTTCTTTAATAGTCATAGTAGTGATAGCACTAAGTAAGGTTCTATTCGTACGTTCTACCTCTCCATTTGCCCTAGGACTTCGCACTGCTGTTTTGATATGTTTGATGCTGTTTTCTTCAAAAATATGTATCACGAACGGCTTTTGCAACAACATATTTGGTGAATGCGTCAGTTAACATGATCAAATACTGATTTCCTAATGAACTTTTAGTAAATGGACCTAAATGATCGATATGAACCGTATGGAATGGAATAGGATGGGTTTCTGAAAAATGGTATTCTCGCTCTTGTTTTCCACCTGGCCGCTTGTTGTAGCAACAATCTACACATGAGCGTATATATTTTTTTTATATATTGCCGCATTCTCTGAAACCAGAATGTTGATGATACTAACTGAAGAGTCCGTTCGGACCCGAAATGTCCACGATCGTTGTGATACATCTTTAAGATCTGCCAACGTACCCCAGTTGGAACGACCCACAATTTCTTTCCATCGACATTCCTGAATAATTTATTGTCCTTAATTACATAGTCTATACAGAGCTGTTTTGTAATATTATCTTTTGTTTTGCTCTGAATTTTTTTAATTATTTCAACCAGCTTAGGATCCTGAATTTGTAAGGGTGCTAGCCAATCTAAGTTGTTTATTTCGACTTTGAAAATATTATTCTTATGTAACTCCGGCTCAATAGGCCCTCCCACTGGTTGTCGGCTTAATGCATCCACGTGCTGCATGTGTTTGCCAGGTCTGTGAATAATAGTATAATCAAACTCGGACAATCTCAGCCACCATCTTGAAATTCGTCGATTTAGTGCCGTTTTCGCCTTAAGGCTTTCCATTGCCTGGCAGTCTGTAATTATCGTGAAATGTTTGCCCAGAATATACATTCTAAAGCGTTCTAAGCTTTCAGTGACTGCTAGTACTTCGAGCTCATGGCTAGAATAACAAGATTCAGTCGCAGAAGTGTGACGGCTGAAATACTGTACCGGTTTTAACGTTTGACCTACTTCCTGCATAAGAATTCCCAATAGTCCTACCACCGAAGCATCGGTGTGTACTTCATGCGTTGCTGACTTATCGTAAATAGTAAGAACGGGTTCTCCACATAGTAAAGTCTTTAATATTTGAAATGACTGCTCTTGCTCCGTTGACCACTGAAACTGCGCTTCTTTCCGCAAGAGCGATGTTAAGGGTTCAGCTAGTATCGAATAATTTTGAATAAACCTACGGAAATATCCACTGAGGCCCAAAAATCGTCTTACATCATGAATGTTTTTTGGCGTACTATATTCTGATATAGCCACTGTTTTGGAACCCGGCTTAATTCCGTCCTTTGTTATAATGTGTCCCAGTATCTCAACTTCCGTATAAAAGAACTTACATTTTTGCAATTTAAATGTCAGACCTGATTCCGCAATAACACAAAGAAGGCGCCGTAATTTCGCTTCCCCTTGCTCAAATGTACAACATGGTATTACTAAGTCGTCTAAGTATACCAGTAAGGTTTCTTCACCAACTTTTCGTAAAATACTGTTCATTGTGCTTTGAAACACAGCTGGAGCATTCTTCAAACCAAAGCTCATTCGTTTGAATTCATACTGCCCATTATCTGTACTAAATGCGGTGTATTTTCTGGACGTCACCTCAATGGGTATTTGGTAATATCCAGATATTAAGTCCAAACATATGAAATACTTAAACCCGGAAAGTTTTGTAAGTTGTTCTTCAATATTGGGCATGGGAAAAGATTGATTTAGGGTTATTAAATTCAACTGTCTATAATCTATGCACAATCTGTCCTCGTTATTTTTTTTCTTTACGAGCAGTAATGGCGAGGAGTACTCAGAGACACTTTCCTTTATTACGTCATTTTTTAATAACTCGTCAATAATTGTTTGCACTCTGTCGCGTTCAGTAAAAGCTAAATGATAGGGTCTCTTATGTATAACTTCATTGGATGTTAGTTTTATGGAGAATTCAGATATTTTACTAAGTCCTATTTCCGACATATTCTTGGCAAAGCCATTTCGAAATTCGTTAAGACATTTTAAAAGACTGACAACGGACTCCTTTGGCATTTCCTCGTTGTAGTGGATATCGGTCAATAAAATTAGGTTGGAGTTTTTATCGATAGCATTGCATTGAACAGAACAAGCTCTCTCGAACTTAAGTGTTTTATGCTCCTTAACAACTTTTATGTGCTCCAGGTCTAAGAAATCCCTGCCGATTAGTATTTCAATTTTAATTAATGAGTCGTCAACAATTTGCAAATAAATGTGAGCAGATATGTCATCGATAATTACTTCCACAAATATTTTTTCTAATGACTGAAAACATCCGCCTCCAAAACCCAATAGCTGTTGTGGGCTAGAAATCGGTTGAATATTTAAGGCGACAAAACTCGTTCTTTGAATAATGCTACAGTCGCTGCCAAAATCAATAAATGCTATACGTTTGCTTCCATTAACACTTATTACTTTGTGGTATTCATCTGTCGTGTTTACCAGATTCACACGACGTTCTACCACATTGGAAACTTTATTATCCTTTGGCATGTTGGTGAATGCACATTGTGCTTCTGTGTGCCCACTCCTATTGCAAGAGTTGCACCTCGATCGACGAGGTGGTTTAGGACAATGAATGGAGATGTGATCACGCTCAGAACAATTGAAACAGATTCTATTCTCAGGTGGTTTTGTAAAAGTGTAAGTATTTCGCCCAAAATTTCTTTGCTGTTCCGAGTTGTAACTAAAGTTTGCCTGATTGCTATCAAATCGTCTTGTGTCAAAATGAAATTTATTCATGTTTTCAAAAATGTTCAGCTTATAAAGCAATTCATTCGTTGTACTAAACGAAGTTCCTGATAAAAGATTTAAAATCGAAACATTTCGTAGTCCCGATATGATATATTTACATACAGCTGGGTCGGATAGCTTGGCTTTAGAGCCCAAAGCACACATTGAAAAGAAATAGGTTTCTAAATCTTCGTTGTTTTGTCGGAACCGTTGAGAAAGTTGTGCGTGAATATCGGCTTCATTAACTAGGCAAGGAAAACTTTCTAACAATTCTTTGGAAAATAAGGCAAATGAGCTAAATATCTCTCTTTGGCCGTCAAACCAAATACGAGCAGCACCTTTCAATTTGGTTGCCATTGTAAATAAAATCAGTTTATCGTCCCACCCGTACACTCTTTCAATAAATTGAGATGCAGCGAGTCCAGTTAATTGTTCGGCTGGGTCAAAGCTGGGTAATATATCCATAACATCACGAGGATTGCTAAATGTATGCATTTTTTCGGTCGTCCTTGGTTGATCTTGGTTTTTAGTCTGGGACAGCTCTTCACATTTCTGCTCCAGTTCTGATATTTTGTTTCTCAAGAGACTTATTTGAGATTCCAAAACTTCTACATAATTCGAGTTGTCAATTTTTTGGTTAATCGGTAGATATTCTGTTGATACTATGGGTTCGCTGTCTGAAACCGAGTTTGTTCGCGAATTCGGCCTTCCAATATTCGACAATAGTCTCTCCCTAAGCTCTTGCAAATTTCCCTGTGCTTTAAGATTTCTAACTTTTAAATGCTGTTTTAATGTCTTAGTCGTCATACGCCTAACTTTTTGTTCCGTTAACACAGGATTTATATCTTTGTCTCCGCTTTCAATCTCAATCAAATTTTCGTCAACAAACTTTCTTTTGCGTGTGTTAGGTTTCACCTTTAAAGAAGTCATCTACATCCGTAGTAAACAAAATGAAATGAAAGAAAAAAAATAGATAATATGTGATCAAATGGATAATATCGTCTCCTTTTTATTTTTAATATATCTATCCTTATTGTCAACTCTCCAACCAAACACAATACCCAATACACTCTTCCCCAAATACTCAAATCAGTTTCTTTTTTTTTTCTCATTCGTTTTTTTTTTCTCTCTTTTCTTTGTTTCGACAAGTCTTTCAATTACTCTTTTCGAAACATTTTTATTATGTCTGCAGTAAACACATATTTGTGTCGACGAAATCTCAAACATACCGAAAAAAGATTTCTTTGGATGGGAGGCCCAATCAGTAATGAATCGTTTAGGGAGTTTCCGCGCGCGTCTTTAAACGAACCGTCGAATACAACACGAAGTTTCGTTGTGGTACTGTCTGGCTTAAGAACTGCGTGATGTGGTAGGTAGAACACATTAGGCTTCGAAATTTCAGATGTTGGTATCCTACGCATGTGCCCCAGCGACAAGTATTCTGCCAAGAACGTTGAATACGACTGAGCGACAGCATTATTTTTGGAAAATTTCCTTTCCATTGCCGACAAACGAGAAATTGCACCACTGACGGTGCTATCGAAAACAGGTTGCGTTTTAAAGGGAAGCTTGACGATATATCTACCATCTTCACCCCTCTGGTGATTTGAATTAAATGTTCTTCAATGGCCTTATCTTCCATTGAAACAATTGGTGTTGGGTCAACTTCTTCAATTGTCCAAAAGGCCTGTAAAGTCGCGTCGATATCGAGGATCGAGTGATGGGACCGAATGCTTTGTTCCACGCCCGAGTATATTTGTCCAGCCAAAAATAGTTTTTTGTGCAATTGCTTTACCGTTTGAGCCTCGAACGAATTCACCTTGAAGAATTTCCCATACCTTATCCGCACCAAGCAAAATGTCTACAGCATTTGGTTGGTTGAAAGAAGGATCGGCTAAGTTCAGATTTGAAATATGATCCCAATCCTTTATGTCGAACGAAACAGATGGTATGACTGAGGTTATTTTTGATAAGATGAAAGTATCAACAGAAATACTAACTGTATCAAACCGAGAGACAATGACCATCGAAGTTAGACCCCTAGATGTCCCAGCACAGGTAGAGCCAATCCCACTTATTGGGATGCGAGCATTGGTTCGTCTAAGGCCGAGTCTTTGAATACAAGATTCGGTGACGAATGAAACCTGTGATCCAGACTCTATTAGAAAGCGAACAAGCTGATATTGTCCTTTGCTATCACGAACTTTACCAACCGCTGTAGGTAACAGGGTTTGTGGAACACACTGGGCGAAGTTAATCGTATGGTTTGTAAGGAGATGAGTTGGGTGAGACGATGATGACAATGAACACGGAGGTGTATTTGGATCAGACACTTCAGCTGTGTTCTCCAAGACCAAATTGTTATTTGAGTTGACTTTGAGAGGATGAACAAGCGTATGATGACGAGAGTTGCAGCTTCTACAACGAAACTTTGATTGGCAACGAGCTGAGTTATGACCATCCCGCAAGCAATTAAAGCAAAGTCTTTTAGACTTGACAAACTCCTTCTTTGTCACTATATCCATTGCGATGAATTGTTCACATTGCGAAAGAGAGTGTAGTGAACAACATTTCGGACACTGATTTGATGGCAAAGCGTGCGTAGTTTTGAAAGCTGGAGGCTTCTTGACGGATTCACGAATGTTTCCACGACACGATTCGAGAGCCTCACAACGTCGCTCGAGAAAGAGTAAGAACTGCTTTACAGTCGGGTATTCCAAATCAACGCTATCCGCTGACCAAGCATGTCGAGTGTCTGGATCCACTTTGCTGATTAACGCGAAGATCATCCATGGATCTCTTTCTAACGAATTGAGGGAATCAAGACCTCGTACGACTGTAGTACCCCGCACCACCTGTTCATCTGCGTTTCACCTATTCCCATACACTTCCTATTTGCCAACCACAACTGCTTGCAGAACCATATTACCATATTACCGCATACCAAAAATGCATGCTCTTCAATATTTCCAACAAGTCGCCTCACTAGGTCAATGTCAAAGCATATCACACATATCGCCGACAGAACCCATAAACAATTTGAGTAATCGCCACAGAACCCATAAACAATATGAGTAATGGGACAGCAAGGGAACTCCACTTCAGTTCTGTACACATATGCTGATGTCGCACTGTGTGTAACTAAGGCGAAGTGAGAATGACATGCTGGTAATTCTGACGCACATATGCTGATAATGCACTATGCGCAGCTAGGGCAAAACGCCAATGACTTGTTGCGACATCGATGGTATTTTAGGTTGCGAAGGTATGAAGGACTGCATCAGCATGGTTGAGCAACGCATTTCCCAGAAGTGCGAAAGAATGTATGTTGGAGGGGAACGCAAATGAACATGGATGAACTAGGAAAGTAGTATAAAAGGACTGAGAATTTTGGAAGCAAGGTAGAGTTAAGAATAACACCAAACAAGATAGACTGCAGCCCAGCTTAAGACAGCGGGTCTATTCTTAATAATAATAATAACAATTATATAACCAATAAAGCAAACTAACTACAGAGTCGCAGCCCAGCTTAAGACAGCGGGCTCTGTAACAAAACTAAACGAACATTTTTTTTTATTTGTAAACTCTCCGTTTGGTACTCTTCTCCCGGTAACACGGGAAAGCACGGTACCAAATCGTAACATTTGGTGGCAGCGGTGGGATTCCACGAAAAAAGGGATCCACTCTACCAAAGAACGAGTCTACTTTGCACTCGATGCGTACTGGGGCTATACACCAGCAGTAAAAAGTGAAAATGAAAGTCCCGAAGATCGTAAGACCTGGCGAATTCTCTACGCGAGACGCCGGAGGCAAACAGTTGGGCAAGTGTTAAAAGACCAGGTGTAACACACAACTCTAGGGCGTGAAGCCTACCTGGCAATTCAACATCAGAAACAGCAGCAGCAATTCAACACCGGAAATAACAGCAGCAATACGAGCGATCACCATACGAGAAGAAACAGCAGCAGCAATTCAACATCGGAAATAACAGCAGCAATAAATATATATATCGTAAGCTATAATTGTAGTCCTATCATAGAAACAAAAATATTTTTTTTTTAAAACAAACACAACATAATAGTGTATCATAGTGGTTTTTGATTCAATTCCTACACGCCATACTCACAAAACACAAAATTTTTCCAACATTTCACTTACAAATTCTTTCCAACATTACTACCCGAAACCAAGCTAAGAGAATCCAGCTTTTTGAACAACTCCCCTTTTTCCCACATTCCCTGGAAGAAATCGAGTGTTCAGAATCTGACGCCACCATGACAGAATATAAAGTTAGTCTAAACGACATCTATAACATTATCCCAGCCTTCAGCGGAAATCCTGAAGAGCTCAACAAATTCATAGCGTGTGGCAATATATTGTTCACCTCAATAAAAACAGAAGCAGAACACAAACTTTTCTTGGAGGTCGTGAAAACGAGACTCCAGGGACCGGCATTCGAGCTGGTCCAACTAAAGTCATTCACCAACTGGAGTGAACTAGTCTCGGAACTAGAGAGGCAATTTAAAGAGCAAAAGTCTCGTTCCTCGGCACAAAATGAGCTGCTAAACGCGAAGCAGAGGCTGACGGAAAGTGTAAAGGAATTTGGTGATCGCATTAATCGATTGCTAACCTCCTTGAACTCCGCTACCTTTGCCAGCACTAGCAACGAAGCCGTACGGAACTTCCTAGCCAACGAAAACGACCGGTTAGCAATACAGGTTTTCGAAGACCGTCTTCGAAACCAAAATTTAAAATTTATGGTCCAAGCGCACGGGGAACTCGACCTAAGGAAGGCCATCGCGTACGCAGAAGAACATTCAGTTCGACTCGAGCGTACTGCAGAAGCCAACCTTAGGGAAAACAAAAAATACCCAGCTAAGTCTTCCTCCTCTAAGCCCATCTGCCAAATCTGTAACAGGGTTGGACACACATCCACCACCTCTTACAAGAATCAAAATCTAGTCTCCACTCCACGACTTATCTGCCAAACCTGCAACAAGATAGGACACACGTCCGCAACCTGTTACAGGAACACGAACCTCCCCAATTTCATTCCCCAACAAATAAAAAGAGAAGTGCAATATTTAAGATGTACATATTGCAACAAACTCAACCACCACCAAAACGAATGTAGGACACGTTTGGCTGAAATTGAAGCTGCTTCACAAACTACACACCAACAACCCAACCCCTCACAGATACACCCTAACAGAAACAATTTTAATAATTCCCCTCGAAATACACGCCGCGATGTCAGACATTATAGCACGTCAATCGAAAATAACGCGGGAAACGGATCGACTCGGGGAGATGGTGTCGACAATCATCCCCGAGTACAAGTACAAGCCGATGTCCACAAAACCCTAAATTAAATTTTAAAATATACGTACCATTTTGCCCCAAACGTTCGGAGCCGGTGGTACAAATAAAACTCTATCCCTCAGAAAAAAAAAATGCTACATTCTTGATTGACACAGGCGCCGATATCAGCCTCATAAAAACAACAAGATTCGAAACTAACATATCCAGTAGAAACAAATGCACAGTATCCTCAATATCAGGAGAAACATTCTCTACAATGGGAGAAATTACAGGAACTTTGGAATTCCAAACGTAAGATCACTTGATTCTTCTGGAACATCCGTTCCAAGTGATACCCAAGCATTTAAGTTTAGCATATGATGGTATACTCGGTAACGATTTTTTAACAAAATTTAATTGTTACATAGATTATGAAGATAGGGAGATAGAGATAAAAACAAACGGTATGGTTACTACTGACCAATATAAAAAAAGACTCAGCAATAATCAATAAGCCTGAGCAAAGCGTAAGCCTGAGGAGAAAAGTGCCTCTGCAGAAAATAAGACTGCGATAAAAATAAATCCAGCTAAACGTAAGACTAAGGCAAAAGAAAACTTAGCAGACAGTAAGACTGAGGTAATGAAACTAAATAAACAAACTAAATATGAGAAGGAGACCACTATTTTATTGAAACTCCGAACACAGCAAGTAGTAGAGATTCCATTTAGAGAGAAAGAAGTAATGGAAGAAATAATAATAAAGAAGGAAGAAATTCTACCAGGTATATACATAGGTGAAACCTTAACCCAACAAAAAAATTGTAGAATCAACATATTAATGATGAATACCTTGGACACTGACCAAGAAGTAAACATAAACAGTATCAAACCAAAATGGGAAAAATTGAATAAATTCGAAGTAGTCAAGGCAGACGGATTAAGAGATCCGGTAAAGAATCGATTGAAGAAATTGGAATCACTCTTAGAATTCCAACATTGCAACACTGAAGAAAAGAAGTCTGTTCTCGACATTTGTCGAGAATACAATGAATTATTCTACATAGAAGGTGACCACCTTACTCATACCAATACTACACACCACAAAATAATAACGGACGAAGGAAAACCACCCCTGTATATTAAACCATATCGCCTCCCAGACAGCACTAAGGAGGAAATACAAAAACAGGTAAATGAAATGTTACAAGATGGTGTGGTGCAACCAAGCTATAGTCCTTGGAATTCACCTCTACTATTAGTTCCAAAAAAAGCAGGTCCAGATGGTACTAAACGCTGGAGAGTTGTTGTCGATTTTAGAAAATTGAACGAAGCAACTATTGGAGATGCTTATCCTTTACCCAACATCACAGATATTCTGGATCAATTGGGAAGAGCAAAATATTTTAGTACCCTCGACTTAGCCAAAGGTTTCCACCAAATTCTTATGGACAAAGCAGATAAACACAAAACGGCATTTAGTACTCCGTTTGGACACTACGAATACAATCGTATGCCCTTCGGTCTAAAAAATGCTCCTGCCACATTTCAGAGACTTATGAACAACGTTCTAATGGGACTTCAAGGAATTGAATGTTTTGTTTACGTAGACGATATAGTCATCTACGGATATGATTTAAACGATCACAATACTCGTCTTATAAAAGTGTTCAGCCGCCTTCGAGAACATAATCTAAAGCTTCAGCCAGAAAAATGCCAATTCATCAGAAAAGAACTAATATATTTGGGACACATAATCACAGAAAACGGCATAAAACCAGATCCAGAGAAGATAAAAACAGTCACCACTTATCCACAACCGACAAATGTAAAAGGTATAAAATCATTCCTAGGGTTTGTCGGGTATTACAGAAGATTTATCTCTGACTTCGCCAAAACAGCAAAACCTTTAACTAACCTTTTGAAGAAAAATGTCACTTTCAAATGGGACGCCTTTTGCGATGAAGCATTTAGAACCTTAAAGCAAAAGATCGTTAATCCTCCTATATTAGCTTACCCTGATTTCAGTCAAGAATTCGTAGTAACAACAGACGCAAGTGACTTAGCATTAGGAGCAGTCTTATCACAGGGAACTATAGGACAGGATAAACCAATTTGTTTCGCCAGCAGAACACTTAACAGCGCAGAAACACGATATACAACAACAGAAAAGGAATTATTAGCCATCATCTTCGCAGTCAAACAGTTTCGACCATACATCTACAATACTAAATTTACTATATACACCGATCACCGGCCGTTACAGTGGTTAATGAACCTAAAAGATCCGACTTCACGACTAGCACGGTGGAGAATTTTGTTAGAAGAATATCAGTATAAAATCATTTATAAATCAGGAAAATGCAACACTAACGCAGATGCATTGAGTCGAATACCTAGCAATCAGAGTAACAACGTCATGGCAATTACGCGTAATCAAAAGAAAATACTGGAAGAAAATAGTTCGCCACAAAGTAAACAAGACGAGATACAAACAATTTCCAGTTTTTCCTTAATAGAAAAGAAAGGTACGGTTTATCAGGACAAAAATCTAAAATTTCAAGCAATAATACTGCCTTTAGTAAAATCTTCAGAAGAAAAATATCTTCAAGACTTAATACCAAACTTTGTTAAACCAGACGTAGCAAACATTTCGGAAACCGAATTCGGATATGTAATTACGTTACCAATACCATTTAGAAGTCACAAAGACGAATTAGTAACTGAAAAATGTTTCATCAAATTAAGGGATATCATAAATAAGAACCGAATAAAATTAATCGGTATCACAATCCCAAATCTAGGTAACAACATAAAAAACGCCGTCAAAATATTAATAGAAAAGGTTTTTGACAAAAACGATATTCAGATAATCCTATATAGTAACGACAGAGTCACCTTAAACGACCAAGAAAGTATCAAAAAGATTATATTTGAATACCATGATTCACCCTTTGGGGGACATTAAGGAGTCACTCGAACACTCAGGAGAATTAAGTCCAAATACTTCTGGCCCACAATGGCAAAGGACATAACTGAGTACATTCGAAAATGTGCCTCCTGTCAGGTTAATAAGAGCAGGCGAAATCCGCCCATACCCATGAAGATCACGACCACTAGTTCAAAACCATTTGAACGGATCGCGTTAGATATAGTTGGACCCTTACCAGCGAGTTATGATGATCATAAATACCTTCTAACCTTCCAAGACGATCTTACCAAATACTCTGAAGCATATGCTCTCTCCAATACTGAAGCTTCAACAATAGCAAGAGTTTTCTTCGAAAACATAGTTTGTCGACACGGCATTCCGTTCTCACTACTAACAGACCAAGGTGCAAATTTTCTAAGCAAAATGTTTTTAGAAGTGTGTTCGTTAATGAAAATAAAAAAACTAAACACAACACCATATCACCCGCAAACGAATGGAGCGCTAGAACGCAGCCACAAAACTTTGACTGAGTATTTACGACATTACGTCAACCATGATCCACTTACATGGGATACCTGGATACCCTATGCGATGTTCGTATATAACACGACTCCCCATTCAAGTACAGGCTTTACGCCATATGAATTGCTCTACGGTTACCCAGCAAACGTACCTAGCAAATTCGCACAACAACCAAACATTTCATATAATTATGATAATTATGCGAATGAGTTGAAGGCACGATTGCAACACGGATACCAAGCAGCGAAGGAAATACTGAACAAGAAAAAGGAAAGCTCTAAAAAATACTTCGACGCAAAAACCAACACCAAAATATTTAACGTAGGTGATAAGGTCTTACTCAAAAATAACGCTAGAAAAAACAAGCTATCCCCATTATGGGAAGGTCCATTCGAAGTCATTAAAATAATATCCAACGAAAACACTATAATTAAAGTTAAAAACAAACCCAAATTAATACACAACAATAACCTACAGACTTACTACGAATAAATACACTCACCACGTTCACACGTACAATTTTACCTCAAACAACTACTTACATTTACACACCCAGATAGGCTTACCTATAATGTCAAGTCCTAAAAAAAAAAAAATTCTGCTCAATCCTCTTCTTTCAAAAGATGGAGTCGACATACTACGAGCCAGATTCAGAATGGAGACTGTCTAATACGGTAACTCAAAGGGAACTCCGGTTACGTCGTGGAACTATTAAGATTGGCAGAGGATACCCAAACGACATAGAATTAGATACTCCACTTGTGTCCCCTGGTCAATCAGCAATACACATAGATCTCAACGATCAAAGAGTGCACATAGCAGACTACCATGTCTCACGTGGAACATATATAAATGGAGAAAGACTCACCCCTTGCACTATACGGGAGCTCCATTTCGGGGACACAATAGGCTTTGGAGTATGGGAAGAAGATTTCGAAATAGACTTCTGCCCGACCTATGTCCTGAAAGGTCCCCTCCCACGACGCTGGAACCCCGTAACACGTACTCCACCACACCAAATCGAATATGACAACGATTCAAACGATGGGTACGAATCCTCGGACACGGTAGTATGGGACCCACTTAATGATTAAAAAAAAAAATTTTGTATATATATATAACATATAGATAACAATAAAGTTCTTACCGAACATTTTAATACACCACACGCAACACACTCACTCATACACAAAGATACACACTTCACACAAAAAAAAAATAGTCACCTCACCAACCTTCTCATTACTTAAATTTCCAGAACATGGATATACGCCTATTCATAATAGTATTACCAACCATTATTAATGCAACTCTCCAAGTAAATCAAATACAAGAAAACCCAGGGATATATTTCGAAGAACTAGGAAAAGCGGAACTCTTTTCTAATGAATGGAAACTGATAGTCTACTATGATCTCGAAAAACTCACGCAAGCCTTAGTTCATGCAGATCACTACGTAAATGAAATCAACTCACTATGTAAACAACTAACAGGTATAGCAAACTTCGAACTCATATGCGACAGCTCAGTAACCGAAATAACCCACTTAATGGAAGATATTAAATTAAAGTACAGTATTCTGCAACCAAAAAATAGGAAAAGGAGAGCATTAATAAATATGGTAGGCACATTAAGCAAGTCACTGTTTGGAACATTGGATGACGACGACGCTAAATATTATGACCGTCAAATAGATAAATTGCAAACAAATGAAAAACACCTACTAAAACTAATAAAAAACCAAACACTAATCATAGAAACTACAGCAAACATATTCAAGAAAACTGAAAGTACCATGGAAGACCAATTAAAGGCAATAAATTCAAAATTTGACAATGTTAAGTACATGCTCGAAAATCTAATCAATCAAACTTCCGACCAATCCACTCTTATAAAAATGGAATCCCTTACATCATTAGTCACACTTCTAATAATTAGATACGAAAATACGATTTCAGACATTCTGGACATACTCACCAATGCTAAAAACGGCACACCTCACCCGTCTATAATTACCCCCGACCAGTTAAACTTGGTATTAATAAACATTAAACAACAACTACCCAGCGATACAAAGCTTTCATCCCTTATAGACAATAATAATATTCTCCTCCTATACCAGATTAGTAAAATGAGTGCCACAATAATAGAACAAAAAGTAATCTATGAATTTCTAATCCCTCTTCCATCTATCGAAAATTATCACATTTACAAAGTAATTCCATTACCCACTCGCTTCATGACAAACTTCGTATTTATACAACCAGCTATGAAATACATACTCATCGATTATAGGAAAGAACACTACTATAATATCGACGAGGAAGAATTAAAACAATGCAAAACCCAGAAAAATCAATTCTTATGCGAAATAGCTCACCCTTTATTCAACACAAACACTAACAATCCTCCATGTGAAATTCAAATACTACAACGTACCAACACATACCCGGCCAATTGCGATATAAGAGAATCGAATATCCCAACAGTATGGATACAACTATCACATACTAACACGTGGTTGTTCTCATCCATCAACGAATACTCTTTTGACGAAATTTGTCAAGATACACTTACGACGTATTCCCTAAAAAACACAGCCACTTTGCAACTCTCTGGAGATTGTTACCTTAAAACAAAAGAGCTAACAATCCGAGCAAACAAAGAAAAAAGCACATACATCCATAACACCTTTATACAATCCCTTAACATTTCCACTATTTTAACAAACTATACTAGTAGATCATGGAACGAAACAAACAAAACCACATTCGTTAAATTTTCAAGTCAAGACGACTTAAAATCACTCTCGGCGCAGTCGGATATTTTCCGAAGAGTTCTCACGTTAGAACTCTGAAGCGATGGCAGTTGCATTAGCGTTTCCAAAAGACTATTGATAATGTACCGCGGCCTATCATACCTCCTTTCCAGTCTTTCCCATGCCTGTTCATATGTGGCGTCAGACAATGGGATAAATTACCTCGTATCGCACGCAAAACCGAAAGACTGAGATCTTGGCTCATCTTGAACGCGAACTATTCAGGTAGGTATATGTGCGAAATGTGTATGTGTAAAGGTATATAACTTTTATAAACCTGGGTGCGAATTCTAATTTCGGTTGTCACACAAATAAACTATATTTTTATGCGAAATTCACACTAATTAAGGGGCATGCAGATCAAATTGTTCATGCAAGTATAATATAATGCACGTGAGTATCAAAGATCTTTCCACGAACCCGAACGAAAAGGTACTTCGAAATGTCCAAAAGGTGTGTGAACAGATATTAAGTTCTTACTACCACTTGCCAAAGTCAATTGAATTACTTAATTAACGCACACTAAGTTTACATTAGTACCAAAGTCAAAGCAGGCAATGATCGCACGATGTAGATTACGATTAGCGGCAGTTCCGTTAGTTACAACAGAAGAGATGTGTTTGTGTGATATCCAAATCCGGCTCGATTTGGACCAAAAAGATGTCTGCGAATATACAAAGCGGTATTGATTTTCTGACGAAAGGTATTCTGAAGGACCAGCACTTGAGCGAAGCAAACGTAATTACCCAAGAGACCAAGCAAAACAACAAAATTATAATTCCAATACAAAGCGTCAATGGTTTATTGGTACTTAGCTCTTCTGTGGTCGAAATCCAAGTGGCCGAGAAATCGATCTTGACCACTGTGGGTTAGATCATACAGTAGGTAATTCTAAACAATTTTTTACATAAACTTCGAATTTTAGAGAATATACGGTAAACATATTTGAGAGCGAGAGCAAAGCAGTACTAGTAATGTTATGTGTGGTGAATTAATAACTTTAAGGTATGGTGTTTGTGTTTGGCAAAAACAAACAATATATAACGAACTTAACATTTAAACAAGAACATAGAGCAATTGAAAAATAGTTCCGAACAGGACCCCTACTACCAAGTCCGACCGAAGCGCTTAACATGATTCTTAATTTGTTGCCAGTGGATCTGAAACATTGCAGTTAGATTGAAAGAATCCGAATGCTGGTCCGAAAGTTCACATCAAGGACGTATATCTACTGACTACACAAGACTCCAACTCAACTTCCGTAAAAACTTGTATGTATCAAAGACTTAGCTCTTCTCTTTGCATATCATAAGCGAAGGAAGTTCACCCTCCGCTGGGATATGTTAAGAGAGAAATCCTCCAGCACTTCACTTCAAGACGGAGACTAGGTAAATGAACCTGACGAACTGCGTCATTTCAAGGAAGATTTGGACAGACATGATCTCAGATATTATAGACAATTACATTTTAGTTTGAGCATTACAACGCTAATAAAATAAGCTACGTTAATTGTTATCCAGTGCTTGTTTTTGGATTTCAATAATCATTTTCTCATTCCTTCAATAATCAATGTTCTGGAAAAATACCTGTCAAATATTAAACTTGTTTTCTTCAAGTTGGAAGAGAGTTAGCCCGTGTGTACAGCTTAAGAAATATTAGCAATTTTCCCAGATCTGTGTTCGAATTTGTTTAATACGAGTCTCTAATCGTCTAATTCTGTTTACAGTTATTAAAGAGGTGTAGGTGTATACTGTCAGCTTTATTTATAAACGTATTATAAAGAGTGTATAAAGTTATGCACTCCCTAAAATGTCTCTAAACGCATAAAGCTTATTTATAAAAAAAAATTCATAGAGCTTGTATAACCTAAACGCGCTTGGACGTTGTATAGAGCCTGTATAGAGGTGGAATAGTATCGAAATGTCATTTTGACTTAAAAAATCTGTCACATTTTATTTTAAATGAAATCAAAAGTAAATTGGATACGTTGTATCGACATTTTTATTTTCAATTCTACAAGTATCCTCGATAAGAAATGTGTACAGATATGAGATTTCTGTTTTAAAAATTTGTTTTTTATTTGCATAAGACTACCGTATCATGGAGTCCGAAATCTCCCAACTTTTTTCTTTTTACTTTTCCATTTTTTAATTCCTATTTGTATTTGAATTTGCATTTTTTACAAGCTGCTTATTTTTTTATTTTTATTTTCCGACAGATAAATGTAATAGATTTCCCCCTTTCTAGTACCTTTTTTGACGAAAGCCTTGTATAACTAGTATGCATGGAAAAAGGTTTTACAAATAAGAATTTTTGGAAGGGTGTATAAAGGCTGTATAAATACTTAAACAATGCATAACTATACAGTTGTTTAGGCGCGCTTTGCGAATTCTAATAAATAAGGCGTATAATACCACTTATCACCACGTTTAAACTCCCGAATAGAGTATAAATTATAAACAAATACCAACAAGTAAATAATATATAGAATACCAATAATAAATATAAACTTCTATAAAAGTGACAGCAACAGCGCGGCGTGCTTAAATTGTTAAACAAATCCATTTACATAGCTGCTGATGTTATCGCCTCAGTATCTTTGTTTACTAAATAATATACCTATAAGTACTTCGTATTTATATTTAAATATACACTTTATTTTCCATATCATGTTTGCTGACAACTTTAACAATTATAAATATATATAATTTTCAACGTGGCGGTGAGATTATTTTAAGCCATTGCACAAAAGTTAGAGGGCACACATCTTTCGTCAAGTACATAGAACAGGAAATCCATTTCCGGCACTGAGTAGTTAAAAACACGTTAATTATTATATCCAGCTGTCATTTTATAATGACACATTTTTTATTTTCAATCTTTTTTAAACAAATCCTTAAAAAATGTAATTAAATAACACTTTGTTAAAGCAACATATTTGACTTAATCCAGTCTATATATTTCGCAATGTCAGCGTACACCACATACCCTTCTAAATCACATTGCTGTGCACGATTTAATAGGGTAGCTGATACTGTTCCCCTTAGCATCCATTTTTTTTTTTTTCGCATCATCAGACCGCTACCTGAGTCGCCTGTACAAGGGCCGCTTCTGTCCCTATTGCCAGCGCACAGTGTTCGATTTGACGTTAGATAGTAGAGTTTCTCATTCGATCGTATACAAGTCAACTCGGAGACAATTGTTGCACGTACCAACTTTGGAATTGAGAACACGCCTGTGTGTGCTTCACCCTTACCCCAGCCAACAACAATGCCATTTCTGCCTTCAATGAAACGAACATCTGTAGGTCCTTGCCATAAGCATACTGGCCGGATAGCTGGCGAGAAGCTAAATGAAATAATAGAAATTAATTATTATTAGTTTCGGAATAAAACTGTTTTAAAAATTAAATAAAAGGTTTGTTTGATGTGGCTAGCACTAGTGCGCACTGAGAAATGTCAGCTAATTTTAACGCCTGTCAAAAACCCTGCAGAACCCTGAAAATTCGGTTTCTATATCAAACGCAAAATGTTGCCCTGAAATCTGTCAGTTTTTGACATTGACAAATATTCATCTGTTGGCAACACTTTTTTCCGTTTATTGTTAAAAATGAGTGAACTCAATTCTGAATTTTGGTTTGCCATAATGCAAATAGTTAAAGAAAGTGTTCGCATTATAGATGATCAGCCTTATTTATTAGAATTTGCTAAACACGCCTATACACCTGGAGGTCAATTCTCGTTCTGTGAAAGTGTGAATCGAATAAATCGTTTTCACATTCGCTCTCACACATTCCTTTAATTTTTTCGATTCACTCAGTACTAAAAATCGATCCTCGTTCTATAAGTGAAAATATCGTGGTGAGTTTAGTATCGTATACTGTGTTGTATGATATCAGGTTCTCAATTTTCTAAACTCTCACTAAAACATTCACTTGCAAATGAGAACGTGAAAAAAAATTATTCATATGAAAAATTTTGAAGTTTGGTTTCACATTTTCGTAGAACGAGAATTGAAATTGCTGTGAAAGGGTGAAAACATTTTCGTTTCACTTTTTCACAGAACGAGAATTGACCCCCTGTATTGATATGCAGTGTATAAGTATTTATACAGCCCTTATACACCCTTCCAAAAATTCTTATTTATAAAACATTTTTCCATGCATACTAGTTATACAGTTCTTGTGTCAAAAAAAGTACTGAAAACCAGAAATCTATTACATTTATTTGTCCGAAAAGATAAAAAAAACCTAAGCAGCTTGTGAGAAATGCAAATTCAAATAGAAATAGAAAAAAAAATGGAAAAGTAAAAAGAAAAAGATGGGAGATTTGGGACTCCATGAAACGGTAGTCTTATGAAATTAAAACAAATTTTTAAAACAGCTTAAAATATCTCATATCTGCAAATATTTCCTTTCGATAATACTTGCAGAATCCTTGAAATTGAAAACAAAAAAAGCGTCGATACAATCTATCCAATTTATTTTTGATTGATTTGAGTGACAAATTTTTTAAGTCAAAATGACATTTCGACTATTCTACTAGAGGTAGAATAGTCGAAATGTCATTTTGACTTAAAAAACAACGGCTCTAAACAACGTCCAAGTCCGTTTAGTTTATACAAGCTCTATACAACGTTGAAATTTTTTTGTAAATAAGGTTTATGCGTTTAGAGACATTTTAGAGAGTGCATAACTTTATATAATCTTTATACCTAATACGTTTATAAATAAGGCTGGATGAGTTTAAAATTAATGACAGCAAGCGACATAACAGCAAAACTCAGCACTGAATTCTTGCCCCGAAAAAATAAACTGAGGTCAGTTCAGGGCGCAACTAGGGTGCCCTAAGTTATGCCAAACACAGGTTTTCAGTACCAGGGCGAGTTCTGTGCTATATCGAACGCATACGAGTTAACCCAGTACGCACTAGGGCCCACGTCAAACAAACCTAAAGTTCACGACTGGGTCACGGTATTCTTTCTCGTATAATGCGAGTTTGGCTGTTTGGCTGGAACGATCTGAATTGTCAATTTCACCTCGACATTAGTGTTTCATTCTCAATTTCGTTACAAATACACGGTACTCAGAATAGTTTAAAATATTAAATTTGAATAGCCAAATGTTACTGTAAATAGTTTCATAACAAACAACTTTTCTTGAAGTAATTGGAATGGAACGCCCCAATGAAAAACGACATAGCTTGGAATCTGTCACTCTTCGTATTGACCCAAAATTGATTGCGTTACTAGTTCATCTATTGCCGTTTATCCGACGGCATTCGAAAGATCTAATGGATAAATTCAAGCATAAGTACTCAGTAGCCTTATCGATGATTCCAATTTTCTTAAAAAGTCCATAAAAAAACCGGGACTGATATTTTACAACTAGAATCGTTATCGGCAGTGTGTTCGGTTTTTCGACAATGATCGAAAAGTATATATCATTCACCCAACCGATAATTTATTCAAAGTGAGGGCGCAGTGAAAATTGTAAACATCTAAAGTCTAAAAAAATTTCCTCTAGTGATTCACATTACATTTAAATCACAAGTGATTCAGTGAAAAATCCCTGTTAGCTTAAATAAGACTTATTGACTTATACTTTTCGCATGATTGACGAAGTCTACAGGAAAACTTAGCAATGGTCCTTTATCGAAACTTTAATGCAACCGATCAAAGTTGAGTTAACTATTTAGAGCAAAGGCGAAGCAACCGCTCTTTCTCTTCAAAGTTTCTATTATGCTATTTGGGTAATCGAAAAACTTACTTTACTTTTTCCAAGAGATGCACAATAGCTACATCCGCATCAAAGTTATCAACTTCCGGTCGGTAGTCCGGATGAACGATAAGCTTCTGTACACCCAAATTACCGGCATTCTCCCATTCGGTCAGACTATGTCGGTCCATAGACAATAGCAAATTCTCAATTTTAATACCCTCCATTCCTTCTTGGAAACAGTGAGCAGCACCAACCACAGTCCGCGCTGAAATAAGGCTCCCCCCGCAATGGAAAGACAACGTACCAACATTTCTCTTATAAACCGCAACAATCCACGGGAACCATAAACTAAGTATTAAATAGACCGTCAGCTCTTTCAACTTAAGAGAATTTGCCTACAAGCTGTTTTCGGTGTTACTATGTGCCAAAGTATGTGTGCCAATGTTAAAGTAAATTAGCGCACGCATACACTTGCACATACTAACCTGACAGATGCCTCTGACAGTTTTTTCCGTGGTAACATTGGAAAAAATTCAAATAATTCAAATAATTGCCCGTTATCGGGACGTGTTAAGAAAAGCGGTGGGTGTGGTGTGGTGAATTTAGTACCAAATTATATTAAAACGCATGGTAGGTATACATTATTAGGATTTCTTTCATTTTACCTTGATAATCTATATAGTACGGGATGTTTACATTTTTGTTGTAAACAATGGAAATCGATGAACTTATGAATCATTGACAAATATAAAAAAAAGAAGCTTATTAATATAAAAAAAATCTGATTACTATATAGGTAATGATTTTGAATCGAAGGAATTAAAAGAAAATTGTAAGCAGCAAAACTTAAATGTGTGAGACATATCAGTGCCCATGTTCTGTTATTATCACATAGATATACATATGTATTTATCACAAAAACGATATGAATTGAAAGAAAATGCTCCTGAGTTAAGTAAATAAATTTTCGCATCGATACTTTTTAAGCATTTTCTTTCAATTCATATCGTTTTTGTGATAAATATATCTATGTTATTATTACAGAACATGGGCAGGGTACAAATCAGTAAACATGTTTATTTCCAATGTGGGTACCTATACCTATATCTATATTTAAAGTTTCGTTCTTTCCCGTATACATTTTAAAGAAAATAAATTTTCGTTGTGTCTATTCGACTTTTTCTTTTTATAAAACAAAATTATTAATATTCTGGGCTCACGCAATTCATTTCAAATGTAATTTTTAAATAATTTTTAAACGGAATCTTCATGAAAAGATTGGGCCTTACTAAATTTAAGTACGAGTAGTTCACAGTGGTTATATCTACCTACGTGAAGTTAGCGCGCACTTTTTCTAGAATGAAAAACGTGAAATGCAGTTCGATAGACATTCGTTTGTAGTTGTTTGTAGTGAAATTTTTTTCGTTTGTAGTTCAACCGTTAGAAAGTTAGAAGCATTAGAAAAAAATTTCAGCGCGCACTTTTGAGCTTTTGAAATGAAAACCAGTCAGTTGCATTCGAAATCGTTTGTAGTTGTTTGTAGTGAAATTCTTTTTTCCCAGAAATGTCTTATTTCGGAGATATAAGGACATTTGTGTTTGCATCTATAACTCCGAATTTCCAATAGGCAGAATTTTTTTGAAATTACTGTTGCATTAAGCACATCCCAACTTAAATAACTGCATTTAAAATTTCTGAATTCACTCAAGCGTTACTTAATAAAACGCAATTAAAGTCAAAAAATGCATAATTTCACGTTTGCATCCATCATAGCGATTTCCCAACAACAACAAACCAACGGTAAACACATTTCCGCAAAGCATTCATCCGTGTCCATCGATATGAGTCATAATTTGTCAATTAGCAACAACAACCAATCAATAAAGCCCGATTTTATCCAAAAAAATTTTCTATTCCTTTGAATAACCTTAAAAAACGACCACTTTTAAACAATTTATAGCAACAAAAACATATATTTTGCAAACTCTGTACTCCTGGCTATCTAACCCAATTCAAATGATTTGGTTTTATCACAAATAACAACATTTTGATGCAACTTATGCAAACAGTAGTTTTTCATATAAACTCATATCAATATTTCGGTTATTAAGCAACTCAAAGTAGTGAAATCTATTTTTTTCTAATGCTTTCTATTAGATGCTTCTAATGGAATAAAAAAATGTGATCTTTTTTTCATAGATAACGGTTTATTCAAAATATAAGAAAATGGGTGAAACCTTCCGCGCAACCCGATTTAAGGGGACGGATATTTCAAATGGTGGACAACTACAAACGACAAAAACTGGTTAGTTGGTAGAAAGCATGTATGCTCTATCTAATAAAACCAAAAATGGCTAAATTGTTCCAACCAAAGAGAATATATATGCAATTTAAGCAGTCGACCTAAAACACTCGTTATCTCCGAAACGGTGCAAAGCCAAGTGATGAAATTTACTATTTTCAACAGTTTTCCACCTAACCAATCTAATAAAACACAAATTGTATCCATCCGCCTAACGGTTTACGATTTATATCAAATTTAAGCGAAATTGAAACTTAATTTTTTTTGTGAAGTTAGCGCGCACTTTTTCTAGAATGAAAAATGTGAAGTGCAGTTCGATAGACATTCGTTTGTAGTTGTTTGTAGTGAAATTATTTTCGTTTGTAGTTCAACCGTTAGAAAGTTAGAACCATTTGAAAAAAAAATTTCCAATCCCTTAAATCCGTGTTATCTCCGAAACCGTAGCAAGCAGAGTGATAAAATTTTCTGTATTTGAAAGTATCAACTTCACTAATCTAATAAAATTCAAATTGCGTCAATCGGCGTAACGGTTTATGATTTATTTGAGATTTAAGCAAATTCAGACCCCAATTTAAGGGGCTTATTACTCAAAAGCTGTTGAACTACAAACGATGAAATTCTACATATCTATTCTATATACCCTTCTTTACCTCTGATATAAAATAGAAGACAATCCCCATTAGAGAAAACTTTTTATTCGCAATTTAAGGGAAGCCTTAAATGGACTCAGTCGCTTATGGTCTCATTTTACTCATTTTTAAGCGATTCGATATTTCCATTCCTAAAACGCTTTGAAGCTTGAAATATGTTTTTTTCCAATGAAACTACCCTTCTCTTTCTAACAAAGTCATCAAAACTAATTTTCCACTAACGGTTAACGTTTTATCGAATCGCTTAAAAATGAGTGAAATGAGACCATAAGCGACTGAGTCCATTTAAGGCTTCCCTTAAATTGCGAATAAAAAGTTTTCTCTAATGGGGATTGTCTTCTATTTTATATCAGAGGTAAAGAAGGGTATATAGAATAGATATGTAGAATTTCATCGTTTGTAGTTCAACAGTTTTTGAGTAATAAGCCCCTTAAATTGGGGTCTGAATTTGCTTAAATCTCAAATAAATCATAAACCGTTACGCCGATTGACGCAATTTGAATTTTATTAGATTAGTGAAGTTGATACTTTCAAATACAGAAAATTTTATCACTCTGCTTGCTACGGTTTCGGAGATAACACGGATTTAAGGGATTGGAAATTTTTTTTTCAAATGGTTCTAACTTTCTAACGGTTGAACTACAAACGAAAATAATTTCACTACAAACAACTACAAACGAATGTCTATCGAACTGCACTTCACATTTTTCATTCTAGAAAAAGTGCGCGCTAACTTCACAAAAAAAATTAAGTTTCAATTTCGCTTAAATTTGATATAAATCGTAAACCGTTAGGCGGATGGATACAATTTGTGTTTTATTAGATTGGTTAGGTGGAAAACTGTTGAAAATAGTAAATTTCATCACTTGGCTTTGCACCGTTTCGGAGATAACGAGTGTTTTAGGTCGACTGCTTAAATTGCATATATATTCTCTTTGGTTGGAACAATTTAGCCATTTTTGGTTTTATTAGATAGAGCATACATGCTTTCTACCAACTAACCAGTTTTTGTCGTTTGTAGTTGTCCACCATTTGAAATATCCGTCCCCTTAAATCGGGTTGCGCGGAAGGTTTCACCCATTTTCTTATATTTTGAATAAACCGTTATCTATGAAAAAAAGATCACATTTTTTTATTCCATTAGAAGCATCTAATAGAAAGCATTAGAAAAAAATAGATTTCACTACTTTGAGTTGCTTAATAACCGAAATATTGATATGAGTTTATATGAAAAACTACTGTTTGCATAAGTTGCATCAAAATGTTGTTATTTGTGATAAAACCAAATCATTTGAATTGGGTTAGATAGCCAGGAGTACAGAGTTTGCAAAATATATGTTTTTGTTGCTATAAATTGTTTAAAAGTGGTCGTTTTTTAAGGTTATTCAAAGGAATAGAAAATTTTTTTGGATAAAATCGGGCTTTATTGATTGGTTGTTGTTGCTAATTGACAAATTATGACTCATATCGATGGACACGGATGAATGCTTTGCGGAAATGTGTTTACCGTTGGTTTGTTGTTGTTGGGAAATCGCTATGATGGATGCAAACGTGAAATTATGCATTTTTTGACTTTAATTGCGTTTTATTAAGTAACGCTTGAGTGAATTCAGAAATTTTAAATGCAGTTATTTAAGTTGGGATGTGCTTAATGCAACAGTAATTTCAAAAAAATTCTGCCTATTGGAAATTCGGAGTTATAGATGCAAACACAAATGTCCTTATATCTCCGAAATAAGACATTTCTGGGAAAAAAGAATTTCACTACAAACAACTACAAACGATTTCGAATGCAACTGACTGGTTTTCATTTCAAAAGCTCAAAAGTGCGCGCTGAAATTTTTTTCTAATGCTTCTAACTTTCTAACGGTTGAACTACAAACGAAAAAAATTTCACTACAAACAACTACAAACGAATGTCTATCGAACTGCATTTCACGTTTTTCATTCTATAAAAAGTGCGCGCTAACTTCACGTAGGTGTTATATCTTCCATACAAATTTCGCAAATGTGAGCTTCCGTAAATTTAAAGTCGATGTTAAATTTGTTATTATTACGCGCAGCATAACTCAAAAATCATACCCACACAGAAATGTGTATATCTTTTCCCTAGAGCATATTTGAATGTTCTTAATCAATGCTTATCTTTATATTGGTTACCGTTTTTCTGTCGACATTTTAGGCGAAATAATTTTTTACGAACAACAACCAACGAAAACAGACACAATCGGCCTTACCAATAATCAACTTTAGTCTGGCAGTTTATGCAAAGACCCCACACTTTCCAAAATCCCTTTACCAATAAACGAATATAGTTGCCAGAATATCGCTAACTGTAGAATTAAATGTTAATGTTCAGAAACCCATGTTTATCTGGGGCATTAGCTAAATAAATCCTTCCGAAATGTCATTTTGAAGAGGAGTGTTGCCCAACTATCCTAATGGATGGTATGGAATTTCGTTATAGGAGCAAATTTACATACGCTGTTGTTCAGCCTGACCGTTTATAATTATAAACAAATTTTAGTAAATTGTTAATATTTTCTGATTTTATTCGTTGGAATACAACAATGCAAGTGGTTTTCAAGTCCAGCAAACACAAATTTGTACAAATGTATGCACAAAATTAAAATATAATTTTTTGTTTTATTTCTAAACACTTACCCCAGTATTAATAAACAAAAATGTGCGCAAGTAAGTTAGCTAGTAGGCATCAGATAGCATACAAAAATTTGACATAACTGCTGAATAACGAGTTAATAACTTTTACGCAGCGTTTATTAATATTTAGGTTAAAATATGTACTTCCAATATTTTGGTTAAAAGAAATGGTTAGTGCTTTTCTCTGCTTTACCTTGTTTAACCGATAGTGCTTGCTTTATGATTGATTTCCATTTTAGTTTGTAACGAATGCATGCTGAGTAAAAAAGAAATTTGATATCAGTTTCGGATCTTTCCAAGAATTTCTTGAGAGCAGTCACTAAGAGAATAAAATATCTGTTCATTTAATATTGGATAGCTCATACCTGAATACTATTTTTTTACAATTCTCAGTACCTTAGGCGGCAGGTAGATTTTGGATGAAGGTCTCAAATATTGGTGTGGAAATGGTTGTTGTGAAAAGGTTGACTTCGCGGAAAATATAGATAAAAGAATTGTCAGCATTCAGCAAAATCCACGCGAAATAATAAATTTGGGAACTGCTAGAGGAATATCAGGTATTATATGCGAATTTAAGATATACAAAGTTCTGTATTACTTGGTGAGAATTCATCTAGGAGAAAACATGACGGTTTATGTATTATGTAGAAGAATGTCCACGGCTTTATGTTTTTTCCCCGAATTAAGTAATATAAGTCATATATAAATTAAAAAATTTAACTTTTCGTTTTTTAAATAAAAAAAGAAGATTTATTTACAACAAAAATATTTAAGACTGTAATGTAACTGCGTAATGTCCGGCTGATCACTGCGTGCCCTGGTTCTCGCTGATGCCCCCTTTATAGTCATGTCGATCTGCGATCGTTTGCCAGATGTTGTTCGATGGTTCCCACGATCGGTCGTTACTATACCAGATGTTGTTTTGAGTTGGTCTGGTAGGGGTTGGATGATGCAGGTTGTTGCATCGGTTTACGATCGTTCGCCAGATAGCTATTTTACGATGGTTCTCACGGTCGTCCGTTGTTCCCAAAATAGTGTGGGAACTCGTTACAACCCCCTGCATTCCTTGGTTTGGCGTTACTTTACTCGGGATATCTCAGCGGGAGAACTAGAGTGTTAACTCCCCCTTTCCTTTAAAAAGCGCGACCCGCGGCTTCGTATTGTTGTACAAGCGTCTGTATTCCTTCGATTCTCTGTTCGAAGAGTTGTTCTCGGGTAAGCTTAGGAGTTCTTCGTCTGTACAGAATAACCATAAATGTTGTTACGAGGACAATGAATGAAACTAGTCCAAGAGTAGATATAATAGGGCTTTTAGTTGCTTCTATCTGTAAGGACCGTAGTAGATTTATGTTGTCAAACTTTAGTTGCTCATCAAGTGACTCCAGGTATTGGCCAATTTCGTATTTGTCAATTGTGAAGGTCTTTAGGTAATTCTGGATCAGGCGTGTAGGATTCTCGTACAATCTTCCATCGATCGTTGTATTGTCTTCAAAATTTACAAGGTAGACACCCTTTAAGGATTTATTCTCCACGGTATGTTCGCCTGATATAAGAATGGTTCCGTCTTTAATTATTTCGAGATCCAGGTTCTTCTCCTTAATTTTATTACATATTGTTTTCTTATTGTTTAATAGTTCCGATAGACATGTTTGGTTTCTATTTGTTTTGCAGAATGTGTACCTTAATTCATGTTTACAATTTTGGATATTAAAGAACTTTTCATTACATTTGGCAATTTCTTTAGGTACTTAGAATTAATTTCCCATCCTCTTGGCTTATGGCCCTACTTTCGTACAGTTTACAATTTTTGTGAATGATGGGGTACTTAATGTAGATTATAATTATTCCATTTTTTTGCAAAATCTTAAATTTAGAAATATCAATTAGGTCACTTATAGTAAAAGTTTTAATAGGCTCATTTTTTATAATTTTGTTTATATCATCCATATTTAAGATAGCTGGATTTAAAATGTTTAACTTAGCTAGAGTGAGTGTGTTTATCAAATTTTGAAGTTCAAAGATAATTAACTTGCATTTTTCGGAAATAAGTTCACTTTTAAAAGCATGTTTTACAGTTTTGATTGCTTCGAATAGTTTAGAATTTGTTACAAATTGTTTATTGTTGTTTATTACAAGATCATTAATTTTATTCTCTACCGTAAGCTCATCATCATGGTCTGGGGTACCAGCTATCCATTTCCAGATTGTTCCTATTGTTTCAATTGCTCGTTTGGAGCGAGAAACCATAAGTTGGTCTAAAAGCATTTGTATGATATTGAAATTGTTGTCATGTGCGTTATATGGCAGTGAGTCGGAATAGGTTTCCTTGTCATGAGGCTGTTTCAATGATTCCTTGGTTTTGTCAAGAAAATCTTGAAAATAGGACAAGTTTGTTACGTGGAAAATGCTTGCAGTATTTTCGTAAAGGAGTGCGTCACCAGTTTCGATTAGCACATAATTGTCTCGAGTGTAGTCGATGATTTCTGCGTGGCTTGTAAGGATGAATGTTATCAGAAGAGTGATGGTGTCCATTGTCTGAAATTAAGATTTCAGATTATCTTTGTGGACAGTCTTACCATTTTTAAGTTTAACCTTGTTCCCTAAATCTTCGGATACCTTCCGACGTTTATACTTGGGTTGCTATTTGCCCCAGTGGGCACCTGTAGTCTTTTGATACACTGTTTCATCGGGTATGACTTCTTTAGACTTTCGTTTTTTATTAAGGACTTCAAGCATTTTATCTTGGGCAATTGCTAGTTTTAATGGAACATCGGAATGATTTATTCTGTTAAACAGAACTTCTACGGGTTTTTTCTCAGTGGAAGAATGAATAGTTTTATTATATTCTTTAGCTGCTCTTATGAATATTTCAGCAGGATCTAATAATTTATACTCCTCTTTAACGCATCTGGCTATCTCCTGAAGGGTACTATGAGCTCGTTCCACTTGACCATTGGTCGTACTGTGGTTAGCTGGTGTATAGTATACAGAAATCTTCGATCTTCCCATTAGTGTTATGAAGGGAACGGAGGTAAATGTGGGATCTTGGTCGCATACTAAGTTTTTGCAATCAGGAAATGCTTGCAGTAGTTCAAGAACTTTATTTTGCATTTCTTGACGATTGTCTAGAATTTTTATAATTAGGAATTTAGAATATGCGTCGATGCATGTGAGAATCTTTATTTTTTCTGCAAACATTACATCGATATGTACACACTCTCCCTCTTTTACAGGAATTGGTGCCTCACCAATTGGTTGTTTAGCAGGGTGCCTGTCGTATTTATTTACGTTGCATATCTCGCAGTTCCTTGCGAATTGCTGGAATTCGTCTGACATCCCAGGCCAATAATATTTATCAATAACTTGTTTAAGGTTTTCTCGGAAGTTTCTGTGGGCACGAGTGTGCGTTTGTGCAACTATTGATACCTGATCATCTTTATTAGAAATATCATGGGCAAAATATTTTGCCTGTATGAATTTATTCTTGAAGTGCTCTTTTAAAATGTTTTTAATATCATAGATTGTTTCGGGTGTAGCAAACAAAGCTACTAAACCTTCTTTTATAAATTCCTTGAATATAGGTATCAAGTCGGAAGGTTCATTATATGTGATGATGTGTCTAACTTTTGTAGGGAAAGGTTTAAAATGTTCGTGAATAGTTTCTACTCCCTTCTCTATTATTATCTGTTGGTTAAATTGGTTAAGAGGTCTATTAATCAATTCAATTTGATCCCCATCACTACTTTCGGCAGAGTGCTGAGTGGCTTCAGAAGAGCTGTCCGAAATCTGGTTTAAGTTTTGTCTGGATAGGGCGTCGGCTACTATGTTTGTAGTACCAGGTTTATAGACCATTTTCGGTGCATGTTCTTCGATAAGAGCATGCCAACGTTTCATTTTAGCATTAGGGTTTCTGGGTGAAACCGCAAATGTTAAGGGTTGGTGATCCGTATGGATCTCTAAATTTGTCACTCCATACAAATAATTTCGTAAATTCTTTAGAGCAAAAACTATGGCGTAGAGTTCTTTCTCGTTTGCCGCAAAATTTCTCTCAGTTTTGCCTAATGTTTTGGATATAAAAGTAATAGGTTTTCCATCTTGCGATAAGACCGCTCCGATTGCGTCGTCAGAAGCATCGGTAGTGAGGACAAATTTTTTCGAAAAATCGGGCTGTGTAAGTTCAGTCTCAGTTATAAGATGGTCTTTGAGTGTATTAAATGCTTGCACCGCTTCCACGTCTAACTTTATATTTGTTTTTTTTGCCATGTGGGTAGACACTTGTCCACTCTCGCTTTGGAGATATTTAGTTAATGGCTTAGCTATACTTGCGTAGTTTCTTATAAATTTGCGGTAGTAACCAATCATACCTAAGAAACTTCTGAGTTGACGTAGAGTCGTTGGTTCAGGGTATTCTTTGATTGTTGCTACCTTGTTTGGATTCGTTTTGATAACGTTATGTCCCACGACATAACCCAAGAAGTCTACCTTTTCTTGGTATAACATCGACTTCTCAATAGAAATTTTCATATTCGCGTTTTTAAGCACTTGGATTATTGTGTCCAAATGTTCTGTATGTTCTTCAATATTATGGGAATATACAATTATGTCGTCTTTATAGACATGACATATTTTGCCAATATATGGTCGGAGAATGTCGTCCATTGCTCTTTGAAAGATTGAAGGCGCATTCTTCAATCCAAAGGGCAATCGTACGAATTCGTATTTGCCATTATTGACAGAAAAGCTAGTTTTTTCTATGTCGGATTCCTTCATCTTTATCTGGTGGAACCCTGATTCTAAATCTAATGTGGAGAAATATTTAGCTTTTCCAAGATTGGATAAAATTACATTGGTATCCGGTATTGGATACTTGTCTGAAATTGTATTTTCATTTAATTTCTTGTAATCGATGACAAGCCTGTTTTTAGGCGAGCCATCTTTACTTGTACCTTTTTTCGGTACAACCCATACAGGACTATTGTATGGAGATTTGGAAGGTCTAATTATGCCTTCTCTTAATAGTTTTTGCGCTTCGCTGTTCACAAAGCTATTTGCGGATAAAGGGTACGGATATTGTTTACTCCAGATCGGTCTATCGTTATTGGTGCGAATTTCTGCTAAAACGTCCGTTCTGAATGGTAAAGTAGTATCAATGTTTCCATGAATATTTTTTATTTTCTTCATCATTGATTCACAAAGGTAATCCGTATTATTCTCTTGAATATTATAAATTTTGCTCGAATCGTTGAAATAAATTTTCTCCTTCTTGTTGCCGTAGCTAAGGATACTTTTTTCTAAGTCTATTTGAGCTTTCACTCGATTCAATAAATTAACTCCGATCAGAGAATCATATTCAAAATTTTTTATAATATAGAAACGAGTTATAGTTCCAAAAATAAGAACTTCATGACAAGAATCAATAATGATGTCACCATTAACTGTACGTGCGCGTTTCTTGATTGGGAGAATGATCTCGTTGCTGAGAATACCGCGTTGACAGTAATTACTACTAGCTCCGGTGTCGATGAGAATTCTCAATTGTTTGCCATTTATTAATCTTCGTATGTGGGGCAATCCCACATTTCCTCTAAAAAATGTTCCTTGTCTTCGTTGAGGTTGTTAATACGCTCGATCTTTGCCGGAGGTGTCTGTATCGAATGCTGAGTACTTAGCCCTCGCTCTCTTTTGGATCCAGGCCTAGTGTTATTATTATACGTGTTATAATTACAATTTGGCTTTTGCCAACGTGGATTATTATTATTTGGCTGATTGTTGTTATTATTTGGGTTATTCTGATGAATTTGCTTGAAATGTTGCAATTCATGTTGTGTGATTGGCCTATTGGCCGAACTACCGAGAACCATGGGTTCGAATCTTTGGGGCAATTGGCGGTAATCGCCGTGCTGTCTTTGCTGCGGTATTTGTTGGTGAAATTCAGTATTGCTTTGCGTGTTTTTAGGGAATCTAAGAGTATTGTTATTCTGATTTGCCTTAGTATCCCTTCTATGAAAGCAGAACTGGAGAGCAAAGTTAGAGCGGACATTATTGCTCTCTAATTCTTGTGCCTTTGCCAGAGCGTTTGGCAGATCTTGTGGATTTAAAGAGAATAAAATGTTGGATAGTTGTCCATTCAACCCGGTGATGAACACTCGTAGGGCGTTTCTTCTATTTATATTATTTAATTCATTCGTAATAGGGGTATTGGATCCATGGGTCATTATTGTTTTGTTAGTCAGCAGTGTGAGCTTCTGGTTAACTTGATTATAAAAATCAATTAACGAAGATGATCCCTGACGCAATACGCTTAATTCCTGTTCTACGATATGTACAGGCCGCTTATCGGCATACGCGAAATCTAATCTGGCTATGATTGCCTCGAAATTGAGGACAGTTCCATGATTTGTGAGTATATCGTTAGCATCTATTGTGATCTTGTTCCTGAATATAGTCAGAGCTGCAAAATACTTGGAGCTACCGATGTTGTATAGGACCATCGAATTCTGTGCAGCTTCACGCCAACTGACGTATGCTTTTTGTTCACCATTGAATTCGGGAAGGGATTTTATCACGTCTAATGATTCTGAGCAAGTAATTGATGGATCTATTGTTTGCGTTTTGTACTCTGTAATAGAGCTAGTAATTCCCATTGATGATATGAGCTTCTGTAATTTATTAATTTCATTTTGGTGTTTATTCTCTTGGTCTTGGAATGACCTTTGAATTGACTCGTTATTAAGTGCTAAAGCTTTTGCTATAATTTCGTCAACTGATTGTTGAGTTAGAGCAGTACCAAAAGCCATTTTTATTTCTTCTTCAGATTCTGAATCTGATACTTTTAAAGTAGTTTTATATGGCTTAAAATATCTATTTTTAGTTTTTCTAAACATGAAACACTAACTTCTCACTCTTAAATTTTAACAAATTCTCAAAAAAATATTTCTTACAATTATTTTCTCCTTATTTGTGGATACTTCTTCTGGTTGTTGTTTTCAAAGCTGGATACTCTGTCCTGTGGATCCGATGAATCTTCTGCTTTTCTGTTGAATGAGCTCTTTCCTCTGTCTTGCAGAGTACTTTGGCAGTTGTTTGGCTGGGAATACACTTCACACAATTTACTTTATTTTTTTCAATTATACGATGTGAGGTATCCCGGTTGAGCCCCCAATTAAAAAATTTAACTTTTCGTTTTTTAAATAAAAAAAGAAGATTTATTTACAACAAAAATATTTAAGACTGTAATGTAACTGCGTAATGTCCGGCTGATCACTGCGTGCCCTGGTTCTCGCTGATGCCCCCTTTATAGTCATGTCGATCTGCGATCGTTTGCCAGATGTTGTTCGATGGTTCCCACGATCGGTCGTTACTATACCAGATGTTGTTTTGAGTTGGTCTGGTAGGGGTTGGATGATGCAGGTTGTTGCATCGGTTTACGATCGTTCGCCAGATAGCTATTTTACGATGGTTCTCACGGTCGTCCGTTGTTCCCAAAATAGTGTGGGAACTCGTTACAACCCCCTGCATTCCTTGGTTTGGCGTTACTTTACTCGGGATATCTCAGCGGGAGAACTAGAGTGTTAACTTATATATAATTTTTAAAAGATCAAATTGTATTTATTTTCACACCTCCATATACTTTTGCAAGTACTGTTTTGCAAACGGAAATGAAAAAGCAGGTTAATATTTCTTTCGAAAATATTCACTTGCTAACGATCTAAATGTGATCTTTAGACTGCCAATAAGTTTTGATTTGCATTATCAGCCAACGAATAAATCAAAGCATTCTAATAAACTGTGTTCCGTTTACTGTATAATTTACAAGAGACCTTATTACGACACAAATTCACTCATAAATCAATCGTGAAGTATTAGAAAACAAAGGAAAGCGTACTATAAAAAGTAGCGAAAATTGTGTGCGATCGAACAATAAGGCATTACTGATTTGCATACGATATTTGACAGATCAGCAGATATTTTGTGCATTTACTATTTTCTGTTTTGTTTTTTGCTTGTAATAAGCTTCAAAAAGCATTTAAAAGAAATCTGCTGGGCAAATTAATTTGCAATTTAAGTATTCCTTTTTTTAGAATAAAATCCTCGTTGTGAAATAAACCATTGACCTTGTTTTTTACGAAAACAAATTATGAAATTTGAATTCTGCGATGACAAAAAATGTAATAGTTTCTAAGAAAGTTGTCGCACTAGCAAATGTGGAGGTCTAATTGTTTATTGGTACCGTTTCACTAATGCTGTACATTTTTACTAAAGCTGGCAACCAGCTAATCGTCGACATTAGTGTTTGATTATTAGTAAGGCCGAATAATTATAGGAACAAAAATAACAGTTAACACCACCCAATCCGCATATGCGATATACATACATGCGGACCATGCGCAGGCCACATGATCCGCATCATTACCTTGAACCCGACTTTCCCACAGATCGCCAACCGGCCGGCTCGCTTTAGCTGACTCGACACACGCGCTTCAGATTGCCCAGGTGAGTTTCCGCTGCATTCCGCTGACCATGGGAAAATGCCGTCGCAAGGGAGCCAACGTGTGGAAGTCTTGCATAGGATAAGTTTAGTTCTAAGTTGGCATTGTACAAAGTTATACGGAATAAATTTGCACGTTCATAAAAGTAAAAATTATTGTTTGATTCGGGCAGTGGTCGCCCGTTGAATTATTTTTTTCGTTATCCGCGGGGCAGAAAACTTAACTTAACTTATTTTATTTTAACGAATGCATTTTTCACACTTTATTCCTTTATTTATTCATATTGATTACATTCGCTTTACGCATTTTGTAAAATACATGTTTTCATGGTGAATTAAAACAACGAATTTAAACTCTCAGAACGCATCCATCAGCTGACAGAAACTCACAAAATACACTAACTCTCAGCAGTGTTATTAGCGCTCTCTCTTTATTTTGCCCACGAAGCGTATTAAATGTTCCCTTTTCACTAAACTCAAATTCCCTCGATTTTTTAATGAAACAAACCGTACTTTAAAAATTTGTATTGTTCGGAAAGAAAATCACATTAAATTATTCTTCAGTATAAAAAGCACAGTTATCAAACATTATAATGGATTTTTTTGGTACTAGAAATTGTTGCTAGAGGAAAATCTCCTTTTTATGTACATTTAGTGCGTTGATATTCATGGTGAAATGTAGTTTGAATGTTTTCTAGTCAAATTGTTGATATTCACACAATTTTGATGTTTTTTCATTTAACGCATGGAAGGCTTTTCGGAAATCGTAATTCCCACAAAAAGGTATAAATACTACTATGTAGGAACACTGCTGAGTGTCATTATTTTTTTTACTTCTCCCGCCAATTAGAATTTCTTTTTTTGCTGCTTCACACGTATTCACAGATAGGAAATTTAAGAGAGAATTTTCTTTACAAAATTTGAGGGGGGAATCGGGTAGGTGCGAGGGAGCTGACGGTCTATTTAATACTTAGTTTATGACGGAAACTGCGATTTGTAAATAGTTTCACCAAAGACCGCCATTTTTGTAACGCTCAAGTTCTCTCGGCCGCAAACTGAATCAATGTAATTTTATACCGATACCGGAGTGACTGGCGCAGTGATTGGCTTCGTAAGAAATATATTTTGCAAGAATGGATTTGCCCGACTGACAGGACTTGTTCTAGTTGTTATTTTCGGTGACGCAGTGGGTGGCGGCTTTGTAGGAAATAGGCTTCGCATAAGAAACGCATTATTTATGAATGGATTTGATTTCATGACGACAGAACCGTCCGTGGTTGGGTTATTAAATGTCTGCCTTGGTAACACTACTGGAGGACTCTCTGTGTTCAAAAGGCAAATAAATTAGTAAATGAATTGAATCGACTTGAGAGAATGTTTACTGAGATCTGCACTACGATTGATAAACGGCCAGTTTGAGAGTCCGCTGAAATTTGGAAATTTACGAGGTGACTGTGGTTGGCCTGATGATTGACTAGTCACTAGGGTATGTTCCAACTTAATAGCGGTTCTTGGCGGAGGATCTAGGAAGAGAGTATCGAACGGTGAGAGCATACATCATTTATTATGTGGGCAAGAAATTCGAACCTTCAGGACCAGAACACTTTCTGACATTGTTGACACTGATGCCGGTCACTCGAGGCACAACATTTTTAAGTGGAAAATGAACTCGGTAAGTAACCGGGTTCGCCGATCGGATGTAATCGAAAACTCGATCCTTGTCAATCATCAGGGACAACTTTCCTGAGAACTCCTAAAAAGATAGCAAGTTATACAGTCTGTCGTTATTCATTTTCGTGAAAGGAACAACAAAAATACATATATGTACAGCTAGGGCAGTTATGTGTAAGGGTTAAAGTGTACTGGGTCCCTGAGAGAGCCAGAACATTTGCGGAGCGCTTTTCCCTTAATCTTGATTTGATTGCAGATGACCTGACAGCGATGCTAGAATAAGAACGTTTTTAGTCCAGCCTTGGCCATACAAGTTGAAGGCGAAGAATGAAACTGTCTTGCAATAGCCACAAGATAGTGGTCTTCATGGAATAGTTCAAGGAAACCCTTTGCCGTCATACAGAGAGGGTTAAAAGTAGACAACCCAAGACTGGTGTCCGACAAAAATACGGAAAGTTCCATTCAATAATAAGATAGGTAGATATTTCTTGACAGAAAATATTTCTTCTTAACCAATGAAGGGTCTGGGATTTGCAGAGACTTTTTTGAACGATTCATCTCCTAATACGAAAAAAAAACATTTTATCTTCACCGAGCACATATTTAATTTGCGGATAATTCTCAGCCTTCCTTCGTTGGAATACGTCTGCGAACGGGTAACCAGTTTGGGCTGGCTTGATATTACAATGCATCGTATCCGAACTTAGCTGTCATAGAGTCCATTGTATTGGTGACATGTGACATCCTATCCTTCCTGAAGCCTTAATCTTAGCTGTCTTTTTAATAAAAGTTTTAAGTTGCGAGAGCTTTACAATACCTTTGGCGCTGCGTTCAAGGTACGCATTGCGGCTGTAAAACCAGCGGAAACATTTTATATGGGGCTTCCTTGCTGTTGTCCTCTTGAGAACTTTGTCTCACCAGACATGACGTATAACCTACTTAGGTATAAGAAAAACTTGTACTTCTGTATGATTCAACTCTGAAATGCATTTCTATCAGCGGCCTACTCAAGCAAACGATTTTTAAACAACGAACCAATGAGCATACATCAATCTCGAAAAAAAATACAGAGACTGTCACCTAGAGCGCGCCACCTAGGGCTCTGTAGGAAGGAAGAAATAAACCAGGCCCATACCATCTTTTTAATACTATTATTTTACATTTTACAACATTCCACCCAAACTACACAAGTCAGTCCAAGTTGCCGCAGTCAGTCCAAGTTGAGTCTGATAAGCTAGTTGAACGACAAACGAACAAAATGGCTGCAATCACCGACGCGCCTTGTGATGGGAGCCTGGACTGACTATGGGCATGCATAGTGGTGGTAAGTCCGTTTGGATTGGCAGCTGGTCGGCACGCAGGCGTAGGCTCGGCTTAGCTCGCCGTACTGGTCGGGGATCGTGCTACCTACTTCTCCCACCCAAAGAAAAATTAATTCGTGCCGGAATACTTGTGTAAAATACACGGTGATAAAAGTTACGTTACAGAAAGCTTATTATATGTTGTTTTCTTTTTTTTTTTTAAGCGGATATGCTTGAGTATACCTGTGCCAGATATACCTATCCCCACCCCGTATCTAACATATCCTCATCGTCTTAATGGCTCTGATGTTGTGTCCATTCGGTCGGAATACCCACCCAGTATAACACTCCGTTGAATGCACTACCGCGTTATCTGCTTTCCGTCAAAAAAAATAAATCTATGCAAATAACCCCATATCTTTAACCACGTTTCACCTCCCCCTAGACGGTAGCGATCTCACTAGCTGTTGTTGTACCTAAAACATTTTAAATCCTTCTCTTTTCAAAATACAAAACAACCCACTAGTTTACACTTCATTTCAATTAACCTTTACTCATATAATTCGGCTCACAATAACTCTTGTATCTCAATAGCAATTCATATTCTCATGTACTTCATTTCGTACTTCTTATTATCTAAACAAAATTAAATTACTTAACTTCCTGGACGCTGATGTGCACATTAACCTCACTCGGATTACAACAAAAAAAATGTCTATTGACCTTTCTATTACTAAAGTCTTATTTACTAACGAGATACTATATTTATATGGTTTTAATTTTCTTCAGCTACGTCAATTACTTTGGGCGCCATCGTGCTTTCAACAGCCAGAGAGACACATGGGTCCAATATTGGTTTTGTATGGGAGGTACCAGAACTATTTGACCGACATAGCCGATTTTTAACACCAACCAAACAACGATAAAAATAAGTCCTTTCACCGAATTTCATTCACCTACGTCAATTACTTTGGGCGCTATCGTGCTTTCAACAGACAGACAGACAGACAGACAGACAGACAGATAGACGGACATGGCTAAATCGATTCAGAATGTGATCCTGATTCAGAATATATATACTTTATGCGGTCTCCGGTGACTCCTTCTTGGCGTTACAAATGTATTGGCAAAGTGAATATACCTTCCTCTGGAGGGTATAAAAAGGGCCTAAATAGCAAAAAGCTGTGGCAGGCTCTCGAAAAAGTTCCAAATGGCAACTTTAGTCGCACAATGGTCACGCTGAATCGCAATTCACAGTAGAGATAAAAAAACTAAGAGAGAATTTTATTTTCAAAATTTGTGAGGGAATTTTTGAAGGGATAACTTCTTTAGGCGCGTTGGGGCACTTTTGATATGGGATAAAACCATTGAACTCGCGACACCAATGTTGTGTAACCAATGTTGCCGACACCAGTGTTCGTGAAGACTCTTGAGGCGCGTTGGGCCATTGTATATAAACATTTGTTGGGAAAAACAATTCTCTTAAGTTGTCAGATCAGCGGCATCGTTGCCAGCCTTTTTTAACGAAAAACTGCTAAACTTGAAAAAGATGCCTTTTTCAATAAAAGAATGCCTAAAATATCTTTTTTTTCTGTAAAGTGAAATAGAACCTAAATCAAAAATTTAAACACACTCATAGAAAAAATAAAAACTAATTTTATTTAAACAACAAACAGTTTAAAAATTTGTTTCCAATTTCATTCATCAATCCAGCTTACACTTCAAGTAAGTTGAATGAAATTGGAAACAAATTTGAAAGCTTTTTGTTGCATAAAAAAAAATAGTTTTTGTTTATTTTTTCTATATTTTTGTTTAATTTTTGATTTACTGTTCCACTTTTCCCAAACAAAAGAATTTTAAGAATTCTTTTTGAAAAAGGCATCTTTTTTTCAAGTTGGCAACGATGACGCCATCTCAGACAACTTAAGAGATTTGTTTTGCCCAACTGCCAACTAATGTTTATATACAATGGCAAAACGCGCCTTAAGAGAATTTACCTACAAGTGTGTGTGTGATACCAGTGTTCGCGTTGCCATTTGCCAACCACTTTTGACGACTCAGGCAACTTAAGAGAATTTGCCTACAAGATGTTTTTGATGTTAATGTGGGGAAGTGTGTTTGCCTTTGCCATGCTAAAGTAATTTCAGCAGGATTTTATTTCTAAAATTTGGGGGGCAATCGGGTGTGCGTTTCATAAGTTTCACTGGTATTCATTTTAAAGAATACCAATTAATTGCATGCTTTGTAAATTTACGTTTTAAGCAATAGATTGCAATTTTTGTGTTTAATAGTCCCATCCATCCATCCACTCTATTATTATTTCTATTTCTGTAGTAGTATATTTTTCACACACTCAACCAATCTTACTACATAAAATTTCAACTACGCAGTTGTGTACAAACTATGATTCAGGGAAAAATAATCTTTCATTCGTAATGCCCGTAGCGCCGTAGCCGTAGCCGTAGCACAAAAGCCGCCACGAAAGAGAGTCAACGGCCGAAGAGAGCATAAACTAAGTATGAAATAGACTGACAGCTTTACTACGTCTCACCGATTCCCACCGCAATTTTTTTCAATATAAGCCCCTCCCTCCCGCTCGCAATTTTACTGTCTGTGAATACGTGTGAATTCAGCAGTGTTCCTACATCGTTATATCTCTACCTTTTTGAGGGAATTTAATATTTTCGAAAAACTTTTTGTTGACCATGAATATAAACGCACTAAATGCACATAAAAAGAAGATTTACCTATAGCAACAATTTCTAGTAGGTACCAAAAAATAATCATTTAAAGTGTTAACAAATTCCGATTTTTATACTGAAGATTAATTAAGTGTGATTTTTGTCCGAACAATACAAATTTTACTTTTATTTAATTTAAATTTAGTGAAAAAGGAAAATGAACACACTTCGTGGGAAAAATAAAGAGAGACGTCTAAGAACACTGACTGATAGTTTGTGTGTTTGGTGATTTCTGTCTGCTGATGGATGCGTTCTGAGAGTTCAAATTCGTTGTTTTATTTCACAACGAATACATGTTCATATTCTACAAATTGCATAATAACGAATGTAATCTATATAAATAATAATAAAGGAAAAAATTTATTCGCTCAAATAAAATATTTTTGTTCCTATAATTATTATTGAGTCTGTTTTCGTTTGTTGTTTTTGGCGAAAAATTACTCCGCAGTAATATCCGAAGAATTTAAAAAGAAGAATTTAGTTTATGGAAGAGAGTTACAGTCATAGGAATCTAAGAAGGAATTTTCAAAATTTTGTGGGGAAATCGGATAGTAAGAAGCGCTGTTATGTTATTTCAAAACAGTTTTGTTGACAGTTGTCCTAATATTGAAAATTTTAGACCCGATTGATATAAATATTTTTATGAGTTATTCGAAATACTAATTCTACGCAGATGAAGTCGCGGGTATTAGCTAGTATGCTTTATTTTTCATGTATACAATAGCCCTGTTTTTTTGAGCTTCGATCTCAGCAAAGCAAAGTAAAGTAGGATTTTCGTAGATAGAGTTCTTGACCAATTTGATGTATATATGGTTTATGGAAATGTTTTTCCCGTCGGCTTTTTTGGTCATAGGCGTTTGAATGAAACTATATTAGTTCATTGCTTTTCCCGACGTTTCGGCAGGGATTGCTGCCTTCTTCAGGGTGTCTTTATTAGGAAACATAAATTATTATTAAATACAAAAATGTAGATGACGTGAGACTTACAAAATGAAAAAAATATAATTGAGATAAACTGCAATGATATGAACTTTAGCACAACTTAGAAACAAATATTGGCAAAAGATGACATAAAAATAAAAAGAAAGAAAATTAAATGGACACACTTAGAGTGATACACTTCCATTGAAGTTTAGTCTGGTATTAGGTTTTTCCATCAATTAGAGAGCTATATATAGCAGATATATTTTGGATGTCCTGTTTTCGGTTCATGTTATTCCTGTTGTTCATTATGTGTAGCGTCTCAAGTGTATACCGTTTCGAGGTATGTCTCTCCGTCTGAAGCACAGTTGCGTTGTCAAAGTCTGGGTTATGACTAGCTTGAATGGAATGGTTGGCCAGTGCCGTTTTTCCCCCGTTTTGTGACTTGATGTCCGACCGGTGATTGGACATTCTTTGGGACAGGAACTGTTTTGTTGTCCCGATATAGCAAAGGTTGCAACTCTCACTTGTGTTACCTTTGCAGTTGATTTTATACACTACGTCAGTACGTTTATGCTTCTCAGTTGTGGGTTTGAGTTTGGAGAACGAGGATGCCAAGGTTTGATTCGACTTAAACGCAATGTGAAGGTCCTTAGAACTGCTGCTGATCATTTTTTTAAAATTCTTTTAGCATGCAGAGAATATGGCTTCACACCCAATCATATCCAACAATCAACCAACAACACTAAACTCCTTTTCTCTAGTCAAGAATCAATTGGTTTCTACGAAAAAATAGAGAAAAAATTCCACCAGAAAATTCTTAACCTGGAAATCTCGGAGATTTTTCACAAGATAAAACAAACGACCAACATACGAAGAATAAACGATCACCGCATAAAGGATTGCTTAACTCCTGAAGAATATAAACAATTTACCACAAAACAGAACCAAGTTTTCAAAGACATTTATACAAAAAAGCAACAAAGCAATGTACACAAATTAGATCGTCTTAGACAAGCTCTATGGCGAGCATACAACATCAGAATGCACGAAAAATGGTTTGTCAACAAAAGCGATGTGGACTTCCCGCTCGAGATCAAATGGCTGCTCTCAATGGGCAAAAAATTTGCCTTGCCTGTTGACAAACATACTTTTCCACTGTTTCAATTGATTGCTGATGGTGAAGAAGTAATAAGAACTGTGAAAGATGAAAGAGAGCAAGAAGTCATGAGAGCAAAATACTGCAATATGCTACACTCTTTTCAACGTCATCAACAAAATGACAAGTTCTCTACGTATGTACTTAAGGTACATAAAGAAACGGTCAGTTTTATAAAGAAAAACAAAAACATCATCATCATACCAGCTGACAAAGGAAACGTGACTGTTGCAATGAACAAAACGGAATATGAAGATAAGATGACAGAACTATTAGGAGACAGTTCCGTATACAGACGTGTAAGAAACAACCCAACAGCAGTATTACAAACTAAAAACAACAACATTGTCAAATGGCTGCACCGTAACAATAACATTACGGAGAGAGAGAAGGTAAACATGACAACATATACAGCACAGATGCCTTCGATTTATGGTTTACCTAAAATCCATAAGCCCAACACACCGCTTCGTCCAATTACGTCATCGACAAGAGTCCCATGCTATCAACTCGCTAAATATGTAGGCAGAATTTTACAGTGTGCGACGATGAATTCGACATACGCAGTAAAAAATTCCTATGAATTTGTTGAAAGAGCGAGAGTGGTTCAATTGGAAGAAACAGACGTTTTGGTTTCATTTGACGTTGTTTCACTCTTCACTAATATCCCCGTCCAACTCGCCATCGCTGTCGTGAAAAAGAAATGGGGTTTATTATGTGAAAATACCAACTTAAGCCAATCCAAATTTCTTGAAATCCTTGACTTTTGCATTAAGGAAAATAACTTTTTACAGTACAAGGATGGCATATATAAACAAATCTTTGGCATGCCGATGGGCAACCCACTCTCGCCCACAATTGCTGATTTGGTAATAGATCATTTATTAGATGAATGCTTCAAAATAACACCAAAGCCGAAATTCATAGCAAAATATGTGGACGATATCTTTGTAGTCATTGATAAACATGATATTGACAACATGCTGGGATGTCTCAATGGACTGCATGCAAAAATCCAATTCACTGTTGAGATGGAGAGAAACAGTTCCATAGCGTTTTTGGATGTTCTAATCTGTCGCGATCAACACCATCTTTCATTTAACTGGCACCAAAAAGATACGGCATCTGGAAGAATCATCAACTTTAAGTCCAACCAAGCAAAGCACATCATCACAAACACTGCTTCAAATTTGGTCCATAAGGTTTTTACTTTGAGTGACGAGAAGTTCAATACTATAAATGAACGTAAAGTCACAAAAATCCTTAAGGACAATAATTACCCAGATGGTTTCATACGAAACATAATCCTTAATCATAAACGCAAGGTTACACGTGATAGATCGGATGAGGTCACATTGCCTATTTACAGAAGTGTTGTCTACGTCCCCAGACTTGCCGAGAATTTTAAAAAAATGATCAGCAGCAGTTCTAAGGACCTTCACATTGCGTTTAAGTCGAATCAAACCTTGGCATCCTCCTTCTCCAAACTCAAACCCACAACTGAGAAGCATAAACGTACTGACGTAGTGTATAAAATCAACTGCAAAGGTAACACAAGTGAGAGTTGCAACCTTTGCTATATCGGGACAACAAAACAGTTCCTGTCCCAAAGAATGTCCAATCACCGGTCGGACATCAAGTCACAAAACGGGGGAAAAACGGCACTGGCCAACCATTCCATTCAAGCTAGTCATAACCCAGACTTTGACAACGCAACTGTGCTTCAGACGGAGAGACATACCTCGAAACGGTATACACTTGAGACGCTACACATAATGAACAACAGGAATAACATGAACCGAAAACAGGACATCCAAAATATATCTGCTATATATAGCTCTCTAATTGATGGAAAAACCTAATACCAGACTAAACTTCAATGGAAGTGTATCACTCTAAGTGTGTCCATTTAATTTTCTTTCTTTTTATTTTTATGTCATCTTTTGCCAATATTTGTTTCTAAGTTGTGCTAAAGTTCATATCATTGCAGTTTATCTCAATTATATTTTTTTCATTTTGTAAGTCTCACGTCATCTACATTTTTGTATTTAATAATAATTTATGTTTCCTAATAAAGACACCCTGAAGAAGGCAGCAATCCCTGCCGAAACGTCGGGAAAAGCAATGAACTAATATAGTTTCATTCAAACGCCTATGACCAAAAAAGCCGACGGGAAAAACATTTCCATAAACCATAAGTAGGATTTTCAGCACGCAATTACAACAACTACGCTCTACTTGACACTTCGAGACTCGCAGTAGTTGTTGTAATTAGTGTGCTGAAAACTCTACTTTACTTTGCTTTGCTGAGATCGAAGCTCAAAAAAACACGCCTAATAGCGCATTAAACGAAAATGAAAATTGTAGGTAGTACCTATGGTTTTTGTAGTAGTAGTTTATAATAATGAACTAGAAAACACTTCATTTAAAAGTATTTCCTGCACAACAAAATATTGCCTGACGATTCAAAAAATACACGTATAGTTGTTCAAGATTTCACTTCTGTCGGCACTCCCGGAGTGCACTGTTTTTTTTTTTAAGCAATATGCTCTTTTAACATTCACCTCTACGGAATTGGTTAGGAATGCTGGAGCTGACGGGCTTTTACTACTTAGTTTATAAACAAAACATTTGGGATCCACTTAACTGCGAAAGTAAGATTGTTACCTTTTAAATGTTACCTTTTAACGACCGCAAAAACAATTTTTATCAATTTTGGTATAGGGATAGATGGGACCTCTGAGAATGACATTCGCTACTTTTTGTCGTGAAAACAAAACGTGAAGGGGATGAAGAAAAGGATGCAAGTTTAAATGACGAACCAATTATTTCTCAAGTTCAGGATAATCAAATTCATCATAGGTATCCATTTTTAGGTATAATACCAATGAATTTAAATGTGTAGGGCTGATAGGTTGGCTTAAAAGATAGGATAGTTTTCGTCCCGATATGAGGCGCTGCTGTTGATAGAGGTAAATATTTTAATTGAGTTACTCGAAGTACCAATTGTACGCAGACGAAGCCGCGGGTACCAACTAGTCTTAATTTATTTTCGTCCGCGAAATTACAATCAAAACAATGCTTATCAATCAATAACCAAATTTGAATACAAACAGCGGTTTTTGAAATCGAAAACAAAAGCACAAGCAACCAATTTATGTTCGATCCGCTAATTACTGTTCAATAAATTAAAAGCGGTCAGATATGTCATCAGAAGTATTTTCGCTGCATTGTAAAAGTAACGTCAAAAAAATGTTTGTTCTCTCTTGAACGATTGAAACTATAGTTTTAAACCGCCTTAAGCTCCGTCTCCGTCAGACCGCCACCACCGACACTTTGTATACGTCTAGGCAGGCAATAAAAACAACATCTGTACGATTTGAGAAAAAAAACGTCCAATCATCGGGGATCTTTGAGAGGCTAAAGTTGGGGTAAGTTATAATCTTAAAGCTGGGAAAACATCATCGCCTAACACAAGTACGTTTTTATAGCGAGCTCTCTGCTTTTATCATGTTCCTTTGGTTTCGTATAAAAAAAATAGTGATGTATTGAGATTTACACATGTTTTCATATTTAAAAAAAAGTAAGGTCTCAAATTGATAAGAGAGAAGAGATAAGCAGCAACGCTGCGCATAAATTTGTGGGCCTTTAAACCAGTGCTAGGGATCAAGGGAAAATTCGCTACTTGTGGGTAAAACGGAACACCAAAGGAATTTGTGGGATTTTTTTATATTTATTCTATTTGATTCGATAGAAGAGACTTCCATACGAAAAGCCATTCTAATTCTTTAATTTCCAATTCGTTAGTTTAAGACTAACAAAACTTGATTGCGTTTGAGGCCTAGGTTTTTCCTTTCACTTTTGCTTCTCCCAAAGCAACGACAATAATACTAGGTATATGAATCGATTTGAATATTTATTCATTTTTTTAAATGTTTATAAAGACTCCGAGAACTCCAAAACCATCTTTTATTGCCACAGCTCCTTTTTGGGGGGTATTTTTGATTTCTCGACTTCATTCACTAACCCCCGTATTAATAAACAAATGTGCACAGGTAAGTTAGCTAGTAGACATCAGATAGCATACAAAAATTTGACGTAACTGCTGAATAACGAGTTGATAACTTTTACGCAGCGTTTATTAATACGGGGTTAAGTGTATAAATGTTGGCATTACCCAATTAAGGAAGAAGAAAATCAGTAAGTTCTGGTAGCCTTACGAGGGGGTGTGAGGTAATTGTTCCCACAATTACGAAAGATTATCGGTGGTATGATCCTTTACACGAAGCAGCTATTGGCACGCTTGCGGTTGCACGGCGTTCGCTCGACGGTGGGGTGGGATCTTGCTGCTTACTACCCTAGGCTATCAAAATTTATCGTGCCATAAGAACAAAAGCAGAAACAACAGGGACAAAAAAAAAATAATCCATGTTGCGGTTATTTGCTTTGCAAAATGAACGGAGAAAAAACTGGTAGAAATTGCGTTTCAGGGAAGAAAAAAAAAATGATCCTTGCACACAGATGAGTGAAGAAAAGGGACAGAGAAAGAAGCGAAATAAGAATGAAGGTAAATAAAAGCTCTTCAACAATGGTGGGGGTGTTAGCTGTAATTTTACACCGAGGAACCCTCCCCTTTGCGAATGGCCGCTGCCACTGCTCCTTTGACGTATCCCTCCTCAAATTCTGATGGGATCGTCCCTAATTAATATCACGCACACTTCAATAAAGACTCATCTCAACTAAGGTTTTTGTAACTTAGCACATAATTATTTTATTTTAGTCAATTCAAGATAATAATTCGAAAGGTAAATTCATGATTGTTTCATTTAAAAAAAAAAGACTTTTTATAAAAAGGATTACTATTCTAGCTGTAGGATAATCGATGAATCTAATGTCTGGCGCAATTATTCCAGTGTAACAAATAAAATGTTTGTTGTCCTGAATTCCTTAAAAGCAAACTGTATCTACATTCTGATATGTTATAATTTTTCTTTTTTTTTCTTTTGATAATATTATTAGCCAAAGAAAATGATGAATAAGAAAAAAATAAATATTAATGTTTGTACTCACGTATGTATCTCAGCGTCGAAATTTGTGCACAAAGTTCCGCTTCTGTTTTAATTTTAGTTGTGGATTATATTAATGGAATCACTTCTTAGGCTAGGTAGGTTAAATATTTCCGTTTTATTTTTGTAGGTTACTATTTGCTTGTGGAATGCAATTTAGAATTTATGTAGATACACTTTAGAAATTTAGGTAGGTAAACTAATTTTAAACGATCGATTATCCAAGTAGATTTCAAGTTAAAGCACCAAAAGATAATTTATGTATGGGTAGAGAATTGAGATAATTAGGTAGCCAATCACTTAAACTTTTAATGTTTAGTCTTTACACTAGTCACTCCATTTTTTTTTTTTATGGTTTTTGTAGAATATATATTTTAGGTATAATTTGATGTTTGAAGAACTGTTGAATGATCAATGTTGATTTTTCTTGATTTAGATTCTTTGGTGACATGAGGTATGTTCTGTGAAGAGTGGGGAAAATAGGTTGCGTTCCCGTTCCTCGCGTGATGTGAAAACCATGTGTTTCCCAAGTCACGCACAAAAAGAAACCAGACGGATGTTGGGGTAAAGGACAAAGTGTCTGCTTAAAAGTAGGGAATCATTTTTGGATTCCACTATGCCGTTTTTGTTCACGCAGTACTTGAAACATTACCAACAGATCATCCGCCGGTTTCCTTTTTAATCAACAAAAATGCTTGAGATTGGGATTTATTGCCATTAAGTTCCGCTTCCACACTATATTTAATACCGGTACAAGCGCGTTGTGCTGATGCACTTGCTTGAGAGGTGGAATCAGAAAAAGAACGCTGACCAGCAGGGCACTGGTATAAGAAGCTTTCGCTTACAGGAAGTTTCGATGTAAATTATGATGGCGGACTTTTTCGTTAATAAGTTTTGTCGAAGGTAAGTGATGTTCGATTGTTTATTTGTTGCAAATCAGATCGGTAATGCAGTTTAGGCAATTCAGAAAAATTATTTTGGCGAAGGTACACCACATTCTTAAAGGAGGCAACACTTTCCTAATTTTTTCAAGCGATCAATCAGTTTGCTGCTTTACTCTGAAGCTGAGCTACAGATCAGATTTTAAAATATTGTCCAAATGTTACATTTCACTTGCTGAGAGAAATCTCTCATCGAAGCATAATAACCAAAAAAATAGAAAAATGCGTTAAACCACAAATTTGCAAAATGTCAAAATTCAAATTTCAACAAAGCAAATCAAAAATTCGTTTTTGACAGCATATGCATGGTTACTTCGATGAAAGAAGTTAAAAAGTTTCTTCTTTTCCTTGTTACAATAATTCTATTGCTAAACAAGCATTAATTAAACAGTCAGTTACAAATTGATATTTGAACGATTTGACAACCATCTGTCAACTATTATGACATTTCTTGGGATGTACCCGCGAATCCACTGAATATTTACATAAATATTGTAAAACTGACATTGACATATAAATGACATTTCGGTTTTATTTATAAACTGATTTAAATAGCGAAATTTACAATTAAAGCAATTTCCCCACGAATAAGAAATTCTTGTGCGAATTGCCACACAATATTCACAATCCACATAATACAGTTGTGGTCGAAAATTCTACTCAATTATATTTATATTCAAAAACTCACTCTTATACTTGTTTATATACCTATTTACTATATCAAGCCGTTTTAAATGTATTCAATCGTATGATGCAACTGCAACTAGGTATTTATTCGTATATATATATATATGTAATTGTTACTTGGTCGTCAAAAAATAAAGTTACAAGACAGTTCTAAGTCAATCGTTGAGCGAACAACATAGTTTCAATCTCCTTCACTCAGCTTCTCCTACAAATCAGAAGTGGGATCTGTTAATCACGTGTAAGAAAAAGTTCGTACAGTTTGCATATTGATTGTGAAAACCATTTGTGACTGTTGTGTGTTGAACAAAAAATTATGGCGACAGCGCGGGTTGAACAATTTATTCAAGAGGCTACGGTTGCTTTGGTAAAAGAAAAATTATCCAATTTTGGCCTTCAAAGTAATGGTAACAAAGCGGAGTTGAAGCTGAGGTTACAAGAGCACGTTGCTGAATTGGACGATTCGGAAATCAGCACACATTTCCCCAACGTCGAAGATGAAACAGCATCTATTGCCGAGGAAAATGATGACCTTCAAAACGAAATCGACAGGCTTGCCGACAGAATCAAAAAGCAAGAGGAAATTCTAGCTCTCAAGGAAAAGCTCGCTGTTTTATGTCAACCAGTCGAAAGCTCCACGTGTTCAATCTCATACAAAGACGTCGAAGATATTGTCCCTCACTTCTCCGGTGACGACAATTTCTCTATCAAACAATGGATACGGAATTTCGAAGAGGCAATCGGCCTTACCAATAATCAACTTTAGTCTGGAAGTTTACGCTTAGACTCCACACTTTCCAAAATCCCTTTACCAATAAACAAATATAGTTGCCAGAATATCGCTAACTGTAGGGTTAAATGTTAATGTTCAGAAACCCATGTTTATCTGGGGCATTAGCTAAATAAATCCTCCCGAAATGTCATTTTGAAGAGGAGTGTTGCCCAACTATCCTAAATGATGGTATGGAATTTCGTAACAGGAGCAAATTTACATACGCTGTTGTTCAGCCTGACCGTTTATAATTATAAACAAATTTTAGTAAATGTAAATGTTTTCTGATTTTGTTCGTTGGAATACAACAATGCAAGTGGTTTTCAAGTCCAGCAAACACAAATTTGTACAAATGTATGCACAAAATTAAAATATAATTTTTTGTTTTATTTCTAAACACTTACCCCAGTATTAATAAACAAAAATGTGCGCAAGTAAGTTAGCTAGTAGGCATCAGATAGCATACAAAAATTTGACATAACTGCTGAATAACGAGTTAATAACTTTTACGCAGCGTTTATTAATATTTAGGTTAAAATATGTACTTCCAATATTTTGGTTAAAAGAAATGGTTAGTGCTTTTCTCTGCTTTACCTTGTTTAACCGATAGTGCTTGCTTTATGATTGATTTCCATTTTAGTTTGTAACGAATGCATGCTGAGTAAAAAAGAAATTTGATATCAGTTTCGGATCTTTCCAAGAATTTCTTGAGAGCAGTCACTAAGAGAATAAAATATCTGTTCATTTAATATTGGATAGCTCATACCTGAATACTATTTTTTTACAATTCTCAGTACCTTAGGCGGCAGGTAGATTTTGGATGAAGGTCTCAAATATTGGTGTGGAAATGGTTGTTGTGAAAAGGTTGACTTCGCGGAAAATATAGATAAAAGAATTGTCAGCATTCAGCAAAATCCACGCGAAATAATAAATTTGGGAACTGCTAGAGGAATATCAGGTATTATATGCGAATTTAAGATATACAAAGTTCTGTATTACTTGGTGAGAATTCATCTAGGAGAAAACATGACGGTTTATGTATTATGTAGAAGAATGTCCACGGCTTTATGTTTTTTCCCCGAATTAAGTAATATAAGTCATATATAAATTAAAAAATTTAACTTTTCGTTTTTTAAATAAAAAAAGAAGATTTATTTACAACAAAAATATTTAAGACTGTAATGTAACTGCGTAATGTCCGGCTGATCACTGCGTGCCCTGGTTCTCGCTGATGCCCCCTTTATAGTCATGTCGATCTGCGATCGTTTGCCAGATGTTGTTCGATGGTTCCCACGATCGGTCGTTACTATACCAGATGTTGTTTTGAGTTGGTCTGGTAGGGGTTGGATGATGCAGGTTGTTGCATCGGTTTACGATCGTTCGCCAGATAGCTATTTTACGATGGTTCTCACGGTCGTCCGTTGTTCCCAAAATAGTGTGGGAACTCGTTACAACCCCCTGCATTCCTTGGTTTGGCGTTACTTTACTCGGGATATCTCAGCGGGAGAACTAGAGTGTTAACTCCCCCTTTCCTTTAAAAAGCGCGACCCGCGGCTTCGTATTGTTGTACAAGCGTCTGTATTCCTTCGATTCTCTGTTCGAAGAGTTGTTCTCGGGTAAGCTTAGGAGTTCTTCGTCTGTACAGAATAACCATAAATGTTGTTACGAGGACAATGAATGAAACTAGTCCAAGAGTAGATATAATAGGGCTTTTAGTTGCTTCTATCTGTAAGGACCGTAGTAGATTTATGTTGTCAAACTTTAGTTGCTCATCAAGTGACTCCAGGTATTGGCCAATTTCGTATTTGTCAATTGTGAAGGTCTTTAGGTAATTCTGGATCAGGCGTGTAGGATTCTCGTACAATCTTCCATCGATCGTTGTATTGTCTTCAAAATTTACAAGGTAGACACCCTTTAAGGATTTATTCTCCACGGTATGTTCGCCTGATATAAGAATGGTTCCGTCTTTAATTATTTCGAGATCCAGGTTCTTCTCCTTAATTTTATTACATATTGTTTTCTTATTGTTTAATAGTTCCGATAGACATGTTTGGTTTCTATTTGTTTTGCAGAATGTGTACCTTAATTCATGTTTACAATTTTGGATATTAAAGAACTTTTCATTACATTTGGCAATTTCTTTAGGTACTTAGAATTAATTTCCCATCCTCTTGGCTTATGGCCCTACTTTCGTACAGTTTACAATTTTTGTGAATGATGGGGTACTTAATGTAGATTATAATTATTCCATTTTTTTGCAAAATCTTAAATTTAGAAATATCAATTAGGTCACTTATAGTAAAAGTTTTAATAGGCTCATTTTTTATAATTTTGTTTATATCATCCATATTTAAGATAGCTGGATTTAAAATGTTTAACTTAGCTAGAGTGAGTGTGTTTATCAAATTTTGAAGTTCAAAGATAATTAACTTGCATTTTTCGGAAATAAGTTCACTTTTAAAAGCATGTTTTACAGTTTTGATTGCTTCGAATAGTTTAGAATTTGTTACAAATTGTTTATTGTTGTTTATTACAAGATCATTAATTTTATTCTCTACCGTAAGCTCATCATCATGGTCTGGGGTACCAGCTATCCATTTCCAGATTGTTCCTATTGTTTCAATTGCTCGTTTGGAGCGAGAAACCATAAGTTGGTCTAAAAGCATTTGTATGATATTGAAATTGTTGTCATGTGCGTTATATGGCAGTGAGTCGGAATAGGTTTCCTTGTCATGAGGCTGTTTCAATGATTCCTTGGTTTTGTCAAGAAAATCTTGCAAATAGGACAAGTTTGTTACGTGGAAAATGCTTGCAGTATTTTCGTAAAGGAGTGCGTCACCAGTTTCGATTAGCACATAATTGTCTCGAGTGTAGTCGATGATTTCTGCGTGGCTTGTAAGGATGAATGTTATCAGAAGAGTGATGGTGTCCATTGTCTGAAATTAAGATTTCAGATTATCTTTGTGGACAGTCTTACCATTTTTAAGTTTAACCTTGTTCCCTAAATCTTCGGATACCTTCCGACGTTTATACTTGGGTTGCTATTTGCCCCAGTGGGCACCTGTAGTCTTTTGATACACTGTTTCATCGGGTATGACTTCTTTAGACTTTCGTTTTTTATTAAGGACTTCAAGCATTTTATCTTGGGCAATTGCTAGTTTTAATGGAACATCGGAATGATTTATTCTGTTAAACAGAACTTCTACGGGTTTTTTCTCAGTGGAAGAATGAATAGTTTTATTATATTCTTTAGCTGCTCTTATGAATATTTCAGCAGGATCTAATAATTTATACTCCTCTTTAACGCATCTGGCTATCTCCTGAAGGGTACTATGAGCTCGTTCCACTTGACCATTGGTCGTACTGTGGTTAGCTGGTGTATAGTATACAGAAATCTTCGATCTTCCCATTAGTGTTATGAAGGGAACGGAGGTAAATGTGGGATCTTGGTCGCATACTAAGTTTTTGCAATCAGGAAATGCTTGCAGTAGTTCAAGAACTTTATTTTGCATTTCTTGACGATTGTCTAGAATTTTTATAATTAGGAATTTAGAATATGCGTCGATGCATGTGAGAATCTTTATTTTTTCTGCAAACATTACATCGATATGTACACACTCTCCCTCTTTTACAGGAATTGGTGCCTCACCAATTGGTTGTTTAACAGGGTGCCTGTCGTATTTATTTACGTTGCATATCTCGCAGTTCCTTGCGAATTGCTGGAATTCGTCTGACATCCCAGGCCAATAATATTTATCAATAACTTGTTTAAGGTTTTCTCGGAAGTTTCTGTGGGCACGAGTGTGCGTTTGTGCAACTATTGATACCTGATCATCTTTATTAGAAATATCATGGGCAAAATATTTTGCCTGTATGAATTTATTCTTGAAGTGCTCTTTTAAAATGTTTTTAATATCATAGATTGTTTCGGGTGTAGCAAACAAAGCTACTAAACCTTCTTTTATAAATTCCTTGAATATAGGTATCAAGTCGGAAGGTTCATTATATGTGATGATGTGTCTAACTTTTGTAGGGAAAGGTTTAAAATGTTCGTGAATAGTTTCTACTCCCTTCTCTATTATTATCTGTTGGTTAAATTGGTTAAGAGGTCTATTAATCAATTCAATTTGATCCCCATCACTACTTTCGGCAGAGTGCTGAGTGGCTTCAGAAGAGCTGTCCGAAATCTGGTTTAAGTTTTGTCTGGATAGGGCGTCGGCTACTATGTTTGTAGTACCAGGTTTATAGACCATTTTCGGTGCATGTTCTTCGATAAGAGCATGCCAACGTTTCATTTTAGCATTAGGGTTTCTGGGTGAAACCGCAAATGTTAAGGGTTGGTGATCCGTATGGATCTCTAAATTTGTCACTCCATACAAATAATTTCGTAAATTCTTTAGAGCAAAAACTATGGCGTAGAGTTCTTTCTCGTTTGCCGCAAAATTTCTCTCAGTTTTGCCTAATGTTTTGGATATAAAAGTAATAGGTTTTCCATCTTGCGATAAGACCGCTCCGATTGCGTCGTCAGAAGCATCGGTAGTGAGGACAAATTTTTTCGAAAAATCGGGCTGTGTAAGTTCAGTCTCAGTTATAAGATGGTCTTTGAGTGTATTAAATGCTTGCACCGCTTCCACGTCTAACTTTATATTTGTTTTTTTTGCCATGTGGGTAGACACTTGTCCACTCTCGCTTTGGAGATATTTAGTTAATGGCTTAGCTATACTTGCGTAGTTTCTTATAAATTTGCGGTAGTAACCAATCATACCTAAGAAACTTCTGAGTTGACGTAGAGTCGTTGGTTCAGGGTATTCTTTGATTGTTGCTACCTTGTTTGGATTCGTTTTGATAACGTTATGTCCCACGACATAACCCAAGAAGTCTACCTTTTCTTGGTATAACATCGACTTCTCAATAGAAATTTTCATATTCGCGTTTTTAAGCACTTGGATTATTGTGTCCAAATGTTCTGTATGTTCTTCAATATTATGGGAATATACAATTATGTCGTCTTTATAGACATGACATATTTTGCCAATATATGGTCGGAGAATGTCGTCCATTGCTCTTTGAAAGATTGAAGGCGCATTCTTCAATCCAAAGGGCAATCGTACGAATTCGTATTTGCCATTATTGACAGAAAAGCTAGTTTTTTCTATGTCGGATTCCTTCATCTTTATCTGGTGGAACCCTGATTCTAAATCTAATGTGGAGAAATATTTAGCTTTTCCAAGATTGGATAAAATTACATTGGTATCCGGTATTGGATACTTGTCTGAAATTGTATTTTCATTTAATTTCTTGTAATCGATGACAAGCCTGTTTTTAGGCGAGCCATCTTTACTTGTACCTTTTTTCGGTACAACCCATACAGGACTATTGTATGGAGATTTGGAAGGTCTAATTATGCCTTCTCTTAATAGTTTTTGCGCTTCGCTGTTCACAAAGCTATTTGCGGATAAAGGGTACGGATATTGTTTACTCCAGATCGGTCTATCGTTATTGGTGCGAATTTCTGCTAAAACGTCCGTTCTGAATGGTAAAGTAGTATCAATGTTTCCATGAATATTTTTTATTTTCTTCATCATTGATTCACAAAGGTAATCCGTATTATTCTCTTGAATATTATAAATTTTGCTCGAATCGTTGAAATAAATTTTCTCCTTCTTGTTGCCGTAGCTAAGGATACTTTTTTCTAAGTCTATTTGAGCTTTCACTCGATTCAATAAATTAACTCCGATCAGAGAATCATATTCAAAATTTTTTATAATATAGAAACGAGTTATAGTTCCAAAAATAAGAACTTCATGACAAGAATCAATAATGATGTCACCATTAACTGTACGTGCGCGTTTCTTGATTGGGAGAATGATCTCGTTGCTGAGAATACCGCGTTGACAGTAATTACTACTAGCTCCGGTGTCGATGAGAATTCTCAATTGTTTGCCATTTATTAATCTTCGTATGTGGGGCAATCCCACATTTCCTCTAAAAAATGTTCCTTGTCTTCGTTGAGGTTGTTAATACGCTCGATCTTTGCCGGAGGTGTCTGTATCGAATGCTGAGTACTTAGCCCTCGCTCTCTTTTGGATCCAGGCCTAGTGTTATTATTATACGTGTTATAATTACAATTTGGCTTTTGCCAACGTGGATTATTATTATTTGGCTGATTGTTGTTATTATTTGGGTTATTCTGATGAATTTGCTTGAAATGTTGCAATTCATGTTGTGTGATTGGCCTATTGGCCGAACTACCGAGAACCATGGGTTCGAATCTTTGGGGCAATTGGCGGTAATCGCCGTGCTGTCTTTGCTGCGGTATTTGTTGGTGAAATTCAGTATTGCTTTGCGTGTTTTTAGGGAATCTAAGAGTATTGTTATTCTGATTTGCCTTAGTATCCCTTCTATGAAAGCAGAACTGGAGAGCAAAGTTAGAGCGGACATTATTGCTCTCTAATTCTTGTGCCTTTGCCAGAGCGTTTGGCAGATCTTGTGGATTTAAAGAGAATAAAATGTTGGATAGTTGTCCATTCAACCCGGTGATGAACACTCGTAGGGCGTTTCTTCTATTTATATTATTTAATTCATTCGTAATAGGGGTATTGGATCCATGGGTCATTATTGTTTTGTTAGTCAGCAGTGTGAGCTTCTGGTTAACTTGATTATAAAAATCAATTAACGAAGATGATCCCTGACGCAATACGCTTAATTCCTGTTCTACGATATGTACAGGCCGCTTATCGGCATACGCGAAATCTAATCTGGCTATGATTGCCTCGAAATTGAGGACAGTTCCATGATTTGTGAGTATATCGTTAGCATCTATTGTGATCTTGTTCCTGAATATAGTCAGAGCTGCAAAATACTTGGAGCTACCGATGTTGTATAGGACCATCGAATTCTGTGCAGCTTCACGCCAACTGACGTATGCTTTTTGTTCACCATTGAATTCGGGAAGGGATTTTATCACGTCTAATGATTCTGAGCAAGTAATTGATGGATCTATTGTTTGCGTTTTGTACTCTGTAATAGAGCTAGTAATTCCCATTGATGATATGAGCTTCTGTAATTTATTAATTTCATTTTGGTGTTTATTCTCTTGGTCTTGGAATGACCTTTGAATTGACTCGTTATTAAGTGCTAAAGCTTTTGCTATAATTTCGTCAACTGATTGTTGAGTTAGAGCAGTACCAAAAGCCATTTTTATTTCTTCTTCAGATTCTGAATCTGATACTTTTAAAGTAGTTTTATATGGCTTAAAATATCTATTTTTAGTTTTTCTAAACATGAAACACTAACTTCTCACTCTTAAATTTTAACAAATTCTCAAAAAAATATTTCTTACAATTATTTTCTCCTTATTTGTGGATACTTCTTCTGGTTGTTGTTTTCAAAGCTGGATACTCTGTCCTGTGGATCCGATGAATCTTCTGCTTTTCTGTTGAATGAGCTCTTTCCTCTGTCTTGCAGAGTACTTTGGCAGTTGTTTGGCTGGGAATACACTTCACACAATTTACTTTATTTTTTTCAATTATACGATGTGAGGTATCCCGGTTGAGCCCCCAATTAAAAAATTTAACTTTTCGTTTTTTAAATAAAAAAAGAAGATTTATTTACAACAAAAATATTTAAGACTGTAATGTAACTGCGTAATGTCCGGCTGATCACTGCGTGCCCTGGTTCTCGCTGATGCCCCCTTTATAGTCATGTCGATCTGCGATCGTTTGCCAGATGTTGTTCGATGGTTCCCACGATCGGTCGTTACTATACCAGATGTTGTTTTGAGTTGGTCTGGTAGGGGTTGGATGATGCAGGTTGTTGCATCGGTTTACGATCGTTCGCCAGATAGCTATTTTACGATGGTTCTCACGGTCGTCCGTTGTTCCCAAAATAGTGTGGGAACTCGTTACAACCCCCTGCATTCCTTGGTTTGGCGTTACTTTACTCGGGATATCTCAGCGGGAGAACTAGAGTGTTAACTTATATATAATTTTTAAAAGATCAAATTGTATTTATTTTCACACCTCCATATACTTTTGCAAGTACTGTTTTGCAAACGGAAATGAAAAAGCAGGTTAATATTTCTTTCGAAAATATTCACTTGCTAACGATCTAAATGTGATCTTTAGACTGCCAATAAGTTTTGATTTGCATTATCAGCCAACGAATAAATCAAAGCATTCTAATAAACTGTGTTCCGTTTACTGTATAATTTACAAGAGACCTTATTACGACACAAATTCACTCATAAATCAATCGTGAAGTATTAGAAAACAAAGGAAAGCGTACTATAAAAAGTAGCGAAAATTGTGTGCGATCGAACAATAAGGCATTACTGATTTGCATACGATATTTGACAGATCAGCAGATATTTTGTGCATTTACTATTTTCTGTTTTGTTTTTTGCTTGTAATAAGCTTCAAAAAGCATTTAAAAGAAATCTGCTGGGCAAATTAATTTGCAATTTAAGTATTCCTTTTTTTAGAATAAAATCCTCGTTGTGAAATAAACCATTGACCTTGTTTTTTACGAAAACAAATTATGAAATTTGAATTCTGCGATGACAAAAAATGTAATAGTTTCTAAGAAAGTTGTCGCACTAGCAAATGTGGAGGTCTAATTGTTTATTGGTACCGTTTCACTAATGCTGTACATTTTTACTAAAGCTGGCAACCAGCTAATCGTCGACATTAGTGTTTGATTATTAGTAAGGCCGAATATCTTTGCACAAGTGGGAAGAGCAACAATCGTTCATTTTTGCAAGAAGAAGTCTAAAAGGAACCGCCAAATTATTTCTTCATTCATCTCGCTGCTCCTCATGGTGAGAGTTAAAGTCTAAACTTCTCCAAGAATTTCACCGAGTAGTTACGTCAGCTGATGTTCATGATACCCTACGGAACCGAAGGAAGAGGAAGGACGAGAGTATTCACCAATACACATTGGCTATGCAGGAGATTGCATTCAACGCAGAAATCGAAGACGAGGACCTTATACATTACATTATTAAAGGAATTCCTGATACTTTAAACAACAAACAACTTCTTCTTACAGCAAAAAGCATCGACGACTTGAAGCAAATGCTGAAGAAATATCAGAAAATGAAATATTACGCCGCAGAAAATACACCTTCTTCCACTGTAATGCCAACCTCGACTGCCAACCAACTACAGCGACTACATAAGGATAGGTGCTTTAATTGCAACGAGCTTGGACATATGGCCAACACCTGCCCGAAGCCACGACGAGAAAGAGGAAGTGGTTACAAGTGTGGTAAACACGGTCACTTAGCATTCACCTGTAAAAACACCATGTCACCTGCCCCACCAGCGGTTCTCTTGGTACAGCAGCCTGAAACTCAACCAGAAGAAGACAATGTAATGAAGGAAACATTACTTAACGACGACTTCACTCTTGATGTTAAGTACAGATTTTTGAATAATATTACTAATGATGTTTTTGAATTTCAAGCAAATACAATGGTAGATACAGGAAGACCCATAAGCTTCATACAGAAACAATTTATACCATCTTTTGTTATCCTGCCATTAGAACATGAGAGCGATCTTTACTTTGGAATAAATGGAAGTAAATTGGTTATATTTACTAGGAAAAGCTGAATGTGTTATTTATGTAAGTGATAGTCTTGTAAGTTGCATGTTGCATGTAGTGAAAAACAAAACTATGTCTAACTCTGTTGTTCTAGGCAGAGATTTTTTACGAGCTAGTAATATTAAATTAAATGTTCAGAATTCTAAAATGAAATTGATAAATTATGCTAAAGATTATGAGAAAAATTTAACAAATAATACCTATTCTACAAATTATACGATTAATGACCTTTATGATTATGAAAACTTAAATAACTTAGAGAATTGTGATAATAATTTTTATGGATTTGCATGACGATAATTTCGCTAAAGATATTTTGAATATAGACACTTGTTATGACAAAAATGATTTTAATTTGAGGATAAATAACAACCTTACATATAAAGAACAACAACGCATTTACAATATTATGAAACAAACCAAGTCTGACAAAAGAATTTCTAATTTGAATAACCCTTATGAAATGAAAATTAATCTTTGTAATGCTAATGTGAGTTTTAATTGCGCACCGCGTCGTCTACCATATATACATACGGTTGAATTAAGAAAAATTCTGAATGATTTATTGACCCGAAAAATAATACGCGAAAGTAGTTCACCCTTTGCTTCACCGATTGTTTTGACAAAAAAGAAAAACGGAACTTTCAGTCTATGTGTAGATTACAGGCAGCTAAATAGTGTCACACAAAAAGATAATTACCCACTTCCCTTAATCGAGGATCATTTGGACAGGTTAAGGAATAAAATATACTTTTCATTATTAGATCTTAAAAACGGGATTTATCACGTGAAGATGGCTGATGAATCTGTAAAGTTAACATCGTTTGTTACGACTGTAGGTCAATTTGAATTCCTTTATATGCCATTTGGCCTTAACCTCCCCGGCAATATTTCTACGTTATATAAATACAAGATTTAAGGATTTAATAGCTGAGGGCAAATTACTCGTATATATTGATGACCTACTCCATTGTATATAGAGACTATAGTACTATCATTAACACGAAAATTTTCTTAGCCGGACATACCGTCGGATGGCGTTGCTGTCTTGCTAAGTTCCTTGTAAAGGGTGACTTTTTAGCTGGTTTGGTTTTGGCAACACTGGTTTTGACGTGTGTTTAGTACCTTGTGTCACTGTCAAACAGCTTCAGTTTGGTTTGCAATTTAACGATGGATCGTCTTACAAATGAACAATGCTTGCAAGTTATTGAATTTTACTATCAAAATTCGTGCTCGGTTCGAAATGTTCATCGCGCGCTTTTTTATCGTTTATTGTGTTCAGCGATGAGGCTCATTTTTGGTTGAATGGGTACGTAAATAAGCAAAATTGCCGCATTTGGAGTGAAGATCAGCCAGAAGCATTGCAACAGCTACCAATGCATCCCGAAAAAAGCCACTGTTTGGTGCGGTTTATGGGCCGGCGGCATTATTGGGCCATATTTCTTCAAAGATGATGCGAATCGCAGCGTTACTGTCAATGGTGAACGCTACCGAGCGATGATAACAAACTTATTTTTGCCCGAAATGGAAGTTCTTGACTTGATATGTGATATGTGGTTTCAACAAGACGGTGCCACATGCCACACAGCACGCGAAACAATGGCGCAATTGCGAGGCGAGTTTGGTGAACAGTTAATTTCACGTTTCGGGCCGGTCAATTGGCCGCCTAGATCGTGCGATTCGACACCATTAGATTATTTTTTGTGGGGGTATGCCAAGGCTAATGTGTATAGGGACAAGCCCGCTTCGATTGACGCACTGGAAGCCAACATCCATGCATTCATTCGTGAGATACCGGCCGATATGTGTGAAAGAGTATGCCAAAATTGGACTCAGCGTATGGGCTACCTGAGACGCAGCCGCGGTCAACATTTGCATGAAATTATCTTTAAACATTAAATTGCAAGGTTCAAACTATCGATTCAAATAAATATTTCATTCATTTTTTTTTCGATTTTTTTGTGTTTTTTTTTTAAAAAAAGTTCTAAACCTCTTAAAAATCACCCTTTAGCAACAAAATAGAGAGGAATAGCCACACTTGTGATGAGTGAAAAGAAACATTTGGTTGGTTGTGGTTGTGGTGGCTGGTCGGTACTCGGTAGGTAGCAAAAAGCAAATAAAGGGATAAAAACATCATAAGGGTTTCTTTCTCTGTTACTCGCACAATGAGGTTCTATCTCTTCATGCATGAGTAGTTTCTTTGAACAAGACAAAACGATTCTGTTCGTGTGCCTTTTTATGATGAGATGACGGTTGATCTTTTATTTTATATTTGAAAATTCGTTCTTGTAGATATTTGAATGCAAATGGAGTAGGTATATTTCAAGTTAATATTTTTGTCGTATTTCTGTTAGTTATGAATTCATGACCATCAATTTAATTATAGTGTTGTTGTTGATATAATATAATATCTGCAATTAATTAACCCCAATTGCGGATGTGAATGTTACATTATATATATGCGAAAGGAGATAAAATTGACGGCCTTGATCTACAGGTGGCTTTGGTCGAGCGAATTTTAGGGTGGATGGGCTGATGATCTTTCATCAAAAATATTATGCATTAGTGATCTGTTTTGCAATTGTCATAATCAGAATGGCATAGGTATTCAAAAAAGAAATACCTATGTTTTGAAGAGAATTAACTGACAACTTTAATAAGTTGCACAGTATTGTTTTGAGGTCAGTTCTGTAGGCGGAAAACAGACAATTAAGTAAAACAAAGAGACAGTGATATTCACTTTACGATTGTTTATTAGAAACTGAACTCAACAGCAATCGAAAGCTGTCTTTTAACACCAAGTACAATACGGGATACTATATATTAGCGGGAGGATCGTGCGATCATGAGGCCACTATTAGATCGGGTTCTATTTACATAGTAACAGTATGCTACAAAAGTATGCGACTGTTTAAAAATTACCTACAGTTCATTTAAAAAAAATAAATAATAGAATAAAAACGTTCGCATGGGGATCTATATTACAAACAACAACGAAGCAAATGCTTTTATGTTATCGCAACTGGTATATAAAATTTGCTACTTATTTTAGATATGTTATTTAAAACACCAGCAAGATAGGATAATTATGACACACTGTCGCACAAACTAGGTAGGCAATTTGTTTTTTAGTTTAATTATTTCGGTTTTATTTTTGACCTCGTTTTTTTTTTATAAAATTCGTAAATTTATTTATTTATCTATCGGTTTATTCAAATTAAATTCAAATTAAAATTCGTATAATACACTCTCGCAGGAAATAGGTAGATAGGCAATATTATTTATTTTATTGAATAGGTAAGTATGTATTGCCATTTTTTCCAGTTATACGGAAACAGGGCTCTAATCGCGTAATTTATGAAACGATTTTCGTCGAAACGATTGAACAAAACGACATAGTTCATCATCGTCCCATCGTTCAATCGAATCGTTTCGACGAGAGTATTTGACGATTAAATTAGTAACGTGAAGCAACAAAAAACGATGCTCGTCCAATCGTTTCGACGATTATCGTTTTTTGGTTGTTACACGAAGTACAAGCATCGTCGAGACGATATCGTTATATCGTTTTTTGCTTACGCGATTAGACCCCAGTATAAATGAAATCAGCTTTTTATGCACTCCAAATAACACCGACTCATTGGATTATTCGAAAAATAAGCCAAGCTGTCATCTATGTTTTGGTAATGTGGAAAAACCTAAATAAGGGCCTCAATGATATCAATAATACGACAGAAAAATTACGGATAGGGTTGTAAATAAAATAGAAAATGGTGCTTTTGCCCATATTAAAAAGAGTAACCAACACAATAGTCTACCTACTTTATTACCAAAAATAAAAATGAACTACCAGTTTTCACAATTCTTACGAAATTCCCATTCAAATTCAATAAAATTATCTTGGGTTTTTCTAGATTTTGTTAAAATGTAAAGTTATAGAGAAATCCTATAAAGAGAAGTTTACAATTTTTGGATTTTAAGATTTATGACCCCATATAAAAATGCACTAATATACTAAACATAATATGTATATGCGGTTGGCCCGTGACACTTATTCGGCGAATTGTCTGTTTTTCAGTAAATAGACCTTAGTGGCTTGGATAGCGTCAATATGATAGTTTATAATAGCAACAATATAGGTTAGCACTCAGATGTAAAAGATATAAGACATGTTATAACTTTCTGTTATTTCTAAATTTCCAAAGAATGACATTATGAATTAGTATTCCATGGCTGTATGAAGTATTCTCGAACGAGTCTTTAGTTAAATAAATAAGTATGAAATAAATTACGTTGGAAGACAGATAAAAAAGTTATTATCAATTTAAAAACATTCAGAAATGAATACCTACCCACCCGTACGTACATTATGAAAACTTCATCGTAGTTTTGTAACTGTAACTGACTTTTTCGAAAAAAGTTCCTTACTTCTTATTGATAACTTAAAGCATACATTTCGAACTTGAGTTTTTTTTTAAATACCTTCAAGATACCACCACCATAATCAATTAAATAATCCGAGTAAGTCAGAATAATCAATCATTTATCCATAGAAGAAAGAAATCCAAATTCCCAACTCATCTGTGCTTTGAGCTGAATTGAAGAATCTCGTGAATCGTAAACGCAGAAATTCTTTCAAAGAAAAGGGAATGCATACCCACCCAAATACACACAAAAAGGGAGAGAAAGAAAAAGAATAGACTACAAAACCCACACTCTGAAAGGGAAAGCATATCAGAAAACAGCAATGCAAATGTATACGCATTCATTCATCTAAGGATGTGCGCTGACACCAATGCAACCGCCACCATCGAGGTTTCTGCGCCTACTAAAGTAAACCAACGAAATCTATGATCTTCACCCTCTAAAATATTTGAGCTTAGGTATGGAGACGTTAGAGGCGCAATGGTAGGATACACGAAGTGATAGTACTATAATGTTTATATACAATGCCTACTCATAGCCACTGAATCCAAAGATGAACATTTTTATGTTCTGCAACAAGTTGCCAAGATAATTTCAGATTTCAACCTAGAGCTTAGGTACGACAAATGCATCTTTATGGAAGAACAAATAACATACCTTGGTTATGAAGTCAGTGCAAACGGTATAAAACCTAACTCTAATGGTATAACTGCCGTAAAAAATTTTCCCACTCCAAAAAATATCAAGGAGCTTCATTCATTTCTTGGATTATGCTCATATTTTAGAAAATTCATTCAAAATTTCTCAGTAATATCAAAACCTCTATATGACTTATTGAAATAAAACGTTAAATTTCAATTTGCAGAAAAAGAGATAAGCGTTTTCCAGCTATTGAAACAAAAATTACTTCAATCACCAGTGTTGAGCATTTATTCTCCACAGGCAGAAACAGAACTGCACTGCGACGCCAGCTCCATGGGTTTTGGTGGAGTTTTAATGCAGAAGCAGTCAGACGGGAAATTCCATCCTATCTTTTTTTTCTCCAAGAGATCAACAACGGCAGAGTCAAGGTATCATTCCTTTGAACTTGAAACCCTTAAGAAGATTTCGCATCTATTTACTGGGCATAAGCTTTAAAATTATTACTGATTGTAAGTCTCTAACTCTTACATTAAAAAAAAAAAATTATCAATCCTCGGATTTCGAGGTGGGCTTTAGAGCTCCAGGAATACAATTATTCAGTAGAGCATAGAGATTCCGGCAGAATGAATCACGTTGACGCCCTTAGTAGGTGCCATAACATCCTTCTTCTATAACCTGACTCATTTGAATACGCACTGGCTTCTGCCCAAAATCAGGACATCACCGTTCAAAATATTGCTAAAATGTTAGAACACAAGCAACTCCCGTTTTACGAAATGATTAATGGTCTTATCTACCGGAAATGTAAAGATTCTGTTGCTTTTTACGTACCAAAACAAATGGAAAATAGCGTTATCCAAACACACCATGACGGACTCTGTCATGTGGGTGCGGATAAAGTATTTGAACACCTTAGAAATACTTACTGGTTTCCATCATTGAAACAGAAAATCAAAGACTACATCAAGTCATGTTTAAAATGCATTTATTTCGCTGTTCCATCTGGGAAAAAGGAAGGTGAATTACATAGTATTCCAAAGGGTAATAAGCCCTTTGATACACTTCATGTTGATCATTACGGGCCCCTTCCAGCTGGTGTAAGAAATCTTAAAAAATACATTTTCCTGGTAGTTGATGCATTCACAAAATTTACGAAGCTTTATTCAGTCAGGTGGAGAGGATGAACAGACTTCTGACTGCTATGTTGTCAAAAGAATCTGAACTTGATCCGGGGGAGTGGTCGAAACATTTGGATAAAATTGAATTCTCCATAAACAACACAATTAATAGGAGTACAGGTATATGTCCAAGTGTTTTGTTGTTTGGTGTTCCCCAAAAGGGCGAAAGTAATGATACGATCCGCGAGTATCTAGAATCTCAAGTCATTCAAAAAGAACCAATAGATATAGCCGAGGAAAGGGAAAAGGCAAATTTTAGGATCATACATAATCAAGAAAAAAATAAAATCCAATACGATAAACATCACAAGAAACCTCATCGCTATGAAATGGGTGATTATGTTGTAGTTAAAAATGTTGTCACTACAGCAGGAGTTAACAAGAAACTATTGCAAAAATACAAGGGCCCATATGAGGTATACGAAGTATTGCCTAACGATAGGTATCGAATAAGAGATTTAGAAAACTTCCAAGTTTCCCGAAACCGATACGATGGGATCTCGAGTCCCGAAAATATGAAGCCGTACGTGATGAGCAATTAAAATCAAAATATTCGTTACATAAAAAACAAGAAATTCTTTTTGTAGAAATGGTTGTGTTTTCTCTTGATCAGATACTTACATTATTTGAAAGCCATCGCTTTCATGATTCTTATGCGATTACTTTTATTAGCTGAAAAGTCATTTTGTGTTGAAAATATCAATTAATCGATAATTGTATAAATCGAGTCGATTTAAAATCAGGAATGGCCGAATTGTGGTCGAAAATTCTACTCAATTATATTTATATTCAAAAACTCACTCTTATACTCGTTTATATACATATTTACTATATCAAGCCGTTTTAAATGTATTCAATCCTATGGTGCAACTGCAACTAGGTATTTATTCGTATATATATATATATGTAATTGTTACTTGGTCGTCAAAAAATAAAGTTACAAGACAGTTCTAAGTCAATCGTTGAGCGAACAACATAGTTTCAATCTCCTTCACTCAGCTTCTCCTACACAGTAGCGATCCACAAACCCACTAATTAAAAATTCGTTCGAACTTAACCATTAAAATTGAAACAGCGACCAAACAATTTTTTATGTAAATGAATAATTGTCAGAAACTACGAATATTTGCTTATTCGCTGTTCGCAATTCGCTCTCATGTATCTAAATAGTTCTTAAATTCGAACGGAACGGGTTTGTGGACCGTGTGTTAGAATTGTGGTTAATAAACTGTGGCAATTAACCGTGTTTTTGTTCGTGTCAAATAGCCACAATTTATTTACAGTCCACAATACTAACACGTGTTCCACAAATCCGTTCGAAGTTAACCTCAAAACCGAAATACCATTACAAATTACAAGAAGTCTACTGCTAGAATAGTAAAATATGTAATCCTTTGACAGTAAATACATTAAAAGTGGTTTGTTAGCGTTTATCACTTCGTTCCTTCGCTCTCAAATGAATAGGCCTTAATTTTTCTTGCTCCTTCTACTACTTTGCGGTAAGTGGCTTATACTCTGTTTGGTTATCGAAACAGAAGTATGCTATGTGCATGTGAATGTCGCTCAAAGCGGCAATGGGCACATTCAAGAACCTAGTTATCTTAAGTCAACTAGATTGATCTGGCTACATCTAAAATGTAACCTGATCGCAAAAAACTAGATTTGTTTTGGAACGTCACTTTTTCTACGTCACCCACATATGCGAACTGTCAACTTAGTACTCAGTCACGAATTTCTTGACTAGATTTATCGGCTATCCCTCCATAAACGTCAACTGAAACAGCTGGTCATATGACCGTTCTAAGCCAATAAAAACAGAGATGCATCAAGTCAGCCAGCTGTCAGAAATACTAAACTATATACTTGAACATCCCCAATGCTTTTGTGCGAAAGTGCGCAGATGGGTTATGAATAAATTATGATAAGAAATGCACATGGAAAAGTGGTGCCGCGAATACAAAGCATTTTCGCAGAATTAAGGGAGAAAATATTACATTCGTTAAGTTTAACCCAAAGCTCATATTCGCGTGATTTTGAAATAGGTACTTCTCCACGGTAAGTGTATCTTCTTAATAAACACTGCTTTCGAGTAAAAATAAAATCTGAATCTGTTTTTTCCCCACCTCCAAAATAATTTTAAATTTTATAAGGTAACGATTCAACAAAAATCAATATCTTTCGTAAAAGTGTAAGTCATGCAGCGAATTCAATTCGCTTCAATATGAAATTTCACTTAAATAATCTCACTACGTCTTTGATCGATATACTCACGTTACACTCTCCATGAGCTGCACAATAGCTACATCGGCATCGAAGTTATCAACCTCCGGTCGATAGTCTGGATGTCTGATGAGTTGCTGCACTCCCAAATTGACGGCATTTTCCCATTCGGTCAGACTATGTCGACCCAATGGACAATAGCAAATTCTCAATTTTTATACCTTCCAGTCCTTGTTGGAAGCAGTGAGCGGCACTGACTACTGTCCTTGTTGAGATTAGGCTCCCTCCACACTGGAACGACAGTGTACTGACGTTTCTCTTGTAAATAGCAACGATCCATGGGAACCGTGATCTATCGATAATTTCCCCATTGACAGCCAGTCTCTTAATGCCAAAGTTATTGTTTTCCTGGCCACAAATTGAATCAATGACTGTTCTTCTAGTATTTAGAATTATATTAAGTTGCTTAGGGAACTGAGACGGCGGTTTTCCTGCGTGAGTTTTGAGGATGTAATTCAGGATAAAAATGGCTGGTGGTGGGGAATCTAGAAAGAAATTTGACAGTAGAACATATATCGTTATTAAAGGGGGCGCCAGAAATTCGAACCTTCGGGACCAGAACATACTCTGGTATTGTTGACAGTGATGTAGGTAACTCGGGGCACAACATTTTGATGCGGAAAATAAACTCGGAAAATAAACGGCTCACCCGATCTGCGGTGAAAAAAATGTTCGCCCTTGCTTATGTTTAGCGATAACTTGTCCCAGTATTCCTGAAAAGATAGCAATGTCAGAGTCTTATTCAGTTGCGCATGATTGTTTTTTTTTAAAGGTAAGATTACGTGTGCTTTTAAATAATTTTCTTCGAGGGTAATTCCAGTATTTTTTAGTTATTTCCACTCGATGCTGTGTTACAAAAGCTATTTCTGTACTGTTTAGATAATTCGCCGTGATTCCCCAGCAGACATCCTTTCTGTGTGATTGGCTTACTTGTGTAGGTATGTAGAGCGAATGTCAATATCAAAATCTTCTTGAATTGCCAAGTGATAAGAAGCTGACTAGTATTGAACTCGAATTCGCAAACAACGGCGAAGTAGTTGAATTCATTTTGCATGAATGCATTTTTGTCTCATGTGTGCGAGCTCGGTGATTAACTTAAATGTGGAATTGATGACCTGCTGACCTTAATTGATTACGCTTATATTTACATAGAAAAATCAATTTATTTTTTGTTGTCATCGATCGTCGAAAATACAACTTTCATTTTGTGTTGTCAAAAATTCCTAAGGGAAATAAACCGAAAGTCCAAAAGAGATAAAAAAGAAACAGTCACCTGCTGCGGGACTATTTTTAACGTGTTGCCACACTTACTGGGATATCCCATAGATAATTTAATCCACCCATATAAATGTATTCACTCCCCACTTATGTAGGTTTTTGGGACCGTTCAACAATGATTGTTCATTAAGCGGAAAAAACAAAAATGGTTGCAAAATGACTAAGACAGTACTTAAATTTAAATGTTAATGTTCAATGTGGTTTACGCATTCATACGCCCTATTTAAATATTAACAGAGTTTGTACTCCAAGTATTTTTCCTCTAAGCAGATCAGAGTTGTGTCACGAAAATAAATAGCGCTTTCGAGGTTAATACATATTGAAATTTTTATCTCTGATTAAAACCCGACAAAAATGATGCCTTTTGAAAAAATTGTAAATATAAATAAAAATTGCATATTTTATAGCGGACCTACAAAATGATTGATAGGTAATTAAAACTTTTTACTGTAATCCATGAAATGTTCTCACTTTTTCGTTTATAAATTTGTTTGACGTTGAGCAAGTCAAGTAGATAATTGGAAAATAAGCATGACACACAGTTGTAAATGAAAATAAGTGATGTGACTTTGATTCAAGTACCAGATTAACCAAATTCAAAATTTATTTGCGTGGATTGTTTGTTAAAGCATGTCACAAAATTGTTGTCCTTTTTCTCAATTATTCCTCAAGCATCGGAAATATGCCTAAAAAGCATAATTATGTTGCAATTGGCATCACTGTGGACACATATTTTCATTAGGTTTGTGGCTAGCACAAGTGTCCACTAGTGCGCACTGACAAGTGTCAGCTAATTTCCACGCCTTTCAAAAATCCTGCACAACCCTGAAAATTCGGCTTCTATATCGAACGCAAAATGTTGCCCTGAAGTCTGTCAGCTGTTGATATTGACAAATATTTATCTTTTGGTAACACTTTTTACCGTTTATTGTTAGAAATGAGTGAATTAAATTCTGAATTTGGGTTTGCTATAATGCAAATAGTTGATAAAAGTGTTCGCAATATAGATGACGAGTTTGAAAACGAATGACAGCAAGCGAAATGACAGCAAAACTCAGCACTGAACTCTTGCCCCCACAAATTAAGTGGGGTCGATTCAGGGCACAACTAGGGTGCCCTAGAAGCCATGTCAAACACAGGTTTTTAGTACCAGGGCGATTTTAGTGCTATATCGAACGCATTGGGGTTAACCCAGTGCGCAGTAGTGCGCACTAGGGCCCACGTTAAACAAACCTATTGCGTCGCGTCGTTTTCACACAGTTCCATTACATTTGCATACATTTCTATTATTTATGACCTACACTGACTTACGGATTTTAACATTTGAATGTCAATTTCCGGTGAATATAAGAACTTATTACTTGATCATCAAAGTTAACCAAATTGAAAGGCTGGATGACTTATTATTGTTGTGAGTTGGTGATTTAACCTTATGTCATAAAGATAATATAACGGCAGTTAGAAAATGAAAATAAATATATATATAACTAGCTGGTACCCGCGACTTCGTCTGCGTAGAATTATTACTTCGAGTAATTCAATTTAAATATTTATATCAACAACAGCGCAACTTATCGGGTCCAAAACTATCTAATCTTTAATCCAACAAACTAGCCCTACACATTTAAATTCATTAATAAAATACGCAGCAAATATATTTATTTCTTACCAAATATAGATACGTAACTACCTAGGATGAATTTTACTATCGCTAACTTGAGAAATAATTGGTTCGTCATTTAAACTTCATCCCCTTCACGTTTTGTTTTCGCGACAAAAAGTAGAATATGTCACTCTCAGAGGTCCCATCTGTCCCTACACCAATATCATTAAAATTGGTTATGCGGTCGTTAAAAGGTAACAATCTTACTTCCGCATTTATAGTATTAGGATTATATCAAGGCTATCTTGAATTTTCTGGACAAAAATGACAACTGACAACAAAACTATGTTTTAAAATAACATAACAGCATTCCTATTTCCTACCCGATTCCTCCGCAAATTTAAAAAAATTCTCTCTTAGATTTTCTACGACCACTGATGCCAACCCTACAGAATTTTCTGTATATCTACAGAATTTTCACCTTGCCTACAGAAATACAGGATTCAGATTCCATTGAAAACTAAAAAAAAATTAATTTAAAAAAACAAAAAACCCGACTGACTGTAAAAATAAAAATTAAAAAGATATGAACAAGATACATTCAAGTTCGTACACCTAACTTATTGACAATCGGAGACTATATATATACATACCTATAAAGCCTACCAAATATATGAGTATTGAGTACCCTTTATCTTGTTCATATCATTTTAATTTTTATTTTTACAGTCAGTCGGGTTTTTTGTTTTTTTAAATTAATTTTTTTTTCATACGACTTTTCAGACTGCTGTAACGGTCACACAGTCTGCGTCGGAGTCGCTTGTGCTGGCATGATGAATGAAAGAAAAGCATAGTTTTTACACAACTGCGTAGTTGAAATTAAATGTAGTAATTGTTCAACTTTTTCAATTTTTAATATCTTTTTAGCCTATGACACTCCGGGGAGGAATACAAATATAATGACACTTCACTCTTTAAAACCGGTCAAGCCGTTTAGGCTACAGGGCGTCCCGTAGGAACGTACATAGGATACGCGCGAAACACATAACCCTCCCTGTGTACAGTCGGGTAAAAATACTTACCAAAATAATGCGTTTCCACTTTAACCAATCTATTATGTTCGCTGTAGTGATGACGTTAACATTCAAACCCCCCAGTTGTGTGTTTTTTTCTCATTCCTTCTTGCTACATTTGGTCTAAGTGTGAGAGCAGCAATTAAATACCTACTTTCCTCCACACATTTTTCAGTTCAAATTTATAGCCGTCTTTGTCGTTCTACCGTGATTTTATATGAATGACATATTGATTGAACCATTTAACCGTTATTTGTATGGCTGATGATATTATATCTTCGTTGTAATTGACATTTGGAATTCGCACAAATTCTATTGTGATTGCCTCATAGCAGTGCAAATGTTGAACACCTGTCATAGAGGAACTAAACTAGAGGGCCAACTGAGAGCAGAAACGGGAAATCTGCCTACAAGCTGCCTGTGTAACCTCAAATTGCATAAGTGTTCGTGCCTGTACAAATCAAAGGAGCGCCATTAATGCCGCACGCATACTTATACAATTTAAGGTTACAACTTTATGTCAATCGAGCCGCCATTGGGAGACTGTGTTCGTCATATTTTGTGCCATTTAGTTACACGGCGTTCACATCACAGTTGAATTTAAGAGTTTTTAATGTCTATGAACTTGTTGGAATCAAATGGAATTCCTTTTATAATTTCGTTACAATAAAATAATAATTTGTCAATATCTTGCAGAAATCTAACTCATAATAACAATCAGAGAAAAATTAACGTTTTCTTCACTTTTGTTAAAAGAGATTTTGTAAATTCAAGTTTTTTTTTTGTATATTTTAAGGAAAGAACATTTTTTTCGTTCATTTTAATGGTTTTAATTTCGAAATATCGAAACAAAATATTTGAACACCGTTTAAGAAAATCCTTTATTTTTTTCGTGAAAAAGATTTTTTAGTTTTAGCAAATGCATACTTGTACAGTAATTATATCCAAGTATGCATAAAGCTAAATTAAAAAATAAGTTCAATATTTTTTTATTTTTTTATACTATATTGCTTTCAAATTTAACTATGTATGCGCTCGGCTTTTTCCGGTAAAGGACATAATATAAAAATCGTCGTACATCGCCCTTTATTTATAACTAAGAAATACTCGGAACAATAAAAAAATGTTTTGATCACTTTTTGTATTCCAAAAACGCAAAGAACGCACTTGTTTTTGTTAATTAATAATTTAAAGGGGTTTGTAAAAAAATTCAGTGCACATTTCGAAATACATTGTTATAAAATTTATAAAAGAATATATGCACAGAAAACGAAATATAGCATGCAAATACCAACAATTAACAAAACAATATGTATTTTTACGTTCGATTGAAATACCAAAGTAACATTATTCAACACTGTAAGTGTTATTAAACTACAGAATTTCCAATCATATTTTGAATTTGTACAAATATGGTGTTAAATAAACAAATTTGAAAACATTCACCAAACCTTATAAAAATTTATTGAATGTTTATAAACATTTTAGAAAATTCACTTATGCCCTAGTGAAAGCTCGGGTTTAATGCATAATTTTTGGAACAACCCCTTTTATGCAGCAGCATGAATTTTGCTGTCAAAAATAGAATTCATACAAATAAAATGAAAAAAAAACTGAAATTTGAATGGATGAACAGTTTTTGGTGACGAAAATGGGTAGAGAAGAAATTATGCTATTTAAAAAAACCATAATCAACATTTGCTTTTTTACATTTATTGTTATAAATCTATTTACAAATTGTTTGTTTTTGGAAATAGTTCCACCCGGCGGCCATTAATACACGTATTCACAGACAGGAAAAAAAGAGCGCGCGAGAGAGGACTGTCATTCAAAATTTGCGGGGAAAATCGGGTAGGTGTGCTGAAAGTCGGCCCTCTAGTTTAGTTCCTCTATGGCACCTGTTTTCGGCAATAAATTTAACGAAGAGTAAAGTAAAAAACAAGCTTTAAACGAAAACCTTAACAGGGCTGCTGTTTACAAAAAATGCACTGTTAACCCCGTGTTATGAGGTACAACTCTCTGAAGAATAGAGAAACATGTTTAACATGAATATGTATGATTTAAAAAACACGGCAGCACTACGACGAGTATTACCGATTCCAGCGATACCAGCGGTTAATAAAAAAATATGTAGGTACTTGTACAAAATTAATACAAATGTATAATTAAAGACTGACGTTTTATGCCATTCAACACTTACATTTTAAGCACTTTTAGTATGCTAAAAAAAAGTCTGGATTTCTACAGAATTTCGTCAAGCATATAAATACAGAATTCTACAGAATTTTAATCTTTCATCTACAGACTTTTGAAAATTCGGGTTGGCATCACTGCCTGCGACTGTAACTCTCTTCGGCCGTCGACTCTCTTTATCAAACAATAAATCTAACAAATCTACTCACCTAAAACACCAATTTAAGAAATTTAGATTCACGTAGGTAATATCAATACAACCACTTAAACAAAAACCTTAAACTAAATTTGTATTTACACCAACAAAAAATCAAACAAATTAATTCACCTATATCGTATTCATTCTTGAATTCTTCAATTCTTTACTGTAGATATCAATGTAGGTCATAAACTAAGTATTAAATAGACCGTCAGCTCTTTCAACTTAAGAGAATTTGCCTACAAGCTGTTTTCGGTGTTACTATGTGCCAAAGTATGTGTGACAATGTTAAAGTAAATTAGACGCACGCATACACTTGCATATACTAATCTGACAGATGCCTCTGACAGTTTATTCCGTGGTAACATTGGAAAAAATTCAAATAATTCAAATAATTGCCCGTTATCGGGACGTGTTAAGAAAGCGGTGGGTGTGGTGTGGTGAATTTAGTACCAAATTATATTAAAACGCATGGTAGGTATACATTATTAGGATTTCTTTCATTTTACCTTGATAATCTATATAGTACGGGATGTTTACATTTTTGTTGTAAACAATGGAAATCGATAAACTTATGAATCATTGACAAAAATAAAAAAAAAGAAGCTTATTAATATAAAAAAAATGTGATTACTAGGTAATGATTTTGAATCGTAGGAATTAAAAGAAAATTGTAAGCAGCAAAACTTAAATTTGTGAGACATATCAGTGCCCATGTTCTGTTATTATCACATAGATATATTTATCACAAAAACGATATGAATTGAAAGAAAATGCTTAAAAAGTATCGATGCGAAAATTTATTTACTTAACTCAGGAGCATTTTCTTTCAATTCATATCGTTTTTGTGATAAATATATCTATGTGATAATAACAGAACATGGGCACTGATATGTCTCACAAATTTAAGTTTTGCTGCTTACAATTTTCTTTTAATTCCTACGATTCAAAATCATTACCTAGTAATCACATTTTTTTTATATTAATAAGCTTCTTTTTTTTTATTTTTGTCAATGATTCATAAGTTTATCGATTTCCATTGTTTACAACAAAAATGTAAACATCCCGTACTATATAGATTATCAAGGTAAAATGAAAGAAATCCTAATAATGTATACCTACCATGCGTTTTAATATAATTTGGTACTAAATTCACCACACCACACCCACCGCTTTCTTAACACGTCCCGATAACGGGCAATTATTTGAATTATTTGAATTTTTTCCAATGTTACCACGGAATAAACTGTCAGAGGCATCTGTCAGATTAGTATATGCAAGTGTATGCGTGCGTCTAATTTACTTTAACATTGTCACACATACTTTGGCACATAGTAACACCGAAAACAGCTTGTAGGCAAATTCTCTTAAGTTGAAAGAGCTGACGGTCTATTTAATACTTAGTTTATGACCTACATTGATATCTACAGTAAAGAATTGAAGAATTCAAGAATGAATACGATATAGGTGAATTAATTTGTTTGATTTTTTGTTGGTGTAAATACAAATTTAGTTTAAGGTTTTTGTTTAAGTGGTTGTATTGATATTACCTACGTGAATCTAAATTTCTTAAATTGGTGTTTTAGGTGAGTAGATTTGTTAGATTTATTGTTTGATAAAGAGAGTCGACGGCCGAAGAGAGTTACAGTCGCAGGCAGTGATGCCAACCCGAATTTTCAAAAGTCTGTAGATGAAAGATTAAAATTCTGTAGAATTCTGTATTTATATGCTTGACGAAATTCTGTAGAAATCCAGACTTTTTTTTAGCATACTAAAAGTGCTTAAAATGTAAGTGTTGAATGGCATAAAACGTCAGTCTTTAATTATACATTTGTATTAATTTTGTACAAGTACCTACATATTTTTTTATTAACCGCTGGTATCGCTGGAATCGGTAATACTCGTCGTAGTGCTGCCGTGTTTTTTAAATCATACATATTCATGTTAAACATGTTTCTCTATTCTTCAGAGAGTTGTACCTCATAACACGGGGTTAACAGTGCATTTTTTGTAAACAGCAGCCCTGTTAAGGTTTTCGTTTAAAGCTTGTTTTTTACTTTACTCTTCGTTAAATTTATTGCCGAAAACAGGTGCCATAGAGGAACTAAACTAGAGGGCCGACTTTCAGCACACCTACCCGATTTTCCCCGCAAATTTTGAATGACAGTCCTCTCTCGCGCGCTCTTTTTTTCCTGTCTGTGAATACGTGTATTAATGGCCGCCGGGTGGAACTATTTCCAAAAACAAACAATTTGTAAATAGATTTATAACAATAAATGTAAAAAAGCAAATGTTGATTATGGTTTTTTTAAATAGCATAATTTCTTCTCTACCCATTTTCGTCACCAAAAACTGTTCATCCATTCAAATTTCAGTTTTTTTTTCATTTTATTTGTATGAATTCTATTTTTGACAGCAAAATTCATGCTGCTGCATAAAAGGGGTTGTTCCAAAAATTATGCATTAAACCCGAGCTTTCACTAGGGCATAAGTGAATTTTCTAAAATGTTTATAAACATTCAATAAATTTTTATAAGGTTTGGTGAATGTTTTCAAATTTGTTTATTTAACACCATATTTGTACAAATTCAAAATATGATTGGAAATTCTGTAGTTTAATAACACTTACAGTGTTGAATAATGTTACTTTGGTATTTCAATCGAACGTAAAAATACATATTGTTTTGTTAATTGTTGGTATTTGCATGCTATATTTCGTTTTCTGTGCATATATTCTTTTATAAATTTTATAACAATGTATTTCGAAATGTGCACTGAATTTTTTTACAAACCCCTTTAAATTATTAATTAACAAAAACAAGTGCGTTCTTTGCGTTTTTGGAATACAAAAAGTGATCAAAACATTTTTTTATTGTTCCGAGTATTTCTTAGTTATAAATAAAGGGCGATGTACGACGATTTTTATATTATGTCCTTTACCGGAAAAAGCCGAGCGCATACATAGTTAAATTTGAAAGCAATATAGTATAAAAAAATAAAAAAATATTGAACTTATTTTTTAATTTAGCTTTATGCATACTTGGATATAATTACTGTACAAGTATGCATTTGCTAAAACTAAAAAATCTTTTTCACGAAAAAAATAAAGGATTTTCTTAAACGGTGTTCAAATATTTTGTTTCGATATTTCGAAATTAAAACCATTAAAATGAACGAAAAAAATGTTCTTTCCTTAAAATATACAAAAAAAAAACTTGAATTTACAAAATCTCTTTTAACAAAAGTGAAGAAAACGTTAATTTTTCTCTGATTGTTATTATGAGTTAGATTTCTGCAAGATATTGACAAATTATTATTTTATTGTAACGAAATTATAAAAGGAATTCCATTTGATTCCAACAAGTTCATAGACATTAAAAACTCTTAAATTCAACTGTGATGTGAACGCCGTGTAACTAAATGGCACAAAATATGACGAACACAGTCTCCCAATGGCGGCTCGATTGACATAAAGTTGTAACCTTAAATTGTATAAGTATGCGTGCGGCATTAATGGCGCTCCTTTGATTTGTACAGGCACGAACACTTATGCAATTTGAGGTTACACAGGCAGCTTGTAGGCAGATTTCCCGTTTCTGCTCTCAGTTGGCCCTCTAGTTTAGTTCCTCTATGACAGGTGTTCAACATTTGCACTGCTATGAGGCAATCACAATAGAATTTGTGCGAATTCCAAATGTCAATTACAACGAAGATATAATATCATCAGCCATACAAATAACGGTTAAATGGTTCAATCAATATGTCATTCATATAAAATCACGGTAGAACGACAAAGACGGCTATAAATTTGAACTGAAAAATGTGTGGAGGAAAGTAGGTATTTAATTGCTGCTCTCACACTTAGACCAAATGTAGCAAGAAGGAATGAGAAAAAAACACACAACTGGGGGGTTTGAATGTTAACGTCATCACTACAGCGAACATAATAGATTGGTTAAAGTGGAAACGCATTATTTTGGTAAGTATTTTTACCCGACTGTACACAGGGAGGGTTATGTGTTTCGCGCATATCCTATGTACGTTCCTACGGGACGCCCTGTAGCCTAAACGGCTTGACCGGTTTTAAAGAGTGAAGTGTCATTATATTTGTATTCCTCCCCGGAGTGTCATAGGCTAAAAAGATATTAAAAATTGAAAAAGTTGAACAATTACTACATTTAATTTCAACTACGCAGTTGTGTAAAAACTATGCTTTTCTTTCATTCATCATGCCAGCACAAGCGACTCCGACGCAGACTGTGTGACCGTTACAGCAGTCTGAAAAGTCGTATGAAAAAAAAATTAATTTAAAAAAACAAAAAACCCGACTGACTGTAAAAATAAAAATTAAAATGATATGAACAAGATAAAGGGTACTCAATACTCATATATTTGGTAGGCTTTATAGGTATGTATATATATAGTCTCCGATTGTCAATAAGTTAGGTGTACGAACTTGAATGTATCTTGTTCATATCTTTTTAATTTTTATTTTTACAGTCAGTCGGGTTTTTTGTTTTTTTAAATTAATTTTTTTTTAGTTTTCAATGGAATCTGAATCCTGTATTTCTGTAGGCAAGGTGAAAATTCTGTAGATATACAGAAAATTCTGTAGGGTTGGCATCAGTGGTCGTAGAAAATCTAAGAGAGAATTTTTTTAAATTTGCGGAGGAATCGGGTAGGAAATAGGAATGCTGTTATGTTATTTTAAAACATAGTTTTGTTGTCAGTTGTCATTTTTGTCCAGAAAATTCAAGATAGCCTTGATATAATCCTAATACTATAAATGCGGAAGTAAGATTGTTACCTTTTAACGACCGCATAACCAATTTTAATGATATTGGTGTAGGGACAGATGGGACCTCTGAGAGTGACATATTCTACTTTTTGTCGCGAAAACAAAACGTGAAGGGGATGAAGTTTAAATGACGAACCAATTATTTCTCAAGTTAGCGATAGTAAAATTCATCCTAGGTAGTTACGTATCTATATTTGGTAAGAAATAAATATATTTGCTGCGTATTTTATTAATGAATTTAAATGTGTAGGGCTAGTTTGTTGGATTAAAGATTAGATAGTTTTGGAACCGATAAGTTGCGCTGTTGTTGATATAAATATTTAAATTGAATTACTCGAAGTAATAATTCTACGCAGACGAAGTCGCGGGTACCAGCTAGTTATATATATATTTATTTTCATTTTCTAACTGCCGTTATATTATCTTTATGACATAAGGTTAAATCACCAACTCACAACAATAATAAGTCATCCAGCCTTTCAATTTGGTTAACTTTGATGATCAAGTAATAAGTTCTTATATTCACCGGAAATTGACATTCAAATGTTAAAATCCGTAAGTCAGTGTAGGTCATAAATAATAGAAATGTATGCAAATGTAATGGAACTGTGTGAAAACGACGCGACGCAATAGGTTTGTTTAACGTGGGCCCTAGTGCGCACTACTGCGCACTGGGTTAACCCCAATGCGTTCGATATAGCACTAAAATCGCCCTGGTACTAAAAACCTGTGTTTGACATGGCTTCTAGGGCACCCTAGTTGTGCCCTGAATCGACCCCACTTAATTTGTGGGGGCAAGAGTTCAGTGCTGAGTTTTGCTGTCATTTCGCTTGCTGTCATTCGTTTTCAAACTCGTCATCTATATTGCGAACACTTTTATCAACTATTTGCATTATAGCAAACCCAAATTCAGAATTTAATTCACTCATTTCTAACAATAAACGGTAAAAAGTGTTACCAAAAGATAAATATTTGTCAATATCAACAGCTGACAGACTTCAGGGCAACATTTTGCGTTCGATATAGAAGCCGAATTTTCAGGGTTGTGCAGGATTTTTGAAAGGCGTGGAAATTAGCTGACACTTGTCAGTGCGCACTAGTGGACACTTGTGCTAGCCACAAACCTAATGAAAATATGTGTCCACAGTGATGCCAATTGCAACATAATTATGCTTTTTAGGCATATTTCCGATGCTTGAGGAATAATTGAGAAAAAGGACAACAATTTTGTGACATGCTTTAACAAACAATCCACGCAAATAAATTTTGAATTTGGTTAATCTGGTACTTGAATCAAAGTCACATCACTTATTTTCATTTACAACTGTGTGTCATGCTTATTTTCCAATTATCTACTTGACTTGCTCAACGTCAAACAAATTTATAAACGAAAAAGTGGGAACATTTCATGGATTACAGTAAAAAGTTTTAATTACCTATCAATCATTTTGTAGGTCCGCTATAAAATATGCAATTTTTATTTATATTTACAATTTTTTCAAAAGGCATCATTTTTGTCGGGTTTTAATCAGAGATAAAAATTTCAATATGTATTAACCTCGAAAGCGCTATTTATTTTCGTGACACAACTCTGATCTGCTTAGAGGAAAAATACTTGGAGTACAAACTCTGTTAATATTTAAATAGGGCGTATGAATGCGTAAACCACATTGAACATTAACATTTAAATTTAAGTACTGTCTTAGTCATTTTGCAACCATTTTTGTTTTTTCCGCTTAATGAACAATCATTGTTGAACGGTACCAAATTATATTAAAACGCATGGTAGGTATACATTATTAGGATTTCTTTCATTTTACCTTGATAATCTATATAGTACGGGATGTTTACATTTTTGTTGTAAACAATGGAAATCGATAAACTTATGAATCATTGACAAAAATAAAAAAAAAGAAGCTTATTAATATAAAAAAAATGTGATTACTAGGTAATGATTTTGAATCGTAGGAATTAAAAGAAAATTGTAAGCAGCAAAACTTAAATTTGTGAGACATATCAGTGCCCATGTTCTGTTATTATCACATAGATATATTTATCACAAAAACGATATGAATTGAAAGAAAATGCTCCTGAGTTAAGTAAATAAATTTTCGCATCGATACTTTTTAAGCATTTTCTTTCAATTCATATCGTTTTTGTGATAAATATATCTATGTTATTATTACAGAACATGGGCAGGGTACAAATCAGTAAACATGTTTATTTCCAATGTGGGTACCTATACCTATATCTATATTTAAAGTTTCGTTCTTTCCCGTATACATTTTAAAGAAAATAAATTTTCGTTGTGTCTATTCGACTTTTTCTTTTTATAAAACAAAATTATTAATATTCTGGGCTCACGCAATTCATTTCAAATGTAATTTTTAAATAATTTTTAAACGGAATCTTCATGAAAAGATTGGGCCTTACTAAATTTAAGTACGAGTAGTTCACAGTGGTTATATCTTCCATACAAATTTCGCAAATGTGAGCTTCCGTAAATTTAAAGTCGATGTTAAATTTGTTATTATTACGCGCAGCATAACTCAAAAATCATACCCACACAGAAATGTGTATATCTTTTCCCTAGAGCATATTTGAATGTTCTTAATCAATGCTTATCTTTATATTGGTTACCGTTTTTCTGTCGACATTTTAGGCGAAATAATTTTTTACGAACAACAACCAACGAAAACAGACACAATCGGCCTTACCAATAATCAACTTTAGTCTGGCAGTTTATGCAAAGACCCCACACTTTCCAAAATCCCTTTACCAATAAACGAATATAGTTGCCAGAATATCGCTAACTGTAGAATTAAATGTTAATGTTCAGAAACCCATGTTTATCTGGGGCATTAGCTAAATAAATCCTTCCGAAATGTCATTTTGAAGAGGAGTGTTGCCCAACTATCCTAATGGATGGTATGGAATTTCGTTATAGGAGCAAATTTACATACGCTGTTGTTCAGCCTGACCGTTTATAATTATAAACAAATTTTAGTAAATTGTTAATATTTTCTGATTTTATTCGTTGGAATACAACAATGCAAGTGGTTTTCAAGTCCAGCAAACACAAATTTGTATAAATGCATGCACAAAATTGAAAAATACCTAATGCACTTTTGTTTTATTTCTAAACACTTACCCCCGTATTAATAAACAAAAATGTGCACAAGTAAGTTAGCTAGTAGGCATCAGATTACATACAAAAATTTGACGTAACTGCTGAATAACGAGTTGATAACTTTTACGCAGCGTTTATTAACATGTGGGTTAAAATATGTACTTCGAATATTTTGATTAAAAGAAATGGTTAGTGCTTTTCTCTGCTTTATTTTGTTTAACCGCTAGTGCTTGCTTTATGATTGATTTTCATTTTAGTTTGTAACGAATGCATGCTAAGAAAAAAATAAATTTGATATAAGTTTGCGATCTTTCCAAGAATTTCTTGAGAGTAGTCGCTAAGAGAATAAAATATCTGTTCATTTAATATTGGACAGCTCATACCTGAATACTTTTTTTTTACAATTCTCAGTACCTTAGGCGGCAGGTAGATTTTGGATGAAGATCTCAAATATTGGTGTGGAAATGGTTGTTGTGAAAAGGTTTATTTCGCGGAAAATATAGATAGAAGAATTGTCAGCAATCAGCAAAATCCATGCGAAATAATAAATTTGGGAACTGCTGGAGGAATATGAGGTAGTATGTGCGAATTTAAGTTATACAAAGTTCTGTATTACTTAGTGCGAATTCATCTAGGAGAACACATGACAGTTTATGTATATGTAGAAGAATGTCCAAGGCTTTATATTTTTTTTCCGAATTAAGTAATAAAGCTATGCAATTTTTAGAAGATCAAATTGTATTTATATTCACACCTTCATATACTTTTGCAAGTACTGTTTTGCAAACGGAAATGAATAAGCAGGTTATTATTTCTTTCGAAAATATTCACTTGCTAACGATCTAAATGTGATCTTTAGACTGCCAATAAGTTTTGATTTGCATTATCAGCCAACGAATAAATCAAAGCATTCTAATAAACTGTGTTCCGTTTACTGTATAATTTACAAGAGACCTTATTACGACACAAATTCACTCATAAATCAATCGTGAAGTATTAGAAAACAAAGGAAAGCGTACTATAAAAAGTAGCGAAAATTGTGTGCGATCGAACAATAAGGCATTACTGATTTGCATACGATATTTGACAGATCAGCAGATATTTTGTGCATTTACTATTTTCTGTTTTGTTTTTTGCTTGTAATAAGCTTCAAAAAGCATTTAAAAGAAATCTGCTGGGCAAATTAATTTGCAATTTAAGTATTCCTTTTTTTAGAATAAAATCCTCGTTGTGAAATAAACCATTGACCTTGTTTTTTACGAAAACAAATTATGAAATTTGAATTCTGCGATGACAAAAAATGTAATAGTTTCTAAGAAAGTTGTCGCACTAGCAAATGTGGAGGTCTAATTGTTTATTGGTACCGTTTCACTAATGCTGTACATTTTTACTAAAGCTGGCAACCAGCTAATCGTCGACATTAGTGTTTGATTATTAGTAAGGCCGAATAATTATAGGAACAAAAATAACAGTTAACACCACCCAATCCGCTTATGCGATATACATACATGCGGACCATGCGCAGGCCACATGATCCGCATCATTACCTTGAACCCGACTTTCCCACAGATCGCCAACCGGCCGGCTCGCTTTAGCTGACTCGACACACGCGCTTCAGATTGCTCAGGTGAGTTTCCGCTGCATTCCGCTGACCATGGGAAAATGCCGTCGCAAGGGAGCCAACCTGCCAACGTGTGGAAGTCTTGCATAGGATAAGTTTAGTTCTAAGTTGGCATTGTACAAAGTTATACGGAATAAATTTGCACGTTCATAAAAGTAAAAATTATTGTTTGATTCGGGCAGTGGTCGCCCGTTGAATTATTTTTTTCGTTATCCGCGGGGCAGAAAACTTAACTTAACTTATTATACCCTCCAGAGGAAGGTATATTCACTTTGCCAATACATTTGTAACGCAAAGAAGGAGTCACCGGAGACCTCATAAAGTATATATATTCTGAATCAGGATCACATTCTGAATCGACTTAGCCATGTCCGTCTGTCTGTCTGTCTGTCTGTCTGTCTGTCTGTCTGTCTGTCTGTCTGTTGAAAGCACGATAGCGCCCAAAGTAATTGACGTAGGTGAACGAAATTTGGTGAAAGGACTTATTTTTATCGGCGTCAGGTTGGTATTGAAAATGGGCTATGTCGGTCAAGTAGTTCTGGTACCTCCCATGCAAAACCAATATTGGCCCCACATGTCTCTCTCTCTGTTGAAAGCACGATAGCGCCCAAAGTAATTGACGTAAGTGAGCGAAATTTGGTGAAAGACTTCTTTTTATCGGCGTCAGGTTCGTATTGAAAATGGGCTATGTCGGTCAAGTAGTTCTGGTACCTCCCATACAAAACTAATATTGGACCCATTTGTCTTTCTGTCTGTTGAAAGCACGATAGCGCTCAAAGTAATTGACGTAGGTGAACGAAATTTGGTGAAAGGACTTATTTTTATCGGCTTCAGGTTGGTATTGAAATTGAGCTATGTCGGTCAAGTAGTTCTGGTACCTCCCATGCAAAACTAATATTGGACCCATTTGTCTTTCTGTCTGTTGAAAGCACGATAGCGCTCAAAGTAATTGACGTAGGTGAACGAAATTTGGTGAAAGACTTCTTTTTATCGGCGTCAGGTTCGTATTGAAAATGGGCTATGTCGGTCAAGTAGTTCTGGTACCTCCCATACAAAACCAATATTGGACCCATTTGTCTTTCTGTCTATTGAAAGCACGATAGCGCTCAAAGTAATTGACGTAGGTGAACGAAATTTGGTGGAAGGACTTCTTTTTATCGGCGTCAGGTTGGTATTAAAAATGGGGTATGTCGGTCAAGTAGTTCTGGTACCTCCCATGCAAAACCAATATTGGGCCACATATCTCTCTGTCTGTTGAAAGCACGATAGCGCTCAAAGTAATTGACGTAGGTGAACGAAATTTGGTGAAAGGACTTATTTTTATCGGCTTCAGGTTGGTATTGAAAATGAGCTATGTCGGTCGAGTAGTTCTGGTACCTCCCATGCAAAACCAATATTGGGCCACATATCTCTCTGTCTGTTGAAAGCACGATAGCGCTCAAAGTAATTGACGTAGGTGAACGAAATTTGGTGAAAGGACTTATTTTTATCGGCTTCAGGTTGGTATTGAAAATGAGCTATGTCGGTCGAGTAGTTCTGGTACCTCCCATGCAAAACCAATATTGGGCCACATATCTCTCTGTCTGTTGAAAGCACGATAGCGCCCAAAGTAATTGACGTAGGTGAACGAAATTTGGTGGAAGGACTTATTTTTATCGGCTTCAGGTTGGTATTGAAAATGAGCTATGTCGGTCGAGTAGTTCTGGTACCTCCCATGCAAAACCAATATTGGGCCACATATCTCTCTGTCTGTTGAAAGCACGATAGCGCCCAAAGTAATTGACGTAGGTGAACGAAATTTGGTGGAAGGACTTCTTTTTATCGGCGTCAGGTTGGTATTAAAAATGGGGTATGTCGGTCAAGTAGTTCTGGTACCTGTCATACAAAACCAATATTAGAAAACATATTATGTTAAAAACACGATAGCGTCGAAAAGAATCTACCTAGACAAGTGAAATTTTCTGAGAAAACTTATTTTTATTGTCCTCAAGTTAGTATTAACAAGTAAAAGTGTTATCATCGGCCTGGCCGATGCTTTGATACCCTCCACTGCATACAAGTCATGCAAAATTGGTTTTGTGAGGGAGGTACCAGAACTACTTGACCGACATAGCCCATTTTTATACCCTCCAGAGGAAGGTATATTCACTTTGCCAATACATTTGTAACGCCAAGAAGGAGTCACCGGAGACCTTAAAAAGTATATATATTTTGAATCAGGATCACATTCTGAATCGATTTAGCCATGTCCGTCTGTCTGTCTGTCTGTCTGTCTGTCTGTTGAAAGCACGATAGCGCCCGAAGTAATTGACGTAGGTGAATGAAATTCGGTGAAAGGACTTCTTTTTATCGGCGTCAGGTTGGTATTGAAAATGGGCTATGTCGGTCAAGTAGTTCTGGTATTTTGCATGACTTGTATGCCGTGGAGGGTATCAAAGCATCGGCCAGGCCGATGATAACACTTTTACTTGTTTTATTTTAACGAATGCATTTTTCACACTTTATTCCTTTATTTATTCATATTGATTACATTCGCTTTACGCATTTTGTAAAATACATGTTTTCATGGTGAATTAAAACAACGAATTTAAACTCTCAGAACGCATCCATCAGCTGACAGAAACTCACAAAATACACTAACTCTCAGCAGTGTTCTTAGCGCTCTCTCTTTATTTTTCCCACGAAGCGTATTAATTGTTCCCTTTTCACTAAACTCAAATTCCCTCGATTTTTTAATGAAACAAACCGTACTTTAAAAATTTGTATTGTTCGGAAAGAAAATCACATTAAATTATTCTTCAGTATAAAAAGCACAGTTATCAAACATTATAATGGATTTTTTTGGTACTAGAAATTGTTGCTAGAGGAAAATCTCCTTTTTATGTACATTTAGTGCGTTGATATTCATGGTGAAATGTAATTTAAATATTTTCTAGTCAAATTGTTGATATTCACTCAATTTTGATGTTTTTTCATTTAACGCATGGAAGGCTTTTCGGAAATCGTAATTCCCACGAAAAGGTAGAAATACTACTATGTAGGAACACTGCTGAGTGTCATTATTTTTTTTACTTCTCCCGCCAATTAGAATTTCTTTTTTTGCTGCTTCACACGTATTCAGAGATAGGAAATTTAAGAGAGGAATCGGGGGGGGAATCGGGTAGGTGCGCGGGAGCTGACGGTCTATTTAATACTTAGTTTATGATGTAGGTAATATCACTACCACCAAAAACAAAAACCTTAAACTCAATATACATATTTACATGCACGTCATCGGCCATCTGCGCATTTCCTCAGAAAAACATTGTCGCTGTTGATTACATCCACACTCAATCCGCCTACTTCTCTTTCGTTTCACTTAATCGGAAATTTTCACGCAGTTAGTCTTATCATGTATTTGCTTGTGCGATGTGGGGCCTGGCTAGCTAGTAACACTTTTCCAGTCTCCTCGAAAAGACTGAAATTAAATCTTAAGAATTTTCGCTTCACTAGGTACGCAACTTCTTGATAAAGTTTGAAAAAAAACGCGGAAGTATGAGGCTTTCCGCACGCGATGGAACGAAAAACTCTGATGCAGGCAGGCACATGTCTAATGTCTATGCCAGAGGCCCAAAATTGTTGGTCAGTCAATCATACATCTTTTTAAGTGTCGTGTAATAATATTCTACCTAAATTGGGAGACAATACATATGTAACTATTATATTACTATAGGTAAGTGTTCTATCTATAGAAAACCAAAAAGGCACCAACTACGCTCTCAGATCTTGTCCAGTTACCGCACATAAAGGCTTCAAATCTATTTACATTCTTTAACCCTACTTCTGACATTTGAGACATATATAAATAAGTAGGTACCAAATTCAACGCCCTATTATTTTCTTTTTAAATCCTTATTTATTTATTTATTTTGATTGTCGAGGGTCTTGATCTTCTGTAATTAAGCCTACTTTCAGATTACAGGTGACTCCAAATTTGATAACAACAAAGTTTTTAAGTACGACATTCGGCAGTATAAAGGACAGTACTGACTGACAGATTTTGGTGAATGTTTCAATAGGTGTGTTTCCTTCAACAACTTTACATTTACAATTTACATCGATAACTATATAGAGTGCACTCAAATATATAATTATCTTAAGTCGACTAGATATTGCCTGAACGCAAAAACTATATGTGACTTTTCCAACGTCGGCCACTTATACGAACTGTCAACTATCTGCCCAGTCTCGAAATTCTTGACTACATTTGTCGGCTACCCTTCCTTAAACGTCAACTCAAAAACTGTTTACGGGAACAATCTAGGCCAATAAAAACTGAATTGACTTCCCATCGAATAAACATAGTTTCAGGTGAAACTAGTCAAAAGAAGTGAATAACTATTCAGTCTGTAGCACATGAAGAACAAGGTTACACTTTTTTAGACTGAGGGATGCTTTTCTTATACTGCATATTCGTCGATGATACCTGCGCATCAATATTACTTAGGAAAGGTTTCCTGGAAACACAACACATAAATAGAATTCAGTACAAGACTAGATACTCTGCTGCACGTAAAAAGTTAAAAAGTGTAATTGCCTATTCATTTTTCCATCAGCTGTGAAAGAAAGACTTTGTTTTTTTTAAATTTTTGTAGCTTTTGCTTAGAGCGAAAGCGATAAACGACGATTTAGCAGTGTTGCCACATTGGGTGCTTTGTCCTACTTTGGGCTAAATTTTTTTAAGGTTTGGGCGCTTAAAGCAAACTAAATTATGGCAGCCCTGCGATGGAGTTCCTTTTTTCTCGAAATCATTGAAGAGAAAATATCTTTATTCACAGCTGAATTGAGTAAGCAAAATAAAAAAATCAACTTAAAAGGACTGAGGAAAGCTTGCTGTATTTTAAACAAAGAATGGCAAGTGTGCCGTTCGTTCGAATTAATTTACCGTCAAAAAATCTACCAAAGGAGCTCTAATATCTAAAACTATGTTATAAGAGCTTATAACTTATAAAAAATTTAATACTACAACTCTTGGCCTTCCAAGTGTAACGTTATAAAAAGAATTAAAATAAATCTTGGATTTATTTCCATATCTGTATATAGGTACATAATTGATTGCTCCGCAAGCAACTTTTAATTTCGGATTGCCAGGTGTTTATATATCAGTCCATCCCAATAAATGGGCAGAACCGTATGGTACCTTTATACTAATATGGGCCGCGAGTAACAATTACGATCGATGACTCACGCGGCTTATTAATGAAAACCTTCTACGCTCCGTAACCCCTATGACCCCTGTACTACAGGACCTACTATGGAGTCAGTCCGGGCCACTGCCTGGAAGGGCGTTCGATGAGTAGGCAGCTCAGGCATGCTAGTCGTGCTCCGTTCTAAGCTCGTCGGAATGGGGGGTTCTTGCCACTTACAAATTCGAACTGCGTTACTTGTTTACATGCCTGTCTCCGGGTGTTGTTTGAGAATTTCTGTTAAAAATGAAAAAGGAGCTCGAATGGTTCAGGTTCGCCCGACAGTCCTAGCTTAGTCACTCTTCTAATTGCTACTGATCTTAATAGATATTCCAAAATACTAACCGAAGTGTTTCTATTTCCGCTCGAGAGAATGAGATGGTAGGCATCTCTCTGAGGATAACCCACCCCTATGGTGAAAGGGGCCATTCAACTCCCAAATCAACCACCTTGGTGACTAAGTTCCTCCTAAATTTTAATTAGTCACCCCTATTGTATACCAAACCAATGGACAAGATCCCTGAGTTTCCCTGACTCACCACATCCTAACGCTTACGTGATCCACACCTCCTGATAATACTTAACCTTGTAACTTAGTCATTTCGGACCCTATAGGCACACAACAGATGAATTCATCGCCAGATCAAAAGTACTTGAAACTTTGAAGATATTTCTATGAATATTACAAATAAACACACAAGACCATGACTTTTTCGTAAGTTCAATTTCACCCTTTGGGCGGCTTATTATTAAATTTAAAGTAATTGATTAGACGGGAGATTACAAGGCAGAAATGCACAATATATCTGCTACTTACATACTACTACTTATAGACTACCAATAGTCGACAAAATTCTGAAGTCGGTACTTATCACTATAAATCAACTACACATTAATTGAGCAATCAAAATTTACGTTAGGAAATGAATTCTGAATCACTACAGTTCTTATACAAAGCAAAATAAAAAAAAATATGTAAATATCTGCGTCCGGGTACGGATCAGCATCGGAAGGATCAATTAGCTAAGGCTATTCTGATAGAAACCACACAATAAAAATTATTAATCAGGGGGCGCGGGCTGTTAATTTTCTTAGGCGTCATCAGGATTATTTAACGAAAGAAATTATTATTTTTATAGATAAAAGATTCCCAACATGGGGGACTTTCCAGGATTTTTACGTACGGGGTACCGAGGTTTCATGTAGTCTTCTGCAGGGGGGATGGTGTGCACAGCATCGTCCTGAGGTAAGATGATCCATTTGTTCCTAAAAAGGTGAGCTACGGGCAATAGCAAAGATAATCAAGTCTTTGGTTAAAACTGTTAAATAGGACGCTTAGACGACGTAATTTTCTATGCCCACGATAGGCAGGACCAAAGCAACATACTTTACGCGCCAAGTAATCTAATTCACTGATGATACAATGCTGAACCTTACAGGTTGGATCGGACAGAAATCCTAAATGCTCAAAATGAATTCACAAGATTTCCAAAACACATTTTTAATATCTTAAATATAATATTACACAGTAAGAAAAAAAGAGGAAAGATAAAAACTAAATCTAAGGGTAGAGTTGCTGATGCCAGTTGTCCGGTTGATGGTCGTCCAGCTCGATGGCCACGTGTCCGGAACGGGTCGTTAGGCCGCTCACGGTGTAGTTACTCTGCAACCGGAACGGGTCGTTAGGCCGCTCACGGTGTCGTTACTCTGCAACCGGAACGGGTCGTTAGGCCGCTCACGGTGTCGTTGCGCTGCAGCCGGAACGGGTCGTTAGGCCGTTCCCGGTGTCGTTACCGAAGGAGTATTACGGTCGCACTACCGAGTCAGGGAATATTGCACGTGGTAGACACGGTACGTAATGACACGGTTATTCACTCAAGTGGTTGTAACATGCCCCTTGGGCCAAGCCAGAGTTTGGAAGCAGATTGGGACTTTCACAATTGCCCGAGTTTACGGTCAGATTGGGAGGTTTACCACAGAGTCACATTAGGTCATCACCACAAGGATACCGGGGGCCAACAGTACCGATGGATAAGTACACAGGGGTCGGTAGCTTCACGCGAGGGAGTATTCACTTATAAAGTCGAGGGGTAATAGGACACTCTTCGGGGCAAGGGACGGTATTACTTACTAGTGCGCCACGAGATTTACTTATTCCGGAACAGTTTGGTTATCTTTTTATTACGCGGAATCACCTATGGTCACACCGAAAGAGAAAAAGAAAAACGTTTGTAGGCAGTGAACCCATTAATTTTTGCGTTTACTTTCGCGCACACCGAAAATTTGATTCCCGTATTCTTCTAGTTTGTTTCAGTTTCCCGAACTATTACCACGAGTCAAAAAAAAATAATTTTCTTCTTTCGAGTCACCCTCACGCACTAACTCCCCACGACCATCGACCGCCCACGTTCGCTTCCCATCATCAACTCCCTCAGCTATCCGATGCTGTACCAAAAATAATACCTCGTCACGAAGCAAAGACGAGAACAAAAAAAGAATGCGCGCGTCGTTCGACTGGCTATGGAAAATTTCCAGAACAAACACAAAAAAAATATGCCACGTAGTGGGACATATATACTAACCCATCGCGTGACACTTCATATAAGAAATTATCTGCCGCAAAGAAAACAAGTAAAAGTGTTATCATCGGCCTGGCCGATGCTTTGATACCCTCCACTGCATACAAGTCATGCAAAATACCAGAACTACTTGACCGACATAGCCCATTTTCAATACCAACCTGACTCCGATAAAAAGAAGTCCTTTCACCAAATTTCATTCACCTACGTCTATTACTTTGGGCGCTATCGTGCTTTCAACAGACAGACAGACAGACAGACAGACGGACATGGCTAAATCGATTCAGAATGTGATCCTGATTCAGAATATATATACTTTATGAGGTCTCCGGTGACTCCTTCTTGGCGTTACAAATGTATTGGCAAAGTGAATATACCTTCCTGTGGAGGGTATAAAAATACGGTACCATCAGTCGATATGGACAGACAATGAGAAATCCGCGCTACACGACAAACTAGTTCGTATACCCCTCTTTTGTTTCTCTCTGTTTCTCTGGGTAGGTATTTACCACTAATAACACACATACGGCGCAGTTGTACACATGGAAAATCTGCCAACGCCATCGGCCTAAAATACGAGTTTTTCTCTTTACTACTTTTACCTTCTATTCCCACCAATGAACTCTACTTGCGTATATTAGCACCATCTAGATGTAGGAATCGGACCCTAGTCGCGACCAAAACCCATTACTTCCTGTGTTCGGTGCCTAAGTGTATGCAACATATTTGGCGGACCTATCTGTTCGGTGACTTTATCGAAACGATTGAGACTAAACACAGTTTGAATCAAAATTCTGAAACGGATAAATAAACGATATTCAGGCGTTTCCCACAAAACTTATTACTTTTGCGAATGCTCATGAGCACAAGGGATAAGAAAAGAAACGCTTGATGTAAATTTCTAACAGTGAACGTCTCATGCACAGACTGTGCTAGCCGGGCAATTAGAGATCGACTCAAAGAAAAACTACGTACGAAGATCTTTTATATGGAAAACTCCTATGGCTTTGCCTTTCATATCCTGTAAGTCATACAGGTTATTACCGATGACTTTACGAACCTGCATTTTCTGAAATTTCGGGCACAATTTCGCATTCAACTTTTTTGATGCGTCACTGAGAAGAAAGTTTCTTTTATACACAATATCACCGACTTGAAATTTTCGCTTGGAGCTGCGCAAGTTATAAACTTTCTCATATTTAGTATGGGCATTTGCCAAAGACGTTTTCAACTGTGCATGCAGGATGTTCATCTTATCTCGTTTGACTAACACATTGAGGTCAGCGTTGTTTAGACCATCTAGTAGACGGAGCAATTCATACGACGAACCATGTTCTATCATCGGTTGGCCGAAGAGGGCTTCATAGGGAGAAACTCCTATTGCGGCATGAACAGCTGAGCGCAAGGCAGAACCAATGGCAGGAAGCTGCTCATCCCATTTGGTATGATCTGTGACCAAGTAGGATCGCACTGCTGCAAGAATGGAGCGATTAACCCTCTCACTAGCATTGGCTTGAGGGGCATATGACGCGGTTTTTACATGGCGGATGCCAAAACTTGACATGAACTTACTAAACTCCAAACTGGTAAACTGTTTTCCGTTGTCCAAAAGGAGGGTTTCCGGCACGCCGAAAAGTAAAAAGACATTATCTCTTAAAAACTTGATGGTGCTTTCGGTGGTTGCTTTCCTGAGGGGTTGCAAGAGCACGAATTTGGTTAACTGATCTAGCAAGATTAGATTATGGGTATTACCAACCTTTGAGCGGGGATATGGCCCTAAAAAATCTATGAAGATGTGCTGAAATGGACGTTCCACTACGAATGCCTTTCCCATCGAGGCTCGTAAAACGGTGTTCGGGGCTTTTGAGGATTTGCAGACTTCGCAACGATTGATGAAGGTTTTCACTTGTGAAGCCATATTAGGGCAATAATAGCGTTCACGTAGGCGGTGTAAGGTCTTGGTTATTCCGCCATGGGATGCTCGAGGGGGTCGATGAGCTAAAGAAATTAGTCGTTCGGTCAAATGCGCTGGGATCCACAATTTCCAAGTCCGGTCTTCCGGTAGTGGCTGCCCAAGACTGGGTTTGACCTTTTTGAAGACCAAATTATTGGAAATGGAGAGGTCAGGCAGTTGGTCGAGGTTCTGCTTAACGTTGTCTATGAGTTTATTATACTCTTCCGAACGAAAACTAGGATCTGCAAGATCGACCAGTAAAACGCTTGGGGAATCATATACTTCATCGTTGTCGGTTGTCTCAACCGCATCCACTCCGTACATTCGGGATAGAGCATCGGGAACTACATTGAGCGAACCTTTTCGATGCTCAATGTCAAAGACGAAACTTTGCAACTTAAGGCTCCATCGAGCCAATCTACCGTCCAAATCCTTTTTGTTCATGAGCCACCGGAGGCTTGCATGGTCAGTGATAATCTTGAATCTATGCCCTTCTACATAAGCCCGGAACTTTTGCACGCCCATGACGGCGGCTAGACATTCACGTTCCGTGACACTATAATTCCTCTGTGCAGCGTTTAGCTTATGAGAGTAATAAAAGATGGGGAGTTCCAATCCATTGTCATCACACTGACAGAGCACGCATCCTATGCCGGTGGCAGAAGCATCACAAACGATAATGAATTCTTTTTCATAATCGGGGTTAACTAGAACAGGTGAGGTGGTTAACAATGCCTTCAGTTGGTTAAATGCGGCGAGAGCTTCATCGCTAAAATGGAATTTTACTCTCTTTTTGAGGGTGTTAGTAATGGGAGTGGCTACCGTAGCAAAATCCTTCACGAATCTCCGGTACCAACCGACCATACCTAGAAAACGGCGTACTTGGCGCGGCGAGGTAGGCACCAGGTAATCATGGATCGCTGAAACCTTCTCGGGATCGGTTTTGAGACAGCCGTCCCCTACTACGAAACCTAAGTACTTTAATTGCCGGAAACAAAATCTAGACTTTTGCAGGTTAATCGATAAACCAGCTTCTCTCAAACGTTTACTCACAACAGCCAACAACTCCAGGTGTTCCTCAAAGGTTTGTGAAACTATCAGCAAGTCATCCAGATAGACAAACACCTTTTCTCGCATTTCGTGAGGTACCACTTTGTCCATCAGTCTGCACATGCGCTGGGGCGCATTGAAGATACCAAAGGGCATTACTCTGAAATGGTACAGTGGTCTACCGGGGACGGTAAACGCGGTTTTCTCCCTGGACCGTTGCTCCAGCGGTATCTGCCAAAAGGCGTCCTTCAAATCCACACTCGAAATGTAGTGTGTATCGGAAAGACGTCCCAGCAGCCCCTCAATATGAGGAAGTGGATACGCATCCTTTTTAGTGACTTGGTTCACTTTCCGGAAGTCCAAGCACAAGCGGTTCTTACCAGGTTTTCGTACGAGTACGACTGGCGAGCTCCACGCGCTTGAACTTTCCTCAATGATCCCCAAGTCCAGCATACGATCCAGCTCCTCATACAATAGGGTTTGTATCGCCGGAGAAACGGGATAGTGCCGCTGTTTGATAGGCTCAGCGTCACCAGTGTCTATCACATGTTCCTCGAGGTTTGTTACTCCTAGACCAACAGTGGCAAAGGAAGGAAACAAACTCAGGGATTGGCTTAATCTATAGGATTCATCACTAGATAGTCTACAAAAATGTTCATTACTTGGTTGCTCAGACTGAATAGGGATTAGCTCTGAAATCAGATGGGGAGCGATCTGGAACTCCTTCCAAAAATCCACCCCTAAATATAGAGGCTGTTTCAGGGAGGGTACCAGGAATAGGGTGATGGGTTTAGTGATGTTTTTGTAACAGATGTCAAGAGTAATTTGGCCTATGATGGGTTGATGTTTCCCATCGGCGGTCTTTACTAACGAATGGAGGGGTTTGAATTGTAAATGTTTCTCCTGAAGAAGCTGACAACCTTCCTTACCCAAGCAACTCACCGCAGCACCACTGTCTAATAAACCCAAAATATTTTGTCCGATGAGATTCACCCACGCATAGGGACGAGGGTCATGGTCAGAACTGCAAAGGGTAGTAGCTGCAATGGACTGGTAGGTGTGCTTCTTTCTCTTAAATTTTTCCCGCAGGCGGTGTATCCGTAACGACACGTGGGAGGGTGAGCCGTTAAATATTTTGTCCCTAGTTGCATAATAAGTCCGTACACGGTCATGCCATGATCTACCAGGCCGGATAGGGGCTTGCCGTGGCTGTGGAGTAGCTGATACTTCTCGTTTGAGTATAGATAATTTCTTAGTAATATCTGGACAAGGTGTAGTTGCGACTAAGGCAGGGGGTGTATTATTTAATGAAGCGCCGGGTTTCTCTCCTGGGAACAAATCACACCGGGGGACAACCTGTTCACTCGCGCGTTTCCCGAGCAAGACGAGCAATTAGGAGTGGTGGTATTCTCTTTCCCACACTTGAAACAAAATAGGTTTCTCTGGGGATTATCGCATTCATAAAAGGTGTGACCAACGATCTTGCAATTCCAACAGGTAAGACTATTTGGAACTCTACGTGTCTACCTGGGGGTCTACGCTGCTGCAAGACGGGTCTTCCACGCTTACTTAAACCTCACTAACATGGCGTCTAAAAATCGGGGGTGGAATTCCTCGTACCGCGGGGGTCTTATGGTCGCTGAGGTATTTCTCAATCGTGCGACAAACATACACTAACTCGGGTAAGCTGTGGGTATTGAACGTTATGAGGAGCTCTCCCATTCGCTTACAAACATTTTGCTTAATAATTTCAATTAGCTCGCGATTCGGTTTCGGATTCCTCAACCGGGAATTCAATTGCATCATCTCATTATAAAAATCATCAAATGGTTCTGTGAGCCCTTGACGTCTATCTGACATTTTCCGAAAAAGTTCGGAATCCGTCTCAAGGCTTCGAAACTGTTCTACCAAGGCGTTTTTAAGATCATGCCAGGCAACATGCGGATTTGATTTCAGGTAAACCCAAAACCAATTCTCAACAGGCCCTTCAACAAATTGATGCAAATTTAAGACAACCTCTTCCCATGAAGCTCCATAGCCCTCCTTGACTCGCTGTAAACGAAATAGAAAGCCATCTACTGACATCTTTCGATTATCAAATTTTATACCCCACTTGTGAAAGTGGTGGGCATTAGAAACAGCAGACGAAGGGGTTCGAGTCCTCTCCGTGACTGGTGGAGTTAGGGGCTGGTTTAGCGTCATGTTTTCTAACTGAGCGATAAAATTATCGACATTTTCGCTTCGGATATTTGGTGGTGGAACAGACATATCAGGTAGGCGTGTCGGAATACGGGTAGGAGGTACTGGAGGGGGTACAACGACGTTGGCCGGTGCGGGCGTCCTTAACGGTGTATGGGAACGCAGCAGGTCTTGGAAGAGATGGGTTATTTCGTTTCGAGTTGTTATTCTATTCTTTTCTAACTCCTCCCTGATCACGCGCAGGTCATCGGTGCGACTTAGACGTACCGTTGCCGTAACAACTTCTTGCACGTATTGTGCCAAATCGACTACCTCTGGGTTTACGCTCTCCAGCTCAACATCCGAGTCGGCTTGTAAGGTTAGAGGCCTCACAGTGGTGGAACTATCTTCAGGACGTGTATCCTCGAGATGGCCTAGGGCTTCTCGGGACGTAGACGGACCGGGGTTGAGACTGGACGAACGGGGCTTGGGTCGTGACAATTTTGCGACCGGGCCTAAGGATAATCGGGTGTCCTTTACCCTTTTGTCCTTCTTAGGACGTAAAAGTCTGTCAGTAGTCTGACTTGGTGGTGACATCATCGGATAAAACGAGTATCTATCATATGCTAAAAAAATCAACTCTAAATGCCTACTCTAAAATAAAAACTATCTTACAGTACGTCCTAAATCACTACCAAACTGCTATTTAGACAAAAAAAAAAAAACCTAATCTCTATACTAAGTAATTAGTAATAAGTTGGATTAAATATCCGCTAAAAGCTATTAACTACGAGAAAAAAAAAAATTCATACAAAGTCAGGATGTGTGGACTGCGCTTACGAACTAGAGGGTGGGAGTCAGGTAACTCCAACTATGAGCAGGAAATGTAACTAAAGGGGATATCAAAAAGATGAAAACTACGATATCTTTCCGTGTTTAATAGACGTACACGGCTTCGCTAGCAACCGGTTCTTGGACCGGGACTAGTGGACTGCTTTATCTCGACAAAGACCGAATAAAGCTTACACAATCTTTAAGAAAACTAACAACGTACTGAACTAAACGGTTATAGCACAACAAAAACTTCTACGAAGAACGCAACAGCAGCAGCATCAGCGGGGTTATTCACCTTACTGACCGGACAGAGCGCTACAACGTATCGAAGCCGAGCGGTGGTACCTAATACATGTATGATCGGTAAACACGAGAAGACACTTAATTGATTAAGGTCAGTCATACTTGTCTTTTCTTAGGCTCACATTTCTTCTATGTCTAAAAGATCCTTACAATCAAGGAAGGTGCTTATGCGCTGCTACAGACGTAGATCGGGAACAGGATCACCAATCTACCGGTCAACACTATTAAACCTTCCATGAGATAAAGCCTTAACTAACACTCACGGAACAAAATTCCTGACTGGCAGCAATACGTAATTCTGGGCTAACCGCCGCAAAATTAAACGGACTACCAGCAAAAGTAAATAAAAAGGAAGACGGGGAAGTAGGGGTTAACCCTGGTGTATATTCCCACGGTTTGAGCTTGACCACTTGAGAGCAAGCTCAATCAAGGGTCGACGAAAAGAAAAAGGAAATATGCGTAGGAATAGGAAGAGTTATGGTTGAACAAAACATCTACATTCCTGTAAGGAAGAAACTAAGTCTTACGAAGGGAATAGAGACTACAAAGGTTACCGAGCTCACGTTGGGCTTGACCAACGTAGACTTAAAGAACCATTCGGGCCCCACGTTGGGCGCCATCCTGTAACGTTATAAAAAGAATTAGAATAAATCTTGGATTTATTTCCATATCTGTATATAGGTACATAATTGATCGCTCCGCAAGCAACTTTTAATTTCGGATCGCCAGGTGTTTATATATCAGTCCATCCCAATAAATGGGCAGAACCGTATGGTACCTTTATACTAATATGGGCCGCGAGTAACAATTACGATCGGTGACTCACGCGGCTTATTAATGAAAACCTTCTACGCTCCGTAGCCCCTATGACCCCTGTACTACAGGACCTACTATGGAGTCAGTCCGGGCCACTGCCTGGAAGGGCGTTCGATGAGTAGGCAGCTCAGGCATGCTAGTCGTGCTCCGTTCTAAGCTCGTCGGAATGGGGGGTTCTTGCCACTTACAAATTCGAACTGCGTTACTTGTTTACATGCCTGTCTCCGGGTGTTGTTTGAGAATTTCTGTTAAAAATGAAAAAGGAGCTCGAATGGTTCAGGTTCGCCCGACAGTCCTAGCTTAGTCACTCTTCTAATTGCTACTGATCTTAATAGATATTCCAAAATACTAACCGAAGTGTTTCTATTTCCGCTCGAGAGAATGAGATGGTAGGCATCTCTCTGAGGATAACCCACCCCTATGGTGAAAGGGGCCATTCAACTCCCAAATCAACCACCTTGGTGACTAAGTTCCTCCTAAATTTTAATTAGTCACCCCTATTGTATACCAAACCAATGGACAAGATCCCTGAGTTTCCCTGACTCACCACATCCTAACGCTTACGTGATCCACACCTCCTGATAATACTTAACCTTGTAACTTAGTCATTTCGGACCCTATAGGCACACAACAGATGAATTCATCGCCAGATCAAAAGTACTTGAAACTTTGAAGATATTTCTATGAATATTACAAATAAACACACAAGACCATGACTTTTTCGTAAGTTCAATTTCACCCTTTGGGCGGCTTATTATTAAATTTAAAGTAATTGATTAGACGGGAGATTACAAGGCAGAAATGCACAATATATCTGCTACTTACATACTACTACTTATAGACTACCAATAGTCGACAAAATTCTGAAGTCGGTACTTATCACTATAAATCAACTACACATTAATTGAGCAATCAAAATTTACGTTAGGAAATGAATTCTGAATCACTACAGTTCTTATACAAAGCAAAATAAAAAAAAATATGTAAATATCTGCGTCCGGGTACGGATCAGCATCGGAAGGATCAATTAGCTAAGGCTATTCTGATAGAAACCACACAATAAAAATTATTAATCAGGGGGCGCGGGCTGTTAATTTTCTTAGGCGTCATCAGGATTATTTAACGAAAGAAATTATTATTTTTATAGATAAAAGATTCCCAACATGGGGGACTTTCCAGGATTTTTACGTACGGGGTACCGAGGTTTCATGTAGTCTTCTGCAGGGGGGATGGTGTGCACAGCATCGTCCTGAGGTAAGATGATCCATTTGTTCCTAAAAAGGTGAGCTACGGGCAATAGCAAAGATAATCAAGTCTTTGGTTAAAACTGTTAAATAGGACGCTTAGACGACGTAATTTTCTATGCCCACGATAGGCAGGACCAAAGCAACATACTTTACGCGCCAAGTAATCTAATTCACTGATGATACAATGCTGAACCTTACAGGTTGGATCGGACAGAAATCCTAAATGCTCAAAATGAATTCACAAGATTTCCAAAACACATTTTTAATATCTTAAATATAATATTACACAGTAAGAAAAAAAGAGGAAAGATAAAAACTAAATCTAAGGGTAGAGTTGCTGATGCCAGTTGTCCGGTTGATGGTCGTCCAGCTCGATGGCCACGTGTCCGGAACGGGTCGTTAGGCCGCTCACGGTGTAGTTACTCTGCAACCGGAACGGGTCGTTAGGCCGCTCACGGTGTCGTTACTCTGCAACCGGAACGGGTCGTTAGGCCGCTCACGGTGTCGTTGCGCTGCAGCCGGAACGGGTCGTTAGGCCGTTCCCGGTGTCGTTACCGAAGGAGTATTACGGTCGCACTACCGAGTCAGGGAATATTGCACGTGGTAGACACGGTACGTAATGACACGGTTATTCACTCAAGTGGTTGTAACATGCCCCTTGGGCCAAGCCAGAGTTTGGAAGCAGATTGGGACTTTCACAATTGCCCGAGTTTACGGTCAGATTGGGAGGTTTACCACAGAGTCACATTAGGTCATCACCACAAGGATACCGGGGGCCAACAGTACCGATGGATAAGTACACAGGGGTCGGTAGCTTCACGCGAGGGAGTATTCACTTATAAAGTCGAGGGGTAATAGGACACTCTTCGGGGCAAGGGACGGTATTACTTACTAGTGCGCCACGAGATTTACTTATTCCGGAACAGTTTGGTTATCTTTTTATTACGCGGAATCACCTATGGTCACACCGAAAGAGAAAAAGAAAAACGTTTGTAGGCAGTGAACCCATTAATTTTTGCGTTTACTTTCGCGCACACCGAAAATTTGATTCCCGTATTCTTCTAGTTTGTTTCAGTTTCCCGAACTATTACCACGAGTCAAAAAAAAATAATTTTCTTCTTTCGAGTCACCCTCACGCACTAACTCCCCACGACCATCGACCGCCCACGTTCGCTTCCCATCATCAACTCCCTCAGCTATCCGATGCTGTACCAAAAATAATACCTCGTCACGAAGCAAAGACGAGAACAAAAAAAGAATGCGCGCGTCGTTCGACTGGCTATGGAAAATTTCCAGAACAAACACAAAAAAAATATGCCACGTAGTGGGACATATATACTAACCCATCGCGTGACACTTCATATAAGAAATTATCTGCCGCAAAGAAAACAAGTAAAAGTGTTATCATCGGCCTGGCCGATGCTTTGATACCCTCCACTGCATACAAGTCATGCAAAATACCAGAACTACTTGACCGACATAGCCCATTTTCAATACCAACCTGACTCCGATAAAAAGAAGTCCTTTCACCAAATTTCATTCACCTACGTCTATTACTTTGGGCGCTATCGTGCTTTCAACAGACAGACAGACAGACAGACAGACAGACAGACGGTGTTCAAAAAACATAAAAGCACCAGCGATAGTGCATCGCAACTACAACAACCCAATCATCAGCCGATAACAAACGGCATCCTCGAGCGGCGCGAGTCCACCTTCATCGCAACTACAACAACCCAATCATCAGCCGATAACAAACGGCATCCACCAGCGGCGCGAGGCTTATTTCCATCGCAGCAACAACAACAACGTGCACGAGCAACAGCTCCGAAGTATTAAACCCTAACGGTGGTTGCGACCGACAAAAACGATGCATTGCAGCATTGCAACAGCCTAATGAACAACGGTGGTTGCGACCGACAACGGGTGCACGGCAACAGCTACCCATTCGACGACAGCAAGGCGACGATGGAAAAATCCAGTAAATGCTAAGAAGGATTTTAGTTAGTGATCAAGCAGACGACGACCAGAGCGGTCGCATACAACTCTTATACAGTCCACATCAATCAAAATAAATATAAAAAAAATATAAATCGTTTCTTCCTTTCATTTTTACGTTCACATCGTGAACATTTTGGTCCTTCGAGCCGGATTGAGCCAGAAAAGTGTTCATAGTTTCTTTTGGAAAAACATTTGTGAGCAGTGCTAGTGTGCAATACACAGACAATTGTAAAGCCATATGTGCGGCAGTAAAAAATAAAATCATTCGTTCCTTTTTTTTATTGTGCAAAAACCACCATTGTGCGACGATTAAATTGCAGTACAGTGCAGTGCAGTACAGTGTTGGAGCTCAATTCTGTATACGATTATTGCGATTTCCGAGGGGTCGACCCGAATTGTAGTCGTCGTGTACAGTCTTACGCGCCAGAGCAACTGGTGAGTGCAATCGATATATCGATATCCGATCTGTGCAATGGGTGACGTGGCGCGCCGGGATGTATTTCGTTCTTCGCTTATGCGAATTGTGAGATATGTGAGCGAGCCCGAGTTCATGACCGCCGGCGAAGCCATGCTGAGTGGAAAATTGTCAGGAGCGGAGAGCGCCTACAACAGGCTGCTGGAGCAACATTTGCCACTGGTCGAAGCATCAGTGGGGGAAGAAGAGCTGGTTGCGCACGACCAGTATCTGGCAGGTGTCGAGGACGCCTTTTACGGCGCCACGGCTAAACTACGCTCGCGCATAGCGGAAATAGGGCGGCAACAGGACGCAGCCAATACGACGGTTGACGCTTCCACATCGAAAGCAAGCGTGATTCAGGTGCGGCAAGAGCGCCCGAGTAGACTTGTGACATTCAGGGGGGACTTCACCAAATGGCGTGAGTTCCGCGATATGTTCATCACGGAAGTGCATAGCAACGAGCACATGGCAAATGTCACGAAGCTAAAAGAGCTGAAACAAGCGCTAGAGGAAGCTCCCGCCAGACTTATTAATCGCTGGCAAGTCACCGAGGCAAATTATACTGAGGCCTGGACGAAGCTGAACGAGGTCTACGACAATCCCCAGAGCATCGTGGACGCGCATTTAAACGCCTTACATGCCATCCCGAGCATTGGCAGAGGTTCAACCAGATCACAGGACATCCGCGACCTCATCAACGAGACCAATGCCCACCTCACATCATTGGGTCCTCTTGGGGTGGACACGGGGTCCTGGGATCCCATGATCGTTAACATGCTGAGAGCACGACTGGATTCCGAAACCAACCAAGCATGGCAAATGGCGAGGGAAGACGTACGCAAGATCGCCACGCTCGCCGAGTTCTTCAAATTTCTGGAGAAGAGAGCAAGCGCCCTCGACTCAACCTTCCTCGACCGCGCCGAGCATCCCATCAGGGAAGAGCAGAGGAAGTCAAGGAGCATCAGCGGCGCAACCGGAGGAAACAGAGCAACACCCGTCCACCGATGTCCCCTGTGCAGGACAGAGCACGCGCTATACCGGTGCCAAGACTTCCTGGCACTTACCGTCCAGGCAAGGGCCGATAAGGTGCGTCAATGGAAGTTATGCGCCAATTGCCTAAAGGGCGGACACGTTGCACTCAACTGTCAAGCCGGCAGCTGCCGCAGGTGCAACAGAAAACACAACAGTGTCTTGTGCCCAGAGACAAGAAACCCCCGAGGGAGCGTCGTAGCAGCAGTTGCTCAGGAGCGCGAGCAACCCGCCGTTCCCCAGGAGCAGATGGGTTCAGCAGATGCGTAGCAATCAACACCCGAACCAATGGCCACTCAACACCCGAGGAGCACCGGGAGGCGGGTGACACGGAGGTAGAGGGAGCGTTGCTGGCCACAGCGCGAATTGACGTCAGCAGCGGAACCGGACGAACAATAGAAGCACGAGCGCTTCTTGACAGCGGGAGCCAAATAAATTTAGTAACAGAGCAATTTATCCGAAGGATGGGCATCAAGACTCATAAACCAGACATTCGGGTATCAGGTATCGGCGCAAGTGCCAATGTGCGGCTATCTGGAGTCGCCCATCTGTGCATCCGTTCCCAGGTGGAGCCGGCATTCACACTAGAAATCAGATGTTACACGATGGAGCAGATAATATCTGATTTACCTGACAGCGATCTTATGCCAGACGAGATGGCAGACCTCAACGAGTTGAGCTTAGCAGATACAAGCTTCAACAGGGTGTCCGGCATTGACATTCTGTTAGGCGTGCAGGTCTGGGCTGAAATCATCCAGAGCAGGATAATTAGATACGATTCCGGACTGGCAGCGCAGCACACACACCTCGGATGGATTGTCTTCGGGCGGTCGCAACCATCAGCTCGTGCTTCAAGGGTGATGGTTGTAACTGAAGAACCAACAAACAAGGAGCTGAGTGATCTCCTACGGAGATTCTGGGAGATCCGTGAAGAAGACGGAGCAATGTCGATGTCTGCGAGGGAGCAGTGGACGGAGGACAACTTCCAGAATACATACCGCCGGGATTCGACCGGTAGGTATGTGGTGAGCATACCCGTAAGCCCACTAATCCAGAGTCTGGGCAGTACAAGAGCAGCGGCCCTACAGCGATTCTTCCAGCTGGAGAAAAGGCTGCAAGCAAATGCCGAGCTAAGAGCAAAATACGTGCAGTTCATGCGCGAGTACCGGCAGTTGGACCACATGACTCCGGTCACCCCAGAGCACAATCCAGAAGGGCCGGTATACCACATTCCACACCACTGCGTCACACGGAAGTTCCGCGTCGTTTTCGACGCTTCCTGTAAGAGCGACAGCGGAATCTCGCTTAACGACGCACAGTTTCCTGGCGCGAAACTCCAAAAGGATCTGGCTGACATAATCACACGCTTCAGGTGCTTCAAGGTGCCAGTGACGGCGGACGTAAAAAAAATGTTCCGCCAAGTAAAAATAGATCCAGAGCAATGGGACCTTCAAAGGATCTTCTGGAGAGAGCATCCAGACGAGCAGCTGCAGGAATACTGGCTGACTGTTGTCACGTACGGGATGACATCTAGCGGCTTCAACGCAGTGAGGGCGATGAACCAATGTGCCAGCGACCACAAGGTGGAGTACCCTCGAGCACATGAGGCCATACTCCGCAATTTCTACGTGGATGACATGCTCACCGGAGCAGAGAACGAAGAGCAAGCTATCTCACTGGGCAGAGAAATCATCGCATCTCTTAAGGCGGGCGGCTTTGATCTGGACAAGTTTATGTCTTCGAGTGAGCGGGTGCGGTCAGAGCTATGCGCCAGAGAGGGCAATCAGACCGAGGTCAACCTTTCCAAGGAGCACGAGGCATCTATACTGGGCCTTGGCTGGGACGCAGTCACGGACGAAATCCTCTTCAAGGTGGATCATGAGCAGAGCAATCGCAACTTAACCAAGCGCGCCGTGGTTAGTGCCGCGGCGAAACTGTACGACCCGAATGGATATCTCGCTCCGGTCATCATCCAAGTTAAGCTCCTGATCCAGGACTTGTGGCGGTCTGGAATTCAATGGGATGAGAAGATACCATCCGACTTCGTGCCTATATGGAACAACTTCCACGAGCAAATAACAAACCTAACGTCAGTTCGAGTGCCGAGATGGATTGGAGCCGAGAGCAGTGCAACAATGCAACTACATGGATTTTCGGACGCATCCAGCAGAGCGTACGCAGCAGTGATCTATCTGCGATCAACATCAGCCAGTGGAGCAACAAGATGTGTTATAGTTGCTTCGAAAACGAGAGTAGCGCCACTCAAAACAGTCACCATTCCGAGGCTAGAGCTGTGCGGCGCACACTTATTGTGCAAACTAATGGGCCAGGTAATGAATGCAACAGAGCTTGAGAACGTACCCAGGACTTACTGGACCGATTCGATGATCGTGCTGCATTGGATCAAGAAGTCGCCGGCTGACCTAAAAACATTCGTGGCGAACAGGGTGAGCTCCATTCAAGGGCATGCAGGCGACCAACCTTGGAAGCACGTTGCTTCCGGGGACAATCCGGCGGACCTGGGTTCACGGGGGATTTCCGCTGCGCAGATTCACAACTCATCCCTGTGGTGGCATGGACCACGCTGGTTGAGCGGACCGGAAGAGCAATGGCCAACCGTAGCGCCTACCTTAAATGCAACGGAAAGGCTGCGAGCAGCCACTGCCATGAAATCGGCGACCGTCGCACATGCAAGAATTGCGAGAAGACGTGAGCTGTGCATAGACAACACAAGCCTGCTGGAGCGTAAATCAACACTTCAAAGCATACTGCGGACCACTGCGTACGTCATCAAATTCATTCGATTGGGCAAGAAGGGTGACCAGAAGAGCAAACCTGGTTATACAACAGCGATGGAGCGGAAGGACGCACTAGAATACTGGGTTAAGGTGACCCAACGAGCAGCATACGTGCAAGAGATCATGCGGATAATGGAAAAGCGACCCAGGAACGACGCAAGCAGTATCGCCAATTTGAATCCTTTTTTAGACTCGAACGGGGTACTTCGGGTCTGTGGACGTTTGCAACAATCATCGCTGGATTACGACAGCATGCATCAAATAATATTACCCGCGAAGAGCAAACTAACCGAGCTTTTATTGAGGGAAGCGCATTTCCGAACGCTGCATGGTGGGGTACAACTCTGCATGCAATACATCAGGCAAAGGTTCTGGATCCCATCGCTCCGACGTGTCTTAAAATCATCTATTGCAAGATGCCGGGAGTGCTTCCGTCAAAGACAACAGGTTGCAGAGCAGTTGATGGGCAATCTTCCGAGGGACCGTGTACGGCCAGCGAGAGCTTTCAAACATAGCGGCGTAGACTATGCTGGTCCAGTACAGATCAAGGCTAGAGCAGGAAGATCCAGGATCATCGAAAAGGGGTACATCGCCGTCTTTGTATGTATGGTGACGCGTGCAATACATTTGGAGCTTGTCACCAACCAGACAACAGATGCCTTCCTGGCAGCATTCCAGAGGTTCACTGGACGACGCGGCGCTTGCTCGGTGCTGTGGAGCGATAACGCCACAACTTTTGTCGGCGCTGACAAGGAGCTAAAGGCATGGGCAGAGCAATGGAGAGCAATTCTTCCGGTCGAGCAAATCAGCGCGATAGGCACTGAAAGGAAATTCATCGCGCCAGGCGCACCACACACAGGCGGTATTTGGGAAGCCGGCGTGAAGTCGATGAAGCACCATCTGCGCAGAATCTTGGGCAGGCAAATCTTCACGTTCGAAGCGCTGGCTACCACTCTCGTGCTTATAGAAGCTTGCCTCAATTCAAGGCCATTAACTGCCTTGACCGATGACCCGGACGACTTGAGTGCTCTAACGCCGGGGCACTTTCTCATCGGCGAGCAAATTGTGCAGCCACTCACGCCAGACTTCAGCGAAGTACCAGAGAACCGGCTGAAGCTGTGGAGCGCGATCTCCCAGATGCAGCAGCACTTCTGGAAGAGATGGAGCAAGGAGTACGTGAACACCTTACAACAGCGATTTAAATGGAATCAGGAACGCGAAAATATTAAGGTCGGAAACTTGGTACTCATCAAGAACGAAAACCTTCCACCTACATTGTGGCTTCTTGGGCGGATCACCGCCGTTCACAAGGGCAAGGATGGGCTCGTAAGAAGCGCCGATGTCAAAACGGAGCACTCAACGTTGGTAAGGCCAATCCAGAAACTTTGCATTCTCCCCATGGATCAGATCGGTTACCACAATTGAAGATCACTCTTCAATTGGGGGGGGGGAATGTTCAAAAAACATAAAAGCACCAGCGATAGTGCATCGCAACTACAACAACCCAATCATCAGCCGATAACAAACGGCATCCTCGAGCGGCGCGAGTCCACCTTCATCGCAACTACAACAACCCAATCATCAGCCGATAACAAACGGCATCCACCAGCGGCGCGAGGCTTATTTCCATCGCAGCAACAACAACAACGTGCACGAGCAACAGCTCCGAAGTATTAAACCCTAACGGTGGTTGCGACCGACAAAAACGATGCATTGCAGCATTGCAACAGCCTAATGAACAACGGTGGTTGCGACCGACAACGAGTGCACGGCAACAGCTACCCATTCGACGACAGCAAGGCGACGATGGAAAAATCCAGTAAATGCTAAGAAGGATTTTAGTTAGTGATCAAGCAGACGACGACCAGAGCGGTCGCATACAACTCTTATACAGTCCACATCAATCAAAATAAATATAAAAAAAATATAAATCGTTTCTTCCTTTCATTTTTACGTTCACATCGTGAACAGACGGACATGGCTAAATCGATTCAGAATGTGATCCTGATTCAGAATATATATACTTTATGAGGTCTCCGGTGACTCCTTCTTGGCGTTACAAATGTATTGGCAAAGTGAATATACCTTCCTGTGGAGGGTATAAAAATACGGTACCATCAGTCGATATGGACAGACAATGAGAAATCCGCGCTACACGACAAACTAGTTCGTATACCCCTCTTTTGTTTCTCTCTGTTTCTCTGGGTAGGTATTTACCACCAGTGTTGCCAGATGAAAAATCTAAAAATCTTGTTTTCCGAAATAAAAAATCTTTTTTTCAAGATTTTTCCAAAATAGAAAAAGAACGAAATATAAAATACAATTTTGAAGTACTTAAAATAAACTGTTACACATATTTCTTCCGACAAAATTGCAGTAGGTACCTAGCTATATAGGTACCTATATCGTATTATGTAGGTATACCCAAAATCTTTAAAAATTGGATATGCGAAGTTTCCATTGACTGTTTTTACTAACAATTTTTTCCAAAAAACATATTACATCGGTTATTTTATCAAATTCTTTGAAATTTATGTTTCTTTAGAGTTGATGGAAACGTTAGTAATACAGAAATTGTACATGGGCTCTGTTCGACTCACATTACTCATAGTTATGGAGTTTGTAGAAAACGGTTTTCTCCAATAGAAAAGGTTGTTTTAATGTAAAAAAAAAATCGAAAATTCTTGATATCAAATATCTTGAAATTTGATGAATTTGAGGTAAAAAGTCTTGCACCTATTTTGGAGCTCAAAAATCTTGAAAAAAAAGATATATCTTGTAATCTGGCATCACTGTTTACCACTAATAACACACATACGGCGCAGTTGTACACATGGAAAATCTGCCAACACCATCGGCCTAAAATACGAGTTTTTCTCTTTACTACTTTTACCTTCTATTCCCACCAATGAACTCTACTTGCGTATATTAGCACCATCTAGATGTAGGCATGGGACCCTAGTCGCGACCAAAACCCATTACTTCCTGTGTTCGGTGCCTAAGTGTATGCAACAGATTTGGCGGACCAATCTGTTCGGTGACTTTATCGAAACGATTGAGACTAAACACAGTTTGAATCAAAATTCTGAAACGGATAAATAAAAGATATTCAGGCGTTTCCCACACAAGCATGCATCAAATTGCGTGCAGTGACGTTTCACCTGTGTCACAGTGATACCAAGCTCACAGTATTTGCCAGCATGATATTGGATACGAGTTGCATTCAACAAACTTTTGAAAAAACTCAACGCCGCAGAAGCTTTAAAAAGCCCATGAGTGGTGTTCAAAAATTGTGCTAACAGATGGAAAATGGCTTAAGATTCTTAAGGCTTAGTCGAATTTGTGGAACTATCAAGCTTTTCTTCCTGACGTTGAATCAAGAGTCGTTTACAACTGACAAAAGATTCGTTTTACTCAGCATCTTAGCATCTATTTCAGCAAAGCCAAGTAAAGAAGACAAATCCTTTGCTATAATTAAACTTAAACGTTTCCCTAAGTAAAATGTGTTTGTCTAGAATAGGAATTAAAACTACTTCAGAAAATTGATTTCGGTTTTCAGAGTTGCATTGCAAAATGGTACCATTTAAATATAGGCTCTGTGCTATCGTTATCCACTGTCCAGAAGCGGAGGTCTAAGCTGATAGTATTTCACAAAATAATTTCCAGTTCCTTAATATCGAAATCATAGACCGAATGGAATAAAATTATAAAGTCTAATTATGCACAAAGATCTCAAGATACATATCATCTTTGAACATTACCATGAAGTTGAATATTAATAAGCTTTAGATTAAAAATGTTGTACTGATCAAAAACAAGTAATAACTTCGATTACAGCCAGATCCATATTGTCAGAACTGTGGAGAAAATATCATTTGTGCGGAAAAAAAACTGGTTTTTCATTCTATAGCTTTTGTATTGCGGCTTATTTTCTATTTTATTTTATTTGAATGGTATGTCGGATTTATGTAAATACGAACGACTGCACGCGATGGTTGCCACTTGCAAAAAAATTGCTACCAAAACAAAAAAAAAATTACCTGTAATCTACGAACATAATAAAAAATGGGGTCCCAAGTGTTAAACTACATTAACTACACAACAATATTTATTATTAAAGGACGCGGTCGCGAACTCGGGAAGATGCCCTTGTTGGTCAGCTGCATAAAGAGAACTCAACTCAATATCACTGACCCACCCACCGAGCTGCGTTTGCAGTCCTGCACTAATACTAACTAATAGACAGGAGGGATTTCCCTGTCTATATTCATTGTATTTGTCTTTGTATATGTAAAGAAGTGTTGCCGCTTTACATTCGGCCATCCGACAATACACTGTCCTCAGTGCTGCTTCATACAATACAATATAGCCTCACGTTATATACCACAACAATTGCCTCAATATTGCCATAAGTAACTAAAGAGGGTTCATTCTAAATCGTTTTTATATGAATTGTCATTGTCAGTTAAATCAAAATATATTTACAATTTCACGCAGATATTTACCTATATCAGTTTGCTATTATTCACACAGCTCTGGTCCACTTACACAAAGTGAGAAGAGTTTGCTTTTATTCACACAGCTACACACAGAAATATCTAACAATTTTATGTTATTCAATGTTCTCCACACAGGTTTTTTTGTCGCACTTACAGCGATCACAAGTTATTCACATAGATACGTGCAATGTTAATGGGTTAACATTCCTATCAATCGATAATTGTTACTGAAGTTTTTTTTTTTTATTATTAGATGGTATATCATACCACTAGTTGCATGATCTCTTGCCTTAAACCTTTTTTTTTTCTTTTTCTTTTTTTCAAGCAAAATAATCAACGAATTTTCTGTCAACGTAACAATTACTTTATATTTATTTAAGAGTAAAAAAAGTAAAGAAATGAAATAAAAAATTGTTTTTGTATGTGACACAAACAATAATAATTCAAAAGTAATAGTAATAATAAATTAAACACCAGGGTTGTCATCATCGTCAGTGTCGTCTAATTGTTCCCAATTGAAATCTTCAAGTCGTCCGAACGGCTTTATGTGGTCCGCTGAGTGAACTGACGAATAAGGTTTATGAGAATTTTGTAGCTCCTGTGAATCTCCGATAACGTAACGATCGTTTTGCAAAACTTTCTTAACCTCAAAAGGACCTTTATATCTTGTAAGAAGTTTTTTTGACTGGCCAGTTGACCCATGCTCAGCGCGAATTAGTACAATGTCACATTCGCGGTAGCTAATGATTTCCACTGGTGATCCGAAGAATTGTGAGAGCTCGCTAAGGGACCGGATAACAGCATTTGTGTTCGTAGTTTTTACGGGACGAAGAATGAGAAATTTAGTGAAACTGTCTATGATACCTAATATGTACAAATTGCTTTTCACGCTTTTGGGAAATGGTCCTAAATGGTCTATATGTATTGTGTAAAACGGGATGGGAGTTTTTTGAATTGGATGAATATGGAACCTGGTTTCATCTTTGCCGCGTTTGTGGTATAGGCATGGGATGCAACAATTTAAATATTTGTTCACAACAGATCTCATTTTTGGAAACCAGTACCTTTTCTTTATCTGCTCTAAAGTTCTTTCCAGTCCGCAATGACCAATATCGTCATGAGACGATTTAACTATTCTCCACCTCACTCCCTTTGGTACTGCAAACTTTAATCCGTCTGCGGTTTTCTTGAAAACCCACCCTGATTGGAGAGCATATTCTTTTTCCATCTGTTTGCGATTTGTGTTTAAACTACTTAACACATTCATAACTTCCTGTAGTTGGGGATCACTACGTTGAAGGACGGCTATCCAATCATTTCCATGTGCCTCAATTATGCGAATTTCCAATCCTGCTTCTTCCATTTCTGTTGATTTTTCTACGGGATTCCGGCTTAAGGCGTCCGCATGTTGCATTTGTGTATTACTTCTATATTCCAGTTTGAAATCAAAATGCTGTATTTTAAGCCACCAACGCGCAATTCGAGGAACTAGATCTCTTTTATCCTGGGTTTGTTTTAGGCTGTTACAGTCTGTAAAGATTTTAAAAAGTTTACCTAACAAGTAGTACTTAAATCGTTCTAGGCTTTCGACCACTGCTAATGCCTCTAGTTCGTAGCTGTGGAATTTTCGTTCTGAGGCAGTTGTTGCTCGGCTGAAGAAAGCGACTGGTCTTTTCGTTTTCAATTCATCCACCTGAATGAGTACAGCCGCAAGTCCTAAAGCACATGCATCCGTATGTAATTCATGGTTCATTTTCGGATCATATACAGCGAGGGTTGGACTGTTGCACAATTTTGCTTTCAACAGATCGAACGCTTTTTGTTGATCCCTATCCCATTTAAATGGAATGCCCTTTTTTAATAAGTGGTTTAAGGGAACAGCTAGCCTAGCATAATTTGGAACGAAGCGTCGAAAGTAACCCGAGAGCCCGAGAAATTGTTTGACTTGCCTACAGTCGGAAGGAGTCGGGAACGATTTGACCGCATCAATTTTAATATGGCCTGGTTTTATGCCGTCAGCGCCAATTTCATGTCCCAGATAAATTATCGTTTTTGAAAAAAACTTACATTTTTTTATGTTAAGCGTGAGATTAAATTCGGAAAGCACTTTTAAAAGCTCTTCAAATATATATAAGAGTGGAACTAAACCGTCAGCAAAAATTACTATGTCGTCCATATATATCAGAATATTTTTTGAGTTCACACGTCGTAAAACTAGGCTCATGAGTCTTAAGAATATGAAAGGGGCATTCGTAAGACCAAACGGAACGCGGTTAAATTCGTACTGTCCTTGGGGTGTAATGAAGGCAGTAATGTGTTTCGAGTTTTCGTCGACTGGGATCTGGTAATACCCGCTCATTAAATCCAAAATTATGAACACATTCCCATTTTTCATTGAATTCAATTGTTCTTCAATATTGGGAGTAGGAAAATTTTCGCGGGCTGTATTACTATTCAATTGTCTGTAATCGACGCACATGCGGTAAGTAGCATCTTTCTTTTTTACCAGAAGTACAGGGCTGGCAAATTCAGAAGAGGACTCTCTAATTATATTGTTCTTAAGAAGCTCAGCTATGATGGAATTTAAGTGTTCAAGTTCTTGATATGCAACGCGGTAGGGTTTATATCGCACTATTTTATTTTCTTTAAGTCTGATCTGCATTGTAACTTTATTTGTTTTGCCAAGTTCAGATAAGTTTAGGGCTACACAATTTCTAAATTTGTTTAAAATACCCAAAAGATTAATTTTGTCGTTATCTTCGAAAGCGTAATTGCCGAAAAGAATGTTATCCATTTCAATACAGTTTTTGGTTATATAGGGTTTACTTGTTTTCTCCGAGGCTGAGGCAGTTAGTCAAAATGTTTCTGCTACTTTGTTAACTTGCCAACTACCATGACTTTTCTTAAGGCAAACCTTTGGAGAGTCCAAAAAGTTGCGCCCTAAAATCATCGGTGTATTTTGCATATTTTCGCCGACAACTAGTAACTCGATTTCTAGACTAACGTCACCCACGTTCACCTTTTTAATCAGTTTTCCAAGTGCTTCAACTGCATCAGCTCCAAAACCCTGCAACTTTACTGTTGACGGTTGCATCTCCCAGCCATATTTGAGGACTTCACTTAGCTTGATAGTAGAAGCATCGCTTCCTAGATCTAGAAAAGCTTTAATAGAACAGCCCTCTACATCGACTAATCTATCGAGGCCACTCTCGACTGTGTTTGATATATATCGCATATTACGCGCATGTTCGAGTGCCGGCACTTGTTTCCTAAGTGGAGCCCGATTGGGCTTGGGACAGTTTCGAGCAAAATGCCCCGAACGTCGACAATTGTAGCAAACTCGGTTTGACTCTTTGGTTTGAACATTATAGGGAGCTTTCACATGGATAGGAGTGATTTTACCAGTATTTGAATAGCTTTTCAAATCCAGTTCCCGAAATTGATTCAAAAACTTACCCCTTGAGCTCTCTTGCTCGTTAATCCCTTCGTAGGCCTTAACCTTAGCAAGAAGTTGCTTTACTGTAAAGCACTCGGACGCGGTGAGAATATTTATTAAACGTCTATCACTGAGTCCCGAAATGATGTATTTAATAGTTGTAAAATCGTTAAGTTTACCTTTTGCAATCGCGATAACACTGTATACATAATTTTCTATCGATTCGTTTTCCATTTTTCGGCGCGAGAGTAATTGTACGTGTATTTTTGATTCGTCCGTTTCGTCAGGAAAAGCTTCTTTAATGCCTTCTTTAAATGCGCTCCACGACGCGAATTGCGACCCATTGCCGATGAACCATTTACGAGCTGCTTCCTCTAGGCGGAGGGAAGCATAAAAAAGTGTGTTACGGTCATCCCATCCGTAAATATTTCTGATGTTTTCGACGGAGATCAGCCACTGATTCACACTTACACCAGTGCCACGCATCGATGGGTCTAGAGCAGGAATTAATTTGTTCACTTCATCTGCGCCCAATCTCATAGAGGATGAATTTACAGATAGACTCACTTGTGACGAACTACACTCACTTTCACGTAACATGAGCTCTTTTTCCCGGCGCAGTAGTTCATTTTCTTTTTTTAATAGTTCGATCTGTGATAACAGATGATTTTCATTTTTTTTTCCGCGACTTTCCATTATTAACACACAGATTAAAAATCGACCGTCCTTACACAAATCCAGGGAGATAATGAATGAAAAACAAGGAGAATAAAAACCTCTGTTCAAGAAGAAAAGAAAAAATAAATACTTATATCAGTTAGTATATGATGTCCAGACGTCTAGACCGAGAGTGAAGCATCTGTTTCAAAAAATACTGCGAATCCGTTTCACACATTGTCCTCTCTGCATAAACAGGATCGGACATGCATGAAAGAACTGGACATCTTGCACACACAGTAACAGACCGATCTCCAATGCCATACCAACAACTGTCGCAAGCAGATGTGTATATGGGGTTGGGGAGCAGTATAAGCACAAACAGAAGCAACCCCTTACCATTTGAACACAAAGAAAAGAATACACACAGTAGGACTTATTTTTATTAAGCACCGCAAAGAACACAGCACACAGGCGCTTATAACAAGGAGACACAAAAAATATTTTTATATATATTTTTCTTGTTTTCAAATGGACTTCCAGACAGATCGAAATAACTCCTGACATGAATAGAATTAATATTCTATAAGTTTGAAGTAAAAGGATGATATACACGTGTAAGCAAAAATAGTATATTTTGCCAAGGCCAACATGAACTAACACGATCAACTGTATTGAACGTGCGACACAGAATTCAGACTCACAATGATATTGGTTTCGCTTGAACCGTTTTTTTTTTTCGGATCGTTGCGTAAAGACGAGAAGGAAGTTTCGTCCTCTTTCCTCATACACAATAACTTAATGATAATTATAAAACACACTGGAACACACAAATAATTTCTTACCCAGCGCCGCTTTGGCGCCGCTGTTGTCTTCGTAGGTTTTTGATCCTTTTTGATAACTTTTTTTTTTATAGTATTACTATCGTTTTATTTTGACGAACCACTTGTAGGACTTTTTTGCGAACGAATCCCACTTCTGATATGTTAAACTACATTAACTACACAACAATATTTATTATTAAACGACGCGGTCGCGAACTCGGGAAGATGCCCTTGTTGGTCAGCTGCATAAAGAGAACTCAACTCAATATCACTGACCCACCCACCGAGCTGCGTTTGCAGTCCTGCACTAATACTAACTAATAGACAGGAGGGATTTCCCTGTCTATATTCATTGTATTTGTCTTTGTATATGTAAAGAAGTGTTGCCGCTTTACACAAGGCAGTGAAAAATTCTTTATTATTATTATTACTTTTATTTTTTGTGTCACTCCTATTCATAAAGTTACCAAAACCAGTAAAAAAATACCAAAAATATCCAAAAAAAAAAAAAGTGACCAAATTTGGTAAAATGTTGCCAAAGTGGCAACCGTGTGCCAAGCACTTAGAACTCCTGTATTATGCTTATATTAAGTTTTAAATTAGAGAAGTGACGGACTGGCAAAGTGAAGCGGGCAAAGGTCGATTAGTCAGCTCAATAAAACAATTCCGAGTGACTTGTTTCGAATAAGCATGCAAAGAGTTGGCGGGAGTCGGAGCAACTTAATACGATCAACTATCTTTGCCACAATTTGCACATATAAGTAAAAGCAACTATTTGTCCAACTTATTTTAGAGTTTTCTCTGCAAAAGTGTGGGATTTATTTTTATTTATAAAATATATAGGAATACATAAAGAGCATCTGTGTTAACCTGTTCCATTGAAGTCAACTTTTCGATAAATGTTGAAATTATGGCGCGAAGATATAAGTTCCTAAGTCTAAAATTCTTTTATTAAAGATAAAAATAACCCAAAAATTTACCCAGAAATGAAAGGTGAATCTTCAATTAGGAATTTAATACCCATAAATGTCTCAATCTACATCAATGTACGTTTCGTTTTATTCGTTATTAAATAGAGAACAACAAAAAATTAAGAAGAAGAATTCGATTTCGAAAAACAACGCTTCAGGATGTCCGTTGTTTATTCCGAAGAGCTAAGGGTGAATTGACTCAAAGTAAAAAGCTTCAATCATCATAAATATTGACTAAAAAGTTGTCCTTGCAATTCTAGTACAACGACCATTGTTATGAAACAACTAATATCAGTGGGAGGGTAAATCGTTAGACAATCTTTTAAACGAGCCATTGGCAGGGTTGAATGTTCAGCCGCAAATTTACGCTACACGCCGAGCTAATTGGGCTTTACGATTTTTTGTTTCGACTTTTTATTCAATAAGTTTACATAGGTATACTCTCCAAACAATTGAAACGTGTTCTTAATAATACGTTGCCATTAATCATATTGCCATTTATTAATTTGTTTGATTAGGTAAATGAAGAGTCGCTTTCTACCTTAGTATTTTGCTAAATAAACATTTATTCACATTTTATACAATTTGAATAAACTGTTACATAATTTTGTTTATATAGAGGCCAGTAATACGGATGTGTTTAAAGCATGAGCGGCTGATTTGTTTGATCGCACTTTGCAATGTCCACCCATAAATGGAAAAATGTTGCTAATACGCCCGAGTGTCCCTAAGTAAATTTAAATTCAAATAAAATTAATATTGCTGTAAATTTCTTCATATTTTCCACCGCTTCAGTCTATTTGGATCTGTTTGTTTTGTTTTATCTTGACGAAGAGGGAAAATGCCGAATGCAACGTAAGATACTCGTTAACAATAATCTAGGTGGGGACTTCTTTACTTCCCACTGGGGTTGTTGCTTTTCTGTCTTTTCACGTCTTCTTATGTTGGAGTGTTCCAATTTTTAATGACTCTGTCGCATAGGTCCGACTGGTTGGAGCGAGGCATTGGTTATGTTGGCTTTAAGGGCATCGGCCGATTGCAGCTTATTGTTGTTAACATAGCAATTCAACTAAAAATGCGCCTCGTTGCTGAAGTTGATTTTTTGGTCTAAATTGGGGGCCTCTGCCAAACGCTCCAAAGCCCCGTCAGCGGACAAACGGCGTTGGATTTGTCATTAACTTTCAGCTTCTGGGACAGCTGGATCTTGTACGGGTGCAGGCCCAGGTCCCGACGCAAAATTCGCCAAGTTGAAGTCTGCGGAAGGACGACTTCTTTTGCATGGCGAGGGACTGACTGCCTTGGGTTATACTTTCAAGGACTTTGGCAATGTTCTTGGCCGATCTGGCATTCCTCTGAATTTGGCCACCAAACGATGGAGTGCCCAATGAGAAGAGTCACCGCATCTGCCGTAAAACACTTCTTCTGATAAGTTTTATCATTTGAACGTACTGCTCGCAGCGTGTTACTTGCCATGGGCATTTGCTTAGTGACTAAATAATAAACAGCAGATTAGACAGATGCAATTAGAACAACATGGCCGCCACATGCCGCCATTGCCAATATCGAAAAATCCTTATTAAACTCAGCAATTGACGTGCCAAAGTAGGGAAAAGATCTGTCTTGGCAATGTCGTAAGAATTCATAGTCTTACGTCTAAATCCGAAAATGGGCAAAAAGTAATTAACTTAACGACGGGTTATAAAATGGAACAGTGTTTATTAGCCATTGGCACTGTAAAAAAAATGTGCTCTTTTAAGTAAGAGTCGAAGCAGTTTCCGAGCCATTTATTAACTAGACTTTCCTAGGTTATACATAAGAGCGCCAACGTATACGAGTTGTTTTAGCAATAGAGTATAGGTCATCATATCGCCTAATGCTGTATGTGAATCCTTCTACATTGTTTAACCTAACCTTACCTAACCTAAGTACTACGGTGCAGGCATTAAATTGCTTCGTTGGGGAATTCAAGTCGGTCCTAACCCGCAATAACCGAAACAACGCGTTGATGTCCGACCTCTGATGCTGTTCCAATGCAATTAAAAATCACTTATCCTCAGCAAATCAAGCTGTGATACTTTGATTGCGTCGAGCAAAACAAGTTGCATGAGCAAAACAGAAAAACCCTTACACTGAAACTGATCGCTGATAAGATTATCACCCCATTTTCATTCTTAATCAATTTACGACTTCCTGCTAGATATCGCTTTGTGTTTTTTTACCCCAGTATTAATAAACAAATGTGCACAAGTAAGTTAGCTAGTAGATATCAGATAGCATACAAAAATTTGACGTAACTGCTGAATAACGAGTTGATAACTTTTACGCAGCGTACTGGGTTAATTTTTAAATCTTTTCCCTATATGCGATGAAAATTCAGTTTGTAGGTATGCTCTGTTACTAGACTCACACCAAATATTTTGTAGGTCACAATGGCTCGTATGGGAAACTTGGCTAAAATATAGCCTTAAATATAGCCTGGACACTAAATATGATTGTTACTACCGCGTATTGACATTATTTATTATTAAAATGACAGCCAGTGAAACGTCATTTTCATTCATTTCTATAGAAACAACAAAATAATTGTTGAAAACTTAAAAAAAAGGCATCACCCTGTTTATTTGATATACTTTGTATAGATATATAATTGAGTTCTAAGACTCTTCTCTTTCTTAAAATATGGTTTTGTATATAAATTCCATTAGCATATACACAACCATGAAACTCGAGTTTCGAATTTCTTTTGACAAGATATAATATTTCGGTTGTTTGCCTCCTTGTAATAAATCTTATTGAACTTTTACGTAGGCTCTTTTTATTCATCGCCCGGTTTTTAATTTTCTCTACAACTGTTGAAAGATGCACAACTCCAACAAGATTATTTTTTTTATTTTAGGTGATAATGGAGAACATCTTCAGTGATTAAAATGTTACTCTATCTCAAGTCAACTTCGTCGTCACTAAACACTACACTGCCAAACAATTTTAAACCAACGGCCAACTGTGAGTGTAAACAGCTTCGTTCAACAAACGTCCAACTTGTGATAGGTGTGACCAGAGTTGAGAAGAATATTTCAATTGTGGTATATTTGCAACAATTACACATAAAACAGAATCTTAATTTTATTGTCAAACAGTACACACTTTCTAGGTACACACTTTAAAGGTTCTTTTCAAAGGAAAGGTTCTTAAGAATGACCTGCAAGCCGAGTAAAATATCACAAATATACTGTGCGAATGCGAAGCGATATATCTCGAAATATTTATATGGATGTTTCTGAGTTGGTAGATCCAATATTTGGAGGAGATAGACTGCACGAACTGCAAAGAGCTACTTGGTTTCTGCGGGGAAATTCTATGTTTCATAAGGGAAATGGTTTAAGTTTTTCTTTCATTGTGGTTTTATTTGGTTAACTAGGGATCGCGATGGGCGCTTTCGGTGACTAGTTCCGTATGGCACTCTATTGTCTTATACCCCTTTTTAACTTAACCTAACCTTACATGTTACATGTCTTAACATGTTCATTAGCTACAATGAAACGGTTTGAAAGACAAGTCAAGTGCAGGCCAATTTTATAGAACTTAAGCTTAAGGTAGGTATAAAATTACGAATACGTTTTTCGTGCTGATATTTTTAAATTTATTATTAAACCCTTTTATAAGAAGTGATTCGTAATAGTTTTTACGAATTTCAAATAAATGAAGATACACTCTGAAACCATTCAACGAAATATGGTTTCAGCAATTAAAACAACGAATTTAAATAAAAGCAATAGTTTAATTCAACTTTAACTTGACTTCTGGTCTTAAATATATTTTTTCTCATTTATATAGAGCGATCTTTGAGTGCATTTTACATTTGTTTAGAATTAATTCAGTATGATGTATGACGTGAAAGAGGTATGAGTGATTATTGTTGCAGGGTCACCAAACAAGAAGGAAGTGTATTATCAATAAAATGAGATCACAATTCAGTTACTATTGTTAAATAAAACACTCGACGTTAAGAATTAAATATTATTTATTGCGACCTATTCAAATTGGAACAAGAACAACCTCGCTTAACTCCGGCTTGTATTCCCCTTGAGGTGTGCAGACATTTTCATCTGTTGTATGAGGCATTAATTGTCATACCTGTTTAAAGACTCCAGGCTGCGTCATTCCGATCTGCACTGTTGTCGTTCCAACCGAAACATCCCTTAACGTTATTATCCCAAAGTTGGTAAATCCATCGTTTGAATATTCAAATACATTCGGACAGGGAGTTTGGGGGGTCCGATAATACTGAGACAACAATCCATTGCAAAACAACACAACTATAACCACTAAAACCACGTTCACCTTCGACACAGTTCGCATAATTACTTCGCAATTTGAAAGTCTGTCCCCGCGCGAAATTACAATCAATTCAAAGTAGTTATCAATCAATATTCTGTAACCAAAACCGGACACTTAAGTCACACAATAACAAAACTAAATTTCAAAAACGAAAAATACAAACAGCCGTATCTTCGTTATGCGAATTCATAAATTTAATTTGAAACTAGTTTTCGAACGACTCAACCGGAACGGTAGACCGTCTTCACCGACACTTTGACTATGTCTATGCACGCCATAAAAACAATATCTGCACGAGCCAAAACTCTAATCATCTGTTAAGGTGCGGGTCGCTGAGAGACAAATGGCGGCGATATCATCTCAATTCTGGAAAAATAAAATCCCCCGACGCGAGTGTTAAAGCGTGTCGTTTATTCGACACATTTTACGACGCATTTACGTTAACACACACCGAAGAAAAATGTCTCACAATCCTTAGCATGTTTTTGAGTCGGATATATAATACCTAGCAATTGTTTTCATTCAGAAGAGATTGTGGGGGACCAACAACTACCCACAGCAGTAAAAGTTAAAGGAAATAAATAAAATAAAATGTATTTGCATCCCTGAATGCTACCTATGCACGAAATTACGTACCCAAGTTTATCTTGTGCAAAAACCTCCCAGACTTCTATTCGAAACTGGGCAAAACATGGCAAACTTGTACCAACCTTACACACGAAACCAAGTGTAAGATGGTGTACTTAACTTTACCCACCAGAAGCAATCGTTCTTTTTACTTAGACCTTCAGCCGATGGTGGAACTCTTAAAAAAATAATTAATTACCTGCTCGTTTCTGGCTAACCAGAGAAAATAAGAGGTAATAAGTGGCCTAGCAAAGAAAAACCAAATATTAAAGATTGTGTAGCAGTCGTATTTTCTCAAACTCATCACATCATGTCCAGGTAACCTCTAAAAAAAAAATTGGAATAAAAGAAAATTGTGATTAAAGTGAATATTCCCTCTAGCGCCGAAATTAATTTGTGCCTTATCAGTGCGTGAGATTTATCAGCAAGAAAAAAAATCAAAATTCGCTTTGCTGTATTTATACTGCCCGATCCATGCACGTGGCTACCGAGTCCACTATCGGCTCACAAAAAAAAAAGGTGGGGAAAAAGGAAAGGTTATGTCATTCAAGCCACTAATATTTCTCGATCTATCATCAGGCATCCAAGTAGACCAAATCAAACACCCAACCTGCGGCAGAAAGATCAAAAAACGACGCCTCGCCGCGATCAACGCTAGTGTGCCAGTGTGCCTCGCCTTGATCAACGCGTCTAAGAAGGTCTAAATCGCAGATCAACGATCGAAAAACTTAAAACTAACTAAAAGGGGGAACCCGCATCAGATTGATCCGTCAACAAGCAAGGGGAATCAATCTCCCAATCAGTTCGCCCAACTGTCGAAGTTCTTTCCAATCACTTCATCTCTATAAGCGATTTACCCGAGCGTCCGTCAGAGCGAAGTTTAATCGGCCAGTGCATGTAATATGCGCCATCCAAACAACAGTCTCTCCCGAGTATCAATTCATCGATTTTGGCGGGTTTGCTCGACTAGTGTCACCGATATCGATATAGTCCGACCAGCAGCCCCCTAGCCGATCAACAACAGCAAAATACCCCCTTTTACTTCAGACTGAAACGGATAAGCAACGCAGTGGCCAGTGATCGTGAACCCAAACAACACCGTCACCAAGAGCGTATGGGATGAGAGAAAGACCACTCTCCCACTTCCCATGCATTAAACGTTCAACCGCAACACAACAACAAATCCATCCCAAATTCCCCAGCCACTCTTATCAGTGCATAACCGAGTCTGTAGGTATTCACTAAAAGTGATAGCAGAGGTAGATTTGGTAATACCCAAAGTTAAATATCGCCGATTTGACATTGTGAAGTTCGTTCACTTGTTTTAAAAATTTAATTTCTTCCCAAACATATATAGATAAAATCGGCCTGGTACTGAAAACCTGTGTTTGACATGGCTTCTAGGGCACCCTAGTTGTGCCCTGAATCGACCCCACTTAATTTGTGGGGCAAGAGTTCAGTGCTGAGTTTTGCTGTCATTTCGCTTGCTGTCATTCGTTTTCAAACTCGTCATCTATATTGCGAACACTTTTATCAACTACTAGCTGACCCGGCGAACTTCGTTCCGCCCAATCGTTAATGAAATGAATATAATCATGCTTATTTTCAGATTCGAACGAATAGTCAATTCTAACGAATGTCTGTATTCGTTCGAATGAACTTTGTGTATTTTGAGATTCGAACGAATAATATTCACTATCGAGAATGTCAGAAAATGAATTTAAATGAATTCAACTTTCGAAATCAGCGGTTGCACATTTTTATTTTATATGTAGTGAACATACTTTTGTTTTTTTTTATAGAGGCTCTTTTTTCATTGTTTTATTAAAACTATATAAGTATTTAAAATATTAACTACCTACTTATTGAGAAATAGCTGGTACCCGCGACTTCGTCTGCGTACAATTAGTACTTCGAGTAACTCAATTAAAATATTTATATCAACAATAGCGCCACTTATCGGGTCCAAAACTATCCTATCTTTTAAGCCAACCTATCAGCCCTACAGCCTACACATTTAAATTCGTTGGTATTCTACCAAAAGTATAGAATTTTATTATCCCTAACTTGAGAAATAATTGGTTCGTCATTTAAACTTGCATCCAATTCTTCATCCCCTTCACGTTTTGTTTTCACGACAAAAAGTAGCGAATGTCATTCTCAGAGGTCCCATCTATCCCTATACCAAAATTGAGAAAAATTGGTTTTGCGGTCGTTAAAAGGTAACATTTCAAAGGTAACAAACTTATTTTCGCAGTTAAGTGGATGTTTTATTTATAAACTAAGTATTAAAAGCCCGTCAGCTTTAGCGTTCCTATCCAATTCCCCCTCTAATTTTGAAAATAAAATTCTTTCTTAGTTTTTCTATCTCTACTGTGAATTGCAATTCAGCGTGACCATTATGCGACTAAAGTTGCGATTTGAAACTTTTTTCGAGAGCCTGGTACAACTTTTTGCTATTTATGCCCGTTTTTAGTTGGAGAAGTCGCTTTAAAAATATTTCAAAAGCTCTTATATCCAAATAAAAACATTTCAAATGTAACGCAGTTGCCTATCACAGCACTATTATAGTGTTTAACGAACCAATACTTGTTAAATATCGTTCACGAATTTGAAATAAGCTATTCTGCTTCAGAAATTACTTACACCTTTTCTTCTCATTGGCCCTTTTTCATACGACTTTTCAGAATGCTGCAACGGTCACACAGTCTGTGTCGGAGTCGCTTGTATGGGCATGATGAATGAAAGAAAAGTACCTAGGTATAGTTTTTACACAACTGCGTAGTTAAAATTTAATGTGGTAGGTAAATGTTCAACTAAGAAGCAAGAAAATCTCTTTTTTTTGGCACTTCATTTGTTAAATTTGGTTGAGCGTGTGAATCGCAAGAGGTAAATATACTACTATAGAAACTACAGAAATAATATAGTGCATTGTATTTACACCAACAATAATTCAAACAAATTTATTCACCTAGGTATATCGTCTTCAGTTCTTGAACTCTTCAATTCTTTACTGTAGATATTATTACAACCCCCAAAAACAAAAACCTTAAACTCAATATACATATTTACACCACCATACGCCCATCATCGCACGTCATTGGCCATCTGCGCATTTCCTCAGAAAAACATTGTCGCTGTTGATTACATCCACACTCACCTCGCCTACTTCTCTTTCGTTTCACTTAATCGGAGAAAACTTCACGCAGTTTTTCTTGACATGTATGTGCTTGTGCGATGTGCGCCACCCACCCACCCCAAAGCAGAACAGCGATCAAGAACAATGGTTGCTGATAATTTTCGATTTGAGAAAATAAATTTAGTTTTTTCGTGTTAGATTTTGGGTTGTAGCTTAGCTTCTAGATAACACAGAAAGCTGATTGATGGCTTAAAATAATTATGGAAGTTTTGGCTCTTGTTGGCATTTTGTTTTGTTTGCATTGGTTAAGGATTGTTTGAGTAAAAGCGATAAAAAGGCAGTAAAGTCAGAAAAAAAACACATTTTGGTCAAAAACGCTCCCAAAAAATAGGCATGGCAATATAAGGAATAGCCTATGTCCTTCTCAGGATCTTAAGAGGCATTTCAAAAAAAGTTTCATCGAAATCTGTGAAGTAGTTTTCACGCCAACCGCGTACACATGAAAACAGCTACAGTTTTATTATATGTATAGAAGATATAGATATTTACGATTTTTTTTTATTATTTTATTTGATATCTTTTAATTTATATTATATCAATAAACATACATTAAAATGCCACCAAAAAAGCCAAATCCACATTTTCTGCGAGGTAGTCGTAATCAACAGGGTAATAGGCCAGTAAGAAATGCAAGTGGGATCTCTTTCCGTCAGTCAACTGACGCCAGATCACAAAGCATATCTGAGAACCAAACTCAGCATCCAAATCGACAACCTGATCAAGAAAGATTCGAGGGAAATGAAAGTGCAATCTCATCCCGCCTTTCACTTGACTTCAGGCCGCAAAATAATGTGAACGAAGAACAGGCACATTGTTCAAATAGGCAACCCGATATAGCAAACAATTCTCATGACGATAGTCGCAATGAGGTACCACATATTCAGCCTGAGAACCCAAGTCATGCTCGTCCTCGAAATGAAAGCTTAACGCAATACATTCAGGAGGTCGTTAACGCTACATTCGGACTTGGCAGATCAGCTGATTTACGTAATCGTCTTTTAGACTTTGAGAGGGAAAGGCAGATTATTCGACGGGAAGTAGCGGAAACGGTACGCGATGTACTCAATGCGACTTCTCCTATGCAAAACAATGCGGCTGATTATGATGTTAACCGTAGACTACCTTAGCAGAGCACTGCCAATCGAAATGTTGAAGCCAATCCGGAAGGTCAAGGTGCGCAAAATGATCAGCCAAATGAAGTTAGATCCAGTTCTCAGGTCAACGAAAATGTCCAAAATATTATGAATCAACTGAATGCATTGAATGTTGACTCTGAAGCTCCAAGCGAACGGCCTACACACTCATATACAAGTAATAAAACATTAGAGTTTCAGAAATGGGGCTTGAAGTTCGACAATCAACATATGACGGTGGACGACTTCATCTTTCGTTTGCACAGACTCAAAGATTGTTACAGTGCAACCTGGGACAAAATCTATCGTCACTTTCATCTTTTTGTTACTGGCCCAGTAGAGAGGTGGTACTGGATGTACCTTAAAGCAAACCCAAGAGCAAATTGGGATACTTTCCAGATTGCATTGTTTGAGCAGTTTAGAACACTCGAAACGGACTCTGAATTGTTTCGGCGAATGTTTGACAGACGACAGGGACCAACTGAGAGCTTCGATGACTTTTACAATGCCATCCAAATAATTAACACGCGGCTCCATATACCAAAGTCTGCCAGACAGCTCATTGATTTGCTCAAACAAAATGTTAAGCCTCGTATCGGTGAATTACTGATAACGTTCAGTACTAATAGTTTATCGGAGATGATTTACGTTTGTAGAACCATTGAGAAATATGTAAACCAAACCGATGGGTTACGCACGAAACCATTCGGGCAACAACAACATTTTCGGAGGCAGTTAAATGAAATCGATGCTACAGAAGATTTGCTTGAGGTAGATGCTCTGACCGCTCCACAAATAAAACGCGATCATAGTTCATTCAACTGTTGGAACTGCAAACAGAACGGCCATTCATTCGTAGAGTGCAATAGTCCACAACGCAATCTTTTTTGTTATAGGTGTGGTTTAGAAAACACTACCACTCCTCAGTGTCATCGATGTTCGGGAAACCGGAAACGGGGCAATTCGAACACCGGGGAGATTTGCCCGCCGAGAAACAACCCGTGAAGCATAATCGGTTGGGATGTCCATCGTTGCTGCGAGAATTCGCAGCAACCTATTACGGAGGATCTTAAAGATGGGGTCTGTCCTTTACGTTGAAGCAGCGAGTGGCACGCTTGCGGTTGCACAGCTGAACTCGACGGTGGGGTGGGATCTTGCTGCTTATAAGTCATCCTATGCATCAAACATTTATCGTGCCAAAGATTTAGAATAGGGAAACAAAAAAAAAAAACTCCACAGAACAGACATAACTTCCGATGACGAGGACTTAAGGAAAGGTATACGAGGACAAAAGCTAGAGTAGAATGAACATACACGAATCAGTTTCAGGTGACATCGTGGATGGTATGACGTCATGGCGGACCTTCCCCATTGCATATGCCTAACAGGAAATATGCTCCATGGCTATTCCGTTGCCGCAATTTCGAAAAAGCCCCATAGTTGATCTGTCGCCCCGATCAGTCACATCTCAACAAATTACCAAAATTTAGCAATACATCTCAGTTAAATAACGAAGACTTTGACTTCATATCACTTATTACTGTTTATTGAAAGGATCATTTAATTCATAATGTAATGTTATGTCGGAATTTTTCATATTCATGTATATAATATATGATCATTTAGGTGTGTATGCGTTTATGGTTAGAAATCCAAAATAAACCAAAAATCGATACGACTATTTTCGTACCTATTTGTATGATGACTTAACTTGTATAATACCTCTTGTTTTGTTTTATATGTCTGATTTTACGTTAGTATGTTTCAAATATTGTATATGATTACTAATTTAGATATCAAAAAAAAATTTTTGAATTAAGGAAGCCAAAGAAAAATGTATACTTTACTCACGTTTTATTGATGCGTTGCTCCGAAGTTTGTGCACAAAATTCGTTGTCTCTGCATGCTCCTCACTGTTTTCTAGGTTAATTTCACACTTTGACTATTTATAATATTGTCTTTTTCTAAGGCTTTCACATAATAATAGGTAGGTTACAAATTTTATTCTAATTAATTAGGCAAATTTAAATTTTAACTATCACCTTTTAATTTTTTAGATAGGTATTTTTACTTCCCTTTTTTTTGTAGGTAGGTTAATTTAATTTACACACTTCGTTGTTAAAAATTTCACAGATTATATATATATATATGTATTAAATAATCCACGAATAGCTTTAAGTTCTTGAGTGATGTATGAGTTTCTGGTGAGTATGTGAAGCTGAACTTTTTTTTTGATTATGTGTTGGTAGTTTGATGAATCTTGTCTGGTAGGTACTTTGCGGTTGAATTCTTCCTTTTTTTTCTTTTTTTTGGTGATGTTTCGGCGAAATTGGAATGGATCGGTTTGGAGGTAATTTGGATTTTGCGATTTTGCGAGGGCGAATAGCGGAATATTTATCCCGTACACATAAAACTACGTGCACGCGGTGCACTCGAAGGCAAAACTCTGAGATGCTTTCTATTTAATTTGTGATGTGAAAACAAATGTATGGTTTTCACGGTTAGGGCACAAAAGAAACTTATTTTAGGGCATCCTGGTAATGCTGTCAGGAAAGGGGAAGATGTTAGAAGCTATGCTGAAATACCTATAAGTAGCAGATTTACCTCGAGACATAGTATTGCACCACGTGAGCCTTTACGCTAATCCGCGATTAATTTTCGATAAAATCCGCCATCCAGTGAATTAATGGCTTCCAATCTTGCCCAAAACTATTGGCTTCTTCCTCAACCAATATTATTATGATGTGTCTAAGCGTTTTAGTAAAATTAATTATTTTCTCAGAATTTAAAAGAAATATCTACTTACATTGGCTTAGCGCCCCGACCACGACCAGTCCGATTGGGAGTAATAAAGCGAAAGAGAGATTGAAAACTGAGAATGGGCTTTCATATTTGACACTTGTTATAAGATCGTAATGTATATCGTAATGGCTGACTGATGATCGTAGATAATCTGGCCAAGTGCACATTTTGCATTTCCGTTGAGAGGAAATGGCAGACATAGTGGCAGTTAAATTTTGCAAATGGGAAATTGTAATAAATATAATATCTGTAGTTTCGTGAGATACGTCACACCCGGAGAGCAATTAGTTCATGAGCATGCCGTTCATGATTTACCAGACTTACATAAACCACCGGACTTTCAAAATCAATCTGACTTTCAACCTTCTGATATATCAAATATATCAATATTAAAAAGACCAGCCTTTCAAATGATTACTCCTCTAAAACAAATAAAATTAAAATCCCTCCACAAGCGTTTGCAAAATTATTATGAAGTACGCACCAGTATCTTTAACTCCATGCCTTCGAAACGTATCATCAAGCTTCGAGAACGTTTCAAAAATAAACGAAATGTGCATAGAGCTATTAGCACCACTAGCCTTTGCAGCGCTGAAGATCCTCGGCCTTATGCCAGCGTATCGATTTTTGGTCGACAAATGCTCGGATTGCTAGACAGTGGAGCAAGTATAAGTTGCTTAGGTTCAGGATGCTTGGAGTTAATAGATGTAGCAGGTATTCCGTTTAAGTCGTTCGTCTCGAATGTAAAAACTGCTAGTGGTCAGTCACAACCGATTATTGGCAAAGTGGTGACGAACATTACATATAAGGGAACATCAAAGGAGATGTCATTCTTTTTAGTTCCATCTATGGAACAGCAGCTGTATCTGGGGGTCAATTTCTGGAAGTTGTTTGAGGTAGCGCCTCAGATCCTTTCAGAAGTCTCGTCCGGATCTCTGCACGACTTAAGCGACTCAAACGCTCACGAATTGTCAATGAAACAGTCCAAAGAACTAAATAACGTGATCAACTTGTTTCCGTCCTATGCCCAATCTGGCCTAGGTCGGACAAGTTTAGAAGAACACTACATAGACACAGGGAATGTTGAGGCCATTAAACAACGACACTATCCTGTTTCTCCAGCGGTGCAAAACCTGATGTATGAGGAACTGGATAGAATGCTTGAATTGGGTGACATAGAAGAGAGCAGTAGTGCGTGGAATTCACCAGTGGTCTTGGTGCGGAAACCGGGAAAAAACCGATTATGCCTCGATTCGCGAAAAGTGAACCAAGTAACGAAAAAAGACGCCTATCCACTTCCTCATATAGAGGGGCTATTGAGTCGTCTTTCAGAAACACACTTTATATCTAGTGTGGATCTGAAGGACGCCTTTTGGCAAATCCCTCTGGAGAAAACATCACGGGAAAAGACAGCGTTTACTGTCCCTGGCAGACCCCTGTACCAATTTAAGGTGATGCCCTTTGGCCTCTGCAATGCTGCTCAACGCATGTGCAGACTTATGGACAAAGTGGTGCCGCATAAATTGAAACAAAACATCTTTGTTTATTTGGATGATTTATTGATCATTTCGAGAACGTTTGAAGAGCATTTGGACTTACTCAAAATGATTGCTACGCGTTTACAATCTGCAGGACTTACCATAAACCTTGTAACGGAAGTTGGTCCTGCCAAATAGCTAATAGAAGCGAAGGAAAAAAAAATATGTTACGCGATCTTGTGCGGTCCCATCGACTTCCAGGATCACAGGAAATCGTGCAGAAATCGAAGGAGTAATTTGGCAGGGTGCTCAGTTGACGTAGTGCGGTAGGCATGCTTGCTAAAAACGCGAACCAGCTCGTCGAAATGGGGTGGGTCCTTGCACATGCCACTGAGCTACCGTACATAATTTACATGCCTAAAAAGGAAAGAATGTTCAAATCGATTTATCAAAAGCCCTTGACCAAAGCTGAATCGAAACCCTCAAAAATCGGGATACGGAGAGGTGGAAATCGTACCCATTACTGTGGCCCTCCCTCTGTCCATTATTCGATGAGAAATAAGGACTACCTAGGCCATCGCCCACTTATGTACTCGCAATGGCCCCTTATGTATACATGAGCAATCTACAAGGATTCACTCATCTTATCGTCACAACATACCTAATGCTCCCAATTCCTCACTATCACAACAAGAGTCTACTCAGGATTCATACTGATTTTCACCCAGCTATAAGGCTATATATTTAAAAAAAGAAATATCCTGCTTACATTTATCATTAGACCTCGGATTTTGCATATTTGCATATTGTTCATCAGATTGATACCAAACTTTGTATCTAGACGTTTTATCGTTCAAATATAACAAATTGTAATGCATATCAAAAATATGCAAAAATAATATCCCACAAATATGCAAAATATATGCAACATATATGCAACATAATGCAAAAAATATGCAAAATATATGCAAACGAATTTCATCAAAATATTGAATTCCAATCGTTAAATATTAAAGTGGGAGCAATGCAGAAGAAAATATAATATATAGGTATATAGCATATACCACTTTCCCTTGTTTTCCCTTTCCAACGCTTTAATACTTATAGTTGTATTGTTTTTATCGCAATCCCGACTTAAAACCAGAGCAAAGCTTTTGTTGTTGTTACGCAAAACAAAGTGCACCCAAAAAACCGGTTTGCTTTTGTTATTGGAAGCACGACTTATCACGTGAAAAATTTATGATAACATATATATTTTAGTGTAATTTCTTGTCTGTTTGATCTTAATTTATTTTGCGCGTTAAATTTGCGCGTTCGTTGTACTTTTCTACAGTCGCAAAACTATCACATAAATACATTTAAGTTGACTAAAGTGTAGTGTAGTGAAATGCCAAAAATCAACAAATATAAGACAAATTTGATAGAAAAATGGTTTAACAGCCTTCCCGAAAAGTGCTTTAAAATTGATGGAAACAGTATAATTTGTACAACATGTGACAAAAAGGTGAAATTTAAATATTCAGGCTTATTATGCAAACCAATTTACAAATTGAATTTCAAAATTTGTTCATCGAAAATATATTTGCTTGCAGTGAGCCAGATTGTAAAATTAAAAGTACGTTCTAATGTTTTTAATAATTTAGATTCCTTGCGGAAAAAAATTTCAATTGCAGCAGCATATTGCTACTTCACTTCACCGAAGGTCAAAAGCATCCAATAACAACAACGACGAAAATCCGCATACTTTTAGCAACTTTTCCGACAATTCCAACAATGAATTTAAAATGGATTTATGTACAGCGTTGGTTGCGGGAAATATACAATGGAATGTGCTTAGCAATGCTACATTTAAAATTTTTTTAAAAAAATACACAGGGCAACTAATTCCAGATGAAAGTACTCTTAGAAAGAGCTACTTGGATAAATGCTACCAACAATCACTCCAAAAAATTCGCGACAGTCTTAAAGACGAAAGCGTTTGGATATCAGTGGATGAAACAACGGACAAACAAGGGCGATATGTCGCCAATTTGATTGTAGGTAAAAATTTAAAAGTTTTTTATCCGCATCTCATACACATAACTTGTTTGGCACACGGTTTAAATTTAATAGCTGAAAAAGTAAGAATATCGTTTCCTGTCGCTAACTCGTTCATATCCTGTGTAAAAAAAAATTTCATAAAAGCTCCGCTCAGAGTACAACGCTACAAGCAAATACTAAATAAGGAGTTACCACCAGAACCGATCATAACCAGATGGGGTACATGGTTGAAGGCGGCATCATTTTATGCAGATAACATGGAGGGAATAACAGAGGTAAGCTAGTTTTTATCAACAGTGTAAATATAGTATCGTTGTTTGAAATTAAAAAAAATTCTATATGGTTTTTCCCTAAAAAAATCTAAATTTTAATAATGCTGTTGAATATTTTTGTTATTCATAGTGGGTTATTTACCTTTGACTTAAATCTCCAAATTATTTTGCATAACCCATTATTTTTGGAAAACGACGATATGCGGTTTCTTTTGTTTGGTAAAAAAAAACCTTCTAAATTTGCATTTTAGGTTCTTGAAACACTGAATCCAGAAGATGCTGAATCTATAAAGCTAGCAAAAGAGCTAATAAAAAATCCCCAACTATATCGGGATTTTATATATATAAAATCGAATTTCGAGAGAGTTGCCGAAATAATAACTTCCTTGGAAGCGAAGGGTCTGCCATTAGCAAAGTCAATGAATTTATTTAAGGAAGCTGAAAATATAGTTCATAACATAACTGGTGATTTCGGGATGGATTTAAAAAAGAAATTTAAAGACATTTTGAAAAGAAATCCAGATTTTAATATCATTTCAAAAATAAATAATATTTTAAATCTCAAAGATGAAGATTTGTCTGGACTTGAACCAGTCACAAATGAAAATATCGTTAAATATAAATTTGCTCCAATTACTTCCTGTGACGTTGAAAGAAGCTTTTCCGCTTACAAAATGGTTTTTGGAGAGAAACGTCAGAGCCTCTCAATTAATAATTTAGAGAAAATTATGGTTGTATATTGTAATACCAATTATATTGAATAATTTTTATATCTATAAAATATCGTATGTATTAAGTTTCATTTGCTCTACTTCAATATCTGACAATAATTAATAAAATTTCAATATGTATACTACCCTCTGGATCGCCTTTGTATTATATTTTGATTTCTTTAACATAGGAAGTTTTTGCATATTTTGCATATGTTTTCCATATGTTGCATATAATTTGCATAGTTTGCATATTTTTTGCCATATATTATGCATATGCATTTCATGCAAATATGGAAAAAAAATTTAAATATGTATATCGTTTTCAACTCTATTTTCAATGAAACGAACTTTGGTGTCATCAGAATTTACCTATCTTTATCCTTCAAAAATATGCAAATATGCAAAATCCGAGGTCTATTTATCATCTTAATTTACATTCATCTATATTTCTACTATTCGGAATTCAAGAAACAAAAAAAAAACTGCTTATTAGGAAATAAATCAAAAGAAATTATTAGATAAGGTCAATAAAAGATCCAATTTCTTTAATCAACGGTCCCGTTTAAACATCTAATGAATAAAGCAATGCACGCAATCACGGTGCCAATTGATTTCCTTATTACTTTTTATACCCTCCAGAGGAAGGTATATTCACTTTGCCAATACATTTGTAACGCCAAGAAGGAGTCACCGGAGACCTCATAAAGTATATATATTCTGAATCAGGATCACATTCAGAATCGATTTAGCCATGTCCGTCTGTCTGTCTGTCTGTCTGTTGAAAGCACGATAGAGCCCAAAGTAATTGACGTAGGTGAATGAAATTCGGTGAAAGGACTTATTTTTATCGGCGTCAGGTTGGTATTGAAAATGGGCTATGTCGGTCAAGTAGTTCTGGTACCTCCCATACAAAACCAATATTGGACCCATGTGTCTCTCTGTCTGTTGAAAGCACGATAGCGCTCAAAGTAATTGACGTAGGTGAACGAAATTCGGTATAAAGACTTCTTTTTATCGGCGTCAGATTGGTATTGAAAATGAGCTGTGTCGGTCAAGTAGTTCTGGTACCTTCCATGCAAAAGCAATATTGGACCCATGTGTCTCTCTGTCTGTTGAAAGCACGATGGCGCCCAAAGTAATTGACGTAGGTGAACGAAATTTTGTGAAAGGACTTTTTTTTTGTCGGCGTCAGGTTGGTATTTGAAATTGGCTATGTCGGTCAAGTAGTTCTGGTACCTCCCATACAAAACCAATATAAGACCCATGTGTCCCTCTTTCCGTTGAAAACACGATAGCGTCCAAAGGAATCAACCTAGGTGAATGAAGTTTTGTGAAAGGACTTGTTTTATCGTCGTTAGGTTGGTATTAAAAATGGGCTATGTCGGTCAAGTAGTTCTGGTATTTTGCATGACTTGTATGCAGTGGAGGGTATCAAAGCATCGGCCAGGCCGATGATAACACTTTTACTTGTTTTTTTTTTCGTTGGTAAGTTTTATCCACGTAAACCCTAAAGGAAACAGCGCAAGTATGAGTATATTTGTGTCACTCGAGATATGATTCAATTCAAAACTCTCAAAATTATATTATCCACCGAGTGTAAGTTTGAGCAATCACTCAACAAAAAAAAAATATATATAACGCTCTGAAAACAATATTGGCTGGAGACAGAAAATATCTCCGAATACTCTCACGAATGTCTAGTTTCTTATCAGTGTACACACTTCCATAAAACAACATAAAGCTTAATTGCTATTAGATACAACTATGGTCCACCAATGTTACCCAAAAGATTTGATAAAAGAAAATATAAACAATGTATCACCTCTAGTTCGTTCAAATGTTGAAATTGTACTAATTGCAAACAAAATAACTGAATAGACTTACCATCGGTTTGACTGTCCGATTGATTTGAATTATTATTATAGGTACTTGTTGTCGGTTGTATCCCAAGATGTTGTGCACAGCATAATGGTCAATCTTCTTTCTAAACGCGGTTAAGAAAAAATAATAAAATTGTTTACAAATGAACGATATTTACACTATATAACATTAAGGAATACTTAACTTGCGGGTCACTTAAAAAAAAAAAAAAACAAGTAAAAGTGTTATCATCGGCCTGGCCGATGCTTTGATACCCTCCACTGCATACAAGTCATGCAAAATACCAGAACTACTTGACCGACATAGCCCATTTTTAATACCAACTTGACGACGATAAAAAGAAGTCCTTTAACCAAATTTCATTCACCTACGTCTATTACTTTGAGCGCTATCGTGCTTTCAACAGACAGAGGGACAAATGGGTCCAACATTGGTTTAGTATGGGAGGTACCAGAACTACTTGACCGACATAGCCCATTTTCTATACCAACCTGACGCCGATAAAAAGAAGTGCTTTCACCAAATTTCATTCACCTACGTCTATTACTTTGAGCGCTATCGTGCTTTCAACAGACAGACAGACAGACAGACAGACAGACGGACATGGCTAAATCGATTCAGAATGTGATCCTGATTCAGAATATATATACCTTATGGGGTCTCCGGAGACTCTTTCTTGGCGTTACAAATGTATTGGCAAAGTGAATATACCTTCCTGTGGAGGGTATAAAAGAACAAAAAAAGGGTTTGAAGTGTACCATAGCGTAGTGTCGCTACAGCTAAAAAAAGGGTATACTCGATACCAAGTGCTCGAAAGTGAACAAATTTACACAAGATACCCTAGGACTATCAACGACCGATTGTTTAAGGCAATAAAACTAGAAAAGGAAGGATCATCATAAAACTTTTAAGGAAAAACCTTATCCCTTAACATGGGTTGTGCGTTAGATTGACGGGTAGTCCGCACATAGGTAAATATCTGAGTGAGCTAAACCTCAGGTTGGGTAAGTGGTGTGCAATAAAAATATTAAATGCAACCAATGGATAATATCTTCCGGATGCCTATCTTTCTTTTGTTCACAGGAGTGTATGTTTTGCATTTTGTTTATGACATCATGCATTGTTGTTGTAGATATTACAATTTACAAGTAGTTTCGAGCGCTCGTATTTTAAGATTTGTTTGGAATAGATTGGTTTGGTAATTAGCAAAAACATTGTAGATACCTATTGTAATTGTATTGGATTTTGTTTGTGATTATTTATGATAGCTATTGGACCGATTTATTTTGAAAAGGTTTTATGGCCTGCTTTTGGGTCTTGTAGAATTGTAGTGCAACTACGTTTTTACCTTTTTATGACAGGTAATCAATTTGCTAATTATGTTTGGTATATGGATTGATGGTAGAATAATCATTGAATAGAAAAGTATTGCTAGATGCTTATGCGAACTTACCTTGCTGTATGAAGTAATTGCAAGTAAAGGGAGAGAGCAAATAAATGAAGTAGTGTTTTACACTTGTTTGCAGCACATAGGGTGCAAATAAATGTATATGAGAGGACGTCAAAACAAAATTGGTTGATTATTTTCCTTGCTTCGAGGACAATTATGGTGTATGCTGAGTTAATGGGATGCGGAAAACGAGATCACAAGATCTTTAAAAAACAACCACGCTTCTGAAATTATCTGCATATGTCGAAGGACATATCAAATACATATATCATATCTGCTTTAAAAGTAAAATCGTTGATATACAATGTTAATACCGCCAATTATTCAACTGTTTCCGAAGTTCCGAAGTGATTCTAAATCGACGAAAGCACAGACTGAAACGCGCAATACAATGAAATTAACAAAACAAACAGATTTGTGGGGGTCCTAAGCCATACTTGAAGAGGAATTCGTAAACTGTTGGACCGCAAAAGAATATTAAAAATCCTGTTACCTTACGTACTACGAGTATATTTACTCAGAGCTGGCTCACTTCGGTCGCGAATGCAAAAGGCGCTGTCGGTCATACAAACAACTATACAGAGGAACCACTTGGTAAAATTCTTCGTCGCTTGTTAAACACCAATGACGATAGGTGAACGTAACATTCCCAAGTCCAAAGATATTTGATTGGGACGACGAGGAATGCAAGGCAGAACTTAAAGGTTTTGGTACCTGTCAACTAAACACTTTAAAATAAAACTAACGAGAACTGGCATATTTAGATCTTCAAACATCAAAGTCGAAAAAAATTACTTTTTCACATTTCAGTAAGCTTTCAAGGAGAAATACCTTATGCAAAATAATACCGTATTTCAGTCGAATATACGGAGTTAAACATTAGAAGTACCGTCGGTCAACAAAGTCGGAGAAGTAACAAATGATGACTGCTGAAAATCATCTTCGGGATGTTGCAATGGGATGTTGCAATGATATTGGGTCCTGAATACCCCACAGCGTTGTAGCAAGCATGGCAGTTTTAATGTACCAAAAAAAAAAAATACACAACGGCAATATTATTCTTTGACCATAGGAGAGCACAAATTCAGAAACTCAGGATCAGGCATAATCATTGCCTATTTTACATGTTAATGAAGTGATAAAAACCATCTTATATACATTTTTATATAAGTACCGTCGAAATGTGGCATTTGAACTGGGAGCAACCAATTGTATGGAAACGGAAATTCGTCTAAAGGAAAAAAGATAGTGCACCATATATAAACCATATCGTGTTCCATATTATGGATAGGGAAATAATATAGGTTATCAAAGAATTCACCTCCGAAAACGCAAGTCTTGTATTGATAGTAAAAAAAATATGATACTCTGCTAATATGTGTTCACTATAAAAGGATCAATTACATAACGGTTCGTGAAAATTTTCAAACGTCTAATATAGAGGAGCAATTAAACTCAATGAAAAATGTTCGGATATTTATTCCTAAGACAGAGTGCATTCTTGCATACTATCAAATTCCGGGACATGAAAAGTCTAACCATTTGATCGCTTTTGCGAAACAACGTGGAGGCTACCACTTCAAGCGCGTACCATTTGGACTCACTAATGCACCGTGTATATTTCTGCGACTCATGGAGGTCGTCACATGATGTCTAACCTTAATTAAAGTTCTAGTATATTGTATTTCGATGATGTAGTGAACTTTTTGACAAGTTTCTAAAGATTTTAAAGGAACTTAATCTAACTATTATTATTATCAATGATAAGTGTACGTTCTCTGTAAGTAAGATCCTGTATCTGACACGCAATCTGTGGAAATGGCCAGACAGTATAAAAATGGAATCAGTAAAAGTGTACAAGAAACCAAGTGACCTTAGACGAGTGAGGACATTTTTGGTTTATTTTCGACGATTTGTTTCCAAGTATGCATAAATTGCGCATCCTTTAAATAAACTGTTCCGGAAAGATTCTATTTTCAAATGGGATGTCATAGAGCGGAATTTATTTGATACATTAAAAATCAAGTTAAGCAGTTGTCAGGTTTTAGCTGTATATGATCCCAAAAATTAGTTTCATACCGACGCATGTGTTTTGGGTATTGCTGGAGTTCTGGGGGTCAATTCTCGTTCTGTGAAAGAGTGAATCGAATAAATCGTTTTCACATTCGCTCTCACACATTCCTTTCATTTTTTCGATTCACTCAGTACTAAAAAGCGATTCTCGTTCTATAAGTGAAAATATCGTGGTGAGTTTAGTATCGTATACTGTGTTGTATGATATCAGGTTCTCAATTTTCAAACTCTCACTAAAAACATTCACTTGCAAATGAGAACGTGAAAAAAAATTATTCATATGAAAAATTTTGAAGTTTGGTTTCACATTTTCGTAGAACGAGAATTGAAATTGCTGTGAAAGGGTGAAAACATTTTCGTTTCACTTTTTCACAGAACGAGAATTGACCCCCTGGTACAAGTCAACGAAAAAAAAAAAATAGCCGCATAGTTTTTCAGCAAAGCTACGACTGAGATGAAAAGAAATTATAAAATATCATAATTATGAACTCGACGCTTAGGCAAAACAGATTGGAAAGGTCTAAAAATGATTTATTGGGAAAACCATTTTAAAATCTTCACTGACAGTCAAATTACCCAAAACAAAAGTGTGTTCAACGAATCGCTAGATAGTGGTTGAAAATTCATCGCATTGATTATCAACTGGAGCATACAAATGTTGCATGCTGATGCATGAGCTGTAATTCAGTTGAGGAGTTATTGGAAATGATCATTCGGTTTAGAAATACGGTCGGGTAGTTGTTTCACAAAGGCAAAATACAAAGTTTCGGGAAGTTAAAGACAAATTTCTTAGCAGCGACAAGAATAACCCTTTGCATAAAATCATCGAAGAAGAGTCTGGACGTATATTCAAAAGAACTTTGAAAGAACTGTGGGTTGTATACCCCTGGGATTCAGGTGGCGGGTAGTAAAGTCTTTCCACGATGACATCGATCCTTGCAGGTTGAAATCAACGATGGTACGGACAAAAGCAATACCGGTTCCACAAATTGTTAACTATAGTCACAAAATCTCTGAATAGCTGTTTTCAATGCTTATACGATAAACGAGGAAAAAGATGAAACCCGATATAAAGTACACCCAATTACCAAGTTGCGACTCAACTTCAAACACATCAATCATTTGGCTGGTTTTTCTAAAGTACATTCGTATATTTTTGGAATAATTAATAGTTTTCCTAAATTGTAAATTTGCAGACCAGTAAAAGCAACAAATGCAAAAGGCAAAAGCCGTCATCCAGTCACTGGTGAAACAATTGTATTTCTTTAGATTTCCCATACCAATTATAAGTGATCGCGGCTCGGATTTTTCATTAAAAGTTTTCAAGGAATATTGTAGTAGTAGGAATTCGACATGCACTAAATGCTGTTTGAACAGTGCGAGAAATAGGCTAGATTGAAAAGGACGAGATTGGGATAATCAAATTCGAGCAATCTAATTAAACACAACATAACCAACAAAACTCCTCCAGAATGTTACTTGCATTCAAAACAGGCAACAGTTTATTGAACCAACATATCTCCGCATAAAGAGAAGTCCAACGATGATGATGGTATTTCACTGACCGGACTATGTGAACGAGCCAGTCAGCAAATTAAGATATGGTGCTCGATAAAGCAGAACATGGTGCAATATAAATACCAAGAAGCTCAAACACTGAACGCGAAAAGTTAGATAACACCAGTGGTAGGGTTTAGCCAGAAGAGTTGATCTTTGGCTTCCCTATCAGCGTATTGACTATGTGAGAAAGTTATTTATAGCAAGATTTATGCGACAAGGATAGAAACGGTTTTCTATAACAACGAGCTAAAGTCGGAGCAAAGGCTCCGCGTCATCAACAAGATTAAGTGTGGTGCAATCGAATAGTTTAAAAAGTATTCATTTGATTTCGACAATACGAAGATTTCGTAAATGGGCAGCGATTGAAATTTCTTTGGCAATTAAGCATTGTTAAAGATTTTGAAAAATAACTCAGCAAATAATTTAAAATCATTCAGTGGATAGATCGATAGTCTGGTATACCAGAAAATAAATTTAAAATGATAATATGATTAATATCGATAACAGCAGATGTAAAATTGAAGCGTTATGAATACTGCTTAAGAAATGAATGATTTAATGGCACCAAAGGGTGCGCAGGATACATCTGGTGTATCTGGTGTAAGTTCAAATGGTCTTTGACTAAAGACGGCAAGAAAGAAGAAGTTAAGAAGGTGACGATGAAGGTATTGGCCCAGAAGGTACAGATGTGGTGAATTGGCTTAACTGATCGGTTCTGACTATTCACTGCGTAATTCTGAGGCAAGGTATTGACCCTGAATCTACCGCTGAATCAGGATTAACTGTTTGGTGCTTCCTGTTCCTTGAGTAATTCTGAGGATCTCTAAACCCAAAGCTGCAGGGCGTGTGTATTGAAATCTACTGGAATATGGGACGGACTTTAAGGGTCTGACTTTTTCATTTGTGGTTTCAAAAACAACGTACCGGAACGAAGGAAAACATGGTATGATAAGATGTTATACATGTAAAGTAGTCCTAAAATATTGGATGAGAAAGAATCCTGAAATATTGGATGTGATGTAGTCCTGAAATATTGGATGAGGAAGAATCCTGAAATAATGGATAAAAGGTACCCACACTGAGGACAGTGTGTTGTAGGATGGCCGAATGTTAAACGACAAGATCGGTCATATGAGAGAGAGCAGGGAAATCCCTCCTGCTCTATTAGGTAGCATAGAGTAGGCTGCGAAACGCAGCTCGGTGGATGTGGCAGGCAAATTGGGTTCATATCACTTTTTGTATCTGACCAGGAAGGGCGTCTTCCCGAGTTCGCGTCCGCGCAGATGTTTTCTACACTAGGGTTTTATTTAGTGAGTTTTACAATTGTCCATAAGCTAAAGATGCTTTAAAACCAACTTGTAAAACTGATATTGCGAAATAACATCAAATACGAAAATAGCAAAAGAAAATGTTAAATAGCAGATCTGTATAGCTCGTTCAAATGTAAATGGAACATTGACTCACCACGTAATTTCTTTGACAGCGGTATTTACTTGTTGTTAATTATGTCTCCATGATGATATGCACAGCATGATGGTTGAATCCACTCTATATTATTTCTGTAGTTTTATAGTCGTATATTTACCTCTTGCGGTTCACAGTCTCAACCAATCTTAATAAATTTAAAGTCAGATGAAAGATATTTCCTAGGTGCTTAACTTTGCATTTTTACTTTTACTAAATATTAACAATTGAAAAAGTTGAATTCTACTACATTCAATTTCAACTACGCAATAGTTGTGTACAAATTTTCTTTCATTCATCATGCCCACAACACAAATGACGCTACGAAAGAGTGTCGATGGTCGAAGAGAGTACAGTCGTAAGAATCACAGAGCACTAATAAGAAATTTAAGAGAAAATTTTATTTTAAGTTATGCGACTTAAGTTACAATTTGGCACTTTTTTCGAGATTTTTTTTGCTATTTTGGCCCTTATTTTGTTGGAGAAGGCTCCGTAGGCCGTACAAACGACGCCACAAAAGAGAGTTACAGTCATAGGAAATCTAAGAGAGAATTTTCAAAATTTGCGGGGCAATCGGGTAGGAGTAGGAAGGAGTGCCGTCTGCTATTATGTTATTTCAAAACATAGTTTTGTTGTCAGTTGTCATTTTCAAGATAGCCTTGATATAATCCAAATATTATAAATGCGAAAATAAGATTATTACTTTTTAACGACCGCAAAACCAATTTTTAGGAATTTTGGTATAGGGATAGAAGGGACCTCTGAGAATGACACAGGCGAAAACAAATCGTGAAGGGGGTGAAGTAGGGGATTCAAGTTTAAATGACGAACCAGTTTCAAGTTAGGGATTATAAAATACATCACAGGTATCTATATTTGGTAAGAAATAAATACATTTGCTGCGTACTTTATCAATGAACTTAAATGTGTAGGACTAATTGGTTGGCTTGGAAGATATGATAGTTTTCGTCCCGATAAGAGGCGCTGCTGTTGATATAGGTAAATATTTTAATTGAGTTACTCGAAGTACCAATTGTACGCAGACGAAGTCGCGGGTACCAGCTAGTCTGTATATGTTTGGGAAAGAAATTAAATTTTTAAAACAAGTGAACGAACTTCACAATGTCAAATCGGCGATATTTAACTTTGGGTATTACCAAATCTACCTCTGCTATCACTTTTAGTGAATACCTACAGACTCGGTTATGCACTGATAAGAGTGGCTGGGGAATTTGGGATGGATTTGTTGTTGTGTTGCGGTTGAACGTTTAATGCATGGGAAGTGGGAGAGTGGTCTTTCTCTCATCCCATACGCTCTTGGTGACGGTGTTGTTTGGGTTCACGATCACTGGCCACTGCGTTGCTTATCCGTTTCAGTCTGAAGTAAAAGGGGGTATTTTGCTGTTGTTGATCGGCTAGGGGGCTGCTGGTCGGACTATATCGATATCGGTGACACTAGTCGAGCAAACCCGCCAAAATCGATGAATTGATACTCGGGAGAGACTGTTGTTTGGATGGCGCATATTACATGCACTGGCCGATTAAACTTCGCTCTGACGGACGCTCGGGTAAATCGCTTATAGAGATGAAGTGATTGGAAAGAACTTCGACAGTTGGGCGAACTGATTGGGAGATTGATTCCCCTTGCTTGTTGACGGATCAATCTGATGCGGGTTCCCCCTTTTAGTTAGTTTTAAGTTTTTCGATCGTTGATCTGCGATTTAGACCTTCTTAGACGCGTTGATCAAGGCGAGGCACACTGGCACACTAGCGTTGATCGCGGCGAGGCGTCGTTTTTTGATCTTTCTGCCGCAGGTTGGGTGTTTGATTTGGTCTACTTGGATGCCTGATGATAGATCGAGAAATATTAGTGGCTTGAATGACATAACCTTTCCTTTTTCCCCACCTTTTTTTTTTGTGAGCCGATAGTGGACTCGGTAGCCACGTGCATGGATCGGGCAGTATAAATACAGCAAAGCGAATTTTGATTTTTTTTCTTGCTGATAAATCTCACGCACTGATAAGGCACAAATTAATTTCGGCGCTAGAGGGAATATTCACTTTAATCACAATTTTCTTTTATTCCAATTTTTTTTTTAGAGGTTACCTGGACATGATGTGATGAGTTTGAGAAAATACGACTGCTACACAATCTTTAATATTTGGTTTTTCTTTGCTAGGCCACTTATTACCTCTTATTTTCTCTGGTTAGCCAGAAACGAGCAGGTAATTAATTATTTTTTTAAGAGTTCCACCATCGGCTGAAGGTCTAAGTAAAAAGAACGATTGCTTCTGGTGGGTAAAGTTAAGTACACCATCTTACACTTGGTTTCGTGTGTAAGGTTGGTACAAGTTTGCCATGTTTCGCCCAGTTTCGAATAGAAGTCTGGGAGGTTTTTGCACAAGATAAACTTGGGTTCGTAATTCCGTGCATAGGTAGCATTCAAGGATGCAAATACATTTTATTTTACTTATTTCCTATAACTTTTACTACTGTGGGTGGTTGGTGGTCCCCCACAACCTATTGCAAATCCCATAAGTCTTTAGTGTTAGGAATGTGTGATGTGCAGCATGTTGTAAATTTGACTCCGTAAACCTAAAATCAACCTTTTTTTCCTAAAAGTTTTTTTAGCTTTCCATTGGTTCTGGTTTCGTCTTCTTTTCATTTGACACTGACATTGCGGGGAAATACTCAAATGAATTGTAGTGGTTGATCTGTTACTTTACCTTCCAATCGCAGTGGAGGTTCATACTTCAGCTTATTTAATGGCAGCTATTTTCTTGCTCTAAGTAGGAGTGGTATGAATGTACTTACGTTACACTCCTCACCAGGTGGACAATGGCAATGCTCCAATCCTCATTATTAGATTCAATTCGAAATTCAGGATGAGTCAGGATATTTTCAACTCCAATATTGACACCGCTCTGGTTATCCATGAGCTCATGTAGGCCAAGGCCCACTACATAATATTCCACACTTTTTAAAGCAGTCACCTGCAGTTAGTACAGTCCGCTTGGAAATTAGAGTTGCTCCACATTGAAAGGAAAACGTATTATCTATATGTTTTTCATATAGAGCAGCAATCCAGGGAAATCTTGATTTTTCAATAAGTTCACCGTGGATACTTTGTTTTCGCAATCTAGTATATGATTCATTCTCCTGGCCACAAACAGATTCAAGGGTTCTTAGTGCTTGCGATTCTCCCTCGTCTTGTAGGACAATTTTCATCTTGATATCTGCCCTTGGAAAAGGATCTGGGAAAGGAAACAAATTAACTGGAAGACGTCTTATATTATATGGGTAACGTATCTAACCTCTTGAAGCAGTGCATATTCTAATACCGTTTTCTGTGATAAATGCAACTTGAGGGAGAACATTTTGTTGCGGAAAGTCAACCCGGTAGGTGATTGGGAGACCCATGTTTATGTATTCGGAAATTCGATTCAGGGGTATGATGGGCAATATTTTTCCTTTGTAATTCTGCAAATATAGAAGTGAACTTATATCAAAAAATTAAAAAAAAAAATTTTTCTTATTTTATCTTAGTAAGAAAATTATGGAAATTTGAGGACGGAAGTACCAAGACCTCCCCTTCAATAATAACTCACCTGATTCAATACTCCGGGCTGCGACAATCCGATAATGATTTGATTTCTCGTCTTCGATGTATTCTTTGTTCTATTATTCCGAAATGTTCATCTCCATCAAAGACGTATGCGAACATTTCTGGACACGGATTATGTGGTTTTCGTAGCCTCTGGGACAGCACCGCATAGCAAGGCAACATAACAATTGCCACTTATAAAGCGACAACACGTGATAACTATCGCGCAGACATCTTTTAAATATTTGTGTCCGTGCTTTAACACAATAGCTTCTATAAAAATAGGAAACAAAAATTGAATCGATCGAAAGATTGTTTCTTCAAAATATATATACATAAATATCTTGTGCAGTTTCTTTGGTCTAGTCTAGAGAAAAGCTCTTTAGGAGGGAATGTACAAGTAAGCTCCTTTATTTGTACTACCTTACTACCTAGTGCGGATTTTTGTCCTTAAGTCTAGAACGAACCTGTTCCGGAACGAAAAATTTCATACAAAAATGACGCAACGAAATCATGAACGAAAAATTTCGCTCTCCTTTTTGTTTTTCAGTACGCAGCTGCTGCGAAATGATGGCGTAAGAGTAGGTAATTGTAGTACCTACATTTCTTCGTAGAGCTCCACTCGCTTTTCGCATACATTTATTGTCCGGGACATTATTTGCTTGCGAAAATTTGACATTTGTACTGCAGTGTTACCAGTTTTTATGAGAGGTATGGGGTCTGAAAAATTCTTGGAGCCAGAAATAGACTCAAATATTTATGAAGCTGAAAAGTGCGTTTTCTAATGGAATTCTTAAGGTGTAACTTATTTTGATTATACATTGTTTTTAAAGACGACAATATTGAACTAAAAAAAACAGCACAACACAAACTCATTATCAAGGGACTTTTTAGTTTCCATTTTTCAATGTTAAGAACGTTAAACAAACGCCCATGAAAACGAGTTTTTATGTAAAAATTATTTAAAAATTGGTTTGTATAATCGTGTGATAATGAATTGCAATGGATTTCCAGTGTAATTGAGAGAAAGTTTTTTTTTTTTGCGGCCAACTCAATACGTAAAAGAACCACTAAAATTCGGATTTAATTCGATTTGACAGCTGAAATCTGAAATCTCAGATCGAAAACTTAAAAGCCAAATTGAAAACGACGTTAGTTATATGAAATGAGAACGTTCGCAATAAAAGTATGCGTTCAATATATTCCTTAAGAGTCTAAAAATTGCCAAACTGTCCCAAATGACAATTTTAAGGAGCGAGTTAAAAGTTCGAGTAGCCAAATAAGATATAAATGGCCAGTGCTGGAAACACTGCTACTTGTGTATCAGCTGATGGCAATCCCCCCAAATTATTTCCCGCTGCCTTTTCGCAGACGTTTCGTTATCCATTTGGAGACCACTTTCCGGTGAGATAAGCTATCAAATCGCTTCGAAAACTGTACTGCCGGCTGTGGATGCTTAAGAAGATTCCTTGGATGTTAGCGTTTCTATGATCTTATAAAGATTTGACGTAAGTGCTTTGAAATCGCTAATTTAGGGGACAAGCTGGGCGTATGCTATTTTCCAACTTCTTAGTACTCGTTAAGCTTAAAGGCTCAAGCAGTAGCTTTGCCAGCGCGAAAGAAAACCCTTTCAGAATGATAGGGAAAGTACAGTCAGCACCAGCGGTTTTATTTATATTCGGCCTTACCAACAAACATTTTTTGCCTCAACCTTACAAATACAAATTTTACAATTGTGAGCTTCCGTAAATTTAAGGTAGAAACTAAAATTTGTTATTAGTACCGCGCGTTGAGTACATAAAATCTCCTTCCCACTATTACGAGTCAAAAAGGAATATGTCACACTGTAGAGTCTATGCTTAAGAGTACAAATGAAGGCAAAACACAATTTGGGAGCATTGAGCTAAAAGAGAAATGCCTTGCAAGCAGAATAGCTTTCAATGAAGTTGGATTGTCATTGCAATTTAACGTTGGGATTGATGATGAGGACCAATTTCTAATAACACTTACTTCCATGTTTTATAGTTTTAACCCCTAGTTGGTTCGGAAAATTTGACACTCTTTAAGATAATACAGCATTACCGTCATTTATAACTCGTTTCAACTTCTTTCTTCACATGTGTTGACTTTGAAATTTCCACCCCATGTGTTATTCCATTTAAGAAACTGATTTGAAATTTAATTTGTAATATACAATATTGAGCCGAGTATACTAACAATCTATCAAGTAACTAAATGACTCGAAAAACCGTCACGAAACTAAAAATAATATCTCATGTATTGCGTTTTTCAATAGGCACATGACAAATGTGACATTTAAATACACACGCACCCTTAAACATTTTTTATCATCTCTCAATGTCGAAACAGTGAAGTTCACGAGCGACCAACGTTTGGCAATTATTAAAAATTACTATAAAAATTCTGAATGGTCGAATCTTTAAGAGTGTTTGCTTCAATTTTCAGTCCTCGTCATAACTGGCACTGTATTTATTTTTATGGGTTGACGTTTATTCGTTAGCTTACGTCAAGAAACCAGCAATGATAGTGAAGCTGGGCTATAATATCAGATCTAAAAAATTTAAACGGAGAAAATTCTAGTTTTCTATTATTAGATGTTGTATTTAACTTAGATTCTGGTTGTAACCTGTCCTTTTTGTCTAGCAAATCTTTGAAAATACTTATTCTTATTTTGTCTGTCAAATTTCTGCATTTTACAATTAATTAGCGCACATACTGATATAAATTTTCTGAACTTTATTACTCGTTACTTTGCTCATCTTCTCTTTTTCGTACATAACGAATTTAACCTATAGAATTTGCGGGGCTGTGATTTATTTATATAGGTCGAATGGACCTTATTATTTAAATTTATAAAACTATAGGGTGCAATATTATAAATGTTAACCCTTCTCGCATTAGACGTTTAGTTATTTTATATCTCGCCTTTATGGAAATTTAGTTTTTGGAAAAAGCGTATGTGCCCAAGCGAAAATTTGCTTGAGATCTGGCGTCAGATTCTGTTAGGCGGACGATCAAATGTTTTCGTGCTCACAAATAATTTGCCCTATGTTACAGAAGCAAATTTCTTCGTCCACACGAAACCCTTTGAACGTTTCATCTTACCGAATGCCGACACTGGTTTCATCACCGAAATTTGGGTTTTTTCAGATCCATCGTTTCTTATTTTTTCTATTTTCTATTTAATCACTTTGACGTTGCATCACACCAATACTTTGCTCTTGTAGCGAAAACAAAAGTAAAACAAGTAATAGTGTTATCATCGGCCTGGCCGATGCTTTGATACCCTCCACTGCGTACAAGTCCTGCAAAATACCAGAACTACTTGACCGACATAGCCCATTTTTAATACCAACCTAACGACGATAAAAGAAGTCCTTTCACAAAACTTCATTCACCTAGGTTGATTCCTTTGGACGCTATCGTGTTTTCAACGGAAAGAGGGACACATGGGTCTTATATTGGTTTTGTATGGGAGGTACCAGAACTACTTGACCGACATAGCCAATTTTAAATACCAACCTGACGCCGACAAAAAAAAAGTCCTTTCACAAAATTTCGTTCACCTACGTCAATTACTTTGGGCGCCATCGTGCTTTCAACAGACAGAGAGACACATGGGTCCAATATTGGTTTTGCATGGAAGGTACCAGAACTACTTGACCGACACAGCTCATTTTCAATACCAATCTGACGCCGATAAAAAGAAGTCCTTTCACCAAATTTCGTTCACCTACGGCAATTACTTTGGGCGCTATCGTGCTTTCAACAGACAGACAGACAGACAGACAGACAGACAGACAGACAGACAGACGGACATGGCTAAATCGATTCAGAATGTGATCCTGATTCAGAATATATATACTTTATGAGGTCTCCGGTGACTCCTTCTTGGCGTTACAAATGTATTGGCAAAGTGAATATACCTTCCTCTGGAGGGTATAATAACTTTGATTTGATGAGTGTTTTCTTAATAATTTTAATATACAATACTCAGTCTAAAATTATTGTTCTCAGTGAAAACATATAATTTTCGTGTGCGATAGTGAGCTAATATTTCTGTAAATTGTACAAATCGCAAATGCTAACCAGATAATGGTGTCGCAGTATAGACTTGGAAAATTAAGCTTATTTCTAAATGTCATTGCGGTCATTGTTGCTTGTAAGTTAAGATAATGTGGTCAAAAGTTCACGCTTCTGGGTTTCTGTTGATTGTACGTTTATCGTCGGGTAATCCACATGAAATGTGAAAAAGGAAATGTAGATATATCGCATCAAAAATATGTGGTCGGTGTTGCGCTCCCGAAATGATAATACTGTCCAAATGTCATAAAAAAATTGAAAATCTTCTGCGCTTTCTCATTTACCCAATTGGTAATCCCAGTCAAGTTATTAAGATCCGAGTACTTTTGGAGGAGTTTACCCGACCGCATCAATAAATATTTGCACTGTCAAAAGTTGTATTGTTTATGTTTTTGAAGTGATAATTTCTTTAGGCGCGTTGGGGCACTTTTGATATGGGATAAAACCATTGAACTCGCGACACCAATGTTGTGTAACCAATGTTGCCGACACCAGTGTTCGTGAAGACTCTTGAGGCGCGTTGGGCCATTGTATAAGTTAACGCAGATAAATTGCACACGAGCCAGCGAACAAGCTGATATTGTCCTTTGCTATCACGAACTTTACCAACCGCTGTAGGTAACAGGGTTTGTGGAACACACTGGGCGAAGTTAATCGTATGGTTTGTAAGGAGATGAGTTGGGTGAGACGATGATGACGGTGAACACGAACACCGAAAGAAAAATCCTTTGTTGAATCAATCACGTTTCATTGTTGATTGAAAATCCACTGAAAATATTCAAACTGAATACGAAAGTGGTTGTTTCAAATAACGCTGCGTGATTAAATCAAATAAGGTGGCGTTGTTGATCTTTTTTTTTTAAAGATCATGAAAATGGTTGATTTGAACATGTTCCTGATTGTTTCAAATATTAATTAATGTTTGATGAACAACTTCGTGTTTGATTTAATGGTTAAGCAACAAGAAACGTGGTAACATGGTAAATCCGCCTTTAATCGATCATAAAAATAGTCAAGCATACACAACAGTTGTTAAGTTGTCACGATTGTGTTCGAATAAATCAGTATTGACAAGTTTTAACTTGAGCAAAGCATGAAAATGATTAAAGGATCACCAAGAACGTTTTAAAACTACCACGCACATATTCAAGTTGAATATGTTCATTGTCTCAGCAACCACATTTCATTTTACAGAAGTCAAGTGGACGCGATATATACCGATTTCAGCAAAGCATTTGACTCAGTCAATCACTCAATTCTTCTTGAGAAGCTAGAAGCTTTTGGAATCCACTCTAAAATGCTTAGTTGGATTTCTTCATTTTTAATTGGTCGCTACCAAAGAGTAAAAATTGGAACATCGCTTTCGAAGAGTATAAGCTGTACTTCCGGTGTCCCGCAAGGGAGTCATTTAGGTCCACTGCTTTTCGTTATTTTTATAAATGATATTGTTTCAACAGTCAAAAATAGTCGATGCTCACTGTATGCAGATGATTTAAAACTATATTTAAGTATTAAAAGTATTGATGACTGCTCTTTGATTCAATCAGATCTGAATAATATTGTTCATTGGTGCAACGCCAATGGCTTAAAACTAAATATAAAGAAATGCAATGTGATTTCTTTCAATAGATGTGCGTCTACCTTTGAATATGATTACTCGGTAAATTCAATGTATTTGAATAGAGTTATGAAAATCAAAGATTTGGGAGTCATGCTCGATACAACATTTGCCTTTAAATGTCATATTGAATATACTGTTGCGAAGGCTAACTCAGTTGTAGGTTTTATTAAACGTAATGGAAGAGACTTTAGAGATCCTTTTGCCTTACTTTCATTGTTTACCGCATTAGTTCGATCCCTGCTTGAATATGCTGACGTGATTTGGAATCCTGCTTTTTCAACTTATTCTGATCGCCTTGAAAAGATCCAAAGGCGTTTTACAAAATACGTTTTTTATAAAATGAATTGGGAATTTTCTCCTAATTATAAGGCAAGGTGCTTATTACTTGGTATTAAATCTTTAAAATCCCGCCGTCAAATACATGATATAATGTTTGTAAGAGACTTGCTATGTTTTCATACAAGATGTTCTAGTTTGCTCTCGATGATATCAATTTATACACCCACGCGATCCTTAAGAATACGTAATCTTCTCTTTCAAAGAAGTCATAGAACAAACTACGGCTGCAATGAGCCCACGACAAGAGCCATACAAGCTTTCAATAGCGTTTACCCTAGCATTGATTTATGTTTACCGAGAGTTCAATTTAAAAACAAATTATTGTACATATTTATCTTTTAACTAATAACTTTCTATTATTTTGCAATTTTCCTATATATCTATTTCATACATCTGTTAGTTATAAGAATACTTGTAGATGAACCATAATAAATAAATAAATAAATAAATTACACAATGCAGTATACTTTAGAGTTATAGGCACGCAGTATTAATCCATCAACCACGCAGGCAAGGCAGAAGTTCGTTAAGGGAAACAATTTTATCCGCGAGTGAAAATTTAGTTTAGTGGTTTCTTATAGAAAATATTGTCATCAAATTTATTGTTCCTTAAAGTTTTCGTGAAAAGTGTAGTAGGAAAGGACTTAATGGACCTCATCTTACTTTGTACTAAAATCCTAATGGAAAGAAATATACTCCCATAATTTTTTTTTAATATACTTGTATTTTAATATTAATGTGATAAGTGTTTGTTAAAAAATAAAATATATAGAAGTACAAATCTTTTATGTCATGTCTAGTATACTTACCTATTTGTTTAAACCAATAAAATATTAATATTGAAAACATAATTACAATTTTGTTTTTACTAATAGAAGTTTCACTTTAAAGGCGAAAATGGTTGCTGCCTTATAATCATACTATGTATGTTTTAATATATCTTGGTTGCAATTTCTTATAGGACAATAGATCAACAACGATGGTGGTATATAAAATATACCCAAGTATTACTATAAAAAGGACTGGATTTAAATAAACAAGAATATTTGGAAAACAATATTCGGACTATATGAACATATATTATTGGTAATAGAATTGTTTTTGTGTACACACAAATGTATTAGAACAACATTGTTAAACTTTTTCGATGAACAATATTCGTGCGTTATGCACAACACTAACGAACTTGTGCAAATACCGATATTTTTATGAAAGCACAAACATTTTACAATAACAATTTTAGTGCTCAAAACATCACGCGCAAAAATAATGATTAAAAACAACACGATTGTTGCTAAATAAATACAAAAATCCTACATGCAACAGTTTCATATTAAAACAAATACGTTTGCAATGTTTATGTCACAACGGAAAGTAGTTGTTCAACAACGTTTGTGATATTTGAGAATTTAAATATTCGAACACGAAGATTGTTTAAACACGTTATGTGATTGATTTAACACAAAGTTGACAACGGGGTTGTTGAATCAAGGAAGGAAAATTGTAACGTTTTGATAAAAAAATTGATCACGCCACCGTTGTTAAAATAACAACGTTCCTTGGTTGACGCATTTTCAAATAAGGTTTGTGTTTGATTCTACAAAGGGATTTCTTTCGGTGCACAATTCCTCAAGCTTCTCTAGTTTAACTTCGAGAGGCTCTAATGTAACGACTTCGGTAATCTTCTCCGTAAAGGTTCCCAACTTCGTGAGCGATCCCTTTAAATTACCTCGTATCGCACGCAAAACCGAAAGACTGAGATCTTGGCTCATCTTGAACGCGAACTATTTAGGTAGGTATATGTGCGAAATGTGTATGTGTAAAGGTATATAACTTTTATAAACCTGGGTGCGAATTCTAATTTCGGTTGTCACACAAATAAACCATATTTTTATGCGAAATTCACACTAATTAAGGGGCATGCAGATCAAATTGTTCATGCAAGTATAATATAATGCACGTGAGTATCAAAGATCTTTCCACGAACCCGAACGATAAGGTACTTCGAAATGTCCAAAAGGTTCATACAATAAGGGTGTGTGAACAGATATTAAGTTCTTACTACCACTTGCCAAAGTCAATTGATTTACTTAATTAACGCACACTAAGTTTACATTAGTACCAAAGTCAAAGCAGGCAATGATCGCACGATGTAGATTACGATTAGCGGCAGTTCCGTTAGTTACAACAGAAGAGATGTGTTTGTGTGATATCCAAATCCGGCTCGATTTGGACCAAAAAGATGTCTGCGTATATACAAAGCGGTATTGATTTTCTGACGAAAGGTATTCTGAAGGACCAGCACTTGAGCGAAGCAAACGTAATTACCCAAGAGACCAAGCAAAACAACAAAATTATAATTCCAATACAAAGCGTCAATGGTTTATTGGTACTTAGCTCTTCTGTGGTCGAAATCCAAGTGGCCGAGAAATCGATCTTGACCACTGTGGGTTAGATCATACAGTAGGTAATTCTAAACAATTTTTTACATAAACTTCGAATTTTAGAGAATATACGGTAAACATATTTGAGAGCGAGAGCAAAGCAGTACTAGTAATGTTATGTGTGGTGAATTAGTAACTTTAAGGTATGGTGTTTGTGTTTGGCAAAAACAAACAATATATAACGAACTTAACATTTAAACAAGAATATAGAGCAATTGAAAAATAGTTCCGAACAGGACCCCTACTACCAAGTCCGACCGAAGCGCTTAACATGATTCTTAATTTGTTGCCAGTGGATCTGAAACATTGCAGTTAGATTGAAAGAATCCGAATGCTGGTCCGAAAGTTCACATCAAGGACGTATATCTACTGACTACACAAGACTCCAACTCAACTTCCGTAAAAACTTGTATGTATCAAAGACTTAGCTCTTCTCTTTGCATATCATAAGCGAAGGAAGTTCACCCTCCGCTGGGATATGTTAAGAGAGAAATCCTCCAGCACTTCACTTCAAGACGGAGACTAGGTAAATGAACCTGACGAACTGCGTCATTTCAAGGAAGATTTGGACAGACATGATCTCAGATATTATAGACAATTACATTTTAGTTTGAGCATTACAACGCTAATAAAATAAGCTACGTTAATTGTTATCCAGTGCTTGTTTTTGGATTTCAATAATCATTTTCTCATTCCTTCAATAATCAATGTTCTGGAAAAATACCTGTCAAATATTAAACTTGTTTTCTTCAAGTTGGAAGAGAGTTAGCCCGTGTGTACAGCTTAAGAAATATTAGCAATTTTCCCAGATCTGTGTTCGAATTTGTTTAATACGAGTCTCTAATCGTCTAATTCTGTTTACAGTTATTAAAGAGGTGTAGGTGTATACTGTCAGCTTTATTTATAAACGTATTATAAAGAGTGTATAAAGTTAAATGAAATCAAAAATAAATTGGATACGTTGTATCGACATTTTTATTTTCAATTCTACATTCTGTATCCTCGATAAGAAATGTGTGCAGATATGAGATATCTTAAACAGTTTTAAAAATTTGTTTTTATTTGCATAAGACTACCGTTTCATAGAGTCCGAAATCTCCCAACTTTTTTCTTTTTACTTTTCCATTTTTTAATTCCTATTTGTATTTGAATTTGCATTTTTTACAAGCTGCTTATTTTTTTATTTTTATTTTCCGACAGATAAATGTAATAGATTTCCCCCTTTCTAGTACCTTTTTTGACGAAAGCCTTGTATAACTAGTATACATGGAAAAAGGTTTTACAAATAAGAATTTTTGGAAGGGTGTATAAAGGCTGTATAAATACTTAAACAATGCATAACTATACAGTTGTTTAGGCGCGTTTTGCGAATTCTAATAAATAAGGCGTATAATACCACTTATCACCACGTTTAAACTCCCGAATACAGTATAAATTATAAACAAATACCAACAAGTAAATAATATATAGAATACCAATAATAAATATAAACTTCTATAAAAGTGACAGCAACAGCGCGGCGTGCTTAAATTGTTAAACTAATCCATTTACATAGCCGCAGTATCTTTGTTTACTAAATAATATACCTATAAGTACTTCGTATTTATATTTAAATATACACTTTATTTTCTATATCATGTTTGCTGACAACTTTAACAATTATAAATATAAATAATTTTCAACGTGGCGGTGAGATTATTTTAAGCCATTGCACAAAAGTTAGAGGGCACACATCTTTCGTCAAGTACATAGAACAGGAAATCCATTTCCGGCACTGAGTAGTTAAAAACACGTTAATTATTATATCCAGCTGTCATTTTATAATGACACATTTTTTATTTTCAATCTTTTTTAAACAAATCCTTAAAAAATATGTAATTAAATAACACTTTGTTAAAGCAACATATTTGACTTAATCCAGTCTATATATTTCGCAATGTCAGCGTACACCACATACCCTTCTAAATCACATTGCTGTGCACGATTTAATAGGGTAGCTGATACTGTTCCCCTTAGCAAGGGCCGCTTCCGTCCCTATTGCCAGCGCACAGTGTTCGATTTGACGTTAGATAGTAGAGTTTCTCATTCGATCGTATACAAGTCAACTCGGAGACAATTGTTGCACGTACCAACTTTGGAATTGAGAACACGCCTGTGTGTGCTTCACCCTTACCCCAGCCAACAACAATGCCATTTCTGCCTTCAATGAAACGAACATCTGTAGGTCCTTGCCATAAGCATACTGGCCGGATAGCTGGCGAGAAGCTAAATGAAATAATAGAAATTAATTATTATTAGTTTCGGAATAAAACTGTTTTAAAAATTAAATAAAAGGTTTGTTTGATGTGGCTAGCACTAGTGCGCACTGAGAAATGTCAGCTAATTTTAACGCCTGTCAAAAACCCTGCAGAACCCTGAAAATTCGGTTTCTATATCAAACGCAAAATGTTGCCCTGAAATCTGTCAGTTTTTGACATTGACAAATATTCATCTTTTGGCAACACTTTTTTCCGTTTATTGTTAAAAATGAGTGAACTCAATTCTGAATTTTGGTTTGCCATAATGCAAATAGTTGAAAAAAGTGTTCGCAATATAGATGATCAGCCTTATTTATTAGAATTTGCTAAACACGCCTATACACCTGGAGGTCAATTTTCGTTCTGTGAAAGTGTGAATCGAATAAATCGTTTTCACATTCGCTCTCACACATTCCTTTCATTTTTTCGATTCACTCAGTACTAAAAATCGATCCTCGTTCTATAAGTGAAAATATCGTGGTGAGTTTAGTATCGTATACTGTGTTGTATGATATCAGGTTCTCAATTTTCAAACTCTCACTAAAAACATTCACTTGCAAATGAGAACGTGAAAAAAAATTATTCATATGAAAAATTTTGAAGTTTGGTTTCACATTTTCGTAGAACGAGAATGGACCCCCTGTATTGTTATGCAGTGTATAAGTATTTATACAGCCCTTATACACCCTTCCAAAAATTCTTATTTATAAAACATTTTTCCATGCATACTAGTTATACAGGGCTTGTGTCAAAAAAAGTACTGAAAACCAGAAATCTATTACATTTATTTGTCCGAAAAGATAAAAAAAACCTAAGCAGCTTGTGAGAAATGCAAATTCAAATAGAAATAGAAAAAAAAATGGAAAAGTAAAAAGAAAAAGATGGGAGATTTGGGACTCCATGAAACGGTAGTCTTATGAAATTAAAACAAATTTTTAAAACAGCTTAAAATATCTCATATCTGCACATATTCCTTTCGATAATACTTGCAGAAATTGAAATTGAAAACAAAACAAGCGTCGATACAATCTATCCAATTTATTTTTGATTGATTTGAGTGACAAATTTTTTAAGTCAAAATGACATTTCGACTATTCTACCTCTATACAGGCTCTAAACAACATCCAAGTCCGTTTAGTTTATACAAGCTCTATACAACGTTGAAATTTTTTTATAAATAAGGTTTATGCGTTTAGAGACATTTTAGAGAGTGTATAACTTTATATAATCTTTATAATACGTTTATAAATAAGGCTGGATGAGTTTAAAATGAATGACAGCAAGCGAAATAACAGGGCTCTAATCGCGTAATTTATGAAACGATTGAACAAAACGAGATCGTTTTTAGTTTGCTTCATATAACATCATCGTCGCATCGTTCAATCGAATCGTTTATCGTTCTCGTTTTGAACAGTTTGAACATGACTGTAAACAAACTCTGACACCGAAAAAGATTAAAAATGTATGGAAATTGTTTTTTTTTCTTGAATTTGTTTATTTTTCTTCGTTGTCATGGAATTGCGTATTTTATGCAAAAATAGATAGCTAGGTAGTAGAATTTTGATTGGTAAGGGCGAATTGTGAAAAGAAATCAACGAATGCAATTTTATGATTGCATTAAAAATACATAAATTTGAAAAACAAATAGATGAAATTCATTTGATATTCCAAAAAAGTGCAATTCATTTTTTTACAAGTCGGATAAGAGTGCAAATCGCCTCCAAAGAGTATATAAGTGTGTGTCTTCCTTTATACTTCTCTCAGACCTAATTAAAAGTGAAAAATGCACCAAAAACGATGAACGATTGCAAAATAGTCATCGTTCAATCGAATCGTTTCGACGATAGTATTTGACAGTTGAATAAGTAACGTGCAGCAATAAAAAACGATGATCGTTCAATCGTTTCGACGATTATCGTTTTTTAGTTGTTACACGAAGTAGAAGCATCGTCGAAACGATGTCGTTCAATCGTTTTGTGCTTACGCGATTAGAGCCCAGCAAAACTCAGCACTGAATTCTTGCCCCGAAAAAATAAGCTGAGGTCAGTTCAGGGCGCAACTAGGGTGCCCTAAGTTATGCCAAACACAGGTTTTCAGTACCAGGGCGAGTTCAGTGCTATATCGAACGCATACGAGTTAACCCAGTACGCACTAGGGCCCACGTCAAACAAACCTAAAGTTCACGACTGGGTCACGGTATTCTTTCTCGTATAATGCGAGTTTGGCTGTTTGGCTGGAACGATCTGAATTGTCAATTTCACCTCGACATTAGTGTTTCATTCTCAATTTCGTCACAAATACACGGTACTCAGAAAAGTTTAAAATATTAAATTTGAATAGCCAAATGTTACTGTAAATAGTTTCATAACAAAAAACTTTTCTTGAAGTTATTGGAATGGAACGCCCCAATGAAAAACGACATAGCTTGGAATCTGTCACTCTTCGTATTGACCCAAAATTGATTGCGTTACTAGTTCATCTATTGCCGTTTATCCGACGGCATTCGAAAGATCTAATGGATAAATTCAAGCATAAGTACTCAGTAGCCTTATCGATGATTCCAATTTTCTTAAAAAGTCCATAAAAAAACCGGGACTGATATTTTACAACTAGAATCGTTATCGGCAGTGTGTTCGGTTTTTCGACAATGATCGAAAAGTATATATCATTCACCCAACCGATAATTTATTCAAAGTGAGGGCGCAGTGAAAATTGTAAACATCTAAAGTCTAAAAAAATTTCCTCTAGTGATTCACATTACATTTAAATCACAAGTGATTCAGTGAAAAACCCCTGTTAGCTTAAATAAGACTTATTGACTTATACTTTTCGCATGATTGACGAAGTCTACAGGAAAACTTAGCAATGGTCCTTTATCGAAACTTTAATGCAACCGATAAAAGTTGAGTTAACTATTTAGAGCAAAGGCGAAGCAACCGCTCTTTCTCTTCAAAGTTTCTATTATGCTATTTGGGTAATCGAAAAACTTACTTTACTTTTTCCAAGAGATGCACAATAGCTACATCCGCATCAAAGTTATCAACTTCCGGTCGGTAGTCCGGATGAACGATAAGCTTCTGTACACCCAAATTACCGGCATTCTCCCATTCGGTCAGACTATGTCGGTCCATAGACAATAGCAAATTCTCAATTTTAATACCCTCCATTCCTTCTTGGAAACAGTGAGCAGCACTAACCACAGTCCGCGCTGAAATAAGGCTCCCCCCGCAATGGAAAGACAACGTACCAACATTTCTCTTACAAGCTGTTTTCGGTGTTACTATGTGCCAAAGTATGTGTGCCAATGTTAAAGTAAATTAGACGCACGCATACACTTGCACATACTAACCTGACAGATGCCTCTGACAGTTTTTTCCGTGGTAACATTGGAAAAAATTCAAATAATTCAAATAATTGCCCGTTATCGGGACGTGTTAAGAAAAGCGGTGGGTGTGGTGTGGTGAATTTAGTACCAAATTATATTAAAACGCATGGTAGGTATACATTATTAGGATTTCTTTCATTTTACCTTGATAATCTATATAGTACGGGATGTTTACATTTTTGTTGTAAACAATGGAAATCGATGAACTTATGAATCATTGACAAATATAAAAAAAAGAAGCTTATTAATATAAAAAAAATCTGATTACTATATAGGTAATGATTTTGAATCGAAGGAATTAAAAGAAAATTGTAAGCAGCAAAACTTAAATGTGTGAGACATATCAGTGCCCATGTTCTGTTATTATCACATAGATATACATATGTATTTATCACAAAAACGATATGAATTGAAAGAAAATGCTCCTGAGTTAAGTAAATAAATTTTCGCATCGATACTTTTTAAGCATTTTCTTTCAATTCATATCGTTTTTGTGATAAATATATCGATGTTATAATTACAGAACATGGGCACAGGGTACAAATCAGTAAACATGTTTATTTTCAATGTGGGTACCTATACCTATATCTATATTTAAAGTTTCGTTCTTTCCCGTATACATTTTAAAGAAAATAAATTTTCGTTGTGTCTATTCGACTTTTTCTTTTTATAAAACAAAATTATTAATATTCTGGGCTCACGCAATTCATTTCAAATGTAATTTTTAATTATGTCAATTGTATCAAATTTTTTAATAAATTTTATTTTTTTTTTGTTTTCCATTAATAAACGGAATCTTCATGAAAAGATTGGGCCTTACTAAATTTAAGTTCGAGTAGTTCATAGTGGTTATATCTTCCATACAAATTTCGCAAATGTGAGCTTCCGTAAATTTAAAGTCGATGTTAAATTTGTTATTATTACGCGCAGTATAACTCGAAAATCATACCCACACAGAAATGTGTATATCTTTTCCCTAGACCCTAGAGCATATTTGAATGTTCTTAATCAATGCTTATCTTTATATTGGTTACCGTTTTTCTGTCGACATTTTAGGCGAAATAATTTTTTACCAACAACAACCAACGAAAACAGACACAATAATTCGCGACCTTAGAACAACAGGGTTCTAAGTGACAATTTTGAAAAAAAATGGATTATAATCAAATCTGGGTAAATTGGTTATGCTCTTTCGATTCAGGCTAATTATTTTGCTCTATCTCTTTCCAGTTTTAAGATATCCAGGGCTACGGAGTTCTATCTGCATTATTTCCATTTAAGATTTAGTCATAAGGGTTCCAAATACCACTTAGAACCTTGTTTAACAAATTAAAAAAAACAAAAATTGTAGATAGAACTTTTGTGCATTATTAAGTGCAGTTAGAACCATAATGCTCAGAATGTATTTATTAGTTTATTCTACCTAATTTAGCAATTTATTTTTGACATTAATTACCATTATTATTTCAATTATGTTCTTTTATCCATAAAATTTATTTTTCACAACAGCAGCAGCTGTTATATTCTTAAAACCATTTAAAATTATTTTACCTCATTTACCTCATTTGAATAATAATACAAATTTATTAATTGAAACTCGCAAAAAGGGTGCCAGATATTTTTATTTGAAACTGAATTTTATTATAATTATTGTGTCGGATTTCAATTTTTTAACCCTGGAATTTTAGGTCCCAAAGTTCTATGTAAAGAAAAAAGTATACCATTTTGTCAGCAAGGTTCTAAGTGGTACATAGAACCCTATAGTTCTGAATTATAGCGTCGTTTCGTTGAGCACCAAAGTTCTACGCCGTTTTTTAAAGTCAGATTTGACGGTCAAAACATTTAATTTTAGTAGGTTTTCAAATTAAAATTCTCTTAATCGAGTGTAACCTCAACGAATTTTCCTTAAGTCTTGAGGCATTTTTAAAATAACAACCGAATTAAAGATTTTAAAAATTCAAAGGCTTTTTTCTCAAAACACACTTTTGCGTACATAGAACCTTGTTGTTCTAAGGTCGCGAATTATAGGAACAAAAATAACAGTTAACACCACCCAATCCGCACATGCGATATACATACATGCGGACCATGCGCAGTCCACATGATCCGCATCATTACCTTGAACCCGACTTTCCCACAGATCGCCAACCGGCCGGCTCGCTTTAGCTGACTCGACACACGCGCTTCAGATTGCTCAGGTGAGTTTCCGCTGCATTCCGCTGACCATGGGAAAATGCCGTCGCAAGGGAGCCAACGTGTGGAAGTCTTTCATAGGATAAGTTTAGTTCTAAGTTGGCATTGTACGAAGTTATACGGAATAAATTTGCACGTTCATAAAAGTAAAAATTATTGTTTGATTCGGGCAGTGGTCGCCCGTTGAATTATTTTTTTCGTTATCCGCGGGGCAGAAAACTTAACTTAACTTGTTTTTTTTTAACGAATGCATTTTTCACACTTTATTCCTTTATTTATTCATATTGATTACATTCGCTTTACGCATTTTGTAAAATACATGTTTTCGTGGTGAATTAAAACAACGAATTTAAACTCTCAGAACGCATCCATCAGCTGACAGAAACTCACAAAATACACTAACTCTCATCAGTGTTCTTAGCGCTCTCTCTCTTTATTTCTCCCACGAAGCGTATTAATTTTTCCCTTTTCACTAAACTCAAATTCCCTCGATTTTTTAATGAAACAAACCGTACTTTAAAAGTAAAATTTGTATTGTTCGGGAAGAAAATCACATTAAATTTATCTTCAGTATAAAAATCGCAGTTTTCAAACATTATAATGAATTTTTTTGGTACTAGAAATTGTTGCTAGAGGAAAATCTCCTTTTTATGTACATTTAGTGCGTTGATATTCATGGTGAAATGTAGTTTGAATGTTTCCTAGTCAAATTGTTGATATTCATACAATTTTGATGTTTTTTCCATTACGCATGGAAAGCTTTTCGGAAATCGTAATTCCCACAAAAAGGTAGAAATACTACTATGTAGGAACACTGCTGAGTGTCATTATTTTTTTTACTTCTCCCGCCAATTAGAATTTCTTTTTTTGCTGCTTCACACGTATTCACAGATAGGAAACTTAAGAGAGAATTTTCTTTACAAAATTTGAGGGGGGAATCGGGTAGGTGCGCGGGAGCTGACGGTCTATTTAATACTTAGTTTATGACGGGAACTGCGATTTGTAAATAGTTTCACCAAAGACCGCCATTTTTGTAACGCTCAAGTTCTCTTGGCCGCAAACTGAATCAATGTAACTTGATACCGATACCGGAGTGACTGGCGCAGTGATTGGCTTCGTAAGAAATATATTTTTCAAGAATGGATTTGCCCGACTGACAGGACTTGTTCTAGTTATTATTTTCGGTGACGCAGTTGGTGGCGGCTTTGTAGGAAATAGGCTTCGCATAAGAAACGCATTATTTATGAATGGATTTGATTTGATGACGACAGAACCGTCCGTGGTTGGGTTATTAAATGTCTGCCTTGGTAACACTGCTGGAGGACTCTCTGTGTTCAAAAGGCAAATAAATTGAATCGACTAGAGTGAATGTTTACTGAGATCTGCACTACGATTGACAAACGTAGTTAAAAGGGTTAAAAGTAGACAACCCAAGACTGGTGTCCGACAAAAGTACGAAAAGTTCCATTCAATAATAAGATATTTCTTGACAGAAAATATTTCTTCTTAACCAATGAAGAGTCTGGGATTTGCAGAGACTTTTTTTGAACGATTCATCTCCTAATACAAAAAAAAAAAACATTTTATCTTCACCGAGCACATATTTAATTTGCGGATAATTCTCAGCCTTCCTTCGTTGGAATACCTCTGCGAACGGGTAACCAGTTTGGACTGGCTTGATATTACAATGCATCGTATCCGAACTTAGCTGTCATAGAGTCCATTGTATTGGTGACATGTGACATCCTATCCTTCCTGAAGCCTTAATCTTAGCTGTCTTTTTAATAAAAGTTTTAAGTTGCGAGAGCTTTACAATACCTTTGGCGCTGCGTTCAAGGTACGCATTGCGGCTGTAAAACCAGCGGAAAAATGTTATATGGGGCTTCCCTGATCCCTGCTGTTGTCTCTTGAGAACTTTGTCTCACCAGACATGACGTATTAATACTTAGGTATGAGAAAAACTTGTACTTCTGTATGATTCAACTCTGAAATGCATTTCTATCAGCGGCCTACTCAAGCAAACGATTTTTAAACTACGAACCAATGAGCGTACATCAATCTCGAAAAAAAAAATACAGAGACTGTCACCTAGAGCGCGCCACCTAGGGCTCTGTAGGAAGGAAGAAATAAACCAGGGCCCATACCATCTTTTTAATACTATTATTTTACATTTTGCAACATTCCACCCAAGCTGCACAAGTCAGTCCAAGTTGCCGCAGTCAGTCCAAGTTGAGTCTGATAAGCTAGTTGAACGACAAACGAACAAAATGGCTACAATCACCGACACGACTTTATTCATTTGCTCGGCATCCACAAAGCTTCTGTGAAAATTATTAAAATAAAGCGAACGCGAATTAAAACACTTGTTTCTTACTTTTAAAATTAAACAATATTTATTTGGAACTATGTCCTTTATTATTGAAATACTTTTTACTAATTCTAAAAGGAGCTTAAGGCTACTATGTAGTTACAATAAGACTGTTGATAAATTCATCATACAGTCGTATTTATATACTTTTCTTATCTATCTACAAGGAGACCCAAGCGTACAATCGTCTTGCTTGATAATGAAGAAGAGATAATATTCCAACATTGTATACAAACGATATTATCTCTTTTACATATGTTATCATTGTAGCGTTGTGTGCAAGACTGTACTAGAGACTAAAGATATCATTGAATACAAATAATGTTATCTTTTTTCTCAATATGTTTTGCTATGGATACTTAACTCCCCCCCTTGTTAAACGAAATCGTCCCGATTTTTCGACGCTATTTTTAACATTTCTCTTTCATAAGTTTTGTTATATGCGTCAATCTTTTTTTGTTTTTGACGATCTGTTATACATTGTATAGTTTTTATCATTACGTACGTAAATGCTAGAATAACAATCAGTGTTACAATTGTGTATATAGTTGATAATATCGGTTTTTCTTCAAAAGGAATAATTAGTTTTTTTAAAGTATCTATGTTATCGAATTTGTACATTGTATCTTCTTTAATTATTTGGTCGATGTAAGACTCTGAATTATGATTTCTTAATATAACTTCTTTAATTTGCTTATGCATGTTTTTGTATATTTTATCGTCTAGATTTATAGTATTTTCATAAGTAACTAAGTTTATACCATTAATTGTTTGATTATTTAACTTATGCTTACCGCTTAATAACATAACACCGGATTCAATTTCTAAGTCGTAATCGTATTCTTGTTTAATGTTGCATTTTGAAGTTATATTCTTTAAAAGTGGAATAAGACAATTTTCTTCTTCAAAGTTAATTTCACAAATGTTTTTACTTAGATGATTTTGACAATTTCTTGTTCTTAAATAAGTTTGGTTACATAAGGCAATTGTTTTATCTGTAATGATTTTTCCATGTTTTGAATTTAAAGGTGTTACTTTATACAATTTACATGATTTAATTAGAACTGGATATTTATATATTGTGATGAAGAATTCATCAGTTCTAGCTAATAATATTTTAGAGTACTCAAGTATATTTATTATGGGTACTTGAATTATTTCATGTTGAATAATATTTTTAATGTCATCTAAGTCTAGGCTTTCTGATAAATATTCATTATTTTTTGCTGCATTAATTGTTCTGGTCAATAATAATAATTGTTCGTACACTTGTTCTATTACTAAATGTTCTTTAAGGCTCTGACCTTCGAATTGTTGCAAAATTTGTTCAAATCTAGAATTTATAGTTTTTTGTTTATTATTGTTTTCTATGAGATTATTTATACTCGTTTCTATGTTAACTAAGTCATAATGGTCAGGATTACCAAACACATATTTGAAAGCTGTTCCTAAAAAGTTAATTGATCTAGTATGCCTAGTATGTTCTTGTAATTGGTCTGCTAAATTCTTAATTTTACTTAACCAAATTTTTTCTTCTTGTGTAGGTTGATATTTACTAGTTACGATATTTACGTAAGGTTGAAATATCGAAGTCAGGTTGGTGGCATGTAACAAATAAGTTTGTTCTTTGAATAAATACACGTCATCTGTTTGCGTAAGTATAAACTTCTTGTTTAGTAACTCAGTTATTTGAACGTTTCCTTGCCCTTCTTGACTCTGTACAATTCCTAGTAATGTTAGGAATATTAATATTTTCGTCATCTGAAAAATGATAATTCTTTATGTTATCCTTGTGAATTTTTATTCCTTCTTTAGAGATTACAGTGTCTCCTTTATCTTCTTCTACTATTCTTGTTATGTATCTGGCGTTAGATTTCTTTCTAAGACCTGTGATTCTTACCATTATCTTATCTCCTTTTTTATACTCTCTGTGTCGAGTTTCTTTATTTAGACGTTCGATCACTTTTTTGGATGCTGAGTTTAGTTTATTTATTATAATTTCACTATTGCTATATTTATTTTGATTAAAGAAAATGTCTCTAGGTTTCAAACCGGTAACTGAGTGTATAGAATTATTTAATTCACGCACTGTTCTAAATATTTCTTCGATAAGTCTTGTTTTATTCTGAATTGTGAATATTCTAGACAGTTCAGTTATTGTACCGTTTACACGTTCTACCTGACCGTTCGCTGTCGATCTGTATACTGGAGTTTCTACTTTAGTTATGTTGTATTTCAAACACATTTGGTTCACCATTTCTGTTTTGAATCCCTACTCGTTATCTGTCATGAGTCGTTCACATTTTGGGAAATAATTAGATAAGACCTCTTCCATAACGTCGTACAGTCTGTTTCGAGTTTCGATTTCCCGAAGGATTGTATATTTAGAATACTTATCTACTGTTACAAGGAAAGTATACTTGTCGTTGAAGTATATGTCCATATGAATGTGTGTTCCCACATGTGTTGGTATTTCTGAATTATTCAGAGGTTCTCTGATAGGTTTTCTTTCATATTTTCCAAATAGACATGCTATGCATTTTTTGTTGAAACTCTTTGCTTGTTTATTTAGATCGGGCCAGTAATATTTCTCTGAGATTTCTTGTATATTGTTACGTAACCCTCGGTGTGCTCTTTCGTGAGTTACCCTTACAAGTTTTAGTTGTTCCTCCAAATTTGTCACGTCTTGAAGTTTTCTTGGTGTGAATATAAATCTTACTAGTGGGAATTCTTTTTTTATGTTTTCACCATATTTGTATATGTTTTCAAATTTCGTATGCAAAGCTACAATCTTTTGGGGTTGTATAACTTCTTTCATCTGCCTTAGTAAAGAGTCTTTGTCCTTAAACTTTATTATGAGTCTTATTTTGTTACTAAAATAGATTTGTGTTTCGATATTATTTGTTATATCTTCAATAAGTTCGAACTGTGCAGTGTATGCATTAAAAGGCTGATTCACAGTTTTTATTATATCATTAGAAGAACTTTCAGCTGAATGTGCTGTTTCTATGGTAGAAGTATTTATGCGTTGACGTGATAATGCGTCAGCTACAAGATTTAGGTTTCCTGGTTTATAAACTAATTTTGCTCCAAAGTCTTCAATGATTCCCTTCCAACGTTTCAGCTTTGTGTTGGGATTTTTTTCTGATACAGAATATATAAGGCTCTGGTGATCGGTATATATGGTTAAGTCTGCTATACCATATATGTAGTTTCTGAGTTTTTGTAAGGACCATATGATCGCTAATAGCTCTTTCTCGTTTGTGCTATAGTTCTCTTCTGTCTTACTCAGTGTTCTTGACAAGAAGTGTATAGGTTGCTTATTCTGACTTAGTACGGCTCCAATAGCTATGTTGGATGCATCAGTAGTAAGCTCGAATGGTTTACTATAATCCGGTTGAAAAAGTTCGACTTGTTCTTTCAAATAATTTTTTAAAATTCTAATCGCTTCTAATGCTGAATCATTCAGATTTAACTTAATATTTTTACTTTGTTTTTTGTTTACTTTACCGTTATCTCCTCGTAAATATAATGTCAGGGGCTTGGCTATGCTTGCGTATCCTTTTATAAACTTACGATAGTAACCTGTAAGACCTAAAAATCCTCTCAAATCCTTTACCGTTTGTGGGACTGGAAAATTTTCTATAGCTGCTATTTTCTCAGGGTTCGTAGTGATTCTACCATGTCTGATTATGTGACCTAAGTATTCTACTTCTTCTTGAAAAAACTTACTTTTCTCATCAGATATTTTTAATGTGGCTTTATTGAGTACGTCGAATACTTGACTTATGTGCTGTATATGTTCTTCCTCAGATGAAGAATATATCAATACGTCATCAATGTAAACGTGTACGAATTTACCTACAAAGTCTCTCAAAATGTCGTCCACGCATCTCTGAAATATGCTTGGTGCATTTTTGAGCCCGAAAGGCATTCGTTTAAAATGATATTTTGCGCCATTTATAGCAAAAGCTGTTTTTTCTTTATCATCTGTTTTGATTTTAATTTGGTGGAAACCTGACTCCAAATCTAATGTTGTAAAGTACTTGGCTTTACCTAAATTTTGAATTGTCATGTTGACATCCGGAATGGGGTATCTGTCTGTTACAGTGTGAGCGTTAAGTTTTTGGAAATCAACAACCATGCGCCGTTTTGGTTTTCCTTTTTCGTCCAAACCTTTTTTAGGTACTGTCCATATGGGACTGTTATAAGGACTATGGCTTTTTTCTATTATATCGTCATGTAAGAGTTTCTGTATTTCTTTGTTTACGAATTCGTTATCTGCTATGGGATATGGATATTGTTTAACATAAACCGGATTATCATTGGTCGTCCTAATGCTTGCTTCTATAGTATCTGTAAAGGGTAACGGTCCTATGCTGTTATTAATCTTCATCAGTCTATCTATGTCTGCTTTATAAATATTATTTTCCCCAATTATGTAATTAATTTTCTGAATAGATTCGACACTGCTTATGGTAGTTAGAGTCATATTACTGAAATTTATTTCCGCGTTTAGAACTTTAAGTCCTTCATATCCTAATATCATATCAAAAGACTGAATATCCTCTAATTCAAAAAATGTTATATTTTTCTTTAATATCCTAACTACTTTCTTTGTATCTACCATAGAATAACCATGCATTGTTTTTATTTTTATAGGTTTAATTTTAATTTTTTTGCTAGAATCGCATTTTCTATTAATGTAATTATGGGTTGCACCAGTATCAATAAGAATTTTATAAATTTTCTTAGAAATAGTACTAGTTAAATTTAAGCAGGGCAACCCGTCTACTAGTTTAAATGATCTATTCTTATGTTATTATTTACCATACATTCCGTTTCATCTGCTTCTGCATATGTACTGCTGACATCGTCTCTGCGTTGTTGTCGGGAGTTATTTACTCTCTGCTGCTTGAAGTTCTGCTGATAAGATCGTTGCGGTCTGTTGTGTGTGTTGAAACTCCCGCTGTGTTCACGTTTCGCTGGTGGATTATATACATCGGGTTTGTATTGATTCCAATTTTGTCGCTGTGCATGTACAATTTGTCTCGAGTTTATCTCCATCGGCTGTGGTCCTTGATTGTGTTGCTGCATATTATCGTATTGCTTCTGGGGTTGATAATTCGTTGTTTGGCTCGAATAATTTGGTCTTCTTTCGTTTCTGCGTTCATGTGGCATATTTTTGTGGTGCTTATCCTGAGTGAGATGTAAATGCCTGTGCACATTATCATGTTCTATTCTGCGAGCAATTGCGAATGCGTGTTCTAGATCATTTATTGTAGCTGAATATAATGATCCTCTTGTAAAGTTGTCACTCATACCATCAATGAATATACGAACTGCGTCGTCGTTAGCATTTTTAATTAGTCTGTCGATTATATTCGGCGGATCACCTGACATAGTGATTTTTGATATTATTAAATTGAGATTTTTATTTATCTCGTCGTGGTATTCAGACAGTGTGCTTCTTTTTTGCGTGATGGCTTTCATCATGTCTTGTAGCACGTATAGAGGTTCTTGATTAGAGTACGTATAATCTAATCTGTTACGTATCGCCTCAAAATTAAAAATTGTGTTATAATTAGTTAACACATTCGCGGCTGCACCCTGTATTTTACTTTTCACTATAGTCAATGCTGCTGCGTACTTACTGTGTGTTTTGAAGTTTTTAATGCTGTCCATTAATCTGGATGCTTCTTCGCGCCACGACCGATAATTTGATTGATCGCCGTTGAAAATAGGTAGGCTTTTAAATGCGTCTAACTGTATTTCACTACCATCTGTATATGTGGTTCTTATTTCCTCTAGCACAGGTATGTTTGGTACTATGCCTAATCCAGATTTTACTTCATTTAGTTTTGTTTCTAAATTAGTGTTTATTTGATTTTGGTTAGTTATTATTGCTGCTAACCTTGCATTCTCTGTGCGTGTGTGCTCTAGGGTTTGTGTTACTGTGTTGCTCCTGGTTTCTAAAGCTTCTAATCTTGCCATTAATACTGCGAGTTGTTCCATTTTGAACTCGTGTCTGTTGTCGTCGAATTTGTGTGTTTTTTTTCTCCACATATACACTTTCACTGAATTGCTTTGCTGCTTCGTACGAAGAAGCTATATTTGTACCTGCTATGCTAGGTAATTCTTGTAACCGGTAACGCGAGTGTTCTGTTTATACTAGATTTCACTACTTGTTCCCGAGGTCCGCTCGATTGAAGTTAAAAAGTATATTTAACCTCCTGGCAGGATCGCCAATTAAAACACTTGTTTCTTACTTTTAAAATTAAACAATATTTATTTGGAACTATGTCCTTTATTATTGAAATACTTTTTACTAATTCTAAAAGGAGCTTAAGGCTACTATGTAGTTACAATAAGACTGTTGATAAATTCATCATACAGTCGTATTTATATACTTTTCTTATCTATCTACAAGGAGACCCAAGCGTACAATCGTCTTGCTTGATAATGAAGAAGAGATAATATTCCAACATTGTATACAAACGATATTATCTCTTTTACATATGTTATCATTGTAGCGTTGTGTGCAAGACTGTACTAGAGACTAAAGATATCATTGAATACAAATAATGTTATCTTTTTTCTCAATATGTTTTGCTATGGATACTTAACTCGCGCCGATAGCAATTAGCAAAACACTTAATGTGAGCAATGCAGAAAAACCCAGATAAGGCTATCAGCTCATCTTTATTCACAGTTAGTTCACGACTTGCCAATACATGGCTTTACAAAATTTTACTACCGATCAAATATTATTTTTCTTTTTTCTATTCCACTGAATTTCTACAAAGGATCTTTCTATAAACCATTTGCTATGTAGGATGGGATCGAAAAGCAACGTAAATACTTCCATTATCTGGTTATTTGCTTTAGCTTCGAACTTGAAAGGACATATTAAGGGAAATGGTCCAATATTTGAAACACGCCTTTAACATGTAACTACTAAAAGAAGCTTCGCTTTTTCCCATGACAAGTTAATACCCTTTCACGGCTGAATAAGCTCCACACTTAACTAAAAAAAGTCAACAGAAATTCACACGTAAACTCGGACATCCATTGGTCATACCTGATTTAATACTCAAGTCAATGAAATTTCGACCTTCACTGTTGTCGTTCCATAGGAAATATCTGCTAATGTTATTTTTCCAAAGCTGCCCTGTCCGTCGGTTGCATATTTGAATATATTCGCACAGGGATTCTCAGGATTCGACGATCCATCGTCAACTAATACAGTTAGAACAACTAAGACCGCGATCACCTTTGACACTGTTCGCATAATTACTTCTCAACTTAAATACTAATCTTAATTTATTTTCGTCCGCGAAATTACAATCAAAACAATGCTTATCAATCAATAACCAAATTTGAATACAAACAGCGGTTTTTGAAATCGAAAACAAAAACAGAAGCAACCAATTTATGTTCGATCCGCTAATTACTGTTCAATAAATTAAAAGCGGTCAGATATGTCGTCAGAAGTATTTTCGCTGCATTGTAAAAGTAACGTCAAAAAAATGTTTGTTCTCTCTTGAACGATTGAAACTATAGTTTTAAACCGCCTTAAGCTCCGTCTCCGTCAGACCGCCACCACCGACACTTTGTATACGTCTAGGCAGGCAATAAAAACAACATCTGTACGATTAGAGAAAAAATCGTCCAATCATCGGGGATCTTTGAGAAATAAAGTTGGGGTAAGTTATAATCGTAAAGCTGGGAAAACATCATCGCCTAACACAAGTACGTTTTTATAGCGAGCTCTCTGCTTTTATCATGTTCCTTTGGTTTCGTATAAAAAAAATAGTGATGTATTGAGATTTACACATGTTTTCATATTTAAAAAAAAGTAAGGTCTCAAATTGATAAGAGAGAAGAGATAAGCAGCAACGCTGCGCATAAATTTGTGGGCCTTTAAACCAGTGCTAGGGATCAAGGGAAAATTCGCTACTTGTGGGTAAAACGGAACACCAAACGAATTTGTGGGATTTTTTTATATTTATTCTATTTGATTCGATAGAAGAGACTACCATACGAAAAGCCATTCTAATTCTTTAATTTCCAATTCGTTAGTTTAAGACTAACAAAACTTGATTGCGTTTGAGGCCTAGGTTTTTCCTTTCACTTTTGCTTCTCCCAAAGCAACGACAATAATATTAGGTAAATGAATCGATTTGAATATTTATTCATTTTTCTAAATGTTTATAAAGACTCCGAGAACTCCAAAACCGTCTTTTATTGCCACAGCTAGTTTTTGGGGGTATTTTTGATTAAAATGTGCTTTTTTCGACTTCATTCACTAACCCCCGTATAAATAAATAAATGTGCACAGGTAAGTTAGCTAGTAGACATCAGATAGCATACAAAAATTTGACGTAACTGCTGAATAACGAGTTGATAACTTTTACGCAGCGTTTATTAATACGGGGGTAAGTGTATAAGTGTTGGCATTACCCAATTAAAGAAAAAGGAAATCAGTAAGTTCTTAAAGGAGGCAACACTTTCCTAATTTTTTCAAGCGATCAATCAGTTTGCTGCTTTACTCTGAAGCTGAGCTACAGATCAGATTTTAACATATTGTCCAAATGTTACATTTCACTTGCTGAGAGAAATCTCTCATCGCAGCATAATAACCAAAAAAATAGAAAAATGCGTTAAACCACAAATTTCCAAAATGTCAAAATTCAAATTTCAACAAAGCAAATCAAAAATTCGTTTTTGACAGCATATGCATGGTTACTTCGATGAAAGAAGTTAAAAAGTTTCTTCTTTTCCTTGTTACAATAATTCTATTGCTAAACAAGCATTAATTAAACAGTCAGTTACAAATTGATATTTGAACGATTTGACAACCATCTGTCAACTATTATGACATTTCTTGGGATGTACCCGCGAATCCACTGAATATTTACATAAATATTGTAAAACTGACATTGACATATAAATGACATTTCGGTTTTATTTATAAACTGATTTAAATAGCGAAATTTACAATTAAAGCAATTTCCCCACGAATAAGAAATTCTTGTGCGAATTGCCACACAATATTCACAATCCACATAATACAGTAGCGATCCACAAACCCACTAATTAAAAATTCGTTCGAACTTAACCATTAAAATTGAAACAGCGACCAAACAATTTTTTATGTAAATGAATTGTCAGAAACTACGAATATTTGCTTATTCGCTGTTCGCAATTCGCTCTCATGTAAATAGTTCTTAAATTCGAACGGAACGGGTTTGTAGAACGTGTGTTAGAATTGTGGTAAATAAACTGTGGCAATTATCCGTGTTTTTGTTCGTGTCAAATAGCCACAAGTAGTCTACTGCTAGAATAGTAAAATATGTAATCCTTTGACAGTAAATACATTAAAAGTGGTTTGTTAGCGTTTATCACTTCGTTCCTTCGCTCCTTGCTCCTTCTACTACTTTGCGGTGAGTGGCTTATACTCTGTTTGATTATCGAAACAGAAGTATGCTATGTGCATGTGAATGTCGCTCACAGCGGCAATGGGCACATTCAAGAACCTAGTTATCTTAAGTCAACTAGATTGATCTGGCTACATCTGAAATGTAACCTGATCGCAAAAACTAGATTTGTTTTGGAACGTCACTTTTTCTACGTCACCCACATATGCGAACTGTCAACTTAGTACTCAGTCACGAATTTCTTGACTAGATTTATCGGCTATCCCTCCATAAACGTCAACTGAAACAGCTGGTCATATGACCGTTCTAAGCCAATAAAAACTAAGATTCATCAAGTCAGCCAGCTGTCAGAAATACTAAACTATATACTTGAACATCCCCAATGCTTTTGTGCGAAAGTGCGCAGATGGGTTATGAATAAATTATGATAAGAAATGCACATGTAAAAGTGGTGCCGCGAATACAAAGCATTTTCGCAGAATTAAGGGAGAAAATATTACATTCGTTAAGTTTAACCCAAAGCTCATATTCGCGTGATTTTGAAATAGGTATTTCTCCACGGTAAGTGTATCTTCTTAAAAAACACTGCTTTCGAGTAAAAACAAAATCTGAATCTGTTTTTTCCCCACCTCCAAAATAATTTTAAATTTTATAAGGTAACGATTCAACAAAAATCAATATCTTTCGTAAAAGTGTAAGTCATGCAGCGAATTCAATTCGCTTCAATATGAAATTTCACTTAAATAATCTCACTACGTCTTTGATCGATATACTCACGTTACACTCTCCATGAGCTGCACAATAGCTACATCGGCATCGACGTTATAAACCTCCGGTCGATAGTCTGGATGTCTGATGAGTTGCTGCACTCCCAAATTGACGGCATTCCCCCATTCGGTCAGACTATGTCGGCCCATGGACAATAGTAAATTCTCAATTTTTATACCTTCCAGTCCTTGTTGGAAGCAGTGAGCGGCACTGACTACAGTCCTAGTTGATATAAGGCTCCCTCCACACTGGAACGACAGTGTACTGACGTTTCTCTTGTAAATAGCAACGATCCATGGGAACCGTGATCTATCGATAATTTCCCCATTGACAGCCAGTCTCTTAATGCCAAAGTTATTGTTTTCCTGGCCACAAATTGAATCAATGTAACCTGATGATGAAGGTCCTGTTGCAATGGTAGGCCTTGCCGCAGTTTCTGTTGCCGAAAAAGTGGGTGGGGGATTTCTTATAGCGAATTGGTCGGGTATACGAAATCCGAGATTGGAGTTTATGTCGTCGAGATTTCTTTCCGGAGCTGGGGTATTAATGCCCCTATTATCACCATCTGTTTTAAAAAGATAAATAAATTTGTGAATAAAATGAGTTGAATTAGAGGGGAACACTTTACATGTGCTGTTGTTGGGAACACTTACTGAGATCAACAGATGGGTTGACAAACGGTTGTTGATTGACTGTTCTTCTAGTATTTGGAATTATATTAGGTTGCTTAGGGAACTGAGACGGCGGTTGTCCTGCGTGAATTTTGAGGATGTAATTCAGGATAAAAATGGCTCGTGGTGGGGAATCTAGAAAGAAATTTGACAGTAGAACATATATCGTTATTAAAGGGGGCGCCAGAAATTCGAACCTTCGGGACCAGAACATACTCTGGTATTGTTGACAGTGATGTAGGTAACTCGGGGCACAACATTTTGATGCGGAAAATAAACTCGGAAAATAAACGGCTCACCCGATCTGCGGTGAAAAAAATTTTCGCCCTTGCTTATGTTTAGCGATAACTTGTCCCAGTATTCCTGAAAAGATAGCAATGTCAGAGTCTTATTCAGTTGCGCATGATTGTTTTTTGAAGTGATAACTTCTTTAGGCGCGTTGGGGCACTTTTGATATGGGATAAAACCATTGAACTCGCGACACCAATGTTGTGTAACCAATGTTGCCGACACCAGTGTTCGTGAAGACTCTTGAGGCGCGTTGGGCCATTGTATATAAACATTTGTTGGGCAAAACAAATCTCTTAAGTTGTCTGAGATGGCGTCATCGTTGCCAACTTGAAAAAGATGCCTTTTTTAATAAAAGAATGCCTAAAATATCTTTTTTTTTCTGTAAAGTGAAATAGAACCTAAATAAAAAATTTAAACACACTCATAGAAAAAATAAACAAAAACTAATTTTATTTAAACAACAAACAGTTTTAAAATTTGTTTCCAATTTCATTCATCAATCCAGCTTCCACTTGAAGTAAGTTGAATGAAATTGGAAACAAATTTGAAAACTGTTTGTTGCGTAAAAAAAAATTGTTTTTGTTTATTTTTTCTATATTTTTGTTTAATTTTTGATTTACTGTTCCACTTTTCCCAAACAAAAGAATTTTAGGAATTCTTTTCGAGAATTCTTTTAAGAGATTTGTTTTGCCCAACTGCCAACTAATGTTTATATACAATGGCAAAACGCGCCTTAAGAGAATTTACCTACAAGTGTGTGTGTGATACCAGTGTTCGCGTTGCCATTTGCCAACCACTTTTGACGACTCAGGCAACTTAAAAGAATTTGCCTACAAGATGTTTTTGATGTTAATGTGGGGAAGTGTGTTTGCCTTTGCCATGCTAAAGTAATTTCAGACAGAATTTTATTTCTAAAATTTGCGGGGCAATCAAACAAATAAATATAAATAATATAACGAAAATATAATTTTAATTCACAAAAAAATATCAAAAAAGAAAAAAAAATAATGCTATTAAATTCTATGTAGTCCGAGTCCGAATCTGAAACTACTTTTAAAAACCGATCCATATTTGTTATTTGCAGTTGTTGTGGGTGCAGCACAATAAACAAACAAATTTAAATTGGCTGTCAGCTGTTAATTTAGCTGATAGACAGAGACAGACACTTTATGTTGTACGTACGTAAATGCAAATTTGAAATGTTGTTCGTAAAAAAGTAATATGGTTAGACGGATTTTAAGAAATGTAGTACTTTGGGGTAACGATGTAGTATGTTGTACAGCGTTAAAAAATCCGCCAAATATGTAGCATAGTACTAGATATGTAGTACAAGTGGCAACGCTGGCCGTAGCACAAAAGCCGCCACGAAAGAGAGTCAACGGCCGAAGAGAGCATAAACTAAGTATGAAAGAGACTGACAGCTTTACTACGTCTCACCGATTCCCCCCGCAATTTTTTTCAATATAAGCCCCTCCCTCCCGCTCGCAATTTTACTGTCTGTGAATACGTGTGAATTCAGAAGTGTTCCTACATCGTTGTATCTCTACCTTTTTAAGGGAATTTAATATTTTCGAAAAACTTTTTGTTGACCATGAATATAAACGCACTAAATGCACATAAAAAGAAGATTTGCCTATAGCAACAATTTCTAGTACCAAAAAATAATCATTAAAGTGTTAGCAAACTGCGATTTTTATACTGAAGATTAATTAAGTGTGATTTTTGTCCGAACAATACAAATTTTACTTTTATTTAATTAAAATTTAGTGAAAAAGGAAAATGAACACACTTCGTGGGAAAAATAAAGAGAGACGTCTAAGAACACTGACTGATAGTTTGTGTGTTTGGTGATTTCTGTCTGCTGATGGATGCGTTCTGAGAGTTCAAATTCGTTGTTTTATTTCACAACGAATACATGTTCATATTCTACAAATTGCATAATAATGTAATCAATATAAATAATAATAAAGGAAAAAATTCATTCGCTCAAATAAAATGTTTTTGTTCCTATAATTATTATTGAGTCTGTTTTCGTTTGTTGTTTTTGGCGAAAAATTACTTTTAAATTTAATAGTTAGTTTATGGAAGAGAGTTACAGTCATAGGAATCTACATAAGAAGGAATTTTCAAAATTTTGTGGGGAAATCGGATAGTAAGAAGCGCTGTTATGTTATTTCAAAACAGTTTTGTTGACAGTTGTCCTAATATTGAAAATTTTAGACCCGATTGATATAAATATTTTTATGAGTTACTCAAAATACTAATTCTACGCAGATGAAGTCGCGGGTATTAGCTAGTATGCTTTATTTTTCATGTATACAATAGCGCATTAAACGAAAATGAAAATTGTAGGTAGTACCTATGGTTTTTGTAGTAGTAGTTTATAATAATAAATTAGAAAACACTTCATTTAAAAGTATTTCCTGCACAACAAAATAGGTATTGCCTGACGATTCAAAAAATACACGTATAGTTGTTCAAGTTTTCACTTCTGTCGGCACTCCCGGAGTGCACTGTTTTTTTTTTTTTTTTTTAAATGGTAAGTTTACGTGTGCTTTTAAATAATTTTCTTCGAGGGTAATTCCAGTATTTTTTAGTTATTTCCAGTCGATGCTGTGTTACAAAAGCTATTTCTGTACTGTTTAGATAATTCGCCGTGATTCCCCAGCAGGCATCCTTTCTGTGTGATTGGCTTACTTGTGTAGGTATGTAGAGCGAATGTCAATATCAAAATCTTCTTGAATTGCTAAGTGATAAGAAGCTGACTAGTATTGAACTCGAATTCGCAAACAACGGCGAAGTAGTTGAATTCATTTTGCATGAATGCATTTTTGTCTCATGTGTGCGAGCTCTGTGATTAACTTAAATGTGGAATTGATGACCTGCTGACCTTAACTGATTACGCTTATACATAGAAAAATCATTTTTTTTTTTGTTGTCATCGATCGTCGAAAATACAACTTTCGTTTTGTGTTGTCAAAAATTCCTAAGGGAAATAAACCGAAAGTCCAAAAGAGATAAAAAAGAAACAGTCACCTGCTGCGGGACTATTTTTAACGTGTTACCGCACTTACTGGGATATCCCATAGATAATTTAATCCACCCATATAAATGTATTCACTCCCCACTTATGTAGGTTTTTGGGACCGTTCAACAATGATTGTTCGTTAAGCGGAAAAAACAAAAATGGTTGCAAAATGACTAAGACAGTACTTAAATTTAAATGTTAATGTTCAATGTGGTTTACGCATTCATACGCCCTATTTAAATATTAACAGAGTTTGTACTCCAAGTATTTTTCCTCTAAGCAGATCAGAGTTGTGTCACGAAAATAAAAAGCGCTTTCGAGGTTAATACATATTAAAATTTTTATCTCTGATAAAAACCCGACAAAAATGATGCCTTTTGAAAAAATTGTAAATGTAAATAAAAATTGCATATTTTATAGCGGACCTACAAAATGATTGATAGGTAATTAAAACTTTTTACTGTAATCCATGAAATGTTCCCACTTTTTCGTTTATAAATTTGTTTGACGTTGAGCAAGTCAAGTAGATAATTGGAAAATAAGCATGACACACAGTTGTAAATGAAAATAAGTGATGTGACTTTGATTCAAGTACCAGATTAACCAAATTCAAAATTTATTTGCGTGGATTGTTTGTTAAAGCATGTCACAAAATTGTTGTCCTTTTTCTCAATTATTCCTCAAGCATCGGAAATATGCCTAAAAAGCATAATTATGTTGCAATTGGCATCACTGTGGACACATATTTTCATTAGGTTTGTTTGACGTGGCTGGCACAAGTGTCCACTAGTGCGCACTGACAAGTGTCAGCTAATTTCCACGCCTTTCAAAAACCCTGCACAACCCTGAAAATTCGGCTTCTATATCGAACGCAAAATGTTGCCCTGAAGTCTGTCAGCTGTTGATATTGACAAATATTTATCTTTTGGTAACACTTTTTACCGTTTATTGTTAAAAATGAGTGAATTAAATTCTGAATTTGGGTTTGCTATAATGCAAATCTATACATATAATAAAACTGTAGCTGTTTTCATGTGTACGCGGTTGGCGTGAAAACTACTTCACAGATTTCGATGAAACTTTTTTTGAAATGCCTCTTAAGATCCTGAGAAGGACATAGGCTATTCCTTATATTGCCATGCCTATTTTTTGGGAGCGTTTTTGACCAAAATGTGTTTTTTTTCTGACTTTACTGCCTTTTTATCGCTTTTACTCAAACAATCCTTAACCAATGCAAACAAAACAAAATGCCAACAAGAGCCAAAACTTCCATAATTATTTTAAGCCATCAATCAGCTTTCTGTGTTATCTAGAAGCTAAGCTACAACCCAAAATCTAACACGAAAAAACTAAATTTATTTTCTCAAATCGAAAATTATCAGCAACCATTGTTCTTGATCGCTGTTCTGCTTTGGGGTGGGTGGGTGGCGCACATCGCACAAGCACATACATGTCAAGAAAAACTGCGTGAAGTTTTCTCCGATTAAGTGAAACGAAAGAGAAGTAGGCGAGGTGAGTGTGGATGTAATCAACAGCGACAATGTTTTTCTGAGGAAATGCGCAGATGGCCAATGACGTGCGATGATGGGCGTATGGTGGTGTAAATATGTATATTGAGTTTAAGGTTTTTGTTTTTGGGGGTTGTAATAATATCTACAGTAAAGAATTGAAGAGTTCAAGAACTGAAGACGATATACCTAGGTGAATAAATTTGTTTGAATTATTGTTGGTGTAAATACAATGCACTATATTATTTCTGTAGTTTCTATAGTAGTATATTTACCTCTTGCGATTCACACGCTCAACCAAATTTAACAAATGAAGTGCCAAAAAAAAGAGATTTTCTTGCTTCTTAGTTGAACATTTACCTACCACATTAAATTTTAACTACGCAGTTGTGTAAAAACTATACCTAGGTACTTTTCTTTCATTCATCATGCCCATACAAGCGACTCCGACACAGACTGTGTGACCGTTGCAGCATTCTGAAAAGTCGTATGAAAAAGGGCCAATGAGAAGAAAAGGTGTAAGTAATTTCTGAAGCAGAATAGCTTATTTCAAATTCGTGAACGATATTTAACAAGTATTGGTTCGTTAAACACTATAATAGTGCTGTGATAGGCAACTGCGTTACATTTGAAATGTTTTTATTTGGATATAAGAGCTTTTGAAATATTTTTAAAGCGACTTCTCCAACTAAAAACGGGCATAAATAGCAAAAAGTTGTACCAGGCTCTCGAAAAAAGTTTCAAATCGCAACTTTAGTCGCATAATGGTCACGCTGAATTGCAATTCACAGTAGAGATAGAAAAACTAAGAAAGAATTTTATTTTCAAAATTAGAGGGGGAATTGGATAGGAACGCTAAAGCTGACGGGCTTTTAATACTTAGTTTATAAATAAAACATCCACTTAACTGCGAAAATAAGTTTGTTACCTTTGAAATGTTACCTTTTAACGACCGCAAAACCAATTTTTCTCAATTTTGGTATAGGGATAGATGGGACCTCTGAGAATGACATTCGCTACTTTTTGTCGTGAAAACAAAACGTGAAGGGGATGAAGAATTGGATGCAAGTTTAAATGACGAACCAATTATTTCTCAAGTTAGGGATAATAAAATTCTATACTTTTGGTAGAATACCAACGAATTTAAATGTGTAGGCTGTAGGGCTGATAGGTTGGCTTAAAAGATAGGATAGTTTTGGACCCGATAAGTGGCGCTATTGTTGATATAAATATTTTAATTGAGTTACTCGAAGTACTAATTGTACGCAGACGAAGTCGCGGGTACCAGCTATTTCTCAATAAGTAGGTAGTTAATATTTTAAATACTTATATAGTTTTAATAAAACAATGAAAAAAGAGCCTCTATAAAAAAAAACAAAAGTATGTTCACTACATATAAAATAAAAATGTGCAACCGCTGATTTCGAAAGTTGAATTCATTTAAATTCATTTTCTGACATTCTCGATAGTGAATATTATTCGTTCGAATCTCAAAATACACAAAGTTCATTCGAACGAATACAGACATTCGTTAGAATTGACTATTCGTTCGAATCTGAAAATAAGCATGATTATATTCATTTCATTAACGATTGGGCGGAACGAAGTTCGCCGGGTCAGCTAGTAGTTGATAAAAGTGTTCGCAATATAGATGACGAGTTTGAAAACGAATGACAGCAAGCGAAATGACAGCAAAACTCAGCACTGAACTCTTGCCCCACAAATTAAGTGGGGTCGATTCAGGGCACAACTAGGGTGCCCTAGAAGCCATGTCAAACACAGGTTTTCAGTACCAGGCCGATTTTATCTATATATGTTTGGGAAAGAAATTAAATTTTTAAAACAAGTGAACGAACTTCAAAGAACAACAAGGCCGCCGGCTCTGATGGTTTACCAGCGGAGCTCTTCAAATACGGTGGTGATGTTTTGGTAGGGCGCATGCACCAAATCATCAACCAAGTATGGGTGGAGGAAAGTATGCCCGATGACTGGACTATCAGCTCCATATGCCCCATCTACAAAAAAGGCGATCCTATGTCTTGCAAGAACTATCGAGGCATATCCCTGCTTAATGTCGCATACAAGATCCTATCCAACGTACTGTGTGAACGTCTCAAACCGTTCTGCAACACACTAATCGGCACGTACCAGTGTGGCTTCCGGCCCGGCAGATCGACTATAGACCAAATTTTCACACTGAGGCAAATCCTGGAAAAGACCAATGAATTTCAAGTCGAGACTCACCACCTATTCATCGACTTCAAAGCCGCATATGATAGCTTTCATCGTCAGGAGCTTTATGTGGCGATGGCCGAATTCGGGATCCCGGCAAAACTGATCCAGCTATGTAGCGTGACGCTGGAGAACACACGCTGCAACGTGCAATTTGGAAGTAGTTCCTCCGAGCTATTCGAAACATGCACCGGATTTCGGCAAGGAGACGCATTATCATGTGACTTCTTCAATCTCGTGCTAGAGCAGATAGTGCGCAGGGCAGGTGTCAACACGGAAGGCACTATCTTCAACAAATCCGTCCAGCTACTGGGGTATGCAGACGATATTGACATCATCGGTCGCTCCCAGCGTGCCGTGATAGAGGCTTTTACGGCGATTGAAGAACAGGCGAAATTCGTTGGTCTTGTAGTAAATGAGGACAAGACTAAGTACATGCTATCAACAAACAAACAAGCATCTGTCCACCGCCTAGGACAGAACGTCACTATTGATAGCAACAATTTCGAGGTAGTTAAGGAGTTTATCTACCTCGGAGTAAACATGAACTCCACAAATGACATCCTAGTGGAGATCCGGCGAAGAATTACCCTAGGAAACCGCTGCTACTTCGGTTTGGCAAAGCAATTGGGTTCAAAACTCCTAACTCGAAGGACAAAATGTATGCTTTACAGAACCCTTATCCTGCCAGTTCTGCTTTATGGCGCCGAGTGCTGGACGATAAGCAGGAAGGGAGAGCTGATACTGGGCTCCTTCGAAAGAAAAATTCTTCGGCGGATTTTTGGTCCTGTGTGCGAGGAGGGCGAATGGAGGAGAAGATACAACCGCGAACTCTATGAGCTGTACCAAGATGTGGATGTAGTCCAAAAGGCCAAAATACGTCGACTACATTGGCTCGGCCACATCGAGCGAATGGACAATAATGCTCCAGCTAAGAGGATCTTCGAATCCCAGCCGCCAGGTTCGAGACGACAAGGAAGACCGAACCTCCGTTTCAAAGACCAAGCCATCGCGGATGCCAGAGCGCTTGGTCTGGATAACTGGAAGCAGCGTGCCCGGGATCGCAGAGGATGGAAGGCTGCAGTGTCTCTGGCAGAGACTCTCCACGGGTCGGGAGCCCGTTAAGTAAGTAGTAGAACGAACTTCACAATGTCAAATCGGCGATATTTAACTTTGGGTATTACCAAATCTACCTCTGCTATCACTTTTAGTGAATACCTACAGACTCGGTTATGCACTGATAAGAGTGGCTGGGGAATTTGGGATGGATTTGTTGTTGTGTTGCGGTTGAACGTTTAATGCATGGGAAGTGGGAGAGTGGTCTTTCTCTCATCCCATACGCTCTTGGTGACGGTGTTGTTTGGGTTCACGATCACTGGCCACTGCGTTGCTTATCCGTTTCAGTCTGAAGTAAAAGGGGGTATTTTGCTGTTGTTGATCGGCTAGGGGGCTGCTGGTCGGACTATATCGATATCGGTGACACTAGTCGAGCAAACCCGCCAAAATCGATGAATTGATACTCGGGAGAGACGACCTTCGTATACGCGTTGAACGCAGCGATTCGTCGTTTTTTGATCTTTTTGCCGCAGGTTGGGTGTTCGATTTGGTCTACTTGGATGCCTGATGATAGATCGAGAAATATCAGTGGCTTGAATGACATAACCTTTCCTTTTTCCCCACCTTTTTTTTGTGAGCCGATAGTGGACTCGGTAGCCACGTGCATGGATCGGGCAGTATAAATACAGCAAAGCGAATTTTGCTTTTTTTTTCTTGCCGATAAATCTCACGCACTGATAAGCCACAAATTAATTTCGGCGCTAAAGGGAATATTCACTTTAATCACAATTTTCTTTTATTCAAATTTTTTTTTAGAGGTTACCTGGACATGATGTGATGAGCTTGAGAAAATACGACTGCTACGCAATCTTTAATATTTGGTTTTTCTTTGCTAGGCCACTTATTACCTCTTATTTTCTCTGGTTAGCCAGAAACGAGCAGGTAATTAATTATTTTTTTAAGAGTTCCACCATCGGCTGAAGGTCTAAGTAAAAAGAACGATTGCTTCTGGTGGGTAAAGTTAAGTACACCATCTTACACTTGGTTTCGTGTGTAAGGTTGGTACAAGTTTGCCATGTTTTGCCCAGTTTCGAATAGAAGTCTGGGAGGTTTTTGCACAAGATAAACTTGGGTACGTAATTTCGTGCATAGGTAGCATTCAGGGATGCAAATACATTTTATTTTATTTATTTCCTTTAACTTTTACTGCTGTGGGTAGTTGTTGGTCCCCCACAATCTCTTCTGAATGAAAACAATTGCTAGGTATTATATATCCGACTCAAAAACATGCTAAGGATTGTGAGACATTTTTCTTCGGTGTGTGTTAACGTAAATGCGTCGTAAAATGTGTCGAATAAACGACACGCTTTAACACTCGCGTCGGGGGATTTTATTTTTCCAGAATTGAGATGATATCGCCGCCATTTGTCTCTCAGCGACCCGCACCTTAACAGATGATTAGAGTTTTGGCTCGTGCAGATATTGTTTTTATGGCGTGCATAGACATAGTCAAAGTGTCGGTGAAGACGGTCTACCGTTCCGGTTGAGTCGTTCGAAAACTAGTTTCAAATTAAATTTATGAATTCGCATAACGAAGATACGGCTGTTTGTATTTTTCGTTTTTGAAATTTAGTTTTGTTATTGTGTGACTTAAGTGTCCGGTTTTGGTTACAGAATATTGATTGATAACTACTTTGAATTGATTGTAATTTCGCGCGGGGACAGACTTTCAAATTGCGAAGTAATTATGCGAACTGTGTCGAAGGTGAACGTGGTTTTAGTGGTTATAGTTGTGTTGTTTTGCAATGGATTGTTGTCTCAGTATTATCGGACCCCCCAAACTCCCTGTCCGAATGTATTTGAATATTCAAACGATGGATTTACCAACTTTGGGATAATAACGTTAAGGGATGTTTCGGTTGGAACGACAACAGTGAAGATCAGAATGACGCAGCCTGGAGGCTTGAAAGAGGTAGGTATGACAATTAATGCCTCATACAACAGATGAAAATATCTGCACACCTCAAGGGGAATGCAAGCCGGAGTTGAGCGAGGTTGTTCTTGTTCCAATTTGAATAGGTCGCAACAAATAATATTTAATTCTTAACGTCGAGTGTTTTATTTAACAATAGTAACTGAATTGTGATCTCATTTTATTGATAATACACTTCCTTCTTGTTTGGTCACCCTGCAACAATAATCACTCATACCTCTTTCATGTCATACATCATACTGAATTAATTCTAAACAAATGTAAAATGCACTCAAAGATCGCTCTATATAAATGAGAAAAAATATATTTAAGACCAGAAGTCAAGTTAAAGTTGAATTAAACTATTGCTTTTATTTAAATTCGTTGTTTTAATTGCTGAAACCATATTTCGTTGAATGGTTTCAGAGTGTAGCTTCATTTATTTGAAATTCGTAAAAACTATTACGAATCATTTTGGTGCCGAAACCCGGGAAAACTATTTTCCTAACCAGTGGCGTAGCGTGGGTTGAGGCCGCCCGGGGCAGACTTAATTTATGCCGCCCTCGTAATTTTAAACACAAAAAAAAAACATCGTCTACGGTTTCAACCAGTTGTATTTAACATATAAACTTTGTTAAATTTGTCTTCTCTGATCTTTTTTCAAATACTGTTTTTATCTTTAATATGTATATATTTTTAACCAAAATCGTTAAAGCGATTCTTGTAAAATTTGGCACACAAAACAGTGCCAAATAATGTTTAGTTTGAAAAATACTATTGCTTAACTTTTTAGCAAAAACAGAGTATAAGCTATTGTTCTTGAATAATTCTTACATCCTTGGTCTTTATAGTTGTATTTCAAATCAAATTGGGGTTTTCGAGATACAAGTTGCAAATCTGCGTTTTCGGTGATTCGAATTGAAAGCTAGGGACACAATAATTTTGAAAACATAAATTTTACTCTAAGTATGTAAACTAAAGCCCCCAAACTACAAATCCCAAGTTTGAACGAAATCCGGGCAGCCGTTTAGGCTGTATTCCTCGGGACATACAGACATACACAGACATACAGACGGACATAATTTTGCGACCTGCTTTTTTGAGTTCCACTATCATCATAATGTCAGAATTGATTAACATCTCTAGTTCGAAATTTTGTACGATTACAATTAATTTTGTAATTATTTACAGAAAACTTCTTTAAAATTTTGTTTTCCTTCTTTTCATCAGGGCAAACTCTCTTATTATTATTTCAGTATCGATGGTCTCTATGATTTCCTGCTCTATAGCCATGATACGATTAGATTAGATACAGTTAGAGTGCTCATTGTCGATCTTAAATAATTTTTAAGAAGCTTCAATTTTGAGAAACTTCTCTCACACACACAAATTCTAGCAAGAAAAGAGAAAAAGAGTATTTTCGAATGCAGATGTTGTGTACTGTGTTATAATTTGTGTGTGCTGTGCAGTGTTATGTGTGTCATTTCTGTTAAAGTGTGGTTGCATACTAGGGAGCAGTAGGATTTTGTTGTTGAGTAACACAAGGAATTTGAAATAAATTCGTTAGACTGAAAAAAGAATCCGTTTTGTAAATTTTTTTATATTTCAAAATTATAAACGCCCCAAATTGCCGCCCCTAGCAAAGTGCCGCCCGGGGCCTGTGCACCCCTGGCCCCCCCTCGCTACGCCACTGTTCCTAACAATAAGAAGTTTGAGTAAACTCAAGCTGAATCGGTTAATTGAGAACACGCGCTCGCGGTAACTTTGTGGTTGATCGAGAAATTTGGACTAGTGTGTGTGTGAGAGAAAGTGCTGTTGAAACTCACAGAAGAAGTGCACATTGGAGAACTCTGGACGACGCGGGACATACATCTGAGCTTAACTGCTTTCATCTAACCGCAGTTGGCGAGGTCAATGACAGCCAGCGAAATAGCCTTGTATTGAGTTGAGCAGTTGGCGAACAAGTGCACATCCCATTCCCATGCCCCGAGAGCTGAGAGTACTGAAAGCTGAACCGGTTGAGTAAAGGTTTGATAATTGGATCAATCAGGTATGTGCCCTTGCTTATAGTGACACAAATTTGAAACGAGAGCTTTCACCCGATTAACAAGTTGCGAAAATTAATTGATATATTCTGATATATTTGAGGTGCATGCAAATTCATTACTTGTGGTATATAACCAAACCGAATCAAATTTGTGACATCAGAGCTATTATATGTTGTAGTCGATAGAACCCACATACATATTTATATTTAAATATATATATACACATAATATACAAATCATCCTATCTGGAAGAAACGCTTTCACAAGGCGATGAGAACAGTGCAAGTGGGCGGGAATCGGTTCCGCAGTCGCTAAGCGAATTAAAAGCTCTCCGTGCAACAACGAAGGGGAGTTTAACTCGCATTCGGGAATTCATTTCTAGCAAAGGGGAGTCATTATCTTTACCAGAATAAGAATGCAGATTAGGCATTTTAGAGTCGTATTTTAAGCAGATCTTGAATACACAGATACAGATTGAGAGGTTGAGCTCGCAGGCTGATTCAGATAGTAACATGAAAAGTAGAAATGAGATTGAGGATATTTATATTGAGACAAACTCATCGATTTTAATGCAGACAAACAAGTTGAAGGCTGCTCTCCCACCAGAAAATTTGAATGCGTCATTTGCTATACAATCGCCAGTGTCTCGATCGAATTTACAGTGTCAGAAGATTCCCAAGTTCTCTGGGAAATATACTGAATATCCGAATTTCATGGGCATTTTTAAGAAACTAGTGCACAACAACCTGGCACTGGATAACTTGGAGAAATTCAGTTATTTGATGGAAAGTGTAGAAGGGCCAGCGCTCGCAGCGATCAAAGAGTTTGAGGTAAACGATATCAATTATCTAAAGGCATTGAGCCGCCTACAGGAGAGGTTTGATAATAAGAATTTAATGCTGCAAGAACATGTAAAAGCGCTGTTTAATGTGCCGAAAGTCTCTCGAGGGTCATCTTCACAATTACGTTCGTTAGTTGATTCGGTGAATACCTATTTCAGTGCAATGCTTTCGATTGGAACATTTGAAAATATCGCCAATGCATTACTGCTGCACTTGGTTTGTGAAAAGCTTGACACTGATTCGATGGTGAAATGGGAAGAAGCAATCGATTACTCAAAAATGAGCTCATGGAAGTTGTGCGAGGGAGTTCTGTCTCGTAATGGTCAAAATCTTGAAGTTAGGGATTCTAAACTAGCGTCGTTGTCCTCAACATGCACCACATCGTAGCAAGCACATAACAAGTCGTGTAGAAATAGAACCAAATACAGCGGAAACCACCACACTACTCTCGTCGCGTCGAATATGTCCTGTAATTACTGCAATAAATCAGGCCATACTATAGATTGCTGTTTATATTTTGAAACTTTAAATGTTGCTGATCGTTTCACTTTTGTGAAGAAGAAGATGCTTTGCATTAATTGTTTAGCCATCGGACATTCTGTGAGAAGGTGTTCTTCTACTAAATGTCAAATTTGCGGAGGACCGCATCATATGTTATTGCATCGGTACGAGAGTAAGGCTGCGGCATATGAGGAGGCGCTAGCAGAGCCGGAACTAGTAAAACCTGTAAACTCCTCATTACATTCGTCGTCAGTGGCCAAAGTCGATCAAAAAAAAGATCCAGCACAGGTGGTATTGGCAACAGCAGTCATCAAACTAGAGGATGGATTTGGGCAATTCTTTGCAGTCAGGGCGTTATTGGATTCGGCCTCACAGCTTAATTTCGTGACCGAATCGCTAGTTCACAAACTGCGGCTTCATAAGACTCGCGTTGATACGAAAATTGCTGGAGTAGGGAAAAGCCAGCTCGACGTCAAGTATAGCACAAACATTGCAATCAGCTCGCGCTTAACAAACTTTAGTACGACGACAGAGGCACTCGTTTTATCAAAGATAACCAGCGTGCAACCAGAACAAATAATCGATATTGCGGATTGGAGCATTCCAAAAAATGTGGAACTCGCTGACCCTAATTTCCATGTACCTTCCACGGTTGACTTATTGATAGGGGCGGACTTGTTCTACTCTTTGTTGTCGGTAGGGCAAATCAAACTTGGAGAGCAGCGACCGATTCTACAAAAAACCTTATTTGGTTGGGTTGTTTCTGGAAAAGTCCAGACCAATCACATGCATCTTTCTAATTGTCACATCGTTGCAGAAGTGCATAGAGATGCACTACTTAATGAGCTCGTTGAAAGGTTTTGGAGAATCGAAACCATTCCATCGGTTCCAATCCTATCGGAGGAGGAACAGTTATGTGAAAAACATTTCACAAATACAGTAACTAGGACTGCAGAGGGTCGTTTTGTTGTTAGGCTCCCATTTAAGGACAATTACAAAGGCCTAGGAGAGTCCTTCAGGTGTGCAGAACGCAGATTTTATAGTTTGGAGAGAAGATTGGGGAGGAATACGGAGCTGAGGGATCAGTATGTCAATTTCATTAAGGAATATATTGATATGGGTCATATGATAAGGGTTCCAAAGGTCCACCACCCACTAGTCAAATATGTAGCACCTCATCAGTGTGTTATGAAGCCCGATTCAACATCCACCAAATTACGAGTGGTTTTCGACTGCAGTTCTCGCACATCTACAAATATGTCGCTAAATGATGTCTTATTGAAAGGTCCTATCGTTCAAGATGAGCTATTTTCAATCATATTGAGATTTAGATGCTACAAATATGTCCTTACGGCGGACATTTCAAAGATGTATCGTCAGATATGGATTGACGAAAGAGACTCCTTCCACCAATGCATTCTCTGGCGAGACGATCCGTCTCAGGACTTGGAAATATTTAAGTTGCTGACCGTCACATATGGAACCACTTCTGCACCATTTCTAGCCACAAGATGCCTGAAATATCTGGCGGAGACGAATTATGAAATGCATCCACTAGGTGCAGCTAAGGTGCTGCATGATTTTTATGTGGACGATCTCATCACAGGAGCAGACTCCTCAGAGGAAATTGAGCGAATATACAGAGATGTGAAGGAATTGTTGGCATTAGCTAAGTTCGACATCAGAAAATGGTACTCAAATGAACCAATGTTCTTGGCCACAGTTCCGGAGGAAGACAGAGAAAAACCACTTAGAATCAATGATGCAGACATCATTAAGGCTTTAGGCATCGTTTGGGATCCGAATAGTGACGAATTTTGTTACGTTGACCCAAAATTTGGATCTTCAACTCATGTTACAATGCGCATCGTTTTATCGGAGATGGCTCAGCTATTTGACCCACTAGGGCTAATTAGTCCAATTATTGTTTGCGCCAAAATATTTTTGCAGGATTTGTGGATCTCGAAAGTTAATTGGCTGTCACAAGTTCTTCATATGCAATGGAACCAATTTAAGGATCAGCTAGCAGATCTAAAAAAGGTTAAGGTCAAGCGATGTGTAATCTCGAATGAAAAAAATGCGATCCTTCAGATTCATGAATTTGCAGATGCATCCGGAAGAGCGTACGGATGCTGTGTCTATGTACGATCCATCTCGAAGGGAAAGGTTGAAGTGCGCTTGTACAGCGCGAAGTCACGAGTTGCACCACGCAAGGTACAACCAATTCCGAAGTTGGAGCTTTGTGCAGCAGAGCTATTGGTTCAGTTGGTCAAAAAATGTCTGAAGAATTTCTCTAGGAAGGTGGAATCAGTGTACCTATGGACAGATTCCGAAATTGTGCTCCACTGGTTGAATAAACACCCATCGACATGGGAAACGTTCGTTGCGAATCGTATCTCAAGGATTCAACAGGGGTCTCACAAAGCTACTTGGAGGCACGTGGGGTCCAAGTCAAATCCGGCGGACATTGTGTCTCGCGGAGCAACAGTAACGGAGCTGTTAAATTCTTTTTGGTTCACCGGGCCACAGTTTTTGTATAAAGAGGAGGAGCAATGGCCACAAACCAAATGTATACTGGAGGCGAAAGAAGTCCCAGCGGCTAAAAAGGTTCAAGTTTCGTTATTGAGCCTTGCATTAGACGGAGATTTCGAAACAGAATATACAAAGTTTTCCGGTTTTGAAAAAACCATCCGCATTTTTTGCTATGTTCGGGGTTTCATTAACAGATGTCGTCACAATGAAGATGATCGTGAAGATGTGCTGTCAGTTGAAGAACGAAATGCTGCGCTATTCAAATTGGTGTGGCATGTGCAACAAAAGGCGTTCGGTGAGGAAATTCGATGTCTACAAGCCAACAAAGAAGTACCAAAGCATAGCAAGCTGAAAGCCCTGGCCCCATATCTGGATTCTAAAAGTGAAGGCGGGCTACTGAGAGTAGGAGGACGGTTGAAGAATTCCGATTTGTCATTCGACACAAAACATCCTATCTTGTTGCCAAGAAATATGTAGCGTACACCCGCGATACGATTTTTATTTTTTTGCATCTCTAGCAGCTTCCCCATCCTGCTACGAACACCTCCCAATTATACCATCCAGAATATCCCCCATTTAGTACATGAGTACTAAACGAAATAGAGATGGCGGATCTGGACTTCCCATCGCCACGATCGATCTTTTCATTCCGATCACTCTTAAAAGAAGGTACTCAGCGTGCGTGCCATTTAGACAAGCATTTTTACACTTAAACAAACCGGCAGTGGTTTGAAGTATTCATTTTTGTATTTTAATTACGAAGATTAATTCATCCACACGACGAATTTATTTCCCTTTGAGGAATTTTTCTAGGGCAGATTACGCGTACTCTGATAAGGCTGCGTAATCGCATCAAATCGCAGAGTCCAATCAGCCTAGCCGAAAAATTGCATTGGCTTATAACCTATATAAAAAAAAAGAGGAGAAAAAAAAAAAAACCCAAATCGTATGCAAACGAGTAATATACCTGCGTTTCTATCATCATACAAGTAAGTAGCAATCAAATACGCCTTTGACTAGCAAAAAGTATTGATAACTCTCCTTGTGATAACAGGCGCTGCGTTGGTGGGCAATTTGTGGAGAGGAAATTTCTCCTACTTTGTCCACGACCAGCAAACATACGGCACGTCGGGTTTTGCTCGTTACATCATACGTGCGGAGCACCCCGACGTCACATTCCCCCCCGCTTTCTGGAGCGCCGCGAGTGTTTGTCGACCAAAACCAATTAACGCAAACCTTGCGCGCTAATCAGCCAGACAATTTCCCTCAGACGCTTATGCTGTATCCCGGTGTGTATGAAGCCGCTGGACCATACCGGCACGAAACCGAAATTCCATAAACACAACTTGTGTGACGATCGCCAATACCCCATCAGCACAAGCAGCAGCAGGTCATCAACAACCAGCAAAACAAATTTTTGACAAATTTTAGCCTAATTGTTATCTATCGCGATTTTTTTTCAAACTTACTCATTCTTTTGCTTTTTTGATATCGCTATTGCGATCAGTTTAATTTCATTCGTAAAGTAGAGCCTGTGTGGCTATTGTAAAGAGAATGTTAAATTGAAATTGTTTTATAAGTAATAATCAACAACAGTGACAACATCATCAAAGGGTTTTTGTGCGCACAACAACATCTGGACGTCGTTAATGGTCACGTAAGTCTTAGAGTTTAATGCTACTGTTATAATTTAATATTCTCTATATAATATTATTTATGTGTTAGATTAATTTATATATTAAAACTTAACGTAATAGTGTAGGAGTGATAGATACCCACTAGAGTGAGTAAGATTTAGCTAAGTCACAATTAATCCATGACTCGATTGGATATCGCGATAATGAAGTTCGATAGTTTTACCTGAAATACATGAAGAAATTAATGTTTAAGATTCGTGAAGCAATGCGTTATTTTTTCGTTGATATGAGTGGCTAGACATTTAATAGGTTCGGTGAGAAAAGGAAGGAAAAGGAAAGGAGAAGGGATGATTATGACAAAGGTGAAGTGATTACAAGTGTTGAGGAAGAAAGGGGGTCAATGAATAAAAATACTAGGCCACCATTGACAATGGCGTGAAGCGTATGTAGCTTCAATGGTAGCGGGCATGCCTATGTAGGATAACATCTAACCTACAGTGATCGCAGGGGCAATTTACATCAGGCACTTGACAGGTGTGTGTTTGATAAGTTCCGATTATGTCTGTGTGTTAAACATCTTGTTTTGGCACGATTTTTTTTATTTTTGGCGGGTTTATTTAAAAATGGTAACAAGTTCCCACCCCAATACGGCGAGCTAGTCCGAGCATCGCAAGCGTGCCATCCGTTGCCATCACAGGGGATTCTAGATCCTTACCCCGACCGTTACAAATAATATATTTGTTCAGCGATATGTTAAATACTTGCATTTCAAACACTTTCACGCCGGACCACAAGCGTTGGTTGCAAGTATTAGGCAAAGTTTTTGGGTGATCAATTGTAGGGCACTTGCGTTAAAGGTCGTAAAGCAATGTGTCCACTGTTTCAAGTACCGGCCAAGGCTGTGTAGTGAAGTTATGGGAAACCTTCCAAGGAATAGAGTTTTGTTGACCAGGCCGTTTTTAGTAACAGGGGTTGATTTTTGCGGACCCCTATACGTGACTGAAGGAGTTCGAGGACGTCCTGCAAGGAAATTTTATGTAGCTGTATTTGTTTGCTTCGGATGTAAAGCAGTCCACTTGGAGGCAGTGGCAAATTTGTCGTCAAAGGCATTTATAATGGCATTAAAGCGATTTGTCGCACGTCGTGGCTTGCCGCAGCGCATTTATTGTGACAACGCCACAAACTTTGTTGGGGCTCGACGGGAATTGGAAGAATTGAAGCAAGAGTTCTTCAACCAAAGAACGAAGGAAGATATCCAAACATGGTGTGCAGCTGAGGGGATTGATTTTAAACATATTCCACCAAGAGCACCACATTTTGGGGGACTATGCGAGGCTGCAGTCAAATCTTTTAAATACCACTTTCGTCGTGTTATGTCTGATAATGTGTTCAATGTCGAAGAATTTAATACATGTATAATTCAAATTGAATCAATTCTCAATTCTAGACCACTAACAGCGATGTCGGCCGACCCAAACGATTACGAAGTGCTTACGCCTGGGCACTTTCTGATCGGTGATGCTCAACGTGCTATACCTGAACCCATCCTAGAAGAACCGAAGAGCATCACTGCTATCGAGCATTGGAAGCGCATATCGTTGGTGCGTCAGCACTTCTGGGACCGTTGGCGAAAAGATTAGCTACTGGAAATGCAATCTAATGCGAAATGGAGAGAGGCTGCCCCCAAGCCATTGCAGCCAGATATCTTGGTGATAGTATCAGATGACAACACCCCATCCAATCAATGGCTCATGGGCCGAGTAATACGTTGTATCCAAGGAGATGATGGCAAAGTAAGAGTCGTCGACGTGCGAACCCACAACGGTATCATCCGACGAGCGATACATCGACTGGCAGTGCTTCCGATTGAAGATTGAATGAACTGCTAGGCTGCAGTTCCTCCAACAGGGCCCGGAATGTTTGGTCACCCTGCAACAATAATCACTCATACCTCTTTCATGTCATACATCATACTGAATTAATTCTAAACAAATGTAAAATGCACTCAAAGATCGCTCTATATAAATGAGAAAAAATATATTTAAGACCAGAAGTCAAGTTAAAGTTGAATTAAACTATTGCTTTTATTTAAATTCGTTGTTTTAATTGCTGAAACCATATTTCGTTGAATGGTTTCAGAGTGTATCTTCATTTATTTGAAATTCGTAAAAACTATTACGAATCACTTCTTATAAAAGGGTTTAATAATAAATTTAAAAATATCAGCACGAAAAACGTATTCGTAATTTTATACCTACCTTAAGCTTAAGTTCTATAAAATTGGCCTGCACTTGACTTGTCTTTCAAACCGTTTCATTGTAGCTAATGAACATGTTAAGACATGTAACATGTAAGGTTAGGTTAAGTTAAAAAGGGGTATAAGACAATAGAGTGCCATACGGAACTAGTCACCGAAAGCGCCCATCGCGATCCCTAGTTAACCAAATAAAACCACAATGAAAGAAAAACTTAAACCATTTCCCTTATGAAACATAGAATTTCCCCGCAGAAACCAAGTAGCTCTTTGCAGTTCGTGCAGTCTATCTCCTCCAAATATTGGATCTACCAACTCAGAAACATCCATATAAATATTTCGAGATATATCGCTTCGCATTCGCACAGTATATTTGTGATATTTTACTCGGCTTGCAGGTCATTCTTAAGAACCTTTCCTTTGAAAAGAACCTTTAAAGTGTGTACATAGAAAGTGTGTACTGTTTGACAATAAAATTAAGATTCTGTTTTATGTATAATTGTTGCAAATATACCACAATTGAAATATTCTTCTCAACTCTGGTCACACCTATCACAAGTTGGACGTTTGTTGAACGAAGCTGTTTACACTCACAGTTGGCCGTTGGTTTAAAATTGTTTGGCAGTGTAGTGTTTAGTGACGACGAAGTTGACTTGAGATAGAGTAACATTTTAATCACTGAAGATGTTCTCCATTATCACCTAAAATAAAAAAAATAATCTTGTTGGAGTTGTGCATCTTTCAACAGTTGTAGAGAAAATTAAAAACCGGGCGATGAATAAAAAGAGCCTACGTAAAAGTTCAATAAGATTTATTACAAGGAGGCAAACAACCGAAATATTATATCTTGTCAAAAGAAATTCGAAACTCGAGTTTCATGGTTGTGTATATGCTAATGGAATTTATATACAAAACCATATTTTAAGAAAGAGAAGAGTCTTAGAACTCAATTATATATCTATACAAAGTATATCAAATAAACAGGGTGATGCCTTTTTTTTAAGTTTTCAACAATTATTTTGTTGTTTCTATAGAAATGAATGAAAATGACGTTTCACTGGCTGTCATTTTAATAATAAATAATGTCAATACGCGGTAGTAACAATCATATTTAGTGTCCAGGCTATATTTAAGGCTATATTTTAGCCAAGTTTCCCATACGAGCCATTGTGACCTACAAAATATTTGGTGTGAGTCTAGTAACAGAGCATACCTACAAACTGAATTTTCATCGCATATAGGGAAAAGATTTAAAAATTAACCCAGTACGCTGCGTAAAAGTTATCAACTCGTTATTCAGCAGTTACGTCAAATTTTTGTATGCTATCTGATATCTACTAGCTAACTTACTTGTGCACATTTGTTTATTAATACTGGGGTAAAAAAACACAAAGCGATATCTAGCAGGAAGTCGTAAATTGATTAAGAATGAAAATGGGGTGATAATCTTATCAGCGATCAGTTTCAGTGTAAGGGTTTTTCTGTTTTGCTCATGCAACTTGTTTTGCTCGACGCAATCAAAGTATCACAGCTTGATTTGCTGAGGATAAGTGATTTTTAATTGCATTGGAACAGCATCAGAGGTCGGACATCAACGCGTTGTTTCGGTTATTGCGGGTTAGGACCGACTTGAATTCCCCAACGAAGCAATTTAATGCCTGCACCGTAGTACTTAGGTTAGGTAAGGTTAGGTTAAACAATGTAGAAGGATTCACATACAGCATTAGGCGATATGATGACCTTGTAGCATACAGGTGCGAGCGGCATCAGCATTGCTGTTCGACTGACTACAGTCGTAAGCAAGAGCAGATGCGGGATCAGGTGAAAATAATCGCGATTGCGAAGCAGCGGTTGGCACGCTTGCGGATGCGCGGCATCAGCTCGTCGGTGGGGTGGGAACTTGCTACTTACTAGCCTGTTCTACAAAAAAATTTCGTGCCGAGAAAGTAAGAAATAAAGCTAGGGTAAATAACACTGCAAAGGACGCGACGTTTCTATTGAATTATATGCTTTGAAATTTATGAAATATGAAAAGGAATAGTTTTATATGTAAAGTCTTATCAGCTGTAGTGTCGTCGGTTGAATGACACCTGGAGGAGACCCTCCCCTTGCAACTGGCTATGTCCATTTGCACCTTGACTATCCCTTCCTCAGATTCTATCGGGATAGTCCCTAACTCAGTTCACGTTTCCTTTAACATCAATAACACATCTCAACTATGTTTAGGTTTAACACATGGAGTAGTACTGATCCTTTCAACAAGATCATAAGGCTCACGTTAATGAAAATGAAATAAAATCCATGTTCGCGTGCATGTATAGTTTTTAAGCGAAATTAAAAAGAGACTTAAATAGTATAAATGTACGTAGGTATTTATCTAGGTGTATGATATGTTTAAAATAGATTCTATTAATGAATGATGAAATAATGAAAAGAATAAGATTGCAAAATTAAAATATAGCACTATACGAATACTATATGTATAATACAATAAAAAAAGGAAAGGAAGCCACAGAATAAATAAATATAGAGTACTTACATATATTTCTCCTTCCGCGGTGAATTTTGTGCACAAAACTGCTAACCAGGTGAGGATCCGTTTTCTTTGATGATGATTATTTAAAAATGAAAACATATTCTTAGGCTTGTACAAATTGAATCTACTAGCAAGTTTTGCACGTTCTTAACTATTATGATTTTAGCTATATTAAGTAGGTTAAGTATTTTAAGGATTTTACGTATTTTAATTATTTTAAGCAGTACTCTCATTTAAAGTTCATTAGCATAGTAATAGCCATTATAGTAGTATTAAGAATTTAAATTAAATAAGACAAAATAAAGACACTGAGTCTACACTCAATCAAACACATTGCCTTTTCTTAACACGATCACTGTACTTAACACTGAATTCATCTTATTGTGCATTGCGGCTGATGAGCGGTGATTATGATCGGTGATCGTGGGGGGGTTGATGACTCGGGTGTGCAGAGAATAGGTGTGGTGGTGTGTGTTGAGAGTAATTGATTGCGTGTTGGGATGAATGATACAAGTGTTTTTGGTGATTTGGGTGTTGGTGTATGTCGTATTACAGGTGGATTTAGTGATTGCGTCTAGGGTGCTGCGTGAATGTTGGGTTTTAGGTGATGTATGAATTTTTGTGAATGCATGAATTATTGGTACGGTTTGATTTGTTGTTGTGTTTTTTCAATTTGGTGTGGTTTGAAATGGTGGTGCGAATGCCTTGGTATGAGGTAGCGCTTGCGAGTCCCGACACGTGCCGTTAAGTTGCATCAGCGTTTTAACGCGGCAGCGAGGGAACGTTTTTCACATACCATAGGTCATCCGCCTTTAATCTACATGAGATAATTATAAGTTAGGTAATACTCAAGATCTATATGAACATTTTTACCTTAATTGGGTTATATATATATAACCACGTGTGTTACAATAAAATAGATAATGCTCTCCTAGCAATCAGGAATTTTACTTCGCTGGACTTTACCGCTGCACATCAATATCAGGGATTTAGTTCCTATATTGATTAGGTTACCTAATAGGTAAATTATTTTTAATAAATTTTGCATAATCGCATAGAAAATTTTGACACAACTTATGTGATGGCAGACGATGTTATCGCGTGAAATGTCCATGAATGAAAAGAGCGCGAACACAACTTGCCAGAACTTATGTAGGCAGCCAGTGTGCTTTAGTACACAAAAAAAAAGATGGATGATCGGTTTAGTACTAAAAAAAATGGTTGATCGGTTTAGTCCGAAACGGGGAAAAGATCTGAATCGGTTTAACCAAAGTGTTAATGCCTGTCAGGGAATTTTTTTATCAGCAGGTGTGTGTGGACTTCAGGCAGTTTCGAAGTTATCTTCATTTTACAAGCTCGCCACAACCTATACTCTATTGCTAAAACATTTCGTATACGTTGGCGCTCTTATGTATAACCTAGGAAAGTCTAGTTAATAAATGGCTCGGAAACTGCTTCGACTCTTACTTAAAAGAGCACATTTTTTTTACAGTGCCAATGGCTAATAAACACTGTTCCATTTTATAACCCGTCGTTAAGTTAATTACTTTTTGCCCATTTTCGGATTTAGACGTAAGACTATGAATTCTTACGACATTGCCAAGACAGATCTTCTCCCTACTTTGGCACGTCAATTGCTGAGTTTAATAAGGATTTTTCGATATTGGCAATGGCGGCATGTGGCGGCCATGTTGTTTTAATTGCATCTGTCTAATCTGCTGTTTATTATTTAGTCACTAAGCAAATGGCCATGGCAAGTCACACGCTGCGAGCAGTACGTTCAAATGATAAAACTTATCAGAAGAAGTGTTTTACGGCAGATGCGGTGACTCTTCTCATTGGGCACTCCAACGTTTGGTGGCCAAATTCAGAGGAATGCCAGATCGGCCAAGAACATTGCCAAAGTCCATGAAAGTATAACCCAAGGCAGTCAGTTCCTCGCCATGCAAAAGAAGTCGTCCTTCCGCAGACTTAAACTTGGCGAATTTTGCGTCGGGACCTGGGCCTGCACCCGTACAAGATCCAGCTGTCCCAGAAGCTGAAAGTTAATGACAAATCCAACGCCGTTTGTCCGCTGACGGGGCTTTGGAGCGTTTGGCAGAGGCCCCCAATTTAGACCAAAAAATCAACTTCAGCAACGAGGCGCATTTTTAGTTGAATTGCTATGTTAACAACAATAAGCTGCAATCGGCCGATGCCCTTAAAGCCAACATAACCAATGCCTCGCTCCAACCAGTCGGACCTATGCGACAGAGTCATTAAAAATTGGAACACTCCAACATAAGAAGACGTGAAAAGACAGAAAAGCAACAACCCCAGTGGGAAGTAAAGAAGTCCCCACCTAGATTATTGTTAACGAGTATCTTACGTTGCATTCGGCATTTTCCCTCTTCGTCAAGATAAAACAAAACAAACAGATCCAAATAGACTGAAGCGGTGGAAAATATGAAGAAATTTACAGCAATATTAATTTTATTTGAATTTAAATTTACTTAGGGACACTCGGGCGTATTAGCAACATTTTTCCATTTATGGGTGGACATTGCAAAGTGCGATCAAACAAATCAGCCGCTCATGCTTTAAACACATCCGTATTACTGGCCTCTATATAAACAAAATTATGTAACAGTTTATTCAAATTGTATAAAATGTGAATAAATGTTTATTTAGCAAAATACTAAGGTAGAAAGCGACTCTTCATTTACCTAATCAAACAAATTAATAAATGGCAATATGATTAATGGCAACGTATTATTAAGAACACGTTTCAATTGTTTGGAGAGTATACCTATGTAAACTTATTGAATAAAAAGTCGAAACAAAAAATCGTAAAGCCCAATTAGCTCGGCGTGTAGCGTAAATTTGCGGCTGAACATTCAACCCTGCCAATGGCTCGTTTAAAAGATTGTCTAACGATTTACCCTCCCACTGATATTAGTTGTTTCATAACAATGGTCGTTGTACTAGAATTGCAAGGACAACTTTTTAGTCAATATTTATGATGATTGAAGCTTTTTACTTTGAGTCAATTCACCCTTAGCTCTTCGGAATAAACAACGGACATCCTGAAGCGTTGTTTTTCGAAATCGAATTCTTCTTCTTAATTTTTTGTTGTTCTCTATTTAATAACGAATAAAACGAAACGTACATTGATGTAGATTGAGACATTTATGGGTATTAAATTCCTAATTGAAGATTCACCTTTCATTTCTGGGTAAATTTTTGGGTTATTTTTATCTTTAATAAAAGAATTTTAGACTTAGGAACTTATATCTTCGCGCCATAATTTCAACATTTATCGAAAAGTTGACTTCAATGGAACAGGTTAACACAGATGCTCTTTATGTATTCCTATATATTTTATAAATAAAAATAAATCCCACACTTTTGCAGAGAAAACTCTAAAATAAGTTGGACAAATAGTTGCTTTTACTTATATGTGCAAATTGTGGCAAAGATAGTTGATCGTATTAAGTTGCTCCGACTCCCGCCAACTCTTTGCATGCTTATTCGAAACAAGTCACTCGGAATTGTTTTATTGAGCTGACTAATCGACCTTTGCCCGCTTCACTTTGCCAGTCCGTCACTTCTCTAATTTAAAACTTAATATAAGCATAATACAGGAGTTTTAAGTGCTTGGCACACGGTTGCCACTTTGGCAACATTTTACCAAATTTGGTATTTTTTTACTGGTTTTGGTAACTTTATGAATAGGAGTGACACAAAAAATAAAAGTAATAATAATAATAAAGAATTTTTCACTGCCTTGGGACCCCATTTTTTATTATGTTCGTAGATTACAGGTAATTTTTTTTTTTGTTTTGGTAGCAATTTTTTTGCAAGTGGTAACCATGGCGTGCAGTCGTTCGTATTTACATAAATCCGACATACCATTCAAATAAAATAAAATAGAAAATAAGCCGCAATACAAAAGCTATAGAATGAAAAACCATTTTTTTTTCCGCACAAATGATATTTTCTCCACTGTTCTGACAATATGGATCTGGCTGTAATCGAAGTTATTACTTGTTTTTGAACAGTACAACATTTTTAATCTAAAGCTTATTAATATTCAACTTCATGGTAATGTTCAAAGATGATATGTATCTTGAGATCTTTGTGCATAATTAGACTTTATAATTTTATTCCATTCGGTCTATGATTTCGATATTAAGGAACTGGAAATTATTTTGTGAAATACTATCAGCTTAGACCTCCGCTTCTGGACAGTGGATAACGATAGCACAGAGCCTATATTTAAATGGTACCATTTTGCAATGCAACTCTGAAAACCGAAATCAATTTTCTGAAGTAGTTTTAATTCCTATTCTAGACAAACACATTTTACTTAGGGAAACGTTTAAGTTTAATTATAGCAAAGGATTTGTCTTCTTTACTTGGCTTTGCTGAAATAGATGCTAAGATGCTGAGTAAAACGAATCTTTTGTCAGTTGTAAACGACTCTTGATTCAACGTCAGGAAGAAAAGCTTGATAGTTCCACAAATTCGACTAAGCCTTAAGAATCTTAAGCCATTTTTCATCTGTTAGCACAATTTTTGAACACCACTCATGGGCTTTTTAAAGCTTCTGCGGCGTTGAGTTTTTTCAAAAGTTTGTTGAATGCAACTCGTATCCAATATCATGCTGGCAAATACTGTGAGCTTGGTATCACTGTGACACAGGTGAAACGTTACTGCACGCAATTTGATACATGCTTGGAAGGCCAAGAGTTGTAGTATTAAATTTTTTATAAGTTATAAGCTCTTATAACATAGTTTTAGATATTAGAGCTCCTTTGGTAGATTTTTTGACGGTAAATTAATTCGAACGAACGGCACACTTGCCATTCTTTGTTTAAAATACAGCAAGCTTTCCTCAGTCCTTTTAAGTTGATTTTTTTATTTTGCTTACTCAATTCAGCTGTGAATAAAGATATTTTCTCTTCAATGATTTCGAGAAAAAAGGAACTCCATCGCAGGGCTGCCATAATTTAGTTTGCTTTAAGCGCCCAAACCTTAAAAAAATTTAGCCCAAAGTAGGACAAAGCACCCAATGTGGTAACACTGCTAAATCCTCGTTTATCGCTTTCGCTCTAAGCAAAAGCTACAAAAAATTAAAAAAACAAAGTCTTTCTTTCACAGCTGATGGAAAAATGAATAGACAATTGCACTTTTTAACTTTAGCAGAGTATCTAGTCTTGTACTGAATTCTGTTTATGTGTTGTGTTTCCAGGAAACTTTTCTTAAGTAATATTGATGCGCAGGTATCATCGACGAATATGCAGTATAAGAAAAGCATCCCTCAGTCTAAAAAAGTGTAACCTTGTTCTTCATGTGCTACAGACTGAATAGTTATTCACTTCTTTTGACTAGTTTCACCTGAAACTATGTTTATTCGATGGGAAGTCAATTATTGTTTTAAACTTTTTTTGCATATTACAAACGTACATATGCAAAACTTCTCTTTCTAATGAATTCACATTTTGTGTTTTTTTTTTTCCAAAAACATTTTATGCTAGCAACACATCTGGCCAGTTTTATGATTCATGCAAATTGTATGAGACAGATTGGATAAAAACTGGTACAAAAAAGAATAGATTGGATAAAAACTGGTACAATAGAAACCGCACACAGCTATTGTTTGTATTTTGCCAGTTCATTGTCGAGGCCATCATATTTTCTAAGAGACACATTTCACTGCCGCATTACAAAAGAAGGGCCATGTGTGCTAGCGCTAAAATTATTTTCATCTTTGACCAAAAATTGCATCTATGCATATAGTAAATGAAAATCTTTTCATTCTGTTAACCATTTTTATTGGAAAAACTAAGAACCTACATTGTTGAAAATATAAATTAGTTAGACTATACTTATTTACTGAATTATAATAAAAAAAAAATAAAAAAAATAAATAGTTGGCGCAACAGGTCAGCAGTTGACCCTGGGCCTAGCTTCTCACAACCATTCGTTTTGTGTGAGTTTTAATTTTTGGGACGAATGGAAGGGATCTACAGTTTTATGCCGAGTCTAAACGGCTAATTGAGAAGCTCTTTCATGACAGTAATACTCTCGGATGTTTGTCAGACGTTCGCGAGAGCGTTATAGAATTATAATAAAACTTGCCCCTAATTCAAAAGGTTATTAAATAAATTGTTAAAGATTCGATGCACATGTTCAACCTTGACCACACCAAATACTGTAAAACTGCACTTATGTGTGTATAATTAAGTTTCATAAGTTTCCTGCCGATTTGACAGTAGTTCGTGTTCTTTACAAACTTATTCTGCCAAGCGGACAGTGAACTTGGTCATTTGTTGACCAAAACGAAAATAAAAACGATTTTCAAATAAGTTTGATTAATACGGAAGTTGCCTGTCAAACATATCTGTGAATAAAACGTCATGTTTTCGCATGCTAATACTTCTTTACTTTCTGTATGAGCCATCATAGGCGATTAATTCATACTTTCATTAACTTGCGATATCGCCGAATGAATACGCCCTAAAGTCCTCCTCAAAAGTTCAACAGAACAGTGGGGACGATCAGGAATCTAGTTAAGTATGTCTGACAGATGGTTGAATTGATGTTCTTCAGTTTTTATTGGCCTAGATTGTTCCCGTAAACAGTTTTTGAGTTGACGTTTAAGGAAGGGTAGCCGACAAATGTAGTCAAGAATTTCGAGACTGGGCCGATAGTTGACAGTTCGTATAAGTGGCCGACGTTGGAAAAGTCACATATAGTTTTTGCGTTCAGGCAATATCTAGTCGACTTAAGATGACTATATATTTGAGTGCAGTCTATATAGTTACCGATGTAAGTTGTAAATTTAAAGTTGTTGAAGGAAACACACCTATTGAAACATTCACCAAAATCTGTCAGTCAGTACTGTCGTTTATACTGCCGAATGTCGTACTTAAAAACTTTGTTGTTATCAAATTTGGAGTCACCTGTAATCTGAAAGTAGGCTTAATTACAGAAGATCAAGACCCTCGACAATCAAAATAAATAAATAAATAAGGATTTAAAAAGAAAATAATAGGGCGTTGAATTTGGTACCTACTTATTTATATATGTCTCAAATGTCAGAAGTAGGGTTAAAGAATGTAAATAGATTTGAAGCCTTTATGTGCGGTAACTGGACAAGATCTGAGAGCGTAGTTGGTGCCTTTTTGGTTTTCTATAGATAGAACACTTACCTATAGTAATATAATAGTTATGTATGTATTGTCTCCCAATTTAGGTAGAATATTATTACACGACACTTAAAAAGATGTTTGATTGACTGACCAACAATTTTGGGCCTCTGGCATAGACATTAGACATATGCCTGTCAGCATCAGAGTTTTTCGTTCCATCGCGTGCGGAAAGCCTCTGTTTGCGAATTCGAGTTCAATACTAGTCAGCTTCTTATCACTTAGCAATTCAAGAAGATTTTGATATTGACATTCGCTCTACATACCTACACAAGTAAGCCAATCACACAGAAAGGATGCCTGCTGGGGAATCACGGCGAATTATCTAAACAGTACAGAAATAGCTTTTGTAACACAGCATCGACTGGAAATAACTAAAAAATACTGGAATTACCCTCGAAGAAAATTATTTAAAAGCACACGTAAACTTACCATTTAAAAAAAAAAAAAAAAAACAGTGCACTCCGGGAGTGCCGACAGAAGTGAAAACTTGAACAACTATACGTGTATTTTTTGAATCGTCAGGCAATACCTATTTTGTTGTGCAGGAAATACTTTTAAATGAAGTGTTTTCTAATTTATTATTATAAACTACTACTACAAAAACCATAGGTACTACCTACAATTTTCATTTTCGTTTAATGCGCTATTGTATACATGAAAAATAAAGCATACTAGCTAATACCCGCGACTTCATCTGCGTAGAATTAGTATTTTGAGTAACTCATAAAAATATTTATATCAATCGGGTCTAAAATTTTCAATATTAGGACAACTGTCAACAAAACTGTTTTGAAATAACATAACAGCGCTTCTTACTATCCGATTTCCCCACAAAATTTTGAAAATTCCTTCTTATGTAGATTCCTATGACTGTAACTCTCTTCCATAAACTAACTATTAAATTTAAAAGTAATTTTTCGCCAAAAACAACAAACGAAAACAGACTCAATAATAATTATAGGAACAAAAACATTTTATTTGAGCGAATGAATTTTTTCCTTTATTATTATTTATATTGATTACATTATTATGCAATTTGTAGAATATGAACATGTATTCGTTGTGAAATAAAACAACGAATTTAAACTCTCAGAACGCATCCATCAGCAGACAGAAATCACCAAACACACAAACTATCAGTCAGTGTTCTTAGACGTCTCTCTTTATTTTTCCCACGAAGTGTGTTCATTTTCCTTTTTCACTAAATTTTAATTAAATAAAAGTAAAATTTGTATTGTTCGGACAAAAATCACACTTAATTAATCTTCAGTATAAAAATCGCAGTTTGCTAACACTTTAATGATTATTTTTTGGTACTAGAAATTGTTGCTATAGGCAAATCTTCTTTTTATGTGCATTTAGTGCGTTTATATTCATGGTCAACAAAAAGTTTTTCGAAAATATTAAATTCCCTTAAAAAGGTAGAGATACAACGATGTAGGAACACTTCTGAATTCACACGTATTCACAGACAGTAAAATTGCGAGCGGGAGGGAGGGGCTTATATTGAAAAAAATTGCGGGGGGAATCGGTGAGACGTAGTAAAGCTGTCAGTCTCTTTCATACTTAGTTTATGCTCTCTTCGGCCGTTGACTCTCTTTCGTGGCGGCTTTTGTGCTACGGCCAGCGTTGCCACTTGTACTACATATCTAGTACTATGCTACATATTTGGCGGATTTTTTAACGCTGTACAACATACTACATCGTTACCCCAAAGTACTACATTTCTTAAAATCCGTCTAACCATATTACTTTTTTACGAACAACATTTCAAATTTGCATTTACGTACGTACAACATAAAGTGTCTGTCTCTGTCTATCAGCTAAATTAACAGCTGACAGCCAATTTAAATTTGTTTGTTTATTGTGCTGCACCCACAACAACTGCAAATAACAAATATGGATCGGTTTTTAAAAGTAGTTTCAGATTCGGACTCGGACTACATAGAATTTAATAGCATTATTTTTTTTTCTTTTTTGATATTTTTTTGTGAATTAAAATTATATTTTCGTTATGTTATTTATATTTATTTGTTTGATTGCCCCGCAAATTTTAGAAATAAAATTCTGTCTGAAATTACTTTAGCATGGCAAAGGCAAACACACTTCCCCACATTAACATCAAAAACATCTTGTAGGCGAATTCTTTTAAGTTGCCTGAGTCGTCAAAAGTGGTTGGCAAATGGCAACGCGAACACTGGTATCACACACACACTTGTAGGTAAATTCTCTTAAGGCGCGTTTTGCCATTGTATATAAACATTAGTTGGCAGTTGGGCAAAACAAATCTCTTAAAAGAATTCTCGAAAAGAATTCCTAAAATTCTTTTGTTTGGGAAAAGTGGAACAGTAAATCAAAAATTAAACAAAAATATAGAAAAAATAAACAAAAACAATTTTTTTTTACGCAACAAACAGTTTTCAAATTTGTTTCCAATTTCATTCAACTTACTTCAAGTGGAAGCTGGATTGATGAATGAAATTGGAAACAAATTTTAAAACTGTTTGTTGTTTAAATAAAATTAGTTTTTGTTTATTTTTTCTATGAGTGTGTTTAAATTTTTTATTTAGGTTCTATTTCACTTTACAGAAAAAAAAAGATATTTTAGGCATTCTTTTATTAAAAAAGGCATCTTTTTCAAGTTGGCAACGATGACGCCATCTCAGACAACTTAAGAGATTTGTTTTGCCCAACAAATGTTTATATACAATGGCCCAACGCGCCTCAAGAGTCTTCACGAACACTGGTGTCGGCAACATTGGTTACACAACATTGGTGTCGCGAGTTCAATGGTTTTATCCCATATCAAAAGTGCCCCAACGCGCCTAAAGAAGTTATCACTTCAAAAAACAATCATGCGCAACTGAATAAGACTCTGACATTGCTATCTTTTCAGGAATACTGGGACAAGTTATCGCTAAACATAAGCAAGGGCGAAAATTTTTTTCACCGCAGATCGGGTGAGCCGTTTATTTTCCGAGTTTATTTTCCGCATCAAAATGTTGTGCCCCGAGTTACCTACATCACTGTCAACAATACCAGAGTATGTTCTGGTCCCGAAGGTTCGAATTTCTGGCGCCCCCTTTAATAACGATATATGTTCTACTGTCAAATTTCTTTCTAGATTCCCCACCACGAGCCATTTTTATCCTGAATTACATCCTCAAAATTCACGCAGGACAACCGCCGTCTCAGTTCCCTAAGCAACCTAATATAATTCCAAATACTAGAAGAACAGTCAATCAACAACCGTTTGTCAACCCATCTGTTGATCTCAGTAAGTGTTCCCAACAACAGCACATGTAAAGTGTTCCCCTCTAATTCAACTCATTTTATTCACAAATTTATTTATCTTTTTAAAACAGATGGTGATAATAGGGGCATTAATACCCCAGCTCCGGAAAGAAATCTCGACGACATAAACTCCAATCTCGGATTTCGTATACCCGACCAATTCGCTATAAGAAATCCCCCACCCACTTTTTCGGCAACAGAAACTGCGGCAAGGCCTACCATTGCAACAGGACCTTCATCATCAGGTTACATTGATTCAATTTGTGGCCAGGAAAACAATAACTTTGGCATTAAGAGACTGGCTGTCAATGGGGAAATTATCGATAGATCACGGTTCCCATGGATCGTTGCTATTTACAAGAGAAACGTCAGTACACTGTCGTTCCAGTGTGGAGGGAGCCTTATATCAACTAGGACTGTAGTCAGTGCCGCTCACTGCTTCCAACAAGGACTGGAAGGTATAAAAATTGAGAATTTACTATTGTCCATGGGCCGACATAGTCTGACCGAATGGGGGAATGCCGTCAATTTGGGAGTGCAGCAACTCATCAGACATCCAGACTATCGACCGGAGGTTTATAACGTCGATGCCGATGTAGCTATTGTGCAGCTCATGGAGAGTGTAACGTGAGTATATCGATCAAAGACGTAGTGAGATTATTTAAGTGAAATTTCATATTGAAGCGAATTGAATTCGCTGCATGACTTACACTTTTACGAAAGATATTGATTTTTGTTGAATCGTTACCTTATAAAATTTAAAATTATTTTGGAGGTGGGGAAAAAACAGATTCAGATTTTATTTTTACTCGAAAGCAGTGTTTATTAAGAAGATACACTTACCGTGGAGAAGTACCTATTTCAAAATCACGCGAATATGAGCTTTGGGTTAAACTTAACGAATGTAATATTTTCTCCCTTAATTCTGCGAAAATGCTTTGTATTCGCGGCACCACTTTTCCATGTGCATTTCTTATCATAATTTATTCATAACCCATCTGCGCACTTTCGCACAAAAGCATTGGGGATGTTCAAGTATATAGTTTAGTATTTCTGACAGCTGGCTGACTTGATGCATCTCTGTTTTTATTGGCTTAGAACGGTCATATGACCAGCTGTTTCAGTTGACGTTTATGGAGGGATAGCCGATAAATCTAGTCAAGAAATTCGTGACTGAGTACTAAGTTGACAGTTCGCATATGTGGGTGACGTAGAAAAAGTGACGTTCCAAAACAAATCTAGTTTTTGCGATCAGGTTACATTTCAGATGTAGCCAGATCAATCTAGTTGACTTAAGATAACTAGGTTCTTGAATGTGCCCATTGCCGCTGTGAGCGACATTCACATGCACATAGCATACTTCTGTTTCGATAATCAAACAGAGTATAAGCCACTCACCGCAAAGTAGTAGAAGGAGCAAGGAGCGAAGGAACGAAGTGATAAACGCTAACAAACCACTTTTAATGTATTTACTGTCAAAGGATTACATATTTTACTATTCTAGCAGTAGACTACTTGTGGCTATTTGACACGAACAAAAACACGGATAATTGCCACAGTTTATTTACCACAATTCTAACACACGTTCTACAAACCCGTTCCGTTCGAATTTAAGAACTATTTACATGAGAGCGAATTGCGAACAGCGAATAAGCAAATATTCGTAGTTTCTGACAATTCATTTACATAAAAAATTGTTTGGTCGCTGTTTCAATTTTAATGGTTAAGTTCGAACGAATTTTTAATTAGTGGGTTTGTGGATCGCTACTGTATTATGTGGATTGTGAATATTGTGTGGCAATTCGCACAAGAATTTCTTATTCGTGGGGAAATTGCTTTAATTGTAAATTTCTCTATTTAAATCAGTTTATAAATAAAACCGAAATGTCATTTATATGTCAATGTCAGTTTTACAATATTTATGTAAATATTCACTGGATTCGCGGGTACATCCCAAAAAATGTCATAATAGTTGACAGATGGTTGTCAAATCGTTCAAATATCAATTTGTAACTGACTGTTTAATTAATGCTTGTTTAGCAATAGAATTATTGTAACAAGGAAAAGAAGAAACTTTTTAACTTCTTTCATCGAAGTAACCATGCATATGCTGTCAAAAACGAATTTTTGATTTGCTTTGTTGAAATTTGAATTTTGACATTTTGGAAATTTGTGGTTTAACGCATTTTTCTATTTTTTTGGTTATTATGCTGCGATGAGAGATTTCTCTCAGCAAGTGAAATGTAACATTTGGACAATATGTTAAAATCTGATCTGTAGCTCAGCTTCAGAGTAAAGCAGCAAACTGATTGATCGCTTGAAAAAATTAGGAAAGTGTTGCCTCCTTTAAGAACTTACTGATTTCCTTTTTCTTTAATTGGGTAATGCCAACACTTATACACTTACCCCCGTATTAATAAACGCTGCGTAAAAGTTATCAACTCGTTATTCAGCAGTTACGTCAAATTTTTGTATGCTATCTGATGTCTACTAGCTAACTTACCTGTGCACATTTATTTATTTATACGGGGGTTAGTGAATGAAGTCGAAAAAAGCACATTTTAATCAAAAATACCCCCAAAAACTAGCTGTGGCAATAAAAGACGGTTTTGGAGTTCTCGGAGTCTTTATAAACATTTAGAAAAATGAATAAATATTCAAATCGATTCATTTACCTAATATTATTGTCGTTGCTTTGGGAGAAGCAAAAGTGAAAGGAAAAACCTAGGCCTCAAACGCAATCAAGTTTTGTTAGTCTTAAACTAACGAATTGGAAATTAAAGAATTAGAATGGCTTTTCGTATGGTAGTCTCTTCTATCGAATCAAATAGAATAAATATAAAAAAATCCCACAAATTCGTTTGGTGTTCCGTTTTACCCACAAGTAGCGAATTTTCCCTTGATCCCTAGCACTGGTTTAAAGGCCCACAAATTTATGCGCAGCGTTGCTGCTTATCTCTTCTCTCTTATCAATTTGAGACCTTACTTTTTTTTAAATATGAAAACATGTGTAAATCTCAATACATCACTATTTTTTTTATACGAAACCAAAGGAACATGATAAAAGCAGAGAGCTCGCTATAAAAACGTACTTGTGTTAGGCGATGATGTTTTCCCAGCTTTACGATTATAACTTACCCCAACTTTATTTCTCAAAGATCCCCGATGATTGGACGATTTTTTCTCTAATCGTACAGATGTTGTTTTTATTGCCTGCCTAGACGTATACAAAGTGTCGGTGGTGGCGGTCTGACGGAGACGGAGCTTAAGGCGGTTTAAAACTATAGTTTCAATCGTTCAAGAGAGAACAAACATTTTTTTGACGTTACTTTTACAATGCAGCGAAAATACTTCTGACGACATATCTGACCGCTTTTAATTTATTGAACAGTAATTAGCGGATCGAACATAAATTGGTTGCTTGTGTTTTTGTTTTCGATTTCAAAAACCGCTGTTTGTATTCAAATTTGGTTATTGATTGATAAGCATTGTTTTGATTGTAATTTCGCGGACGAAAATAAATTAAGATTAGTATTTAAGTTGAGAAGTAATTATGCGAACAGTGTCAAAGGTGATCGCGGTCTTAGTTGTTCTAACTGTATTAGTTGACGATGGATCGTCGAATCCTGAGAATCCCTGTGCGAATATATTCAAATATGCAACCGACGGACAGGGCAGCTTTGGAAAAATAACATTAGCAGATATTTCCTATGGAACGACAACAGTGAAGGTCGAAATTTCATAGACTGGAGTATTAAATCAGGTATGACCAAAGGATGTCCGAGTTTACGTGTGAATTTCTGTTGACTTTTTTAGTTAAGTGTGGAGCTTATTCAGGGTATTAACTTGTCATGGGAAAAAGCGAAGCTTCTTTTAGTAGTTACATGTTAAAGGCGTGTTTCATCCAACTAAGTATTGGACCATTTCCCTTAATATGTCCTTTCAAGTTCGAAGCTAAAGCAAATAACCAGATAATGGAAGTATTTACGTTGCTTTTCGATGCCATCCTACATAGCAAATGGTTTATAGAAAGATCCTTTGTAGAAATTCAGTGGAATAGAAAAAAGAAAAATAATATTTGATCGGTAGTAAAATTTTGTAAAGCCATGTATTGGCGTGAACTAACTGTGAATAAAGATGAGCTGATAGCCTTATCTGGGTTTTTCTGCATTGCTCACATTAAGTGTTTTGCTAATTGCTATCGACGCGTTCGCTTTATTTTAATAATTTTCACAGAAGCTTTGTGGATGCCGAGCAAATGAATAAAGTCGTGTCGGTGATTGTAGCCATTTTGTTCGTTTGTCGTTCAACTAGCTTATCAGACTCAACTTGGACTGACTGCGGCAACTTGGACTGACTTGTGCAGCTTGGGTGGAATGTTGCAAAATGTAAAATAATAGTATTAAAAAGATGGTATGGGCCCTGGTTTATTTCTTCCTTCCTACAGAGCCCTAGGTGGCGCGCTCTAGGTGACAGTCTCTGTATTTTTTTTTTCGAGATTGATGTACGCTCATTGGTTCGTAGTTTAAAAATCGTTTGCTTGAGTAGGCCGCTGATAGAAATGCATTTCAGAGTTGAATCATACAGAAGTACAAGTTTTTCTCATACCTAAGTATTAATACGTCATGTCTGGTGAGACAAAGTTCTCAAGAGACAACAGCAGGGATCAGGGAAGCCCCATATAACATTTTTCCGCTGGTTTTACAGCCGCAATGCGTACCTTGAACGCAGCGCCAAAGGTATTGTAAAGCTCTCGCAACTTAAAACTTTTATTAAAAAGACAGCTAAGATTAAGGCTTCAGGAAGGATAGGATGTCACATGTCACCAATACAATGGACTCTATGACAGCTAAGTTCGGATACGATGCATTGTAATATCAAGCCAGTCCAAACTGGTTACCCGTTCGCAGAGGTATTCCAACGAAGGAAGGCTGAGAATTATCCGCAAATTAAATATGTGCTCGGTGAAGATAAAATGTTTTTTTTTTTTGTATTAGGAGATGAATCGTTCAAAAAAAGTCTCTGCAAATCCCAGACTCTTCATTGGTAAGAAGAAATATTTTCTGTCAAGAAATATCTTATTATTGAATGGAACTTTTCGTACTTTTGTCGGACACCAGTCTTGGGTTGTCTACTTTTAACCCTTTTAACTACGTTTGTCAATCGTAGTGCAGATCTCAGTAAACATTCACTCTAGTCGATTCAATTTATTTGCCTTTTGAACACAGAGAGTCCTCCAGCAGTGTTACCAAGGCAGACATTTAATAACCCAACCACGGACGGTTCTGTCGTCATCAAATCAAATCCATTCATAAATAATGCGTTTCTTATGCGAAGCCTATTTCCTACAAAGCCGCCACCAACTGCGTCACCGAAAATAATAACTAGAACAAGTCCTGTCAGTCGGGCAAATCCATTCTTGAAAAATATATTTCTTACGAAGCCAATCACTGCGCCAGTCACTCCGGTATCGGTATCAAGTTACATTGATTCAGTTTGCGGCCAAGAGAACTTGAGCGTTACAAAAATGGCGGTCTTTGGTGAAACTATTTACAAATCGCAGTTCCCGTCATAAACTAAGTATTAAATAGACCGTCAGCTCCCGCGCACCTACCCGATTCCCCCCTCAAATTTTGTAAAGAAAATTCTCTCTTAAGTTTCCTATCTGTGAATACGTGTGAAGCAGCAAAAAAAGAAATTCTAATTGGCGGGAGAAGTAAAAAAAATAATGACACTCAGCAGTGTTCCTACATAGTAGTATTTCTACCTTTTTGTGGGAATTACGATTTCCGAAAAGCTTTCCATGCGTAATGGAAAAAACATCAAAATTGTATGAATATCAACAATTTGACTAGGAAACATTCAAACTACATTTCACCATGAATATCAACGCACTAAATGTACATAAAAAGGAGATTTTCCTCTAGCAACAATTTCTAGTACCAAAAAAATTCATTATAATGTTTGAAAACTGCGATTTTTATACTGAAGATAAATTTAATGTGATTTTCTTCCCGAACAATACAAATTTTACTTTTAAAGTACGGTTTGTTTCATTAAAAAATCGAGGGAATTTGAGTTTAGTGAAAAGGGAAAAATTAATACGCTTCGTGGGAGAAATAAAGAGAGAGAGCGCTAAGAACACTGATGAGAGTTAGTGTATTTTGTGAGTTTCTGTCAGCTGATGGATGCGTTCTGAGAGTTTAAATTCGTTGTTTTAATTCACCACGAAAACATGTATTTTACAAAATGCGTAAAGCGAATGTAATCAATATGAATAAATAAAGGAATAAAGTGTGAAAAATGCATTCGTTAAAAAAAAACAAGTTAAGTTAAGTTTTCTGCCCCGCGGATAACGAAAAAAATAATTCAACGGGCGACCACTGCCCGAATCAAACAATAATTTTTACTTTTATGAACGTGCAAATTTATTCCGTATAACTTCGTACAATGCCAACTTAGAACTAAACTTATCCTATGAAAGACTTCCACACGTTGGCTCCCTTGCGACGGCATTTTCCCATGGTCAGCGGAATGCAGCGGAAACTCACCTGAGCAATCTGAAGCGCGTGTGTCGAGTCAGCTAAAGCGAGCCGGCCGGTTGGCGATCTGTGGGAAAGTCGGGTTCAAGGTAATGATGCGGATCATGTGGACTGCGCATGGTCCGCATGTATGTATATCGCATGTGCGGATTGGGTGGTGTTAACTGTTATTTTTGTTCCTATAATTATTGTGTCTGTTTTCGTTGGTTGTTGTTGGTAAAAAATTATTTCGCCTAAAATGTCGACAGAAAAACGGTAACCAATATAAAGATAAGCATTGATTAAGAACATTCAAATATGCTCTAGGGTCTAGGGAAAAGATATACACATTTCTGTGTGGGTATGATTTTCGAGTTATACTGCGCGTAATAATAACAAATTTAACATCGACTTTAAATTTACGGAAGCTCACATTTGCGAAATTTGTATGGAAGATATAACCACTATGAACTACTCGAACTTAAATTTAGTAAGGCCCAATCTTTTCATGAAGATTCCGTTTATTAATGGAAAACAAAAAAAAAATAAAATTTATTAAAAAATTTGATACAATTGACATAATTAAAAATTACATTTGAAATGAATTGTGTGAGCCCAGAATGTTAATAATTATGTTTTATAAAAAGAAAAAGTCGAATAGACACAACGAAAATTTATTTTCTTTAAAATGTATACGGGAAAGAACGAAACTTTAAATATAGATATAGGTATAGGTACCCACATTGAAAATAAACATGTTTACTGATTTGTACCCTGTGCCCATGTTCTGTAATTATAACATCGATATATTTATCACAAAAACGATATGAATTGAAAGAAAATGCTTAAAAAGTATCGATGCGAAAATTTATTTACTTAACTCAGGAGCATTTTCTTTCAATTCATATCGTTTTTGTGATAAATACATATGTATATCTATGTGATAATAACAGAACATGGGCACTGATATGTCTCACACATTTAAGTTTTGCTGCTTACAATTTTCTTTTAATTCCTTCGATTCAAAATCATTACCTATATAGTAATCAGATTTTTTTTATATTAATAAGCTTCTTTTTTTTATATTTGTCAATGATTCATAAGTTCATCGATTTCCATTGTTTACAACAAAAATGTAAACATCCCGTACTATATAGATTATCAAGGTAAAATGAAAGAAATCCTAATAATGTATACCTACCATGCGTTTTAATATAATTTGGTACTAAATTCACCACACCACACCCACCGCTTTTCTTAACACGTCCCGATAACGGGCAATTATTTGAATTATTTGAATTTTTTCCAATGTTACCACGGAAAAAACTGTCAGAGGCATCTGTCAGGTTAGTATGTGCAAGTGTATGCGTGCGTCTAATTTACTTTAACATTGGCACACATACTTTGGCACATAGTAACACCGAAAACAGCTTGTAAGAGAAATGTTGGTACGTTGTCTTTCCATTGCGGGGGGAGCCTTATTTCAGCGCGGACTGTGGTTAGTGCTGCTCACTGTTTCCAAGAAGGAATGGAGGGTATTAAAATTGAGAATTTGCTATTGTCTATGGACCGACATAGTCTGACCGAATGGGAGAATGCCGGTAATTTGGGTGTACAGAAGCTTATCGTTCATCCGGACTACCGACCGGAAGTTGATAACTTTGATGCGGATGTAGCTATTGTGCATCTCTTGGAAAAAGTAAAGTAAGTTTTTCGATTACCCAAATAGCATAATAGAAACTTTGAAGAGAAAGAGCGGTTGCTTCGCCTTTGCTCTAAATAGTTAACTCAACTTTGATCGGTTGCATTAAAGTTTCGATAAAGGACCATTGCTAAGTTTTCCTGTAGACTTCGTCAATCATGCGAAAGTATAAGTCAATAAGTCTTATTTAAGCTAACAGGGGTTTTTCACTGAATCACTTGTGATTTAAATCTAATGTGAATCACTAGAGGGAATTTTTTTAGACTTTAGATGTTTACATTTTTCACTGCGCCCTCACTTTGAATAAATTATCGGTTGGGTGAATTATATATACTTTTCGATCATAGGTCACAATGAGAATAGGATACTACTTACTTACTTAACGGGCTCCCGACCCGTGGAGAGTCTCTGCCTGAGACACTGCAGCCTTCCATCCTCTGCGATCCCGGGCACGCTGCTTCCAGTTATCCAGACCAAGCGCTCTGGCATCCGCGATGGCTTGGTCTTTGAAACGGAGGTTCGGTCTTCCTTGTCGTCTCGAACCTGGCGGCTGGGATTCGAAGATCCTATTAGCTGGAGCATTATTGTCCATTCGCTCGATGTGGCCGAGCCAATGTAGTCGACGTATTTTGGCCTTTTGGACTACATCCACATCTTGGTACAGCTCATAGAGTTCGCGGTTGTATCTTCTCCTCCATTCGCCCTCCTCGCACACAGGACCAAAAATCCGCCGAAGAATTTTTCTTTCGAAGGAGCCCAGTATCAGCTCTCCCTTCCTGCTTATCGTCCAGCACTCGGCGCCATAAAGCAGAACTGGCAGGATAAGGGTTCTGTAAAGCATACATTTTGTCCTTCGAGTTAGGAGTTTTGAACCCAATTGCTTTGCCAAACCGAAGTAGCAGCGGTTTCCTAGGGTAATTCTTCGCCGGATCTCCACTAGGATGTCATTTGTGGAGTTCATGTTTACTCCGAGGTAGATAAACTCCTTAACTACCTCGAAATTGTTGCTATCAATAGTGACGTTCTGTCCTAGGCGGTGGACAGATGCTTGTTTGTTTGTTGATAGCATGTACTTAGTCTTGTCCTCATTTACTACAAGACCAACGAATTTCGCCTGTTCTTCAATCGCCGTAAAAGCCTCTATCACGGCACGCTGGGAGCGATCGATGATGTCAATATCGTCTGCATACCAGTAGCTGGACGGATTTGTTGAAGATAGTGCCTTCCGTGTTGACACCTGCCCTGCGCACTATCTGCTCTAGCACGAGATTGAAGAAGTCACATGATAATGCGTCTCCTTGCCGAAATCCGGTGCATGTTTGGAATAGCTCGGAGGAACTACTTCCAAATTGCACGTTGCAGCGTGTGTTCTCCAGCGTCACGCTACATAGCTGGATCAGTTTTGCCGGGATCCCGAATTCGGCCATCGCCACATAAAGCTCCTGACGATGAATGCTATCATATGCGGCTTTGAAGTCGATGAATAGGTGGTGAGTCTCGACTTGAAATTCATTGGTCTTTTCCAGGATTTGCCTCAGTGTGAAAATTTGGTCTATAGTCGATCTGCCGGGCCGGAAGCCACACTGGTACGTGCCGATTAGTGTGTTGCAGAACGGTTTGAGACGTTCACACAGTACGTTGGATAGGATCTTGTATGCGACATTAAGCAGGGATATGCCTCGATAGTTCTTGCAAGACATAGGATCGCCTTTTTTGTAGATGGGGCATATGGAGCTGATAGTCCAGTCATCGGGCATACTTTCCTCCACCCATACTTGGTTGATGATTTGGTGCATGCGCCCTACCAAAACATCACCACCGTATTTGAAGAGCTCCGCTGGTAAACCATCAGAGCCGGCGGCCTTGTTGTTCTTTAGCTTTTTTATTGCTAAGCCAACTTCTTCTATACTGGGCGGTGGAACTGGATCTTCATTGACTGGACGTGGGTTCTCTTCTTGCCCTATCACTCTCTCTACATGATGCCCATTTAGCAGCTGCTGGAAGTGCTGCTTAAAAACATCTACTATTCCCTGCGCTTCGGTGACTAGGTTTCCATCACTGTTTCGAAGAGCCTGCGTTCCGGTCTTGAAGCCAGCAGCCAGTTGCTTGGCTTTCTTGTAGAACTTCCGGATGTTGCTTCGATCGCGGGACTCTTCGATCTCCTTGAGCTGGGAGACTGCGTAGGCCCTCTTCTTTCTACGCAGGATTTTCTTCTCCTCCCTCCTCCTGGCTCGATACTCTTCCCTCGCTGCCCTTGTTTTGCGCTGCAGCGCCTTTATATGTGCATCTTCTGTCACCTTTTTCCTGCGTACGCATTCATCATCATACCACGGGCTCTTTCTCTGGGGTGGCTGGTACCCTAAGGTGGTTTCGGCTACCTCTTTGATGATGTCGCGATACTGGGACCACTGGGTGTTGGCATTTGTGGTAGGTGAATGCACTGCGGAGAGTTTCTCACTCAGGCGCTCTTTGTAGACTCTGGCTACTCCAGGTGTGCTAAGGCGTCCAACGTTGAATTTCTTCTTCTGGGCGGAACGCAGCTTCTTCTCGTTGGATAGTCGAGCTCTGAACTTAGCCGCAACAAGAAAATGGTCAGAGTCGACGTTTGCCCCTCGGAATGTGTGCACGTTGAGGATGTTGGATGCGTGCCTCGCGTCGATTAGCACATGGTCGATTTGGTTGGCGGTTCGACCGTCTGGAGAGCGCCAGGTTGCTGTGTGGATCCTTAGCCTTGGAAACCTAGTGCTACTTATCACCGTATTACGAGCTGCCGCGAAGTCAGTTAGTCGGTAACCGTTGTCTGTGGTCATATCGTGGATTCTGTGTTTACCAACTAACCCGCCAAAGATGTTTTCCTTTCCGATTTTAGCATTGAAGTCCCCGAGCACAACTTTGACATCGTACTCCGGACAGGCTCCGTAGGCTCCATCCAGGAGGTCATAAAACTCCTCCTTGATAGGGTCTTCAGCCTCGTCGGTAGGGGCGTATGCACATATTAGGCTTATGTTTTGGAAAGTAGCTTTGATGCGGATCACAGCTAGGCGATCACTTATCGGCTTAAAGTCAATGACTTTTGTCCTAAGCCGATTTCCCACGACGAATCCGCATCCTAATACATGCAATCTTTTATGGCAACTGTAATAAATATCGCAATTTTTCCTTTTCATCATACCTGATCCTATCCATCGTATCTCCTGGATCGCGGTAATATCTGCCTTGTACCGCGTGAGGACAGACTCAAGTTTTCGAGTAGCACCTGGAGTGTACAGCGTTCGCACGTTCCAGGTACATACTCTCAAATCGTTGTCCGTTGACGTTCCGGGTCTAGTTGCCGTTTGAGGGAAATGAAAATGAGAATAGGATACATATTTTCAATTGTCGAAAAACCGAACACAATGCCGATAACGATTCTAGTTGTAAAATATCAGTCCCGGTTTTTTTATGGACTTTTTAAGAAAATTGGAATCATCAATAAGGCTACTGAGTACTTATGCTGGAATGTATCCATTAGATCTTTCGAATGCCGTCGGATAAACGGCAATAGATGAACTAGTAACGCAATCAATTTTGGGTCAATACGAAGAGTGACAGATTCCAAGCTATGTCGTTTTTCATTGGGGCGTTCCATTCCAATAACTTCAAGAAAAGTTTTTTGTTATGAAACTATTTACAGTAAAATTTGGCTATTCAAATTTAATATTTTAAACTATTCTGAGTACCGTGTATTTGTAACGAAATTGAGAATGAAACACTAATGTCGAGGTGAAATTGACAATTCAGATCGTTCCAGCCAAACAGCCAAACTCGCATTATACGAGAAAGAATACCGTGACCCAGTCGTGAACTTTATTTTTGTTTGACGTGGGCCCTAGTGCGTACTGGGTTAACTCGTATGCGTTCGATATAGCACTGAACTCGCCCTGGTACTGAAAACCTGTGTTTGGCATAACTTAGGGCACCCTAGTTGCGCCCTGGGGTCTAATCGCGTAAGCACAAAACGATAGAACGATATCGTCTCGACGATGCTTCTACTTCGTGTAACAACCAAAAAACGATAATCGTCGAAACGGTTGGACGAGCATCGTTTTTTGTTGCTACACGTTACTAATTTAAACGTCAAGTACTCTCGTCGAAACGATTCGATTGAACGATGGCTATTTTGCTATCGTTTCATCGTTTTTGCTGCATTTTTCACTTTAAATTAGTTCTGAGAGAAGTATAAAAATATTAAAGCAAAACACACACATTATATTCTCTTTGGAGGCGACTTGCACTTATCCGAACTGTAAAAAAAATGTATTCTTTGCCAAAAAAAAAAAAATGGTTATTGCACTTATTGGGAATATCAAATGAATTTCAGCTACTTGTTTTTTTAATTTATGCATTTTTAATGCAATCAGAAAAAAATGCAATCATAAAATTGCATTCATTGATTTCTTTTTACAATTCGCCCTTTAAAAATAAAAATTCTACTACCTAGCTATCTATTTTTGCATAAAATACCCAATTCCATGGCAACGAAGAAAAACAAAACAAATTTATTCAAGAAAAGAAAAAAAAAGAAGAAAATTCCATCCCTTTTTTCAGTTCTTTAGGTGTCAAAGTTTGTTTACAGTCATGCTGAAACTGTTGAAAACGAGGACGTTGAACGATTCGATTAAACGATGCGACGATGATGTTATGTGAAGCAAACTAAAAACGATCGTTTTATAAATTACGCGATTAGAGCCCTGAACTGACCTCAGTTTATTTTTTCGGGGCAAGAATTCAGTGCTGAGTTTTGCTGTTATGTCGCTTGCTGTCATTCATTTTAAACTCATCCAGCCTTATTTATAAACGTATTATAAAGATTATATAAAGTTATGCACTCTCTAAAATGTCTCTAAACGCATAAACCTTATTTATAAAAAAATTTCAACGTTGTTATTGTATATGCTGGTTGCTACGCGTGAATCAAACACCGTGACCTGTTGACTTCAAATGCTATTTATTAACTAACTCTTATATGCTATGAACATTATCTTACAGGCTAACAATATAATCACTCAAGTGATGCTGAGGAAAGAGAGTTGCATGATTCTCTCAAATAGTTATTGTATAAGAGTGTTGTTAGAGAAATACAGTACAACTTCCCCCCCCCCCCTTAAAAAAAATAATTCAATGTTTCTTAAACTTCCCATAGTGACTCAAGTTTTTATACTTTCGTTTAATTCTTTCTGATCTCCGTAAGGGAACATCTTGTTTATACTTATTTCCTTTTGAATTAATCTTAATATTTTGTTTACAAAACGTACCACTTTTTAAGTTTTCCTCTAATTCTATATTAAAATAAGGATTTCTTGTTTTCTTAGATATTATGCAATTATCAATCGTTGGATGATATTTGCTTTCAAGAGTTGATTTCTTAATTTGATTTTTCTGAACAAATCTAATACTATCTCCAACTTTTATAAGGAAGGTCATTGGACTTACTATTTCCATAATAACTGAGGGAATCCATTTTACATAATTGTTCTTAAAGTGATTACGATACAAAACATTTTCTCCTTTTTCAAAATTAATTTCCAAATTATTTGTATACTTTTTAACAACTATTATTATTATTGTATGTTTCTTAAAATGTTAATACAAAATTCATAAATAAATATTTTACAATTTTAATTTAAGAAAGAAATTAAACATTTTTAGAAATAGGTATCATTCTATAGCACTTGAGTGACTAGAGGCGAATGAACCATCAATTAAAATAACATTTTTGTGTTTCTTGTGGGGTAAATACAAAAGATTTACTTTATTGAAAGAAAAAAGAAAAAAATTAAAAATTTAATGTGCATATATGCAAAATAAAGCAGATTACGAAATATAAGCAAAGTTCAACAATATTTTGACCATAGAAATATCCATACTAAAAAGCCATTTTCTAATTTTATTGAAAAATAACGCGGGTTGTGTTATTATTCTTATTTCATACGGTAATTTGTTAAAAAGCCTAGGCGCCGCCGCAGTATAAAATTTCCAAAAGTGCGTTTTTCTGGCTACAGGGATGTTTACAACTGCCATATTATTTACTCTTAACCCGTAAGCACTTGAGCTTCTGAGAGTAGCGCTATAACCGCTTCGCAAGAAAAACACTTTTAGAACTTTAAAGATATAAAGATGACTTATTGGTATAACTCGGAGATTGTAAAATAAGGGCCAGCTTGTAACGGACGGGTGTTCCTTCCTCACTATAGCATGATAAAATACCTTCCCAATGTGTTCTCAGGACCACAGGATTCCCAAAGAAACACCGGGTAGCGAGGTAGGTTGTTCAGTCAGCCAGAGTGCGGGTAGGCATGCTCGCGATTCCTGGTAACTAGCTCGTCGTTGGGGTGGGATCTTGCACCTGCTACTGAACTGCCGTACATACTACATGCCTGTGTAAATTCTTTAAGTCAAGATTTCTTTTAGCAACAACGAAGGAATCTGAAAAAATATTCTTTGGAAACCTTAAGATGTGGTAGGTCTCCGGAGTGTAACCCTCCCTCCGCTCACTATCTCATCCCGAGTAGGAGCATCCGTGGTTACTACACCACTCATAATTTTGTAGTAACCCCTACTTTAAAGATGAACGATAAACTAAAACTCGTTCATCTCAATTTATAAAAAGACACGAATCTACCAAAAAGAAGCCACTTCCCTTTTTCACAGCTGGAAAATTACTCAACCATCATTTTGGAGTGAACTTAGTCTGAATTACCCGAATATATTAAATGAAATGAGATCATTGATTCAATATTCTTAATTCAGAAATCATTTATTTCATTTCAATTACCCCAAACTAACCCTAATATATCTAAAATGTGCTTTTGAAATTGAATCACCAATCAAGCAATATATATAATATATATTTCACTCAGGTAATTATCAAAAAAACTTTGTGATGCTTGGTTATGTTTTCGCTCCTAACACAAAAAAACAAATATCGATAAAACTCGTCAATTTGCAATCTTGTTATATGCACTCGTATGGTGCAACGAAAAATAAAAACACGCTGCTCTTGGAGTTATGTTCACTAACCTCTACTATCGTTAGACACACAAAAAAAAAAACGATTCTAACTAGCAGTGCTCTCTTTTAAGTCCCTCTGCCTCTCTATTACCGTACACTCAATATTCATCACTATTAACAATATCCAAAATTCTAAATCAAGATCGAAATCGTTCAAACTGATATATAATTATAAAAATATGATGTTAAATGACTCACCGGTTTTTCCCTCCAACAATGTTGTGCACAGCATTCTTGATGGATGTTGATTCTTTTCTAATGTTTGATAATGAAACGAAATAGGGCAAATGTTTCACTTTGAACGATTCAGTTACACTTCTGTTCTTTCGTTATCAAAATTACTAATATGATCATTACCTTTACCATACGGAAGAATAGACTACTAGGCACTGAGCAGGTATATACATATATACTTATTGGATAAAAAAAAACTAAATAGGATAAGATTTCTATGAGAACACTGGATGTAGTCGTGATGATGCTGATAACGTTGGAGATGGAGCTTGTCAGACGGCGCCGATTGCAGCGGGTATGAGGTGAGTGGTGGGATGTTGATGCTAGATGACGCTGTTGCTGGCGGGGGAGTCAATCGAGAGAGGTAGTTGCTGCTGCCTCTAGGTGAGTGTTGACTTAGGTCGGTTGATAGCGATGTTGGCCGCTCGATCGAAGCAACGATTAAACGGCGATCGAGGTAGCAATCAGATGGCAATCGAAGTACGGATCGTGGTCGGATAAGACAGGGTGTGGGGGGGGATTGATTTTTGAATCCGCACCAGTCGGGTGGATATGGTAGGTGTGGTGGGGGTCTGAATAAGCACTGGAAGAAAAGAGTTGGTGAATCACTCGTTTTGTCACTGTTTGCGTGATGTTTGAGGGACAGGACTCCTACTTACAATTCGGTGTATATTCTTACAGGTTGGAGTGAAACTGATATTCTTTTTTATATTGAGTCCCCGCTCGCAGAATCCCCTTCACACCCTAGAATTATCATTGTTTGTGTCTTCCAAACGCCGAACACTAAATGATAGCGTGGGCTTACGCTGGCAATTATCACCGCTTGCACTGTAATTTTAACTCCATGAGTGTTGAATTGAATAAAAAAACTAAATTTTACCTGTGGCACGGGAGTCAGTAAAGCGCAATGCTTTTTGCAAAAAAAAATTACTAACTCGCAGTTAGCTAAATTCTTCACACAATAATATCACTAGGATGGTGTTGTAAAGACTTTTGCGGCAAAAATTTTTTTTTTTTTAGATTGCGATGCACGTAACCAACGTCGGTGAAAGCTGATGAGAAAAAGACCTGTGTCATCGAGACGGAAGTTAGGCTAAGCGATTGCCGAGGCAACGTGACTGGGGTTTTTACCAAAGTACTGCGAACATGACGAAAAATACCAAGGAAATTTTACATTGGGTTGATGTACGAGATCGACTCCTCGTGATAGGTTGCATTCAGGCCGTCAAATGCTTAATTTGTGTAAATTGAAATAGAATCGTAAACAAAAGTGTGGGACGACCGGTACAAGCTATTTGTTAACATGTTCGCTCCACAAATAATTCTTATAAGGTGTTTCTGGGCAATGTTTAATACTTCAATTGTCGAATTGTATATTCCACCCCAACTTGTAATACCATATTGTAATTTCGAGTGCGCAAGTCCATAGTAAATCATTAAAAGAATTTTTTTTGAGCAATGTGGTTTCAATAGATATAATTTACGCGTAACAGATAACATATACTTTTTTAACTCCTCTACATGCGCTTTCCAGCTTAGATTCTTATCAATTAAAACCCCTAGATACTTAAAGCGTTCAACACTTTCAACTTTAAAGCAATTTGGACTACACACAGAATCTACTGAAAAATTACATTGTCCACAATCATGAACAGCTAAGGACAATTTTGTACAAGCAGCGGAGTGGAAGATAATGTCGCAATCATTCGGACATGAACCTTTTAAGTTACAAACCATAAGTTTAGTTTTGTTGCTAATAATTAACTCATGTTTGGCGAACCATTGACGTAGTATTTGTAAGTCCATATGAAGCTTTACTACTGATTCAAATAAGTTTTTGTTAGTATACGTAAATGTGATGTCGTCAGCAAAAGCTGTTATACGACTACTAAAGTTTTGATTAAACAAAGAGTTTATATATATTAAAAATAAAATTGGCCCCAAGACTGATCCTTGGGGTACACCAATAGTAATTTTTAATGCATCGCTGTACTTTCCATCTATTTTTACTCGTTGACTTCTCCCCGACAAGTACGAAGAAAACCAGTTATACATTACTCCTCTGAACCCAGCTTTGTATAATTTGTCTAAAAGTATATTGGGGTTAACCATATCGAATGCTTTAGTCATGTCTATAAAGAGAGCTATACTTGTACTATTGTTATTAAAACCATTATTAATTTCAGTACTCAATTTAAGTATGGCATCTTCAGTGGATCTCCCCTCTCGAAAACCAAATTGATCATCACTAAAAAAGTTATTTTTATTAAGAAAAGAAATTATGCGGACTTTTACAAGCTTTTCAAATAATTTAGAAAATGTTGGAAGTATAGAGATAGGCCTGTACTGCGACATTAAATTTCTAGCACCTTTTTTAAAAAGGGGAGTAACGTCAGCCGCTTTTAGAGACGAGGGAAAGTTACCACAATTGACACTCAAATTGAATAAATGACTTAAAATATCAACAATAAACAGAGAAATACGTTTAAGAAGGCAGTTTGTGATACCGTCAGAAGTGCTGGAGTTTTTGTTATTAAGCGACATGATTTGTTTATGAATTTCAAACGGAGTAAACGGTTTAAAAACAAAACTATTGCTTTGAGATATTTCATCAACTACATCTGCATATAAATTACAACTACAATTATTTTGTGGAGGGAGTTGCTTTGATTGAGTTGCCACAGCCACAAAGAATTCATTAAAATGATTAGCAATAGAAACTGGATCAGATAATGTTGCACCTTCAACTTCAATTGTTAGAATCTTGTTTTTATCAGTTTGACTGCTAATGATATTATTCACGACTTTCCATTCTTCTTTCACATTTCCTCTTCAGTTTTAAGTTTATCAGCATAGTATTTATCTTTACAATACTGCACCTGTTTTTTTACATCTTTATTTAACTTTAAAAAATATTTCTTTAAATTTGTATTAAGTGGATGGCGTAAACATTTTTTCCGAATCTCATTTTTTTCATTTACTTTTTTTAGTAGTTCTCTACTTATCCAAGGCCTAAGACGTTTTAAATTGCACTTCTTTGAATTCAGGATTTCAGTGCAACTTGCAATATGATTTTTTAAAATATTAAGGAAAATATCGTATGCTACCGAGGGATCATTTTCTGTATACACAGGCTCCCAAAACTCAAATATCAAACAGCCTATTAGATTATTAAAATTTACTTTCTTAGTTGCCCTAAAAGGCAAATATTTATTAAAACTATTCGATTGGAGTTTAGCTATATTTAATTTAGTCATACAGTGATCGGTAATTTTGTGATCTAGTACTTCAGCAGATAATTTAAATGAAATTTTTTTGTCTAACCTTACAAAAATATGATCTATGCATGTTTGTGATGAGTCTGTGATACGAGTCGGTTCCGTTACATAAGGTTCCAAGCCATATGATGACATTAGTATCATGTAGTTGTCAGTGTCTATGCAATTTTTTAAAATGTCTATATTAATATCTCCTACAACCAATAAGTTCTTCGTCTTTACATCCTTAAGTAAACCATTCATCTGCTCTATAAAAACATTCCTGCTTAAATTGTTTTTATATAAGCGATAAACACAAAAAATGGTAAACTCTTCGTTACAAATATGGCAATTGATTTGTAAGATATCGGCACTACTCACACTAATTTTAACTACATCATATTTATGTTGGTACTCTGTTTTTACATATACTACGATACCACCTGAGTTGTATGAATTATTGCAATTTGGATATGCATTAATTAATTAATATCACAAGCATTCAAGTGAGTTAAAAAAGAATTAAAATTTGCTCTCATACTACGTATGTTCTGATGAGTAATCAATGTAGAAATGGTGGGAATAGCATAATTTTTTTGGTAATTTGAGTTGTTTTTATTCATTATAATAAATAGATTATAGATTTACAATCTATTGAGGTCTTCAAAACACCTTACTTTAATTACATTATCTCCCTCATTTTTACGCAAAAATATTATGCTATTCCTCATCCATATATACTTAAATTTTTTTTCTGTTTTAACTTTTTTGGTGGCATTGTAGAGTGCTCGCATGTGGGACGTTAAGCTGTCGTTGATGAAAATTTGAGAGCCATCCTGATTGTCTCCCAGCAGTTTAGTTGTTAGTTTTTGTCTTCTCTGTTGTTTTGTTCTCGTAATGTTCTCTTTTATGATCTGACGAGTGAAATTGATAGATAATACGTTGGTAGTGGGATTGGCCAAGTTGTTTGAGTTAGAAGCAGCTCCCTTTGTTTTGACTTTTTTTACGAAACAGGAGTTAATGTCACTCTCACTCAGCTCAACACCCACTCCGACGCGGAAAATTTGCAATGCGGTTTGTAATGCAGTAGAATTGTTGACATCTGGTACGTTGAAGATTTCAATTGTATTGCTTAGTTTTGACTGCTCCAAGATATTAATTCGTTCTTGCAAGATATTCACAGCTGTTTTAAGTTCAATGTTTTCATTTTGTAGCACAGTAATTTTAGACAAGCAGTCCTGGTTAATTTTTTTTAATTCACAGATTTCATTAAAAACCATTTCAATTGTTATGGTGTTATTTGATTGTTTTTCGGTTTCGATTGCATAAGCTGGTCTTTTGTGATGAGAACCGGGGAGTGGGCTCTCAGTGGAGAATGAATTTCTACGCGAAGTAGAGCACTGAGAGCACCTCCAGATATTACGATTTTTTTTCATAAATTCAATATCCACCGGTAAAACATTAACACACTTTGCATGGAAAAGCTTTTTACAGTCATTGCACTCAATTTTAGAGTCACTGCGTTCGACTTTTTTTCACGCAGGCAATTCATTTTTTTCTTTTTCTTTGTTTGTAAAAAAAAAGAATTTATAAAAACAAGAATTCGAATGAAACTATTACTTTACACTTTGTTTCACTTCGTATTGTCTGATTTTTATTTTATTTACTTTAAGACAAATAAGCTTTATTTTTGTTTAAGCTAATCTCGATACGTGTGTACCCCACAACAATCTCTTACCGCTTTTCTCCTGTATCACACTTATCGAAATTATCTGTAGATATATTGATACCTGATTTTCGTTTGTCGTTTAAATTATCTAACAAAATTTTCGGTTTATAGGAAAAAATCAAATCCGAGGGGCTTTTAGCAGTTTTTGCATGCGGAATATTTCGCTGATTAAATAAAAACTTTGCAATAACCTCACGAATGTCAAGCTTTTCATTTTCCAGTAAATACTTTTTTAATACTTTTTTGGTAGTTTGTACGTTCCTTTCAGCCAAGCCATTACTTTGGGGGTGATAGGGGGGTGATTTAGTTACCTTAATGTTATTTTCGTGACAAAATTGTTTAAATTCATATGACCCAAATGGTGGTCCATTATCTGAAATAATTTCATTAGGCAAACCAAAAATTGAAAAAAAATTCTTTAAAATCTGAATTAAGTTTGCAGCGGTATTACACCTTATTAGTACAACTTCGCAGTATTTACTAAAGGAATCTACAATGATCAAAAATTGGAATTTGGAAAAATAGAAAAAATCAATGTGTACTCGTTCGAATGGATACGTAGTACTTGGCCACGATGTTGTCACTACTTCTGAGCGTTCATTGTCTGTTGACAAATATGACATCTCTTTATAAATTGTTCGATGTCCATATCAATTTTATCCCACCATACGTATGAACGAGCTAATGACTTCATTTTAACCACCCCAGAATGATTCATGCTATGCAATAATTTCAACACACTGGACTGCAACGATTTGGGAATGACAATCCGATCGCCATAAAATAAACAGTTATTCTCTGTTGATAAACTGTTACGTTTTCTATACAACGCCTGCATTACTGGACTGAGTTTTCCAGGCCAATTATTATTCAGCACAAAATCAAAGACTTTTCGTAACACTATATCATCTTTCATTTCCTTAATGACCATATCGATGTCAACGTTAAAATCCTCGTTTGACATTTCCCCAGTAACTGAATGTATGAGACTAACCACCTCGATGTTTGTGCTTTCGGTCAAAGGAAGTCGCGATAATGCATCAGCATTGCACATCAAAGAACTTTTCCGATATACGAATGTGTAATTATACATAGAGAGAAATACGGCCCATTGTTGCAATCTAGCGGCTGCCACACCTGAAGTACCCTTTCTTGGATGAAAGATTTCTTTTAGGGCTTGGTGGTCAGTGTAAATTGTAAAACTTTTCCCAAATATATATTTGTGGAAACGTTTTACCGCAAACAACATTGCAAGAGCTTCCCTATGTAAATAGCTGAGAATAGTTCTTTTCTGCCACCGAAAGAGAACTGGATACGAACATTACGGGCTTTTCTACGCCATTTATGATGTGCGACATGACGGCCCCAACACCATATGGACTAGCATCAGATGCAATGACTATAGGCTTAGCGGGGTCATATAACTCTAACACATTGTGTTCTGAAATTAAGGACTTACTGTTTTGAAAGGCTTCTTCGCATGACTGAGACCATTCGAATTTAACATGTTTCCTCAAGAGGCTATATAGCTCATTCAGGTGATGGGACAAATTCGGTATAAACCTACCGTAATAATTAAACAACCCTAAATATGATTGGAGCTGTTGTAAATTCTGCGGAGTTGGTGCCTCTATTATTGCGCGTAACTTTTCCGTGTTAGGGTATACTTTACCATCCGCTAAGATATGGCCTAAATAAGTAACCGAAGATTGAAAAAATTTGCATTTACTAGGGTTAATTTGAACATTATGTTCGTTAAGGCGACTAAACACTTCTACACATTTTTCTCGACAATCATCTTTGCTTTTCCCCCCAATGATGATATATATCATCTATGAAACAAAATACGTTTTCCAAATTTCTCAAAATTTGATCCATTATAGATTGGAAAGCTGATGGAGCACTACTAAGTCCATATGGTAGCCGCGTATATTTAAAAAGTCCTTTGTGAGTGTGCCGAAACGGCAGCGATATCTTTTGTAAAAGAGCAACTTGACCAGCATACTCCTACTGTGGAATGTGACAGAAACGGTAATGGAGTGGTGCAACGTGCAGCTATGTATGTGCCACGGTATAAACAAGCAACGTCTGCACTCAGTTTTGTACTTCCTACTTATTACTTGTTAATCTTTTTTTATTTATAAAAATATTTTCATTTTTTAGAAACAAAAAGATTTTAATTTAAATTTATTATAAAAACGAAAGAATTCAAGTCAACAAAAAAATACAGAAGAAAAAATAAAATAAAGACTGCGTTTTCTTGATGACCCTTACAGTCCATTTCTTTACCAGCTGAACTTTCGACAGTGAGTATTTACTACAAGATACTCTTGACAGGTTTCTTCGACTAATATTTGCTGATACGCACCCGACAAATCTAACGTACAAAATACAGTACAATTTGCCAAGCTAGCAAAAATTTCCTCAATAAAGGGCAACGGATAATGTTCGGTGACTATAAATTTATTGACGGTAACGCGACAATCCATACAAATACGGATCTCATCCGATTGCTTGGGTACACAGACTATAGGACTAGCCCATGCACTCGACTTGACTGGAATTATAATACCGTTTCTTTCTAAGCGATCCACCTCCTTTCCTACCTGATCTTTAATTCGTAAGGGTACTGGATACGCTTTGTGAAATATGGGCACTGAATCTTGTTTCATAACAATGGATGCTTTAAATCCCTTAATGTGATTGCTTGACTGAGTGGAATATACATTTGGGAAATTTACCCTTATAAAATCTAAAAAATGTTCGCGTATACTACTCACTTGACATTCGGAGTTATCAAATAATTTTTTCTTCCAATCCGGAACCAGAACGTTGAGCCATGCTCTACCTAGAAGTGGCGTAAACGTGTAGGAAACTCGGCTTTAGAAAGTTCACTATTTTTTTATGTATTTAATTTCTCTACGTAGGTTTTATATGAGCTCTATAGGAAAATATTCTGACGTGTATTATCACTGCAAACCATAAGTGTTATATTTACTAGACACTTATCGGATATAAAAACCCTGTATTTTTTTTTCTTCCCATTTGTTTGTCCTATCCAAGAACCACTTCAATACCTAAATTCCTAAATATCACCCGAGGGTGTGGCTTGACAATATATGCTCCAGATATAGCGCGTAAATGGGTCAAGAGCATAAGAGGAGCGAAATTGTCATTGTGCTATTTTCTCTGAAAATGATTACTGATCTTGAAGCAGAAAATCAGGCCACTCGTATGTACGTTGGGAAAACGGATGTCAAAGCGTTTCTTGTGGTCGCGTGATTTGGAAAAAAAACGCTTTTCATGTGCAAAGTAGGAGGGTATATAACGAAGGGACAGCGATTGGGAGTCAGTCAGTGCTTGGTGTTGGAAAAGCAAGGTTTCACCGAATAAAGAATTCGAAGATAGACTTTCACGCGCGTTCGTTACCAAATTTTACAACGTTTGTACAGTATGTACAGTCCATCAGTTTGATATAGTCCCAAAAAGTTAATTCGTTATCGAAAATTAATGGAAAGTGGACTAAAAGTTTGAATCTCGGCACTACGAAGTGAAGCGTTTGTGTTAAATCTGCCTAAATTGTGTCATAAGTGCAGTACATCGATGAATTTTCAGGGAGCAGTTACTATTAGCATACCCCTAGAATCCCTTAAGTGCTCTGCAGCCAAAAAGAGCTAAGATCATTTCCCACCACTAACTTGATCTATCGGCATATGGCATATCAAATTGTGTGTAAAGAATTGGATTTGATTATCTCTCAGCTTCCCCGTCAAAGTGTTTCGTTATACAAGTCACCGCAAAGAGCGTCTTAAATATTCACCACGCGTCCCGTCTGCCCCCTTTTGGGGTCCCTAACCAAAACTCACCACCAATAGCACATGTGTAAACTCAACCAACTCGCCTTACATAAGCTTTGTCCTACAGCTGACACTATCAGTGATAGCAAAAAAAAAAAACATTCGACATCGTGTGAAAGTTTGAACCAGTTTTTTTTTCCCGCCTGTCTTACACCATCAAACGGTCGCCTAACAAACACCTGCAGTCCGAGTCTCACCGCAAGTAGACAATCTCATACATGCAACTCCGACAGCCAACCCATGCACCGAAGATAACACCAGCTCTACCTTCATACCAGCGACCACAGCACAGCAGGCGACAACAGCGCAAGGACCACATCATCTCCAGTTTATGTTTGTCAATGTCATCCCCTTTTTTTTTATTCCCCCCCTTTTTTAATTCCCTTCAGTTCAACCCATAATATAACAAGATCTAATGTAATATAAAACAAAGAAGTTATAAAAGTATACAGACTCACTATCAAAAGCATACAATCTCATTCATCCAAACGTTCACATTAAAATATTTTTTTTCGCGGTTATTAGACATAACAGGTACCAAAGTATCGAATTTAGTGATACTCTATAACAAATGATCATCCCAAGAAGCTGTGCACAGAGGCGACCGGAATCATCGATTTTTTTTCTTTCCGTGGGTAAGTCATGGCAAATATTACTGCGCCTTTACATATATTTAATCTGAACGTTATCAATTTTATTTAATAAATGTCAGTAATAATAATCCGTAAATAAATTGAATTTATGTATACGAATTTATATATATAAAAAAAAAAAAAAAATTTTAATAACAAAAAACCAGCATCAGTATCTAATTTGTACACTGGATAGCTATTATGTTTTATATGCATTGCATTTCACTTTCTCCTGGTTTGAATACATATTATTTGCAGTTTGATTTTTTTTTCTTGGTTTGTTAATTTTTTTTTGTATGAGTGATAATACACGCCAGAATATAGTATACATGGTTTTTTTTTCCCTCCTTCAGTATACATAGTATTGGAAAATGATACCTTACAATAATTGCATTTGTTCATAAGTATTTTTTTTTATTCAAACTATTTTTAATAAATTACGAATTGAATTCCAATTTTCTTTCGGTGTAATTATTTGTTTTTGTAAGTAAATATGGTTTCGGAATGAAATCGATGAAATCTACTACAACAGGTAACGATTTTTTTTTTCGGGTTAGATACTATGTACTTGTAGGTTGATTCGGTCGGATGTGAAGGGGGAATTAAGGATGTAACTACAGCATGTCATAGATATAGGTTGGCATTAGGGGTTACTACCAATTGGAGGTACTGTAGTGACCAAGGTGTATTTTGGCAGAAGGGCTCCTTTTTTTCCTTTTTTTTGCCGAATGCTAGGGGTGGGTTTATACTCAGGAGGCACCAACATCTATGCTCTCCAATAAGATGCGCGAAGGGGAAAAAAAAAATGTCGAACTACTTCGGGTTCAACTTCTTAAGTTAACAATATTTTCCGTCGAATAACACCATTGATTAGGCCTGAAAAAAAAAATTCGTAACACTGTCCCTTTTCCCTGCAGCAAGATCCCACCCATCCGACGAGCTAGGACGAGCTTTATGCTAGCAGGCCTATCGCTGTTAAGGGATGGGACACCCCTTTCACACTCCTGCCCGGATGGCCTGAATGCCCTGTAACATTCAGTCTTAACGGTAGATTAGGGTTTGATAGGGTGAGTTGGAAGGATTGAAGATAAGAAGAATTTGCATATTGGGTAATAACACATTTACAGCTTTGGTCCGGTTTGCACCGATGCTTGTGTTGACGACTTTTTGCGAAGTGGTGATGGCTCTTATTCATTTCAATTGTAAGCTTCCATCTCAAACTCCACAACATTAAGGGAGGAAACGTTACAGGTGGCGCCCAACGTGGGGCCCGAGTAGTTCGATTATTTTCGTGTTAATAAATTCAATTTAGTTTTCTATCCACACATTTATGTTTTTCAGTTGATCGCTCTTGTGGGAGCATATTTTATACATTCACCATGTGTAGTAAGTGTAATTTTAGGCCTATGGAATTGTACCAGAAGATTTGTTTTCTTAACGTTGTCCGGTTAGCTAGGACTGTGCTTCCAAGCTTACGTCTGTTGCTGCGTTTAAGAGACAGAAATTCGTTTCCAAAGAGCTCGTTTTGCGATCATTTGGGACAGGAATCGGAGTGATTTTCTACTGATTCGACTGCTGCCTATGAGATCACACAAACGATAATGCTCATTTTCGTGACATTCGGCTTTGAATTGATTGAATCGTTAAAAATTTAGTCTGGTATTTTGATTAATTATTATCTGAGATACGTCTATCGCTAAATGTTTTTAGATCAGTCAGTTTGAAATGCCAACTATGTTATGGCCAAAAGAAGTACACAATGTTCACCGCAAGAGTAGTCAGAAGACACAATATAAACTCTCGTGTCTAAATTGATGCACGCGACCGATGTTTATGTCTATCGTTATATAAGAACTTTCATTATTTTTTTTAATAAGATCATTTTTTAATTCGAAAATTTAATAAGCGAAGCTCTACTGCGATGACCGGTAAGCCAGGTCACTGTCACCGAACTTACGTCCGCTGCATCGTTGTTGCACTTTTGACTCGAGTTATTTGAAATGGTTTGTCTATTGATAGAACTACCTAATAGATCAGAGTTACATCGGACGTGCATTTACATAGTTATGAGAAGATAATACATGCCTTTTTATTCAAAATTTGTTTTTGCATTTCTTTCGTTAGAAAGATTGCACTGTAATTTAAGTTGCTGTCAGTTACAATCCTTTACCTCACGATATCACATCCAGAAAATAATTTTAGTACAAAGTTTGATTAAAGCATTGTGAGTTTTATTAGTTGAAAAAAAAAAAAAAAAAAACAGAAAAATCAAAAATAAAAAAATTTACGAAGAGTTAGTTAGATTAAATACTGACGGAATACCATCATTTTTGTTTAGATACCCTTAATATTAAAATACGTGAAGTTTTAAAAACCTAATTCATAAAAAATTTTTTTTGTACATTTATTATTTTGTACACACAGTTTGAACTAATCATATCCTATTGAAAATGTCGGGACGTGGTCGTCCAACTTAAAAATTTAGTTCATACAACTTACGTACTAATAGTCAAAGTAGACGAAATTCCTTTGCTAACAATATGTCTTTGATTGCCAGTAACGCAGCGGAGGCAGATGCTTCCATTTCCAATCTTGAACAGTCTTGTTCTAACGCTGTGACAGGAAATGTCGCTTTAAATACTTCAATGGGAGCTTCCAATAGTGTTGCAGAAACTTCTAACCCCAACGATAGAGCAGAACTTTCCGGTACAGGAAATGTGGTGGCACAGCCCAGCGTTGAAATGCAGGCTCCAGTGGAAACACAGGCAAATACCAGTCGCGGGAACTTGAATGTTTCAAATACAGGCTCTAGCGATGGCGAACAGTTTGAACTTTACGTTCAGGAAATGGTTACGGCTTCCGTTGGGTTACAGCGTACTGATAATTTACGTTTTTTTCGAGAAGAGCTCGAGAAACATCGATTAGCTCTTCAACAAGAAGTATCAGCCATAATAAGAGAATCTTTATATAACATGGCCCCAACACCTCCTACCCATCCCGAATAGCACACTTGGGTTATAATTTGGTACATACAACTCTAATATAACTATCAATTTATTTCCTAAGTATTGCAGTAACATTGTCACATCCCACATTGTAACCAAAATAGCCGCATTTCCCCTCATATTTTGCAACAAGTTTGTTGTATTTGTGTTTTACTTAGGTTATTTTTTGTTAAATGATAGTTTTCATAACGTTGTTTCAACGAAAACATGTTGCATATAACTTTACCAATGTTTTAGTAATATAACCATTAACCATTGCTAAAGTTGTTCTGTTGTTCATGTAACAATTCAATATTGCCACCAACATGAATTAAACAATTCTGCAACAAAATTAGGAGAAGCGGTTAAGTTATATTAATGTTTCCAAACAAAAAATCACTGCTTTTATTATATTGCAAATTAGTTTTAATAACATGTTGGATATAATATAAGTACGAGAAATGCTTCTGTAAACATTCGAGAAGTTTTAAATAAGTTATTATTAGAATGCTTTTTGAATTTCTGCAAACAAATTGTGAAGTATAAAAGGAAAGGTAAATGTATTCGATCTGAAAGGTATCAGGTAGTATCTAAATCTAAAACATGTAACTGGAAGCTCGAATTTGCTGCGATTTCTGACCAAAATCTTACAACGAATACTATTTTTGTCATGAATATTAATGTTCTGGGTCCGGAAAATTCACGCGCCTCCCAAAAAGTGCTAAACAAAAGAAAAGTTTGAAAATCAGAATATAAATATTAAAATTTGTATTTAAGCTTCAAAATCCCAAAAGACTTGTAGAAACAAATTTGTATATACGCTATTCATCAGTTTCTATAAAAATTAATTGTAGAAGCTTTGTAAAGTATATTAAAAATTGAAATGCATTTTTCACATCTTAAGACCTATGGTTAAATAGGTTTATAAAATGGTGAAAAATATGGCGGTTGTTACATGAAACATCAGTAAAACACGAATCATAATATTGTAACTAAAATTTTATTTGTAATGAAGTTACAACAAAATAACAACTACATGTTAATAAACTTTAATTTTAACATTTATGTGATGTAATAACAACCAGTACGCGAACAAGCTATCGAATATTTTATTCGGTAAATTGGCTAATTGGCTATCAATAATCAGAGCTGCCGCCTGTGCAAAAATAAACAAAATTAATCGAAAATAACAAATTTAATTTGATTTAACAGCTCCTTTGTATTATGAAATATACATCTCCTCCCATCTGAACAAGATCAAATTTGTGATGGAAAATATATGAGAAGAACTAGATCTATGTTATTGCTGGTATGTTGGGCATTTTGAAAAAAAAAATTTGATCAGATTTAGGAAATCAAAAAGTGCAACTTATTATAATAGCTTAACTACACAAAATGTCCTTTATCCCGATTATTGAAATCATCTGTTGCTATTATTTCTGAGATTTTCAAGAATTACAAAATCAGTGTAGCTATCTACAAATTTTGAGTTTTTTGTTTTTGTTTTATTTTAGAGAACAAAAAAATAAATAAATTTATTAATTTAAATATATTTTGGCTATTTATTTCAATTCATTTTGTTTAAATCAGCATGCTCAAACTGCTTTAAAATAAAGAAAAGTTGAAAAATTCGATAGACAGAAAAAAAAATCTTGTCACTAAATGAGTACAAATTCCTCGATATATTAACATTAAGTAACTAAGCCGGTAACCCTGAAAGCAAAAAAAAAACCTGTATTTCAATTTACCTAAAAATATTACATAAACACTATCATAACACTGTTATAACTGAAAACGATCTTCAACATTTTTATAACTAACGTTTCTTTCCGTCGTAAATGTCATAAAATATTCTAGTTACTTGATGCAATGCAGGTAGTTGCATTACACTTGTAATAAAATTGCAATAACGTGTTGAAACTGGATAAGTATTTATCTGACATTTTAGTTTTCTCAAAATATTAAAACGACATTGTTATAACATCATTATAACTGAAAACAAGCTTCAATAGCATTACAACTCTTTTATAACTAGCTTTGGTTTGTTCGAACATATTATAGTCACTGTTGCCAAACATTTTTAGAAGCTTGATTTTTATAGTTTTTGTTTTCCATATTACTTAAACTTACGCTTTTCAGCTCTAGCAAATACTTTTAATAAATGCAAAATTTCAACTCAAAATTTTTTTTTTTTTTATAATTTGCACATTATAATATTTTTATCAAACATTTTTCAACAAATCACTGCTCTGTCCACATAGGCTTGCAAGTTTTCAGCTGCCATTTGGGTTTTTCTACTTGTCTCCTTTTTTTGTAAAATTTGGAACAACCTCGTCAGTTATCTGAAATTATCGAGGTGAGTACACTGTTAAAGAATGTAAATAACAATTTTTTCAAAATTTTCAACTTACATTTGATTGCTAACTTACATTTTGAGTTTTTAAAATGATAAAACTACAAATCAGTGCTATTTTTCCTTTTCGACGATAAAAGTCATGATTTCACTTTAAAACATTTTTTTTAATCGTGAATCGTCTGCGTTGAACGCCGATATTACGTTCGACTTTTTGTGCATTAAAGTAACATTTTCTGCAATATAGAATCATTGCGAGAAACCGATTTGGCAACTCTGATTACAACTGCTTGATGTTGTGGAGTATGTTAAGTCGTAATGAAGTTACAATAACGTCATGAAACTTGACACTGACATTTCGATTTTCTCAGCAACATTATTATAACAGCAGTTCTAATGTCAACAAGTTAGACGTAATCATCTCGACTAAAATACTTAAATTGTACACAATTGAAAATGCCGTATTTAGTGCTCGAAGCAAAAAAAAAAGGTACACAAAACGGGCGGGAGTTTAGTTTTGCTCCTCATGGTTGGCTTGACCAAGTAAATAAAATAGTTTACTGGCCAAAGTCGGGAATGATAACTAAGAGGAAATATGAAGAAAATTCGGTTTTCGAATTAAATTGGATTCCCCAACCCATTATAAAAATAAGGCACACGGATCTGACCTTTGACGAAGCTGACGAATTAGCAGAGCATTACTACAACAGAACAACAGAAACAGAAACAGATGATTCGGAATGGGAAAAAAAACATCGACCGGAGAGAGCAAAAAAACGACTTATGCCACAAATGGCATCATTGCCAAGAAATACACAATATTCATTATCATTTCCAAACTCATTACCGGTAAGCGTTTTTATATATTTGTTCGTGTATTTCTATGTGTTTTATATTTAGGAATCATCCAATAATATTTATAATATGAATGATGAAATAGAGGACGATGGAGATGGACAATTGCAAGGATATTCCATATTCAATCAAGCTGATGGTACTTCCGTATTGGTATCTTCTCAAAACCTATCTCCACCAAATAAAGAGCATAACATACATATGCAGAACATACCAGATGAACTTCCAACTAACTATCAGTGCATCTCAAGCGAACAGTTCGCTACGCTTTGTGAATCGGTAAATGAGATGCGTACCGAAATCGATGAACTAAAAATTATTACAAAGGGATTTGGTGAAGTGCTAAGTCAAATTTTATCAAAAACAAGCAATGTTGACAAATACATAACGGACTATTTAAAAAAGGCAGATGAATCGATATCTAGAGGTTCCAATGAGGTGGCTCCGAAGGAACTGGCTGAAGAAGATTTTTCGAATTTGGAATCGAAAGAAAAGATGAAATCAACACAAGAATTGGAAGAATTTGAGCAGCTATTGCGGGATAAATGTTATGAAAATCGGTTCATTCGCTTCCTGAGAACCAAGTTTATGATGAACTCACATGAAAATGGTCAAACCTTTTCACGATGGTCATTCGGCTCTTAACGGAACCAACTCTGTTTCTTCCATATTCCTGGAAAGGTTTAAATCGCAAAGACTCACAAAATATTAGCTTCGAAGGAAAACACAATGTATTCATAGCATTTATATGTCGCATTGTACGCATGGCTGACCAGACAAAAGTTCAAACGGATGTGGACAAAATGTTCGAGAATTTGCTGCGTTTTAAAAAAGTCAATAATGTTCGTGAAATTTCTCGAACAAAACCTGCAAAGAAACCGTCTTCACGCAGCCGCCCAAAAGCAATGCAATATAAACATCCAGGGGGAGCAGATGAAATAATCGACGAAGATGAAGGCGAAAAAGAAAACCATTCAAATCATTCTATTTTTTAAATGAAAAATGTACATATTATTCCTTTAAGTTAATTTATTACAAATGAAGTTTATAATTACATAATTAATTTCGCAATTCCTAATAAATAATGTCAAATAAAAAACAATCTACTGTTTATCCTTGATAGTGTGAAGCAAAGGAATGAAAACAGATTTTTTTGAATCATATTCGACTCTTACAAGTTTGCAATAAACGTCAGATAATGATAAGAAGATAGGTGGTTCCATTAGACAATCGGACTCATAAATATTAAGTTCAGAAGAACGAAGTGGGTATTCAAAATAATCGCTAATGTTTGATAAAGTGGAACCATAGAAATACAGATCAGAATTTTCCGCAGATGTCTTTATGATATACTTGACACATACTATTTTGAACGATTTACTTAAAAACCATCTATTTTCATTTTGGGTAGTATTCAATTTATATGATGGTAATTGTACTTGGTTATATATGGTTGCTTTTTGTGCGAATAGAAATGAAACTAACGCAGTATCATTGTTATCAAAGTGTTCAATTTCATATTTAACTGCAAAAATTGGATGTTTCTTTGAGAAAACGTTGTTAAGTATACCCGAACTTTGACGTTCAGAAATTCTTCGAGCTACTTGACTTAAAGGTGTTCTACCAATTCGAAGTAATCTTTTAATATAGAACAATTTCGATTCAAACGCATATGCAGAAAATGTGTCAAGTGGTCCGAATTTCCGAACGTCATTTACAACATGACAAAGATTATGCAAGTTACTTGAAAAATGATCTATCCCATACAACGCTTTAAAATTAATCAAAAAATCGTTAAACATAGCCTCCCCTACTTTATAATTATCTTCGCACTGATCATGCCTCATACAAATGACAACTGCACAATAAAAAAGCAGAAAATGTTGTCCAATTTTCGGGTCATCAAAAAATTTCTTCACAACTACGATGCTCAGATATAACAGAAAAGTTCGATATTCAGTCCCCTTCCAATGTGCCAAATCACTTAAGCCACGAACTGGTCTATCAAACTCCTTTGGCAACTTGCACCTCTCAAGAAAGGATGAAACTTCATTAGATTGATGAATACTCCAACGCGCTTTGTGGTTATTTAAATTTCCTGTCCTCCAACCATTTAGAAAACGTTTTGTTATGCCTGTAAATGAAAGACTTAATAATGTTATAGTACTTAATATTGACTTTTTTTCATATACCCAAGTCTATTAAATGAAGGCTATCTGCAATAGGGAAGTCCTCAACCATATCGATTGGCAGTTCTCTTAGAACTGTACTCAATTTGCAATGATCAGCGTATTTTCCAGACCGAAATTGATCATCAGTTCGCAGGGCAGCGCTAGTATCAGTATATATCATTGTTCTCGCAGTATGGGAGTATTTGCCTTTTGTTTTACACTTAAGGCATCCATAGTATCCATTGCTACCAATTACACCTTAAATTATAGTAAAATCTGTACATTTGAACATTTGAAGATAAAAATCAATTATACCTTTTAAATAATGACGCGCTGGTTTATCGCATATAAAGCAACGAATTTGAACAGCAACATTCTTTCCATTTACTGTGAGGCCACTTTTTTTATGAATTGAATTGAATTCATTTACAAATGGCCTCATAAACCAATTGACATCCTTGGGTTTGCCTATAAAATTAAAAAATTTTGTAGATATGAGTTGATATTTATTTCATATAGAAATTATGTAAAATCTTACCTTTCCCATAATAAATTCCAACAACCATCGGTGAAATTTCTTTTTGATTATGAATGTTTACTAAAATCGGCCAGAACTCAAATCGAGAACTCCTAAATAGTGGCAATCCGTCGACGTTTATATTTATTTGAATTATAGTGTCTCGTTGCACATTACCTAGGCAATTTTTTAGTGCGTTTTCTAACCCGTAGTGCCAATACAAACCACCAAATTCATCTGCAACAATCTCACATTTATTTCTAGGTGTAGCCAAAACTGTTCTGGAATCTTTTGGTAATGCAAGCTGTGGTAAATTGGTGTTCATTAATTTAAGGAGAGCATTCAATGCATTTTGTTTAATCAAAAATTTGGCACTCCATTCTCTTATTTCTTGAATGATTAGGGATCTGCTTTCCTCAGCTTTTATCTCCATATTCAGCTCTGGGAAGCTGGTTACGTCAAGTTCTGTTTCCCAGTTGTTATTTTCGCTTTCAGTTTCATAGATTTGCATTTCTTGTCTGACAGAGTTTTGATTATTTTTTTTTAAATGTTGACTGGTAAACTGATCGCTACTATGATTTGAATTATTCTTTTGACTGCGTATTTCTTTGGAATGAGGCACGTGTTTGTTTCGCGAATTTACAATAGAAGGCGAAACCATTGCCTTCACCAGTTCTCTCCTTTTTCTTCTTTCATTGCCGTTTGATTTTAATTTTTTCCATGAAGAAAAATTTAACTTAATTTGTTTATTTTTTTTATTTTCCATATCTGGTTAAAAATAATTCCAATAATTGACGTGATTCACGACGACTGAAGTTAAATTCCAAATGACATTAGAATTGCTGTCATATAATGCAACATATTTATAATTGTAGAAACTCTATTATAACATTACTTGACACTTTAATATTTCTTTTAAATTTTTTTTGACTGAATTGCAACAATATTCCAGATGACTTGTAAATATACGATTCATTGTAAAAACATATAAAAAACGTAGCAATGACTTTCCTTTCTTTGTTTGTATAAAATTCTGTAAACGTAATTGTTACATATTTAAAACTTTACGACTTTTGATCGTAATTAAGTTACTTCGTTGTTTATATTCTGTTATACAAAAGTTTTAATGACTTTTTAGTTAGAAGTACCCAAAATTGAAATTTACTAAACTTAACTGCAATATATTACCAACCTTTTAAAAACTCTAACTTACGAACTTTTATGAAACTATTTTCAAACATCCCCCCTTTTTGTGAACAAGTTTAAAACTTTAAAAAACCTATTTATAACATTTCGAATGACAAAGTTACAAATAGTCCCCCGTGAACATAAATACAACTGATATAGAACGGATTTCGTTACAAATTACTTTAATATAACAGAAATACAATCAAAGTTTTGTTGCAAATCACAATCTGTGCTATTCGGGGCAGGCCCCTTTGGAGTCGGGATTATCAAATGCCCCAACACCCCATGTTGAGAGTGCCACTGAACTACGACCAGAGAACGGTGGTAGATCAGCGGTTACAATTTCGCTTCCGACAGTAAATTCACGCACTGAACCTGTGGTGCATTCCGTAAACATGTCACGTAGCTCTAATGTCGACAATTTTCTTTCACAACTGGGTAATTTAAGCCTGAATGATGCGACCCATCGGCCAGATGTTAATATGCATTCTCCCTCCTCATCGAATGCGTCAACTAGATTTCCTAATTATCATAAATGGGGAATACAATTTGATAATAAGAAGATGTCGGTCGACGATTTTTTGTTCCGTCTGGGAAGAGTGAAGGAGAGTTACAATGTCTCTTGGAGTGATATTGTACTCAACTTCCACCATTTCGTTTCCGGACAAGTCGAAGTGTGGTTCTGGATGTTTCTTAAAAGCAATCCATCAGCTACCTGGACAACACTTCGCACTGCTTTAGTTGAGCAATATCGTAGCCTGGAAACAGACTCTGAACTGTCCAGAAAAATGTCCGATCGCAAGCAATTACCTAACGAAAGTTTCGATGAATTTTATACCGACATCATTCAGCTAAATTCCAAGTTACGCATTCCTAAACCGAACAGAGAGATTATCGAACTAATAAAGCAGAATGTTCGACGTAGAATCGGAGAGCTGCTCATAACTTTTAGTACACACAGTATTCCCGAAATGGTATACGTTTGCAGGACTATTGAAAAGTACCTCAATGGGCATGAAATACCCAGAAAAAATAGATTCCAACCGGCTTTTCCGTTAGGTCGGCGTAACATAAGTGAGCTAGAAACTTCTGATGAACAACCATCAGCTTCTATACAGGCTCAAGTTGATGCGGTAGATTATCACCGCAGAGAATCCACAAGACTGGCATGTTGGAATTGTAAGTTAATTGGCCATACCTTTTATGATTGCCCTGATCCGAGACGTATACTATTTTGTTTCAAGTGTGGGCGTGAAAATACCACAACCCCCAATTGTACTAATTGTTCGGGAAACCGCTCAAGGAGCAATCCTCAAACCGGGGAGAATTGCTCAAGACGGGTGAACCCGGAAGCTTAGATAACCTAATGAATGACCAACCAAAAATTACGCTGCTCAGGCGATCCTCAGACTTACCAACTCCAAGTGTTCAACATACAGAAACCCCTAACGTAAAATTCAGTCCTCCAAGAAAATCTCTGCACGAACGCCAAGTCGAATACTATAACGCAAGGAAGAGAATATTTGCTAGTAATCTCCCATCTAAGAAGATACTCAAACTTCGAAATCGTTTCAAAGAAAAGAAAAATCGTCACTGGTCAATAGCTTCGACTACCTTGACTATTGCATCAGATGATCCTCGTCCTTATGTACCTGTCAAAATATTTGATAAAAATTGGTTGGGTTTACTTGATAGCGGCGCTTGCATTAGTTGCCTTGGTATGGGAGCTCTTGAATACTTGCGAGACAAAGACATACCTTTCAAGAACTTCTCATCTATCGTCACGACCGCTGGCGGTGAAAATCAGGCCATAGTTGGTATAATAACGGCAATAATCTCTTTTAGAGATCGTATCGAAAACATTGATCTTTTTATAGTACCATCACTGACGCAGAAATTGTATCTAGGCATTGACTTCTGGAAGAAATTTCGAATAGCTCCAGAAATCATTGCGGATATAACTTTCAAAATGGAATCTTCCAATTCGGATGTTCTTTCGAATGAGCGCGTGTTATCAGCGGAAGAATCCCTTGAACTTAGGAATGCGATTAGCTTGTTTCCTTCTTTCTCTAGTGTTGGACTGGGAAGAACCGGATTGGTCGAACACACCATCGATACTGGGGATGCGGCGCCTATTAAACAGCGTCATTATCCCATATCTCCGGCGGTACAAACTCTCATGTATGCGGAATTGGATCGGATGCTTGATATGGGAATCATAGAAGAGAGTTCTAGTGCATGGAGCTCGCCAGTCGTGCTCGTGCGAAAACCGGGGAAAAATCGCCTATGCCTAGACTCGCGGAAAGTGAACCAAGTTACCAAAAAGGATGCTTATCCACCTCCGCATATAGAGGGGCTGCTAGGGCGGCTTTCAGATACACACTATATTTCCGGTGTGGATCTGAAGGATGCCTTCTGGCAGATACCGCTGGAGCAAAGTTCAAGGGAGAAGACTGCTTTTACCGTCCCCGGTAGACCATTATACCAATACAAGGTAATGCCCTTTGGCCTGTGCAATGCACCTCAGCGCATGTGCAGGCTAATGGACAAGGTTGTGCCGCACGAACTGAAGGATCAAGTATTTGTTTACCTCGATGATTTACTCATCATATCGCGTACATTTAAGGAGCATATCCGAATTCTAAAAATCATCGCGAGACGGTTGTTCGAGGCTGGCTTAACGATAAATGTTGAGAAGTCGAAATTTTGCTATAAAGAGCTCCAGTATCTTGGGTTTATAGTGGGAGAGGGATGTCTAAAGGCAGACCCGGCGAAAATTGCTGCTATTGACACTTTTCCTGTACCAAAACTTGCTCGCCAAGTTCGGAGATTTCTCGGAATGGCAGGTTGGTACCGGAGATTTGTCCAAGACTTCTCATCCCTGGCCACACCAATATCAGATACATTGAAGAAGGGTGTAAAATTTTGTTTCAATGAAAAAGCTATTGAGTCCTTTAACGCCATAAAATCGAAATTGACTTCAGCACCCGTCCTTGTAAATCCCAATTTTAACAAAGAATTTATAATACTTTGCGATGCGTCGGCAACAGGCATCGGTTGTGTTCTATGTCAGGAGGATGAGACCGGGGCTGAGCGTCCAATTTATTTTTACTCCCAAAAACTTAATTCTGCTCAAAAGAACTACACCGTTACTGAGCGTGAGTGCTTGGCTGCGGTAAAAGGAATCCAAAAGTTTAGGCCGTATATGGAGGGACATAAGTTCAAGGTAATTACTGACCACGCTAGTTTGAAGTGGTTGATGAGTCTGAAGGATCCGACCGGACGTTTAGCGCGTTGGAGTTTAAAACTACAGGGATATACTCTTGATATTGAACACCGTAAGGGTACCCTTAACGTTGTACCTGATGCGCTTTCACGAGTGCATGAGGTGGATTCTTTGGAACCGGGTTTTTCAATATCAATGGATCCCACCGACGTACTTCACGTTGATCTGGGTGATCCGAGTTTTAAATCGGACGAGTACCAAAAGATCATTGAACACGTCGGAAATAATAAAAATCAGCTACCTGACCTTCAAGTCTCGAACAATTTCGTGTATAAGAAGGTCAGACATTGCACAGGCAATCCAATCCAAGATGATTTGGTTTGGAAATTATGGATACCTAACGCGCTGACAGAACGGCTGATCTTTCTGGCTCATTGTCCACCTAGAGCGGCGCATGGCGGTATAACGAAGACCCTGTATAGGTTGCGTCAGCAATGCTTTTGGCCCAACATGGCTACCCAGGTAAAGAAGTTCATTGGAAACTGTCAGGTATGCAAGACTACAAAAGCACCCAATACTACCTTGCGAGCCGAAATGGGAAAATCGTTCGTTGTTGACAGACCATTTCAGCACCTATACATCGATTTTCTTGGTCCGTACCCTCGTTCCAGAAGTGGAAATACTCAAATAGCCATTATTCTTGACCAATTGACAAAATTTGTTTTAATAAAAGCTGAGAGAAAAGCCAATTCTCAAACAATTTTAGACTTTCTGCGTGACGATGTTTTTTATATATTTGGTGTTGCGGAAAGTATCCTGTCCGACAATGGTTCCCAATTCATAAGTCGGGAATTTTCTAAGATGGTTGATGCTTTCGGAATTAAACATTACCGTACCGCAGTATATTCCCCGCAGGCAAATGCCAGCGAACGGGTCAATAGGTCTATCTTGGCTGCGATTCGTTCGTACATAGACCCCCGACAAAGCAATTGGGACGCAAATCTCTCTGCTATTGCATGTGCCTTACGCACCACTGTTCATTCGGCTATCGGCATGTCGCCATATGAAGCCTTATTTGGCCAACGTATGATTGAGCACGGAACTGATTACAAGCTTGTTCAAGAGCTAAATTGTTTGAATAATTCCGAACTGCAATGGATTCCAAAACCCCTGAAAATGAATATTCTTCATTCATATCTGAAGGAGTCATTAGAGCAAGCACATGAATTATACGAAAAGGTATATAACACAAGAAGCAGGATCATAGCATTCCAGGTTGGCGAAGAAGTTTACAAACGTAATTTTATTTTAAGTGATGCGTCTAAACATCTGAATGCAAAATTGTGTCCAAAGTTTGTAAAAGTAAAGGTCCTCAAAATCATTGGCAACAATCTTTATGAAGTATTAGATGCGAAAGGAAACAAATCAGTCTGTCACTCCAAGGATTTGAAAAGATAAAACTTTGAAAGTAATATTTTTTTTGCACGAATTCTAAAAAAAAAAAAAAAAAACATATTTCATATCATACCCGGCTATTTCAGCCTGTGCATGAGACATTTTGTAATATAACTTAAATCATGCGCAAACAATTATTAATATCCGTATTTGTTTTTTTTCTTATCTCATTTACTCGGTTGCCCTTATAAATGTGATAAGCTTTGTAGGAAACTCGGCTTTAGAAAGTTCACTATTTTTTTATGTATTTAATTTCTCTACGTAGGTTTTATATGAGCTCTATAGGAAAATATTCTGACGTGTATTATCACTGCAAACCATAAGTGTTATATTTACTAGACACTTATCGGATATAAAAACCCTGTATTTTTTTTTCTTCCCATTTGTTTGTCCTATCCAAGAACCACTTCAATACCTAAATTCCTAAATATCACCCGAGGGTGTGGCTTGACAATATATGCTCCAGATATAGCGCGTAAATGGGTCAAGAGCATAAGAGGAGCGAAATTGTCATTGTGCTATTTTCTCTGAAAATGATTACTGATCTTGAAGCAGAAAATCAGGCCACTCGTATGTACGTTGGGAAAACGGATGTCAAAGCGTTTCTTGTGGTCGCGTGATTTGGAAAAAAAACGCTTTTCATGTGCAAAGTAGGAGGGTATATAACGAAGGGACAGCGATTGGGAGTCAGTCAGTGCTTGGTGTTGGAAAAGCAAGGTTTCACCGAATAAAGAATTCGAAGATAGACTTTCACGCGCGTTCGTTACCAAATTTTACAACGTTTGTACAGTATGTACAGTCCATCAGTTTGATATAGTCCCAAAAAGTTAATTCGTTATCGAAAATTAATGGAAAGTGGACTAAAAGTTTGAATCTCGGCACTACGAAGTGAAGCGTTTGTGTTAAATCTGCCTAAATTGTGTCATAAGTGCAGTACATCGATGAATTTTCAGGGAGCAGTTACTATTAGCATACCCCTAGAATCCCTTAAGTGCTCTGCAGCCAAAAAGAGCTAAGATCATTTCCCACCACTAACTTGATCTATCGGCATATGGCATATCAAATTGTGTGTAAAGAATTGGATTTGATTATCTCTCAGCTTCCCCGTCAAAGTGTTTCGTTATACAAGTCACCGCAAAGAGCGTCTTAAATATTCACCACGCGTCCCGTCTGCCCCCTTTTGGGGTCCCTAACCAAAACTCACCACCAATAGCACATGTGTAAACTCAACCAACTCGCCCTACATAAGCTTTGTCCTACAGCTGACACTATCAGTGATAGCAAAAAAAAAAAACATTCGACATCGTGTGAAAGTTTGAACCAGTTTTTTTTTCCCGCCTGTCTTACACCATCAAACGGTCGCCTAACAAACACCTGCAGTCCGAGTCTCACCGCAAGTAGACAATCTCATACATGCAACTCCGACAGCCAACCCATGCACCGAAGATAACACCAGCTCTACCTTCATACCAGCGACCACAGCACAGCAGGCGACAACAGCGCAAGGACCACATCATCTCCAGTTTATGTTTGTCAATGTCATCCCCTTTTTTTTTATTCCCCCCCTTTTTTAATTCCCTTCAGTTCAACCCATAATATAACAAGATCTAATGTAATATAAAACAAAGAAGTTATAAAAGTATACAGACTCACTATCAAAAGCATACAATCTCATTCATCCAAACGTTCACATTAAAATATTTTTTTTCGCGGTTATTAGACATAACAGGTACCAAAGTATCGAATTTAGTGATACTCTATAACAAATGATCATCCCAAGAAGCTGTGCACAGAGGCGACCGGAATCATCGATTTTTTTTCTTTCCGTGGGTAAGTCATGGCAAATATTACTGCGCCTTTACATATATTTAATCTGAACGTTATCAATTTTATTTAATAAATGTCAGTAATAATAATCCGTAAATAAATTGAATTTATGTATACGAATTTATATATATAAAAAAAAAAAAAAAATTTTAATAACAAAAAACCAGCATCAGTATCTAATTTGTACACTGGATAGCTATTATGTTTTATATGCATTGCATTTCACTTTCTCCTGGTTTGAATACATATTATTTGCAGTTTGATTTTTTTTTCTTGGTTTGTTAATTTTTTTTTGTATGAGTGATAATACACGCCAGAATATAGTATACATGGTTTTTTTTCCCTCCTTCAGTATACATAGTATTGGAAAATGATACCTTACAATAATTGCATTTGTTCATAAGTATTTTTTTTTATTCAAACTATTTTTAATAAATTACGAATTGAATTCCAATTTTCTTTCGGTGTAATTATTTGTTTTTGTAAGTAAATATGGTTTCGGAATGAAATCGATGAAATCTACTACAACAGGTAACGATTTTTTTTTTCGGGTTAGATACTATGTACTTGTAGGTTGATTCGGTCGGATGTGAAGGGGGAATTAAGGATGTAACTACAGCATGTCATAGATATAGGTTGGCATTAGGGGTTACTACCAATTGGAGGTACTGTAGTGACCAAGGTGTATTTTGGCAGAAGGGCTCCTTTTTTTCCTTTTTTTTGCCGAATGCTAGGGGTGGGTTTATACTCAGGAGGCACCAACATCTATGCTCTCCAATAAGATGCGCGAAGGGGAAAAAAAAAATGTCGAACTACTTCGGGTTCAACTTCTTAAGTTAACAATATTTTCCGTCGAATAACACCATTGATTAGGCCTGAAAAAAAAAATTCGTAACACTGTCCCTTTTCCCTGCAGCAAGATCCCACCCATCCGACGAGCTTTATGCTAGCAGGCCTATCGCTGTTAAGGGATGGGACACCCCTTTCACACTCCTGCCCGGATGGCCTGAATGCCCTGTAACATTCAGTCTTAACGGTAGATTAGGGTTTGATAGGGTGAGTTGGAAGGATTGAAGAAAGAGAAGAATTTGCATATTGGGTAATAACACATTTACAGCTTTGGTCCGGTTTGCACCGATGCTTGTGTTGACGACTTTTTGCGAAGTGGTGATGGCTCTTATTCATTTCAATTGTAAGCTTCCATCTCAAACTCCACAACAGCAAGGGAGGAAACGTTACAAACGGTCGCACACTTTCAATGACTATTAAAACCAAGACACGTTCTTCATTGCTGTACGGCACTCGGACATTAATTTTTCCCTTTACACTGATCGATTCTCCTGTAACTGTAATAAATTGATCTTCAGTATTACATAATTCTAAATAGGAAAATTTATTTTCATAATCTACATAACTTATCAATGACGAACAAGCTCCCGTATCAATCTCCATCACCAACTTCAGCCCTTCCACCTCAACCGTTTCCAATTCACCGCTCGACTAGACCGCGTTAATGGCCTGTATTACATTGACTTTCTTCCTCGCCTTAGTACAGACCACCGATGTGTGCCCTTTCATGCTGCAATTGAAACATGTCCATTCAACTGTTGGACAATCTTTTGGATCGTGATAACGACCGCACCGAAAGCACTTTTCATTCCTCCTGACTCCCATATTACCAGACCTTGATTGATGGTTTTGCCTACCACCGGTGTTGTATGAATTCGACCTTTTATTTTGACCTTGACCATGCTGACAATTTTTGGTGTTTGGCTTAAAGTTAACTTCGCGTACAGCAAATTCAGGAAATGGACCCTGATGAAGCGCTTTGGACTCTTTTTGTGACATCTCCATCGTTAACGCTAGATTACATGCTTTTTCGAAGTTTAATGATTCATCGTTTAATAGAGCACGATGAATCAATGAAGCGATCGACTAGCGCATCATCAATTGCATTCGATTTTAAATTAACTTGGATAATTGGCTTTGGTTTCACCCAATTATCACAGCATTTGACAGTACCGGTGAGCTCAATTGCTTCGATTATTTTAAGATAATCTCCAAACCCACATGTTTGAGCCAGAGCCTTGAGCCGAATTATGAACTCCGTTATTGACTCTCCATCCCGTTTTAATGCCTTATAAAATTTATACCGCTCTGCTCTAATATTTAAACGTGGCGCGAAATGCCGTTTTAGCACTTCGATTAATTCATCGTATTTCATCGCCGCGGGGTCTTTTGGCTGTACTATAGATTTAAGCACTTTAAATGAATTTTTGCCAATCAAACTTAGTAATATTAATGGTTTCCTTTCTTCCTTCATTAATCGTGAAATAAATTCGCAGACGATCTTCGTATGATTCAAAATCATCTCCGGGCTCAAATTCTTCTAATTTACCGATTAAATGGTGTGCCATTTCCAATAATTATATATATTTTTTTTTTTTTTTTCCTCGTCGCCAAGTTATTGTATATGCTGGTTGCTACGCGTGAATCAAACACCGTGACCTGTTGACTTCAAATGCTATTTATTAACTAACTCTTATATGCTATGAACATTATCTTACAGGCTAACAATATAATCACTCAAGTGATGCTGAGGAAAGAGAGTTGCATGATTCTCTCAAATAGTTATTGTATAAGAGTGTTGTTAGAGAAATACAGTACAGTTGTATAGAGCTTGTATAAACTAAACGGACTTGGACTTGGACGTTGTTTAGAGCCTGTATAGAGGTAGAATAGTCGAAATGTCATTTTGACTTAAAAAATTTGTCACTCAAATCAATCAAAAATAAATTGGATAGATTGTATCGACGCTTGTTTTGTTTTCAATTTCAAGGATTCTGCAAGTATTATCGAAAGGAAATATGTGCAGATATGAGATATTTTAAGCTGTTTTAAAAATTTGTTTTAATTTCATAAGACTGCCGTTTCATGGAGTCCCAAATCTCCCATCTTTTTCTTTTTACTTTTCCATTTTTTATTTCTATTTCTATTTGAATTTGCATTTCTCACAAGCTGCTTAGGTTTTTTTTATCTTTTCGGACAAATAAATGTAATAGATTTCTGGTTTTCAGTACTTTTTTTGACACAAGCCCTCTATAACTAGTATACATGGAAAAATGTTTTATAAATAAGAATTTTTGGAAGGGTGTATAAGGGCTGTATAAATACTTATACACTGCATAACAATACAGGGGGTCAATTCTCGTTCTGTGAAAAAGTGAAACGAAAATGTTTTCACCCTTTCACAGCAATTTCAATTCTCGTTCTACGAAAATGTGAAACCAAACTTCAAAAATTTTCAAATGAATAATTTTTTTTCACGTTCTCATTTGCAAGTGAATGTTTTTAGTGAGAGTTTGAAAATTGAGAACCTGATATCATACAACACAGTATACGATACTAAACTCACCACGATATTTTCACTTATAGAACGAGAATCGCTTTTTAGTACTGAGTGAATCGAAAAAATGAAAGGAATGTGTGAGAGCGAATGTGAAAACGATTTATTCGATTCACTCTTTCACAGAACGAGAATTGACCCCCAGGTGTATAGGCGTGTTTAGCAAATTCTAATAAATAAGGCTGATCATCTATATTGCGAACACTTTTTTCAACTATTTGCATTATGGCAAACCAAAATTCAGAATTGAGTTCACTAATTTTTAACAATAAACGGAAAAAAGTGTTGCCAAAAGATAAATATTTGTCAATGCCAAAAACTGACAGACTTCAGGGCAACATTTTGCGTTTGATATAGAAACCGAATTTTCAGGGTTCTGCAGGGTTTTTGACAGGCGTTCAAATTAGCTGACATTTCTCAGTGCGCACTAGTGCTAGCCACATCAAACAAACCTTTTATTTAATTTTTAAAACAGTTTTATTCCGAAACTAATAATAATTAATTTCTATTATTTCATTTAGCTTCTCGCCAGCTATCCGGCCAGTATGCTTATGGCAAGGACCTACAGATGTTCGTTTCATTGAAGGCAGAAATGGCATTGTTGTTGGCTGGGGTGAGGATGAAGCACACACAGGCGTGTTCTCAATTCCAAAGTTGGTACGTGCAACAATTGTCTCCGAGTTGACTTGTATACGATCGAATGAGAAACTCTACTATCTAACGTCAAATCGAACACTGTGCGCTGGCAATAGGGACGGAAGCGGCCCTTGTACAGGCGACTCAGGTAGCGGTCTGATGATGCGAAAAAAAAAAAAATGGATGCTAAGGGGAACAGTATCAGCTACCCTATTAAGTCGTGCACAGCAATGTGATTTAGAAGAGTATGTGGTGTACGCTGACATTGCGAAATTTATAGACTGGATTAAGTCAAATATGTTGCTTTAACAAAGTGTTATTTAATTACATACCCCCTTATTAATAAACGCTGCGTAAAAGTTATCAACTCAAATTTTTGTATGCTATCTGATGTTTACTAACTAACTGACTTGTGCACATTTGTTTATTAATACGGGGGATAGTTTTTAAGGATTTGTTTAAAAAAGATTGAAAATAAAAAATGTGTCATTATAAAATGACAGCTGGATACAATAATTAACGTGTTTTTAACTACTCAGTGCCGGAAATGGATTTCCTGTTCTATGTACTTGACGAAAGATGTGTGCCCTCTAACTTTTGTGCAATGGCTTAAAATAATCTCACCGCCACGTTGAAAATTATATATATTTATAATTGTTAAAGTAGTCAGCAAACATGATATAGAAAATAAAGTGTATATTTAAATATAAATACGAAGTACTTATAGGTATATTATTTAGTAAACAAAGATACTGAGGCGATAACATCAGCGGCTATGTAAATGGATTAGTTTAACAATTTGAACACGCCGCGCTGTTGCTGTCACTTTTATAGAAGTTTATATTTATTATTGGTATTCTATATATTATTTACATGTTGGTATTTGTTTATAATTTATACTCTATTCGGGAGTTTAAACGTGGTGATAAGTGGTATTATACGCCTTATTTATTAGAATTCGCAAAACGCGCCTAAACAACTGTATAGTTATGCATTGTTTAAGTATTTATACAGCCTTTATACACCCTTCCAAAAATTCTTATTTGTAAAACCTTTTTCCATGCATACTAGTTATACAAGGCTTGCGTCAAAAAGGTACTAGAAAGGGGGAAATCTATTACATTTATCTGTCGGAAAATAAAAATAAAAAAAAACAAGTAAAAGTGTTATCAATGGCCTGGCCGATGTTTTGATACCCTCCACTGCATACAAGTCATGCAAAATACCAGAACTACTTGACCGACATAGCCCATTTTTAATACCAACCTAACGACGATAGAAGAAGTCCTTTCACAAAACTTCATTCACCTAGGTTGATTCTTTTGGACGCTATCGTGTTTTCAACGGAAAGAGGGACACATGGGTCTAATATTGGTTTTGTATAGGAGGTACCAGAACTACTTGACCGACATAGCCCATTTTCAATACCAACCTGACGCCGATAAAAAGAAGTGATTTCACCAAATTTCATTCACCTACGTCGATTACTTTGGGCGGTTTCGTGCTTTCAACAGACAGAGAGGCATGGGTCCAATATTGGTTTTGTATGGGAGGTACCAGAACTACTTGACCGACATAGCCCATTTTCAATACCAACCTGACGCCGATAAAAAGAAGTGATTTCACCAAATTTCATTCACCTACGTCGATTACTTTGGGCGCTATCGTGCTTTCAACAGACAGAGAGGCATGGGTCCAATATTGGTTTTGTATGGGAGGTACCAGAACTACTTGACCGACATAGCCCATTTTCAATACCAACCTGACACCGATAAAAAGAAGTGATTTCACCAAATTTCATTCACCTACGTCGATTACTTTGGGCGCCATCGTGCTTTCAACAGACGGAGAGACATATGGGTCCAATATTGGTTTTGTATAGGAGGTACCAGAACTACTTGACCGACATAGCCCATTTTCAATACCAACCTGACGCCGATAAAAAGAAGTGATTTCACCAAATTTCATTCACCTACGTCGATTACTTTGGGCGGTTTCGTGCTTTCAACAGACAGAGAGGCATGGGTCCAATATTGGTTTTGTATGGGAGGTACCAGAATTACTTGACCGACATAGCCCATTTTCAATACCAACCTGACGCCGATAAAAAGAAGTGATTTCACCAAATTTCATTCACCTACGTCGATTACTTTGGGCGCCATCGTGCTTTCAACAGACGGAGAGACATATGGGTCCAATATTGGTTTTGTATGGGAGGTACCAGAACTACTTGACCGACATAGCCCATTTTCAATACCAACCTGACGCCGATAAAAAGAAGTGATTTCACCAAATTTCATTCACCTACGTCGATTACTTTGGGCGCTATCGTGCTTTCAACAGACAGAGAGGCATGGGTCCAATATTGGTTTTGTATGGGAGGTACCAGAACTACTTGACCGACATAGCCCATTTTCAATACCAACCTGACGCCGATAAAAAGAAGTGATTTCACCAAATTTCATTCACCTACGTCGATAACTTTGGGCGCCATCGTGCTTTCAACAGACAGAGAGACATATGGGTCCAATATTGGTTTTGTGTGGGAGGTACCAGAACTACTTGACCGACATAGCCCATTTTCAATACCAACCTGACGCCGATAAAAAGAAGTCTTTTCACCAAATTTCATTCACCTACGTCAATTACTTTGGGCGCTATCGTGCTTTCAACAGACAGACAGACAGACAGACAGACAGACAGACAGACAGACAGACGGACATGGCTAAATCGATTCAGAATGTGATCCTGATTCAGAATATATATACTTTATGAGGTCTCCGGTGACTCCTTCTTTGCGTTACAAATGTATTGGCAAAGTGAATATACCTTCCTCTGGAGGGTATAATAAGCAGCTTGTAAAAAATGCAAATTCAAATACAAATAGGAATTAAAAAATGGAAAAGTAAAAAGAAAAAAGTTGGGAGATTTCGGACTCTATGAAACGGTAGTCTTATGCAAATAAAAACAAATTTTTAAAACTGTTTAAGATATCTCATATCTGCACACATTTCTTATCGAGGATACAGAATGTAGAATTGAAAATAAAAATGTCGATACAACGTATCCAATTTATTTTTGATTTCATTTAACTTTATACACTCTTTATAATACGTTTATAAATAAAGCTGACAGTATACACCTACACCTCTTTAATAACTGTAAACAGAATTAGACGATTAGAGACTCGTATTAAACAAATTCGAACACAGATCTGGGAAAATTGCTAATATTTCTTAAGCTGTACACACGGGCTAACTCTCTTCCAACTTGAAGAAAACAAGTTTAATATTTGACAGGTATTTTTCCAGAACATTGATTATTGAAGGAATGAGAAAATGATTATTGAAATCCAAAAACAAGCACTGGATAACAATTAACGTAACTTATTTTATTAGCGTTGTAATGCTCAAACTAAAATGTAATTGTCTATAATATCTGAGATCATGTCTGTCCAAATCTTCCTTGAAATGACGCAGTTCGTCAGGTTCATTTACCTAGTCTCCGTCTTGAAGTGAAGTGCTGGAGGATTTCTCTCTTAACATATCCCAGCGGAGGGTGAACTTCCTTCGCTTATGATATGCAAAGAGAAGAGCTAAGTCTTTGATACATACAAGTTTTTACGGAAGTTGAGTTGGAGTCTTGTGTAGTCAGTAGATATACGTCCTTGATGTGAACTTTCGGACCAGCATTCGGATTCTTTCAATCTAACTGCAATGCAAGCTATCTGCAATGTTTCAGATCCACTGGCAACAAATTAAGAATCATGTTAAGCGCTTCGGTCGGACTTGGTAGTAGGGGTCCTGTTCGGAACTATTTTTCAATTGCTCTATGTTCTTGTTTAAATGTTAAGTTCGTTATATATTGTTTGTTTTTGCCAAACACAAACACCATACCTTAAAGTTACTAATTCACCACACATAACATTACTAGTACTGCTTTGCTCTCGCTCTCAAATATGTTTACCGTATATTCTCTAAAATTCGAAGTTTATGTAAAAAATTGTTTAGAATTACCTACTGTATGATCTAACCCACAGTGGTCAAGATCGATTTCTCGGCCACTTGGATTTCGACCACAGAAGAGCTAAGTACCAATAAACCATTGACGCTTTGTATTGGAATTATAATTTTGTTGTTTTGCTTGGTCTCTTGGGTAATTACGTTTGCTTCGCTCAAGTGCTGGTCCTTCAGAATACCTTTCGTCAGAAAATCAATACCGCTTTGTATATTCGCAGACATCTTTTTGGTCCAAATCGAGCCGGATTTGGATATCACACAAACACATCTCTTCTGTTGTAACTAACGGAACTGCCGCTAATCGTAATCTACATCGTGCGATCATTGCCTGCTTTGACTTTGGTACTAATGTAAACTTAGTGTGCGTTAATTAAGTAAATCAATTGACTTTGGCAAGTGGTAGTAAGAACTTAATATCTGTTCACACACCCTTATTGTATGAACCTTTTGGACATTTCGAAGTACCTTATCGTTCGGGTTCGTGGAAAGATCTTTGATACTCACGTGCATTATATTATACTTGCATGAACAATTTGATCTGCATGCCCCTTAATTAGTGTGAATTTCGCATAAAAATATGGTTTATTTGTGTGACAACCGAAATTAGAATTCGCACCCAGGTTTATAAAAGTTATATACCTTTACACATACACATTTCGCACATATACCTACCTGAATAGTTCGCGTTCAAGATGAGCCAAGATCTCAGTCTTTCGGTTTTGCGTGCGATACGAGGTAATTTAAAGGGATCGCTCACGAAGTTGGGAACCTTTACGGAGAAGATTACCGAAGTCGTTACATTAGAGGCTCTCGAAGTTAAACTAGAGAAGCTTGAGGAAATGTGGGTTAGATTCGATGCTTCACAAAAACAAATGTATTGCCTAGCGAATGAGGAGGGTTATACTGACCCTGAACATGAGTTCGAGGATTTCGAATCGAAGTACCTTGTTGTAAAATCTGTCTTACTTTCTACTATTCGGGAAAGAAAGAAGCCAGAGCCGACCGCATCACCATACAACCCTACGCCTAACTCTCAAGCTCCTGCAATGCAGCAGTCGAACACATTTGCTAACTTCATCGACCAATTTCCCAAAATTCATATCGAACCCTTTTCGGGAAATTATCGTGATTGGCCTGCGTTTGGGGACATGTTTGAGAGCTCAGTTCATAACAAACCAAACTTGTCACCTACGCAAAAGTTTCATTTTTGATTGCCCATATCCCATTGTCTGACGCCACATATGAACAGGCATGGGAAAGACTGGAAAGGAGGTATTATGGGCCGCGGTACATTATCAATAGTCTTTTGGAAACGCTAATGCAACTGCCATCGCTTCAGAGTTCTAACGTGAGAACTCTTCGGAAAATATCCGACTGCGCCGATGAGGTCGTACGAGGTCTTGATTCCCTCAATTCGTTAGAAAGAGATCCATGGATGATCTTCGCGTTAATCAGCAAAGTGGATCCAGACACTCGACATGCTTGGTCAGCGGATGGCGTTGATTTGGAATACCCGACTGTAAAGCAGTTCTCACTCTTTCTCGAGCGACGTTGTGAGGCTCTTGAATCGTGTCGTGGAAACATTCGTGAATCCGTCAAGAAGCCTCCAGCTTTCAAAACTATGCACGCTTTGCCATCAAATCAGTGTCCGAAATGTTGTTCACCACACTCTCTTTCGCAATGTGAACAATTCATCGCAATGGATATAGTGACAAAGAGGGAGTTTGTCAAGTCTAAAAGACTTTGCTTTAATTGCTTGCGGGATGGTCATAACTCAGCTCGTTGCCAATCAAAGTTTCGTTGTAGAAGCTGCAACTCTCGTCATCATACGCTTGTTCATCCTCTCAAAGTCAACTCAAATAACAATTTGGTCTTGGAGAACACAGCTCAAGTGTCTGATCCAAATACACCTCCGTGTTCATCGTCATCATCGTCTCACCCAACTCATCTCCTTACAAACCATGCGATTAACTTCGCCCAGTGTGTTCCACAAACCCTGTTACCTACAGCGGTTGGTAAAGTTCGTGATAGCAAAGGACAATATCAGCTTGTTCGCTTTCTAATAGACTCTGGATCACAGGTTTCATTCGTTACCGAATCTTGTATTCAAAGACTCGGCCTTAGACGAACCAATGCTCGCATCCCAATAAGTGGGATTGGCTCTACCTGTGCTGGGACATCTAGGGGTCTAACTTCGATGGTCATTGTCTCTCGGTTTGATACAGTTAGTATTTCTGTTGATACTTTCATCTTATCAAAAATAACCTCAGTCATACCATCTGTTTCGTTCGACATAAAGGATTGGGATCATATTTCAAATTTGAACTTAGCCGATCCTTCTTTCAACCAACCAAATGCTGTAGACATTTTGCTTGGTGCGGATAAGGTATGGGAAATTCTTCAAGGTGAATTCGTTCGAGGCTCAAACGGTAAAGCAATTGCACAAAAAACTATTTTTGGCTGGGTGTTGGCTGGACAAATATACTCGGGCGTGGAACAAAGCATTCGGTCCCATCACTCGATCCTCGATATCGACGCGACTTTACAGGCCTTTTGGACAATTGAAGAAGTTGACCCAACATCAATTGTTTCAATGGAAGATAAGGCCATTGAAGAACATTTCATTCAAATCACCAGAGGGGTGAAGATGGTAGATATATCGTCAAGCTTCCCTTTAAAACGCAACCTGTTTTCGATAACACCGTCAGTGGTGCAATTTCTCGTTTGTCGGCAATGGAAAGGAAATTTTCCAAAAATAATGCTGTCGCTCAGTCGTATTCAACGTTCTTGGCAGAATACTTGTCGCTGGGGCACATGCGTAGGATACCAACATCTGAAATTTCGAAGCCTAATGTGTTCTACCTACCACATCACGCAGTTCTTAAGCCAGACAGTAACACAATGAAATTTCGTGTTGTATTCGACGGTTCGTTTAAAGACGGGCGCGGAAACTCCCTAAACGATTCATTACTGATTGGGCCACCCATCCAAAGAAATCTTTTTTCGGTATGTTTGAGATTTCGTCGACACAAATATGTGTTTACTGCAGACATAATAAAAATGTTTCGCCAAATCTGGGTATCAGAGGAGGATACGGATTTCCAAAGGATAGTCTGGCGAAAATCGGAATCAGATCCCATCGAACATCGGAACCTCTTGCGCTCCCTATCTTTCGGTACGTGTTTTACAACAGTTGCCGCATGATTATCGTGAAGAGTATCCTGTGGCAGCAGAGATACTCCTAAATGACTTTTATGTTGACGACGTCGTGTCAGGTGGAGAATCTCTCACTGACGCACTATCAAAGAAAAGGTCTTTAATCGAACTCCTTTCAAAAGGAGGTTTAAGGCTTAGCAAGTGGCAAAGCAACTGCCAAGAACTTCTGCAAAACGAAGGAGAATCCTCTCAAAATGAAATCATTTCGCTGGATACTGAGGCTGATTCTTGGGTTAAAGTACTCGGGTTGTACTGGAAACCCAAAATCGATTGTTTCGCGTTTCGTTTGAATGTAACACCCAACGAATGTGTCACAAAACGCCAAATCCTCCGCGAAGTTGCTCGGATCTTTGATCCTCTCGGTTTCCTCGCTCGATCGGTCATTCAACTAAAGATCATCTTTCAAGAGTTATGGCACCAAAAACTGGACTGGGACGATCATCTTTCCGACCGCATTGTTACACAATGGGGTAAGCATCGCCAGGAACTGCCTGAACTTACGAAGATCAATATACCACGGTGCATAGGTATAGCGGATGCATCATTCCAATTGCATGGGTTTTCCGATGCCTCGACCTCCGCTTATGCCGCAGTTATATATTCGCGTCATATCCAACCAAACGGATCAATACAAACAAACATCATCGCAGCTAAGAGTCGTGTCGCACCAATCAAACAGCTGAGTATCCCTCGCCTAGAATTGTGTGGAGCACTATTGCTTGCACGATTACTCGTAGCCGTACAAAGGTCCTTAAAAACTACATTTTCGAGTGTCTTCGCTTGGTGAGACTCTTAGGTGGTTCTCTCTTGGCTTTCGTCGCCTCCTCGTCGTTGGGACATCTTCGTCGGAAACCGAACTTCTGAGATCCTGAATACTATTCCCAGAAACAGGTGGTTTCACATCAGCTCCCAACAAAACCCGGCGGATTGTGCTTCGCGCGGTATAGCACCTTCGGCCCTAGCTCAGCATTCAATTTGGTGGACAGGTCCCCACTGGTTGCGAAAGAGTGAAGACCATTGGCCAATCGAAAACCACTTTCAGGAACACCCAGATTGCACAGAGGAGGAGAAAAAGCAAATACAACGGTCCTGTGTAGTCGTGAATATGGAGCATCCATTTCATGTACTATTTCCCCGCGTATCCTCTTGGAAGAAGCTGATACGAATCGTTGCTTTCATCTTTCGCTTTATATCAAGGAGTCGTATACTATCCCACGAAACTACACATCTACTTCGCCCTCAGGAAATTTACAGTGCTAAACGGAGACTCATCATATGGCTACAGCATATTTATTTTAACGATGACATTTTGTATTATCAGAAGCATGGTCATTTCGGTAAGAGTTCAAAAGTCGCTAATTTATTTACTTTCTTAGATGACGAGCGGATACTGCGGGTTGGAGGAAGAATTCAAGAAGCAAACGTCTCCTTCAACGTCAAACATCCAATCATCTTACCAAAAGGACACGCGATTACACAGCTCATCTTGTTTTTTTTTTAAATTTATACCCTAAATTTTTTCCCCACTCGCTTATATTGCTCTCCCCCTAGCTTTGCCGAATTAATACCTAAATCGAGCTCGGTGTAGGTTTCGATGAGGGATCTCATAAAATAATGAACTGAGAGGAACTAAACTGTGGGCAATGTAACCACAAAAAAAAAACGTCTTAATCAACCGCAACAACAAAACAAAATCGAGTCACCTTCATCCCAAACTGTTCTCGTCTTAAACAATCAGACTGAATGAACAAAAAGGTACTTATATGATGAACAACAATAAAAAAAAAGGTATTAATTAATGAAATAACAAAAAAAATAACACGCTTGATCTTAATCTAAAAACAACAAAAAAAAAATATATTGAACTTAACACTAAAATTTATTCATATTTTGTCCGTCCTTTTATTCTTTTTTTGCAGCAAACATAAAAAAGGCGTTATGCGTTAATTGCACTCGCAAGCTGCTGCCGTACTTTCCGCAGCGGAGAAATAAATTATTATTTTTTTAATCCAGCGCTTTCGGTATGTGGGCTTGAAACCAATATCGGGGATACGAATTTAAAAGTATCGGCCAATCAAAAAAAGGTTGGCGGCCACGATTTCCTGTCTTGGTTAGTGGACAATCAATGACCGCCAAATGACCTTACGCTGCGCTGGTACCTACATGCAACAAAAATTTCAAATTACTTAAAATACTTTTCTACCTTAACATCTAGACTCACTACGTATCCGTTTCTTTTTCCTTTTTTTTTGTATTTGGGTATTCCGTATTCCCCTTTGTAGCTAACACTTTTTTTAAATAAAATACTTTATAAGACACTCCGTTTTGTCACTTTTTTTATGGTATATTTTTGTCTCTTATGTTTAGGTCTTTTATTAATTTTTTTGTTTTGCACTCTTGTAATTTATTACACACTAATATAATTTACTTTTTATTTTACGTGCGTATATATTATCTTTATTTCTTTCTTTTTTCTTTGTTTCATCACTGCCACTACTGACATTTTATCGGCCTTCAGTTTTAAATTTTGCTTCCTCTTGATTTTCCCTACTTGGAATCGGACGTGGTCTTACCGACGACTATACGGACAATGCCGAGGGTTTCCTCCAACAGAAGCAACAGACCCTCGTCCGAGTTATTGGCAACAACAATCTCGAACATCCACTAACTGTGAGATTTACCACAAAATATTTCGACGGCGGATCTACCAATCAGAACCCGCCAACGATTCAAAAAAACCCGCTCCTCTCAGCATTTGAATTTTAGGTTCTAACATTCACTACGAGAAAGATTTAATGCCCACCTGAACTCCGCCTAAGATGGTGAATAGGCCCTTGTTCAGAACTGTCAAAGTCGATGCCTGAACGTCGGTGACAATCGCCTTTCTGACAGCCAATAATAATTTTTTTTTTGTTTATGTTCAGCCAGCAAACATCTAAGGACGCGCGTTTCTCTTTGTAAGTTGTTTCTTTTATTTCTTTACTTCTTTTAGGTACCTATACTAATAATTTCCTTTCTATTTCAGGCTACATAATTAATTCTGCTTTTTTGTGGTCCCTAATGGATGTCTGTGGTAGGGTAAGTCTCGTCAAACATAATTACATGTCCCATCGATAACGAATTCCTTTGTATTGCAGGTGACCATAACAGTAACTGGGCCTTAAATAGGCTAGTTGTCTTCCAACTGGACGCGCAACAAATTGGAAGCTTAGGTCATTATGCACCGTTTTATCTCAGTTGAACGGCGTGGAATATTCTCGAATTCAGAGCGTAAATGTAATGTACGGCAGCCATCTCAGCTGGGAGTTTCTACAAGGTTGACAGAAACGCAGTTGTCAAAGGCTGGCACAATCTCTTAGATTGGCAGCCTTTCTATTAAGGCTGCCGTCTTGCCCCATTTGGCAGGTCATACTATAGATTAGCACATTCGTAGTTGTCTTTTTGCAACGGTTTGTTCATGACTATCCAATGTTACATGTCTTAGGCTGCGATTACACGTGCAACTTTTCGTGGAAACAAACATTTATATCATAAAGAAGTCGTCAATGCAAAATTTGTCATGAAAAGCGGCATGTGTAATCGTAGCTTTACAACGTGGATGTGAGTCTCTTCAAGGGACGTCACTTGAATACAACTGCAATTCATGTTTTTAAATTTTTTTGCGATTATATATTTTTCCATTTGTTTCACTGGGGAATCCACTCATTCTTAAATCCAATGGAGCAAGAAAACTGCTGCAAATGTATTGGTGAAATGTTACAAAATATAGTCTTCGACTGGTGCCAGCTGGATTGTATAAATTACATAAATCTCACCTTTGAAAGTGTTTTTTTAAATGGATTCTGTCTTCAAATCGAGTAGCGAAATTTCTTTCCAGAATCACCAGAAAGTTACTTTTTTGTGCCAATGGAACGGTTTCAGGGGCAATTTTTTCCGGACGCTTAGAACGTTACATTCGATTTTTTGACAGAGAATAAAATGTTCATCTCAAACTTTTTAACATGCGTTGTTGCTTGTTGATACTCTACTTTGACGCTGTTTGGCAAAATGAAAAAACGGGGACCTTTTATACGAACAGTCAAATTACTTCTCAATTGACTAGATTCATTTGCTATCTCTCCATATAAAAGTCAATTGAAAAAGAACTATGTATGTGATAGATCTAGGTAAAACCAAACTAAAAAACATCAAGTTAGTCAGCTGTCAGACTAACTGAACTAGTTACATGTACATGCCCATTTATAAAAACGGAAAAAATGTCAAATATATGACGTTTGCAGTATTTATTTTTTCGGTTTGTTTAATTTTTGAATCAAACCCTAAATTACCTGTTAGAGAAAAATGAAGCTCTCTTCGAAATTTATTTGAAATATAATTTGACAATGAAACCAACAGAGGTGGTGAAATGATCGAATGTTTTCCCGTTTTGTTCTTGAGCTCTAGCGGCCATCTTACATCTACTTAATTTGTTTAGCTATCAAAGCAACGCGGCGACTGTGGCGTATACGTAATATTTTCGATGGATCTGTTAAGCGAACTTTGTTTACGTCTGACTTTCTTTTAAAATTCCTTTTAAATCGTTTTTTTATGTTAACCAACGTTTTATTTCGATAATAGTTTGCATATATATATATACAAATTTCGCAAATAAATTATTAGAATTGCCAAAATCTCTTGTAAATTGTGATAACACGACTGCTCTCGATCCTATTCATTTTCACCAACAAAATTTTGTTCAGCAATGAGGCTTATTTTTGGTTCCATTTATACAGCGAAATGTTCACAAATGGAGTGACAAAAATGCACCACGCAATGGTTTTCCCGTACTCAGTGAAATAGCATTCTTGTGGAAGTGCTGTTAGTGACAATTAGATGCCGCAAAATGCCACCCACGATGCGTCACATGCAACTTTTTAATGCGGATAAACATAATTTGGGCCGCAAGTTTATATGATTTCACAGCTTTACATTATTTTATGTGGGGAGATGTGAAGTTGGTAGTTCATTTATTTGTTCCTCTTTAATACAATAATTTGTATAATATGAGCTGCTTTCCTATACCTCTAAAACGCTGCCTGGTAAAAGCCCATCCTATCACTTCGCACAGATGTTTACACATTGTACTGGCTTAAGCAACCCCTCTCAAACATCTGACATAATATTCTAGGTATAATTGTCCCGAATAGGCTTCTAAAAAAAAAAAACCGCCCGATCCTTCGCTACTTTTGCTTGGGTGCACTGCTCTTTGATAGTCCCAGCGATTTGTGGATTAAAGAAGATTCACAGATCCTATCCGAATTAGTTTTTCACCTCACATATTTGCACATGATGCAAACTGCTTCCTGTAAGTAACCAAACTTTATTACTTTCTCTCACAAGTCACGTAATCAGAGACTAAAACTGATAAGACTGATGGACAATCAATATATCTTGGCTCAGGATTCAGTGTTACCATCAGCGGACACAGCAAAAAACTGACCCCACTGTGTCATTAAGGCACAATAAGCTAAAATTAATTTCGATAATCTGTGACCGAAAAACCTGCGACACACTCATTACAACCTTTTCGAAAAACACCGTATTTTGCTTCTAGAAACTGACATAAATACTAAAATTCCACACTTCCACTTGAACTGTATGTTATTCTGCATTTTTAATGACAAATTCCAGTCTCGATAGCAAATTTTCACAAGTCACAACTACAAGTTTTTTTTTATGTAAAAAAGAGCTAACACTTTTTGTAATTTAATGGCGAAACTAGAAATGGTTACCTTCTAGTAAGGCTGAATGTGAAATAATGTATTTTCATATTTTTCCCAGGAACATTTTATGCGACCCACTTCCAATAGAAATAAAAACAACAAATCTCATTCATTTAAATAAGTTTTTCTTTGCGACTTACATGTAAAAGCGACTGCAATTATATTTAAAAATAGGTTGGAAGTTCCGAGTCTCCGTGGAGATACCATTTCTTTTAAGTGTTGTACCAACGTAAGCTACTTCCACTGATTGAAACTACTGACTGAGCGTTTTATATTCCATGGGTGCGCTTAAATTATTAAATTATCAACGTTTTAATGTAGCGATTTTAATTAATCTTGCCCTTGATGGACTTAGACATGCAAAGGGGGGAAATAATCCCATATTCTTATAGGAATTTAAAAACATTCAATATAAAACATTTGTTGGTAGGTGGTCTTATTGTTTTTACTTAAAAAGCTTTATAGGGTATATTGTGGGGTGTTATAAATAAATGTCAAATTTGCAGAGCGGTTTGAAGCTTTTAAGAAAGAGCTAAAATTACAAAAAATAATGTAAACAAATTTTGGAAATTAATTAATTAAATTTAAATTTGTAACTCGAAACTGGTTAGGGATTCCAGTCAAAAACTGGTTAAGCTAAGTACAAACGGTTATCCTCAGATCTTAAGTAAGCGACCCGCTTCGGTTTCACACAATACACAGGTCCATTCGCGTACTTTCCCGAGCCAAGCAGTAAAAATCTGTCAAATCCAAAAATAGATCAAAACTCTCCCAGAGAGCGGAAAATATTCTCAAGAGTACCTATGTGGACTTCGAACTAGTTTGAGCCACTTACATCTTTGACATCTAATCAACATCGCAAATAAATATAGACTTACCTTTTCGCAACATATAAAATACTCTGGTAGAACATTCGACCACCAACGAATTTTAATTTCACAATTTTTTTTTGTGCAATTAATTTTGAAGACGGATTTTGAATTTGTTTCTTGTCAACTTTGTGCATTTGACATATTTATCAGTGCTTGCCGGTTGAAATTCACTGCGGTGTTTCGAGCCAAGAGAGAAACCGCGCGTTACTCGTTATTTTGCTAATTTTCTCTTTTTCTGTCATTTTTGATGAGAACGTGTATAGACTATGTGCGATTGCGATCAATTCATATCGATGGCGTTTGATTAAAACCGATTACGGGAATGAACGTAATACACTTTACATAACGTTGCTCGTATCCAAATCTAAGCTAAGAAATGTTCGTCATATCAATAGCTTTCAAAGAGGAGTACCAAATCGGTTGTTTTATTAAATTATATACTCCATCCTTGTGGGAATAGTGGAAATTATGACACAATGGTTGCGGTTGCTTGTAAATTAAAATTATTATTAAATTTCTCCACGAAAATCTCAAAAAAAACAAAAAGATTTTACATCCGAACTCCGATATCACAGCATTTTTTGGAGAGCAGTGAAAATTTCGCTTCACAGATGAATGCACCATAAAGCTAATTATCCTACTCGCGCTAAATTTTAGCGTCCCTAGTCTCCACTTCGTTTCTCCACACCAAAGATAAATGCTCGCTAAATTATTATTAAACATCATATAGATGGGACAAAAACCATTTGTTCATGACAGCTATCAGTAAATGTATTTTTTAAATTTTCGAATTTCAAACTTCAAAGATATCGCAGTATTGGAATCGCTCCTAAACAATGGGTAAAAGAAAAATTGAATTTTGCTGCAGCAATAGACGTAAAAAGACTTTTTGCTTTGCGTTTTCTTTTCTTTCCCGATCAAATGTTTCTCTGCGGTTTCTTCCAAAAAAATATCCGTAGTAAACGCAACACAAATTTCATCCTCGGTTTTTTACGTCACAATTTATCTTCCATTTAATGTACCGGACATTTATTTCGCGAGCTAAATGAGTGGAGACTTTTCACCGGCCCATCTATATGAAGTTAAAAATTTAGCGTGCGAACAGGATACTGCTCTGCTAAACTGCCAAGCTAATTTTTATTTTTTTAGACATTTTTGTATGAGAGATAAAATTTAGCGCGAGCAGGATACTTAGCTTAAGCATACACCCCAGCAAACCACTGAGCGAATGGGTTCTCTTAGATAAATGTATCGGGATCGGAACGTTAATTCTCAGCTTTAAGTTTTGAAAATGAACGCAAAACTACTTGAAAATGTCATCTAATCTATTTAAAGTGACATGTCACATCTGACAGACAGAAAAAAAGTGTTCTGGGGTTTGTGCAAAAATACTTAAATGAATGGCCACATTCACTAATCTATTTATCTTAAGTCGACTAGATTGGTCTGGATAAGATGTAACGTGAAAGCGAAAACTAGATTGGTCTACGTCAGCCACATAATGCGAACTGTCAACTCAGTACTCAGTCACGAATTTCTTGACAACATTCGTCGGCTACCCCTCCATAAACGTCAACCGAAACAGCTGCTCATTTAAATGATTTCAGCCAATTAAAACCGACACACATCTAGTCGGTCGGCTGTCAGACTTCCTAAACTAGATACCTGAACGTCCCCAATGCACTTTGAGTAAGTGATTAATGAGTGGGTCCTTTCCAATAAATATTATAAATCTGTTGAACGTTTTTTAGATTTTCGCCTAACAAATTTTTTTTCTCTACACGTTTGCATTTTATTCTTCCGCTTAGCTTTTGACAAATCGCCGATAGTTCTTCCACCACCATTCGCTTGAAATTCTCTGACGAACTCGCTGACGAAGGAAATCTTCCTCCGGTTAATTCGCCGGCGAACGAAACACTTAATCCCCTGGTTTGCAAGGATACGATACATCAGGGTGACATATATGTACATACACATTTTCCTTAAGTGCTTTTCTGAAGCGAAGTAAAAAAGTTACTAATTCTACTTCCTACGACTCGAACGAAAATCTAAAAAATCATCCAGAAATTAGGCTTATAAAAACACAACACCCTTTCCTCAAGCGAGTACTACAATTGCATTTTGAACTATTTTATTTGACGTATTCTACCAACTCAAATTGGTCTATTGCTGGCTTCCACTGTAATAATAAAATTTTCATAAAATTGAATATTAGTCATACTGACGAAACGGAGGTGCCTGCAGGCATTTCCAAGAGGCACTCCCGTGCTCACAATGCCCCACAGATAGTGTATTATTCTACCATTAACTTCTTTTTTCACCACAAAACCTCCACCACTGTCACCTTTGCAGGGGTTCGAAGCAAACGAGTTAAGTATACAGAATTTGTCATCTGTAATAGTGCCTTCCAGTTGTTGTCCGGCAGCACTTCGGCAAGCCTCATAGCTGTTTCCCGGCACATAGATAGTCTTCAGTTCAGTGCTAAAGCCGCCAGTTTCATCTAAGCCCCAGCCGGCAACTGTGCCGTACGAGTTGTTACGGAAGTTCTTGGCGCTCAAACTTTGCCATTCAATGCAAATCGGCGCGATGAAATCGGAGAGGTACAGTGCCCTGGTGAGTGTAAGCACAGAAATGTCTGCCATAAAGCTTCTGTATTCACCTTTGTATCTGCGTATTAAATACCAAAAGTAGGTTAAACATTGTGGCTCAACAAATTCACACTTACTCAGGGGGATTGTAGATGTTTGAAACGTTTCGGAACTGCCCTCTTCCGCTCTCGTCAGCGTAATAGTCGCGGTAAAATTTGCCAGCACCAATTGTGTATAGGCCCGCGCTGTGTGGGACTTCATTGGCATTATCCCAGAAGCAATGTGCGGCTATTCGTATAAAAGGATACGTGAAATAGGCGAGCATGTCCTGACATTCAATATTTACCAGATATTATAACCTTCGCATTTATAATAGTCCCCCCACAAATATGCTCGTACCTGTCAGCCTTCATCTGATAGACTGCCACATGCCATGGCACAGATGTGATATTTGTCACCTCTCCATTGACCAGAAATGGCTGACTTGGCGGCAGCTCTTCACCGCATATTGGTGCACAGCTAGATGGGCGGTAGTCCCACCGTCCGAATTCGTTACAGTAGAAACTCTGTACTGGATTGTGATAGGGTATGCGGTATTTAGCGGAACATGTTGACCTCGCTATTGTGCCGGGTTTTATGCGATCATTACACGGTATAGTGACGCCGTAATTTTTTAAGCATCTAACGGAATACGAAACGCTGTTCCTCATGAGATCGTCGTTCCGACAGTAACCTGCAAAAATGTGTCTTGTAATTGAAATAATTCTGTTTAAAATAAGTATCTAGGATGCGTACGGGTGCATATTGGGTGGATTTTCGAAAACCAGGATCCGCTGCGACATAAGTTACTTCCCCTGCCCTCAAGGTTGAATCCGGAGTCGCATTCGTAAAGCACCCAGGTTTGGTTCAGAACCCAGTTGCCGGGTTTGATATTTATATTTGGAAATGATAACAAAGTTACCATTCGACCATTGTTGATGGTCGGAACTAGGCATGCGTCCTCATTGTCTGTCTCTATAGTGGGAATAGGTGCACTGAGATAAATTTGCAATAAAAAAATCAAATGAGAATCCGTTTAGCTTTTTCGTGTTTAAACATGTCACTAGAACAACATAATTGAACTGAATTTTATTTGCATCGAACTCAGACATGTTTAGTGTTCAATTAATAAACATTTCAATAATGTATCTATTTGCCTTAATAAGTTCATGTTTAAAATTATTCATAAAATATGAGTGCGTTTAATTTAAATATAATTCTATTAAAAACAGTTTGAACTGAAATATTCAAACAGATTTCTGTTCAAATAAACAATGAACAAACTAAGCTATATTTCGTTTGCACAAATGAATACGTGATCGATGATGCATTAGCAAAACATTGTAAACAGTACATTGTTTGATCAAACATGAATGAGTTTGTTTTCAGCAGAACTATATTTACAACGTTTGGAAATAAAGTATTCGAACCGATTTATATTTATTTTGACTATGAACATGTTTGAATAAACACGTAAAGCTCCGTTATATTTCGTCTTTCAAGTGAAAATGTGCAGTGAGAAGTGGCATTTAATAAAGGTGCGTTGATTGTGTCGGTCGAATTTTTTATTTTTATGCAATGGACAATTAAATCGCGGACATTAACTCAGTGGGAAATTAAGACGCTTCAAGCACATGAAAATAAGGTAAATTTAAATTAAAATACCGGTTGGGTTCTTAGTATATTTCGCTATTACCTATTTCATTTTATAGGACTACTACTTTATAGGTAGAAAATATAGAAAAAATCCGGGTGGCATACTTTATGACAAGTTTCATAACCTTAAGAACAAGAGACGTAAATTTGATAATTTAACAAAAGCTGCAGAATGTTCTTCGAGTTCTGATGACAACATTTCGGCGACGGAAATAGATGAAAATATTCTTAAACAACTGAAGGATAAGTAAAATATGATAACAGTTTGCTTCACATTGATGACAATTTCAACTTCGATAGTAATAATAATAAGAAAATAAATAATAAAATTATTATTTATCCTCACATTTGAATTCTACCGTACATTTATTCAAAATAATTTAGCTTTTGACTAATGATATTGATATTTTTGTTTACTGTTATGCTATTGAGGTCAAAAAATTTGACAAACATTTTCAGTCTTTTGAAATTGGGAAAAATCTGTTTAAGTCCCAGAAAATAAAGAATATTTCCTATTTTACGAGTCCTCCCCTACATATTTATACAATTAATAACGGAAAATGTTATTTTAGAAATAAGTTTTCATAAAAAAATGTGTCAATAAATCTACACTTATTCAATAAATGGAATTCGGTTGTTTTATTACATTGCTTATACATGTATGTTTTTCCAGGTTCCACTTCAATCTTGATGGATGCAGTTAAATTAAAATGGGTTATAGGGTATAATAGAAAAAGTAAGCAAATGAAAAAAAATATATACCTATAGGTGTACAAATATATTTATTTAAACCATAAAAAATTTTAACTCAAAGATATTTCTATTTAGTTTTTCCAACTACAATCACCTAGAGGAAATAGAATTGCATTTGATTTAAAAAGATGCTCATTCAAAAGTCTTAAATATTTTGAATTTCATTCAAACAGATTTCTGTTCAAAAATTTGGATCTAGATTCTGTTAGACGAACGTGTTAATAAGTTTAATTCAAATAGGTATCTGGTTATAAAATTTACATTGAACATATTTATTTCAAACAGAAAACGAGTTGATTCAATTGAAAACCAACTACAATGATGATTCAAAGTAATAAAGTAATTCGAGTTTAAATTAAACAAAAATCCTTTTGGCACCAAATCATATTTGTTTGAATTTGATTTAAACACGAATGTGTTTAGTTCTTTTCTCGGTGTGGTGTCCTTCTCGGTGCTCTTGTTGGACGAGTTGGTGTCGCTGTCGGTACCAGTATCGGGTTTGAACAACAAAGACGAGCTTAAAAATTAATTTTCCTCTTTCGGGATATAAATTGCATCACAAAAAAGGGATGACAAGTCCATAAAACGAAGACAATAGTTTTATGGGAGTTTCATAAAAATTAGGCAACATAACCTCAGAAATATGTGGAAAAAATTAAATATCAAAACAAAGTGAGTTGTATATTTAAACTGGTAAAACATTGCAGAGTTAACATTAAGTTAGAAGGACCTCCTAGCATCAGTAATATTGTCTGTGTCATCCCAATGAAATTCAAGGTGTGGACTAGAAATTATTTCAAATGACATTAAGGTTATTGTTTTTTTTTTTTTGTAAATTTAAAGTAAACAATTTTAGCATGGGGCTCCTAGTGCTTTATTGTTTATGATCATATAATTTATAAGTGTATCTGAAGTAAAACTAATAAGAGTGAACACTTACGCGGTCTCAGTAACATTGCGCTGAGGTAGGGTAGCTTCGAGATCGCAACTATCTGATGTCTCATCGTATTTTTCTACGCAGTCTATATCATTACCACAAGTCTGTCTCAATGAAATAACAGTACTCATGCATGTCCATTCACAGCAGACATCTGTAACAAATTAAAAAAAAATATGTTATGAACTCAGTAATCGAATCTCACGGACAGTCAAAGACATCTCATCTCCGAAACACCTAAACTACAGTACAGCTCATGTACGCAGTTTTTATGTTAGCGCCATTTTTTGAGCAGAGCTTGTGTGGAACTGACATTTCACTAGCAGCCCATTTACCTACTCAAGTATGGTCACGTTCGTAATTCTATTTTTGTAAGTCTGATGCCTGACTGACTTAATTTATATCAGTTTTTATTGGCCTAGATTGGTCATGTGAATATTTTTTTTCAGTTGACATTTATTGAGGCGTAATTGACAAATCCAGTCAAGAAAATACTACCTGCATACTCAGTTGACTTTTCGAAATTCAAAATACATCGCAAGAATACAAAAACAATTCAATATGTTATTGACAAATAATATCACGCACCAATGGGGACGTTCAAGAATCTAGTTTAGTAATGTGGTTTTCGATTGGACTTCTTCAGATTCGCTCTCAGATTTCGTGTGTCTAATCGAACATTAAAACGTCATTTGCCCTTTTTTGTGTTGATATTTGTGCTACTGGAATATATGTAGCCTTCGACACTTTTCTAAGCGTTTTCCATTCACTGGTTAAATTTTATATGAAAACATTCAAAATGCTCGCCCAGATTGATTTTGAAACATTTGTACATAAATAATTCACAAAAAATAAATCAACCCGATGCAATTCGTTTATTTTCAGTTGAAAAATTTCACAACTAGTTCCACTAGTTGTCAAACTCAAATGTACCTACTTGTATTGGTATATCTGAAGCAAATCTGAGAAAAAATCCAGATTCGCAAAAGTGCTCTGAAATCTGAAAAAGATTGCTTTTTTTCGACCAAACGAACATTAAAAATGTGCTCTGAGAGCAAAAAAATTGCTCTGAGAGCGCCCAATCGAATACCACATAAGTCTGTCAGCTGTCAGAGTAGACGTATATCGGTTTTGATTGGCTGAAATCGGTCATATGAGCAGCTACTTCAGTTGACGTTTGTGAGGGGATCGGGATAGTCGACGAATCTAGTCAATTCGTGACTTATGTCGTTTTCGATTTGGCTTTTCAGATTTTGATCTGAGATCAAAAAAAGGATTGATCTTTTTGTCAAATCGATAATAACGACATTGGTACTAAGTAGATAATTCGCTTTTGTGGCAGACATAAAAAAAATTACGTTCCCGACCAATCTAGTTTTCAGGTTCAGGTTACATCTCATCCAGACCAATCAAGTCGACATAAGATAACTAGATTCTTGAATGTGCCCAATGCACATAAGCGGATAGTTTAATGCATCACGTGGATATTCATAAAAGATAATTATAAAATGCTACGCCGAAAAGTGGAGATACTGGAAGAAAGAAAGGAAAATAATTTCGGAATTTATAGAGAAAAAATTAAAAGTAATATTTTACCTTTTTTGTTTTAAATAAACAATGCGCCGTACTAATAACAAATTTTAGTCTCGACTTTAAATAAATGGAAGCTCACAATTGCAAAATTTGTATGGAAAATAAAGTAAAATTTTTTTTTGGTAAGGCACAATGAAATTTATTTCAGGGAACTACTACAGCACCTTATTTCAGCAGTACAAAAGTGTTACCATTTCCTTCTGACATTTAGATATATATATTTCCCGGTATACCTAAACGTCACAACATACTTGATCAATGACCAAATTATATTTACGAACAGAAAACAAAACGCAATCTAAAAACAGTCAGCATATTTTTGTCGTTATAATTTGAAAGCTTCTTTCAGGAAAATGGAAACTAAAACAAAAGAAAACATGTTCGTAGACATGCTGCTGCTGTGTATTGTTTTTCGTGAACACTTCATGAATCAAATATAGCTGTCATGTATTTATTATATGCATTAATAATCACTATCTTCAACAAATCAAAAATGACCTCGGGTAAATTTTTAGTTGCGGTATTATTCTGCCACATGTATTCAAGCAAAAAAAAATAACATAAAGAATGCAACCTTTGACGGTACAAATATTTATTGATGCGGTCAGAGAAACTCCTCCAAAAGTACTCGGATCATAAGAAATTGACTGGGATTACCAATTAGGTAAATGAGAAAGCGCAGAAGATTTTCAATTTTTTTATGACATTTGGACAGTATTATCATTTCGGGAGCGCAACACTGACCACATATTTTTGATGCGATATATGTATATTTCCTTTTTCACATTTCATGTGGATTACCCGACGATAATCGTACAATCAACAGAAACCCAGAAGCGTGAACTTTTGACCACATTATCTTAACTTACAAGCAACAACGACCGCAATGACATTTAGAAATAAGCTTAATTTTCCAAGTCTATACTGCGACACCATTATCTGGTTAGCATTTGCGATTTGTACAATTTACAGAAATATTAGCTCACTATCGCAACACGAAAATTATATGTTTTCACTGAGAACAATAATTTTAGACTAAGTATTGTATATTAAAATTATTAAGAAAACACTCATCAAATCAAAGTTATTTTACTTTTGTTTTCGCTACAAGAGCAAAGTATTGGTGTGATGCAACGTCAAAGTGATTAAATAGAAAATAGCAAAAAATAAGAAACGATGGATCTGAAAAAACCCAAATTTCGGTGATGAAACCAGTGTCGGCATTCGGTAAGATGAAACATTCAAAGGGTTTCGTGTGGACGAAGAAATTTGCTTCTGTAACATAGGGCAAATTATTTGTGAGCACGAAAACATTTGATCGTCCGCCTAACAGAATCTGACGCCAGATCTCAAGCAAATTTTCGCTTGGGCACATACGCTTTTTCCAAAAACTAAATTTCCATAAAGGCGAAGAATTTTTCAGACCCCATACCTCTCATAAAAACTGGTAACACTGCAGTACAAATGTCAAATTTTCGCAAGCAAATAATGTTCCGGACAATAAATGTATGCGAAAAGCGAGTGGAGCTCTACGAAGAAATGTAGGTACTACAATTACCTACTCTTACGCCATCATTTCGCAGCAGCTGCGTACTGAAAAACAAAAAGGAGAGCGAAATTTTTCATTCATGATTTCGTTGCGTCATTTTTGTATGAAATTTTTCGTTCCGGAACAGGTTCGTGCTAGACTTAAGGACAAAAATCCGCACTAAGTAGTAAGGTAGTACAAATAAAGGAGCTTACTTGTACATTCCCTCCTAAAGAGCTTTTCTCTAGACTAGACCAAAGAAACTGCACAAGATATTTATGTATATATATTTTGAAGAAACAATCTTTCGATCGATTCAATTTTTGTTTCCTATTTTTATAGAAGCTATTGTGTTAAATCACGGACACAAATATTTAAAAGATGTCTGCGCGAAAGTTATCACGTGTTGTCGCTTTATAAGTGGCAATTGTTATGTTGCCTTGCTATGCGGTGCTGTCCCAGAGGCTACGAAAACCACATAATCCGTGTCCAGAAATGTTCACATACGTCTTTGATGGAGATGAACATTTCGGAATAATAGAACAAAGAATACATCGAAGACGAGAAATCAAATCATTATCGGATTGTTGCAGCCCGGAGTATTGAATCAGGTGAGTTATTATTGAAGGGGAGGTCTTGGTACTTCCGTCCTCAAATTTCCATAATTTTCTTACTAAGATAAAATAAGAAAACATTTTTTTTTTTTAATTTATTGATATAAGTTCACTTCTATATTTGCAGAATTACAAAGGAAAAATATCGACCATCATACCCCTGAATCGAATTTCCGAATACATAAACATGGGTCTCCCAATCACCTACCGGGTTGACTTTCCGCAACAAAATGTTCTCCCTCAAGTTGCATTTATCACAGAAAACGGTATTAGAATATGCACTGCTCCAAGAGGTTAGATACGTTACCCATATAATATAAGACGTCTTCCAGTTAATTTGTTTCCTTTCCCAGATCCGTTTCCAAGGACAGATATAAAGATGAAAATTGTCCTACAAGACGAGGGAGAATCGCAAGCACTAAGAACCCTTGAATCTGTTTGTGGCCAGGAGAATGAATCATATACTAGATTGCGAACACAAAGTATCCACGGTGAACTTATTGAAAAATCAAGATTTCCCTGGATTGCTGCTCTATATGAAAAACATATAGATAATACGTTTTCCTTTCAATGTGGAGCAACTCTAATTTCCAAGCGGACTGTACTAACTGCAGGTGACTGCTTTAAAAAGTGTGGAATATTATGTAGTGGGCCTTGGCCTGCATGAGCTCATGGATAACCAGAGCGGTGTCAATATTGGAGTTGAAAATATCCTGACTCATCCTGAATTTCGAATTGAATCTAATAATGAGGATTGGAGCATTGCCATTGTCCACCTGGTGAGGAGTGTAACGTAAGTACATTCATACCACTCCTACTTAGAGCAAGAAAATGGCTGGCATTAAATAAGCTGAAGTATGAACCTCCACTGCGATTGGAAGGTAAAGTAACAGATCAACCACTACAATTCATTTGAGTATTTCCCCGCAATGTCAGTGTCAAATGAGAAGAATGCGAAACCAAAACCAAGGGAAAGCTAAAAACAACTTTTAGGAAAAAAGGTTGATTTAAGGTTTACCTACGGAGTCAAATTTATAGTAAAATGCTGCATTTAAGACATCACACATTCCTAACATGAAAGATTTATGGGATGTCCTACACTAAATAGCCGTGTGAAGGAAAGGGACAGAATCACTTAACACGCAAAAAAACCTGTCATGTAGTTTGGTCGGACATCTTGTTTACGTGGTAGAAATTATGGGAAAGTTGAGTATGTGAATTTTTTTAAAAGCGATGGCTTACTAAATTTCACTTTCCTTTAAAACAAAATGGCTTCCGGAAGAGATGAACGGAGAACTATTTATTTAGTTTAATTTACTGCCACTAACTACCACTCTCATTTCGGATATATATATAGGTATAAATGTTTTTGAGTGATTGCAGAGATGTTGTTAGCCGTAACTTGTGTTTCTTTCCGTTTTACTTATCTATAATTATGGGTTGAACATCTTTGATTTGTGATCCCATTTTTACGCCGTTATTAGCAATGACTGCGGACTGAACGGATCTCTCTGTCCCATCTCGTGCAAAAATACGCGTGCGTGATGTTTTAAATGCACTATAAAGCGGAAAACATGAAACGAAAACATTGCAGAATTATAATTTGATGTTTGTCAAACGTTTTTGTAAAAAGACAAAAAAGAGATTGCGCACTTTTAAACAATATTTAATCTAAACACTACTGAAACTGCTTGAGCTTCATGTTTTATTTTATTTTTTGACGTTTCAACAAAAAAAGGTAGCGTTCGTCTTGAAAGATATTTATACACCCTTAAAACTTGACAAATTCAAAAAATTTTTTGTCTTTAGTCGACTAGATTAGTCTAGACTAGATTTGTCGGTAACGTCACATATACGAACTGTCAACTTAGTACTCACGAAATTCTTTACTAGATTCGTCGGTTACCCCTCCTCCATAAACGTCAACGGAAAGCGGTAAAAGCTGTTCATGTGACCGATGTAGGCCAATCAATCACGTGAGCCAGCTGTCAGAACTAAACTAGATACTTGAACGTCCCCATTGTGGCTTTTTGGTCACCCAGTAAAGGTCTTTTCAAATGAGAGAAAGATAGAGAACTGATGAAGTGCAACCAGAAGTTTGGAAATCAATAACCACGTGGGCAAAATAAAAAATCCCTCTTGTTACAGTTCATTCATAATCCACAACATCAACAACAAACGAGCGAATAAAAAATTCGTTCGAACTTATTGAAATGTCATTGCAAATTGTTTTCACATATTCATAGAATTTGCGCAAGTACCTGCGACCAAATAAAATTGATTATGTAAATGAACTGTCAAAACTTTCCAATATTCGTTTATTCTTATATAGTTGGTCGATCTCATATGAATAGGCCTTAAAGGTTATGTATTTATTTTGACAGATTTGCATGCGCGAATGGTACCATTTTCAAAATCATCGTATAACGTATGAATTTATTTTCTCTCCTCAGCTTTTCTCATGAAATCCGGCCAATATGCTTATGGGAAGGACCGGCAGATCCGGATCTAATTATAGGCGTTACTGGTGTTACTGTTGGCTGGGATAATAATGGTGAAGGTCCTCGATCACGCTCTTTGCCGAAATTAGTCAGAGCAAGTGTTGTCTCGATGGTGGAATGCTTAAGATCAAATCCTGCTTTTCTCGACATGGTATCAAACCGAACCTTTTGCGCAGGGAATAAAGACGGAAGTGGCCCTTGCATGGACGATGGCGGAAATGGTCTAATGATAAAACAACAAAGCAAATGGACATTGAGGGGAATAGTATCGGCTGGAATAACATCTGTTAATCTCGCATGTAACCCAATGGAGTACATTGTGTACACTGATGTTGCGAAATTCTTAGGGTGGGTCAAGCAAAATATGTTGCTGGAATAAGCGTCGTTGGAAATGTGTACACAAAATTATTGTACATGTAATAAAACTTCTCAAGGCATCACAATAAAGCTGCTCACATAATCCATATGAATTTCGCAGATATAAGAAACGCTTTAATGGGCAGCACTCAGAGTCTATATCAGAAAACAGTAGATTCCCGAAGCAAGATCAACTGAATACCAATAAACTAATACTTGCACTTAGGAAAAGCTTTACGAAAGAAAGCTTAGAAAGCTTAGATTCATGTTTCAGTTGTCATATTCATTATGGGCTTCAAACCGATGAGTAGATTAGTATCGGGAAGCTGCTCTTCGCACCAGCTTATAATCTCGTTGTCGTCTCTCAGGTGCAACGTCAGAAATTAATTGAGTAATCAAGTGCTATTCAGTTATATTTTTTAGTTCGCCTGTCAATCGTCCAACCGGAATAGTTCAAACTGTCAAAATGTTGTGCCAAATTTTCAGCGGAATATCCATTGTGTCATTATTTTGAATTGTTTACGTCAAGCAACTTTGCTTGAGGTTTTCTTTTTTTATAGATGTGTGATATATTTGAAGTAGTAAGCAAATTAAAGCCATGTGACTCTGGGTGCATTAGGGACGACAATAACCTGTTTTTCCATTTCTGCTATGTAGTATGGCTCGTGAAAATGAATTTGTTGCTAAAATATAGTTCGCATGATCGTACATCAACCGAGCAACAAAATAATGTCAGTTTAAGTGTATTGCGACAGACTAATTTCTCACGCATAGAGCAACACAAACCAAAATAGAGAAAAATGTACTAGAACTTGCGACGACAATAAAAACTAAATATGTTTCAAGTGAAATGTGACTGCAAACCGCAAAAATCACAATGAACCTTTTTTGTAATAGTTTCTGTGTAATTTTGACAGGGCTGTGCTGTTAAACGTTGTGATTTTATCCGGGCTCAATTGTATTCAGGTTGGGTATAATTACAGTGACCATATTTTTTACCCGACTACATAGGGAGGGTTATGTGTTTCGCGCGTATCCTACGGGACACTCTGTAGCCTAAACGGCTTGACCGATTTTGAAGAGTGGGTTGTCATTATATTCGTATTCCTCCCCGTAGTGTCATAGGCTAAAAAGATAAAAATAAAAAAAATTAATTTAAAAAACAAAAAAACCCGACTGACTGTAAAAATAAGAATTAAGAAGATATGAGATATGAACAAGACACATTCAAGTACGTACACCTAACTATTTGGCAATCGGAGGGTACTTAATACTCATATATTTGTAGGTATATAGTCTCCGATTGTCAATAAGGTAGGTGTACGTACTTGAATGTGTCTTGTTCATATCTTCTTAATTCTTATTTTTACAGTCAGTCGGGTTTTTTAAATTATGTAATTTTTTTTAGAATTCCAAATAGTGAACAATAGATAAGGAACAAATTAATTCAAATAGTACTTTATAGAAAAAAAAAGAAGAAAAAAACACTTAAATAGAACCCATTTTTTAGTACTAGATTACTTGCGTGTTCAGCATATTCGGGGACGATAGCATTATCATTTCGTTCATTGAATTTTGGTTTTCTTAAAGTGAATGTTATTATTTTAGAGAATTTAAATGGAATACAGAACAAAAAATTAACAATTTCTAAAATACAGTACATTATGTTGTTGTATAATCCACTTTTGGGCAAGAAATTTACTTTCAAACTGAATTTACACCTAAATTGCCCAGTCGTCACAAAATGTTACCTATTTCAAAAAAATGGGGAGCTTCAAGTGGGTTTGGAGTTGGTTCGAACACATGTAGCTACTTTTCGACCTCGCGGAACTCTAAAGTGATCTTTTTCGAACTAATTTATTTAAGTACACGCTGCCAAAGCAAATATTCCTTAAAAATAAAAGCAAAACTGTATAGTAGAAGAGATCTGCCACTTTAGTGTAGGATTAAGAAACTTTAATTAATAGAAGATAATCCTCAACCCATAGTGAAGCGAGTATAGCCAACAAATGATAAGCAAAAGAAAACCCGTTCCTTTGTTTCTAATTGTAACCATGTAGTTAGTGGTTATGCCGCAACGACAATGCACTTGGGCAATCCAAAACTTATTCCCAACGCAACCGAATAAGCGTCTAAACTAATTTTTATTACATTAAGTGTAGTCTTCAGATTTGATTGCAAGTACTTATCGATGACAGTTCATTAAAGCTTAGTTCTAATATTTTCTAACCGGCTAATAGAAGTTGAGAGATGATGTCTGCACCATTGTTGATCGTGGTATATGTGTTGATAATCTTATTGTTATGCGACGAGTCGGTGTCTCAGAATGCACAGACGCCAGAGAATCCCTGCTCTGATACGTTTAAATATATATTCGACGGTTATGAATACTATGGAATAATAACTCAAAGGAATACACCAGACACGAGAAAAGAAATAAAGATAGGAATGACACAGCCTGGTGTTTTAGATCAGGTAAGGATAAGAATCTAGTTTTGTCATACGCCAATACGAACAATAAAATGCTATTAATTTTCAAACTTTATAAAATGTTCGTTTTACTAATTGGCAAACAAGTAGAACAAACCCAATGGCTTTTTAGCAGATGTTGCTTCTTTGGTAAAACGTGCGAAGCCAATTTCGTAGGAACTTCAATAGCGATCGTAGAAACATTCCAGTAAACACAACCAAAACTAAACTCCAAAGTGAATCGATTATCTCTGATGGATGGAACAGTAGAAATGGGAAACATTTCAGCGAAACGATTGATTCGTTTTTTAAAAAAATTAACGCACAATTTGATCCGAAAACGACTTAGAAACAGAAATGTCTCCTCAAAGGGAACAGAGAATTGACTGCCAAAATTCAAAATCTATGAAAATAACTTATGAGGACTTATTGTTTGTCTTGAAACGAATGTGCAAAGGTAACTTCAACAATTATAATTATGTATATCTGAGAGCTCTAACTACCGTCCTAGCTCTTAGGGCGTAGAGCAGAGATGGCAGAGTAGATTACGTGAATTAACTACGCGTAGTAAATCGAGTAAACTGCACGCCTGTTATGTTTCATTTACTAACTAAATTTGTTACTCGCTCTATGCGTAGAAAAAGTTAAATTTCAATCAAAATTAAAGCGGAACAGATTAAAGTTTTGACAGATACCTTTTGACAGTTAGCGCTTCATTTAATATATTTGGCTACGTTAACTACTTAACTACCTCAGTTACGTAGCAGACGTAACAAATGTGGTAATTCAAAAAAAGTATCATTTCTGTCATCTCTGGCGTAGAGACACAAGTAATCAGGTCAAATAAAGTGTTGCCACTTTGTTCTACAAGTATCCATACAGTCAAAATCAACCATTTGAATTTCCTGTTTTATTTGAATACTTCTTTACTTTCAGGACTTCAAAGGAAAAATATCACCAAACATAGACCCGAGTATAATTTCCGATTACGTTAACTTGGGTCTGCCAATTACATACCGAGTTGATTTTCCACAAAAGAACGTTCTCCCTCGAGTGACAGATATCACCGATAATGGTATCAGAACCTGCAGTGGTCCAAAAGGTAGGAAATTGTTGACCAATCAATATCAGCGATCATCTAGTTAATCATAGTCTGTATCCTTTGCTAGACAGTTCACCAAGAGCAGAAATCAGTATGAAAATTGTCCTAGAAGAGAAAATAAAATCCTCGGAATTAAGAAGCCTTAACTTAGTCTGCGGCGAAGAGAATAACAATGAAATAAGATTAAGGAAACGAGCTGTGTTCGGTGAGGTTGTCAGCAAATCAAGATTTCCATGGATTGCAGCTATATACCAGAAAAAGAACAACGGGTTAATTTTCCAATGTGGAGGAACCCTAATTTCCAAGCGGTCAGTAATTAGTGCATCTTTCTGCTTTTGCAAGGAACTGACGTGTTCTAAGCCTGAAGATATTTTAGTGTCTCTGGGTCGGCATAACCTTAACGATTATCAGAGTGGTATGAATGTTGACGTTTCAAGAATCATCATTCATCCAGATTACAGAGCGGAATCGGGTAACTTCGATGGAAGTATAGGCATTGTACAGCTTGCAAAGAGTGTAACGTAAGTATACGAAAAGTATATACGAAATGCCGAAGCGAATTTATGTACCTCTGCGGGTATACCAATTTAAAATACCTAAACGTTCCTACAAATGCATAGAATAGCACTAGACTTTCATTTAATTTCTTTTCCAAATTTAACACTCTACCACTTTTTTTCTACACACAACACAATGACGGCAGATAAGTTGTATCCAAACTTAGTCCAGCAGTTCACACTACAATCAATTCCTTCAAAGAGAAAGAGAGAGAGAGAAATCAGTTTCTGCTAATAAAATGGCGTAAGAATGAGCTAAAAAGTCATATGCTTCAAGTTTCTACCCATTTTTGTTTTTATATGTAAATAGAACCCTACAAAAGTTCCGGGAATAGCATTTCTCAAATGTTCCCAAGACTGATTTCCAACATGTCATATGGGTCAGTAAATTTGACATTAATAAATGAAATACAAAAAAACATTTTTTATCGGCGAAATTCCGTTTGTCATCGCTGTAAAAATATCAATAATGCCAAACTTTTCACAATTCGTATCACATAAACAAAATGGCCGACCAAAAAACGTGTTGCGTATTTTGACAGTTCAGGTCAGTCCGTTTTAGTCAGACCTCAGACGTCTATTAAGTCTTGTGTTTCGTTTAATGTTGATAGGTTTACATGATGTTTTAAGTGAATAATTCGTTACTTGTTTATTTGATGATTACCTACCTAGCATATTCGCAAATGTCAAAACAAAGCAAGAAATGTGAGTTAACCTGTAAACGTCAAAAAAAAAATTAAGCGCTTTTAAGGGAACGCAGACAGCGTCTTTATAACCCGGAGGAAAATTACTCGTTACTTGTTATTTTGCTTCTCTCCTGCCATTTTAGAAATTTAAAAGAAACTCGAACGTATGGGAAACATTCAGTATTACAAACATATATGCTAGCAACACTAAAATTGTAAATATTTATCTTCTCTCCTCAGTTTTACACATGCCATCCGACCAATATGCTTGTGGGAAGGACCATCAGATCTGGATTTGATTAAAGACGTTACTGGTGTTGTTGTAGGCTGGGGCGTGGACGAGACATATACCGTTTCTCCTCTTCCCAAGTTAGTAGAAGTGATAATTGCTCATACAGCGAATTGCTTAAGTTCAAATGAAGCCTTTGTACATTTGACATCGAATCGAACACTTTGCGCAGGTAAAAGAGATGGAAGTGGACCATGCATAGGCGATTCAGGAAATGGTCTTATGATTAAAAAGAGGAACAAATGGATACTGAGGGGAATAGCATCAGTGTCTTTATTAACTTCTGGTCGACAATGTAATTTGCATGAATACGTGGTGTATTCGGACATTGCGAAATTTATAGACTGGATCAAGGAATTTATGTTGGTGTGAAAGTGTTGTAACTTTTATTTTCGTAAGCGAATTGTGTGCAAAAAATTATAAAATAGAAATTGTGGTTAAAAATATTTCCTTTTGACTTAACAATGGAATTAAGGCTGGCGCTTTTTTCAGTCAATGACAGTAGGTCAGATGGAGATGGAGCAATGAGGCTGATGGAACTTCAAGGCATACGATCACCATGTAATTAAGTCTGACAGCTGTCTAACTTGAGGTGTCTCAGTTTAAATTGGGCAAGATCGGTCACATGAACAGGTTTTTAAGTTGACGCTTATGGAGGGGTAGCCGACAAATACAGTCAAGAAGTTCGTGACTAAAATCTAAGTGACAGTTTTTTTTATGTGGCTATGGCGTAGGAAAGATACATTTCCGACAAATCTAGTTTTTGCGTACATATATAATCCAGTCCAATCTAGTCGACTTAGTATAACGCGATAACTAATTAACATTTGTCTCAAATCTCATTGAAAATTGACATTTGGCAGATAAAATTCCGTTGTCAGACAGCCAGCATAGTAGATTTGACATATCGCCTGCAATTTAGACAATTATGAAGTTTGTATCACAAAATAAAGTGATCCACGATAGAAAACTAATTTTCTAAGGAACTGCTTGAAACCCAATACTTGCCCCTAAAAGGCTCAAACAAAATTAAAATAAAAATGCTTGATAAGGAGTCTCAACTTTACTTTCTTATTTTAAATATTTTCCCAGCGCAGAGGTGATAATATAGTCACCATTAAATCGATAAAGAGACTCTCATCAGTACTGTTGAATTTCTCTGTCGGGCCAATTAAAAAAACACTGATAATATTTTAAATCTCTTCGACGATCGCGGCATCGCACTAACGTTAAGTTGAAATGTCAGACAATCATTGAGGACGCAAGTGCTGTAATCAGTTTTATTTTCAATGCTTCTGCAATCATTCGTGCGATTTAAAACCATTTTTAAATATATCCTCGTCCATTGCGGTACTGTATTCTCTTGATTAAGACCGACAGATTTCCTAAATCAGGTATTTTCAAATTGCCTTACTTGCATCGCGGCGCTATTTTGATTTGTTTCTGACGAGCAATTTTTTGTATACAGTGGTTTGATATTCGATAGTAAAAGTAAGCAATTAGGGTTATTGTTGGAATGATATTCACAGTATTTTGTTTATTTGTGTTGTATTGAGTGAACATTTTGAGAGGTGACATCTCAAAAAGTGCATACCTTCTCAGTATCATAATTGCTACGCTACCGATTTTCGGAAATTACCTTATGACGAGAAATTTTATTTATGGGTATTTGGTGTATATCTTCTGGTTAAGTCTAAAACAAGTTCGTCGAGGTGAGCGAGAGCGCACTTTACTATTACTTGCGTAATAAAAAAAAAATAGCCAATGCTGAAATCCACGAGTGTTAATTTTTGAAATCGCACATTTGCTAATGTCATTCTGGCGTTAGTCTAGTCATGGTGAAATTGCAAAATATACTGATCATCTGTGAGCTGTCAAATAGACTGCAACTTAGAGTGAAAAGAAGAAAAACAAGTGGCAACTAATGGCGTTTTTCATTGAAGATCCGAGAGAATTGCCCCGAAGTTCCTAATTGTTCTTTTTAATGAAATTCGTTGGAGCAATAGTGGTAGACACCATATGTGTGATTAGATTTTCTGTTGCTACTTGTTTTTATGTTTTCTACTGTAAATATGAATGTTTTAATAGGCCAAATCAATATGTTTCAATTTCAGTTTACAATTTGCACGTGTAATTTTATATTTTCGGATCACAAGCGAACAATTTGTTTGTAATAACACAACAAACATTTTAATCTGACATTTTTCTAGTGTGTGTTGGTGAGTTCAGGGCAATTCTCTGAGAATATTCATAGAAAGAGCACTTTGTTACGATTTGGTACCGTGCTTTCCCGTGTTACCGGGAGAAGAGTACCAAACGGAGAGTTAAAAATAAAAAACTGTTCGTTTAATTTATTACAGAGCCCGCTGTCTTAAGCTGGGCTGCGACTCTGTAGTTATCTTTATTGGTTGTATAATAGTTATAATTATAATTGAGAATAGACCCGCTGTCTTAGGCTAGGCTGCAGTCTATCTCGTTTGGTATTACTATTAACTCTGCTTTTCCTGTTCACGATCCTTTGCCTTTTATACCATTTTAGCTCATGACCCATCTCCTATCTTCCCCCTCCACGCACCATTAGTTTCCTCACCAATTACCATATGTGCATACGCGCTATTTTTAGGTATTGCTTAATTGTTTTCCGTTCCCATTAAAAGTACCCAAATGACATCTTGGGTGTCATTTGCCTTACACTGGTGTCAAGTGTCATCCATTCATAAATTATTATTATTCCCTGATACCACAACGTAGTATTCCTCCGATATGCAACTATTGCAGTTTTGCCATATGTCGGCTTGCCGCTGTGCAATCGGAGTTAGGTTACGTGCGTGTCGTATCGGGTAGGTATGCACTTGATTCATTGCACTTGGGTGGCGTTTGGGTAAATGGAAGAACAAGTGTAAACAAAGCAAATGACCTATTAATAGCCGTATGCTCCGGTAATGTATGAAATGGATTGCTAGTGAGAAGGTGATGATTAGGGTAGGTCATGAGTAGGGTATGGTTGTGCGGATCACAACAACTTCTATATTTGATCTTTTCATAGAAAGGGCAATTCTTTTCTTCAATCGAAAACGCCATAAGTAGTTAACTAACATATTCCATTCTGTACCGTAGCAACCATAAATTTGCCCAGCGTGCGGTTTTATTCTTGTTATGGCACAGAATGGAATATGGAACGTCAAATCGTAACCAAATCATTGTTGCAAAACCGAAAGCACTACAAATCAAGTCAAATTTATATCGCCGGCGCATTGTTCAGTTCAAAATTTGCTGCAAATTTTATAATAATGTGCAAAATATAAAATGAAAATTGAAGAATTGGAATGTTGTATCTACTAAACCTATTTGTACAGAATAGTTAATAAATTAAAGACATGGGGTGTGTGCATCCTTTAACAATATGCATTTAAAAAGAAAAAAAAAGTACCAATGACCATATAAAATGTCTCCATGAGTTTTTAAGTTTTTGAAGTTTAATCCAAAATGGAAGAATTGGATTTGCGAAATGTTCCGATCGTAAAAATCAAACAATGATTGAAAATGATTTTTTATTTAAAATTGACGTAAATGGAAAGTCGGGCTTGTATTTGTTATTAGGGGCAATATTTATTACATATTTGTCATTGGTTACATCTTGTTTACGCATTAAATAGGTTAGTTAAAGTTGTCAGAAAGAGAAAACACTAAAGCTACGATTACACGTGTCATTTTTGGTGGCAAATTTTGACATGCTGACCTTACAAAAATTCGGCCATTCGGTGGTCACTCGTGTGTCTTTCGTGGGAGTGGGTGACCAGACTCTTGACAGGCGATCACACGTGACGTGTAATCGTAGCTTAACTTCACACGAGTAGATGAGCGTTCGATATCGGCTTTGTTCTGCCTTCTGACATATTTTTAAAACTTTAGGCATGGATCTTCAAAATTTACCAAAGATGATCTCATTATTTATGGCGCTGTTTGTGCTGTCTTGCGATGGAATGGTAGAGACGCCCACGAATCCATGCCCTAATGTTTTTAGATACGTATACGATGGACACGAATTTTACGGTATAATAACCCAAAAGTACACAAGAGGCACGCGTATAAAAATTACGGTTGAAATGTCACAGCCCGGAGTCTTGAACCAGGTAAGGATTAAGTAATTTTGTTTTTAAAGTTCGTATATCGTACTCGTGGGTTTATTTTTTTAATTATGATGATATTGTGCTGTTGTGCACTCATCTTAGGCTTATCCATTGTGTTCGATTTGCTAGTTCTGCTTCATAGTCTAGTAAATGTAACCTTTAATCTGATAAATGCAGCGGTTTTTATATTTTCAGAATTACAAAGGAAAAATATCCCCCAACATTGATGTGAAAAAAATTTCCGAATACATAAAATTGGGTTTGCCAATTACATACCGAGTTGATTTTCCACAACAGAATAATCTCCCTCGAATCACGAATATCACTGAGAACGATATTATAACATGCAGTGGGCTAAAATATAGTGAAGACGTTCTTCTTACTTCGATTGAATCCGAAGAGAACTATCCAAGGGCACATATCAAAATGACGATTGTCCTAAAAGAGGACACAAAGTCACGAAAACTAAAGGCCCTTGACAAAGTTTGTGGACTGGAGAATGAACCTAGTTCTAGATTGAGAAAACGAACTGTCGAAGGTGTCAATGGAGAAGTTATCGAAAAATATAGATTTCCATGGATTGCAGCTATATACATAAAGACTGAGCTCGGATCATTTTTTATATGCGGAGGCACCCTAATTTCCAAGTTAACAGTGATAAGTTCTGCTGCCTGCTTTTGCCTGACATCGTCGTGTGTTACCGACGACGAACTATCTGTTTATTTAGGCCGGCATAACCTAAAAGGTGACATGGATGGTGTGAATATTCGAGTGCAAACATTCGTCAGTAATCCAGATTCAATTTTGGGTAATGATTATTTCTATGATAGTGTAGCTCTTTTACAACTGGCAAAGAGAGTAACGTGAGTACATTATATTAAGTTGGCTTATTGCGCTAAAACAAAGCTTAGTATAAATTTAGCAATATAAGTTAAATATAATATTTTATCCCATTTTGCAAGGCAGTAATTACCGAGCTCGTATTATCAAGCAAAAATTTACATTAAACATTTTGTTCCTCCTTTTCAGCTTCTCACACGAAATCCGGCCTATATGCCTATGGAAGGGGCCATCAGATCTAGATTTTATTGAAGGAACTACTGGCTTTCTTGTAGGCTGGGGTAACTATGGGCAAACCACGAGATCGTCCGCTCCTCCAAAACTAGTAAGATCAACAATTGTCTCGAAATTGGATTGCATACGTGCGAATGAGAATTTGTCGGGGTTGCTATCAAATCGGACCTTCTGCGCCGGAAACAGGTATGGCAGTGTACCATGTTTTGGCGAAAGAGGATGTGGCCTTATGGTACGGAAAAAAAGCAAGTGGATATTGAGGGGCATAGCAGCGACTTTATTAGTGTCAACTCCTGCTACATATCAATGTAATTTAAAGGATTATGCTTTGTATTGCGATACTGCGAAATTTACCACCTGGATTATTGAGAACATGTGGCTGTAAACGTTTTTCTTTGAGCTATTCACATTTCACCTATACTATTACAAAATTGCGAATAAATATTGAAATTTTAAATAGAAAAAAATTATAAAATAGCAGATGGAAATACCTATGGAACGGAACGACAATAATTAAAAAATTTTAGTGCCCTAGTTACATTTTACAAACTAACGTTGACAACTTTTTTAATGTAAAATTATATCTTGTGACCGAAAACTATATTAAAACTCAATGCCTGATGTTCTTTATTTTTTCAACTTATCTTTTGAACGGAACTGTGTAAAAAAGTCTGCATTTGGGAGGAGCATTTATTTCAATGAGACACTGGGCACATTCAAGGATCTAGTAATCTGTATAGATGTAACGACACAAAAAGTGGATTGGTCGGGAACGTCACTTTTTCTACGTCAACCACATAAGAACTGTCAACTTAGTACTCAGTCACGAATTTCTTAACTAGATTCGTTGCCTACTACTCCATTAACGTGAAACAGCTGCTCATATGACCGATTTCAGCCAATCAAAACCGAGATGGATCTAGTCAGAGAGCTGTCAGACTTAATGAAGAAGATACTTAAACGTCCCCACCTCCTCAAGTGACAGCCGACGAGTTTCGCAAATAAAATGTACGGTTACATATTTTCGCCCCATGCACGACATTTTTTATGCCTAAAGGACTGAAATTAGATGGAGACGATTCAAAAGTTCCTCCACAAACGATAATTCGTTTAACTTTTTAAAAACAAAAAAAAAACAAATCCACAAGGCTTGGCTTAGATTGGCTTTTTAAAATGTGTGCGTGCAAAATATTGGGCAAAGTAATGATCAGGATCAACCGAAAAGCAGACTAGAAATGGTCGTATATTCAGCAATAATAGCTTTACCTGACACCCAAAGTTTTCATTGTCTACCAAATCGAACAACCCTTATGTGTAACTAATGATAAAAAGTTACCCACGAGGGTAGTTCCTGAAAACGTCAGTGTCAAATAAGAAGAAGAAAAAACCAAGTGACAGCTTAAAAAAAATATTGAAAAATTTGAGAAATATTTTTCATTGTTTATCATGCAATTACATAAATGTCAAATGCAGCTTTTTTTTGTTCTGCATTTTTGACATCCCTGGCTGTGAATATTGTGTTTACAAACCAGACTCGACATTTAAACCTGGTTGATTTTATAAATAAATGCTATATGAGATTTTGTGAGAGTATTCTTTAGCTGTAGATATACAAACGGAAATTTATCTCCGGAGTAAATCTCCGATGGAAGCGTAGCTTAAGGCGCCACTTTTAACCCATAGAATACACGTCAGCTATGAAAAACGTCTCATAATTCAGAGTATATAAATGAGAACGAATTGCGAACTGTAAACAAGCGAATAACCGTGTTCCTGACATTTCATTCGCATGAAAACTTTTTTTGGGCGCAAATACCCACGTATCAGTTTTATTTTTAAACGTTAAGTTCGAAGGAATTTTTCATTCGTGGGTTTGTGGATCGCGACTGTTTTATGTGGATTGTGAATAAAAGAGTTTTCAATCGCCCGAAAATTTCTTTAATTGTAAATTTCGCTTTTTTAATCAATTAAGACTAAGTTTTTTTTTAGATTAGATATTAGATTAATTAATTCACGCAAATTAATAGTACAGTGATAAATTTATTGATCTAAGAACGGACACAATTTTTTTTTGACAGTCAACTGCCATAATTATGCACAGCGCTATTAGTGTTAACGACGAGATTTTAATTCCGCGAATCGCAGAATAGTTTTTTTTTAGATTCATGATCGGGGAATTCGCATATCGAAGATACGTTTTTTGTTTGTTTATTTATTTATTGATGAATCGAGAGATTAAGCGAAGCGGAAGACTTGATTAATAAAAAAAACATCAGTCGGGCAGTAAAACTGCATTTACACGATCACGCACGCGTATTTTTGCACGAGACATGACAGAGAAATCCGTTTTTCCCAAGTCAATGCTAGTAAAGGAGTAAGAATGAGATCACAAATCAGACGCCTAAAGTGTTATGGATGTGTTGCCCATAATTATAGATACGTAAAACGGAAATAAACACAAGTTCCGGGGAATATAATTTCTGTAATCCCTTGAAAATATTTCTATTTCTGACTTAAAACATGTGAAATGAAAGCGATTTTAAGTTTCAGTAAATTAAACGAAAAATGTATCAATCAGTTATACGAAATTAATAAATAGTTTTCCGTTCATCACTTCCGGAAGGCATTTTGTTTTATAGGAAAGCGAAATTTCGTGAGCCGTCGCTATAAAAATATCAACATGCATAGCTTTCCCATAATTCCTACCACGTAAACTAGGTGGGCGACGAAAAAACGTGTCACGTTTTTTTGCGTGTTATGTAATGCCGTCCCTTTCAGTCACACGGCTATTTAGTATTTAGCATCTCCTTAATCTTCCGTGATAGGAATGTGTGACTGTGTAAATGCGGCATAATTGTCGGATCGGAACATACATCGGCTGTTTGTATTTTTCATTTTTGAAATTAAGTTTTGATATTGTGTGACTTAAGTGCCCGGTTTTGGTTACAGAACTTTGATTGGTAACCACTTTGAATTGATTGTAATTTCGCGCCGGGACAGACATTCAAATTGCGAAATAATTATGCGAACTGTGTCGGAGGTGAACGTGGCTTTAGTGGTTATAGTTGTGTTATTTTGCAATGGATCGTTGTCTCAGTATTATCAGAACCCCCAAATTCCCTGTCCGAATGTATTTGAGTATTCAACCGATGGATTTAGCAACTTTGGGATAATAACGTTAAGGGATGTTAAATATGGAACGACAACAGTGCAGATCGAAATGACACAGCCTGGAGTCTTGAATCAGGTATGACAATTAATGATGAAAATGTCTGCACACCTCAAGGGGAATATACCTATTCTCAATTGCTTGCATATTTGTCGCGTCTGGGGTAACGAAAATGAGAAGCGCTTAAGGCAACTAATTTGAAACTAATTGATATACATATTTCTGCTGACGCCTTTGTGAATCTGTGAAGGGTTCCGTCAAACTTAACCTCCTGGCGAGTAACTAGTTTATTTGTTCTACCTATAGAATTTTAAGATATTTCCATTCATCTTCTTCTCAGCAGGTTTCATATTATAAAAATAATAAATACGTGGCGGAACAACACCGTTTAGGCCTAGGTTTTTAAAATCATTGGGTTGTGTACGTTTTTCTATTATTATACGTTTGAAAAAACAAACTACTGACGGGACTCTTGTTTTGGCGGGAGAGTTCAGTAAGATTGACAATTGACGCAGTTTGGAGTTCTGGAAAGTTGTAGCTGACAAAGGTATAGCAAGGCAATTATTTTCTAAACTAAAAGCGAGTTTTTTGTGTATTCAACTATTAGAAAATCGAATTAATATGGTTTTACTTATTTAGAGATCTCGCGAACGTCTGACAAACATCCAAGAGCATAACTGTCACGAAAGAGCTTCTCAATTGGCATTTGCCCTCGGCATCAAATTGTAGATTCATTCTATTTGTCCCAAAAATGAAAAGAAGAATTGTAAGAATGACTGCTGCGCCCACTATTTATTTATTAATTTTTTATTCAAAGCTATGCGCAATGAAAGTTCTTTTAACATTGACCACTGGGGCAGATGCATACAAGCCATGAAACAAACCACCCACCTTTTGCTAAATAAATCCAGTAAAACTGGGCCTAAATCAAAGATTGGGGGTTTTGAGAACAGTTCCCTGGATAAGTTCGAAATTCTTAAAAGGTCTTTATGTATAATTTTAACTTAAAAATTCAACGCCAAAGTTCGAAACTGGTTTTTCCATAGGGACGGGTCGATGTTGAAATGGAATGGAATGGAATGTGTGTAACGAAATTATCATTTTAAAGGCCCCTTTAAGACATTATTTATGGGATGTAACATTTTTTAAATGTCGGCTGCGAGTGGTCCAATTTTTAACAATAATGTAGCATATGTCCGATTGGTTTAAGCGGTAGCATTGGTTATTTTGGATTTAAGGGCATCGGCCAATGGCAGCTAATTGCTTGTTAACATAGCAATTCAACTGAAAGTGCGCCTCGTTGCTGAAGTTGATTTTTTGGCCAAAATTGTGGACCTCTGCCATACGCTCCGAAGCCCCGTCAGGGAACAAACGGCGTTGTCTTTCGTCATTAACTTTGAGCTTCTGGGTGAGTTGGATCTTGTACGGGTGTAGGCCCAGCTTCCGACGCAAAATTCACCAAGTTGAAGTCTGCGAAAGGAAGACTTCTTTTGCGAGGCAAGAATTGACTGCCTTGGGTTCTCCTGTACATCTTTATGGACTGTAGCAATGTTGGCCGATCTGGCATTCCTCTGAATTTGACCACCAAATGCTGGGGAATCGACTGAGAAGAGCCACCACATCTGCCGACGAAAAAACGGGCGCAACGCTCGCAATGTTTGCACTGACGAACACTCCTTCTTATAATAAAGTCTTATCATTTAAATGTGCTGTTCTATTGGTGATTTGTATAAATTTTACAAAAGAGACAACCAAAATAAAGAGGACTTGATCCCACTGGCAATAGTAGGGCAGTCAATATTGAAGTGTAACAAATTTCAATACGCTTTTGGCATTTTTGCTCGATGTCTATGATTTACGTTGCATAAATTTTTTGTGACCAAGAAATGTTTTTTTTCGTTTAATTATTAAACCGTTTATCATTTTTTTGTGTTGATTAATGACTTTTTTAAAAGTGACAGAGGTCAGGGTTACACACTTGTTTTCGATCGAACACCCCAATTTTGTTGAGCTCCTTTTGAAATTTGCCAGAAAGAAAAATGGAATGACGCTTTTAACTGTGCACTAGGACTGACTTCGTACAAATAAATCTTACCTAGAACGATACATCAATTTCAGGAAGTTTTGTAGATGTTTTGGTTAATTTTTAACGCAAGTTAATTTCAATCATAAATTTTGTATCAGTATCCAACTTTTTAACAAAACAATAAATACACTAGGGTAACTACATTAAACCAAAAGATAGTCCTTTCCAATACCATATGAATCTATTGCCATAGGGCGGTAATTTTTTCCAAATCATCAAGATTGGTAAATTAAAAGAATCCCAACTGGAACATTTTTCTTGGCATAGGCAGAACAGCTATAGTGAACCGAGATAAATGGAGATGAACTGTTTGGCAAAAATTTTTTAGTGGTCAGATAAGTTGAATCGAATTTAATGCCGCTTCGGTGGTAGTTGTGAGGGCAAGTTCAGTTGTTTCATTGGTGAGTTGTATTTTTATGGAATGGCCATGCATTGCAGCTTAAAATAATTGACCCCAAAAATATTGAACCATAGTAACTGAATTGTGATCTCATTTTATTGATAATACACTTACTTCTTATAAAAGGGTAAAATAATAAATTTAAAAATATCACGACGAAAAATGTATTTCTAATTTTATACCCACCTTAAGCTTAAGTTCTATAAATTTGGCCTACACTTGACTTGTCTTTCAAACCGTTTCATTGTAGCTAATGAATATTTTAAGACAACTTCATTGAATTCCAAGTTAGGTAGGTAAGGTTAGGTTAAGTTAAAAAGGGGTGTGAGACAATAGAGTGTCATACGGAATTAGTCAACGAAAGCCCTCATCGTGATCGTTGCATAACCAAACAAAACCAAAATGAAAGAAAGACTTTAACAATTTCCCTTGAGAAACTCAGAATTTCCCTGCAGAAACCAAGTAGCCCTTTGCAGTTCGTGCAGTCTATCTCCTCCAAATATTGGATCTAACAACTCAGAAACATCCATATAAATATTTCGAACTATTCAGGCAGTATCTTTGTAATATTTTACTCGGCTTGCAGATCATTCTTAAGAACCTTTCCTTTGAAAAGAACCTTTGAAGAGTGTACCTAGAAGACTGTTTGACAATAAAATTAAGATTCCCTATTATGTGTAATTGTTGCAAATATACCTAATAACCCTAAATTTTAAAATTTCTCGAATTTAACCAACTACACTTCGCGAACTCGCCAAGCGCCCTTCTAGATCAGATACGAACTGCGAACTTAACTCATTCCGTCTGTCTCACTTGGCGACATAGAGGAACTCAACTAGAGGGCCGACTTTCAGCACACCCACCCGATTTTCCCCGCAAATTTTGAATGACAGCCCTCTCTCGCGCGCTCTTTTTTTCCTGTCTGTGAATACGTGTATTAATGGCCGCCGGGCGGAACTATTTCCAAAAACAAACAATTTGTAAATAGATTTATAACAATAAATGTAAAAAAGCAAATGTTGATTATGGTTTTTTTAAATAGCATAATTTCTTCTCTACCCATTTTCGTCACCAAAAACTGTTCATCCATTCAAATTTCAGTTTTTTTTTCATTTTATTTGTATGAATTCTATTTTTGACAGCAAAATTCATGCTGCTGCATAAAAGGGGTTGTTCCAAAAATTATGCATTAAACCCAAGCTTTCACTAGGGCATAAGTGAATTTTCTAAAATGTTTATAAACATTTAATAAATTTTTATAAGGTTTGGTGAATGTTTTCAAATTTGTTTATTTAACACCATATTTGTACAAATTCAAAATATGATTGGAAATTCTGTAGTTTAATAACACTTACAGTGTTGAATAATGTTACTTTGGTATTTCAATCGAACGTAAAAATACATATTGTTTTTTTAATTGTTGGTATTTGCATGCTATATTTCGTTTTCTGTGCATATATTCTTTTACAAATTTTATAACAATGTATTTTGAAATGTGCACTGTTTTTTTTTACAAACCTCTTAAAATTTGAGAAAACAAGTGAGTTCTTTGTGTTTTTGGAATACAAAAAGTGATCAAAACATTTTTTTATTGTTCCGAGTATTTCTTAGGTATAAATAAAAGGCGATGTACGAGGATTTTAATATGATGGCCTTTACCGGAAAAAGCCGAGCGCATACATAAGGCGTGTTTTTTTGAGCTTCGATCTCAGCAAAGCAAAGTAAAGTAGGATTTTCAGCACACATTTTACAACAACTACTGCGAGTCTCGAAGTGTCAAGTAGAGCGTAGTTGTTGTAATTTCGTGCTGAAAATCCTACTTTACTTTGCTTTGCTGAGATCGAAGCTCAAAAAAACAGGGCTATAGTTAAATTTGAGAGCAATATAGTATAATAAAATAAAAAAAATATCGAACTTATTTTTTAGTTTAGCATTGTGCATACTTGGATATAATTACTGTACAAGTATGCATTTGCTAAAACTAAAAAATATTTTTCACGAAAAAAAATAAACGATTTTCTTAAACGGTGTTCAAATATTTTGTTTCGATATTTCGAAATTATAACCATTAAAATCAACGAAAAAAATGTTCTTTCCTTAAAATATACAAAAAAAACTTGAATTTACAAAATCTCTTTTAACAAAAGTGAAGAAAACGTTAATTTTTCTCTGATTGTTATTATGAGTTAGATTTCTGCAAGATATTGACAAATTATTATTTTATTGTAACGAAATTATAAAAGGAATTCCATTTCCAACAAGTTCATAGACATTAAAATCTCTTAAATTCAACTGTGATGTGAACGCCGTGTAACTAAATGGCACAAAATATGACGAACACAGTCGCCCAATGGCGGCTCGATTGACATAAAGTTGTAACCTTAAATTGTATAAGTATGCGTGCGGCATTAATGGCGCTCCTTTGATTTGTACAGGCACGAACACTTATGCAATTTGAGGTTACACAGGCAGCTTGTAGGCAGATTTCCCGTTTCTGCTCTCAGTTGGCCCTCTAGTTTAGTTCCTCTATGCTTGGCGAGCTGCATGTGCAGTAAGTACACTAAGATACAAAACCTTGGAGTAGGAGGGATTTCCCTACCCAAATAAACTAAATTAAGGATACATGATTCGTGTATCGGGTAACACAAAATCAGGTAGTTTTCCTCGGTTAACAGTTCGGCCATCCTATACAGCACTGTCCTCAGTGCACTGCCCTCCTAAATCAATAAATATAATTAATAAGGTTTACTACACACAAAAACCATATCTTTTTTCGCACGTAGCTCTTTCTTTTTGCCTTGCACGTAGCAACTACTAGCTGGTACCCGAGACTTCGTCTGCGTAGAATTAGTACTTCAAGTAACTCAATTAAAATATTCATATCCTATGTCATTATTCTCAGAGGTCCCATCTATCCCCATATATAGGTACCAAAATTAATAAAAGTTGGTTTTGCGGCCGTGAAAAGGAAACAATCTGACTTTACTTACTTACTTAACGGGCTCCCGACCCGTGGAGAGTCTCTGCCTGAGACACTGCAGCCTTCCATCCTCTGCGATCCCGGGCACGCTGCTTCCAGTTATCCAGACCAAGCGCTCTGGCATCCGCGATGGCTTGGTCTTTGAAACGGAGGTTCGGTCTTCCTTGTCGTCTCGAACCTGGCGGCTGGGATTCGAAGATCCTCTTAGCTGGAGCATTATTGTCCATTCGCTCGATGTGGCCGAGCCAATGTAGTCGACGTATTTTGGCCTTTTGGACTACATCCACATCTTGGTACAGCTCATAGAGTTCGCGGTTGTATCTTCTCCTCCATTCGCCCTCCTCGCACACAGGACCAAAAATCCGTCGAAGAATTTTTCTTTCGAAGGAGCCCAGTATCAGCTCTCCCTTCCTGCTTATCGTCCAGCACTCGGCGCCATAAAGCAGAACTGGCAGGATAAGGGTTCTGTAAAGCATACATTTTGTCCTTCGAGTTAGGAGTTTTGAACCCAATTGTTTTGCCAAACCGAAGTAGCAGCGGTTTCCTAGGGTAATTCTTCGCCGGATCTCCACTAGGATGTCATTTGTGGAGTTCATGTTTACTCCGAGGTAGATAAACTCCTTAACTACCTCGAAATTGTTGCTATCAATAGTGACGTTCTGTCCTAGGCGGTGGACAGATGCTTGTTTGTTTGTTGATAGCATGTACTTAGTCTTGTCCTCATTTACTACAAGACCAACGAATTTCGCCTGTTCTTCAATCGCCGTAAAAGCCTCTATCACGGCACGCTGGGAGCGACCGATGATGTCAATATCGTCTGCATACCCCAGTAGCTGGACGGATTTGTTGAAGATAGTGCCTTCCGTGTTGACACCTGCCCTGCGCACTATCTGCTCTAGCACGAGATTGAAGAAGTCACATGATAGTGCGTCTCCTTGCCGAAATCCGGTGCATGTTTGGAATAGTTCGGAGGAACTACTTCCAAATTGCACGTTGCAGCGTGTGTTCTCCAACGTCACGCTACATAGCTGGATCAGTTTTGCCGGGATCCCGAATTCGGCCATCGCCACATAAAGCTCCTGACGATGAATGCTATCATATGCGGCTTTGAAGTCGATGAATAGGTGGTGAGTCTCGACTTGAAATTCATTGGTCTTTTCCAGGATTTGCCTCAGTGTGAAAATTTGGTCTATAGTCGATCTGCCGGGCCGGAAGCCACACTGGTACGTGCCGATTAGTGTGTTGCAGAACGGTTTGAGACGTTCACACAGTACGTTGGATAGGATCTTGTATGCGACATTAAGCAGGGATATGCCTCGATAGTTCTTGCAAGACATAGGATCGCCTTTTTTGTAGATGGGGCATATGGAGCTGATAGTCCAGTCATCGGGCATACTTTCTTCCACCCATACTTGGTTGATGATTTGGTGCATGCGCCCTACCAAAACATCACCACCGTATTTGAAGAGCTCCGCTTTCTTCTGACTTTAGCATTTATAATATTAAGATTATATCAAGACTACCTTGAATTTTCGGTGCAAGTGACAACTGACAACAAAACTATGTTTTGAAATAACAAAGTAATGCCAAGTTCGTACAGTTATTTTGTGATCACCTAAAGTATTTGACATTACAAAAGTATCATTTATCACCTTACCTTACACAAAATGTTGTTCATAAACTAAGCTCCAGCGCTCCTACCCAATTCACCCGCAAATTTTGGTGTGAACAGTGAAATGTAAAATTGTGATTTGTGAATATGTGTGAAAAGTCATAAGAGTTTATCATGTTTTCATTATAATACTCTTGTATCTGTAATCCATTTTGCCGTCGACTCTCTTTCATTGCGTCGTTTGTACGAGCAGGACGAATGAAATAAAAGTATTACCCTGAATCATAGTTTATAGTATTTGTACATAGAGTTTGCGTAGATGAAATTTAATGTAGTAAAACTCAACTTTTTCAATTGTTAGATAATATTTTTAAAAAGTGAAAATAAGCACTTAGAAAATCTCTTTTTTTGACACGTCATTTATTAAGATTGGTTGAGCTTGTGAACCGCAAGAGGTAAATATATTACAAAACACAGAAATATTATATATATATTAATAGACTGGAATTTAAAAGTAAACCACCTAAAAATTAATTGCACAATCCGAAATTAACGTTTGGATTGATTATCGATGCGCACGAACATAACCATTCGCAGTGTGCACTTCATCAAACTGAACTCACCTCCATGAAATCACTTTTCGCTGGTAATTTTCACAAAAAATCAAACAATCAGCCTTATTGTGAGTTTCGCCCGAACAATATTCCAGCCGAAAAAAATGACATTTCAAAACAGAAATCTGTTTTTTTCAGGTGGAATATTGTTCGGGCGAAACTCACAATAAGGCTGAATGTATTCAATTAAATTGAATTACAATAACTGTCGAAAGCTGATAAAAATTTGATAAAACTTGGAAAAAATGCTGATAAATCGCAACGCACGTCTGGAGAGCACAATAGTATGCAATTGAAAGACTGTGCAAATGAATCAGCTGCCAAACGTTGATGCACACAACGCCATATACTGGCAATACCGGAACCAGCATTTGAAATCATGTTCGTTTTTAATGTGTGACAAAAAACATTGCTACAAAAACAAAATTTGACACACAAATTTGGTGCAAAAACAATTGTCGCAAAAAATTATGAAAAAAATTATGTAACGTAAACATAAACGTCATCTATCATGAAAATGGCGTCGTGAAATCGCCCAATACAAAACGTATGGGAAAATAAATTTTGTTGCCACTGCTCACAGAAATTCGGTTGCCACGATGGCTGGGTATTCGTCGCAAGCGAAATATTTCGCTGCACGGATTTGCTGACGCTTCAACTCTGGCATACGGCGCTGCACTCTACATCAGGGTAGAAACAGCTGATTTGATCAAATGCACACTTATTGCAGCAAAATCGCGTGTCGCACCACTAAAAATGGTTACCATTCCCCGGTTGGAACTATGCGCAGCGGTATTGCTCAGTAAGCTGCTTCACAATTTCAAGGTTGCTGCTAAACTGCAACATGTGAAGGCCATATTATGGTCTGATTCTCAAATTGTGCTGGCGTGGCTGCGGAAGGATGCAGAATTATTAAAAGTGTATGTAAATAACCGAGTACAAAAGATTCATCAACTAACAGCTGATGCGGACTGGCGCTATATTACATCGGCTGACAATCCAGCTGATCAGCTGAGCCGCGGCACATCTGCAGTTGAACTACGAGACTCAAAGCTTTGGTGGCATGGTCCACCATGGGTAGTGCAAACAAACATCCACTGGCCGCTCCATGAACGGAAGATGACAGCTGATACTGATCAAGCTATATTAAAGGAGCTTTTATCGGTGGGTGATGGTACAAAACCCAGACAACGTCACAAAGAGCTAGCGGTGATGAGTGCCATGCTACGCGGGGTGGATCTACTAGAACGCACGTCCAAAATGTTTGAGCTCTGCCCACTTACTGCATGGCTATTCCGTTTCGCCTACAATGCACGACAACGACTGGGATATCGCCGGAACTGCCCGCTGTGCAACATGGAAATTGAAGCGGCTCAAGAATACTGGGTGCGAGAGCAGCAGCGTATTTACTACGCCAAAGAGATCAAGACATTGCAGAGTGCTCATAGCGAAGGTGTTGATCCATCCAGTTCGATAGCTAATTGCACGCCGTGGCTCGACGAAAAGGAGTTGCTACGCTTAGGCTGCGCCCCAATTGGGTTCACACAAAAGCATCCATTACTTCTGCCCGATGTCAGTCCATTGGCTACTTTGGTAATCAGAGAAGCACATGAAATAACGCTTCATGGTGGTCCTAACGAAACTATGGCGCTGGTGCGGCGCAAATTCTGGATAACTAATCTTCGCCGTGCAGTGCGAAAAATTAACTGGCAGTGTGTCACGTGCACGCGGTACCGGCATCAAGCGGCAACGCAAATGATGAGTGAACTACCTGTTGATCGAGTAACACCTTGTCGAGCCTTCAGTCACTCAGGTGTCGACTACGCTGGGCCATATTTGTTGAAAGCGCGTGGAGGACGATGTAATATCATCGAAAAGAAGTATGCAGCCGTATTTGTGTGTATGGTTACGAAGGCGGTGCATTTGGAGCTGGTTGAGAGTCTTTCAACAACCGACTTCATACAGGCCTTTCTTAGATTCACCAGCATTCGTGGAGCTTGCGTGCGGCTTTGGAGCGACAATGGCAAGAATTTTGAAGGTGCTGCTGTTGAACTTAAAAAAATGCTACGCGGCTGGAATGAAATGGACATGTCAAAAGCACTACAGCGCTATGGTACCAATTGGCGTTTTATCACTCCCGCAGCACCGCACCAAGGAGGGCTCTGGGAAGCGGCTGTTAAATCAATGAAGCATCACCTGCGTCGAGTAATTGGACCACTCAAACTTATGAGTAGTGATTCTTAAACTATCTTAGCGCAGACAAGTGCCGTAATGAACTCCCGGCCACTTTCAGCGCTGTCTGATGATCCAGAAGATTTGTGTTACCTTACTCCAGCGCACTTTCTCATCGGCGAACCAATTACACAGCTTTTCGGAGCAAATGTTGCGCATATACCAGATAATCGTTTAAAACTAGCGCAGCAAATTCAGAAAATGAGTCAGGTTTTTTGGACTGGTCGGTGCTCAACCTCCTCTTCCTCCATTGCATACGCAGCATCAATTTCCGCTTGCTGTTTACGTGAAATTTTTACAAACGCTCCTGGCACTCCTTCAAGAATAAAAGAAATTGCAATTGCAGTTAGTGGATTCGCTCTCTGATTTTAACAGAAGAAGTTACAAATAAAATCCAGATTTCTTTGCGAATGCATTTTCGCTCCAAATCTTAGAATTTATTGAAATATTAGCACTGAATTCGAGTATTGTCAGCAGAACAACAAAACGAATATAAAAAGCCTAGAATAAAATCCATATCAATTCGCGAACGCATTTTCGCTCCAAGTTTTGAAATTTACTGAAATATTTGCACTGAATTCGAATGTCGTCAGCACAACAACAAAACGAATATTGAAAAAAGGCACGAATAAAATCCAAATTCGTTCGCGAATGCATTTTCGCTACAAATTTAAAAATTTATTGAAATATCAGCACTCAAAATTGCTGCACAAACACGTTTTTCGTTAAAATGCTAATTTCTTTTCCTATTTTTTCTTACCTGGACCGCTTTGGCTACACGCTTCGTTTCCGCTCTCGCTCGACCAGACTTCGTCGGCAAAAAGCTCTTCTGCTTTATTCATTTTGCTAGCTTAGTAAAAAGAAAAGAACTTATCACTTTCTTAAGCTAAAGATTTTTAAGATACAAAATCCTGGCTAATAATAGAAAAGGCTCGATGGACCATGTTCAATAGTCAGATTTGCCTTGTTTTTTTAATAATAATAAAAATAAACCAAAAAAGTATAACGAGAAAAAACAACGAAAGCTTAAAAATAAAAACTAAATAACAAAGTTGAATTAAGGACAGTGAATTTAATTGAAGCTCCGCTTCTGCGCTGCCTGTAACTTAAATTATCGTGCTTCGGCGTTAACACATAATTTTTTTTTCCGGGAATTTTATTGGGTATTCTTCTTGTTTGGCCGGAAACCAGTCAGAATTAGTGCGAATCATCGAAATCGGTCCAGGCGTTCTCGAGTTATAAGCGTAGTAACTAACATCACTTTCTTTTATATATTTAGATTTAAAATATTAACTACCTACTTATTGAGAAATAGCTGGTACCCGCGACTTCGTCTGCGTACAATTGGCTTCGAGTAACTGAATTAAAATATTTATATCAACAACAGCGCCGCTTATCGGGTCCAAAACTATTCTATCTATTAAGCCAACCTATCAGCCCTACAGCCTACACATTTAAATTCATTGGTAGATATTATACCAAAAGTATAGAATTTTAATATCCCTAACTTGAGAAATAATTGGTTCGTCATTTAAACTTGCATCCAATTCTTCATCCACTTCACGTTTTGTTTTCACGACAAAAAGTAGCGAATGTCATTCTCAGAGGTCCCATCTTTCCCTATACCAAAATTGTTAAAAATTGGTTTTGCGGTCGTTAAAAGGTAACATTTCAAAGGTAACAATCTTACTTTCGCAGTTAAGTGGATTCCTATCAGCTTTAGCGTTCCTATCCAATTCCTCCGCTAATTTTGAAAATAAAATTCTCTCTTACTTTTTCTATCTCTGCTGTGAATTGCAACTCAGCGTGATCATTATGCGACTAAAGTTGCGATTTGAAACTTTTTTCGAGAGCCTGGCACAACTTTTTGCTATTTAAGCCCTTTTTTAGTTGGAGAAGGCGCTTTAAAAATAGTTCAAATGCTCTTATATCCAAAAAAAAACATTTTTAATGTAACGCAGTTGCCTATCACGACACTATTATAGTGTTTAACGAACCAATACTTGTTAAATATCGTTCACGAATTTGAAATAAGCTATTCTGCTTCAAAATTACACCTTTATTACACCAACAATAAATCAAACAAATTTATTCACCTATATCGTCTTCAGTTCTTGAATTCTTTAATTCTTTACTGTAGATATCAATGTACAGGGTGGCGCACCAATTGTGCTACAATAAGAAATTCAAATAACTTTTTTTTTAATCGATGAATTTCATTTTTTTTTTTTTATTGGTTAGAAAATTTAATTTTATTTTAAATAGTTAGTTGTTTTTAAAGATTATAGACCGCAAATGACCTCCACGCTCTCCCACGCATATGCGGCACCTGATCAAAAAATTATTCATTGCGGCCTGAAGAGTTGAAGTTGGGATCGCCTCAATTATTGTCGTTATGGACTGCTTTAATTCAGTTAAATTCCTGGGCTTCGTTTTATACACCTCTTGCTTGACATAACCCCATAAAAAGAAGTCTGGTGCAGTCAGGTCAGGTGACCACCGTCAGTGGCCAGCGAAGAGTGGAGTTTCTAGAAATTAATTTGTTTGCGAATTTTTTGTTTAGCTCCGCCATAACTGGTCTGGCTATATGTGCAGTTGCTCCATCTTGCTGAAACCAAACGCTGTTGAATGGTATACGTCTTCGGCGCAGTTCTGGGTAAAAAAAACTCCTTCAACATCTTTAAATAACGGTCCCCATTGACAGTAACGGTTACACCGTTTTCTTCAAAGAAGTACGGCCCGACAATACACCTTGATGAAACTGCGCACCACACAGTGACTCGTTCTGGGTGCAGTTCCGTCTCATGGAGCATTTCTGGATTAGACTCATTCCATATACGGCAATTTTGCTTGTTTACATTGCCGTTAAGATCAAAATGGGCCTCATCAGACATGAACAAACAATTGATCAATGTGTTGTCTTCTTCGGCCATTGATATCATTTTTTGGCAAAATTCCAGGCGAACAGGCAATTCCTGAGGGTTTAACTTGCTAGTAATTTGGACTTTGTACGGAAACAAGTTTAAATCGTCATGAAGTATCCGTTGTAATGACCGTCTACTAACTCCAATTTGCCCCGATAAGTTTCGGGTCGAAACGCTCGGTTTGGCCTGTATTGCAGATGCTACTGCTGCGATTGTATCCTGAACCCGAACATTGGCATCTCGATGGTACGGCCTTCGTGCGATGCTTCCAGATTCGGCAAACATGTTTACAAACCTCATAATGGTCCATCTACTCGGGGGACTACCGCCAAACTCCCGCCTAAATTCCCTTTGGACGGAAATGACGGACTGCAAAGCATGGTACCGTTGCACTATCCAAATTCTTTTCCCCGTAACCCAAGCATCCATTTTTATAAATCTAAATAGTAACCTACAAAATAAAAATAAAAATAAGCCGATTACTCAAACAGAAAAAAAGTTATTACGTTTTATTTTTGTAGCACGATTCGTGCGCCACCCTACTCAATATACATATTTACACCACCATACGCCCATCATCGCACGTCATCGGCCATCTGCGCATTTCCTCAGAAAAACATTGTCGCTGTTGATTGCATCCACACTCACCTCGCCTACTTCTCCTTCGTTACACTTAATCGGAGAAAACTTCACGCAGTTTTTCTTTATATTGTATGTGTGCGATGTGCGCCACCCACCCACCCCAAAGCAGAAGAGCGATCAAGAACAAAGGTTGCTGATATGTCCGAATGTTTTCGGTATCCACTGTATAACATTACCTATATACTCTCTCTCTCATAATACTAGTAGGTAAGTTTTCCTAGTTCTAAGCTTGTCTTTTATATGAAATAAAGTTAGTTGTTAACTGGATGCCGTGATGTTTGATTTCTCCTCCGCTCGATTAGAGAAGACATAAAACTGGCGACGAGTAAAACGGAAAAAGCGTGCACGAGTTTCCGATTACGAGGAAAGTGGTAGTAAGACCGAGTTACAACAGTGAATTGTTAAAGAAAGTGTGAAAAATTCCAAACCGATTATGTCAAACTTTATAGGGAGAATAGAATATTTTAATATCGGTGATAATTTTAACAGCTATATTGAGCGGTTAAATCATTTGCTGAAATTAAATAAAATAACAGCCGACGAAGACAAAGTATCGTTTTTAATTGGTGTCGGGGGAGGTGATCTTTATAACATCTCAAAGACATTGGTTGCGCCACAAAAACCAGATGAACTAAAGTATGAAGAGTTGGTGAAGAAATTAAAAACACATTTCGAACCAAAAAAGAATACCACGGCTGAGCGCTTTAAGTTTTTAAATCGGAATCAAGAACTGGATGAAAATGTATCAGATTTTATTGTAGCTATTAAACAATTAGCTGAAGGCTGTAACTACGAGTCATTTCTCAATGAAGAACTGAAGGATCGTTTGTTAATGGGGCTTAAGAACAAACGAATTCAATCAAAACTTATTGACTTTGGCGAGTTGACCTGGGAAAAAGCATGCGAGACGGCATTAAATATGGAGCTAATCGAGGTGGAAATGACTAATATGAGAGGAAATTCATCATCAACAGTAGCGGTACATTCACTGAGAACAAAGCACAACGGCAAAAGCAGAGGTTATGGAAGGGCTCCAACAACAACCAAATTCGACAGCTACAACAGCGACCAACGGCCACGCAGTTCTTCAAGATCAAGAACAGACAGATTCGCTAAGGTACAGTGTCATTTTTGCAACAAGTGGGGTCATATTCAGAAAAACTGTTTTGTTAGAAATAAAAAAAGCCAATTCAAAAGTAAGAAACGCGATAAGCATGGTTTCGATTATGAGACAAATAAAATTAGTTGCGTTAATAATGAATCGGACGTAGAGGAAAATATAGAATTAGGCTATTTAAATAATATACACCATAATAATAGCAATGCGTTAATTATTCATTTATTTTGTAATGGCGCGCGTTTAAAGATGGAAGTGGATACGGGCGCATGTACATCGGTAATTCATTCTAGCACGTTTAAATCGTTGTATCCAAATGTTCGATGAATATAAACGAACTCTCAATGTCATTTCAGGTGGTCAGGTCGAGGTGGTAGGATGTGTCAATGTCAATGTTAGGTTATCGGCAGATAAGGAAATTTATCAATTAGAATTGGTCATAATCAGTGGTCCAAGAACGTTTGTTCCGTTATTGGGAAGGTCATGGTTGGACAAATTAATTCCGAATTGGAGAAATCAGATGTTAGCGGTGGGAAGCTTATGTGCCAAATTGGAGTGCAAACCAAATGATGTCGACGAATTAGTGAGAAATTATTCAAATGTTTTCAAAGGTAAGAAAACAGATTCGATTCAGAATTTTAAAGCAAGCATTTTACTAAAGGAAAATAGTGTACCTGTGTTTTGTAAAGCGTATGCGGTTCCATTCGGTATGAAGGAAAAAGTAGAACAGGAGTTAGACAGGTTATTAGCAGAGGGTATTTTTTATCCGGTTCGGTATAGCGATTGGGCATCACCCATAGTAATTGTCGAAAAAACAAATGGGGATATTCGCTTATGTGTCGACTGTAAGGTCACCATCAACCCGTATGTACGTACGGATCATTACCCTTTGCCTCGATGCGAAGACATTTTCGCGACCTTGGGTGACTGCTCAATTTTTTGCGTGCTAGACTTGGAGGGAGCATACCAGCAGGTAGAAGTGGAAGAGGATTGCCAAGAATTGTTAACAGTCAATACCCATCGGGGGTTATACAGGTCTAAGCGGCTAGTTTTTGGTGTAAAAAGTGCTCCAGCAACGTTCCAATCCAATATGGATAATATTTTAAGAGGTTTGCCTAAAGTACAATGTTATCTAGACGATATTATTATTGGAGGAAAGGATTTGCGAGAGTGTAAGGCGAACCTAATAAATGTTTTGGAGAGGTTAAATGGGTTTAGGGTAAGGGTTAAGTACGAAAAGTGCCGATTTTTTCAAGAAGAAATAGATTACTTAGGGCATGTAATTAGTGGCAAGGGCATTAAACCCAGCACAAAAAACCTGGAAGCGATTACAAAGGCACCAGAACCAAGAAATTTAACCCAATTGAAGTCTTACCTGGGACTTTTGAATTATTATTCGAGATTTATACCTAATCTCTCCACTGAGTTGAAGGATCTCTATTATCTAACAAAAAAAGATATACCCTTTACGTGGTCGGAGGAAAGCAAACAGACCTTTGAAAGAAGTAAAGCACTCATTTTACAAAACAACATTTTAGCTCATTATGATCCTAATAAGGAAATAATTCTTCACTGTGACGCTAGTCCTTATGGTGTGGCGGGTATTCTTTCCCATGTTATTAATGGCGTTGAAAGGCCGGTGTTGTTTGCTTCAAGCACCTTAAGCCCAGCCGAACAAAAGTATTCACAGTTGCATAAAGAGGCTTTGGCTATTATATTTGCTGTTAACAAATTTCACAAATATATCTATGGCAAACCCTTTACGATTTTTTCAGATCATCAGCCATTACGTGAAATCTTTAACCCAAACAAGTCTACGCCGGCTGTGGCTGCGGCAAGAATTCATCGTTGGGCTGTTCTTCTCAGCATGTACCAATATAAAATTTTATATAAAAAGGGTACTCAAATAACAAATGCGGACGGGCTTTCGCGCCTTCCGCTACCTGGCGCCACAGGGTTGGAAGATGACAGCATTAAAGCCATCAAATCAGATGCCTATCTGAATCTTAAATTCGAAACTGTTGCATCAGAAACTGATAAAGATTGGACACTAAAAGCAATTGTAAATATGGTCCAAAATGGTTGGCCAAGCTCCGTGCCAGCAACTCTACTTAGTTTTTTCCGTAAACGATTATCGCTTTTAGAGCAACAAGGTTGCTTATTTTATGGGGAGCGGTTAATTATCCCGAAAAATTTGCAAAGCCAGGTAATAACACTTTTGCACGACTCGCACATTGGGGTTGTTAGAATGAAAATGTTAGCTAGAAAATATTTTTGGTGGCCAGGGATTGACAGTGACATAGAAGATCATGTTTTGAGCTGTAAGCCCTGTGTACTGTCTAATAATAAACCTATATCAAATCAGCATCAATCTTGGCCAGAGGCCAGAAGGTTTTTCGAAAAAAATCATCTCGATTTTTTCCATTTAAAAGGAAGCAATTACTTAATTGTTGTGGATAGTTATACTAAATGGGTTGATATTAAGCGAATGAAAAGAACAGACGCGGAAAGCGTTATTTCAAGTTTGAGATCGATTTTTTCATATTTTGGTTTGCCTTCGACATTGGTTTCAGACAATGGACCACCCTTTTGCTCATCACTTTTTGCACAATTTTGTAAAGACAATAATATTAAATGTAAAAAAAGTCCACCATACCATCCACAGTCAAATGGAGCAGCGGAAAGGGCGGTGCAAACCGTAAAAACTACGCTAAAGAAAATGATGATGGACACAAAATATAATACTTTCCCAATTGAGATCTTAATCAGTAATTTTCTATTGAAATATCGCTCTACCCCTTCGACAACGACATCGTACAGTCCACATGAAATGATATTTAAGTGCACACCTAAGACGCTTTTAGATGACGTTAATGGGAAAGTGCTTCAAAGAATAAAGACAGGGGAACAAAATGAGATTTCAGAAAAATCAGCAAAAAACTACATCTATAAACGCAAGCCAAATAAAAACGCAAAACATTTTAAAAAGGGGGATGAAGTATTATATAAAATGAAAAATAATTTTTGCTATAATTGGGTTCCTGGAATAGTTGAAAAAAAGATAGGGAATGTGGTTTATGTAATTAATATTGATGGGACACATAAGTTAGCTCATCTTTCTCAGTTAAAGAAAGTTAATTTAAAGAGAGTATCTTTTGCACCTTCAAATATTACAATTGTAAAAAATCATGTTACGAGTAAAAGTCAAAGTCGTAGAAGACGATCAAACTCGTTACCTATTTATGGAACGAGAAAATCGGATAGGTTAAAGGATAAAAGAATTGTTTACTTTAAAGGAATGAATAAATAAAAATAATTATATCGGTGAAATTTAAATTATATATGGAAGTTTAAACATTACATTTTTTACGAAATATGTAAAACTTTTCAAGTTTTATTTAAGTCGGAGGGAGTGATATGTTCGAATGTTTTCGGTATCCACTGTATAACATTACCTATATACTCTCTCTCTCATAATACTAGTATGTAAGTTTTCCTAGTTCTAAGCTTGTCTTTTATATGAAATAAAGTTAGTTGTTAACTGGATGCCGTGGTGTTTGATTTCTCCTCCGCTCGATTAGAGAAGACATAAAAGTTGCTGATAATTTTCGATTTGAGAAAATAAATTTAGTTTTTTCGTGTTAGATTTTGGGATGTAGCTTAGCTTCTAGATAACACAGAAAGCTGATTGATGGCTTAAAATAATTACGGAAGTTTTGGCTCTTGTTGGTATTTTGTTTTGTTTGCATTGGTTAAGAATTGTTTGAGTAAAAGCGATAAAAAGGCAGTAAAGTAAGAAAAAAAACACATTTTGGTCAAAAACGCTCCAAAAAAATTGTCATAGGAATGAAATGAATATTCTATGTCCTTCTCCAGATCTTAAGGGACATTTCAAAAAAAATTTCATCGAAATCTGTGCAGTAGTTTTCACGCCAACCGCGTACACATGAAAACAGCTACAGTTTTATTATATGTATAGATTGGAATAGCATTTTAGCATCAAAGGTCGGACAGCAATGGGTTGCATGTTTGATAAACGACTGCGGGTTAAGACCGACTCCAATTCCTTAACAAAGCAGTTTAATGCCTGCACCGTAGCGCATCACTTCAAATTGGTTGGAACAATTACTTAGGTTAGGTTAAACAATGTAAGAGGATTCACAAACGTCATGATGATCTAAACTGTATTGCTGAAACAACTCGTCTACGTTTTGGCGCTCTTATCACCTAGGAAATTCCAGTTAATAAACAGCTCCGAAACTGCTTCGACCCCTGCTTAAAAGAGCCTTTTTCTACAGTGCCAATGGCTTATAAATACTGATCCATTTTATAACCGCCCCGTCGTTAAGTCAATTACTTTTTGCCCATTTTCGGATTTAGACGGGTGCAGACTATCATTTCTTACGGTTTGCCAAGGCAGGTTTTTTTCCCTAAGGATTTTTCGATATTGGCAATGGCAGCATGTGGCGGCCATGTTGTTTTGATTGCATCTGTCTAATCTGGTGTTTATTATTTAGTCACTGAGCAAATGACCATGGCAAGTCACACGTTGAGCGGCACGTTCAAATGATAAAACTTATCAGAAGAAGTGTTCTTGAGTATAAACATTGCGGGCGTTGCGCCCAAACTCCAACGTTTGGTATCCAAATTCAGAAGAATGCCAGATCTGCCGAGAACATTGCCACAGTCCATGAAAGTGTTACTCAAGGCAGTCAATTCTCGCCGTGCAAAAGAAGTCGTCCTTTCGCAAACTTTAACTTGGCGAATTTTGCGTCGGGCCTTGGCCGACACCCGTACAAGATCCAACTCACCCAGAAGCCCAAAGTTAATGACGAAAGACAACGCTGTTTGTTCGCTGACGGGAGTAGTTAAGCTATGTGAGTCCTGGACCAGGAAATGAGTCATCATTCAAGGTCAATGAAGGTTATAGTGAGTGTATGTGTGTTTATGTGTATGTATGCGATAAATCAAGGTTAATATTCAAGGTCAATGAAGGTTATTGGGTGTGTGTATGTGTGTTTATGTGAGTGTATGCTATAAACCAAGGCTAAATAATATATAGGTATGTAGATTGTGTGTATGTGAGAAACCAAGGTCAAATAATATCGATTAATATTTAGTAGAGTACGTGTATGCGAACAACCAAGGCCAAATACGATCGTAAACGTATTAACAGTAGAGTGTGTGTATGCGAGAAATCATCGTGCTCATGATAATCCTTGTATATATCCAAGAAATCAAATTCAAGATAAGACTTGTATGTATGTGATGAATCAAAATAAGAATAAGAGAATTAAAAAACTTTCAAGATCCATTCCACAAGGTCATGCAGGAAAAAAAAAAAACAGTGCACTCCGGGAGTGCCGACAGAAGTGAAAACTTGAACAACTATACGTGTATTTTTTGAATCGTCAGGCAATATTTTGTTGTGCAGGAAATACTTTTAAATGAAGTGTTTTCTAGTTCATTATTATAAACTACTATACTACAAAAACTATACTACCTACAATTTTCATTTTCGTTTAATGCGCTATTGTATACATGAAAAATAAAGCATACTAGCTAATACCCGCGACTTCATCTGCGTAGAATTAGTACTTCGAGTAACTCATAAAAATATTTATATCAATCGGGTCTAAAATTTTCAATATTAGGACAACTGTCAACAAAACTGTTTTGAAATAACATAACAGCGCTTCTTACTATCCGATTTCCCCACAAAATTTTGAAAATTCCTTCTTAGATTCCTATGACTGTAACTCTCTTCCATAAACTAACTATTAAATTTAAAAGTAATTTTTCGCCAAAAACAACAAACGAAAACAGACTCAATAATAATTATAGGAACAAAAACATTTTATTTGAGCGAATGAATTTTTTCCTTTATTATTATTTATATTAGGGGTATTCACGATTCGGTTTAGCAGGCCTAGTAAAATTGCGAAATTTTATTTTTCTTATCAGATCGTGAACACACTTTTTCCCATCTCTTGCAAAACTGAAACAAATGACAGTTTGATAACAATTGTGTTCTGAAAGAAACCTTTATTTGTTTTTGAAACTGAAAAATTAGCTTTAATTGTGTTTGCCGTAAAAAGGCCAAAAAGAAAAATTATTTTAACCAATGGAGAGAGTAAATACGAAGATGATATATGATGATCTCTTTTTCTATCCATTTTTTACTTTTGTTTTCCATTCTCTTAATTTTTTCCGATTGCTACACACAGGCAGTGATGCCAAGATTTTTTAGCTCCAAAATAGGTGCAAGACTTTTTACCTCAAATTCATCAAATTTCAAGATATTTGATATCAAGAATTTTCGATTTTTTTACATTAAAACAACCTTTTCTATTGGAGAAACCCGTTTTCTATAAACTCTATAATTATGAGCTATGTGAGTCGAACAGAGCCCATGTACAGTTTCTGTTTTACTAACGTTTCCATCTACTCTAAAGAAACATAAATTTCAACGAATTTGATAAAATAACCGATGTAATATGTCTTTAAAAAAAATTGTTAGTAAAAACAGGCGATGGAAACTTCGCATATCCAATTTTTAAAGATTTTGTTTTCAATATATTGTCGCTTCCACATTCCTTCGCTCTGCAACTGCTTAAAGAATATATTTTCTGCTATAAATTTAAATAAAACAAAAATTCGTAATCGTTTGAGTACCGAAACAGTTAAAAGTTTAATCTTTTCAAAGGATTTGTTGCTCTTTAATCGAGTAAGTTGCTATGATTCTAATAAATATAAGCAATGAAGTTCTGAGTCATTTTAATTCAAATATTTTCCAAAATTAAAAAAAAATAAATACATTATTGGGTATACCTACCTACATATATGTATACAATATACCTACAGTAAAAGCTCGTTAATTCGGAATGGTTGGGGGGAAGGTCAGTCCGAATAAACGAATTTTCCGAATTAATGAGAGAATTTTTGTATGGACTAAAACGCGTTCCCATTGATGAAAAATGCTAAATTATTGTGCTAAAGGACCATGATTTACATTTATTGCCAACTTAAACTGTACTGGTGTTTTCCCGAACAACATCTAAATGTGGATTGTCGGGATTCCCCCAATACAATTTTTTTTATGTTTTTCCCCCAACTTCTAAATGTGAATTGCCGGGAATCCCCCCCAAAAAAATTTAATGATTTGTTCAGACTTTTACATATTAGAGATCTATTTGATACCTATATGTGTTCAATAATTTATTATTTATAATTTAATAATAAATTTAATTTAATTTTTACATAATAAAAATTTAAAACCGACTCTCATTTATTAGGAAAAATCTCTTTTATTCGGAAATTTTTTTCCTTTCCGAATAAACGAGTTTTCCGAATTAAAGAATTCCGAATTAAAGGGCTTTTACTGTATATAGCTAGGTACCTACTGCAATTTTGTCGAAAAAAATATGTACATATAACAGTTTATTTTAAGTACTTCAAAATTGTATTTTATATTTCGTTCTTTTCCTATTTTGAAAAAAATCTTGAAAAAAAGATTTTTTATTTCCGAAAAACAAGATTTTTAGATTTTTCATCTGGCAACACTGCACACAGGAATTAACAATTAAGCGAATTGTCAACTTGACAAGGCTACACTTTACTCTGTTGTATTTTTCGGTTACTATAGGGTTAGGGTATAGATAAAGTGCAAAAGTGTAGCGAAATTTTAGTCAGTATATTTTGTTGTTGTAGTGCGAAAAAAAGTTGCACTTTCGCAATGATACAAGACCAGTTGCATCGGATCGTGAATACACCTATTGATTACATTCGTTATTATGCAATTTGTAGAATATGTACATGTATTCGTTGTGAAATAAAACAACGAATTTAAATTCTCAGAACGCATCCATCAGCAGACAGAAATCACCAAACACACAAACTATCAGTCAGTGTTCTTAGACGTCTCTCTTTATTTTTCCCACGAAGTGTGTTCATTTTCCTTTTTCACTAAACTTAAATTAAATAAAAGTCAAATTTGTATTGTTCGGACAAAAATCACACTTAATTAATCTTCAGTATAAAAATCGCAGTTTGCTAACACTTTAATGATTATTTTTGGGTACTAGAAATTGTTGCTATAGGCAAATCTTCTTTTTATGTGCATTTAGTGCGTTTATATTCATGGTCAACAAAAAGTTTTTCGAAAATATTAAATTCCCTCAAAAAGGTAGAGATACAACGATGTAGGAACACGCTGAATTCACACGTATTCACAGACAGTAAAATTGCGAGCGGGAGGGAGGGGCTTATATTGAAAAAAATTGCGGAGGGAATCGGTGAGACGTAGTAAAGCTGTCAGTCTATTTCATACTTAGTTTATGCTCTCTTCGGCCGTTGACTCTCTTTCGTGGCGGCTTTTGTGCTACGGGTACGGCTACGGCGCTACGGGCATTATGAATTAAAGATTATTTTTCCCTGAATCATAGTTTGTACACAACTGCGTAGTTGAAATTGCATGTGTAAGATTGGTTGAGTGTGTGAACAGCAAGAGGTAAATATACTACTACAGAAACAGAAATAATAATAGAGTGGATGGATGGATGGATGGACTATTTTAAACACAAAAATTGCAATCTATTGCTTAAAACGTAAATTTACAAAGCATGCAATTAATTGGTATTCTTTAAAGTGAATACCAGTGAAACTTATGAAACGCACACCCGATTGCCCCGCAAATTTTAGAAATAAAATTCTGTCTGAATAACTTCAGCATGTCAAAGGCAAACACACTTCCCCACATTAACATACATACTGAGTCGTCAAAAGTGGTTGGCAAATGGCAACGCGAACACTGGTATCACACACACACTTGTAGGTAAATTCTCTTAAGGCGCGTTTTGCCATTGTATATAAACATTAGTTGGCAGTTGGGCAAAACAAATCTCTTAAGTTGTCTGAGATGGCGTCATCGTTGCCAACTTGGAAAAAGATGCCTTTTTCAAAAGGAATTCTCAAATTTCTTTTTTTTTTTTGAAGTGGAACAGTAAATCAAAAATTAAACAAAAATATAGAAAAAATAAACAAAAACAATTTTTTTTTATGAAACAAACAGCTTTCAAATTTGTTTCCAATTTCATTCAACTTACTTGAAGTGTAAGCTGGATTGATGAATGAAATTGGAAACAAATTTTTAAACTGTTTGTTGTTTAAATAAAATTAGTTTTTGTTTATTTTTTCTATGAGTGTGTTTAAATTTTTGATTTAGGCTCTATTTCACTTTACAGAAAAAAAAAAGATATTTTAGGCATTCTTTTATTAAAAAAGGCATCTTTTTCAAGTTTAGCAGTTTTTCGTTAAAAAAGGCTGGCAACGATGCCGCTGATCTGACAACTTAAGAGAATTGTTTTTCCCAACAAATGTTTATATACAATGGCCCAACGCGCCTCAAGAGTCTTCACGAACACTGGTGTCGGCAACATTGGTTACACAACATTGGTGTCGCGAGTTCAATGGTTTTATCCCATATCAAAAGTGCCCCAACGCGCCTAAAGAAGTTATCACTTCAAAAAAATCTTCTGTTATGTAGATAAGAAAGTCTCATGTTTCCGTCCAATGTTAATATCCTAAGCAGTAAAGTGTAGATTGATCAAGCGAAATTGTTGTTGTTTTTAAGTAAACATTTCAACTAGGTTTCAATACATTTATGTACATGCTAACGCCACATAAATTAACTACCTAATGTTTTATGAGAGTAGAACTAAAGAGATTGACTTACATATATCGATAGTAAAAAAGGGCGATTTAACTCAGCGCTCGAAGAGATATTTCAAAGAGCATATAGTAAAGTTCAGACTTACTGTAAAGCCTATAAGAAGAGTATTGCAAATTGTATTGAATGTAGTTGCAGAAGCAAAATGTTTTGGCGGGTGCTGTTAAGGGAAGGTAAAAGTCTCTGTTTATGAACCCAATGTACAACTAGTGAATATGTAAATAATAACTTGTGTAAAACTCACTAAATAACCCTAGTACAAAAACTATCTGCGCGGACGCGAACTCGGGAAGACGCCCTTCCTGGTCAGATGCAAAAAGTGATATGAACCCAATTTGCCTGCCACATCCACCGAGCTGCGTTTCGCAGCCTACTCTATGCTACTTAATAGAGCAGGAGGGATTTCCCTGCTCTCTCTCATATGACCGATCTCGTCGTTTAACATTCGGCCATCCTACATCACACTGTCCTCAGTGTGAGTACCTTTTATCCATTATTTCAGGTTTCTTTCTCATCCAATATTTCAGGACTACATCAAATCCACTATTTGAGGATTCTCTCTCATCCAATATTTCAGGACTACTTTACATGTATAATATCTTATCATACCATTCATTCCTTTATTTAGGTACGTTGTTTTTGAAACCACCAATGAAAACAAGTAAAAGTGTTATCATCGGCCTGGCCGATGCTTTGATACCCTCCACTGCGTACAAGTCATGCAAAATACCAGAACTACTTGACCGACATAGCCCATTTTTAATACCAACCTAACGACGATAAAAGAAGTCCTTTCACAAAACTTCATTCACCTAGGTTGATTCCTTTCGACGCTATCGTGTTTTCAACGGAAAGAGGGACACATGGGTCTTATATTGGTTTTGTATGGGAGGTACCAGAACTACTTGACCGACATAGCCCATTTTTAATACCAACCTGACGCCGATAAAAAGAAGTCCTTTCACCAAATTTCGTTCACCTACGTCAATTACTTTGGGCGCTATCGTGCTTTCAACAGACAGACAGACAGACAGACAGACAGACGGACATGGCTAAATCGATTCAGAATGTGATCCTGATTCAGAATATATATACTTTATGAGGTCTCCGGTGACTCCTTCTTGGCGTTACAAATGTATTGGCAAAGTGAATATACCTTCCTCTGGATGGTATAAAAATGGGCTATGTCGGTCAAGTATAGTTCTGGTACCTCCCTCACAAAACCAATTTTGCATGACTTGTATGCAGTGGAGGGTATCAAAGCATCGGCCAGGCCGATGATAACACTTTTACTTGTTTTTCTGTCAAATGTGACTGGACGTGTGTGATCAGCTATTCACTCAGCCCGCTCAGTCAATTTATTCTGAGCTCATCGAGCGCGCTCTGATAGCGTTCTGAACGAAAAAAGAAATACAAATTCTGAGCTCTGATGTATCTGAGCTAAAAAGAAACACGAATTTTTTGTATAACAGTTCAGGTTGTGCTCTGAACTAAAAAAGAAAAACGCCTCTTATAAATACTAAATTACAGCTGAATTTACAAAATTTTACAATTTGCCATTCGCGTTCGTTTCGCATGCGTACTCAGATTTCTTTACGTATGCTCGGAACGAACGCGAATGGCGTGTGTTAAAGCTAGTCATTTGATATTGTCAACGCTTGCAAAATTAGTTTCCCACCATGATTGTTGTGTGCGCACAACATGTTGGGGACGCTTTATGCTGACGTCACACAATAATGGGATTCATTAAGCTCTGTCTCGGCTGGCTCCGCTCTTGTCGTGTGTAAACTCGTGCGGGCTGTTGCTTGTGGTCTTCTGCGTTTACACTTCTTCCTCAATTGTACGGCTAAGATGAGGAATAGTAATGGTTGTTGTGGGTTTTTAGTTCCTTCAGCATTTTTTTCCTGACTTTTCTGGATTTGTATGTCATGCTCAACCTTTAATATTTCGTTTGAAAAGTCAGTTTGTAGAACAGGAGCTTCCATCTTGGTGTGTCTGAATTGGTTGAGTTGGTGTGATACGTTTATTGCTGGCAGGAATGATGAATCCAATTTGTGCGTTAATGAGTGTTGTCCGATTATAATCATCGTTTGATATTGTATCATACAATTGGATTGTAACTTAAGGATCCCGCTTCCAGTTAGACAAATAGTCCTTGTGTTGAAGTCGCAGACAATATTCGCATTGCACTCGTCGGGTATGCAGAAGATCCATGAGCTTCGATGATGCATTTCTATCCAATAAGTCCTGGCTACGACAGTTTGCGTTACGCATGAATCGGACAATTTTTTGTTGTGTTGAAGTATGCCCAGCTCGCAAGCGCTCACAGAAGAGCCTGATGTGTATATCGGATGGCGAAGATTACACCAATACGTATTAGATGATCTCAGTTTGCATGATTTAAACTCTTCCTTCGTCATTGGATAAAGATGATCTCCTTGTAAGTTTACTAATAAATAGTCCGTTGATGGTACTATAAATGTATAGTTTTGGTTATGTAACGTGGGAACTGGTAGCACTCTGAACGACTTAAACTCCTCATTGTATAATAAGGGGAGGGTAAGTTCTATGATGATGTTATTTCCCGTAACTCTGCCCTTCGGATGGAGTTCCTTATAGAGTTGCAGTAGTGACTCATGATGTCGATCTCCTGGTATCATCAGATTCCGAGGGATATTGTCATGAATTCGTGTCAATTCCTTCCTCAGTTGTGCAATGTTCAGTATGAGTTGATGGATTCTTTCATTGTGTGTTGAAAGAAGCACATCAAGTAATGTATTTTGTGTGTTTTGGTAGTTTATCATCATCAATATTGCATTAAGCGCCGTAGAAGTAAACATTTTAAACGCATTGTATTTATCGGTTTCAATTTTAAAATAGTTTAACAAAGTTGTTAACAGCGTTAGCTGTTTCTGAGTTGCGGCATGTTCCTTTTTGAAGATGTTGAGTGTCGAATCTACTATTGTTGTTTGGTTTTTAATTAACTGCATCAAGTGGTTTTCGTTATCTTGTATGTTTTCGATGGTTTCTTCATACTTTTGCGCAAAGCGTTGATCTAGTATTCCAAACAATTCATTGGTGACAGTTCCAATGAAATTAAATGGAGAACGTCTAACTCTATGAGTGGCATCTTCGTTAGCATGAAGGAGAACTTCGTTATTTAACTCAATTTGCTGAAGTTGTCGTTGAAATTGACTAAACGTATTTTCACAAAGGTCCGTGGTATCGTCCGTAAGGTTGGTTGCCATGCAGATCTAGTTCATCAGTTTTAAGCAGTCCTTGTAGGTACAAAATTCGGCCCAGTAGTTTGTTAGGTTGAAATATACTACAGTCTTCCAAGAACTTGCAATCATGTTCACTCTCCCAATATCTTCAAAGAATATGCCAGGTTCAGTAGTGAACTGTGTCTTTTCCACTTCTTCTAATTGTTTAGATGTTGCGGGAATTATACATGCAGATATTATGCAGATCCATAATAGCGGATTGAATTTGGTTGTTCTTCGGGGACCTCTTCTACTCGGTTCTTGATTGTTCGTCTTCCGCTCTTCTGGCTTTGTCGTTCCTAAGTTCACTTGTTCTATTGATAGGTTGTTTGGTTCCTCTGGAGATTCACTCGTGTGAGATTCAATCGGCAGTGGGCACAATTTTGTAATTGGCCTCTTGATATATTTTTTGTTACTAAATACAGCAACAGAACGCACCTTGTTATCTATTCCTGGATGAATTTCAGCAACGCGTCCCATCATCCAGTTAGTTGGCGGTAAACGATCTTCTTTCACAAGCACGATGTCGCCAACTTTAATATTGATTTCCTCCCTTTTCCATTTGGTACGTCGCTGTAGCAAGGAAAGGTATTCACTTGACCAGACCTTCCAAAAATCTTGAGTAATTTTTTGTGTTAGTTTCCAGCGGGAACGATAGCTACGTGCTTCTTCCGCGATTGTATCAGGAGCGGCATTCAAGGCTGATCCAATGAGAAAGTGACCAGGCGTGAGTATTGGAGTGTTATCTATATCATTGTCTAAGACTGTCAGAGGACGTGAATTTAGACATGCTTCTATCTGCGTTAGTAACGTCGTCATCTCTTCAAATGTTAGCTTCGTATCACCAATTATTCTTTTCAGGTGGTATTTGATGGATTTTACGCCCGCCTCCCATAATCCTCCAAAGTGCGGAGCAGCAGGGGGTATAAAATGCCATTCGATGCCTTCAACTATGAGGTTTCTTGAAACATCTTGTTGCAACTGCTTAATGATGCCTTGTAGTTCCTTATTGGCTCCCACAAATGTAGTCCCGTTGTCGCTGTAGAAGTGCGCATATAGCCCTCGTCTTGAGGTGAATCTCCTGACTGCTGCTAGGAATGATTCTGATGTGAGGTCGCTTACCATTTCGATATAAATGGCCTTAGTAATGAAACATACGAAAATCGCAATGTATCCTTTGGTTGTCCGATTCCCACGTCTCTTGGACGGTTACAACTGAATGGGTCCAGCATAGTCCACACCAGTATGGCTAAAGGGTCTTGATGGTGTCACTCTCGATGCCGGAAGAACTCCCATTATTTGTTGTTTGGTCCCAGCGTTAAAACGATGACATCGAATGCAGTGGTGGATCATTTAGCGTACTATTCTTTTACCCTGAATTATCCAGTATGATTGACGTAATGTTGACAAAGTTAATCGAATTCCTCCATGTAAAGTTCTTTTGTGTGTCATTTCGACCAATAATTTCGTGAACTTATTGTTATGTGGCAAAATGATTGGATGCTTCTCTGATTCTGATAGAAGAGCATTTCCTAGTCTACCTCCCACTATCAAGATATCATCCTTGTCTAAATGTGGATCTAGTGATAGTAGTTTGCTTTTCCTGCTAACACCGTGCCCAGCCTTTAGACAAGCTATCTCTTCTGAGAACTCTCTTCGTTGGATAGCTTGGATAATCGACTTTCGGCCATTATCGATTTCCTGTACCGTTAGTTCGTGAATTTTTTTATCTACTTGACTTTTGCAGTTGAACAGGAACCTATTGCAGTAAGCCACTACTCGGAGGAGTTTGTTATAAGAAGAGAATCGTTCCACTATGTCGTACGTTTCTGTTATTGATGCAATCGATACTAGTATGGCTTCTGGAGGTTGCTTCTCTGGCATAGCTTGAGTTGGCCAATAATCTGAACTTTGTCGTAGCCAATCCGGGCCGTTCCACCATAATAGATTATTCTTAAGTTGTTCTGGTGAAGATCCTCTGGATGCGGAGTCGGCGGGATTATCAGTGGAGCTTACGTGTCTCCAACAATTCGGTTTCGTGACTTCTTGTATGTTGATACTCTATTTGCTACGAATGTTTTCCATGTGGATGGACACCTTAGAATCCAGGCCAATGTGATAGTAGAGTCTGACCAAGCAAATATTTCATCTACCTGTGATCCGTAAATGCGTATTGTTTCCTTCATTAATTCTGCCATTAAGTGAGCTCCACACAGTTCTAGTTTAGGAAGGGGAAGCATTTTTTTGATTGGTGCTACCCTGGTTTTGGCAGTCAGTAATGTCGTCCGGTAGGTGCCATTTTGTAAAGCTACTCTGGAGTACACTACCGCTGCGTATGCTGCTTCTGAAGCTTCGCAAAAATCATGTAATTCGAATTTATGGTCATTGTTGACTCCAATCCATCTTGGAATTCTGATAGCTTCTACTGCTATCAGATTCAATTTAATTAGGTTCCAAGAATGTTGTAGATCATCTGATAGTACCTCATCCCAGCTGATTTGTGACTTCCAGACCTGCTGCATAAGAATTTTGGCACTGATTGTAATTGGTGCCAACCATCTCAATGGATCGTACAGTTTAGCTATATCCGAGAGTGTTTTTCGCTTTGTTGTTCGCTGATCAATGTTTGCTGATAGGTCAGCGTTGACCTTGAATTGGAAAGTGTCAGTTGTCGGACTCCAGTGGATTCCTAATGTCTTTATGGTTTCATCCTTATCAATTTCCAGCTGACGTAGTACTGCTAACGCTCTATTTTTGGACTCACCGAGCAGATTGGTTTGTGTAGCTTCTTCGTCGAATGGTATTTTGACAACATATCTACCATCTTCGTCTCGGAAATGTGTTTTTCGGTAATGATCTTCACATTCTTGGTCGCACGGTTTCAAGTAGTTTTTTCTTGAAACTTCCTCTAACTCCCAAAATTTTTCTAGTTGTTCGTCAATTGAAGTTTGAACTACCATCGTAGTAATTTTCTGGTTGGGGATGTTTTTTGCGGATGTTCGTCCCGTCATAAGCCAACCTAATTTTGATAGTTGTGCTATTGGTGAATTTTCATCACCTTTTATCAATCCATTTAAAATGATATCTCCATAGATGTATGCTCCAATTATCATGTCAATGGGACCTGGTATGTTAAATGAGGGATCGGCCAAATCAATTTCGGTGAATTGATCACTTTTAATGTTCTTAGTTGACGAGGCTGGTAGTAGTCTAGTCAATTTAGGTAGTACAAGAGTTTGTACTTGCATTTTAAATGCTGAGGGAAATCTCGGTATAATTGTCATTTCCACTCTACTGCGAGCTGTTCCTGCGTCCGTAGCCCCTAGCCCGCTGACCTCGGCTAATACCTTTTGTTTTCTTAGCTTTAGTGTTTGAACAATTTCTTCCGTAATGAGTGTAGCTTGAGACCCTGGGTCGACGAGTGCTCTCAGTTCAATAATGTGTCCATTCACGTTGCTTGCCTTGAAAATGGCGGTAGCCAGCAAAATATTTTGGTTTTGGGACCCATGGTTGATTTGAATCTGAGAATTTGCTCTCGATTGTTGAGTCCTCTCAGGTCTTTCCAGGTGTAACATCGAATGGTGTCTTCTGTTGCAGAATTTGCATGTTCTTGTGCTTCGGCATGGACTTTGTTTATCATGTGATAAACAGTTGACACAGAGATTGGCTAGTTTAGCTTGATCCAAACGTTCTTTGGGAGTCCAATTTATAAACCGTTGGCACGTGTAAATGTTGTGTTCCCCCTTGCAGATGGGGCAGCAGTTAGGCTTCGATGATACGTGAAAGTTACGAAGATTTTGTTTACCGTCTTCCCCGGTTTTTTGTGATCGTCTAGTAGGTGCTAGTACATCAAGTGCTTGGTATCTTCTTTCCAAGAAGTCGTACAGCATTTCAAGTGATGGCATCTTGTTTGGTTGCGCAAGTCCTTGTTCAAAGAGGTTTCGACTCTCTTGATCTAGCATCTTAGTGGTAAGGTGTACGATCATTGGACCCCAAGAGGTTGTGTCAACTCCCATGTTGGTAAGTGCTGCTAGACCTTCCTTTGTGGCATCGAGTACTGCCTTTATTGAAGTTGCGGATTGTTGATTTGCTTGATATCCAGATTTCAGCATCTTATCAATGTGCATCGATATTATCTTCCTTTCGTTCTCATATCTGGCATTTAACATTTCCCATGCAGTCTGATAATTTGCACTTGAAATTGTTAAGTGTTGAATGAGTTGTAGTGGTGGACCTTCCAAATGTGTCTTAAGGTACTCCATCTTTTCAGTTGTACTTAGGGATGTTTTCTTATGAATTATTGTGGAAAATATGTCATGGAAAGAGCGCCACTCAAGATAATTTCCCTGGAAGGTAGGTATCTTCAGAACCGGTAGTCTTGTCTCCGATGGTTGTGCCGATTGGTTTTCGACATTCAGTTCTGAAGTTCTGGATGCCATTCTATAGAGACACTTGTTAACCATTTTCTGTATCTCTTCGTATTGCCTTGTAGCTACGTACCCGTGATGGTCATCGTTGGTTAAAGCTTCGGACATGAATTGTTCATGCAATTCTGTAAGGTTTTGCCACTGTCCAATGAGAATCCTTTGTTGATACTCATGTATTTCCTTTGAATAGTTGGTCAGTGTCTCCTCAAAGTCATCAATGTTACATTTGATTGCTTCCATTTTGATCTTCAACTTTCTGAGTCGTTGGTTTTGCTGAGGGTCATTTGCACTTGTTCCAGATGAAGTTGGTAGGGTTACTATAGGTTTAGTAGGAACGTCTTTCATTTGGGTTTCTGTTCCCTTTGGTAATTCATGTAATTCGGTCTGGCTTGTTTCAAGACTATTTAAATTAAGCTTGAGTGTCTCGTAAATATAGCGCACTATCTGGTACGTATTTTTCTGCATGTATGGCGTATCAGCCTTGACGACGTCTTTGATATTTTGGTGATTTTCGTCAAATTCCGTCCAGATGTCTTCTATTATCTTCAAGCGTTCCGCTATATATGCCCGTGTCTTTCTGATTGCGGAGTCCTTCCCAATGTTGGTCTTAAGGTTCTCCAGCTCTTGATACAACGTCCTTTGTCTCGCGACAATGACGTATATGGTTGTGTCTTCCATTTCGTTGTAATTATAAAATCGATTTCACTTTCACTTTGTTCACTACCAGTGTTGATCGCCCTGGTAACGCGGTTGTGTTTTAACGCGAATGGTTAAAGTAGTAGATTGATGAACCAGTGTTAGTCGCCCTGGGAAAGCGAATCCAAAAATTGTATAAGTCGTTGGTACTGATCGTTTTAAAAACTCGAAGGACCATGTAAAATTGAGTTCTAGTATTTATATTGACCCCTTACCTCGGATTCAGCGGTAGATTCAGGGTCAATACCTTGCCTCAGAAATACGCAGCGAATAGTTAGAACCGATCAGTTAAGCCAATTCACCACATCTGTACCTTCTGGGCCAATACCTTTACCGTCACTTTCTTAACTTCTTCTTTCCTGTCTTCTTTAGTCAAAGACCATTTCAACTTACACCAGATACACCAGATGTATCCTGCGCACCTTTAGATGCCATTTAATCCTTCATTTCTTAAGCATTCTTCATAATGCTTCAAATTTTAAATTTACTGCTATCGATATTAATCACATTAATTCCCGCCAAACTTTTTAAATTTACTTTCTGGTATATCAAACTATTGATTTATTCAGTGCACTGAATGGTTTTAAATTATTTGCTGAGTTAGGTATTTTTCAAAATCTTTAACAATGCTTAATTGCTAACGAAATTTCAATCGCTGTCCATTTACGAAATCTTCGTATTGCCAAAATTAAAGGAATGATTTTTAAACTATTGGATTGCACCACACTTAAGCCTGTGGATGACGCGGAACACTTGCTCCGTCCCTAGCTCGTTGTTATAGAAAACCGTTTCTATCCTCTTCTCATAAATCTAGTTATAAATAACTTTCTCCGATAGTCAAAGTGCTGATCAGGAAGCCAAAGATCAACTCTTCTGGCTAAACCCAGTTCAGTGTTTAAGCTTCTTTGTATTTATTTTGCTTTATCGAGTGCCATATTTTCCAAAAAGTATATTTGAGATCTGCTTTGAAATTAAATAAATTGAAAACGTTCATCAAAAGTGTCTAAAAGTGGGAGAAAAATGTGAAAAATTATTTTTTTTCAAAATGTTCCAAATCGTTGTAAAAACTATTTGGGATAGTTCTAACGTGAATGTGATTACTAAATAAATTGAAAACTTTCATCAAAAGTGTCTAAAAGGGTGCAGGGAAATAAGTCCCCGGGAACTAAGTCCACTGAGGGACTTAGTTCCCACCTAGTGGGAAATAAAATCACTTTCGTAAAGTGGACTTAGTTCCCATGTAAGATGGGAAATAAATTCCGAAAACTCAGAGTGGTTTTATTTCCCTTTTAATGTGAAGTAAATTCTCACTGTCGACTAAGAACGAAGTAAAATTAAGGAGTCAAGTAGGAACTTTGCAATTTTTATAAACAAAAATGAAATTATCTGTTCACTAAGTCAGAGTAATATATACCAAACTGAGTTAACAAAATTTTCAAAATTTCGATTTAAAGATATATAACTAAATAAATACATATATAACATAAATGTAATGCAACCAATAAGAAGCTGAAAAGAAAAATCAATAACTTAAAAAATTGTCAGAGTCTTGCAAACTGAACTGCACTTTTTAATTTTTGTTCTGTTTGACAAAATACTCCCTTCGAAATTCAGTTTGCAAGACTCTGAAAATAATCAAAAAAAAAATCGAGAGTATTTTGTCAAACAGAACAAAAATTAAAAAATGCAGTTCAGTTTGCAAGACTCTGAAAATAAAGTTCACTTCAAACTGTTTTTACTGATAATGAATCGTATTGACTGCACTTATCCGAGATAAGCTTAAGATTTTGTTAGAGGAATGTGATAACTAACTGCACTTTAGAGTTTGTTGTCCAATCCTAAATGTTGGAAGTTAGTTCCCCCTTCTTATTTTTGAATGTGTACGAAGTTCCCATAAGAAAGTGGACTCAGTTCCCATCTTGCATGGGAACTAAGTCCACTTCACGAAAGTGATTTTATTTCCCACTACGTGGGAACTAAGTCCCTCAGTGGACTTAGTTCCCGGGGACTTGTTTCCCTGCACCGATTCAACCATCATGCTGTGCACATCATCATGGAGACATAATTAACAACAAGTAAATACCGCTGTCAAAGAAATTACGTGGTGAGTCAATGTTCCATTTACATTTGAACGAGCTATACAGATCTGCTATTTAACATTTTCTTTTGCTATTTTCGTATTTGATGTTATTTCGCAATATCAGTATTACAAGTTGGTTTTAAAGCATCTTTAGCTTATGGACAATGAACATATAGTTATTGATAAATTTCCATTTTTTTTTGTGAACTGAGTACTTTGAGAACAGATTGTATAAAAGCAAAGCAAAAAGTAGAAAGGCTGGCTTAGTTTAGGTAGTTTGTTATTCATATCACTAATTGATATGTGAAGCGGAGGAAAGAAACTATATTTCTGCTGAAAAGGTAAACTATCTTAAGTCGACTTAGGCGAATTTTTAACAGTTTTGTGCATTAAATTCGACAATTCAAAACGCTTTGTTGTATCTTATCCTGGTACTTGTATCTAATTTATACCCTGGGTTATAGAAAAACGAATAATCTTAAGTCGATAAAAATGCGTATTAACATTTACTAAATTATCTTAAGTCCACATAATGATATACGACTTGTAAAAATCTTTCAGTTAAGATGTTTTAGTCAAAACATAATTGGTATTTCCTGAAAACCTAAAATGTCTTATTTCGATATAAGATTCTTTTGGTCGAAATATAAATATATATAACTTCTTATATCGATATAAGATTGTTTGCTCGGTGTAAGTTACTAAAAATTGTGTACCTTAGTCGACTTAATATAAAATGCATGTGAAATGATATCAAATGTGTGAAAAAGTAAATTATCTTAAGTCTACTTAGGATGATATTAAAAATTAAAAAAAAAAAGATCAGGGCACTCATTCCGTAACTCTCAGAACGATAATCGTTTGCGCGATAGTAGTTAACGATCTCGTCATCTATTTGCTTTCCGTAACTCTATCACTATCGTCTCGTCTATCGTTTATTTTGTACTAAGAGAGAGAGCATTGAGAGAATTGAGTTTCTTTCAGAGACTCTCAAACTATGTATGGAATTTCAATCAGACGTCGTCTAAAATGTCATAAATGACAACTTTTGCAACAATTATGAGTTTGTTTTTGTCGCCGGTAAATAAAAAAAATTCAAAATGTAAGTAATTTAACTTTGTTCCTTACGTTTTTAATAATAAGAATAAATAAGCTCAAATCGCCAAAACGAGAGATGAGGCACCGCCTTCAGAATATCGGTTGTGGCTCACGCAGTGTGTGCCGTAGCTCCGCCCTGCTGGAATCGCATGTCCTCCAGTCCTAATTCTTCCAATTGCGGCAGAAAAAACTCAGTTAACATGGCCCTATAGCGCGCACTGTTGTAATACATCCCATTGCTAAAACGAGCCCATGTGGCAATCAATTGTGACAGCGCCCATTTAGCCGATATCATCTTCTCGACTTGTATTAACACCCAACTGTAATTTTAATATTTCGCAAACACTGGCCTATAGTCAATTTTCAACATTTTTCAGGAGAACAAAAAACAGTTAAAAAGAGGAATATTGTGTCATCATAAGATTTTCTGACTTAAGATGAAACCATTATCCGTTTTATATGGGGATAGGAGTGTGATGAAATGGTGATAACATAGAAGTATATGTTTCACAATTGGAGACAATGTGCAATCGTACATTAATAAAAATGGAAACATCTTAAGTCGAGTTAAGATGTTTTACCTTTTCAGTCGAGAAGTATCTAATAAATAATTTAATACAATAAAGATTAAGATGTAGTTATTTATATAATTCGGTAGCAGTTAAAAAATATCTGAAGTCAATTATTTTTCTTGAAATTCAATAAATCTTCAGCTGGTTTGCAAATTTGCAAAACATAAAAATCAATACAAAACGATACCTCATTTGGTATCGCTCAATTTGTATCGTCTGGGCGATAGCGTTTTGACGATTATTGAGTTACGTGAATCAAATGTTCAATCGTCAAAACGATATCGTCTGGACGATAGACGATTATTGAAGTTACGTGAAGCAAAACTATCGTCGAAACGCTATCGTCTGGCGATAATCGACATACGGAATGAGTGCCCAGATTTATGTCGACATAAGATATTTTACCAGGTGCAAAAGGCGAACCGTTACTAATTTATAGCCAGTTTAAGATGTTATTTCAGTGCAGTGCAGACAGCAGTCAGAGTGGTTTATAGTCTTTGTAGTGGTCTTTTGTGTATATGAAAACTGATTTTGGTTACAGAGCATCAAATTTAAAGCTACCTATAACGGTAATTTGTTTATAATAGGTTAGGTTAGGTTAGGTTAGCGGGTTGGCAGAACAGGGGAACCTGTACGTGCCACACTTAGATGTTGTGATGCCCGAGGGTTTCACTACCCCCATACACCGGAAACCTATGAAAAACCTACGGATTAGTAAACCAGTCCGTTTTATTTACAAATTTTAGTAGGTCGTTAATGGACCTATCTGAGAGTTCCTCTAAATCCTCGAAGAAGTAACTGCCAAGGAATTTAAATATTTCTTATGTGACAGAGTGCTGGACAGTGACAAAGAAAGTGTGGGGTGTCCTCATGCACCTCCTCATCACCGCATCCTCTGCACAGGTCATCTGAACTGATTCCCATCTTCTTGGTATGGTATTTAAGTGTATTGTGTCCGGTGATAATGCCCACAATTCAGGGACAATGATTTCTTGCTTAATTGTAGGATTTTCTCCGTTTTCTGTTTGTTGTAGATTGGCCACATTTTCCTGGTTATGACACAGGAGTCTAGTTTGCTCCATCTCTCAATTGTCGCCTTTAGTATTCTGTTCCCAATCACCTGTCTGAGATTACGGGGGGAATCATTACTGTGGTGTCGGCCTGGTTTAGTTCAAGGGAGGATCCCTTTCTTGCCAGCTCATCAGCTTTTTCATTCCCAGATACACCTCTGTGCCCAGGAACCCAGCATAGTCTTACGTTGTGCTGCGCGCCAAAAACCCGCAGCTCTTCGCGACAGCGACTTACAAGCTTTGATTTTAACTCAACGGCAGCGATCGCTTTTATTGCCGCTTGACTGTCAATGAAAAAGGTAATATCTGCATGAGGTATTGCCATCATTGCAACCTGTTTAGCAGCTGTTGTCACTGCCAATACCTCAGCTTGGAATACGCTGCTGTGGTTAGGTAGTCTGATTGAACTGGATAGTCCGAGACGTTCCGAGTAGAAACCCGCGCCAACGCCAATTTCCATCTTTGATCCATCCGTGTATATGGGTATGGTTGGTTCAATGGATGTTGGTTGGTCCTCATTCCATTCGTCCCTGCTGGGGAAACACGTGGTAAATGGTCTTCTGAAGTCTAGTCGGGGGGTGATATAGTCCGTGCATATATTATTGCCCGCGAATTTTTTTAGAATTTGTGCGTGTCCTGTCAGGCTGTGTTTCCAGTTTTTGGTCTGGCTTAACCGAAGGGCGCTGTTAGCAGCAGATTCTTGTACAAAGAGATCTAGGGGTTTGAGATGGAGTATAGCCTCTAGTCCTGCTGTGGGGCTGGTTCTCATTGCCCCCGTGGTGCCAAAACAGGCCATTTTTTGAATTTTTGTCATGGTTTTTAGGTTGCTAGACTTTAACAGTGCTTGCCACCAGAATAAAATTTGTTTATAATAAGTAAGTAATTTATAAATAATAAGTAATAACAATAATTTTATATACATAACTCAGAAAAGAAGTGTTGTAATAATGCTAGAGAGTTGTTGGAGAAAGGCAAATGAGAGTGGCGAAATATTTAAATGGAGCAGTATTAAATGGCTCAGATATTCGAGAGAATTTGGACGACTGTACTACAAGACCAGCTGGAGTAATGACAAAGAGTTTTAAGTGTTAAACGTTGTAGCAGTACAACTTTTTATATAATACTAGCTGACCCGGCAAACGTTGTTTTGCCATATAAATTATTTCTAGTGAATATTTTGTTTGTTAAATGAAAAATAACGAATGTATTGTAAGTGTGTGTATTTTATTTTATAACTTAAGTTTTTGAATTAAAGAAGTACCAAACATCTTATGTTATGCTTATGTTTCATTAAACAAAACACAGACATTTGCACTTTATCTTAAGTCGATTTAGGAACTGAAATCGATATTTTACGAAATTCGCTAAAGTATCTTATCTCAACTTAAGATTCCATGAGGAGCAGACATGTGAAAGGTAAATCATCTTAAAAAGCAATTGGCCTAATATCTTGCTTATTTTATAAGATATAGTTTTGAAATGTGACTAGGATAAAGAATATAAAATTTCGCTCCTAGAATGTTCTTGCTTCAGAGTTAATAGTTAAAGGTTTTTTTCAAATGACGTTTTTTTATGTTTTTTCGCTCTCCTGAAGAACTATGAAAATGGACTTAAGATAGTTTACCGTTTTAGCAGAGGTTATTGATAAATTTCCATTTTTTTTTTGTGAACTGAGTACTTTGAGAACAGATTGTTTAAAAGCAAAGCAAATAGGAGAGAGGCTGGCTTAGTTTAGGTAGTTTGTTATCCATATCACTAATTGATATGTGAAGCGGAGGAAAGAAACTATATTTATAGGGTTGTGCAAAAAATATACACCTGACACCTGAGTGCATAAATCAATGTTTTTTTTTTCAAGTTTCTGTGGTACGTAGAAGAAACGTACTTTTCTCCTCTTCCTTTTTTTACTTTTACGAAAGGATATAATAACTTTTTTATTGGAGTTCTGAAAATAAAAATCTAATTGTGTTATGAAACAGAGACATAACCTGAATTTTATTTTCATTAAAGTTTAAGGAAACTTAATTTTGCTATGTCGGGTGAATAGTGTTGTTTTGTGTCTGTGGGAAGGTGTGTGTCTAAAAGATGCGTAGCGACGATGGCGTGAACGAAGCTTAATAGATCGTTTGCGTACACATTAGGGGTTATCGCGAATATGTATAGGTATGTGAGTGTAGCGGTAGCCTAGGTAGCCCTTATTCCTTTAAGGATAGTGGAAAAGGGAGGGTCACACTCGAGAGAAACCAACTCCACCTTACGGTTTCTCAACTTTGGATTTCTATCTTCTTCAACGTCTCTCTTTTTTTTGAGTTTCAGTATTTTTTTTCTTCTTTAGTTAATTATTTAAACGTTTTCCTTAGGCATGGAATTTATGTACGGTTGTTCAGAGACCTGTGCAAGAACCCACCCATTTCGACGAGCTAGTTCCGCGCTTTAAGCAAGCATGCCTACAGCACAGAATCTACTGAACACCCTATCAAATGTCCCGGTGATTCCTGCAGGATTTCCTATGATCCTGGAACAACTGGGAGAGCATAAGATCGCTTCAATCTCTCTTGATAGGACCAACTTCCGTTACAAGATGTCCAAATTGAAGGCCGTAATTGGTAAACATCGTAAAGGATAGTGCATGATATCTTCCGTTGCATATTCGATGCCCAAAATATTTGTTTGCAAAAAAAATTCCATAGACAGAAAGTTCATGATTTAACTGTCGTCGGTGCTTAAAAGGTTCCTCCTATGAATGTAGTAATTTACTTTAATCCATTTAACGACCATGACAGTTACTACTATTCTTTCAATTTTTCCACCAATAAATGTGTAATTTGCGAAAACTGTCAATGTACTCAAAATGACAAAAAATTTAGTTTTCTTAAGTCGACTAGATTGGCCGATAAAATCTAACCTGAAGATTGGTCGGGGACGTCACTTTTTCTACGTCACCCAAATATGCGAACTGTCAACTAAGTACTCAGTCACGAATTTCTTGACTAGATTCGTCAGCTACCCCTCCTTAAACGTCAACTGAAACAGCTGCTCGTATGACCGATTTCAGCCAATCAAAACCGATGTCTAGTCAGACAGTTGTCAGACTTACTAAACTAGATACTTAAACGTCCCCACTTTAATCGCGTTTTTTATTGAGGATCTGAAAAAATTGCCTCTAAAATTTGGAATTGCTCTTTTCACTAACTCCATTTATGAATTGAATATTGCTATTTGTTCTACCACAAAGGGTGTCCCATAATTCACGCAAAATGTAATTTTGATAGAAAATGCAGATTTTTTATTAGAAACCTTACATTTTTTATTGATTCATGGAGTTATGTATGGATAAATGGCCGCCACGGCTTTGCTGGCAAGTACGTATTCTTTTATTAAAATTTTCTGTAACCATTTCGCATAAATGTAGCTGAATTTCATTAGCACACCCCCAATTTTCTCTTTCAAGGAATTGTTGTTTGACTTCAAAAAACCCCAAAGAAACATTTTTACTAACCCCGAACTGTCGACTGTCACATAGTTTTTTTCTTTCGTTGGTATCACTGTACTATTAATTTGCGTGAATTAATTAATCTAATATCTAATCTAAAAAAAAACTTAGTTTTAATTGATTAAAAAAGCGAAATTTACAATTAAAGAAATTTTCGGGCGATTGAAAACTCTTTTATTCACAATCCACATAAAACAGTCGCGATCCACAAACCCACGAATGAAAAATTCCTTCTAACTTAATGTTTAAAAATAAAACTGAGACGTGGGTATTTGCGACCAAAAAAAGTTTTCATGCGAATGAAATGTCAGGAACACGGTTATTCGCTTGTTCACTTTTCGCAATTCGTTCTCATTTATATACTCTGAATAATTATGAGACATTTTTCATAGCTGACGTGTATTCTATGGGTTAAAAGTGGCGCCTTAAGCTACGCTTCCATCGGAGATTTACTCCGGAGATAAATTTCCGTTTGTATACAGCTAAAGAATACTCTCACAAAATGTCATAAAGCATTTATTTATAAAATCAACCAGGTTTAAATGTCGAGTCTGGTTTGTAAACACAATATTCACAGCCAGGGATGTCAAAAATGCAGAACAAAAAAAAGCTGCATTTTTCAATATTTTTTTTAAGCTGTCACTTGGTTTTTTCTTCTTCTTATTTGACACTGACGTTTTCAGGAACTACCCTCGTGGGTAACTTTTTATCATTAGTTACACATAAGGGTTGTTCGATTTGGTAGACAATGAAAACTTTGGGTGTCAGGTAAAGCTATTATTGCTGAATATACGACCATTTCTAGTCTGCTTTTCGGTTGATCCTGATCATTACTTTGCCCAATATTTTGCACGCACACATTTTAAAAAGCCAATTTAAGCCTTGTGGATTTGTTTTTATACCCTCCAGACGAAGGTATATTCACTTTGCCAATACATTTGTAACGCCAAGAAGGAGTCACCGGAGACCTCTTAAAGTATATATATTCTGAATCAGGATCACATTCTGAATCGATTTAGCCATGTCCGTCTGTCTGTCTGTCTGTCTGTCTGTCTGTCTGTCTGTCTGTCTGTTGAAAGCACGATAGCGCCCAAAGTAACTGACGTAGGTGAATGAAATTCGGTGAAAGGACTTCTTTTTATCGGCGTCAGGTTGGTATTGAAAATGGGCTATGTCGGTCAAGTAGTTCTGGTACCTCCCATACAAAACCAATATTGGACCCATGTGTCTCTCTGTCTGTTGAAAACACGATGGCGCCCAAATTAATTGACGTAGCTGAATGAAATTCGGTGAAAGGACTTCTTTTTATCGGCGTCAGGTTGGTATTCAAAATGGGCTATGTCGGTCAAGTAGTTCTGGTACCTCCCATACAAAAACAATATAAGACCCATGTGTCCCTCTTTCCGTTGAAAACACGATAGCGTCCAAAGGAATCAACCTAGGTGAATGAAGTTTTGTGAAAGGACTTCTTTTATCGTCGTTAGGTTGGTATTAAAAATGGGCTATGTCGGTCCAGTAGTTCTGGTATTTTGCATGACTTGTATGCAGTGGAGGGTATCAAAGCATCGGCCAGGCCGATGATAACACTTTTACTTGTTTTTTTTTGTTTTTAAAAAGTTAAACGAATTATCGTTTGTGGAGGAACTTTCGAATCGTCTCCATCTAATTTCAGCACACTGATTAGTTTTAGAAAATCATCTGGTTTTTTAGGCATAAAAAATGTCGTGCATGGGGCGAAAATATGTAACCGTACATTTTATTTGCGAAACTCGTCGGCTGTCACTTGAGGAGGTGGGGACGTTTAAGTATCTTCTTTATTAAGTCTGACAGCTCTCTGACTAGATCCATCTCGGTTTTGATTGGCTGAAATCGGTCATATGAGCAGCTGTTTCACGTTAATGGAGTAGTAGGCAACGAATCTAGTTAAGAAATTCGTGACTGAGTACTAAGTTGACAGTTCTTATATGGTTGACGTAGAAAAAGTGACGTTCCCGACCAATCCACTTTTTGTGTCGTTACATCTATACAGATTACTAGATCCTTGAATGTGCCCAGTGTCTCATTGAAATAAATGCTCCTTCCAAATGCTGACATTTTTCACAGTTCCGTTCAAAAGATAAGTTGAAAAAATAAAGAACATCAGGCATTACGTTTTAATATAGTTTTCGGTCACAAGAGATAATTTTACATTAAAAAAGTTGTAAACGTAAGTTTGTAAAATGTATCTAAGTAGGGCACTAAAATTTTTTAATTATTGTCGTTCCGTTCCATAGGTATTTCCATCTGCTATTTTATAATTTTTCTATTTAAAATTTTAATATTTATTCGTAATTTTGTAATAGTATAGGTGAAATGTGAATAGCTCAAAGAAAAACGTTTACAGCCACATGTTCTCATTAATCCAGGTGGTAAATTTCGCAGTATCGCAATACAAAGCATAATCCTTTAAATTACATTGATTTCTAGTAGAAGTTATTAATAAAGCCGTTGCTATGCCCCTCAATATCCACTTGCTTTTTTTCCGTACCATAAGGCCACTTCCTCTATCGCCAAAACATGGGCCACTGCCATCCCTGTTTCCGGCGCAGAAGGACCGATTTGATAGCAACCGCATAAAATTCTCATTCGAACGTATGCAATCCAATTTCGAGACAATTGTTGATCTTAGTAGTTTTGGAGGAGCGGACGATACCGTGGTTTGCCCATCGTTACCCCAGCCTACAAGAACGCCAGTAGTTCCTTCAATAAAATCTAGATCTGATGGCCCCTTCCATAGGCATATAGGCCGGATTTCGTGTGAGAAGCTGAAAAGGAGGAACAAAATGTTTAATGTAAATTTTTGCTTGATAATACGAGCTCGGTAATTACTGCCTTGCAAAATGGGATAAAATATTATATTTAACTTATATTGTTAAATTTATATTAAGCTTTGTTTTAGCGCAATAAGCCAACTTAATATAATGTACTCACGTTACTCTCTTTGCCAGTTGTAAAAGAGCTACACTATCATAGAAATAATCATTACCCAAAATTGAATCTGGATTACTGACGAATGTTTGCACTCGAATATTCACACCATCCATGTCATCTTTTAGGTTATGCCGGCCTAAATAAACAGATAGTCCGTCGTCGATAAAACACTTTGATGTCAGGCAAAAGCAGGCAGCAGAACTTATCACTGTTAACTTGGAAATTAGGATGCCTCCGCATTGAAATAATGGTCCGAAAACAGTCTTTTTGTATATAGCTGCAATCCATGGAAATCTATATTTTTCGATAACTTCTCCATTGACACCTTGGACAGTTCGTTTTCTCAATCTAGAACTAGGTTCATTCTCCAGTCCACAAACTTTGTCAAGGGCCTTTAGTTTTCGTGACTTTGTGTCCTCTTTTAGGACAATCGTCATTTTGATATGTGCCCTTGGATAGTTCTCTTCGGATTCAATCGAAGTAAGAAGAACGTCTTCACTATATTTTAGCCCACTGCATGTTATAATATCGTTCTCAGTGATATTCGTGATTCGAGGGAGATTATTCTGTTGTGGAAAATCAACTCGGTATGTAATTGGCAAACCCAATTTTATGTATTCGGAAATTTTTTTCACATCAATGTTGGGGGATATTTTTCCTTTGTAATTCTGAAAATATAAAAACCGCTGCATTTATCAGATTAAAGGTTACATTTACTAGACTATGAAGCAGACTAGCAAAGCGAACACAATGGATAAGCCTAAGATGAGTGCACAACAGCACAATATCATCATAATTAAAAAAATAAACCCACGAGTACGATATACGAACTTTAAAAACAAAATTACTTAATCCTTACCTGGTTCAAGACTCCGGACTGTGACATTTCAACCGTAATTTTTATACGCGTGCCTCTTGTGTACTTTTGGGTTATTATACCGTAAAATTCGTGACCATCGTATACGTATCTAAAAACATTAGGGCATGGATTCGTGGGCGTCTCTACCATTCCATCGCAAGACAGCACAAACAGCGCCATAAATATTGAGATCATCTTTGGTAAATTGTGAAGATCCATGCCTAAAGTTTTAAAAATATGTCAGAAGGCAGAACAAAGCCGATATCGAACGCTCATCTATTCGTCTGAAGTTAAGCTACGATTACACGTCACGTGTGATCGCCTGTCAAGAGTCTGGTCACCCACTCCCACGAAAGACACACGAGTGACCACCGAATGGCCGAATTTTTGTAAGGTCAGCATGTCAAAATTTGCCACCAAAAATGACACGTGTAATCGTAGCTTTAGTGTTTTCTCTTTCTGACAACTTTAACTAACCTATTTAATGCGTAAACAAGATGTAACCAATGACAAATATGTAATAAATATTGCCCCTAATAACAAATACAAGCCCGACTTTCCATTTACGTCAATTTTAAATAAAAAATCATTTTCAATCATTGTTTGATTTTTACGATCGGAACATTTCGCAAATCCAATTCTTCCATTTTGGATTAAACTTCAAAAACTTAAAAACTCATGGAGACATTTTATATGGTCATTGGTACTTTTTTTTTCTTTTTAAATGCATATTGTTAAAGGATGCACACACCCCATGTCTTTAATTTATTAGCTATTCTGCACAAATAGGTTTAGTAGATACAACATTCCAATTCTTCAATTTTCATTTTATATTTTGCACAATATTATAAAATTTGCAGCAAATTTTGAACTAAACAATGCGCCGGCGATATAAATTTGATTTGATTTGTAGTGCTTTCGGTTTTGCAACAATGATTTGGTTACGATTTGACGTTCCATATTCCATTCTGTGCCATAACAAGAATAAAACCGCACGCAGGGCAAATTTATGGTTGCTACGGTACAGAATGGAATATGTTAGTTAACTACTTATGGCGTTTTCGATTGAAGAAAAGAATTGCCCTTTCTATGAAAAGATCAAATATAGAAGTTGTTGTGATCCGCACAACCATACCCTACTCATGACCTACCCTAATCATCACCTTCTCACTAGCAATCCATTTCATACATTACCGGAGCATACGGCTATTAATAGGTCATTTGCTTTGTTTACACTTGTTCTTCCATTTACCCAAACGCCACCCAAGTGCAATGAATCAAGTGCATACCTACCCGATACGACACACACGTAACCTAACTCCGATTGCACAGCGGCAAGCCGACATATGGCAAAACTGCAATAGTTGCATATCGGAGGAATACTACGTTGTGGTATCAGGGAATAATAATAATTTATGAATGGATGACACTTGACACCAGTGTAAGGCAAATGACACCCAAGATGTCATTTGGGTACTTTTAATGGGAACGGAAAACAATTAAGCAATACCTAAAAATAGCGCGTATGCACATATGGTAATTGGTGAGGAAACTAATGGTGCGTGGAGGGGGAAGATAGGAGATGGGTCATGAGCTAAAATGGTATAAAAGGCAAAGGATCGTGAACAGGAAAAGCAGAGTTAATAGTAATACCAAACGAGATAGACTGCAGCCTAGCCTAAGACAGCGGGTCTATTCTCAATTATAATTATAACTATTATACAACCAATAAAGATAACTACAGAGTCGCAGCCCAGCTTAAGACAGCGGGCTCTGTAATAAATTAAACGAACAGTTTTTTATTTTTAACTCTCCGTTTGGTACTCTTCTCCCGGTAACACGGGAAAGCACGGTACCAAATCGTAACAAAGTGCTCTTTCTATGAATATTCTCAGAGAATTGCCCTGAACTCACCAACACACACTAGAAAAATGTCAGATTAAAATGTTTGTTGTGTTATTACAAACAAATTGTTCGCTTGTGATCCGAAAATATAAAATTACACGTGCAAATTGTAAACTGAAATTGAAACATATTGATTTGGCCTATTAAAACATTCATATTTACAGTAGAAAACATAAAAACAAGTAGCAACAGAAAATCTAATCACACATATGGTGTCTACCACTATTGCTCCAACGAATTTCATTAAAAAGAACAATTAGGAACTTCGGGGCAATTCTCTCGGATCTTCAATGAAAAACGCCATTAGTTGCCACTTGTTTTTCTTCTTTTCACTCTAAGTTGCAGTCTATTTGACAGCTCACAGATGATCAGTATATTTTGCAATTTCACCATGACTAGACTAACGCCAGAATGACATTAGCAAATGTGCGATTTCAAAAATTAACACTCGTGGATTTCAGCATTGGCTATTTTTTTTTTATTACGCAAGTAATAGTAAAGTGCGCTCTCGCTCACCTCGACGAACTTGTTTTAGACTTAACCAGAAGATATACACCAAATACCCATAAATAAAATTTCTCGTCATAAGGTAATTTCCGAAAATCGGTAGCGTAGCAATTATGATACTGAGAAGGTATGCACTTTTTGAGATGTCACCTCTCAAAATGTTCACTCAATACAACACAAATAAACAAAATACTGTAAATATCATTCCAACAATAACCCTAATTGCTAACTTTTACTATCGAATATCAAACCACTGTATACAAAAAATTGCTCGTCAGAAACAAATCACAAGAGCGCCGCGATGCACGTAAGGCAATTTGAAAATACCTGATTTAGGAAATCTGTCGGTCTTAATCAAGAGAATACAGTACCGCAATGGACGAGGATATATTTAAAAATGGTTTTAAATCGCACGAATGATTGCAGAAGCATTGAAAATAAAACTGATTACAGCACTTGCGTCCTCAATGATTGTCTGACATTTCAACTTAACGTTAGTGCGATGCCGCGATCGTCGAAGAGATTTAAAATATTATCAGTGTTTTTTTAATTGGCCCGACAGAGAAATTCAACAGTACTGATGAGAGTCTCTTTATCGATTTAATGGTGACTATATTATCACCTCTGCGCTGGGAAAATATTTAAAATAAGAAAGTAAAGTTGAGACTCCTTATCAAGCATTTTTATTTTAATTTTGTTTGAGCCTTTTAGGGGCAAGTATTGGGTTTCAAGCAGTTCCTTAGGAAATTAGTTTTCTATCGTGGATCACTTTATTTTGTGATATAAACTTCATAATTGTCTAAACTGCAGGCGATATGTCAAATCTACTATGCTGGCTGTCTGACAACCAGACTTTATCTGGCAAATGTCAATTTTCAATGAGATTTGAGACAAATGTTAATTAGTTATCGCGTTATCCTTAAGTCGACTAGATTGGACTGGATTATATATGTACGCAAAAACTAGATTTGTCGGAAATGTATCTTTCCTACGCCATAGCCACATAAAAACCACTGTCACTTAGATTTTAATCACGAACTCCTTGACTATATTTGTCGACTGCCCCTCCATAAACGTCAACTTAGAAACCTGTTCACGTGATCGATCTTGCTCAATTTAAACTGATACACCTCAAGTTAGCCAGCTGTCAGACTTAATTACATGGTGATCGTATGCCTTGAAGTTCCATCAGCCTCATTGCTCCATCTCGATGTACCTACTGTCAATGATTGAAAAAATCGCCAGCCTTAATTCCATTGTTAAGTCGGAAAATGAAAAAAGGAAATATTTTTTACCACAATTTATATTTTTATAAATTTTTGCACACAATTCGCTTACGAAAATAAAAGTTACAACACTTTCACACCAACATAAATTCCTTGATCCAGTCTATAAATTTCGCAATGTCCGAATACACCACGTATTCATGCAAATTACATTGTCGACCAGAAGTTAATAAAGACACTGATGCTATTCCCCTCAGTATCCACTTGTTCCTCTTTTTAATCATAAGACCATTTCCTGAATCGCCTGTGCATGGTCCACTTCCATCTCTTTTACCTGCGCAAAGTGTTCGATTCGATGTCAAATGTACAAAGGCTTCATTTGATCTTAAGCAATTCGCTGTGTGAGCAATTATCACTTCTACTAACTTGGGAAGAGGAGAAACGGTATATGTCTCGTCCACGCCCCAGCCTACAACAACACCAGTAACGTCTTTAATCAAATCCAGATCTGATGGTCCTTCCCACAAGCATATTGGCCGGATGGCATGTGTAAAACTGAGGAGAGAAGATAAATACAATTTTAGTGTTGATTGCATATATGTTTGTAATACTGAATGTTTCCCATACGTTCGAGTTTCTTTTAAATTTATAAAATGGCAGGAGAGAAGCAAAATAACAAGTAACGAGTAATTTTCCTCCGGGTTATAAAGACGCTGTCTGCGTTCCCTTAAAAGCGCTTAATTTTTTTTTTTACGTTTACAGGTAAACTCACATTTCTGGCTTTGTTTTGACATTTGCGAATATGCTAGGTAATCATCAAATAAACAAGTAACGAATTATTCACTTAAAACATCATGTAAACTATCAACATTAAACGAAACACAAGACTAAATAGACGTCTGAGGTCTGACTAAAACGAACTGACCTGAACTGTCAAAATACGCAACACGTTTTTTGGTCGGCCATTTTGTTTATGTGATACGAATTGTGAAAAGTTTGGCATTATTGATATTTTTACAGCGATGACAAACGGAATTTCGCCGATAAAAAATGTTTTTTTGTATTTCATTTATTAATGTCAAATTTACTGACCCATATGACATGTTGGAAATCAGTCTTGGAAACATTTGAGAAATGCTATTCCCGGAACTTTTGTAGGGTTCTATTTACATATAATACATACAAAAATGGGTAGAAACTTGAAGCATATGACTTTTTAGCTCATTCTTACGCCATTTTATTAGCAGAAACTGATTTCTCTCTCTCTCCCTCTCTTTGAAGGAATTGATTGTAGTGTGAACAGCTGGACTTAGTTTGGATATAACTTATGTGCCGCCATGTGTTGTGTGTAGAAAAAAAGTGGTAGAGTGTTAAATTTAAAAATTTAATTAAGTAAAAGTCAGTATTATTCCAATTTATGTATTTTAAGGAACGTATAGGTATTTTAAAATGATATACCCGCGGAGGTAAACGATTTCGCTTTGCCATTTTGTACATATGTATACTTACGTTGCACTCTTCGCAAGCTGTACAATGCCTATACTTCCATCGAAGTTACCCGATTCCGCTCTGTAATCTGGATGAATGATGATTCTTGAAACGTCAACATTCATACCACTCTGATAATCGTGAAGGTTATGCCGACCCAGAGACACTAAAATATCTTCAGGCTTAGAACACGTCAGTTCCTTGCAAAAGCAGAAAGATGCACTAATTACTGACCGCTTGGAAATTAGGGTTCCTCCACATTGGAAAATTAACCCGTTGTTCTTTTTCTGGTATATAGCTGCAATCCATGGAAATCTTGATTTGCTGACAACCTCACCGAACACAGCTCGTTTCCTTAATCTTATTTCATTGTTATTCTCTTCGCCGCAGACTAAGTTAAGGCTTCTTAATTCCGAGGATTTTATTTTCTCTTCTAGGACAATTTTCATACTGATTTCTGCTCTTGGTGAACTGTCTAGCAAAGGATACAGACTATGATTAACTAGATGATCGCTGATATTGATTGGTCAACAATTTCCTACCTTTTGGACCACTGCGGGTTCTGATACCATTATCGGTGATATCTGTCACTCGAGGGAGAACGTTCTTTTGTGGAAAATCAACTCGGTATGTAATTGGCAGACCCAAGTTAACGTAATCGGAAATTATACTCGGGTCTATGTTTGGTGATATTTTTCCTTTGTAGTCCTGAAAGAAAGAAGTATTCAAATAAAACAGGAAATTCAAATGGTTGATATTGACTGTATGGGTGCTTGTAGAACAAAGTGGCAACACTTTATTTGACCTGATTACTTGTGTCTCTACGCCAGAGATGGCAGAAATGCTACTTTTTTTGAATTACCACATTTGTTACGTCTGCTACGTAACTGAGGTAGTTAAGTAGTTAACGTAGCCAAATATATTAAATGAAGCGCTAACTGTCAAAAGGTATCTGTCAAAACTTTAATCTGTTCCGCTTTAATTTTGATTGAAATTTAACTTTTCTACGCATAAAGCGTGTAACAAATTTAGTTAGTAAATGAAATATAACAGGCGTGCAGTTTACTTGATTTACTACGCGTAGTTAATTCACGTAATCTACTCTGCCATCTCTGCTCTACGCCCTAAGAATGTACGTGGTACCTACTAGGACGGTAGTTAGAGCTCTCAGATATACATAATTATAATTGTTGAAGTTACCTTTGCACATTCGTTTCAAGACAAACAATAAGTCCTCATAAGTTATTTTCATAGATTTTGAATTTTGGCAGTCAATTCTCTGTTCCCTTTGGGTAGACATTTCTGTTTCTAAGTCGTTTTCGGATCAAATTGTGCGTTAATTTTTTAAAAACGAATCAATCGTTTCGCTGAGATGTTTCCCATTTCTACTGTTCCATCCATCAGAGATAATCGATTCACTTTGGAGTTTAGTTTTGGTTGTGTTTACTGGAATGTTTCTACGATCGCTATTGAAGTTCCTACGAAATTGGCTTCGCACGTTTTACCAAAGAAGCAACATCTGCTAAAAAGCCATTGGGTTTGTTCTACTTGTTTGCCAATTAGTAAAACGAACATTTTATAAAGTTTGAAAATTAATAGCATTTTATTGTTCGTATTGGCGTATGACAAAACTGGATTCTTATCCTTACCTGATCTAAAACACCAGGCTGTGTCATTCCTATCTTTATTTCTCTTCTCGTGTCTGGTGTATTCCTTTGAGTTATTATTCCATAGTATTCATAACCGTCGAATATATATTTAAACGTATCAGAGCAGGGATTCTCTGGCGTCTGTGCATTCTGAGACACCGACTCGTCGCATAACAATAAGATTATCAACACATATACCACGATCAACAATGGTGCAGACATCATCTCTCAACAGAACAAAGCTTTAATGAACTGTCATCGATAAATACTTGCAATCAAATCTAAAGACAACTACACTTAATGTAACAAAAATTAGTTTAGTTGGTTGCGTTGGGAATAAGTTTTGGATTTCCCAAGTGCATTGTCTTTGCGGCATAACCACTAACTACATGGTTACAATTAGAAACAAAGGAACGGGTTTTCTTTTGCTTATCACTCGTTGGCTGTACCTGCTTCACTATGGGTTGAGGATTATCTCCAATTAATTTAAGTTTCTTAATCCTACACTAAAGTGGCAGATCTCTTCTAAATACTACAGTTTTGCTTCTATTTTTAAGGAATATTTGCTTTGGCAGCGTGTACTTAAATAAATTGGTTCGAAAAAGATCACTTTAGAGTTCCGCGAGGTCGAAAAGTAGCTACATGTGTTCGAACCAACTCCAAACCCACTTGAAGCTCCCTATTTTTTTGAAATAGGTAACATTTTGTGACGACTGGGCAATTTAGGTGTAAATTCAGTTTGAAAGTAAATTTCTTGCCGCAAGTAATCTAGTACTAAAAATTGGGTTCTATTTAAGTGTTTTTTTCTTCTTGTTTTCTATAAGGTACTATTTGAATTAATTTGTTCCTTATCTATTGTTCACTACTTGGAATTCTAAAAAAAATTAATTTTAAAAAACCCGACTGACTGTAAAAATAAGAACTAAAAAGATATGAACAAGACACATTCAAGTACGTACACCTACCTTATTGACAATCGGAGACTATATACCTACAAAGCCTAACAAATATATGAGTATTGAGTACTCCTCCGATTGCCAAATAGTTAGGTGTACGTACTTGAATGTGTCTTGTTCATATCTCATATCTTCTTAATTCTTATTTTTACAGTCAGTCGGGTTTTTTTGTTTTTTAAATTAATTTTTTTTATTTTTATCTTTTTAGCCTATGACACTCCGGGGAGGAATACGAATATAATGACACCCCACTCTTCAAAATCGGTCAAGCCGTTTAGGCTACAGAGTGTCCCGTAGGATACGCGACTGAAATAACCCTTTACGAGTTAGTTTAAAAAAAACAACATTCACTTTTAATTGGCAATGGAGCAACTTTATTGTAACGATCAACTTAACCTATTCAATATTCCGGGAGACTACCCACATTTTTTGTAGTTCACCTCTATTTAATATTTTATTATTGTGTGCTTTTTAATCGGCAGACATAGCGTCAGCGATTTTACATGCACTTCGTATTTTCTAAGAATTCTACTTCTGATTTTACAATTCTCAGAAATTAAGAAATACCTGAATTATTTGGTGCTAATGACCGGATAAAGGTGTCGTATTGGTCACCTCGTGTTGGCAAAGGTGCAGGCGTATGCATATATGTAACTTCTCCCTCCTTAAGAGTAAAATTCTCCTGAATTTTGTTACTAAAGTTAATTCGTATCCTTTTTTGTTGTATGCAGAGACATGACAATATTGCAAACATGATTAAAATTATTACAATACAAGTTACATTTATTTTATAGGATACGTCTTTCTTAAATTCAATTTCTCTTATTTCCTCAATATTTTCAATGTTTTTTAAGATAATTTTATCAAACTTTATTGTTTCAGTAAAATTTAATTTTTCTCTGTAATTTGGATAATAGAATCTTTGCTTTTGTATATGTTTAACATTGGAATATTTTTGATCTAAGAAATACAATGTACAATTGATATAATTGTGAGCTTTATATCACTATCGTCACATGTTTGGTTTAAATTTATGTTTACATTTTTGATGAATATTGTTTCGTCTTCTAAAGATTCAATTTCGGTTTGATCATTTCTAATTAAGTTACAATTTTGTTTTATTACACAATGTTTACTTTCAATTAATTCATTAAGGCTTTTGTTTTGTTCATATTTGTAAGTTTTATTTCTATATTCTATAATATATTCTTTTTCGGCATTAATCTCTAAAAAGTTTCTATTAGGGACTGGAGTTAAAAGTTTAAGAGGTATAGTTACATAGTTTTTGGGAATTTTAATGGTGAACATTAACATGTTTTCTTTGTACTTTGCAACTCCAAGTCTTATTTGCTTTAATTTAAAAAAATTTATTTTATATGCTTCGATTTCATCATTTGTAAGAATATTAGGATGTAGAATGTTATTTCTTGCTGACACAATGTTATCTTGGATATGTTCTATTTTAGACTCTATAAATTTAAGTTTGAATAATTGATCAAAATAAATTTGCTTCATTACTAACTCTCTTTCTACTCTTTGTATAGTGTTAACTTGTTTTAAAATTGTTTCCCTATCATTACTTATGGCATCTTTAAGGATGTTAAAGGTGTTGTTAAAATATTCATTTATTTTAATTTGATTATTGACTGCTACGATTGCATTATGATTATTCTTTGATACTATATCTAGGTGATCTTCTATAGTCTGTCTGTCGTCATCGTCCATGGTTCCGAATAACCATTTTTGTGTTGTACCTATTACGTTAATTAAACCTCGTCTTTCTCTATGTTGTATTGGTACTAAGGTCCTAATCTTATGTAAGATGTTTGAAATTTCTTCGTTCAACATATGTCTTTGTTCGAGTTGTAGTGGGGCTAGATTACTAGAAATGTTTTTTACTAATGCTATGATTTCAGCTGGGTTTATTATATGTAGTATAATGTCCGTCTCGTTTGTAATGCTTATGTCAGTCAATTGTAGTTTCACGTATCCGTTCTGTTCGTTTATTGTTTGTACGTCCAATAGGTGTTGGCAATTAGTCTGAGTAATTAGTGTCAGAAGTACTATCCCTGTTATTATCTGCAAATTTTAATGGTCGCTTAATGTTGGTGGTATGAATACCCTTCAAATTAGCTTTCTTATATTTTGGCTCATGCTTGTGCCTGACTGCTCTGTAGTTTTTAATAAAACCTGTTGACCTTTCTTCTTCATAATCTTCTCTGGTCTTATTTAATTTTCTTAACTTCCTTTCTTTTGTTTTTTCTATGTTTTGGCGAATTCTTTCTAAATCAATCTTATGAGTATGTGCGTTAAAAGGATTGCACTTAATGGTAGAGTGGAACCTATTATTATAATTTCGTACAGCTTTCTGTATAATTCTTTTTACTGAATATTTATTTTTATTGAATGAAATAATTCTAAATTTTTCTGCTATAGTGTTATGAAAACGTTCAATGTCTGCATTGCCAGTGTGACTATTTGGCTTTGTTAGATGCAGCGAGATTCCCTCTTCTTCTAAGAATTCCTTTATCTGAATAGCTTTGAATTCGTTATCTGCGATTATTTTATTTGGTTTCCCTAGTTTTGTGAAATGGTCTTCTAATTGTTCAATTATAGTGGTGTGGTTTCTATCTGTTAAATGATATGCTGAACCAAATTTAGAGAATTTATCTATTATAGTAAGAAAACTTATTTTTCGGATTACATAAGTATCAATATGGATTATTTGATTAATATCTGTATGATACCACGATTAAAATAAAACACGGTACGATTTTATTGTGGGAAAAATATATAGAAAAAAACCCACTTTTATTCTCTCCGGTTCCTCGTAGCACCACACGTCTCTCACGGTCGGAGACCGATCAAGAACTAACTCTTACATGTAATTTTTCTACAGAAAACACGTATGGCCAGTGTTGCCATACGTAACAGTCCCGGCTAAAAACATTGTTTTTAATTACTCGGAATCTACAGGTAAAATACATAATTTCTGCACAGGCCGCTTCAGCTTGTTGGTTGCAGTCTGCACGACGACGTTTCTGACAAGCCCATCTCGACTTGGTAGAAGTTCACAAATCCTGCCCATCGCCCAACTGGCTGGCGGAAAGTTCTCACTCCTGAGGACTACCAATTGTCCGATTTTTAGGCTCTCCTTCTCCTTTCTCCATTTTTTCCGCTCCTGCAGAGTAGTCAAATATTCTGTCTGCCATCGTTTCCAGAAATGGTTGACCATTTGCTGTCTCTCCTTGAATAGTTTAGCTCCCGCTTTTTCTGGTCTTTCTTCTAATCTGAAAGGAAGAGGTAAAATTAATGGTTCACCCACCAGAAAGTGTCCCGGCGTTAGCGCCTGAATATCCATTGGATCATCACTCAAGGGATGAAGAGGTCTCGAATTGAGAATGGCTTCTATTTGAGTGAGTAAAGTTCCGAACTCCTCGTAAGGCAATATCCTTTGCCCCACAATCCGCTTCAAATGAAATTTCATTGACTTGACAGCGGCTTCATAGATCCCTCCTTGATGAGGTGCTGCTGCTTTCATAAAGAGCCAGTCAGTACCTTTTTGATGAAGATTCTCCAATACTCCTTTATCTGAAAATACTTTCAAAGCTTTATTTAATTCTTTGGATGCTCCAACGAAAGCAGTTCCGTTGTCGCTAAATATTTTTTCACATCTCCCTCTCCTTGCAATAAATCTCTCATAACAAGATATGAAAGCTATTGAAGATAAATCTCCTACGATTTCAATATGTACTGCCCTAGTCCTAAGACAGACAAATATTGCAACCCAACATTTTCTCCTATTTCTCCTTCCTACTCCACTGACCACTTTTAATTCAAAAGGGCCAGCATAATCCACTCCTGTGGCTAAAAATGGTTTCCCAACCTGGACTCTTTCTGATGGTAATTCCGCCATCAGTTGTCCCTCCATTCGCGCATTTAGACGCACACACACAACACATTTATGGATATGACTCCGTAATCCACTCCTAAGTTTTGGTATCCAATAACTTTGCCTAATAAATTGCATCATAACTTGGACGCCTCCATGTTCCGTCTCCCTGTGAGCATAATCCATTAGCAACTCTGCTAACCTTGATCCATTTGCAATGATTGCTGGATGTTTCATCTCATAATCAATCTCCGATCTCCCTAATCTCCCACCAACTCGGAGCAAACCGTTTGCGTCCAAAATTGGGTTCAAACCTTCTATCGAACTCCTCTCCGGTAAATGCTTCCCAGCATTCAATGCTGTTATCTCTTTATTATAATTCTCCTGTTGATTTCTCTGTATCAGATATTCCAAAGCCGACGCTTTCTCCTTTAGAGTAGGTGGTAAAAATTCCTGTTGAACCACTCTTCTCTTCGATCTCCATTTTGTTACCTTAGGTTTCTGTTTTAGTTCTTTTCTCCATTTAATCCAATTTGCTATATACCTCCCCGCATAGCAAAGAATGTTTATTGCTTTTTCTAACCTGTTTGTGTACTCCAGTATCGACACACTTGACTTAGTTCCTCTTAGCCGTATGTGCACGATCTCCTTGAAAGATGAAATAGAATATATTTTCATTTCATTTCTTACCTCCTGGTGTATGTTCTCCATTATTTTGCTTTTCGGCCAATTTTTTGGTTCCATGGTCAACCAACTAGGCCCATGTAGCCATAGCTGATTGTTCACCAACTCTTTTGGCAAAACTCCCCTTGTTAGTAAATCAGCTGGGTTCTCCTTGCCATCAATATGACGCCAGCATCTAACATCTGTATTTGTTTGGATCGATGCAACTCTATTTGCAACATATGTTCTTAGGTCCCTTGTCTCCTTTTTTTATCCAATAATATGCTGGACTGGAATCAATCCATAGCACATACTCCGCAGTCGGCCATTCCATTGACTCCATAACTCCTTTTATCATTTTCGACAGCAACTCTGCCGCAGATAGCTCCAACCGCGGAATGGTGACCATTTTCAATGGTGCTACTCTAGTCTTTCATGTCAAAAGTTTACTAGTTACCATCCCATTCCTATATTCAACACGAATATATATTACTGCTCCTAATGCCGATTCACTGCTATCTGAAAATCCGTGAATTTGTATGTTTGGAATTTTCCCTGTACCCAACCACCTATCGATTCTAAATTTTTCTAAATAAATAATAGAATTCCAAAATTCTAACCATCTGTTTTCTAGTTCAACTGACGGCCTATCATCCCAATCTATTTTAAGTTTCCATAGCTCCTGAATTAATATTTTTCCGATAATTGTTACCGGAGATATATATCCATTTGGATCATAAAGTTGCGCTACATGACTCACAATTCTCCTCTTTGTTATGACTCCATTAAATGTAGGATTTTTTACTACAAAGGTAAACTTGTCCTCTTCTATCAACCATTTAAGTCCTAAAATGGTTGTGCCTTCCCCCTCCGAAAACAATAGTGTTTTCTCCAATTCCGAATCTATGGCCTTTACAACCGCCCGGCTGTTTGACTTCCATTTCCTTAATTCGAAATTAGCTCCTTTCAATATGGTGTCAATTTCTTTTGCTAACTTAATTGCTGATTTTTCTGAATGAGATCCTGTTGCACAATCATCCATATAGAAGTCCTCTTCTATTGCCTTGGCTGCAATTGGATATTCTCCTTTTGTCTTCCTGGCAGTTTCAATCACTGAACGCACAGCAACGAATGGCGATGCTGTTAATCCAAATGTGACTACTGTTAGCCAATACTCCTGCAATCTTTGGTTTGCATCCTCTCTCCAAAATATCCTCTGTAAGTTCCACTGTTCTCTATCTACCTTAACTTGATTAAACATTTTGCGAATATCTGCATATATCGCTATTTCATGCCTCCGAAAACGCATAATGGTTTCATGCAAATCCTTTTGCAATTTTGAACCAAGCATTTGAATGTCATTAAGCGACAACCCCTTGTCTGTTTTGCAAATTGTATCGTACACAATCCGATTGTCCTTCGGAATGCAATGGTGTGGTATGTAATATACCATTTCTCCTACTCTTGGTTTCTCCGTGGCCAAAACCAGATGACCTAATTGTATTTCTTCCCTCAAAAAACATTCAAATAAATTCCTATATTAATTAAAAATCCCCAAAATTGTGCGTGTGCCTGCCACTGTGTGATGTGCAATTTATATGAGAATATTCCTACCTAAAAATACGAAATAAACAAAATCGCATTAATATGCAATTGTGTTCCTTATTCTTCTTTTAGAAGATTTATCCTTCTCCTGTTATTATTCCTATCTAGAAATAATATAAATAATCTCCATTTTTTATTTTACAATATTGAAATATAGTTGTGTTTGCTTTCCACATATCTATGTGCTTAAGCGAAACACTTTCTCCGACTCCCATTTTAACTAAAATAATTCTCCTTTCTCAAGTCCTCAAGAGAAATAATCTCCATTTTTGATTTTTAGAATTATTCTCAAGTCCCCAAGAGAAAACTCAAAATATCAAAATATAGTTGTGTTTGCTTTCCACATATCTATGTGCTTAAGCGAAACACTTTCTCCAATTACTCCATTTTTAGCTAAAATAATTCTCCTTTTCTCAAGTCCTCAAGAGAAATAATCTCCATTTTTGATTTTTAGAATTATTCTCAAGTCCCCAAGAGAAAACTCAAAATATCAAAATATAGTTGTGTTTGCGGTCCACGCATCTATGTGCTCACGCGAAACACTTTCTCCAATTACTCCATTTTTCTCCCGAAAATTATATATATATCTCCATAAATGAAATATGATCATTAAAATGAAAATACTTTGACTCCAAGAAACGAATAAAATATTCCCATATTTTTTCGATCCAATCCTATCCTACCTAGCGAGAAAAAAAAATAAAAATACAAAGCCCAATTTGAATTCAGTCAAGACAAAATGTAATTTCAAATATGATTTGAATAGATTTTACACTTCTCCTTTTTTGTTCTCCAAAATAAATTTAAGAAACATCCATAGTTACAAATTTGCAACATAAGGATATTATCTCCTCTGTAAGAAACAAAATAAATTGTTCCGTGATTTTCTTACTCCAAGGAACAAATAGAATTGTCCCACTCCGAACTCCAAGGAACAAATAAAATTGTCCCGAAAAAATTGTCTCCAAGGAACAATTAAAATTGTCCCGAAAAATTGTCTCCAAGGAACAATTGAATTGTCCCCAATTTGCTTTCTCCAATGCAATAAATAACTATTCTCACATTAATTCAATATAACTACCTAGCTATACCTACTTTTTCCCACACAAAGATTTCACAGAACAAATATTGAATTTTGTTTCCATGAATTTAATTAACTCCGTATTCCTCGTGGAAACATTTTTCGAAACTCCTAATAATATGCATTTTTATATTCCACTCCAAATTCTATGCAGAATTAAATTCGACACAGTTTTTTCTTCTTTGTTTACATAAATACCTACAGACTGCGTCGGCGACGACGCCGCACGCCGCCGCATACCAGTTATGCACACACAACACACTGCAAAACACAAAATCAACCCTCTTGCTCATAGCAACACAAAAAGATATTCCTATTTCGCGTAGTCTACTCTATTTAATAACTATTTGGTTTAATTGTTTATTATTATTACCTTTTTTGTTTTTATCCATTTTGGTTAAGTTGAATTTTGAAATTAAAATTTTTTTTTTTTTTTTTCTCTATTTTACTTCTATACTCTTGCTACTATTCTGCTCGTACCTCACAGACAATTGAACTGAAAGAAATTCTTCTTTTTCCTTCTTTTTGTTCCATCCATAATGTGTGTGTGTGGCGTGGTGTACCTATACCAGCGCTGCAGCAACTGGCACTTTAGTGCCAAACTGGCACTTTTAAACATGTTTGGCACTCATTGGCACTTAAAATCTATAAATCTGCACTCATAAATTAAAAAAATACAATAACCAAACTTCGCAAAAAAAAATCGAACATTAGTACATTTGTTTCTCTCCTCCCATTTTGCAATTGACATTCGCATTATGTTTGGTGGTTAAAAAAGAAGTCTTGCTTTTTATGTCAAATTCAAAATAGCTAACGAATTTGCAGAAAAATGCGATTTGGAATCGGCATTGGATAATTCGGCTGAAATTGATGACCCATTGTCGCATGCTGCTAATAAGAGCACCGATAGGTATTATGGCGAAAAATCGAAATTGCTCAAAAATTAGCACAGTTAATAGGTTCGGTCGGGTACTTTCTTGCATTAGTAAAATTATTAAAAATTTTGCTAAGAAACTGTGCGAATGCGACCACGTACTGAGAAGATTTAAAAAAATGAGAAAGAAATTCATTTCCCTTCTTTTAATTTTTTCGTAGTTTTCTTCTCGCCGAATTTTGACTCACTGAAAAATGAAAACTGACAAGTAAGTGACAGCTCAAAAGATTGACAATTAAAACTGTATTTATTTTCATCTTCAACGATGCAATTCCAACTTATTTTGTAGATGCTGCATTTTACGATAATGTCAAAATGATATTTGTTAAACTTTTTCTAAGAAGTCAATTAAAATTTTTAAATTGGCATTTTAAGTTGTTGATATTGATATAAAGGGTGATTTTTTAAGAGGTTTAGAACTTTTTAAAAAAAAAAAACACAAAAAATTCGAAAAAATGAATGAAATGTTTATTTGAATCGATAGTTTGAACCTTGCAATTTAATGTTTAAAGATAATTTCATGCAAATGTTGACCGCGGCTGCGTCTCAGGTAGCCCATCCGCTGAGTCCAATTTTGGCATACTCTTTCACACATATCGGCCGGTATCTCACGAATGAATGCATGGATGTTGGCTTCCAGTGCGTCAATCGAAGCGGGCTTGTCCCTATACACATTAGCCTTGGCATACCCCCACAAAAAATAATCTAATGGTGTCAAATCGCACGATCTAGGCGGCCACTTGACCGGCCCGAAACGTGAAATTAACTGTTCACCAAACTCGCCTCGCAATTGCGCCATTGTTTCGCGTGCTGTGTGGCATGCGGCACCGTCTTGTTGAAACCACATATCATGCAAGTCAAGAACTTCCATTTCGGGCAAAAAAAAGTTTGTTATCATCGCTCGGTAGCGTTCACCATTGACAGTAACGCTGCGATTCGCATCATCTTTGAAGAAATATGGCCCAATAATGCCGCCGGCCCATAAACCGCACCAAACAGTGGCTTTTTCGGGATGCATTGGTAGCTGTTGCAATGCTTCTGGCTGATCTTCACTCCAAATGCGGCAATTTTGCTTATTTACGTACCCATTCAACCAAAAATGAGCCTCATCGCTGAACACAATTTTTCGATAAAAAAGCGGATCCTCGGCCAGCTTTCCAAGAGCCCATTCACCAAAAATTCGGCGTTGTGGTAGGTCGGCTGGCTTTAGTTCTTGCACCAGCTGTATCTTAAAAGGCTTTACGCCCAAATCCTTCCGCAAAATTTTCCACGTAGTGCTGTAAAGGCCTAACTGCTGGGAACGGCGCCGAATCGACATTTCGCGGTCTTCTGTCACACTAGCTGATACGGCCGCAATATTTTCTTCACTACGCACAGTACGTAAACGTGTTGGTGGTTTAATGTCCAACAAAGTAAATTTGGTGCGAAATTTGGTCACAATCTTCCGAATAGACTGCTCAGAAGGTCGAGAATGCCGATCATAAAATGGAAGCAGCGCGCGATGAACATTTCGAACCGAGCACGAATTTTGATAGTAAAATTCAATAATTTGCAAGCGTTGTTCATTTGTAAGACGATCCATGGTTAAATTGCAAACCAAACTGAAGCTGTTTGACAGTGACACAAGGTACTAAACACACGTCAGCTGTCAAAACCAGTGTTGCCAAAACCAAACCAGCTAAAAAATCACCCTAAGCAAGTTATTTATTTCTTCACATATAAATGAATCTCTTATTTTTTTCTTTTGTACATACAATTTCTCTTAATGAAGTAAAGAGAAATTAAAATATTTTTCGTTTTTGTTTGAATATATGAGTTTTTTAAGGTTTTGTTTTGGAAGTTTGGCACCCTGTGGCACCCATTAAAAAAAAATTGGCACTGTACTTTTTTTTTCAGCTGCAGCGCTGACCTATACCCTACCCCATAAACTAAGTATTAAATAGACCGTCAGCTCTTTCAACTTAAGAGAATTTGCCTACAAGCTGTTTTCGGTGTTACTATGTGCCAAAGTATGTGTGCCAATGTTAAAGTAAATTAGACGCACGCATACACTTGCACATACTAACCTGACAGATGCCTCTGACAGTTTATTCCGTGGTAACATAGGAAAAAATTCAAATAATTCAAATAATTGCCCGTTATCGGGACATGTTAAGAAAGCGGTGGGTGTGGTGTGGTGAATTAAGTACCAAATTATATTAAAACGCATGGTAGGTACACATTATTAGGATTTCTTTCATTTTACCTTGATAATCTATATAGTACGGGATGTTTACATTTTTGTTGTAAACAATGGAAATCGATGAACTTATGAATCATTGACAAAAAAAAAAAAAAGCTTATTAATATAAAAAAATCTGATTACTATATAGGTAATGATTTTGAATCGAAGGAATTAAAAGAAAATTGTAAGCAGCAAAACTTAAATGTGTGAGACATATCAGTGCCCATGTTCTGTTATTATCACATAGATATATTTATCACAAAAACGATATGAATTGAAAGAAAATGCTCCTGAGTTAAGTAAATAAATTTTCACATCGATACTTTTTAAGCATTTTCTTTCATATAGTTTTTGTGATAAATATACCGATGTTATAATTACAGAACATGGGCACAGGGTACAAATCAGTAAACATGTTTATTTCCAATGTGGGTACCTGTACCTATATCTATATTTAAAGTTTCGTTCTTTCTCGTATACATTTTAAAGAAAATAAATTTTCGTTGTGTCTATTCGACTTTTTCTTTTTATAAAACAAAATTATTAATATTCTGGGCTCACGCAATTCATTTCAAATGTAATTTTTAAATAATTTTTAAACGGAATCTTCATGAAAAGATTAGGCCTTACTAAATTTAAGTACGAGTAGTTCACAGTGGTTATATCTTCCATACAAATTTCGCAAATGTGAGCTTCCGTAAATTTAAAGTCGATGTTAAATTTGTTACCTATTATTACGCGCAGTATAACTCAAAAATCATACCCACACAGAAATGTGTATATCTTTTCCCTAGAGCATATTTGAATGTTCTTAATCAATGCTTATCTTTATATTGGTTACCGTTTTTCTGTCGACATTTTAGGCGAAATAATTTTTTACCAACGAAACAGACACAATAATTATAGGAACAAAAATAACTTATTTTATTTTAACGAATGCATTTTTCACACTTTATTCCTTTATTTATTCATATTGATTACATTCGCTTTACGCATTTTGTAAAATACATGTGTTAAACGACAAGATCGGTCATATGAGAGAGAGCAGGGAAATCCCTCCTGCTCTATTAGGTAGCATAGAGTAGGCTGCGAAACGCAGCTCGGTGGATGTGGCAGGCAAATTGGGTTGATATCACTTTTTGCATCTGACCAGGAAGGGCGTCTTCCCGAGTTCGCGTCCGCGCAGATAGTTTTTGTGCTAGGGTTATTTAGTGAGTTTTACATTTCAGAAGTGGGATATGATCCCCGAGTGTGTGTTAAATGCCCGATAGTGGTATCTAGTGCAATAGATACAAATTTTGAGAAATCTTGAAAGTGTTAACCCTAGTGTTCGTATGCGCACGATATTGTTGTTCACAAAGTGTTGTTAAAAAAAAAAAAAAAAAAGGGTTTGAAGTGTACCATAGCGTAGGGTCGCTACAGCTAAAAAAAGGGTATACTCGATACCAAGTGCTCGAAAGTGAACAAATTTACACAAGATACCCTAGGACTATCAACGACCGATTGTCTAAGGCAATAAAACTAGAAAAGGAAGGATCATCATAAAACTTTAAAGGAAAAACCTTATCCCTTAACATGGGTTGTGCGTAGATTGGCGGGTAGTCCGCACATAGGTAAATATCTGAGTGAGCTAAACCTCAGGTTGGGTAAGTGGTGTGCAATAAAAATATTAAATGCAACCAATGGATGATATCTTCCGGATGCCTATCTTTCTTTTGTTCACAGGAGTGTATGTTTTGCATTTTGTTTATGACATCATGCATTGTTGTTGTAGATATTACAATTTACAAGTAGTTTCGAGCGCTCGTATTTTAAGATTTGTTTGGAATAGATTGGTTTGGTAAATAGCAAAAACATTGTAGATACCTATTGTAATTGTATTGGATTTTGTTTGTGATTATTTATGATAGCTATTGGACCGATTTATTTTGAAAAGGTTTTATGGCCTGCTTTTGGGTCTTGTAGAATTGTAGTGCAACTACGTATTTACCTTTTTATGACAGGTAATCAATTTGCTAATTATGTTTGGTATATGGATTGATGGTAGAATAATCATTGATTAGAAAAGTATTGCTAGATGCTTATGCGAACTTACCTTGCTGTATGAAGTAATTGCAAGTAAAGGGAGAGAGCAAATAAATGAAGTAGTGTTTTACACTGGTTTGCAGCGCATAGGGTGCAAATAAATGTATATGAGAGGACGTCAAAACAAAATTGGTTGAGGATTTTCCTTATTTCGAGGACAATTATGGTGTATGCTGAGTTAATGGGATGCGGAAAACGAGATCACAATATCTTTGAAAACCACGCTTCTGAAATTATCTGCATATGTCGAAGGACATATCAAATACATATATCATATCTGCTTTAAAAGTAAAACTGCTGATAAACAATGTTAATAGGTACCGCCAATTATTCAACTGTTTCCGAAGTTCCGAAGTGATTCTAAATCGACGAAAGCACAGACTGAAACGCGGAATACAATGAAATTAACAAAACAAACAGATTTCTGCGGATCCTAAGCCATACTTGAAGAGGAATTGGTAAACTGTTGGACCGCAAAAGAATATTAAAAATCCTGTTACCTTACGTACTAAGAGTATATTTACTCAGAGCTGGCTCACTTCGGTCGCGAATGCAAAAGGCGCTGTCGGTCATACAAACAACTATACAGAGGAACCACTTGGTAAAATTCTTCGTCGCTTCGTTAAACACCAATGACGATAGGTGAACGTAACATTCCCAAGACCAAAGATATTCGATTGGGACGACGAGGAATGCAAGGCAGAACTTAAAGGTTTTGGTACCTGTCAACTAAACACTTTAAAATAAAACTAACGAGAACTGGCATATTTAGATCTTCAAACATCAAAGTCGAAAAAAAATTACTTTTTCACATTTTAGTAAGCTTTCAAGGAGAAATACGTTATGCAAAATAATACCGTATTTCAACAACGTATTTAAACATTGTGGTACTTAGAAGTATCGTCGGTCAAGAAAGGGTAGTCGGAGAAGTAACAAATGATGACTGCTGAAAATCATCTTCGGGATCTTGCAATGATATTGGGTCGTGAATTTCTAGATACCCCACAGCGTTGTAGCAAGCATGGCAGTTTTAATGTAACAAAAAAAAAATACACAACGGCAATATTATTCTTTGACCACAGGAGAGCACAAATTCAGAAACTCAGGATCAGGCATTTCCATTGCCTATTTTACAGGTTAATGAAGTGATAAAAACCATCTAATATATACCTATTTTTTATATAAGTACCGTCGAAATGTGGCATTTGAACTGGGAGTGTAACTTGTATGGAAACGGAAATTCGTCTAAAAGAAAATAGATAGTGCACCATATATAAACCATATCGTGTTCCATATTATGGATAGGGAAATAATATAGGTTATCAAAGAATTCACCTCCGAAAACGCAAGTCTTGTATTGATAGTGAAAAAAAAATATGATACTCTGCTAATATGTGTTCACTATAAAAGGATCAATTACATAACGGTTCGTGTAAATTTTCAAACGTCTAATATAGAGGAGCAATTAAACTCAATGAAAAATGTTCGGATATTTATTCCTTAGACAGAGTGCATTCTTGCATACTATCAAATTTCGAGACATGAAAAGTCTAACCATTTGATCGCTTTTGCGAAACAACGTGGACGCTACCACTTCAAGCGCGTACCATTTGGACTAACTAATGCACCGTGTGTATTTCTGCGACTCATGTAGGTCGTCACATGATGTATAACCCTAAATAAAGTTCTAGTATATTGTATTTCGATGTTGAAGTGAACTTTTTGACAAGTTTCTAAAGATTTTAAAGGAAATTAATCTAACTATTATCAATGATAAGTGTACGTTCTCTGTAATTAAGATCCTATATCTGACACGCAATCTGTGGAAATGGCCAGACAGTATAAAAATGGAATCAGTAAAAGTGTACAAGAAACCAAGTGACCTTAGACGAGTGAGAACATTTTTGGTTTATTTTCGACGATTTGTTTGAAAGTATGCATAAATTGCGCATCATTAGGTATAAACTGCTCAGGAAAGATTTTATTTTCAAATGGGGTGATATAGAGACAGAGAATCCATTTGATACATTAAAAAGCAAGTTAAGCAGTGGTCAAGTTTTAGCTGTATATGATTCCAAAAAGGAGTTTCATACTGACACAAGTGTTTTGGATCTTGCTGGAGTTTTGGTACAAGTCAACGAAAAAAAAATAGCCGTAGAGTTTTTCAGCAAAGCTACGACTGAGATGAAAAGCAATTATAAAATATCATAATTATGAACTCGACGCTTAGGCAAAACAGATTGGAAAGGTCTAAAAATAATTTATTGGGAAAACCATTTTAAAATCTTCACTGACAGTCAAAAATTACCCAAAACAAAAGTGTGTTCAACGAATCGCTAGATAATGGTTGAAAATTCATCGCATTGATTATTAACTGGAGCATGCAAATGTTGCATGCTGATGCATGAGCTGTAATTCAGTTGAGGAGTTATTGGAAATGATCATTCGGTTCAGAAATACGGTCGGGTAGTTGTTTCACAAAGGCAGAATACAAAGTTTCGGGAAGTTAAAGACAAATTTCTTAGCAGCGACAAGAATAACCCTTTGCATAAAATCATCGAAGAAGAGTATACAGTCTGGACGTATATTCAAAAGAACTTTGAAAGAACTGTGGGTTGTATACCCCTGGGATTCAGGTGGCGGGTAGTAAAGTCTTTCCACGATGACATCGATCCTTGCAGGTTGAAATCAACGATGGTACGGACAAAAGCAATACCGGTTCCACAAATTTTTAACTATAGTCACAAAATCTCTGAATAGCTGTCTTCAATGCTTATACGATAAACGAGGAAAAAGATGAAACCCGATATAAAGTACACCCAATTACCAAGTTGCGACTCAACTTCAAACACATCAATCATTTGGCTGCTTTTTCTAAACTCTAAAGTACATTCGTATATTTTTGGAATAATTAATAGTTTTCCTAAATTGTAAATTTGCAGACCAGTAAAAGCAACAAATGCAAAAGGCAAAAGCCGTCATCCAGTCACTGCTGAAACAATTGTATTTCTTTAGATTTCCCATACCAATTATAAGTGATCGCGGCTCGGATTTTACATTAATAGTTTTCAAGGAATATTGTAGTAGTAATAATGGAATTCGACATGCACTAAATGCTGTTTGAACCGTGCGAGAAATAGGCTAGATTGAAAAGGACGAGATTGGGATAATCAAATTCGAGCAATCTAATTAAACACAACATAACCAACAAAACTCCTCCAGAATGTTACTTGCATTCAAAACAGGCAACAGTTTATTGAACCAACATATTTCTGCATAAAGAGAAGTCCAACGATGATGATGGTATTTCACTGACCAGACTATGTGAACGAGCCAGTCAGCAAATTAAGATATGGTGCTCGATAAAGCGGAATATGGTGCAACATAAATACCAAGAAGCTTAAACACTGAACACGAAAAGTTAGATAACAGCAGTGGTAGGGTTTAGCCAGAAGAGTTGAACTTTGGCTTCCCTATCAGCGTATTGACTATGTGAGAAAGTTATTTATAACAAGATTTATGCGACAAATATAGAAACGGTTTTCTATAACAACGAGCTTAAGTCGGAGCAAAGGCTCCGCGTCATGAACAGGATTAAGTGTGGTGCAATCGAATAGTTTAAAAAGTATTCATTTGATTTCGACAATACGAAGATTTCGTAAATGGGCAGCGATTGAAATTTCTTTGGCAATTAAGCATTGTTAAAGATTTTGAAAAATAACTCAGCAAATAATTTAAAACCATTCAGTGGATAAATCGATAGTCTGGTATACCAGAAAATAAATTTAAAATGATCAGCGAGTATTAATATGATTAATATAGATAACAGCAAATGTAAAATTGAAGCGTTATGAATACTGCTTAAGAAATGAATGATTAAATGGCATCAAAGGGTGCGCAGGATACATCTGGTGTATCTGGTGTAAGTTCAAATGGTCTTTGACTAAAGACGGCAAGAAAGAAGAAGTTAAGAAGGTGACGATGAAGGTATTGGCCCAGAAGGTACAGATGTGGTGAATTGGCTTAACTGATCGGTTCTGACTATTCACTGCGTAATTCTGAGGCAAGGTATTGACCCTGAATCTACCGCTGAATCAGGATTAACTTTTTGGTTCTTCCTGTTCCTTGAGTAATTCTGAGGATCTCTAAACCCAAAGTGTTGGTCTTGAGTCTATTGATGGATTGGCTTAACAGAGAAGTTCTGACTATTTATCGATATACTCTAAGGCAAGGTATTGACCCTGAATCTACCGCTGAATCAGGATTAACTGTTTGGTTCTTCCTGTTCCTTGAGTAATTCTGAGGATCTCTAAACCCAAAGCTGCAGGGCGTGTGTATTGAAATCTACTGGAATATGGGACGGACTTTAAGGGTCTGACCTTTTCATATGTGGTTTCAAAAACAACGTACCGGAACGAAGGAAAACATGGTATGATAAGATGTTATACATGTAAAGTAGTCCTGAAATATTGGATGAGAAATAATCCTGAAATATTGGATGTGATGTAGTCCTGAAATATTGGATGAGAAAGAATCCTGAAATATTGGATGTGATGTAGTCCTGAAATATTGGATGAGAAAGAATCCTGAAATATTGGATGTGATGTAGTCCTGAAATATTGGATGAGGAAGAATCCTGAAATAATGGATAAAAGGTACCCACACTGAGGACAGTGTGTTGTAGGATGGCCGAATGTTAAACGACAAGATCGGTCATATGAGAGAGAGCAGGGAAATCCCTCCTGCTCTATTAGGTAGCATAGAGTAGGCTGCGAAACGCAGCTCGGTGGATGTGGCAGGCAAATTGGGTTGATATCACTTTTTGCATCTGACCAGGAAGGGCGTCTTCCCGAGTTCGCGTCCGCGCAGATAGTTTTTGTGCTAGGGTTATTTAGTGAGTTTTACACATGTTTTCGTGGTGAATTAAAACAACGAATTTAAACTCTCAGAACGCATCCATCAGCTGACAGAAACTCACAAAATACACTAACTCTCAGCAGTGTTCTTAGCGCTCTCTCTTTATTTTTCCCACGAAGCGTATTAATTGTTCCCTTTTCACTAAACTCAAATTCCCTCGATTTTTTAATGAAACAAACCGCACTTATATAGTAAAATTTGTATTGTTCGGAAAGAAAATCACATTAAATTATTCTTCAGTATAAAAATCGCAGTTTTCAAACATTATAATGCATTTTTTTGGTACTAGAAATTGTTGCTAGAGGAAAATCTCCTTTTTATGTACATTTAGTGCGTTGATATTCATGGTGAAATGTAGTTTGAATGTTTTCTAGTCAAATTGTTGATATTCACACAATTTTGATGTTTTTCATTTGACGCATGGAAAGCTTTTCGGAAATCGTAATTCCCACAAAAAGGTAGAAATACTACTATGTAGGAACACTGCTGAGCGTCATTATTTTTTTTACTTATCCCGCCAATTAGAATTTCTTTTTTTGCTGCTTCACACGTATTCACAGATAGGAAATTTAAGAGAGAATTTTCTTTACAAAATTTGAGGGGGGAATCGGGTAGGTGCGCGGGAGCTGACGGTCTATTTAATACTTAGTTTATGCCCTACCCATTTTACTTCGAGACTCGAGTCTCTTTTGTTGGTTTTGTTGTGCGCAAATGAACTGCACATGCCTTTTGTAATGACAACATGTTCTTTCTCCGTTGTTTTTTTCTTTTTTCATATTGTGTGAAAGGGAATTCATCACAATAATAATCTCCGTTCTCCTTTGCATGTTTATGCATGCTCTTTTGCATTTTTTTTTGGATTTTTCTCCGTTTATCATTCTGTGTAAATGGGCATTCAACACAATTTTCCATTGCATGTTATTACATGCCTTCCGTGATTGTATGTATTGTAGGTACATACAAATATCTGAAATTTAGTGGTTGTAAGGCACCAAGAAAACAGAATACCTCCTATGCACGTTTCGACATGCACTCCATTACTTCTATTTGAATTTTTTGGTGGTTGTAAGGCACCAAGAAAACAAATACATAATTATTCCTGAAAATAGTGATTGTAAGTCACCAAATATAATAGATATTTTTTGTTCAAATATATTGAAAAAAAGAGAATGAAAAAAATAACCAAAATTTCCTTTTGTGTGTGAGTGAGTTACACACATCCTTGTGTCGCAAATCTGCCCCACACTCAAACCTTCCATTTGTTTCTCCATAACTCCGTTGTAACTCCGTTTGGTCTTCTCTTTTTTTTCACTTTTCACTTTTCGCACAATTATTCTCCGAAATAAAATTTTTTTTTTTTTCTAATCCCGACTCGAAGGACCATAATGTATGATACCACGATTAAAATAAAACACGGTACGATTTTATTGTGGGAAAAATATATAGAAAAAAACCCACTTTTATTCTCTCCGGTTCCTCGTAGCACCACACGTCTCTCACGGTCGGAGACCGATCAAGAACTAACTCTTACATGTCATTTTTCTACAGAAAACACGTATGGCCAGTGTTGCCATACGTAACAATATCTGTTGGTGTTTCAGTTTTCATAAATTTGGCTTTTATGGGGTTGCGGTCATATTTGACTGCTTGACAAATGTCGCATTGATTGATAACAATATGTATAAATTCCATTAGATTTGGATAATATATTTTATATTTTATTTGATTATATGTTTCCTGTATTCCAGAATGCTGGCTTTCTTTTACGTGGTACAGGGATATCTGTTTAACGACTTCTACCTCTGTTTCGATGTCTTGTGCCCTAAATGAACACTTGACAAATTTAACTGCGTTATCATTTGAATACATCTCTCTTATTTTTTCTTGAAGAATGTTATAAATGTTATCAGTTAATTCTGAAAATATTCCTACTTTTCCTTTTTTTAAAAATCTCCTTAATATGTCTCCTAATCTGTCAAAATCGTGTTCTGCTATATATATTATTCTTTTACTATGCATGATCTCGATTTCCTTTATTTTGTTATTTGTTAGTATTATTTGAGTTTTGTACTTATTGACAATATCTTCAACAATTGGGATATGATCCATTAGTTCTTCCTCAGCCGAATGTACTGTTTCATTCGATTCGTCTTCTTCTACATTAAATAAAAATTCTGATATTGAATCACTTTGGTTACCTTTAAGCGAAAAATTTTCTGTTGGCGTGGGATTCTCTCCCTCCTTAGATTTAACGTCCTCGTTAACCTCTATTCTGCTAAGAAAATCTGCTACCCTGTTTTCTTTACCTTTTAGGTACTCTATCTCAAATTGATATTCTCCAAGTTTTAGAAGCCACCGTTGATGTCTGGGTGAAAGATCTTTTCCTCTATATTTTGCATGAAGATACTTGATTGGCTGGTGATCTGTAAAGATCTTAAACTTATTACCGTAAAGGTAAGGTCTAAAGTAATTTATTGACCACATTATTGCTAAGAACTCTTTGTCCGTAGCAGAGTAATTGATTTCATGCTTATTAAGAGTACGCGATGCGTAGCATATAGGGTGTCCTTCTTGCGAGATTACTGCTCCAATCGCATAATTGGATGCATCTGTTGTGAGAGTAAATTGCTTTTGAAAATTTGGGTACCTTAATATTGGATGACTACTTATTAGTTCTTTAAATTTTTCAAATGCTTCTATGTAATTTGGATCGTTTGTATTTATTTTGGCATTTTTTTAAGTACCTCGTAATGGGTTGTGCTACCTTAGCATAATCTCGGATGAACTTTCTATAATATCCGGTTATTCCTAAGAAGCTCTTAATTTGTTTTTGAGATTTCGGAAGTTCTAATTTTTCAATACAAGCTATCTTGTCAGGATTAGGTTTTAACCCTTCTTTTGTGAGTATGTGACCCAAGAATTCGGTCTCACGTTTCATAAAATTACACTTATCTACCTGTATCTTAAGTTTTTTAGACTCTAATATTTTAAAAATGTTTGTTATAGCTTTGACGTGCTCTTTCAATGATGTGCTAAAGATGAGGATGTCATCCAAGTACACTACACAAGTCTTATTTATATGATCTCTAAGAATATCATTCATCAGTCTTTGGAATGTAGCAGGGGCATTCTTTAAACCGAATGGCATTCTTATAAATTCATATAACCCGTGGGGGGTAACAAACGCTGTCTTTTTACGATCTTCTTCTTTGATCAAGATCTGGTGATAGCCTTTGGCGAGATCTAATGTTGTGAAATATTGTGACTTCCCAAGTTTGTCTAATATTGAATCAATATTTGGCAACGGGAATTTGTCGTCTACAGTTATTTCGTTCAACTTTCGATAGTCGATAACGATACGAAATTTCTTTTTCCCTGAGTTGTCCATTTTCTTTGGTACAACTATTAGTGGACTCGAGTATTTTGAATTACTCTTCCGAATAATTCCCTGAGTCTCCATATCTTTGATTTGACGTTTTACCTCCGCATCATGCATAGGGGGGTATCTGTATAGTTTAGCATTTACTTGTTGATCGGTTGTTGTCACAATTTCATGCTCAACTTCCGGGGTACTTGATAATGTGTCGCCTTCTTTGAAGAATAAATTACCAAATCTGTTTAACAGATTCTCTACTTCTTGGCGTTCTTCTTTGTTAAGATGGTCTAATTTTATATGGTTGATACTAGCATCAGATGTTTCTAGAGAACATATTTGATTGAATACATATTGGGAGTTAATGTTCTTTAAACACTGGCTATTAAGATATATTTTTCCTTCTTCCAGGTTTATGGAAGTGTTTAATTTATTTAGTAAGTCCATACCAATAATAAACTGATATCTTCTATTGCAGAGTCTTTTGACTTTCCATCTAATTAGGGTGTTGGATGAGACTTTGAATTCCTCTGGTACCGGTGTATGTATTTCATACGAGATAGTGTCCCTACCTGTTATCGTCGTGAAATGTATTGGTTCAATACGTACTTTTTTAAATTCGGTCAACCTATCATCTATTATGCTTAGGGTTGATCCTGTATCTATTAAGGCTATAAAGGTTTTTGAACAAATGGTTATTTTAATTTGTGGTAATTCGTCCGAGGCTAGTTCATAAAAAAACGCTGGACTTTGTTCATTTTGATTTCTAATTTCATCGTCGCATATTTCCTGAGGCATAACCATTCTTTGTTCAGTCATCTCCTGTTGATGGCAATTTTGGCCCGGAGATGATCCGAAGTGTCCTGAATTTTGGTTCTGACCTTGGGAATTATTTAATTGTCTACTACAATTATTTCCTTGAATATTATCCACTTCCATATTTTCTGCCGGTGGATTTGGCCTATCGTTCTGCCTATATTGACCTGAGTGGTTCCGTTGTTGTCCCTGATGGTAATTCTGTCGATATTGTCCTGATCTGTTATGATCATCTGGATAATTTGGTCTCTTTGGCTTTTCCGGTAGAACAATTGCTTTTGGTCTAACTACTTTTCTAAATTCCGGCCTAATGCAGGAATCCTCAAATCTTCTTTTTCTCATTATTGAAATTATTTTACTTAAATCATTTTCTTCGTAAATTCTGTCTAACAGAGTGCCCTGTGTAATTTCCTTCGCGGTATTCACTAATATCACTCCGACGTTACTTAAGTCTATATAATTTTCTTCTTTATAATATATAATAAGTTCATCTGTTTTATATTGAATATTTTGCAGTTCAACTGCCAATTCGCTTACCGTATTCACTCTTAAATTTGTAATTCTTCTATAAATTTCATGCGGTTCGGTATCCGGTTTGTATCTGAGCTTCAATGTTTCCTTGATGGTGGTCCAATTGTCTGTTTCTGCTATGTTGATTACGGCGTTCTTTGCCTCGCCTTGGATTTTTTCATGGAAAATGGCTCGTACTAAACTCTTCTTTACTTCTGGATCTTCTACTTGATTGAGGTAGTATTCTATGCAGCTGAAGAACGAATTGATGGTAACATCTCCCTGTCCGGTATATATTGACATGTAACGGATATCTTTTAGAATCCGTTCCCTCTCCTCTCGGTTTCCTCGTTGTTGAAGTTGTACGTATGCTGTACGCACTTGCTCTAACTGTTGGGTTCTGAGTTCCAATTCAGCAATTAGTTGATTATGGTTTTCAATATTTCTGTTGCTATCGTGAATTTGGTGTCTTTTCATAAACTTTTGCTTTTGCACTTTACTTGTGATTTTCGTTTGCTTTAAAGAAACACACTAATCTTTGTCGATTTTGCTGTATGTATCTATTGCACTTCACTTATGATTTTTCTTTTGTTTCATACGAACACACTAATCTTTGTCGATTTTATTTTGCTTTATATGAACATACTAATCTTTGTCGATTTTATTGTATGTATTGCAAATTGTGTTTCGAGTTCTCACTGGGTAACGTGTTTATTAATTGAAATGTTTTGTTTAGAAACACTTGTATTTAATTAATTTCACACGACGTAAATTCGTTTCACTGGACTCTTATTTTATAAGAATCCTACCGACTGCGCCACTGAAATAACCCTTTACGAGTTAGTTTAAAAAAAAACAACATTCACTTTTAATTGGCAATGGAGCAACTTTATTGTAACGATCAACTTAACCTATTCAATATTCCGGGAGACTACCCACATTTTTTGTAGTTCACCTCTATTTAATATTTTATTATTGTGTGCTTTTTAATCGGCAGACATAGCGTCAGCGATTTTACATGCACTTCGTATTTTCTAAGAATTCTACTTCTGATTTTACAATTCTCAGAAATTAAGAAATACCTGAATTATTTGGTGCTAATGACCGGATAAAGGTGTCGTATTGGTCACCTCGTGTTGGCAAAGGTGCAGGCGTATGCATATATGTAACTCGCGCGAAACACATAACCCTCCCTATGTACAGTCGGGTAAAAAATATAGTCACTGTAATTATACCCAACCTGAATACAATTGAGCCCGGATAAAATCACAACGTTTAACAGCACAGCCCTGTCAAAATTACACAGAAACTATTACAAAAAAGGTTCATTGTGATTTTTGCGGTTTGCAGTCACATTTCACTTGAAACATAATTTAGTTTTTATTGTCGTCGCAAGTTCTAGTACATTTTTCTCTATTTTGGTTTGTGTTGCCCTATGCGTGAGAAATTAGTCTGTCGCAATACACTTAAACTGACATTATTTTGTTGCTCGGTTGATGTACGATCATGCGAACTATATTTTAGCAACAAAGGCATTTTCACGAGCCATACTACATAGCAGAAATGGAAAAACAGGTTATTGTCGTCCCTAATGCACCCAGAGTCACATGGCTTTAATTTGCTTACTACTTCAAATATATCACACATCTATAAAAAAAGAAAACCTCAAGCAAAGTTGCTTGACGTAAACAATTCAAAATAATGACACAATGGATATTCCGCTGAAAATTTGGCACAACATTTTGACAGTTTGAACTATTCCGGTTGGACGACTGACAGGCGAATTAAAAAATATAACTGAATAGCACTTGATTACTCAATTAATTTCTGACTTTGCACCTGAGAGACACCAACGAGATTATAAGCTGGTGCGAAGAGCACACTCAGAGAAAAATACTATAATATCAATACGAATTCCTTTTGTTTTAATGTGTTTTTACTATTAAAATTAGTCAATGTGATTTTTCCTATTATTAGTATAGTTCAAAAACTATTAAAGCTATAGTTCCTTTAGATAATTATTTTAATTATTTTATAACATTAAACCAATGGTGCATACAATTAAAAAGTAATAGTATGTCCTATTATTTTAATTGGTTATCCTTTTGTACTATTAAAACTATTATTTTCCACATTAATTTTAAAGGAGAAGTACTATTAACTCAATGCGATAATGTTATTAAATCAATTCTGCACATACTGTAGTTTTAATTAGCTCTCAATATTAAATCAATGGTGCATTCAATTTAAAAGTAATGAGATGCCCCATTATTTTAATAGGTTCCCCTTTAATGTGAATACACTATTAAAACTATAATTATTGAATCAAAATCCCAAATCTATACCTACTTGCATTTGAAAAATATTGATACGCATCAATACCTCGCTGAAAATAAATTTAAGATCTTTTAAAAATGAATAAGTATAAACCTTTTTTTTCCTTTTTAGCCTTAAGCTTTTATTGTAAACACATATTCTCACAGTAAATGATAAAAACTTGGTTCTTGTATACTTAATGCTTTTGCTGTAATAAAAATTTATAGTAAAGTTGTCAAATTTTTTTTTTTCATATCAAAAGTACTCGGACGTATACTATTTAAAACGTTTATAGTTTTTTACCTTTAGTGCAATTTAGTACAATAAATGTTGTATCTTAACACTTCAAAAACACAATGAAGGAGTGTTGATTTTCAAGGAGTGTCCACAATATTAGGCTTCCACTTTTTTGTATAGGACGTAGGTAATATTGATGACTTTAAAGCAACAGCAAGAAAATTATACAGTCGCGAGAGTCTGAAAATAAATAGTTCAACAAATTGTTAGATAAATTATATTTACTTTAATTGTATAATGCACAATGTAATGGTAACATATTCCAAATAACCTTATTAACTTACTGGTATCAATTTCTTATGTAGTAGTATGTAGATTCTAAAAGTTCCAGAACGAATCCGATGGTGCAATTGGTGTAGGTAGGTCTAAGTAAAATATATATATAGATCATATGTATATCATAGTAAAGCAAACGTTCTACAAACACGTGCAAATAGTAATAAATAAGGGATTTAATATGTATGTATTTAGTAATGCATGCTATCAAATCTATATTAATCGTAGATTAAAGCATATATTTATGGATCGTATAATTTTCTTCATTCCAAAGAATACCTTATTAACTCAAACTAACAAAAAAAAGAGCAGGTAACACAAAACACAGTGATAATAAACAAAAACTTGCCGTTTACACTTACTATTACGCAACTTAACTAAAACTTTAATTAACCACAGTCAACCGACTTAAACGTTTACTGACAGAAAGCAATCCGTTCAACAAATGTTAGCAAACAGTAAAACATAGATTCAATAGTAAATCAAATGAAAAAACAGTAGTATGCATACTATTGATCAAGGATTCAATAGTATACCACATGAAGAAACAATAGTATGTGTACTATAAAATATGAATTCCACAGTATATCATATGAAACACAAAAGTATGCTTACTATAAACAAAAAATTAAATGTTATTGAATTTATACAGGTACTATTAAAATATATTTGTAAATAATATAATAGTACTAAAGAGAAAAATTATAAATAAAATAAACTTACCTTCTGCAGTTATATATATATACCTCATAATTATTTTAAACTGAAAATTTCACTGATGGATTAACACACTACCACGTACACTGACCGTATGCAATATACAAACGCATTATTTTTCGTACAACAATGAGTTTTACTATTGACTTAATAGTTCGAATACAATTAGCTCCAGTTAAGCTGAAAATCTAAAGTATTATACGATTCGAGCTATATGATCGCAGATTAATATCAATAAGATTGACAATATTGAAAACTAATGGTATTATACTATTGCTGCTAATAGGGTAACACCTTCAATAATAATGTGAATTTACTATTACAATAAAAGTATATCTGATTAATTTAATAGTACCACTTTTGATTCTTAGCAATAGTACAAAATCATATGAAAACTATTACGTTAATGGGAAAAACCTATTATTTTACGTACTATAAAATCAATAGTCGTAGTTTTGATTTTTTATAGGATTTTTTTCTCTGAGTGCAGCTTCCCGATCGGTTTGAAGCCCATAATGAATATGACAACTGAAACATGAATCAAAGCTTTCTTTCGTAAAGCTTTTCTTAAGTGCAAGTATTAGTTTCGCGATAATTTCTGTTAAACAGGAGAACTCCGAAAAGCAACTTGGTATTCAGTTGATCTTGCTTCGGGAATTTACTGTTTTCTGATTTTGTACGTAACTGCTGAATAACGAGTTGATAACTTTTACGCAGTGTTTATTAATACGGGGGCAGACCTTTAAAGGCGACCAACATTTCTGCAATCACTCAAAAACATTTCAATTTCTGATTCAAAATATATGAAATGAGTGTGGTAAATAGCGGCAGTAAATTAAACCAACAATTCATCAATCAGCTACACGAACTTCCGATGTTCACCATGTTGAACTTTCCTATAATTCCTACAGTATTACCTAACACGCAAGTAAAACGAGACACGTAATTTGGTCGGTCATCTTGTTGACGTGATAGGAATTATGGGAAAGTTCACTATAAAAATAGTGATGCGCTAAAAATGATGACTTCCGGAAGTGATAACCCACATAATGCACTTCTTCCATTGATTTAAACAATCGAAGCTTGGACTAGCGTACCTTGGCATCAACTAACTTTATATAAAGTAATGACATATTTTACCAATTTACCGTATAAAACGTCTAATCACTCCAATGAAGTCAAGGACAGTTCAATGAACAATCTGCATATAAAGAAGCACGCTATATTACAGTTTTATAGGGATTAGTAAAAGAGTCAACAAATACCTAAACACAACATCGTAAATAAAAGCTTGAGCGTCGCGTCGTAACAGCTTATCACAATAATTAATGCCTATCTCTAAGTTTATCAAAATAGAAGATATCTTTATATAAATTAAACCATCAAGATGATTTTATATTCACAAATGTACTTAACACCACTGCAATTGTAATGGTATCTTCAAAGTTGTCACCAAACGTGGTTGAAGATCTGTGCAAGCGTTATACGCGTCATTATGTCGAAAACGCGTTTGAAATTATCAATTACACCCAAAGAATCGAGTGATGCACCCGCTGGATTCTTAGGACGTCACGAAACGCTGTGCGTGCAAATTCGGCGAATTCCATCAGCCATACCGGAGGAAGTGATCTTCTTTACCAAGTCGGTTCCCAGTGATGTATCCTCCCGGGCTGAGTACATAGAGGAGGTTGGTGTCTTCAAGAAGGAAATATCTGTTTATCGGGACTTGCTACCTAGATTGCAGAGTGGATTTCCTGATTTCGCTGCAAAGTGCTACTATGCCAAGGGTGATCTTTTGATATTTGATCACCTGGGTGAGATGGGATTTCGCATGGGCGCTGATCGATCGGGAATCTTAGACCTCGATCACCTCCGAAGCGCATTGACGTCGTTGGCACGATTACATGCCGCATCGATTCTATTTGAAGCAAGGAATTCAACAAAGATCCCAGAAGTGTTTCCAGAAGCTGTACAAGAGAACGCTTACCCAACTGTGGCCAATAGTGTTCGCCTAGTGAATTTCGACAATGCCATTGCCTCCATCTGTGAGCTGATCAAGATTATGACAGAATATAGAGATTCCGATCGATTGGAGTATATTTTGGGAGAGTTTCCTAAAAGGATGTGCAAAATCTTTGACCTATGTAAGCCTTCAGCGAAATATTATAATGTCTTTAGCCACGGTGACTTGTGGGCAAACAATTTGCTCTTCAAGTACCAAAATGGCTGCCCAGTGGAGAGCAGACTTGTTGACTTTCAACTGACCCGTTACGCGCCACCCATCTTGGATGTTGCCACTTTGTTGACAATACCCACGAGTAGACAGTTTCGTTGCAAACATTTGAATAGGCTGCTGGAAAGCTACTATGGTGTGATGGAAAAGCTGTTACGCCAAAACGGTGCTGACATTGACGAATATATTCCCAAGGCGCAGTTCGACGAAAGTGTTGCGGAGTTCATGCTGTGTGGACTAATTGAGAGCTGTTTGTTTTCACATTTGACGATTCTGCCGCCGGAGCTAACACAAAATCTTACATCCAATACGGAGGGCTTTGAGGATTTCTTTACCAGAATGAGGAGCGAGATTTGTTTGAAGGCATTCCAATCAGATGAAGTGTATCGGACCCGATTGACGGACATGATCTCAGACATTATAGACAATTACATTTTAGTTTGAGCATTGCAACGCTAATAAAATAAGTTAATTGTTATCCAGTGCTTGTTTTTGGATTTCAATAATCATTTTCACATTCCTTCAATATATTGCAAAAAGACCTGTCAAATATCAAACTTGATATTTTCAATTTGGAACAGCTTAAGGAATATTAGCAATTTTCCCAGATCTATATTCGAATTTGTTCAATACGAGTCTCTGTCTAATTTTGTTCAGAGTCATGAAAGAGGTGTATATTTTATGCCGCTTGTCACGACGTTTAAATTCCCGAATATAGTAAAAATTATAAACAAATACCAACAAGTAAATAATATGGAGAATACCGATAATAAATATCAACTTCTACAAAAGTTTAACTAATCCATTTACATAGCCGCTGATGTTATCGCCTCAGTATCTTTGTTTACTAAATAATATACCTATAAGTACTTCGTATTTATATTTAAATATACACTTTATTTTCTATATAAATATATATAATTTTCAACGTGGCGGTGAGATTATTTTAAGCCATTGCACAAAAGTTAGAGGGCACACATCTTTCGTCAAGTACATAGAACAGGAAATCCATTTCCGGCACTGAGTAGTTAAAAACACGTTAATTATTGTATCCAGCTGTCATTTTATAATGACACATTTTTTATTTTCAATCTTTTTTAAACAAATCCTTAAAAACTATCCCCCGTATTAATAAACAAATGTGCACAAGTCAGTTAGTTAGTAAACATCAGATAGCATACAAAAATTTGAGTTGATAACTTTTACGCAGCGTTTATTAATAAGGGGGTATGTAATTAAATAACACTTTGTTAAAGCAACATATTTGACTTAATCCAGTCTATAAATTTCGCAATGTCAGCGTACACCACATACTCCTCTAATTTACATTGCTGTGGGTACTTACTTGTTAGGCAAGCTGATACTGTTCCCCTAAGCATCCATTTGTTTCTTATTCGCACCATCAGACCGCTTCCTGAGTCGCCCCCAGCTGGGCCGCTTCCGTCCCTGTTGCGAGCGCACAGTGTTCGATTTGACGTTAAATAGTAGAATTGTTGATCCGATAGTATACAAGTCAACCCGGAGACAATTGCTGCATTGACCAACTTTGGAATTGAGAACACGCCTGTGTGTGCTTCATCCTTATACCAGCCAACAACAATGCCATTTCTGCCTTCAATGAAACGAACATCTGTAGGTCCTTGCCATAAGCATACTGGCCGGATAGCTGGCGAGAAGCTAAACGAAATAAATAATAGATATAAATTATTATTAGTTTCCGAACAAACTATTTGGAAAATTAAATAAAAGTTTTTTTTTGATGTGGCTAGCACTAGTGCGCACTGAGAAATGTCAGCTAATTTTAACGCCTGTCAAAAACCCTGCAGAACAATGAAAATTCGGCTTCTATATCGAACGCAAAATGTTGCCCTGAAGTCTGTCAGTTTTTGGCATTGACAAATATTCATCTTTTGGCAACACTTTTTTCCGTTTATTGTTAAAAATGAGTGAAGTCAATTCTGAATTTTGGTTGCCATAATGCAAATAGTTGATAAAAGTCTTCGCAATATAGATGATGAGTTTAAAAATGAATGACAGCAAAACTCAGCACTGAATTCTTGCTCTGAAAAAATAAACTGGGGTCAGTTCAGGGCACAGCTAGGGTGCCCTAGAAGTCATGTCAAACACAGGTTTTCAGTACCAGGGCGAGCTCAGTGCTATATCGAACGCATTAGAGTTAACCCAGTTCACTAGTGTGCGCACTAGGGCGCACGTCAAACAAACCTAAAGTTCACGACTCGGTCACGGTATTCTTTCTCGTATAATGCGAGTTTGGCTGTTTGGCTGGAACGATCTGAATTGTCAATTTCACCTCGACATTAGTGTTTCATTCTCAATTTCGTTACAAATACACGGTACTCAGAATAGTTTAAAATATTAAATTTGAATAGCCAAATGTTACTGTAAATAGTTTCATAACAAAAAACTTTTCTTGAAGTTATTGGAATGGAACGCCCCAATGAAAAACGACATAGCTTTTAATCTGTCACTCTTCGTATTGACCCAAAATTGATTGCGTTACTAGTTCTTCTATTGCCGTTTATCCGACTGCATTTGAAAGATCTAATGGATAAATTCAAGCATAAGTACTCAGTAGCCTTATCGATGATTCCAATTTTCTTAAAAAGTCCATAAAAAAACCGGGACTAATATTTTACAACTAGAATCTTTATCGGCAGTGTGTTCGGTTTTTCGACAATTGATAATATGTATACTATTCCCATTGTGACCTGGAAAAATTCCCTCTAGTGATTCACATTAGATTTAAATCACAGGAAAACTTAGCAATGGTCCTTCATCGAAACTTTAATGCAACCGATCAAAGTTGAGTTAACTATTTAGAGCAAAGGCGAAGCAACCGCTCTTTCTCTTCAAAGTTTCTATTATGCTATTTGGGTAATCGAAAAACTTACTTAACTTTTTCCAAGAGATCCACAACAGCTACATCCGCATCAAAGTTATCAACTTCCGGTCGGTAATCCGGATGAACGATTAGCTTCTGTACTCCCACATTGACGGCGTTCTCCCATTCGGTCAGACTATGTCGGCCCATCGACAATAGCAAATTCTCAATTTTAATACCCTCCATTCCTTCTTGGAAACAGTGAGCAGCACTAACCACAGTCCGCGCTGAAATAAGGCTCCCCCCGCAACGGAAAGACAACGTACTAACATTTCTCTTATAAACCGCAACAATCCACGGAAACTGCGATTTGTGAATAGTTTCACCAAAGACCGCCATTTTTGTAGCGCTCAAGTCCTCTTGGCCGCAAACTGAATCAATGTAACTTGATACCGATACCGGAGTGGCGCAGTGATTGGCTTAGTAAGAAATTTATTTTTCAAGAATGGATTTGCCCGACTGACAGGACTTGTTCTAGTTGTTATTTTCGGTGACGCAGTGGGTGGCGGCTTTGTAGGAAATAGGCTTCGCATAAGAAACGCATTATTTATGAATGGATTTGATTTGATGACGACAGAACCGTCCGTGGTTGGGTTATTAAATGTCTGCCTTGGTAACACCACTGGATGGCTCTCTGTGTTTAAAAGGTAAATAAATTAGTAAATGAACTGAATCGACTTGAGAGAATGTTTACTGAGATCTGCACTACGATTGATAAACGGCCAGGACCCTCAGTCCGCTGAAATTTGGAAATTTACGAGGTGACTGTGGTTGGCCTGATGATTGAACCTTCAGGACCAGAACACTTTCTGACATTGTTGACACTAATGCCGGTCACTCGAGGCACAACATTTTTAAGTGGAAAATCAATTCGGTAGGTAACCGGCATTGCCGATCGGATGTAATCGAAAACTCGATCCTTGTCAATCATCAGGGACAACTTTCCTGAGAACTCCTAAAAAGATAGCAAGTTATACAGTCTGTCGTTATTCATTTTCGTGAAAGGAACAACAAAAATACATAAATGTCCCAAGTAGTAATTTGTGACTATGATGCAAATTTATCTTAAGTTATAGTCACCGAACGGTATATTTGACCCTTTTTTGTGTCGATACAGCCACAGAATTGTGTGTCAATAAAATGACTGAAATGCGACAAAACTACCCACATAAACTCAACTTTTACAACCAAAAAGGATTCTGCGTTCTAATTCAACCACATCAGTTGTCATTCCCAGTGTTGAAGTCTCATTGGACAAATCAGCTAAATCTTTACCACCTGTACCATCCACGTCACCCTCAGCGTGCATTATTAGTAACCAGCCAACAATTAATGCTGCTGTTAACCCGCTTGCTGCCGGTGGTACATGTTCCATCGTTCCATCGTCAGTGGCTAGCAACTCTGACAGCTCTTTGAGAGTTGTGCCTCCACCTTTTGCCGTGTTTTTAGCACGCTTACAATACGGTACTAAACCTGTGGATATAATCAACTTTATAAGGAGCAAGGGCATTGACGCCGATGCTATTAAATGTCATAGCCTTACACCTGAAAACCTGCCGGACCGAATATCAGCCTCATTTAAGTTGCTCGCTCCATCGGATATTGGAAAAGTTTTAGTAAACCCAAATTTTTGGCCGAAAAATATGATTGTCAAGGAGTTTACAAATCGACCTAACAAGAACAACTCTAACAGGAAGCCAAAAAACTTACCGAGCTTGCCCTCTTCTATCAAAATGTGAGAGGGCTAAGGACAAAATGTACGAAGTTCCTATTAAATGTATTCAGCTCCTCATCTGATGTCATAGTCATCACACAAACTGGATTGGATGACAGCTTTTCCGATGCTGTTATTTTCCCAAACTATTATTCTGTAAATCGCTGTGATCGATCACCTGAAAATAGTTCATTCGAAAGATTTGGTGGTGTTCTTATAGCAATCAGAAAAGATTTAAATCCTAAGGAACTAAAACTTGACGATTTCTCGGATATCGAAATCTGTGGCAGTAAATTTGATCTTGCCTCATCGAAAATCTTCATCGTGTGTGTCTATATACCTCCTAGAACACAGCTTTCCGTAGTGATTAGATACTTGGATGCCATTCGCTATGTTGAAAATCTTACATCCGCTTCTGACAGGCTTTATGTCTTTGGTGACTTTAACCAACCCAAAATTGATTGGACTGCCGGAGATATTGATTGCACGTATCTAACCCATGCTAATACCTTATCAACCATTGAGGCCGAAATCATCGACTGCTTTCAATCGATTGGACTTTTTCAAATGAATCCAATTAAAAACCATCAGAATCGCTCGTTGGACTTAATATTCTCCAATTATAACGATGATAGTTATGTAACTAGAAGTCTAACTCCGCTGGTTCCTGAAGACACCTATCATCCTTCATTATATTTGTTTTGTCATATTCTGCGATACTAATAATCATTTTTAGTGTCCAGGCTAAATTTTTCGAACTCACAATGACGAAAATTTCAATACAAAATTGCATATTGTGACCTACAAAATATTTAGTGTGGAGGTTAAAAATGATTATTAGTAAGGCCCATTGAGTTTAATATTTTAAATGTTTCTTCTTCTTACAAATTTGATTTTAAAAACGCTAACTATTATAACATCTGTAATGAGCTTTACAATTTTAGCTGGAGTCCATTTTTAACTCTTGGAGTAGATGAACTTTGTTCGATATTTTATCGCGTCTTAAAGAACATAATTTTTGATTTTGTCCCAGTTGTTGAAATTAAAAATTTTATAAATGGTAGTTGTCCTTGGGATAATGATGATACACGTAGACTTAAAATTCTTAAAAATAGAGCCTATAAGAAATGGCGCTCGAGTATGTCGAATAACGACTATACTTTATATCGTCAGCTCAGAACCGAGTTTAAAACTTCTATTCACCAAGCCTACTCAGCTTATATCTATGATGTCGAATCAAAAATCAAATCATCGCCTAAATTATTTTGGAATTTTGTTAATTTACAAAAAAATAGTGATGGTTTTCCGGCCTCTTTCTTCTTTCAAGATCAGTCAATAGATGATCCCCGCATTATCTGCAATAGTTTTGCAGCATTTTTTCAATCAGTGTATTCAAATCCCGGTTCAGTTATAGATGAACACTTTTTTTCTTATTAAGGTGGTCCACATTCCTCTATTTTTAGTCATATTGCCTTTCCCGAAGATATGATACTGAGTAAACTTAGAAGTTTGGCTCTAAATTTCAATCCTGGACCCGATGGTATTCCAGCTGGCTTTTTAAAAATGTGTGCCCTGCCTTTACATTCCATACTTTGCCACATATTCAATGTATCGCTAAAGACGGGTATCTTTCCTTCCCTATGGAAAAATTCTTTTATTGTACCAATATTTAAATCTGGTAGGAAAAATAATATTGAAAACTATAGAGGAATCTGTAAACAATCGTCCATCCCTAAGCTGTTTGATGAGGTGGTGACTGATAAGTTGATTTTTTTTTGTAAAAATTTAATTTGCAATAACCAACATGGTTTTGTAAAAAACAGATCCACTGTTACCAATCTTCTCCTTTTTACAAATTTTGTTATTAGTGAGATATCTAAGGGTAATCAGGTCGATGCCATTTACACTGATTTCAGTAAAGCGTTTGACCGAGTTGACCACAGGCTTCTTCTTTACAAACTTGAACATTTAGGGTTTCCTACATTGTTTCTTAAATGGCTATCATCCTATTTAGGAAACAGATACCAATTTGTTAAGTTCCGTGGACACTTATCCAAAGGAAGTCACATAGGCCCACTCCTATTTATTTTATTTGTTAATGATGTTGTCAAATTTGTTCCACATAGCAAAATCCTGATGTTTGCCGATGATTTTAAAATATACTCTTCATGCAATGATCCGAATAGTTTTTATAGATTAAATGCACATCTCCAAAATTTCGTTTTGTGGTGCACTAAAAACTACTTGTCCCTTAATGTTAGTATATGTTCGGTTATTACATTTTCCCGTCGTACCTCACCTTTCACTCATGCTTATTCCTTCGACAGTAATGCTATTCCGCGTGTTTCTTTGATAAAAGATTTAGGGGTTATGTTAGATAGTAAACTATCCTACATTTACCACTATGAATATATCTCAAATAAAGCCAATAGAGCATGGGGAATGCTTAAACGTTATGCTAGGGCGTTCTCTGACCCCTATGCGCTAAAAATTTTATATTTGTCGTTTGTTCGATCACTGTTGGAATATGCGTCCATTGTTTGGTGTCCATACTACAATACTCATGTTGTTAGAATCGAAGCAATTCAAAAGAGATTTCTTAGGTTTGCCCTCAGATGTCTTCCTTGGTCCGATTTTAATAACTTACCCCCTTATTCAGCCCGATTACAACTTATTGGACTTGAGTCCCTTGAGGTTAGGAGAAAGGTGTCAAGAGTTATTTTTCTCCACAGAATACTTATTGGTGAGATTGACTGTTCTGATATTTTAAGTCTTTTGGGTCTTAATGTTCCATCACTTAATTTGCGTAATAACAGATTCTTTTATGTTCCTCGTTCTCGTACTAATTACGGTAGATCCTGCTCTTTAAATGGTTTAATGTTGCTGTATAATGAGTGTGCGTCTTTAATTGACTTTAATATGACAATACCATTAATAAAATCCATCTTGTTCAATTATTTCCAGTTGTAATTGTATTGCTCAAATTTGAATTAGTTTTGTACTGGCATTTTCTTTTTTTTTCTGTATTTTCTTTTTTTTACATAATTTGTTCCTCAATTTTTAGTTCACTTTTTTGTAATATGTCTAGGAAAGGCCAAAGTTATCACCATCCGGTGCACCATATGCATAAAAATATATGACCGCGAAACACGATCTGACACGCGCATACATGAGGCGGTTCCAACTGTATCAGCACTTTCTCACGATACTTCGAGTGCAACGTCTGGACACCGGATACTCGCACGCGCGTTGGATGGATTTGGCTACTCAGCGGATTGGACGTAGCATAGGTGCCTGCCTGCTTTTGGGGCGCGTTAGATTAAGTTAGTTCTAAGTAGACAACGAACCTGTAAAGTTCATTAAATCAGAATTTACCTTTATAACGTGGAAACTGTTTTTTATTTGAATACGAACAAGTTGGGCCAACCCACAAAGGTTGGTGTTCGGGTTTTTTTTTAGTGTCCCCGGAAGGACCTTCTTAACTGGCGCCCGAGCAGGGACCGGCTCATATTTCCGAATCCTTCCACCCGTGCGAGTTGCTGTGTCCTTTCATACAGGACAGGAGATTAACACCCGTTTGCGGGAGTGTGCAACTGTACCCATGGGAACACAGTAACCTAGTTAATACTCCAACAGTAAATGCAGTCATACCCATGGGAACATGATTGTCTTCGTCGGTGAAAGGATTCGAGAAGTGAAGTTGTTGTGCCGCGAGTAGGTCGCTTGCAAGAATAAACGCTCGCGACCAAAAGGGATAACGCAACTCTTCCAGAGCTGGTTCCAACGAAATACGAATTACCCGATCGTTTTCTTTCTTTCTAACTCAGATTCATCCGTGTATCTCATCGACTCGCAGATCGCAGTACGAGAATGTTAATGCTATATCTTGTGTGAGTGGAGGGCTAAGGAAATCGAAAGCGAAGGAATTCGATGAAAACTGTGAAACTTAAAATATTATCCAAATCATAAAGTGCGAAAGGAAAATCACAGTTTAGTTTAAAGCTAAGATAAAATAATTGCGAGCTTAGTGATAGCAAGAATGCTACGTAAATTGTAAATTGTGAAATAAAAATTGTGAAGCTTAAAATATTACTCAAATTGTAAATTGTGAGAAGAAAAGCATCGTCAAGTTGAGAGCTAAAGTAAAGTAATTATGAGCTTGCAATAACAAGAAGGTTACACCAATTATAAATTGTGAAATAAAAATTGTGATACCTAAGTTATTACATAAATCATAAAGTGTGAAGAGAAAAGCATAGTTTAGTTGAAACCTAAAGTAAAATAATTGCGAGCTTGCGATAACAAGAAAATCACACCAATTTTAGTTTTAGTTAGTAAAATAAAAATTGTGATACGTAAGATATTGAGCAAAAGCATAAAGTGCAGAAAGAAAAGCATAGCTTAGTTGAAAGCTGAAACAAAATAATTAAAATCAAGGGAGTAGCTGCAATAAAGGTAAGGTGCATTGTCAAACATATAGGCATATAAGTATAGTGCATTCATACACTCCCATTTCCCACGTGCATTGGCCCTTTTCCTAGTGAATAAAAGTAATCAAATTTAAACGATGGACGCTGTCGCCAAATCGGTAACTGAGTTAACCGGGGCTGTGAACCTTATATTGGCCCAGTTAAAGGATCTTGATGAGCGGCTTAAGTCCGTAGAGGCAATTAACCGCCCCGAACCTGAAATTGATTGTGTGGGCGCACCCCTTTGCGAGCCCAAAACGGAGGCTGACCTAAAGGAAATAAGTCGGCTTCCTGATTGTGTAAAAGAATTACAATCATTTGAGGGTGAGCCTACACAATATATCTGTGGTCACAAGGAAAAACCGCTAAAGTCTGTTATTCTCTTTTTTCAGGAGAGCACTTTAAAGTTTTTGACAAACGTGTGAAATTACATGTAACTCTATTGACTTTAGTGACTTAAGCTGTTATGTTTTTTTGAAATTGTAGCCACATTTTTAAAGATATAAAGATGAAAAAATTTTACAAAATAAATTTGAGTACGCTGAATCCAATGGCATCAAAATCTCAAATTCGTCTAAAGTCGACTTTAGCGGTTATGGTTTGTGGCCACAGATATATCGTGGGTACATAATGTTGAGGGAATATTGAGGGACTTTAGTATAATCAAAGATAAACCGATGTATCGTGCCATATTGCGACACATTAGACAAAAAATCAGGTGACAAGCCGACTCAGCTTTGATTTCCTACAACATATTTGATGATGATTGGCAGGAGATCAAGAGAGTTTTATCCTTACACTACGCGGATAAGCGCGATATAAGGACTTTGGAGCACCAACTCAACCAACTCTCACAGAAAGGGTCGAGATTGGATGAGTTCTACGCTATGGTTAACCACCAATTTTCCCTTATCATTAATAAGATAAAGACGGAAACCTACTCTGCCGAAACGGTGGGCGCGCTGGTTGAAACGTACCGCAACCGTGCGCTTGACGTATTTATACGGGGCCTTAACGGTGACCTGTCTCGAATGCTAATCGTGCAAAAACCCAAAACGCTCCCGGAAGCATACGCTTCTTGCCTCGAGATCCAGAACTTAAATTTCCGAAATCATTCAATTCACGTACCTAGCACGAAAAATACTGTAACCACACCTGTTAACCAGTCTTTCCGGAGGGATAATAAATCTTCCTCTCCCCCAGCGAGGTTTGTCCCCAACCAGCATTTTGCGAATGGTCAGAACCATTATTCCGCGAATCTCGATGTGCCCCCTCGACCGAATGGCCCAAAACCCCATGAAAGGATGGAGGTAGATCGGTCTGTTCAGACCAAACAAGTAAACTATATGAATTATCCGCGGAATAACCCCTTCAAGAGGAGATCATACTCCGATAACTTTCCCCGCAAACAGCAGAGGGTTTACAATCTGCAAACAAGTGACGATGTTTCTTCTGAAGAATACCACAAGGCAGCTGAAGAGGCTGGTGATGAGGAATTGAATTTTATGATGGGCGCTTATCCAGCGTACCATACATAGAATATATACTCAGAAATGGCAGGAAGTTGAGCTTCCTTGTGGACACTGGGGCCAATAAGAATTTTATTGGTCCACATGTGTCGCATGGGGCAAGCCGCCTAGCTCAACCATTCGTAGTAAATTCGGCGGCAGGCAACATAAGAATAAATAGCAAAGTCACAGGCAAATTCTTTCAAAATGTGGGCAATGACTCCATTATAACTTTTTACGTCCTCCCTGGCCTGGAGTCATTCGACGGTATCATCGGTGACGACACGTTGAAACAACTGGGGGCCGTCATTGACCGCAGACATAATACTTTAACCTTAATGAAGGGTATACAGATTCCGCTTAGAGATAAATTGTCTCAGGAAGTCAATTCCGTTCTTGAAGAAAGTATACCAGAGAAAATCCGGCATGGACTCTCTACATTAATAGGTAAATACAGGGCTGTTTTTGGTCCGCTTAACGCTAACGAACTAGTCAAAACCGTTGTGAGAGCGGAGATAAGGACTAGCACTGAGGAACCTATCTACACCAAGAGCTACCCCTATCCCCCATGCATGAGAAAAGAGGTAGAGAAGGAGATTAAGCAGCTTCTAGCGGAGGGAATAATTCGCCCTTCTAAAAGCCCTTATAACTCTCCTATTTGGGTCGTTCCCAAGAAACCCAAGCCTACCGGGGAGCTCCAATATCGCATGGTGATTGACTTTAAACGATTGAATCTTGTCACCATCGCCGACGCATATCCAATTCCGGACATAACTTCCACCCTTGCCAGCCTTGGTAAAGCAAAGTACTTCACCACGTTGGATCTTACGTCTGGTTTCCACCAGATACCAATGAAGGAAGCGGATATACCAAAAACCGCTTTCTCTACCATGAATGGAAAGTACGAATGGCTGAGGCTTCCATTCGGCCTAAAAAATGCGCCGGCGATATTCCAGAGGATGATTGACGATGTGTTAAAGGAGTATATCGGTAGGATATGCTATGTTTACATTGACGATATCGTCATCTTCGGGGGTAGCCTCGAGGAAATGCTCACCAACATTGAGACAATTCTTTCTAGACTACAAGAGGTAAACCTCAAAGTGAATTTAGAAAAGACCCAATTTTTGAGAACTGAAGTAGAGTTTCTTGGTTATATCATAACCCCCGATGGTATTCGCGCAGACCCAAAGAAGGTTGAAGCGATTCAAAAATTGCTGCCACCAGAAAACCTTAAGGAGCTAAAAAGCTTTTTGGGCCTCACTTCCTATTACCGGAAGTTTATCCGGGACTACGCCAAAGTGGCGAAACCCTTAACCAACCTGACGAGAGGAGAGAATGCCCAGATTAAGGCAAATCAGTCAAAACGCGTTCCAATCAGGTTGGATGAGGAGGCATTGCGAGCATTTGAGGACCTTAAAGTTCTGCTTACGTCATCAGAAGTTCTCGCCTTTCCCGACTTCGAGAAAGCATTCAATTTAACCACGGACGCCTCTAACTACGCGATAGGGGCGGTGTTATCACAGGACATATCGGGCACCGATAAGCCAATCGCGTACATATCGCGGTCACTCAATAAGACGGAGGAAAATTACGCGACCAACGAAAAAGAAATGCTCGCAATCGTATGGGCACTCGACAACCTTCGGTCCTACGTTTACGGAGCAAGGAAAATACGCATCCATACAGACCATCAACCTCTCACTTTCGCATTGGGAAATCGAAATTTCAATGCCAAGTTGAAAAGATGGAAAGCTCGTATAGAGGAATACAACTATGAATTAATTTATAAACCTGGTAAATCGAACTTAGTTGCTGACGCTCTATCGAGACTCAGAACCCAAGTCAACCACTTGTCTGACTCGGCGGGCACTCGGGTAGCACGCAGTTCTAATGCTTGTGCACAAGGTTCGGTAACGGACGATGCTAGCGAAGGTCGCGAGGGCGAAGAAAATAGTTCAATGACCGAAACTGCCAGCGAACTACGCTCATCTGTAGGTACAATGCATAGCGCTGACCAAGATAGCACCGACCTCATTCCCCACGTTGAAGCGCCGCTAAATGTATTTCGCAATCAAATAGTTATAAAAATCGGAAAGGGATTTGAAGCTCACGAAGAACCTCATCCCGGGTACCTTCGTCACTATGTGGCTGTAGAAAACCCAAGCAAAGAGGATCTTTCACGAATTCTGAAAACCAAATTGAGGCCTAATATAGTGAATGGCATCAAAATTCCAGAGTCACATCTGGCTCTGCTCCAAGAAACGTATTTGGAAAACTTTGTGAGCTATAAACTCAGAATCACGCAGAGGATTGTTGAGGATGTTGGGGATCCAGATCGTGTGCTAACACTCATTATGAATGAGCACAAAAGGGCACACCGCAACGCTAAGGAGAATAAAGACCAACTGCTAGAAAGATATTATTTTCCAAGGATGAATAGCTTGGTAAGAAAATACACCAGTACGTGTGAGGTATGTAAACTTAATAAGTACGATAGACATCCCTTCAACCCGGAATACCAGGCTACGCCTGTACCATCCTACCCGTGTGAGATCCTACATCTGGACATTGTGGAAATCCAGAATGAGAAGTTTATAAGTTGTGTAGATAAATTCTCAAAATTTGGTAAGTTATTCCACATAAAGAGCAGGGCAGTCCTCCATTTAAGGGACAAAATTACTAAAATATTGCACTATTTTACAGTCCCAAAAATATTGGTGACCGACAATGAAAGGAGCTTTCTTAGTCCGATTGTGCTAAACTTTTTGAACTTACTAGGCATTAAGCTCTACCGTACCCCTGTTAACCGAAGTGAGGTGAATGGGCAGGTGGAAAGATTTCATTCCACTATATTGGAGATCTTTAGATGCCTCAGAGCCGAATATAAGGGTCTGCGACTAAAGGAGTTAATTAATATATCCGTGGATAGGTATAACAACTCCATTCACTCTGTCACTGGCAGGAAACCATCCGATATTTTTTTTAACAGGTATCAAAGAATCAACTACCAACAATTGGTTGACTTCCGAAGTAGAGTGAACAGGGAGCTTAGGGGTGAGATTATTCGTAAACAGCAATCTAACAACGCTAGGCGGAACGAAAAAAGATCCAGTCCGAAAAGTTACCGCAAGGGCGACATCGTTTATGTAAGAATCAAGGGTATTCAAGCAAAAAATAAGCCCATTTTTCGAAAAGAAATTGTTGAAAGAAACAATAGGGTAACAGTCACCACGACCAATGGCCGAAAAATACATAAGGCTCACTTAAAAAATGTTTGAGCTTAAAATTCAAAAAAAGAGGGGGAGTGTATGCACAGCACACCTTTTACAATGCACCTACAGCTAACCAGACGAAAAGAATTAGTTAATTTTAAGCTTACTTTGGCTTCCCTTCCGGAAACCTAATATCTGTAGCGAGTATGTTAGTTTTAATTTGAAAAGAACAAATAATGTTAATACTAAGTCCTTAGAAACAGAAGTAAAATGTTTATAACGATGAAATAGCTTCTTGTCGTTTTTGTTAAACGTGGGGTCTCCACTCTTGCATCACTTATCTTAGCGTTCTTACTCCTGACAGTCGTCCAGGGATTCCAGATTTTTGACTACAAGTCACCAATAGTCTCCCTAAAAGAGGGCCGGGGATGGATCGTTGACGGCAGCTTTAAACTAGTGCACACCATTGACCTGGCTCAATTTCAGAACCTTGTGGATGGAGTAACCAATGCCATAGGCGACAACATCAAGGATGAGGACAGGAAGCATATAATGGAATTTCATGTGCGACAGATAAAGGACCGTCTCAGCCTACTTAAGGGCAAACAATCAAGAAAAACTAGGTCTATCGACTGGATTGGAACAGCCTGGAAGTGGGTAGCTGGCAGTCCCGATGCTACTGACTGGAACGAGATACTCCGAAGCCAAGAAAGGATAATCGAGAATAGCAATCAACAGTACCAAATTAACGAGAAACTCTTTGACGTGACAAAGGACATGACTCGAAAAATTAACCTTGTGATAGACAGGTATGAGCAAGGGGTTAAGGATACTATTTCTGGAAGATTCGAACAGGACGCTTTGGACGAGGTCATGCTCATAAAAGGGGAGATAAACGAGATTGTACGAGCCTGCCAAATGGCCAAGAGCGGATTGATCAACACAAACCTGCTAGACACCGAGGAGATCAATAAGGTTATCAGTGAACTGGAAACCCTCCCATATGCCAATGAAATTGAGGCAATCGAATACGGGACACCATCAATCTTTACCAATGGGTCGATGCTGCTATATGTTGTCTCGGTGCCAAAGGTGGGGCAAGAGGAATTTAACCTATTAGTAACAAGACCATCTGTAATCGAAGGGAAGCAGGTCGATTTGAAATTCAGGAGAATGCTAATCAACCACAGGACATCTTATGGCATCGTAGCAAGTTGCCTTTCCATCAATAACTCGACCATCTGTGAGGACAAAGCACTGCAGAGAGTTCCTGAGGATGACTGCGTTCCTAGGCTATTGAAGGGAGGACCCGCGACTTGTACCTTCCAGACGAGCAACGAAGAAATTATTGAACTCATCAAGGAGGATACCATTTTCGTCACTAATTTTAACGGTGACTTAACCTCTAACAATGTTTCAAAGTTTCTTTCAGGTACATACATAATCCAACTCTATAATGAGAGTATCCAGCTGAAGGGCAGGACATTTTCAAGTTCCATGGTCACAGCTCTACAGGCCCTTCCCCCGGCCTTGATGAACATTACCAAGCAAGATTACGAGATTGACTTAGGATACGTGCATGGCCTCAGCGTTCGGAACATAGAACGTCTAGGTAACCTAACTCGTAAATTTAAAATTTCCATACTTACAGAAGCTGCAACCTTAACCTTGATTGCGTCGATCGTCTTTGCCATCTGGAGGAAGATCTACTCGAAGCCCAGCATCCCGACGATTTCATCTATTGACCTACCACAAGCCGCGGCCTGACCCTGGGGTCACTTATGATCTACGGGCCGTAGATTTTCAAAGGGGGAGGAGTTATCACCATCCGGTGCACCATATGCATAAAAATATATGACCGCGAAACACGATCTGACACGCGCATACATGAGGCGGTTCCAACTGTATCAGCACTTTCTCACGATACTTCGAGTGCAACGTCTGGACACCGGATACTCGCACGCGCGTTGGATGGATTTGGCTACTCAGAGGATTGGACGTAGCATAGGTGCCTGCCTGCTTTTGGGGCGCGTTAGATTAAGTTAGTTCTAAGTAGACAACGAACCTGTAAAGTTCATTAAATCAGAATTTACCTTTATAACGTGGAAACTGTTTTTTATTTGAATACGAACAAGTTGGGCCAACCCACAAAGGTTGGTGTTCGGGTTTTTTTTTAGTGTCCCCGGAAGGACCTTCTTAACTCCAAGTACTTTGTTGACAAACAAATAAATAAATAAAATAAATAAATAAAAACTGTTAAATGACTGTTTAACCCTTTCGGTACAATTTTTGAATACATTATCCAAAAAATACATTCGGCCTTACCAATAATCAACTTTAGTCTGGAAGTTTACGCTAAGACTCCACACTTTCCAAAATCCCTTTACCAATAAACAAATATAGTTGCCAGAATATCGCTAACTGTAGGGTTAAATGTTAATGTTCAGAAACCCATGTTTATCTGGGGCATTAGCTAAATAAATCCTCCCGAAATGTCATTTTGAAGAGGAGTGTTGCCCAACTATCCTAAATGATGGTATGGAATTTCGTAATAGGAGCAAATTTACATACGCTGTTGTTTAGCCTGACCGTTTATAATTATAAACAAATTTTAGTAAATAGTTAATGTTTTCTGATTTTATTCGTTGGAATACAACAATGCAAGTGGTTTTCAAGTCCAGCAAACAGAAATTTGTACAAATGTATGCACAAAATTGAAAAATAATTTTTTGTTTTATTTCTAAACACTTACCCCAGTATTAATAAACAAAAATGTGCGCAAGTAAGTTAGCTAGTAGGCATCAGATAGCATACAAAAATTTGACATAACTGCTGAATAACGAGTTAATAACTTTTACGCAGCGTTTATTAATATTTAGGTTAAAATATGTACTTCCAATATTTTGGTTAAAAGAAATGGTTAGTGCTTTTCTCTGCTTTACCTTGTTTAACCGATAGTGCTTGCTTTATGATTGATTTTCATTTTAGTTTGTAACGAATGCATGCTGAGTAAAAAAGAAATTTGATATCAGTTTCGGATCTTTCCAAGAATTTCTTGAGAGCAGTCACTAAGAGAATAAAATATCTGTTCATTTAATATTGGATAGCTCATACCTGAATACTATTTTTTTTACAATTCTCAGTACCTTAGGCGGCAGGTAGATTTTGGATGAAGGTCTCAAATATTGGTGTGGAAATGGTTGTTGTGAAAAGGTTGACTTCGCGGAAAATATAGATAAAAGAATTGTCAGCATTCAGCAAAATCCACGCGAAATAATAAATTTGGGAACTGCTAGAGGAATATCAGGTAGTATATGTGAATTTAAGATACTTTTGCAAGTACATACTGTTTTGCAAACGGAAATGAATAAGCAGGTTAATATTTCTTTCGAAAATATTCACTTGCTAACGATCTAAATGTGATCTTAAGGCTTCCAATAAGTTTTGATTTGCATTATCAGCCAACGAATAAATCAAAGCATTCTAATAAACTGTGTTCCGTTTATTGAATAATTTAAAAGAGACCTTATTACGACACAAATTCACTCATAAATCAATCGTGACGTATTAGAAAACAAAGGAAAGCGTACTATAAAAAGTACCGAAAATTGTGTCCGATCGAACAATAGGGCATTACTGATTTGCATAGGATATTTGACAGATCAGCGGATATTTTGTGCATTTCCTATTTTCTGTTTTGTTTTTTGCTTATAATAAGCTTCAAAAAGCCTTTAAAAGAAATCTGTTGGGCAAATTAATTTGCAATTTAAATATTCTTTTTTTTAGAATAAAGTCCTCGTTGTGAAATAAACCATTGACCTTGTTTTTCACGAAAACAAATTATGAAATTTGAATTTTGCGATGACAAAAAATGTAATAGTTTCTAAGAAAGTTGTCGCACTAGCAAATGTGGAGGTCTAATTGTTTATTGGTACCGTTTCACTAATGCTGTACATTTTTACTAAAGCTGGCAACCAGCTAATCGTCGACATTAGTGTTTGATTATTAGTAAGGCCGATTGTTTGATATTTCTGACTTCTTTTGGGTTCAGAATAGTATTTTGTAAAAAAAATTAGATGCCGAATGTTCAAGGACGTTTCAAGGAGGTGTTGTCAAACGGTAACAATTTGCGTTTGGGTAGTAAAATAACTTATGCGAATCACAATTTATTTTTCTTGATTTCATTTTCTTTTTAACAATAACGCATACATTTTATGAAAAATTCTTTAAAACAAAGACACAAAACAAAATAAATGAATTAGAAACTAATGTAAACCAAAAATTTGCGTTTGGGTTGTAAAAAATTATGGAAACCACAATTTATTTATTTTCAAATTCATTTCCTTTTTAAAAATAACGCATATATTTTTTAAAAACGGTTTTAAAACAAAGGCACAAAACAAAATAAATAATTAAAAAATAGCAGACAATAAATAATTCAAGAAATAACTGATATAGAAACTTATGTGTACAAAAAAAAAACCATCAAAGTTACATATCAATGCTTCGAATGAAACTGTTCAAAACAGTTTTTAGTTGCACTTGGAGTACAGAGATGAACATCATATTTTTTACATTTCAGTCTTGACATACCAGTGCAATTCAGTTCTTTGCACCTTCCTCTTATCACAGTATAAATTGGCCAGTGCTCAAATCCATCGTATCTTACGGATATTCCAGGTCGAATTTCAAACGACTTCCTTTTTGGACTCGGAATTAATTCTTCATCGCTTGCTATGTTTCGGGGGCGTCCTCGTTTACGTAAAGGTATAGTCTCTGCTGAGAACAACAGGCCTTCAATAACTTCTCCTCTGAAATCTAATAGATCCATGTATACTTGCCCCCCTTTCCTTAGCATGTCTCTGCGGTATTCAAGCCATGAATTGCATATCGCCAAACCTATCATGTGGTCGAAAAGCTTCAGAGTCCACTTTTTAGACCTTATTTGTATTCTATAGAGTGATATTAAGAAATCCATTTTATCAATACCACCCATATGCTTATTATATTGATAAACAATTTCAGGCCGCTGAATATCTATAATTTTTTTTTGTTCAACACTGAAACGCTTCACATGTGAAAGCGGAAAAGAGCCATATATTGTTGAAGCCAGAAGAACTACTCCACTATCCATCCAACGCAATATAAAAATATTAGAATTGGCTTCAGTCCTATGGTCGTAACTTCCTCTCCCACGTTTCATCAATTCTTTTTCACCTTGCATAGTCTTAGATGCACCAGCTGTTCTATTGGCACGTAAGGTTCCTGTAGCATATATTCCTTTAGATTTCAATTGCTCCAACAAAGAAATATTAGTAAAAAAATTGTCAAACATCATCTTATGGCCGCTATTCTTTGGAATGGATTCACTTAGTCGTAGAACTATGCTTGATGACAGACCCATATTATAGTTCCCCACAACAGTACCTTTTCCCTGGTACTTCTTCTTAGGCATATATTGCTTGAGGGCAGTTTTTCCTTTGAATGGAACCATCATTTCGTCTATGCATATGAATTCCTGTTTAGAAATGGCTAAACATTTTTGGCGAATGGTATTCAATAGAGGACGTACTTTCCACAACTTATCTCTCGGGCTACTGAGATTTGAAAAATGCAGATTATTCCTTATTAAATGAAATCTATGTGTAAATCTTCCTTTCAGCCACCTTACCACTGGTGGGGGGATAGCTGATAAAGAATAGACCACCTTGTTTACTTTAATAATTGGTCTGTTTATTTGTATTCTTCTTACTGACTATTTATACACTAAATTTAGCTTACTATGCAACAACACTACCTATATTGCTGCCTCGTATTTAATGGTGAATTGGCCAATATGGGTCACGAAGCCAAGTGCTTGTGCTTGCATTATTGGTAGTGCAAGAGAATTGGTAGCTCGTTGACCAATATGGGTCACGAAGCCAAGTGCTTGTGCTTGCATTATAGGTAGTGCCAGAGAATGCTGATTGTGTTCAGGGCATTCCCATTGTTGTTGTTGATGTAATCAACATTTTGCCTCCTCCGGCGTTATTTCCCAATTGATTTTAAATTCGTGATTTGGTTTCCTATGGTTCGTTAGCTCGATCGCGACAGGGTTGTTGTTCCTATGTTTATTTTTGCCGTATTTCAAAACTAATGCCAGTAGACTCACAATGATCATCGCTGCCGCAAGAGAGGAGCAAAATCCTATTGTCCAATATTGGTGCCGTTTTATGATGTTCCAGTTGTGGTCATGTAGCCGGTTGAGCGTTTCGGTTGCTTCTCTGTCATTAACCCTTAGCGCCTCCATCAGATCCTTATTTAATGGAATGACCGTTTCATTGGTGAAGTAAACAGGGATCTGTGTTGATAGTGGCGTGTCTATAACAGCAATTGTTTTGCTGAAGTGCATAACTATTCTCGTTTCCTTGACCAATTTTGCCTCCAGTCGGATGAAGTTTGACTGAATGACGCAGTCTGGCGTTACATGAATAATGCCTGTGTCATTTAAGAGAACTTCTTCTCGAGTTGATCCACAAGTAACAAATACAGTGGCTACATCTGGTGTGATGAACATCCATGAGTTGTGAGTCCATAGTTCCTTCCATATGGTGTGCCTCAACCTTAGCGTTCTCGTAGAGCATCGTTTAACTGATAATTTTTTGTACAGTTGATCCACAATGCAATTGTCACTCTGTTCAATACTGTGGAATATAAACGGGCGGAGTATGAATACTGTTTCGTTGAGTGCTGGCGCCCTTTTGACATCGTCCAGTGGTAATTCGAAATATCTTTGCAGGTTGTAGTTGATTCCTAATATCGTTTGTTGTACATTGACCTCACGAAAGGTTTGGTGGTCTATTTTCTCAGGAACCGCATTTGGTTTGATCAGGTCATACTCATCAGCATCGGTGATCATTAGATATCCAGTCACTAGTATTTCCGTTGCCGTTTTGGTCATTTCCAGTTTGTCCATGGGGTCGGGTAGTATCTTCATCTCTGGGCCGAGTTTTTTCTCACACTTGCTAATTGTTTCTTCTAATGTTTTGTGGGGCAGGAATTCAAACAAATGACTGCGTTTTAGATAGGCATTCAATAGTTTGTTGTATTTCGTTTCAATTTCTCGTATGTAACTGAGAGCTATTAAGTAGGCGTTCGTTACATGAATATTGACTTTGTTTTCATCTGTCAGTCTGTACCACGACTCCATCTTGTTGATTTCATTTAGACCGGCATTCAGTTTTTGGGTGAAGCTGTTGATTTTCTTGGAGATTCGAGATTCTGTCTCATTAATGCTGGAAATTGTAGATAGCATGATTTTGGTATTTGCCTTAGTACTTCTGATTAATTCCTTCTGATTATTGTCCAGATCCTCGATGTCATGGTACACCTCGTCATTGACTCCAAATACTGAGTTCAGCACGGTCCCTAGAAGTCCTCGTTTTTGCCTGTGTAGGTTTGTTAACTGGAGCCTTTTAAAGATCGAGAGTACATTTGTCCACTCTTCATCCATGTGACCCCGTAATTCATCACATTGACTCTCCGTTGTCAAGGATTTGGCCCTGTTACACAGCTGCGTTATTTGATCTCTTGTGTTGTTCAAATTTACCTGATCGCGTATGATGTCTGCGATCGGGAATTGAACACTCGTGCGTAGTACTCCTCGTTGGATCTTGGCTGTTCCAATTTGCTCGACAAATACCCCAACGTCTGGATTAGTGATTGTGTATCTTGTATATACCGGCATGACAAATGTAATTAGTGATAGTATCACCAGTGCAGTCGGCAGCTTTGATGAAAGGATTGCTATCTTATGTTTTTTATCTCTTGAGTTCCTTCCGGGCCTGCTTGATGCTAATGATCTTGATGATTGCTTCTGTGGCTGAATTTCGTCCTCCTGAGCCTTTAGAAGATTATCATCTGTTGGAATCAAACACACCTTGGCTATTGGTCGCTTGAAAGTTCCTCTTTCAGTCTTGACTGTTACCACTCTAGTAAGTTCATCAGCTCCATTGTGCACTTCAATTATTTTCCCCAAAGGCCATTTCGATGGGGTCAAAAGCTCGTTCTTCAGCAGTACTAGTTGGCCAATCTCCAGATTTGATGTCCATTTTCGTAGGTTGAAACCTCCTCTCTGCAGTAGCTCTGTCAATTCGTGCTGAGTGTCCAGACATTCTTCTAGAGTGTTCGCACCTCCGAGGCAATCATCTACGTAGAATCCCTCAAGCACTGTTTTGCTTGCCAGTGGATATTGTTGCTGCTCGTCCTTAGCTAGCTGGCATAAAGTCTTGACTGCCAGATATGGTGCTGATGCTGTTCCGTAAGTGACCGTTTTTAGTGCATATTCCTTAATTTTTCCTCTAGGATTGTCTCTCCACAAGATACGTTGCAAGTTTTGATCTTCTTGGTCGACTAGAATTTGCCTGTACATTTTCTCGACGTCGGCTGTGAATACGATTGCAAATTTCCTCCATCTTAGTAGCAGAGAAAACAGATCTCTTTGAATCGTTGGTCCTATCATCATGATGCTATTCAGAGATTCCCCAGAGGTTGTTTTTGCTGAGGCGTCAAATACCACCCTCAGTTTGGTAGTGGTGCTTTGCTCTTTTATTACTGCATGATGCGGAAGATAGTAAGTTTTTTGAATTTTCTCTTCCGGTACTTCCTCCATGTGACCAAGATCACGATATTCCTGGATGAATTTAGAATACTCTTGCCTTAGTTCTTCATTTTTGGCGAATCTTTTTTCCAATGTAAAGAATCGCTTGAGCGCCATTGTTCGGGAATCTCCTAAAGCCATGCGATCCTTTGATAGTGGAAGTTTGACGATGTATCTGCCTGTTTCATCTCTTTTGTGCGTCCTGTCGTAATGAGTGTCACATATTTCATCTTCAGCAGACCTGGCCGGTTCATTAGGAACCTCTTCTAGTTCCCAAAATTTTTTCAGCTCTTCGTCTTCACTGCAAACACTGACACATGAGGTGATTACGTTTACCTGTGTCTGCTTTATTGAGGTTGGCGCCATGACTGGTCCTGATAGTATCCATCCGAACATTGTGTTCTGTGCCATTGGAGTGTTTGTAGGACCTTTAATTAATCCTTGCAACAAAAATTGCGGCAAAATGTCTGCCCCGATTAATAGTTCAATTTCCCTTGGTTGAGAGTACCATGGATCCGCTAGCCTTAAACCTTGGATGTGTTGCCACTTGGTAGTTGTAACTTGCTGTCCTGGCATCTTTGATGTGATAGTAGGCATTACTAAAGCCTCCAGTGTTAAGTTGACCTTTTCATCGTGAATCGATTGGATCTTGACCTTGCATACTGCAATAACGGGTGTAGCATGTCCATTTATTCCGTTGACTCTTGATTCGTATTTGGTCATTGGCAACCTTAACTGACGAGCTAGCCTCTCCGTTACAACGCACGATTGCGACCCTTGGTCGATTAGGGCTCGAACTAATTTGACTTGCCCCTTAACGCAGATCCTTACCATGGCTGTGGCAAGTAATACTGTCCTTTCTTCGTTTTTGGTAGCTGCGGAAGCAAGACCTGTTGTTGTTTCCTTCGTTGGTGACTTCTCTGCTTCTGGCCCAGCTGGAACTCCTCCTTGCGGATAGTGAAGTAGTGAGTTGTGCTGCCTTTCACACATTTTGCATCCCTTTTTTGATGGACACTCCTTTGCATCATGTTCATCCCGTAAACAGTTAAAACACAGCCTTGATCTTCGAACCACTTCCTTTCGGGTTTTCACCTTCATGCCCAAAAATCTTCTGCAATTGAACAGATGATGGGACTCGCTGCACACTACGCATATTGGCTGCGCCACTGTGGTCAGATGGGTTCTTGAGGATGTTGGTTTCGTTCCTTGAAATTGGTGGTCCCGGCTAACTTCACGACTGCCTTCCAGTCCTCGGAACCTTCTCTCGATAAAGTCGAAGAATTCACTAAGAGTTGGGATGTCTGTAGAACTTCCTCGTGATTGGTGGTATAGTCTCCTAGATTCAGGGTCAAGTTTTGGCAGTACCAACTGAATCACTAACGGATCCCATGACTTGACATCGACTCCTAAGTTGTTAATGCCATGCAATACTTCCCTTGACGTGTCCAAGATAGTTTTTAAGTCAAATGCACTTTCGTTTCTCACTGATTTCAATGTTAGCAAAGTCTGTATGTAACTGTTGACTAATGCTGCTGAGTTTTGGAACCGCTTCCTGAGGAGCTCAACTGCCGTGGGATAGTTAGTAGCTGTTGGCGATAAATGGCTTACAACCCTTGCTGCTTCTCCCTTGAGGTTGCCCTTCAAGTATTGTATCCGTTCAACGTTGTTTAGGGACTCATTTTGGTGCACTAGTTGCTCAAATAACTCCCAAAATGGTGTCCACTCTTCATACCGTCCGCTGAACGTTGGTATGGCAATGGTTGGAAGTTTGATTTGCTGTTGAGAAGTGGCTCGTGGTGTTACAGCCCCTGAATGTTGCTGTTCTTGATCTGCTTCTTTGATTTGAATGTATGCATCCTGATACTTATGTTCCAAAGTGATGAACTCGTTGTTGATCACGTAATCCAGGCCTTGGTCGGCATCGTCTAGTGAGGACATAATCTCCTCGTTTATGTCCACCAACTTTGTCCAGCATTCCCTTAACTGCTCTAACTTGAATCTGAGGTAGACTGTATTCTGAGTCAGATCCAAGTTATCTGTTATTCGTAAGAAATTGCCCTTAATGAGATTGAGTTTCTTAACTCTTGATGACCAAGCCGTGTTGTCAAACGTCTCTGCCTTCTCCGTTGAGGCCGCTGCTCCCTGTGTCCTTACAGCGGCTGAGGTAGACGCCTGATCGGCTGAAGATATGATCTTTTGCGCCAGCACTCTCTGCTCTGCGCTCTCCAGTTTCGCCTTAAGGACGTCTTTGATTTCAACATACCTTCTCTCAAACTGGCGGAAATACTCTTTCTTAAAATAATCGTGTTGCGGAGCTATCTTCTTTAGGCCTTCCAAATATCCATTATTAAGCTGGAAATCGACCCAGAAAGTCTCCAGTTGCTCCAGTCTCTTTCGAAGATATTCGCTATTGTATCGGAACTCCCCATCCTTTTTGAAGTTTGTCCATAATCGCTGCACCTCCTCCGTGATTCTCGTCTGCTCCAATGCGATGTCTTCGAATTCACTCATCTTAGTCACCGATGCTCACTATACTTCACTACTTCACGAATTAAAACACGTTGTAAGGACCCTAGCCTTTACTTAACGGGTTGCACTGATTGAATAATTTTCCTTGCTTTCTGTATTTCCGGCTAATCCGGCTCGAAGGACCATGTAAATCTTCCTTTCAGCCACCTTACCACTGGTGGGGGGATAGCTGATAAAGAATAGACCACCTTGTTTACTTTAATAATTGGTCTGTTTATTTGTATTCTTCTTACTGACTATTTATACACTAAATTTAGCTTACTATGCAACAACACTACCTATATTGCTGCCTCGTATTTAATGGTGAATTGGCCAATATGGGTCACGAAGCCAAGTGCTTGTGCTTGCATTATTGGTAGTGCAAGAGAATTGGTAGCTCGTTGACCAATATGGGTCACGAAGCCAAGTGCTTGTGCTTGCATTATAGGTAGTGCCAGAGAATGCTGATTGTGTTCAGGGCATTCCCATTGTTGTTGTTGATGTAATCAACACTATGCCTTGACATTGTTTCGGAAATTACGGGGACCATGGTTGATTTTTTCCAATACATTTTAATACGTGGAAAATCCAAGGTTCCAATTGTGATTGCCATTGCAATCATTTGATATATTTCATTTGTGCTAACCTTAATGATTTTTCCACTGCTGGACAGTGCATACTGGTTTGTACATTCTGCTAATGCTTTACAAAATTCATCGGGAAAATAGCTTAAGAAGTACTGCGTTGGGGTCTTACTAGGTTCATTCTCATTGCTATTATTTCTTTGGTTTGATTCAGCAAACTGAACACTTGGAACATGAAACTCTACTTTTCGCCAAGTATACTCACGCTTAGATGATTTAAGTGTATTGGCATCTTCTATCTCTGGCTCTGGAATTTGCACACTTTCTACTTCATTTTCTTGACTCGCTTCAATTTGAGTAAACCGATCTACTCCACTTTCTCGCGCTTCATTGAAAAGCAGCTGAGAAACTCCGCCAAGGGGATCATCAATATCGTCCCCATCTTCGTCACAGTCGCTGATGTCGGAAATGTCGAAATTGTCGAACACTTCCAGAATTGCACTTTGGGTTCTAAGAACCTTGCGTCTTGTTGGTGCTGAAAAATAATGTTTATCCACATCAGGATGTCTCAATATTATACGAATTTATGGAATGTTGCTATACGGCAACAATTATTTTCCCAAAGAAAAGTAGCCCTTTCCACGAATTGTTGCCGTACGGCTACACTCAATTTTAACATATTTTTTATTGTGTTCAAAGTAAGTACAAATACTTCAATTGATTATTTTGTATAATTTTAACACGTTATAACTATAATTCACCTTTTTATTTCAAAATTATAACGTTATTACCAAGTAGTTATTAACTTTAAATGTTGACTTACCTGCCATTTGTTGCTTTCCCGCGACCTGGTCAGCTGTCTTTAAAATAATAATACGCAATTGGCGCGCTTTTTGATAGTTAGGTTAAGATTATGTGAGAATAAAGTGCTGCCACTGTATCTTTATCACTATTTGTAATGAAATCAGTAAGTAGTTCATCGAAAAAGAGAATTTTATTGATGTTGTCATAAGGCAACAAATACACCGAAAGGGTTGTAACCGCTTAACAGCTACAGGAATATACCATACAAGGTCTTATTTATGACCAGGAAATATTACCATAATATTTTGGTTTTTATTTGCACACAATCTCCGCATAATAGCCAAAATAATAACTGAAAACTGCGACACACCAAAAATATACAGGGTGGCATAGAAAAAAAAAATGGTGAAGAATAATTGTTTTAATTGTTGTAAAAGCCGATATACATAATATAATTATGTTGTTTTTAAAATGTCATCATGTTATTTCTTTTCAATTTCTTTCCCAAAAATATTATTTTGCATTTTAAAAATTTGATTGAGAAATTCTTGCCCCTAGAGTGCAAAATTCAACGAACTTTTATTTTAAATTTACTTTGTATGCGACGTTCTACTTTCCGACAATTCAAATGTATTCTATTTTTAATAAGTAAACTAGATAGGTGTGAAAAGAATAGACTTTCAAAGTAGAAATAATGGGAATATAAAAGAATAGACGTGTTGCACCAGGGCTTATTGGAATTTTGATTATTGACATTGTAGCTATCAAATGTTAGCAATATTTAACAAATAGCATTAACATAAATTTGTAACTAAAATATTTCCTAAAAATATCATGAAATTTCTACCTCGCATTTATATTTGTTACCCCAATTTTCCTTTGTCAAGAAAATATTGCCATGAGGACTGCAAAGTTTATATGATGTAACTCGTTATATTTATAGCGTTGTGCCTTTAAACATATGTACATATATGTAATTGTATTTACAGTAGGTATTATGTCGCTTTTAAGAAAGTAGCCTAGCGCAAATAGTACCAAAAGTTAAAGGCGGAAACATTTGAAAAATTTTCAAAATCGTTTTTTTATTATTTTAACCAATGTCCATGTTCTCATACTCTAGAAATTATAAAATTCAGTAGATAAATTTAATATTATGACTAAATAATAAAAGATGCTAAAAAACACATTTCCTCAATGTCTGCATGTGCACCCTGTGCCCCTATCTAAAGAAATGCATATGTCAGACAAATGGCCATTTTGGGTTCTAAGAATTTGGGACGCATTATCAGATGAAATAATTACCCAATTGAAACTCGAAACTTTATTGTTCTTAGATAAATAGATAAGATAATGCTTTTAATTTAGTTTTATAGCCATTGACATGATTTTCGAAGTCCCTGCAAAAAAAAATTACATGGAAATAAAATTGAATATTGTAAATACTCAATATTTCTTGAGCGCGTGAGTTTTTGCCACTACAACTTTATGATATTCGTGGTAAAACTGATTTTCGTTTGAATATTTTGCAGTCGGAAACGAAGAAATGCAATTTCATTCACATTATATTTTCTGCACTAGGTTAGGTACCATTTTTATGATATTATGTTCGTTTATGTATTTCGCATCATCATTAAAGCGGGAAAGGTTATACCTATATGTGTAGGTTTTTTTTTTTTGGAATCAGTATTTTTATTTCATATTTTTATGTGTGTGAACCAACTAACAAACACATGAAAAGAAATATGACAGCTCACTAACAAGGCGGAAATTCGGTTACGATTCTGTTACAAGTCATAACCCAATATACCATTATGTGTGTTTCCCAAAATAGTAATTTTATGAGCTAAAACTAATTCCCCACTTTGGTCAGCGTTCCATCCTGCAATGGAAACAGTACGCACTTTTTAACTCTATACGAACTTTTACTGTGTCTGTTACATATCTGAAATGTGGTAACAGCGCCTAAACTACAACCATCAATTTCTACTTGGGGTACAGCTAGGGCAGTTATGTGTAAGGGTTAAAGTGTACTGGGTCCCTGAGAGAGCCAGAACATTTGCGGAGCGCTTTTTCCTTAATCTTGATTTAATTGCAGATGACCTGTGACAGCGATGCTAGAATAAGAACCTTTTTAGTCCAGCCTTGGCCATACACGTTGTAGGCGAAGAATGAAACTGTTTTGCAATAGCCACAAGATAGTGGTCTTCATGGAATAGTTCAAGGAAACCCTTTGCCCTCATACAGAGAGGGTTAAAAGTAGACAACCCAAGACTGGTGTCCGACAAAAATACGGAAAGTTCCATTCAATAATAAGATAGGTAGATATTTCTTGACAGAAAATATTTCTTCTTAACCAATGAAGGGTCTGGGATTTGCAGAGACTTTTTTGAACGATTCATCTCCTAATACGGGAAACAATCATTTTATCTTCACCGAGCATATATTTAATTTGCGGATAATTCTCAGCCTTCCTTCGTTGGAATACCTCTGCGAACGGGTAACCAGTTTGGACTGGATTGATATTACAATGCATCGTATCCGAACTTAGCTGTCATAGAGTCCATTGTATTGGATGACATGTACCTATTCTTCCTGAAGCCTTAATCTTAGCTGTCTTTTTAATAAAAATTTTAAGTTGCGAGAGATTTACAATACCTTTGGCGCTGCGTTCAAGGTACGCATTGCGGCTGTAAAACCAGCGGAAAAATGTTATATGGGGCTTCCCTGCTGTTGTCTCTTGAGAACTTTGTCTCACCAGACATGACGTATAGCCTACTTAGGTATAAGAAAAACTTGTACTTCTGTATGATTCAACTCTGAAATGCATTTCTATCAGCGGCCTACTCAAGCAAACGATTTTTAAACTACGAACCAATGAGCATACATCAATCTCGAAAAAAAATACAGAGACTGTCACCTAGAGCGCGAATTAAAACACTTGTTTCTTACTTTTAAAATTAAACAATATTTATTTGGAACTATGTCCTTTATTATTGAAATACTTTTTACTAATTCTAAAAGGAGCTTAAGGCTACTATGTAGTTACAATAAGACTGTTGATAAATTCATCATACAGTCGTATTTATATACTTTTCTTATCTATCTACAAGGAGACCCAAGCGTACAATCGTCTTGCTTGATAATGAAGAAGAGATAATATTCCAACATTGTATACAAACGATATTATCTCTTTTACATATGTTATCATTGTAGCGTTGTGTGCAAGACTGTACTAGAGACTAAAGATATCATTGAATACAAATAATGTTATCTTTTTTCTCAATATGTTTTGCTATGGATACTTAACTCCCCCCCTTGTTAAACGAAATCGTCCCGATTTTTCGACGCTATTTTTAACATTTCTCTTTCATAAGTTTTGTTATATGCGTCAATCTTTTTTTGTTTTTGACGATCTGTTATACATTGTATAGTTTTTATCATTACGTACGTAAATGCTAGAATAACAATCAGTGTTACAATTGTGTATATAGTTGATAATATCGGTTTTTCTTCAAAAGGAATAATTAGTTTTTTTAAAGTATCTATGTTATCGAATTTGTACATTGTATCTTCTTTAATTATTTGGTCGATGTAAGACTCTGAATTATGATTTCTTAATATAACTTCTTTAATTTGCTTATGCATGTTTTTGTATATTTTATCGTCTAGATTTATAGTATTTTCATAAGTAACTAAGTTTATACCATTAATTGTTTGATTATTTAACTTATGCTTACCGCTTAATAACATAACACCGGATTCAATTTCTAAGTCGTAATCGTATTCTTGTTTAATGTTGCATTTTGAAGTTATATTCTTTAAAAGTGGAATAAGACAATTTTCTTCTTCAAAGTTAATTTCACAAATGTTTTTACTTAGATGATTTTGACAATTTCTTGTTCTTAAATAAGTTTGGTTACATAAGGCAATTGTTTTATCTGTAATGATTTTTCCATGTTTTGAATTTAAAGGTGTTACTTTATACAATTTACATGATTTAATTAGAACTGGATATTTATATATTGTGATGAAGAATTCATCAGTTCTAGCTAATAATATTTTAGAGTACTCAAGTATATTTATTATGGGTACTTGAATTATTTCATGTTGAATAATATTTTTAATGTCATCTAAGTCTAGGCTTTCTGATAAATATTCATTATTTTTTGCTGCATTAATTGTTCTGGTCAATAATAATAATTGTTCGTACACTTGTTCTATTACTAAATGTTCTTTAAGGCTCTGACCTTCGAATTGTTGCAAAATTTGTTCAAATCTAGAATTTATAGTTTTTTGTTTATTATTGTTTTCTATGAGATTATTTATACTCGTTTCTATGTTAACTAAGTCATAATGGTCAGGATTACCAAACACATATTTGAAAGCTGTTCCTAAAAAGTTAATTGATCTAGTATGCCTAGTATGTTCTTGTAATTGGTCTGCTAAATTCTTAATTTTACTTAACCAAATTTTTTCTTCTTGTGTAGGTTGATATTTACTAGTTACGATATTTACGTAAGGTTGAAATATCGAAGTCAGGTTGGTGGCATGTAACAAATAAGTTTGTTCTTTGAATAAATACACGTCATCTGTTTGCGTAAGTATAAACTTCTTGTTTAGTAACTCAGTTATTTGAACGTTTCCTTGCCCTTCTTGACTCTGTACAATTCCTAGTAATGTTAGGAATATTAATATTTTCGTCATCTGAAAAATGATAATTCTTTATGTTATCCTTGTGAATTTTTATTCCTTCTTTAGAGATTACAGTGTCTCCTTTATCTTCTTCTACTATTCTTGTTATGTATCTGGCGTTAGATTTCTTTCTAAGACCTGTGATTCTTACCATTATCTTATCTCCTTTTTTATACTCTCTGTGTCGAGTTCCTTTATTTAGACGTTCGATCACTTTTTTGGATGCTGAGTTTAGTTTATTTATTATAATTTCACTATTGCTATAATTATTTTGATTAAAGAAAATGTCTCTAGGTTTCAAACCGGTAACTGAGTGTATAGAATTATTTAATTCACGCACTGTTCTAAATATTTCTTCGATAAGTCTTGTTTTATTCTGAATTGTGAATATTCTAGACAGTTCAGTTATTGTACCGTTTACACGTTCTACCTGACCGTTCGCTGTCGATCTGTATACTGGAGTTTCTACTTTAGTTATGTTGTATTTCAAACACATTTGGTTCACCATTTCTGTTTTGAATCCCTTCTCGTTATCTGTCATGAGTCGTTCACATTTTGGGAAATAATTAGATAAGACCTCTTCCATAACGTCGTACAGTCTGTTTCGAGTTTCGATTTCCCGAAGGATTGTATATTTAGAATACTTATCTACTGTTACAAGGAAAGTATACTTGTCGTTGAAGTATATGTCCATATGAATGTGTGTTCCCGCATGTGTTGGTATTTCTGAATTATTCAGAGGTTCTCTGATAGGTTTTCTTTCATATTTTCCAAATAGACATGCTATGCATTTTTTGTTGAAACTCTTTGCTTGTTTATTTAGATCGGGCCAGTAATATTTCTCTGAGATTTCTTGTATATTGTTACGTAACCCTCGGTGTGCTCTTTCGTGAGTTACCCTTACAAGTTTTAGTTGTTCCTCCAAATTTGTCACGTCTTGAAGTTTTCTTGGTGTGAATATAAATCTTACTAGTGGGAATTCTTTTTTTATGTTTTCACCATATTTGTATATGTTTTCAAATTTCGTATGCAAAGCTACAATCTTTTGGGGTTGTATAACTTCTTTCATCTGCCTTAGTAAAGAGTCTTTGTCCTTAAACTTTATTATGAGTCTTATTTTGTTACTAAAATAGATTTGTGTTTCGATATTATTTGTTATATCTTCAATAAGTTCGAACTGTGCAGTGTATGCATTAAAAGGCTGATTCACAGTTTTTATTATATCATTAGAAGAACTTTCAGCTGAATGTGCTGTTTCTATGGTAGAAGTATTTATGCGTTGACGTGATAATGCGTCAGCTACAAGATTTAGGTTTCCTGGTTTATAAACTAATTTTGCTCCAAAGTCTTCAATGATTCCCTTCCAACGTTTCAGCTTTGTGTTGGGATTTTTTCCTGATACAGAATATATAAGGCTCTGGTGATCGGTATATATGGTTAAGTCTGCTATACCATATATGTAGTTTCTGAGTTTTTGTAAGGACCATATGATCGCTAATAGCTCTTTCTCGTTTGTGCTATAGTTCTCTTCTGTCTTACTCAGTGTTCTTGACAAGAAGTGTATAGGTTGCTTATTCTGACTTAGTACGGCTCCAATAGCTATGTTGGATGCATCAGTAGTAAGCTCGAATGGTTTACTATAATCCGGTTGAAAAAGTTCGACTTGTTCTTTCAAATAATTTTTTAAAATTCTAATCGCTTCTAATGCTGAATCATTCAGATTTAACTTAATATTTTTACTTTATTTTTTGTTTACTTTACCGTTATCTCCTCGTAAATATAATGTCAGGGGCTTGGCTATGCTTGCGTATCCTTTTATAAACTTACGATAGTAACCTGTAAGACCTAAAAATCCTCTCAAATCCTTTACCGTTTGTGGGACTGGAAAATTTTCTATAGCTGCTATTTTCTCAGGGTTCGTAGTGATTCTACCATGTCTGATTATGTGACCTAAGTATTCTACTTCTTCTTGAAAAAACTTACTTTTCTCATCAGATATTTTTAATGTGGCTTTATTGAGTACGTCGAATACTTGACTTATGTGCTGTATATGTTCTTCCTCAGATGAAGAATATATCAATACGTCATCAATGTAAACGTGTACGAATTTACCTACAAAGTCTCTCAAAATGTCGTCCACGCATCTCTGAAATATGCTTGGTGCATTTTTGAGCCCGAAAGGCATTCGTTTAAAATGATATTTTGCGCCATTTATAGCAAAAGCTGTTTTTTCTTTGTCATCTGTTTTGATTTTAATTTGGTGGAAACCTGACTCCAAATCTAATGTTGTAAAGTACTTGGCTTTACCTAAATTTTGAATTGTCATGTTGACATCCGGAATGGGGTATCTGTCTGTTACAGTGTGAGCGTTAAGTTTTTGGAAATCAACAACCATGCGCCGTTTTGGTTTTCCTTTTTCGTCCAAACCTTTTTTAGGTACTGTCCATATGGGACTGTTATAAGGACTATGGCTTTTTTCTATTATATCGTCATGTAAGAGTTTCTGTATTTCTTTGTTTACGAATTCGTTATCTGCTATGGGATATGGATATTGTTTAACATAAACCGGATTATCATTGGTCGTCCTAATGCTTGCTTCTATAGTATCTGTAAAGGGTAACGGTCCTATGCTGTTATTAATCTTCATCAGTCTATCTATGTCTGCTTTATAAATATTATTTTCCCCAATTATGTAATTAATTTTCTGAATAGATTCGACACTGCTCATGGTAGTTAGAGTCATATTACTGAAATTTATTTCCGCGTTTAGAACTTTAAGTCCTTCATATCCTAATATCATATCAAAAGACTGAATATCCTCTAATTCAAAAAATGTTATATTTTTCTTTAATATCCTAACTACTTTCTTTGTATCTACCATAGAATAACCATGCATTGTTTTTATTTTTATAGGTTTAATTTTAATTTTTTTGCTAGAATCGCATTTTCTATTAATGTAATTATGGGTTGCACCAGTATCAATAAGAATTTTATAAATTTTCTTAGAAATAGTACTAGTTAAATTTAAGCAGGGCAACCCGTCTACTAGTTTAAATGATCTATTCTTATGTTATTATTTACCATACATTCCGTTTCATCTGCTTCTGCATATGTACTGCTGACATCGTCTCTGCGTTGTTGTCGGGAGTTATTTACTCTCTGCTGCTTGAAGTTCTGCTGATAAGATCGTTGCGGTCTGTTGTGTGTGTTGAAACTCCCGCTGTGTTCACGTTTCGCTGGTGGATTATATACATCGGGTTTGTATTGATTCCAATTTTGTCGCTGTGCATGTACAATTTGTCTCGAGTTTATCTCCATCGGCTGTGGTCCTTGATTGTGTTGCTGCATATTATCGTATTGCTTCTGGGGTTGATAATTCGTTGTTTGGCTCGAATAATTTGGTCTTCTTTCGTTTCTGCGTTCATGTGGCATATTTTTGTGGTGCTTATCCTGAGTGAGATGTAAATGCCTGTGCACATTATCATGTTCTATTCTGCGAGCAATTGCGAATGCGTGTTCTAGATCATTTATTGTAGCTGAATATAATGATCCTCTTGTAAAGTTGTCACTCATACCATCAATGAATATACGAACTGCGTCGTCGTTAGCATTTTTAATTAGTCTGTCGATTATATTCGGCGGATCACCTGACATAGTGATTTTTGATATTATTAAATTGAGATTTTTATTTATCTCGTCGTGGTATTCAGACAGTGTGCTTCTTTTTTGCGTGATGGCTTTCATCATGTCTTGTAGCACGTATAGAGGTTCTTGATTAGAGTACGTATAATCTAATCTGTTACGTATCGCCTCAAAATTAAAAATTGTGTTATAATTAGTTAACACATTCGCGGCTGCACCCTGTATTTTACTTTTCACTATAGTCAATGCTGCTGCGTACTTACTGTGTGTTTTGAAGTTTTTAATGCTGTCCATTAATCTGGATGCTTCTTCGCGCCACGACCGATAATTTGATTGATCGCCGTTGAAAATAGGTAGGCTTTTAAATGCGTCTAACTGTATTTCACTACCATCTGTATATGTGGTTCTTATTTCCTCTAGCACAGGTATGTTTGGTACTATGCCTAATCCAGATTTTACTTCATTTAGTTTTGTTTCTAAATTAGTGTTTATTTGATTTTGGTTAGTTATTATTGCTGCTAACCTTGCATTCTCTGTGCGTGTGTGCTCTAGGGTTTGTGTTACTGTGTTGCTCCTGGTTTCTAAAGCTTCTAATCTTGCCATTAATACTGCGAGTTGTTCCATTTTGAACTCGTGTCTGTTGTCGTCGAATTTGTGTGTTTTTTTCTCCACATATACACTTTCACTGAATTGCTTTGCTGCTTCGTACGAAGAAGCTATATTTGTACCTGCTATGCTAGGTAATTCTTGTAACCGGTAACGCGAGTGTTCTGTTTATACTAGATTTCACTACTTGTTCCCGAGGTCCGCGCGATTGAAGTTAAAAAGTATATTTAACCTCCTGGCAGGATCGCCAATTAAAACACTTGTTTCTTACTTTTAAAATTAAACAATATTTATTTGGAACTATGTCCTTTATTATTGAAATACTTTTTACTAATTCTAAAAGGAGCTTAAGGCTACTATGTAGTTACAATAAGACTGTTGATAAATTCATCATACAGTCGTATTTATATACTTTTCTTATCTATCTACAAGGAGACCCAAGCGTACAATCGTCTTGCTTGATAATGAAGAAGAGATAATATTCCAACATTGTATACAAACGATATTATCTCTTTTACATATGTTATCATTGTAGCGTTGTGTGCAAGACTGTACTAGAGACTAAAGATATCATTGAATACAAATAATGTTATCTTTTTTCTCAATATGTTTTGCTATGGATACTTAACTCGCGCCGCTTCTCCAATACCAATAGTTATCGTGTAGAACTTCTAGGTTCTAGCGTCCAGTAGATGTCACTGCTGTGGCTAATTTAGGGTTCAATTGCATTGGTCATGTTAGGTTTACAATACTAAGGAGTCATTCTTGACGCCTAACTCAACTGGAAATATAATATCGAACACCGAATACTCAAGGCAAGCATAGCTTTTTACGCATTTACCAAAAATGGTTTGTTGGATGTACGCATCAATGGTACGTCCCATCCGCTCCTATAGATCAGGTATGGTGACCTTAAGTCAAGCCTATAATGTCACTACATTAGTCAGAGTCCAAGGAACAGCTGGAATTGGGATCACTGGACCTGTCTGCTAATATACAAAGCGGTGTTGATTTTCTGACGAAAGGTATTCTGAAGGACCAGCACTTGAGCGAAGCAAACGTAATTACCCAAGAGACCAAGCAAAACAACAAAATTATAATTCCAATACAAAGCGTCAATGGTTTATTGGTACTTAGCTCTTCTGTGGTCGAAATCCAAGTGGCCGAGAAATCGATCTTGACCACTGTGGGGTTAGATCATACAGTAGGTAATTCTAAACAATTTTTTACATAAACTTCGAATTTTAGAGAATATACGGTAAACATATTTGAGAGCGAGAGCAAAGCAGTACTAGAAATGTTATGTGTGGTGAATTAGTAACTTTAAGGTATGGTGTTTGTGTTTCGCAAAAACAAACAATATATAACGAACTTAACATTTAAACAAGAACATAGAGCAATTGAAAAATAGTTCCGAGCAGGACCCCTACTACCAAGTCCGACCGAAGCGCTTAACATGATTCTTAATTTGTTGCCAGTGGATCTGAAACATTGCCGATAGCTTGCATTGCAGTTAGATTGAAAGAATCCGAATGCTGGTCCGAAAGTTCACATCAAGGACGTATATCTACTGACTACACAAGACTCCAACTCAACTGCCGTAAAAACTTGTATGTATCAAAGACTTATCTCTTCTCTTTGCATATCCTAAGCGAAGGAAGTTCACCCTCCGCTGGGATATGTTAAGAGAGAAATCCTCCAGCACTTCACTTCAAAGACGGAGACTAGGTAAATGAACTTGACGAACTGCGTCATTTCAAGGAAGATTTGGACAGACATGATCTCAGATATTATAGACAATTACATTTTAGTTTGAGCATTACAACGCTAATAAAATAAGTTACGTTAATTGTTGTCCAGTGCTTGTTTTTGGATTTCAATAATCATTTTCTCATTCCTGTCAAATATTAAACTTGTTTTCTTCAAGTTGGAAGAGAGTTAGCCCGTGTGTACAGCTTAAGAAATATTAGCAATTTTCCCAGATCTATGTTCGAATTTGTTTAATACGAGTCTCTAATCGTCTAATTCTGTTTACAGTTATTAAAGAGGTGTAGGTGTATACTGTCAGCTTTATTTATAAACGTATTATAAAGAGTGTATAAAGTTAAATGAAATCAAAAGTAAATTGGATACGTTGTATCGACATTTTTATTTTCAATTCTACAAGTATCCTTGATAAGAAATGTGTACAGATATGAGATATCTGTTTTAAAAATTTGTTTTTATTTGCATAAGACTACCGTATCATGGAGTCCGAAATCTCCCAACTTTTTTCTTTTTACTTTTCCATTTTTTAATTCCTATTTGTATTTGAATTTGCATTTTTTACAAGCTGCTTATTTTTTTATTTTTATTTTACGACAGATAAATGTAATAGATTTCCCCCTTTCTAGTACCTTTTTGACGCAAGCCTTGTAAAGGGTGATTTTTTAAGAGGCTTAGAACTTTTTTAAAAAAAAAACACAAAAAATTCGAAAAAATGAATGAAATATTTATTTGAATCGATAATTTGAACCTTGCAATTTAATGTTTAAAGATAATTTCATGCAAATGTTGACCGCGGCTGCGTCTCAGGTAGCCCATCCGCTGAGTCCAATTTTGGCATACTCTTTCACACATATCGGCCGGTATCTCACGAATGAATGCATGGATGTTGGCTTCCAGTGCGTCAATCGAAGCGGGCTTGTCCCTATACACATTAGCCTTGGCATACCCCCACAAAAAATAATCTAATGGTGTCAAATCGCACGATCTAGGCGGCCAATTGACCGGCCCGAAACGTGAAATTAACTGTTCACCAAACTCGCCTCGCAATTGCGCCATTGTTTCGCGTGCTGTGTGGCATGTGGCACCGTCTTGTTGAAACCACATATCATGCAAGTCAAGAACTTCCATTTCGGGCAAAAAAAAGTTTGTTATCATCGCTCGGTAGCGTTCACCATTGACAGTAACGCTGCGATTCGCATCATCTTTGAAGAAATATGGCCCAATAATGCCGCCGGCCCATAAACCGCACCAAACAGTGGCTTTTTCGGGATGCATTGGTAGCTGTTGCAATGCTTCTGGCTGATCTTCACTCCAAATGCGGCAATTTTGCTTATTTACGTACCCATTCAACCAAAAATGAGCCTCATCGCTGAACACAATTTTTCGATAAAAAAGCGGATCCTCGGCCAGCTTTCCAAGAGCCCATCCACCAAAAATTCGGCGTTGTGGTAGGTCGGCTGGCTTTAGTTCTTGCACCAGCTGTATCTTAAAAGGCTTTACGCCCAAATCCTTCCGCAAAATTTTCCACGTAGTGCTGTAACAAAGGCCTAACTGCTGGGAACGGCGCCGAATCGACATTTCGCGGTCTTCTGTCACACTAGCTGATACGGCCGCAATATTTTCTTCACTACGCACAGTACGTAAACGTGTTGGTGGTTTAATGTCCAACAAAGTAAATTTGGTGCGAAATTTGGTCACAATCTTCCGAATAGACTGCTCAGAAGGTCGAGAATGCCGATCATAAAATGGAAGCAGCGCGCGATGAACATTTCGAATCGAGCACGAATTTTGATAGTAAAATTCAATAATTTGCAAGCGTTGTTCATTTGTAAGACGATCCATGGTTAAATTGCAAACCAAACTGAAGCTGTTTGACAGTGACACAAGGTACTAAACACACCTCAGCTGTCAAAACCAGTGTTGCCAAAACCCAACCAGCTAAAAAATCACCCTTTATAACTAGTATGCATGGAAAAAGGTTTTACAAATAAGAATTTTTGGAAGGGTGTATAAAGGCTGTATAAATACTTAAACAATGCATAACTATACAGTTGTTTAGGCGCGTTTTGCGAATTCTAATAAATAAGGCGTATAATACCACTTATCACCACGTTTAAACTCCCGAATAGAGTATAAATTATAAACAAATACCAACAAGTAAATAATATATAGAATACTAATAATAAATATAAACTTCTATAAAAGTGACAGCAACAGCGCGGCGTGCTTAAATTGTTAAACTAATCCATTTACATAGCCGCAGTATCTTTGTTTACTAAATAATATACCTATAAGTACTTCGTATTTATATTTACATATACACTTTATTTTCCATATCATATTTGCTGACAACTTTAACAATTATAAATATATATAATTTTCAACGTGGCGGTGAGATTATTTTAAGCCATTGCACAAAAGTTAGAGGGCACACATCTTTCGTCAAGTACATAGAACAGGAAATCCATTTCCGGTACTGAGTAGTTAAAAACACGTTAATTATTGTATCCAGCTGTCATTTTATAATGACACATTTTTTATTTTCAATCTTTTTTAAACAAATCCTTAAAAAATATGTAATTAAATAACACTTTGTTAAAGCAACATATTTGACTTAATCCAGTCTATATATTTCGCAATGTCAGCGTACACCACATACTCTTCTAAATCACATTGCTGTGCACGACTTAATAGGGAAGCTGATACTGTTCCCCTAAGCATCCATCCCTTCTTAGCTTCCGTCCCTATTGCCAGCGCACAGTGTTCGATTTGACGTTAGATAGTAGAGTTTCTCATTCGATCGTATACAAGTCAACTCGGACACAATTGTTGCACGTACCAACTTTGGAATTGAGAACACGCCTGTGTGTGCTTCATCCTCACCCCAGCCAACAACAATGCCATTTCTGCCTTCAATGAAAATAACATCTGTAGGTCCTTGCCATAAGCATACTGGCCGGATAGCTGGCGAGAAGCTAAATGAAATAATAGAAATTAATTATTATTAGTTTCGGAATAAAACTGTTTTAAAAATTAAATAAAAGTTTTTTTTGATGTGGCTAGCACTAGTGCGCACTGAGAAATGTCAGCTAATTTTAACGCCTGTCAAAAACCCTGCAGAACAATGAAAATTCGGCTTCTATATCGAACGCAAAATGTTGCCCTGAAGTCTGTCAGTTTTTGGCATTGACAAATATTTATCTTTTGGCAACACTTTTTTCCGTTTATTGTTAAAAATGAGTGAAGTCAATTCTGAATTTTGGTTTGCCATAATGCAAATAGTTGATAAAAGTCTTCGCAATATAGATGATGAGTTTAAAAATGAATGACAGCAAAACTCAGCACTGAATTCTTGCTCTGAAAAAATAAACTGGGGTCAGTTCAGGGCACAGCTAGGGTGCCCTAGAAGTCATGTCAAACACAGGTTTTCAGTACCAGGGCGAGCTCAGTGCTATATCGAACGCATTAGAGTTAACCCAGTTCACTAGTGTGCGCACTAGGGCGCACGTCAAACAAACCTAAAGTTCATTCTCAATTTCGTTACAAATACACGGTACTCAGAATAGTTTAAAATATTAAATTTGAATAGCCAAATGTTACTGTAAATAGTTTCATAAAAAAAAACTTTTCTTGAAGTTATTGGAATGGAACGCCCCAATGAAAAACGACATAGCTTGGAATCTGTCACTCTTCGTATTGACCGAAAATTGATTGCGTTACTAGTTCATCTATTGCCGTTTATCCGACGGCATTCGAAAGATCTAATTTCAAGCATAAGTACTCAGTAGCCTTATCGATGATTCCAATTTTCTTAAAAAGTCCATAAAAAAACCGGGACTGATATTTTACAACTAGAATCGTTATCGGCAGTGTGTTCGGTTTTTCGACAATTGATAATATGTATCCTATTCTCATTGTGACCTATGATCGAAAAGTATATATCATTCACCCAACCGATAATTTATTCAAAGTGAGGGCGCAGTGAAAAATGTAAACATCTAAAGTCTAAAAAAATTTCCTCTAGTGATTCACATTACATTTAAATCACAAGTGATTCAGTGAAAAATCCCTGTTAGCTTAAATAAGACTTATTGACTTATATATATATATTGAAGGGTCTGGGATTTGCAGAGACTTTTTTGAACGATTCATCTCCCAATACGAAAAAAAAACATTTTATCTTCACCGAGCACATATTTAATTTGCGGATAATTCTCAGCCTTCCTTCGTTGGAATACCTCTGCGGGTAACCAGTTTGGACTGGCTTGACATTACAATGCATCGTATCCGAACTTAGCTGTCATAGAGTCCATTGTATTGGATGACATGTACCTATCCTTCCTGAAGCCTTAATCTTAGTTGTCTTTTCATTAAAAATTTTAAGTTGCGAGAGCTTTACAATACCTTTGGCGCTGCGTTCAACGTACGCATTGCGGCTGTAAAACCAGCGGAAAAATGTTATATGGGGCTTCCCTGCTGTTGTCTCTTGAGAACTTTGTCTCACCAGACATGACGTATTAATACGTCATTAATAATCTGTATGATTCAACTCTGAAATGCATTTCTATCAGCGGCCTACTCAAGCAAACGATTTTTAAACTACGAACCAATGAGCATACATCAATCTCGAAAAAATATACAGAGACTGTCACCTAGAGCGCGCCACCTAGGGCTCTGTAGGAAGGAAGAAATAAACCAGGGCCCATACCATCTTTTTAATACTATTATTTTACATTTTGCAACATTCCACCCAAGCTACACAAGTCAGTCCAAGTTGCCGCAGTCAGTCCAAGTTGAGTCTGATAAGCTAGTTGAACGACAAACGAACAAAATGGCTACAATCACCGACACGACTTTATTCATTTGCTCGGCATCCACAAAGCTTCTGTGAAAATTATTAAAATAAAGCGAACGCGTCGATAGCAATTAGCAAAACACTTAATGTGAGCAATGCAGAAAAACCCAGATAAGGCTATCAGCTCATCTTTATTCACAGTTAGTTCACGCCAATACATGGCTTTACAAAATTTTACTACCGATCAAATATTATTTTTCTTTTTTCTTTTCCACTGAATTTCTACAAAGGATCTTTCTATAAACCATTTGCGATGTAGGATGGCATCGAAAAGCAACGTAAATACTTCCATTATCTGGTTATTTGCTTTAGCTTCGAACTTGAAAGGACATATTAAGGGAAATGGTCCAATACTTAGTTGGATGAAACACGCCTTTAACATGTAACTACTAAAAGAAGCTTCGCTTTTTCCCATGACAAGTAAATACCCTTTCACGGCTGAATAAACTCCACACTTAACTAAAAAAGTCAACAGAAATTCACACGTAAACTCGGACATCCTTTGGTCATACCTGATTTAATACTCCAGTCTATGAAATTTCGACCTTCACTGTTGTCGTTCCATAGGAAATAGCTGCTAATGTTATTTTTCCAAAGCTGCCCTGTCCGTCGGTTGCATATTCGAATATATTCGGACAGGGATTCTCAGGATTCGACGATCCATCGTCAACTAATACAGTTAGAACAACTAAGACCGCGATCACACTGTTCGCATAATTACTTCTCAACTTGAATACTAATCTTAATTTATTTTCGTCCGCGAAATTACAATCAAAACAATGCTTATCAATCAATAACCAAATTTGAATACAAACAGCGGTTTTTGAAATCGAAAACAAAAACACAAGCAACCAATTTATGTTCGATATGTCATCAGAAGTATTTTTGCCGGATTGTAAAAGTAATGTCAAGAAAATATGTGGTCTCTCTTAAATGATTGAAACTATAGTTTTTAACCGCCTTTAGCTCCGTCTCCGTCAGACCGTCACCACCGACTTTGTATACGTCTAGGCAGGCAATAAAAACAACATCTGTACGATTTGAGAAAAAAATCGTCCAATCATCGGGGATCTTTGAGAAGCTAAAGTTGGGGTAAGTTATAATCGTAAAGCTGGGAAAACATCATCGCCTAACACAAGTACGTTTTTATAGCGAGCTCTCTGCTTTTATCATGTTCCTTGGTTTCGTATAAAAAAAATAGTGATGTATTGAGATTTACACATGTTTTCATATTTAAAAAAAAAGTAAGGTCTCAAATTGAAAAGAGAGAAGAGATAAGCAGCAACGCTGCGCATAAATTTGTGGGCATTTAAACCAGTGCCAGGGATCAAGGGAAAATTCGCTACTTGTGGGTAAAACGGAACACCAAACGAATTTGTGGGATTTTTTTATATTTATTCTATTTGATTCGATAGAAGAGACTACCATACATAAACTAACTATTAAATAGACTGACAGCTTCAGCCAAAAAAGAGAAATTGCCTACAAGCTGAATTTGACCTTGATGTAGCCCAGTTTGAATTCATGTATTAGTGCCAATGTTAATCAAAGGGACTCACTCATACTTGAAAAAAACCAGCCTACACTCTTCCGGTTTAGACCGGATGTCGATAACCTGAGGTGGGGGGTCATTTCATTATCGTGTGTTGCGGCTGTGTTGGGCAAATTAAAGTTGTTCTTAGTTCCTGTTCGAATTCGTTAGTTATATTTTGAACGTCATTAAAGCATAATTATACTTGCTTATTTGTTCGTTGGTATCAAGTTATTATATTATTTTAGAACACCATGATATAAACAATTGTTGTAAACAACGAAACTATATTAGTCAAAAGATAAAATTTCAATTCAATGCCAATTTTTGTTTGTTCTTGAGACCTTTTCCGGCGTATGTAATAACAAAATACTTATTGCAATTAATTTATCACCGACCGATTTCTTTTTAATGTTATCATTATTGATATTTGAATTTCGCCATCACTTTTTCTATTAATTTTTCCCTCACATTTTTTCTTGAATATTCGCTAGTGATTCCTCTGCCTATTTAAATGTTTTGAAAAGTCAGCGCTGTGTAAAAGAGACTAAAGGTGTATTAAAAAAGCCGCAAATTTTCAAACCTTTATTTTCATATAATCTTAAAATGTCAAAAATAAGCTGCCAGCAGCTGGAAAATAAAATTTAAATGCATTTTTTGATGTGTCTACATTAATAAAATTGGTGTGTACGCACTCACTCCCATTGGGAATTTTCGTTTTAATTTTTCGTACTGCTCTAGTTTCATTTTAAAAGCAGAAAAAATTAAAAAAAAAATTAGTGTGATACGGCCTTTATTAATAATGAAACATCTAGTAATCAGACATTTTGAATGTGATGTAGGTAATTCGTATGATTTTTTTTTGTTTTCCGCAATTAAACGGTATCTTCACGAAAAGATCATTACTAAAAAATCATATTTCAAATCTTAATATTCGTAATCAATTCTTCTTTTTAAATTCTTCGGACATTACTGCGGAGTAATTTTTCGCCAAAAACAACAAACGAAAACAGACTCAATTATAATTATAGGAACAAAAATATTTTATTTGAGCGAATGAATTTTTTCCTTTATTATTTATATTGATTACATTCGTTATTATACAATTTGTAGAATATGAGCGTGTATTCGTTGTGAAATCAAACAACGAATTTGAACTCTCAGAACGCATCCATCAGCAGAAAGAAATCACCAAACACACAAACTATCAGTCAGTGTTCTTAGACGTCTCTCTTTATTTTTCCCACGAAGTGTGTTCATTTTCTTTTTTCACTAAACTTATATTAAATAAAAGTAAAATTTGTATTGTTCGGACAAAAATCAAAATAATTAATCTTCAGTATAAAAATCGGAATTTGCTAACACTTTAATGATTATTTTTTGGTAGTAGAAATTGTTGCTATAGGCAAATCTTCTTTTTATGTTTATATTCATGGTCAAATGTGGCCCACAATTTTGAGGTTTTTTTCCTTTTACTCACAAAAAGTTTTTCGAAAATATTAAATTCCCTCAAAAAGGTTGAGATACAACGATGTAGGAACACTGCTGAATTCACACGTATTCACAAACAGTAAAATTGCGAGCGGGAGGGAGGAGCTTATATTAAAAAAAATTTGCGGGGGGAATCGGTGAGACGTAGTAAAGCTGTCAGTCTATTTCATACTTAGTTTATGCTACCATACGAAAAGCCATTCTAATTCTTTAATTTCGAATTCGTTAGTTTAAGACTAACAAAACTTGATTGCGTTTGAGGCCTAGGTTTTTCCTTTCACTTTTGCTTCTCCCAAAGCAAGGACAATAATACTAGGTAAATGAATCGATTTGAATATTTATTCATTTTTCTAAATGTTTATAAAGACTCCGAGAACTCCAAACCCGTCTTTTATTGCCACACCTCCTTTTTGGGGGTATTTTTGATTAAAATGTACTTTTCTCGACTTCATTCACTAACCCCCGTATTAATAAACAAATGTGCACAGGTAAGTTAGCTAGTAGACATCAGATAGCATACAAAAATTTGACGTAACTGCTGAATAACGAGTTGATAACTTTTACGCAGCGTTTATTAATACGGGGGTAAGTGTATAAGTGTTGGCATTACCCAATTAAAGAAGAAGAAAATCAGTAAGTTCTTAAAGGAGGCAACACTTTCCTAATTTTTTCAAGCGATCAATCAGTTTGCTGCTTTACTCTGAAGCTGAGCTACAGATCAGATTTTAACATATTGTCCAAATGTTACATTTCACTTGCTGAGAGAAATCTCTCATCGCAGCATAATAACCAAAAAAATAGAAAAATGCGTTAAACCACAAATTTGCAAAATGTCAAAATTCAAATTTCAACAAAGCAAATCAAAAATTCGTTTTTGACAGCATATGCATGGTTACTTCGATGAAAGAAGTTAAAAAGTTTCTTCTTTTCCTTGTTACAATAATTCTATTGCTAAACAAGCATTAATTAAACAGTCAGTTACAAATTGATATTTGAACGATTTGACAACCATCTGTCAACTATTATGACATTTCCTGGGATGTACCCGCGACTCCACTGAATATTTACATAAATATTGTAAAACTGACATTGACATATAAATGACATTTCGGTTTTATTTATAAACTGATTTAAATAGCGAAATTTACAATTAAAGCAATTTCCCCACGAATAAGAAATTCTTGTGCGAATTGCCACACAATATTCACAATCCACATAATACAGTAGCGATCCACAAACCCACTAATTAAAAATTCGTTCGAACTTAACCATTAAAATTGAAACAGCGACCAAACAATTTTTTATGTAAATGAATTGTCAGAAACTACGAATATTTGCTTATTCGCTGTTCGCAATTCGCTCTCATGTAAATAGTTCTTAAATTCGAACGGAACGGGTTTGTGGAACGTGTGTTAGAATTGTGGTTAATAAACTGTGGCAATTAACCGTGTTTTTGTTCGTGTCAAATAGCCACAATTTATTTACAGTCCACAATACTAACACGTGTTCCACAAATCCGTTCGAAGTTAACCTCAAAACCGAAATACCATTACAAATTACAAGTAGTCTACTGCTAGAATAGTAAAATATGTAATCCTTTGACAGTAAATACATTAAAAGTGGTTTGATAGCGTTTATCACTTCGTTCCTTCGCTCTCTAATGAATAGGCCTTAATTTTTCTTGCTCCTTCTACTACTTTGCGGTGAGTGGCTTATACTCTGTTTGATTATCGAAACAGAAGTATGCTATGTGCATGTGAATGTCGCTCACAGCGGCAATGGGCACATTCAAGAACCTTTATCTTAAGTCAACTAGATTGATCTGGCTACATCTGAAATGTAACCTGATCGCAAAAACTAGATTTGTTTTGGAACGTCACTTTTTCTAAGTCACCCACATATGCGAACTGTCAACTTAGATTAATCGGCTATCCCTCCATAAACGTCAACTGAAACAGCTGGTCATATGACCGTCAGCCAGCTGTAGTGCGAAATTGCCTACACCACAGCATATAACACATTCCTATCCCACGGGCAACTAAGCTGCTGGTCATTGGAAACCATGCTGCTCAGTCAGCACATTCCAATCGTCCACGAGCAACTTATTTGCTCGTCATTGGAAACCACGCTCAGGCGAGCGTGGGATACATAAATAAACTCTTAGTTAGCGGCATAGCCGCATAAGAATATAAATTTAATCAATAAAGAAACTTCAAACAAAGCCGGTCGTATTTAATCATTACACAGCCAATAAAAACAGAGATGCTTCAAGTCAGCCAGCTGTCAGAAATACTAAACTATATACTTGAACATCCCCAATGCTTTTGTTCAAAAGTGCGCAGATGGGTTATGAATAAATTATGATAAGAAATGCACATGGAAAAGTGGTGCCGCGAATACAAAGCATTTTCACAGAATTAAGGGAGAAAATATTACATTCGTTAAGTTTAACCCAAAGCTCATATTCGCGTGATTTTGAAATAGGTACTTCTCCACGGTAAGTGTATCTTCTTAAAAAACACTGCTTTCGAGTAAAAATAAAATCTGAATCTGTTTTTTCCCCACCTCCAAAATAATTTTAAATTTTATAAGGTAACGATTCAACAAAAATCAATATCTTTCGTAAAAGTGTAAGTCATGCAGCGAATTCAATTCAATTCAATTCAATTCGAATTCAATTCAATTAAATAATCTCACTACCTCTTTGATCGATATACTCACGTTACACTCTCCATGAGCTGCACAATAGCTACATCGGCATCGAAGTTATCAACCTCCGGTCGATAGTCTGGATGTCTGATGAGTTGCTGCACTCCCAAATTGACGGCATTCCCCCATTCGGTCAGACTATGTCGGCCCATGGACAATAGTAAATTCTCAATTTTTATACCTTCCAGTCCTTGTTGGAAGCAGTGAGCGGCACTGACTACTGTCCTTGTTGAGATTAGGCTCCCTCCACACTGGAACGACAGTGTACTGACGTTTCTCTTGTAAATAGCAACGATCCATGGGAACCGTGATCTATCGATAATTTCCCCATTGACAGCCAGTCTCTTAATGCCAAAGTTATTGTTTTCCTGGCCACAAATTGAATCAATGTAACTTGAAAAAGTGGGTGGGGGATTTCTTATAGCGAATTGGTCGGGTATACGAAATCCGAGATTGGAGTTTATGTCGTCGAGATTTCTTTCCGGAGCTGGAAATGAGTTGAATTAGAGGGTAACACTTTACATGCGCTGTTGTTGGGAACACTTACTGAGATCAACAGATGGGTTGACAAACGGTTGTTGATTGACTGTTCTTCTAGTATTTGGAATTATATTAGGTTGCTTAGGGAACTGAGACGGCGGTTGTTCTGCGTAATTTCTGAGGGTGTACTCCAGGATAAAAGTGTCTCGTGGTGGGGAATCTAGAAAGAGATTTGACAGTAGAACATATATCGTTATTAAAGGGGGCGCCAGAAACTCGAACCTTTGGGACCTGAACATATTCTGGTATTGTTGACAGTGATGTCGGTAACTCGGGGCACAACATTTTGCAGCGGAAAATCAACTCGGTAAGTAATCGGCACACTCGATGTGATGTAATCAAAAACTCTGTCCTTGTCAATGTTTAGCGATAACTTGCCCGAGTATTCCTGAAAAGATAGCAATGTCAGAGTCTTATTCAGTTGCGCATGATTGTTTTTTTTTTTTTTTTAAATGGTAAGTTTACGTGTGATTTTAAATAATTTTCTTCGAGGGTAATTCCAGTATTTTTTAGTTATTTCCACTCGATGCTGTGTTACAAAAGCTTTTTCTGTACTGTTTAGATAATTCGCCGTGATTCCCCAGCAGACATCCTTTCTGTGTGATTGGCTTACTTGTGTAGGTATGTAGAGCGAATGTCAATAGCAAAATCTTCTTGAATTGCCAAGTGATAAGAAGCTGACTAGTATTGAACTCGAATTCGCAAACAACGGCGAAGTAGTTGAATTCATTTTGCATGAATGCATTTTTGTCTCATGTGTGCGAGCTCTGTGATTAACTTAAATGTGGAATTGATGACCTGCTGACCTTAACTGATTACGCTTATACATAGAAAAATCAATTTTTTTTGTTGTCATCGATCGTCGAAAATACAACTTTCGTTTTGTGTTGTCAAAAATTCCTAAGGGAAATAAACCGAAAGCTCAAAAGAGATAAAAAAGAAACAGTCACCTGCTGCGGGACTATTTTTAACGTGTTACCGCACTTACTGGGATATCCCATAGATAATTTAATCCACCCATATAAATGTATTCACTCCTCACTTATGTAGGTTTTTGGGACCGTTCAACAACGATTGTTCATTAAGCGGAAGGTTAGAAACAAAATGGTTGCAAAATGACTAAGACAGTACTTAAATTTAAATGTTAATGTTAAATGGGAGCGCTTGAAAACAATTATTTGTGGTGAAGAATGTGGTTTACGCATTCATACGCCCGGTTTATATGTTAACAGAGTTTGTACTCCAAGTATTTTTCCTCTAAGCACATCAGAGTTGTGTCACGAAAATAAAAAGCGCTTTCGAGGTTAATACATATTAAAATTTTTATCTCTGATAAAAACCCGACAAAAATGATGCCTTTTGAAAAAAATGTAAATAAAAATTGCATATTTTATAGCGGACCTACAAAATGATTGATAGGTAATTAAAACTCTTTACTGTAATCGATGAAATGTTCCCACTTTTTCGTTTATAAATTTGTTTGACGTTGAGCAAGTCAAGTAGATAATTGGAAAATAAGCATGACACACAGTTGTAAATGAAAATAAGTGATGTGACTTTGATTCAAGTACCAGATTAACCAAATTCAAAATTTATTTGCGTGGATTGTTTGTTAAAGCATGTCACAAAATTGTTGTCCTTTTTCTCAATATTCCTCAAGCATCGGAAATATGCCTAAAAAGCATAATTATGTTGCAATTGGCATCACTGTGGACACATATTTTCATTAGGTTTGTTTGACGTGGCTAGCACAAGTGTCCACTAGTGCGCACTGACAAGTGTCAGCTCATTTCCACGCCTTTCAAAAACCCTGCACAACCCTGAAAATTCGGCTTCTATATCCAACGCAAAATGTTGCCCTGAAGTCTGTCAGCTGTTGATATTGACAAATATTTATCTTTTGGTAACACTTTTTACCGTTTATTGTTAAAAATGAGTGAACTAAATTCTGAATTTGGGTTTGCCATAACGCAAATAGTTGATAAAAGTGTTCGCAATATAGATGACGAGTTTGAAAACGAATGACAGCAAGCGAAATGACAGCAAAACTCAGCACTGAACTCTTGCCCCCACAAATTAAGTGGGGTCGATTCAGGGCACAACTAGGGTGCCCTAGAAGCCATGTCAAACACAGGTTTTCAGTACCAGGGCGATTTTATCTATATATGTTTGGGAAAGAAATTAAATTTTTAAAACAAGTGAACGAACTTCACAATGTCAAATCGGCGATACTTAACTTTGGGTATTACCAAATCTACCTCTGCTATCACTTTTAGTGAATACCTACAGACTCGGTTATGCACTGATAAGAGTGGCTGGGGAATTTGGGATGGATTTGTTGTTGTGTTGCGATTGAACGTTTAATGCATGGGAAGTGGGAGAGTGGTCTTTCTCTCATCCCATACGCTCTTGGTGATGGTGTTGTTTGGGTTCACGATCACTGGCCACTGTGTTGCTTATCCGTATCAGTCTGAAGTTAAAGGGGGTATTTTGCTGTTGTTTGATCGGCTAGGGGGCTGCTGGTCCGACTATATCGATATCGGTGACACTAGTCGAGCAAACCCGCCCAAATCGATGAATTGATACTCGGGAGAGACTGTTGTTTGGATGGCGCATATTACATGCACTGGTCGATTAAACTTCGCTCTGACAGAAGCTCGGGTAAATCGCTTATAGAGATGAAGTGATTGGAAAGAACTTCGACAGTTGGGCGAGGAGCGACTGATTGGGAGATTGATTCCCCTAGCTTGTTGACGGATCAATCTGTTGCGGGTTCCCCTTTTTAGTTAATTTTAAGTTCTTTCGATCGATGATCTGCGATTTAGACCTTCTTAGACGCGTTGATCAAGGCGAGGCACACTGGCACACTAGCGTTGATCGCGGCGAGGCGTCGTTTTTTGATCTTTTTGCCGCAGGTTGGGTGTTCGATTTGGTCTACTTGGATGCCTGATGATAGATCGGGAAATATCAGTGGCTTGAATGACATAACCTTTCCTTTTTCCCCACCTCCTTTTTTTTTGTGAGCCGATAGTGGACTCGGTAGCCACGTGCATGGATCGGGCAGTATAAATACAGCAAAGCGAATTTTGCTTTTTTTTCTTGCTGATAAATCTCACGCACTGATAAGGCACAAATTATTTTTGGCGCTAAAGGGAATATTCACTTTAATCACAATTTTCTTTTATTCCACTTTTTTTTTTAGAGGTTACCTGGACATGATGTGATGAGTTTGAGAAAATACGACTGCTACACAATCATTAATATTTGTTTTTTTCTTTGCTAGGCCACTTATTACCTCTTATTTTCTCTGGTTAGCCAGAAACTAGCAGGTAATTAATTATTTTTTTAAGAGTTCCACCATCGGCTGAAGGTCTAAGTAAAAAGAACGATTTCTTCTGATGGGTAAAGTTAAGTACACCATCTTACACTTGGTTTCGTGTGTAAGGTTGGTACAAGTTTGCCATGTTTTGCCCAGTTTCGAATAGAAGTCTGGGAGGTTTTTGCACAAGATAAACTTGGGTACGTAATTTCGTGCATAGGTAGCATTCAGGGATGCAAATACATTTTATTTTACTTATTTCCTATAACTTTTACTACTGTGGGTGGTTGGTGGTCCCCCACAATCTCTTCTGAATAAAAACAATTTGCTAGGTATTATATATCCGACTCAAAAACATGCTAAGGATTGTGAGACATTTTTCTTCGGTGTGTGTTAACGTAAATGCGTCGTAAAATGTGTCGAATAAACGACACGCTTTAACACTCGCGTCGGGGGATTTTATTTTTCCAGAATTGAGATGATATCGCCGCCATTTGTCTCTCAGCGACCCGCACCTTAACAGATGATTAGAGTTTTGGCTCGTGCAGATATTGTTTTTATGGCGTGCATAGACATAGTCAAAGTGTCGGTGAAGACGGTCTACCGCTCCGGTTGAGTCGTTCGAAAACTAGTTTCAAATTAAATTTATGAATTCGCATAACGAAGATACGGCTGTTTGTATTTTTCGTTTTTGAAATTTAGTTTTGTTATTGTGTGACTTAATTGTCCGGTTTTGGTTACAGAATATTGATTGATAACTACTTTGAATTGATTGTAATTTCGCGCGGGGACAGACTTTCAAATTGCGAAGTAATTATGCGAATTGTGTCGAAGGTGAACGTGGTTTTAGTGGTTATAGTTGTGTTGTTTTGCAATGGATTGTTGTCTCAGTATTATCAGACCCCCCAAAATCCCTGTCCGAATGTATTTGAATATTCAAGCGATGGATTTACCAACTTTGGGATAATAACGTTAAGGAATGTTTCGTTTGGAACGACAACAGTGCAGATCGCAATGACGCAGCCTGGAGGCTTGAAACAGGTAGGTATGACAATTAATGCCTCATACAACAGATGAAAATGTCTGCACACCTCAAGGGGAATACAAGCCGGAGTTGAGCGAGGTTGTTCTTGTTCCAATTTGAATAGGTCGCAATAAATAATATTTAATTCTTAACGTTGAGTGTTTTATTGAACAATAGTAACTGAATTGTGATCTCATTTTATTGATAATACACTTCCTTCTTGTTTGGTCACCCTGCAACAATAATCACTCATACCTCTTTCATGTCATACATCATACTGAATTAATTCTAAACAAATGTAAAATGCACTCAAAGATCGCTCTATATAAATGAGAAAAAATATATTTAAGACCAGAAGTCAAGTTAAAGTTGAATTAAACTATTGCTTTTATTTAAATTCGTTGTTTTAATTGCTGAAACCATATTTCGTTGAATGGTTTCAGAGTGTAGCTTCATTTATTTGAAATTCGTAAAAACTATTACGAATCATTTTGGTGCCGAAACCCGGGAAAACTATTTTCCTAACAATAAGAAGTTTGAGTAAACTCAAGCTGAATCGGTTAATTGAGAACACGCGCTCGCGGTAATTTTGTGGTTGATCGAGAAATTTGGACTAGTGTGTGTGTAAGAGAAAGTGCTGTTGAAACTCACAGAAGAACTGCACATTGGAGAACTTTGGACTCTGGACGACGCGGGACATACATCTGAGCTTAACTGCTTTCATCTAACCGCAGTTGGCGAGGTCAATGACAGCCAGCGAAACAGCCTTGTATTGAGTTGAGCAGTTGGCGAACAAGTGCACATCCCATTCCCATGCCCCGAGAGCTGAGAGTAATGAAAGCTGAACCGGTTGATTAAAGGTTTGATAATTGGATCAATCAGGTATGTGCCCTTGCTTATAGTGACACAAATTTGAAACGAGAGCTTTCACCCGATTAACAAGTTGCGAAAATTAATTGATATATTCTGATATATTTGAGGTGCATGCAAATTCATTACTTGTGGTATATAACCAAACCGAATCAAATTTGTGACATCAGAGCTATTATATGTTGTAGTCGATAGAACCCACATACATATTTATATTTAAATATATATATACACATAATATACAAATCATCCTATCTGGAAGAAATGCTTTCACAAGGCGATGAGAACAGTGCAAGTGGGCGGGAATCGGTTCCGCAGTCGCTAAGCGAATTAAAAGCTCTCCGTGCAACAACGAAGTGGAGTTTAACTCGCATTCGGCAATTCATTTCTAGCAAAGGGGAGTCATTATCTTTACCAGAATTAGAATGCAGATTAGGCATTTTAGAGTCGTATTTTAAGCAGATCTTGAATACACAGATACAGATTGAGAGGTTGAGCTCGCAGGCTGATTCAGATAGTAACATGAAAAGTAGAAATGAGATTGAGGATATTTATATTGAGACAAACTCATCGATTTTAATGCAGACAAACAAGTTGAAGGCTGCTCTCCCACCAGAAAATTTGAATGCGTCATTTGCTATACAATCGCCAGTGTCTCGATCGAATTTACAGTGTCAGAAGATTCCCAAGTTCTCTGGGAAATATACTGAATATCCGAATTTCATGGGCATTTTTAAGAAACTAGTGCACAGCAACCTGGCACTGGATAACTTGGAGAAATTTAGTTATTTGATGGAAAGTGTAGAAGGGCCAGCGCTCGCAGCGATCAAAGAGTTTGAGGTAAACGATATCAATTATCTAAAGGCATTGAGCCGCCTACAGGAGAGGTTTGATAATAAGAATTTAATGCTGCAAGAACATGTAAAAGCGCTGTTTAATGTGCCGAAAGTCTCTCGAGGGTCATCTTCACAATTACGTTCGTTAGTTGATTCGGTGAACACCCATTTCAGTGCAATGCTTTCGATTGGAACATTTGAAAATATCGCCAATGCATTACTGCTACTCAAAAATGAGCTCATGGAAGTTGTGCGAGGGAGTTCTGTCTCGTAGGTGTCAAAATCTTGAAGTTAGGGATTCTAAACTAGCGTCGTTGTACTCAACATGCACCACATCGTCGCAAGCACATAACAAGTCGTGTAGAAATAGAACCAAATACAGCGGAAACCACCACACTACTCTCGTCGCGTCGAATGTGTCCTGTAATTACTGCAATAAATCAGGCCATACTATATAGGTAGATTGCTGTTTATATTTTAAAACTTTAAATGTTGCTGATCGTTTCACTTTTGTGAAGAAGAAGATGCTTTGCATTAATTGTTTAGCCATCGGACATTCTGTGAGAAGGTGTTCTTCTACTAAATGTCAAATTTGCGGAGGACCGCATCATATGTTATTGCATCGGTACGAGAGTAAGGCTGCGGCATATGAGGAGGCGTTAGCAGAGCCGGAACTAGTAAAACCTGTAAACTCCTCATTACATTCGTCGTCAGTGGCCAAAGTCGATCAAAAAAAAGATCCAGCACAGGTGGTATTGGCAACAGCAGTCATCAAACTAGAGGATGGATTTGGGCAATTCTTTGAAGTCAGGGCGTTATTGGATTCGGCCTCACAGCTTAATTTCGTGACCGAATCGCTAGTTCACAAACTGCGGCTTCGTAAGACTCGCGTTGATACGAAAATTGCTGGAGTAGGGAAAAGCCAGCTCGAAGTCAAGTATAGCACAAACATTGCAATCAGCTCGCGCTTAACAAACTTTAGTACGACGACAGAGGCACTCGTTTTATCAAAGATAACCAGCGTGCAACGAGAACAAATAATCGATATTGCGGATTGGAGCATTCCAAAAAATGTGGAACTCGCTGACCCTAATTTCCATGTACCTTCCACGGTTGACTTATTGATAGGGGCGGACTTGTTCTACTCTTTGTTGTCGGTAGGGCAAATCAAACTTGGAGAGCAGCGACCGATTCTACAAAAAACCTTATTTGGTTGGGTTGTTTCTGGAAAAGTCCAGACCAATCACATGCATCTTTCTAATTGTCACATCGTTGCAGAAGTGCATAGAGATGCACTACTTAATGAGCTCGTTGAAAGGTTTTGGAGAATCGAATCCATTCCATCGGTTCCAATCCTATCGGAGGAGGAACAGTTATGTGAAAAACATTTCACAAATACAGTAACTAGGACTGCAGAGGGTCGTTTTGTTGTTAGGCTCCCATTTAAGGACAATTACAAAGGCCTAGGAGACTCCTTCAGGTGCGCAGAACGCAGATTTTATAGTTTGGAGAGAAAATTGGGGAGGAATACGGAGCTGAGGGATCAGTATGTCAATTTCATTAAGGAATATATTGATATGGGTCATATGATAAGGGTTCCAAAGGTCCACCACCCACTAGTCAAATATGTAGCACCACATCAGTGTGTTATGAAGCCCGATTCAACATCCACCAAATTACGAGTGGTTTTCGACTGCAGTTCTCGCACATCTACAAATATGTCGCTAAATGATGTCTTATTGAAAGGTCCTGTCGTTCAAGATGAGCTATTTTCAATCATATTGAGATTTAGATGCTACAAATATGTCCTTACGGCGGACATTTCAAAGATGTATCGTCAGATATGGATTGACGAAAGAGACTCCTTCCACCAATGCATTCTCTGGCGAGACGATCCGTCTCAGGACTTGGAAATATTTAAGTTGCTGACCGTCACATATGGAACCACTTCTGCACCATTTCTAGCCACAAGATGCCTGAAATATCTGGCGGAGACGAATTATGAAATGCATCCACTAGGTGCAGCTAAGGTGCTGCATGATTTTTATGTGGACGATCTCATCACAGGAGCAGATTCCTCAGAGGAAATTGAGCGAATATACAGAGATGTGAAGGAATTGTTGGCATTAGCTAAGTTCGACATCAGAAAATGGTACTCAAATGAACCAATGTTCTTGGCCACAGTTCCGGAGGAAGACAGAGAAAAACCACTTAGAATCAATGATGCAGATATCATTAAGGCTTTAGGCATCGTTTGGGATCCGAATAGTGACGAATTTTGTTACGTTGACCCAAAATTTGGATCTTCAACTCATGTTACAATGCGCATCGTTTTATCGGAGATGGCTCAGCTAAATATTTGACCCACTAGGGCTAATTAGTCCAATTATTGTTTGCGCCAAAATATTTTTGCAGGATTTGTGGATCTCGAAAGTTAATTGGCTGTCACAAGTTCTTCATACGCAATGGAACCAATTTAAGGATCAGCTAGCAGATCTAAAAAAGGTTAAGGTCAAGCGATGTGTAATCTCGAATGAAAAAAATGCGATCCTTCAGATTCATGAATTTGCAGATGCATCCGGAAGAGCGTACGGATGCTGTGTCTATGTACGATCCATCTTGAAGGGAAAGGTTGAAGTGCGCTTGTACAGCGCGAAGTCACGAGTTGCACCACGCAAGGTACAACCAATTCCGAAGTTGGAGCTTTGTGCAGCAGAGCTATTGGTTCAGTTGGTCAAAAAATGTCTGAAGAATTTCTCTAGGAAGGTGGAATCAGTGTACCTATGGACAGATTCCGAAATTGTGCTCCACTGGTTGAATAAACACCCATCGACATGGGAAACGTTCGTTGCGAATCGTGTCTCAAGGATTCAACAGGGGTCTCACAAAGCTACTTGGAGGCACGTGGGGTCCAAGTCAAATCCAGCGGACATTGTGTCTCGCGGATCAACAGTAACGGAGCTGTTAAATTCTTTTTGGTTCACCGGGCCACAGTTTTTGTATAAAGAGGAGGAGCAATGGCCACAAACCAAATGTATACTGGAGGCGAAAGAATTCCCAGCGGCTAAAAAGGTTCAAGTTTCGTTATTGAGCCTTGCATTGGACGGAGATTTCGAAACAGAATACACAAAGTTTTCCGGTTTTGAAAAAACCATCCGCATTTTTTGCTATCTTCGGCGTTTCATTAACAGATGTCGTCACAATGAAGATGATCGTGAAGATGTGCTGTCAGTTGAAGAACGAGATGCTGCGCTATTGAAATTGGTGTGGCATGTGCAACAAAAGGCGTTCGGTGAGGAAATTCGATGTCTACAAGCCAACAAAGAAGTACCAAAGCATAGCAAGCTGAAAGCCCTGGCCCCATATCTGGATTCTAAAAGTGAAGGCGGGCTACTGAGAGTATGAGGACGGTTGAAGAATTCCGATTTGTCATTCGACACAAAACATCCTATCTTGTTGCCAAGAAATAATATATTTGTTCAGCGATATGTTAAATACTTGCATTTCAAACACTTTCACGCCGGACCACAAGCGTTGGTTGCAAGTATTAGGCAAAAGTTTTGGGTGATCAATTGTAGGGCACTTGCGTTAAAGGTCGTAAAGCAATGTGTCCACTGTTTCAAGTACCGGCCAAGGCTGTGTAGTGAAGTTATGGGAAACCTTCCAAGGAATAGAGTTTTGTTGACCAGGCCGTTTTTAGTAACAGGGGTTGATTTTTGCGGACCCCTATACGTGACTGAAGGAGTTCGAGGACGTCCTGCAAGGAAATTTTATGTAGCTGTATTTGTTTGCCTCGGATGTAAAGCAGTCCACTTGGAGGCAGTGGCAGATTTGTCGTCAAAGGCATTTATAATGGCATTAAAGCGATTTGTCGCACGTCGTGGCTTGCCGCAGCGCATTTATTGTGACAACGCCACAAACTTTGTTGGGGCTCGACGGGAATTGGAAGAATTGAAGCAAGAGTTCTTCAACCAAAGAACGAAGGAAGATATCCAAACATGGTGTGCAGCTGAGGGGATTGATTTTAAACATATTCCACCAAGAGCACCACATTTTGGGGGACTATGCGAGGCTGCAGTCAAATCTTTTAAATACCACTTTCGTCGTGTTATGTCCGATAATGTGTTCAATGTCGAAGAATTTAATACATGTATAATTCAAATTGAATCAATTCTCAATTCTAGACCACTAACAGCGATGTCGGCCGACCCAAACGATTACGAAGTGCTTACGCCTGGGCACTTTCTGATCGGTGATGCTCAACGTGCTATACCTGAACCCATCCTAGAAGAACCGAAGAGCATCACTGCTATCGAGCGTTGGAAGCGCATATCGTTGGTGCGTGAGCACTTCTGGGACCTTTGGCGAAAAGATTAGCTACTGGAAATGCAATCTAATGCGAAGTGGAGATAGGCTGCCCCCAAGCCATTGCAGCCAGATGTCTTGGTGCTAGTATCAGATGACAACACCCCATCCAATCAATGGCTCATGGGCCGAGTAATACGTTGTATCCAAGGAGATGATGGCAAAGCAAGAGTCGTCGACGTGCGAACCCACAACGGTATCATCCGACGAGCGATACATCGACTGGCAGTGCTTCCGATTGAAGATTGAATGAACTGCTGGGCTGCAGTTCCTCCAACAGGGCCCGGAATGTTTGGTCACCCTGCAACAATAATCACTCATACCTCTTTCATGTCATACATCATACTGAATTAATTCTAAACAAATGTAAAATGCACTCAATATAAATGAGAAAAAACATATTTAAGACCAGAAGTCAAGTTAAAGTTGAATTAAACTATTGCTTTTATTTAAATTCGTTGTTTTAATTGCTGAAACCATATTTCGTTGAATGGTTTCAGAGTGTAGCTTCATTTATTTGAAATTCGTAAAAACTATTACGAATCACTTCTTATAAAAGGGTTTAATAATAAATTTAAAAATATCAGCACGAAAAACGTATTCGTAATTTTATACCTACCTTAAGCTTAAGTTCTATAAAATTGGCCTACACTTGACTTGTCTTTCAAACCGTTTCATTGTAGCTAATGAACATCGCGATCCCTAGTTAACCAAATAAAACCACAATGAAAGAAAAACTTAAACCATTTCCCTTATGAAACTTAGAATTTCCCCGCAGAAACCAAGTAGCTCTTTGCAGTTCGTGCAGTCTATCTCCTCCAAATATTGGATCTACCAACTCAGACACATCCATATAAATATTTAGAGATATATCGCTTCGCATTCGCACAGTATATTTGTGATATTTTACTCGGCTTGCAGGTCATTCTTAAGAACCTTTCCTTTGAAAAGAACCTTTAAAGTGTGTACCTAGAAAGTGTGTACCTAGAAAGTGTGTACTGTTTGACACTAAAATTAAGATTCTGTTTTATGTGTAATTGTTGCAAATATACCACAATTGAAATATTCTTCTCAACTCTGGTCACACCTATCACAAGTTGGACGTTTGTTGAACGAAGCTGTTTACACTTACAGTTGGCCGTTGGTTTAAAATTGTTTGGCAGTGTAGTGTTTAGTGACGACGAAGTTGACTTGAGATAGAGTAACATTTTAGTCACTGAAGATGTTCTCCATTATCACCTAAAATAAAAAAACCTAATCTTGTTGGAGTTGTGCATCTTTCAACAGTTGTAGAGAAAATTAAAACCCGGGCGATGAATAACAAGTAAAAGTTTTATCATCGGCCTGGCCGATGCTTTAATACCCTCCACTGCATACAAGTCATGCAAAATACCAGAACTACTTGACCGACATAGCCCATTTTTAATACCAACCTAACGACGATATAAGAAGTCCTTTTACAAAACTGCATTCACCTAGGTTGATTCCTTTGGACGCTATCGTGTTTTCAGCCAGCGGAAAGAGGGACACATGGGACTAATATTGGTTTTGTATGGGAGGTACCAGAACTACTTGAGCGACATTGACCCTTTTCAATACAAACCTGACGCCGAAAAAAAGAAGTCCTTTCACCAAATTTCGTTCACCTACGTCAATTACTTTGGGCGCTATCGTGCTTTCAACAGACAGACAGACAGACAGACAGACAGACAGACAGACAGACAGACAGACAGACAGACGGACATGGCTATATCGATTCAGAATGTGATCCTGATTCAGAATATATATACTTTATGAGGTCTCCGGTGACTCCTTCTTGGCGTTACAAATGTATTGGCAAAGTGAATATACCTTCCTCTGGAGGGTATAAAAAGAGCCTACGTAAAAGTTCAATAAGATTTATTACAAGGAGGCAAACAACCGAAATATTATATCTTCTCAAAAGAAATTCGAAACTCGAGTTTCATGGTTGTGTATATGCTAATGGAATTTATATACATAACCATATTTTAAGAAAGAGAAGAGTCTTAAAACTCAATTATATATTTATACAAAGTATATCAAATAAACAGGGTGATGCCTTTTTATACCCTCCACAGGAAGGTATATTCACTTTGCCCATACATTTGTAACGCCAAGAAGGAGTCACCGGAGACCTCATAAAGTATATATACTATGAATCAGGATCACATTCTGAATCGATTTAGCCATGTCCGTCTGTCTGTCTGTCTGTCTGTCTGTCTGTCTGTCTGTCTGTCTGTCTGTTGAAAGCACGATAGCGCCCAAAGTAATTGACGTAGGTGAATGAAATTTGGTGAGAAGACTTCTTTTTATCGGCGTCAGGTTGGTATTGAAAATGGGCTATGTCGGTCAAGTAGTTCTGGTACCTCCCATACAAAACCAATATTGGACCCATGCCTCTCTGTCTGTTGAAAGCACGATAGCGCCCAAAGTAATTGACATAGGTGAATGAAATTTCGTGAAAGGACTTCTTTTTATCGGCGTCAGGTTGGTATTGAAAATGGGCTATGTCGGTCAAGTAGTTCTGGTACCTCCCATACAAAACCAATTTTGCATGACTTGTATGCAGTGGAGGGTATCAAAGCATCGGCCAGGCCGATGATAACACTTTTACTTGTTTTAAGTTTTCAACAATTATTTTGTTGTTTCTATAGAAATGAATGAAAATGACGTTTCACTGGCTGTCATTTTAATAATAAATAATGTCAATACGCGGTAGTAACAATCATATTTAGTGTCCAGGCTATATTTAAGGCTATATTTTAGCCAAGTTTCCCATACGAGCCATTGTGACCTACAAAATATTTGGTGTGAGTCTAGTAACAGAGCATACGTACAAACTGAATTTTCATCGCATATAGGGAAAAGATTTAAAAATTAACCCAGTACGCTGCGTAAAAGTTATCAACTCGTTATTCAGCAGTTACATCAAATTTTTGTATGCTATCTGATATCTACTAGCTAACTTACTTGTGCACATTTGTTTATTAATACGGGGGTAAAAAAACACAAAGCGATATCTAGCAGGAAGTCGTAAATTGATTAGGAATGAAAATGGGGTGATAATCTTATCAGCGATCAGTTTCAGTGTAAGGGTTTTTCTGTTTTGCTCATGCAACTTGTTTTGCTCGACGCAATCAAAGTATCACAGCTTGATTTGCTGAGGATAAGTGATTTTTAATTGCATTGGAACAGCATTTTAGCATCAGAGGTCGGACATCAACGCGTTGTTTCGGTTATTGCGGGTTAGGACCGACTCGAATTCCCCAACGAAGCAATTTATTGCCTGCACCGTAGTACTTAGGTTAGGTTAGGTTAGGTTAAAAAATGTAGAAGGATTCACATACAGCATTAGGCGATATGATGACCTATACTCTATTGCTAAAACAACTCGTATACGTTGGCGCTCTTATGTATAACCGAGGAAAGTCTAGTTAATAAACGGCTCGGAAACTGCTTCGACTCTTACTTAAAAGAGCACATTTTTTTACAGTGCCAATGGCTTATAAACACTGTTCCATTTTATAACCCGTCGTTAAGTTAATTACTTTTTGCCCATTTTCGGATTTAGACGTAAGACTATGAATTCTTACGACATTGCCAAGACAGATCTTTTCCCTACTTTGGCACGTCAATTGCTGAGTTTAATAAGAATTTTTCGAAATTGGCAATGACGGCATGTGGCGGCCATGTTGTTTTAATTGCATCTGTCTAATCTGCTGTTTTTTATTTAGTCACTAAGCAAATGGCCATGGCAAGTCACACGCTGCGAGCAGTACGTTCAAATGATAAAACTTATCAGAAGAAGTGTTTTACGGCAGATGCGGTGACTCTTCTCATTGGGCACTCCAACGTTTGGTGGCCAAATTCAGAGGAATGCCAGATCGGCCAAGAACATTGCCAAAGTCCATGAAAGTATAACCCAAGGCAGTCAGTTCCTCGCCATGCAAAAGAAGTCGTCCTTCCGCAGACTTCGACTTGGCGAATTTTGCGTCGGGACCTGGGCCTGCACCCGTACAAGATCCAGCTGTCCCAGAAGCTGAAAGTTAATGACAAATCCAACGCCGTTTGTCCGCTGACGGGGCTTTGGAGCAGAGGACCCCAATTTAGACCAAAAAATCAACTTCAGCAACGAGGCGCATTTTTAGTTGAATTGCTATGTTAACAACAATAAGCTGCAATCGGCCGATGCGCTTAAAGCCAACATAACCAATGCCTCGCTCCAACCAGTCGGACCTATGCGACAGAGTCATTAAAAATTGGAACACTCCAACATAAGAAGACGTGAAAAGACAGAAAAGCAACAACCCCAGTGGGAAGTAAAGAAGTCCCCACCTAGATTATTGTTAACGAGTATCTTTCGTTGCATTCGGCATTTTCCCTCTTCGTCAAGATAAAACAAAACAAACAGATCCAAATAGACTGAAGCGGTGGAAAATATGAAGAAATTTACAGCAATATTAATTTTATTTGAATTTAAATTTACTTAGGGACACTCGGGCGTATTAGCAACATTTTACCATTTATGGGTGGACATTGCAAAGTGCGATCAAACAAATCAGCCGCTCATGCTTTAAACACATCCGTAATACTGGCCTCTATATAAACAAAATTATGTAACAGTTTATTCAAATTGTATAAAATGTGAATAAATGTTTAGTTAGCAAAATACTAAGGTAGAAAGCGACTTGTTAATATATTCTTCTTCATTTACCTAATCAAACAAATTAATAAATGGCAACGTATTATTAAGAACACGTTTCAATTGTTTGGAGAGTATACCTATGTAAACTTATTGAATAAAAAGTCGAAACAAAAATTCGTAAAGCCCAATTAGCTCGGCGTGTAGCGTAAATTTGCGGCTGAACATTCAACCCTGCCAATGGCTCGTTTAAAAGATTGTCTAACGATTTACCCTCCCACTGATATTAATTGTTTCATAACAATGGTCGTTGTACTAGAATTGCAAGGACAACTTTTTAGTCAATATTTATGATGATTGAAGCTTTTTACTTTGAGTCAATTCACCCTTAGCTCTTCGGAATAAACAACGGACATCCTGAAGCGTTGTTTTTCGAAATCGAATTCTTCTTCTTGATTTTTTTTTTGTTCTCTATTTAATAACGAATAAAACGAAACGTACATTGATCTAGATTGAGACATTTATGGGTATTAAATTCCTAATTGTAAATTCACCTTTTATTTCTGGGTAAATTTGTGAGTTATTTTTATCTTTAATAAAAGAATATATTTTCAACATTTAGCGAAAAGTTGACTTCAATGAAACAGGTTAACACAGATGCTCTTAATGTATTCTTTATGTATTTCTATATATTTTATAAATAAAAATAAATCCAACACTTTTGCCGAGAAAACTCAGAAATAAGTTGGACAAATAGTTGCTTTTACTTATAAATGCAGTTGATTTTTGCTGAAGAAAAAATCGTATTAAGTTGCTCCGACTAGCGCCAACTATTTCTGCATGCTGAATCGGAATAAGTCACTCAGAATTGTTTTATTGAGTTGACTAATCGACCTTTGTCCGCTTCGCTTTGCCAGTCCGTCACTTCTCTAATTTAAAACTTAATATAAGCATAATACAGGAGTTCTAAGTGCTTGGCACACGGTTGCCACTTTGGCAACATTTTACCAAATTTGGTCACTTTTTTTTTTTTTGGATATTTTTGGTATTTTTTTACTGGTTTTGGTAACTTTATGAATAGGAGTGACACAAAAAATAAAAGTAATAATAATAATAAAGATTTTTTCACTGCCTTGGGACCCCATTTTTTATTATGTTCGTAGATTACAGGTAATTTTTTTTTTGTTTTGGTAGCAATTTTTTTTGCAAGTGGCAACCATGGCGTGAAGTCGTTCGTGTTTACATAAATCCGACATACCATTCAAATAAAATAAAATAGAAAATAAGCCGCAATACAAAAGCTATAGAATGAAAAACCAGTTTTTTTCCGCACAAATGATATTTTCTCCACTGTTCTGACAATATGGATCTGGCTGTAATCGAAGTTATTACTTGTTTTTGAACAGTACAACATTTTTAATCTAAAGCTTATTAATATTCAACTTCATGGTAATGTTCAAAGATGATTTGTATCTTGAGATCTTTGTGCATAATTAGACTTTATAATTTTATTCCATTCAGTCTATGATTTCGATATTAAGGAACTGGAAATTATTTTGTGAAATACTATCAGCTTAGGCCTCCGCTTCTGGACAGTGGATAACGATAGCACAGAGCCTCCCGAATAGCACACTTGGGTTATAATTTGGTACATACAACTCTAATATAACTATCAATTTATTTCCTAAGTATTGCAGTAACATTGTCACATCCCACATTGTAACCAAAATAGCCGCATTTCCCCTCATATTTTGCAACAAGTTTGTTGTATTTGTGTTTTACTTAGGTTATTTTTTGTTAAATGATAATTTTTATTACGTTGTTTCAACGAAAGCATGTTGCTTTTCACGTAACTCTTGAGTTGTAAAAAAAATGTTTCTATAAACATTCGAGAAGTTTTAAATAAGTTATTATTAGAATGCTTTTTGAGTCTACATGTAGACAAACAAATTATGAAGTATAAAAGGAAAGGTGAATGTATTCGATCTGAAAGGCATTAATATCTAAAGCATGTTATATTGGAAGTTCGAATTTGCTGCGATTTTTGACCAAAATCTTCCAACGAATACTACTTTTGTCACGAACATTAATATTTTGGTTCCGGAAAATTCACGCGCCTTCAAAAAAGTGTGAAATAGAAGAAATGTTTAAAAATCAGAATATATTAAAATTTGTATTTAAGCTTCAAAATCGCAAAAGACTTGTAGTAACAAGTTTTAATATACCCTCTATATCAGTTTCTATTAAACTGAATTGTAGAAACCATGTTATGTATTGGGAAAATTGAAAGGTATTTTTCGCATCTTAAAATATGGGGTTGAATACGTACATAAAATGGTGAAAAATATGGCGGTTGTTACATGAAACTTTATTAAAACATGAACCATTATTACAACTTCAATGTTAATTAAAATGGTATTGAAATTAAGATACAACAAAATAACAACTGAATGTTAGTAAACTGTTGTTTCCATATTTATTGGAACCTCATTATAATTGACAATAAGCTTTAATAGCATTATAACTTCTGTCTGAGAATCGACCAGGCATTGCGGGAATCGGTGGCGTGAGCAGCACCAGTAACATCACACCAGTACATCGGCCAGCCACATGGTCGCAAACCAAAGGGAGCAACAACAAATTCATCGAACAAAGGGCCAGCCGTGCACAGCTAAGTCTAGCTGAAACAGTATTGCAAACACTCCAGCGGCGCGACGAAGAATGAGCAAGGAAGACGGGCCGATAACCTACGGTACCTGCGACCGACATCCGTGCTATGTGCTGCACACGACAGGCACCTATATATACGGTGCCTGTACCGAGAGCTTCACTTTGGCTTCATCATTTGAGCATAGAGCAGTGCGGGCGATTTACAGTCCATTTTAATTCTATTTTTATTCCACTTTTAAATCCATTTTTCGTGTAAATTATTTTTTAAAATAAAGAATTTAAGTAATCTTTCAAACATTTGGTCCTAACGAGACGGATAATAATCCAGTGCAAGTGTGCAGTGCGCAATAAAAAAATAAACAATAAACCATAAAACTCAGTGCAGTAATTACATGCCAGTGCAGTGTGCAAAAATACAGTAAACCCTTGTGCGGTAAAACTCAGCGCGAGCAGGTAGTTAAGCAATCGTGCAGTGCAGAAAAAGAAATTCTTAGTGCGAATATAACAAACACGGGAAATAGACAATTTCCGTGCAACCTCTCGATTCGGTACACGTCGTAGCTATTCCCGAAGGGTCGACCTGAATTGCTACGGTCGGTACAGTCTTACGGTAGAGAAATAAAGAACATTGTGCGAACCTACATCTTCATTTCAAGGTGAGAACAACAGCAATGGGCGATTTAGCGCGAAGGGATGTGTTCCGATCGTCCATAATCAGGATATCGAAATTCATCGCCGAAGAAGAGTTCGGAAAAGCGAGCGAAGCGCTGCTCCAGACGAAGCTAGCAGCGGCCGAAGGCGCCTACGACAAATTGCTTTTGGAGCACATGCCGTTGGTGGAGAAAGCAACCGCCTCGGACGAGCTGGAGGCGCATGAGGCATATTTGGCAACGATTGAGGACACCTACCACGTGGCCATCGCCAATCTGCGAACGCGCGTTGACGAGCTAGTTCGTCAAGGTGCAGCCGAGGCAGCCGTCAAGGGCAATCCAAACCCGCAGACAACAAACATCATACAAGTGCGGCAAGAGCGGGCCCCGAAGATAGGAGTTTTCAAGGGCGACTACACCAAGTGGCGCGAATTTCGAGACCAATTCATAAGCGAAGTGCACGACAACCCGACGATGGCAAACGTCACCAAGATGCGTGAGCTGAGGCAAGCCCTGGAAGGTGCTCCGGCGAGGCTAATCAGCAGATGGCAGATCACGGAAGCAAACTACAACGAGGCATGGTCCAAGCTGAACGAGGTGTTCGACAACAAGCAGAACATCGTGGACGCGCATCTTAATGCGTTGCACGCGATTCCCAAGGTGAGTGCAGAACCATCCAGAGCTCGCGCGATTCGTGATCTAGTGAACGAGGCTAACGTGCATCTCAGCTCACTGCGAGTGCTTGGCCTGGACATCGCGTCATGGGACCCGTTCATTGTCAACATGCTCAGGGCGAGACTGGATTGCGAGACGAACCACGCATGGCAGATGACCAGAGACGACGTCCGTCGAATCGCCACTCTTAAGGAATTTTTCTTATTTTTGGAGCGCCGAGCGAGTGCATTAGACTCAGCCTTTTATGACCAGTACGAGAAGCCTGAGCGCGTAGCAGATGCGTCCGAGCAAAGGAAGGAGCGGAGCAATCCCAATCCAGCTAGAGGAAGCAGAGCGGCTGTGCTGCCCAAGTGCCCTCTATGCAAAGCGCAGCATGCACTATACCGGTGCGGAGACTTCCTGGCGCTGTCAATCGAGAGCAGGAATGACAAGGTCAGAAACTGGAAGCTATGTGCCAATTGCCTGAGGAGTGGACATGTAGCACACAACTGTCCATCCGGAGCCTGCCGCCGGTGCAACAAGAAGCACAATAGCGTGCTCTGCCTAGAGCAGTTCAGTGCTGTGTCCAGCTTGGCTGCAGTAGCCTCAAAAGAGCAGCGGCAACCAAACGCTTCACAAGCGGAGCCGAATCAGGCGGGAGCATAGCAATTAGCCGACAAAAATCCAGCAGAGCCACAGGGCGTTCCTCATGCTGCACTTCCCCGACATGCCAACAATGTCAGCAGCAAGGAAACACCTCTCACCATCGAGCAAACGGGTGCAGTGTTGCAAGAAACGTTACTGGCAACCGCGCTTGTCCAAATCCAAGCGGGAGCAGGACGGATCATGGAAGCAAGGGCGCTTCTAGATAGCGGGAGCCAAATCAACCTCATAACCGAGCAGTGCGCCCAGAGGATGTGCGCAATCACGCAGAAATGTGATCTCCTAGTGCATGGAATTGGCTCTAAGGCAAATGTGAGACTAACAGGATCCATAATTGCAACCGTCCTTTCAGGAGCAGATCCAACGTTTTCGCTGAGCTGTGAGATGTTCGTTATACCAAGAATAGCATCATGCCTTCCGGTGAGAAACCTACCAAGAGACCAAGTAACGGACACGAGCGAGCTGACCCTGGCCGATCCCATGTTCAACAAGCCTGCCAGGATAGAAATGCTACTCGGCGCGCAAGTCTGGGCAGAGGTCATCAAGGGCGACATCAGGAGGTACGATTCCGGGCTCACCGCGCAAGACACTCACCTGGGCTGGATCGTGTTTGGACAGCAGCAGCCATACCGAGAGCGGACCGGTGGAGCAATCGTTGCATTGACGGAGTCATTAGACATGCAACTGAGTGAGCAGCTCAGACAGTTTTGGGAGGTCGAAGAGCTGATCAGACCATCAGCAGTGTCGCCGGACGACCAGTGGGTTGAGGACAATTTCAGAAGCACTCACTACCGAGACCCATCCGGGCGATATGTGGTAACCATACCCCTCAACTCTCGAGCTGACAGTTTGGGCAGCACTCAAGCGGTGGCCATGAAGAGATTTCTGCAACTTGAGCGGAAGTTGAGCGCAGACCCAGAGCTGAGGGAAAAATACACCAACTTCATGCGAGAATACCAGGAGCTCAAGCATATGAGGCTGGTAGACAGAACAGCGCGAAAGCAAGGGCATACCTACCACATACCTCATCATTGCGTCACGAAGAAGTTTCGCGTGGTGTTCGACGCATCGTGCAAGAGCGACAGCGGTGCATCCCTCAACGATGTACAATTTCCTGGTGCGAAGCTTCAGGATGATTTAGCAGCAATCATCACTCGTTTCCGGTGCCCCAAGGTGGCGATAACTGCTGACATCAAGAAGATGTTTCGACAAGTGCGCGTCGACCCGAAGCAATGGAACCTCCAAACAATATTCTGGAGGAACCACCCCAACGACGAGCTGGAGGAGTACTGGCTGACGGTGGTGACATACGGCATGACATCAAGCAGCTACAACGCGGTAAGAGCGATGCACCAATGTGCCCAGGACCACAGGAATACACACCCCTTGGCGTATGAGGCCATAACCAGCAATTTCTACATGGACGACATGTTGACTGGAGCAGAATCAGAGGAGCAAGCAGTATCCTTGGCCAAGGAGATAATCGCATCCTTAGGAGCTGGTGGGTTCGAGCTGAGCAAATTCATGTCTTCAAGCGAGCAGGTGCTAGCCGAGCTGGGCAAAGTGAGGAACGGCGAAACGGAACTAACCCTTGCCGAGGACAACGCTACCTCGATTTTGGGGTTGATCTGGGACTCTTCGACGGACGACATCATGTTCAAGGTTCGTCTAGAGCAACCAAGCTCGCACTTGACCAAGCGAGCAGTCATCAGTGCGATTGCGAAGCTGTACGATCCCAATGGATATCTAGCCCCGGTGATCGTGACAGCGAAGATCTTCATACAGGATTTATGGCGTTCTGGAGTGCAGTGGGACGAGCAGATACCGCAGAGTATGGTGTCTACCTGGAAGCATTTCTACGAGCAGCTACCCATATTATCCTCAGTGCGAGTCCCAAGATGGTTAGGGAGCGGAGCAACCAGTGAAATGCAGCTCCATGGTTTCGCAGACGCCTCAACCAGAGCATATGCTGCAGTCATATATCTGCGAGCGACATCGAGCGGCGGCGAGACGCAAAGCGTTTTGATAGCAGCAAAAACCAGGGTAGCGCCACTCAAAACAGTCTCGGTGCCAAGGCTGGAGCTATGCGCGGCAGAGCTATTAGCTAGACTAATGAGACAGGTCATCCACGCATGCAATTTCCATCATGTGCAAAGAACTTACTGGAGCGATTCTTCGACGGTGCTGCATTGGATCAGCAAGTTACCATTCGAGCTAAAAACCTTCGTCGCCAACCGAGTTAGTTCTATACAGGAGCTCACTGGCGACCACCCGTGGAGACATGTTGCAACAGGCGACAACCCAGCGGACCTAGGCTCCAGAGGACTCGGAGCAGCGCAGATGACCGACTCGAAACTATGGCGGGAAGGGCCGCATTGGCTAAGGAGCCCAGAGCCAGACTGGCCAAAAGGCCTAACAAATATGACTACGCAACAGCGTGCCGGAGCAGTCGCAGAGCAGAAACCAGCAGTCGTCGGGAAGCTTACCCTCTCAGGGCCAGCTGGCTTAGAGATCGGTAACATCAGCCTCCTGGACCGAAAATCCAAGTTGCAGAGCATACTTCGGGTAACGGCCCTAGTGTGGAGATTTGTACGCAAGGCCAGGAAGATGGAGGGAGCAGTCGAAGTCGGACCCGTCACTTCATCAGAGAAGCAACAAGCGCTAGTCTACTGGGCCAAGGCGGCTCAACAGGAAGCATATCGAGAGGAGCTCGGGCACATCCAGCGCAGCCTACCAGTGGACGGCTCGAGCTCTCTCATAACACTGGTTCCCTTCTTGGATTCAGAAGGAACAATGCGAGTGGGGGGGCGGCTACAGGATTCATCGCTGCCATACCAGACCATTCACCCCATAATCCTGCCAACCAAGAGCAGGCTGACTAAGCTCTTGCTGCGGGAAGCGCACCTCGCAACGTTGCATGGCGGAGTCCAGCTGTGCATGCAATATCTGAGGCAGAGATTCTGGATCCCTGCGCTAAGACGTGCATTGAAGACGAGCATAGGGCAGTGCTTGGTCTGCTTCCGGCAGAAGCAGCGAACAGCAGAGCAGCTGATGGGCAGTTTACCAGGAGACCGTGTGCGACAAGCCAGGGCCTTCCGGCACAGTGGAGTCGACTACGCCGGGCCATTGCTGATCAAGGCCAGAGCAGGTCGTTGCAAGACAATCGAGAAGGGCTACATAGCGGTGTTCGTATGCATGGCGACGCGAGCGATTCACCTAGAGCTAGTGAGCAACCTGACTACGGCAGCATTCTTGGCAGCGTTCCAAAGATTCACTGGACGTCGAGGCGCATGCTCAGTACTCTGGAGCGACAACGCGACAACATTCGTCGGCGCAGACAGGGAGTTACGGGAAATTGCTGCAGTCAGCAGGAACCGGTATTCGGTCGAGCAGATCAATGCCATGGGCACAGAGTGGAAATTCATCGTGCCTGGTGCGCCACATGCTGGCGGCATCTGGGAGGCCGGTGTTAAGTCAACAAAGCACCACTTACGCAGGATAATGGGCAAACACATCTTCACCTACGAGACGCTGTCCACCGCCCTAACGCTTATCGAGGCATGCCTCAACTCCAGGCCTCTTGGTGCATTGTCCGATGACCCAAGCGATTTGTGCGCGCTTACGCCAGGGCACTTTTTGATCGGGGAGCAGATCGTTCAGCCATTGACGGCAGATGTCAGCGAGGTGCCACGGAGCAGGCTCACGCTGTGGAGCAGCATCCACCAAATGCAGCAGCATTTTTGGAAAAGGTGGAGTGAGGAGTACATCAACACCCTGCAGCAGCGGTTCAAATGGAACCGGGAGCGGAAAAACGTGCAGGAGGGTGACTTGGTGCTCGTCAAGCACGAAAACATGCCACCCACCGTATGGCCCCTGGGACGAGTCAGTGCGGTTCATCGGGGCAGAGACGGACTCGTGCGAAGTGCAGCTGTCAGAATGGAGCATACCACCTTGGTGCGGCCGGTACAAAAATTGTGCATCCTCCCCAAGGACGATTCTACGACCGACAGAATTGAAGACTAGTCCTCAATTGGGGGCGGAATGTCTGAGAATCGACCAGGCATTGCGGGAATCGGTGGCGTGAGCAGCACCAGTAACATCACACCAGTACATCGGCCAGCCACATGGTCGCAAACCAAAGGGAGCAACAACAAATTCATCGAACAAAGGGCCAGCCGTGCACAGCTAAGTCTAGCTGAAACAGTATTGCAAACACTCCAGCGGCGCGACGAAGAATGAGCAAGGAAGACGGGCCGATAACCTACGGTACCTGCGACCGACATCCGTGCTATGTGCTGCACACGACAGGCACCTATATATACGGTGCCTGTACCGAGAGCTTCACTTTGGCTTCATCATTTGAGCATAGAGCAGTGCGGGCGATTTACAGTCCATTTTAATTCTATTTTTATTCCACTTTTAAATCCATTTTTCGTGTAAATTATTTTTTAAAATAAAGAATTTAAGTAATCTTTCAAACAGTAACTTACTTTGGTTTGGTCGAACACATTATAGCCACTGTTGCCAAACATTCTTAGAAAAACTGAATATAAGAGTTAAAGGATTCGTCCTTGTAAAATATAAAAAAAATAATTTTCTAGGGAACCTCCCACCGGTTCCGTAATTAAAACACAACAAGATAACAGATTAGTTAGGGATCGACCCTCGTTTATTGGCAGTCAAAATTCAACTAACTCACAAATTACAATACAGCCTAGTCGATACTTAACTCACAAACATGTTCATTCTATATAATTGCTGATCTGCAGTTCCCATGCAGATCATATACATATTTCTATGTTCGCCCGGATGTGGTGTGGCGGTGGGAATGCATTCGCAAAGGTGCCAATCGGATGCGCGTGTGTCATATCAGGTAACGGGAATGAACCTGCAAGCGAATGTGATTCGCTTGCATTTTTATTACTGCAGGTGGATACCTGATCGTGATAACTGCCGCCTCTTCAAATATCTGCGTCCCGCAGATCACCTGACGAACGGGTGAATGAACTTGCGGTTCCACTGGGGTTGTTGACTTCTTGAGCAGGTCGTGGTACTGGGCGCGGAACTGGTCGTCGACGGCAGGATAGGCGGAGCTCCGGGATGTTGACCCTTCCATAGATCTTTCTCCAGAATAGACAGATTACGGTAATGACTGCTATGAAAATGAAAATCTCTGTAAGAATAGAAGAGTTAAGATTTCTATTTAAGATATTTATGAGCTCGATATTCCTTGTGCTAAGGTCATGCACGTATTCCAGGTTAGGTTTAACTCTGTTGCTAGTTACGTTGGCCAGGACCGGGGGGAGTGCCTGTGGGTTGAAAATCGTTCTGCTGTAGTATGTCTTCTCTCTTATGTGGACCGTGTCATTTTCTAGCTGTATCAGGTAGGTACCTACTAAAGGAATAGAGGAAAGGAAAATCGTCCCATTGAAGTTCGTCAGGAAAATCGTGTTTTCTCCAATCAGCTCGACGATTTCCTCGTTTGTCGTCTTGTAGTCGCAAAGTGCATTGCCGCCTTTGAGGATTTTGGGTAGACAAGAGTCCTCCGATATCTCCCGAAGAATGTCCTCCTCGCACACGGATGTGTTACCTATATTAAGACATTTCCCGTTTAGTCCGTACGTCTTGTCATGGCTAATGATAAGTCTTGAGAAGTCTAAGTCAATTTGTCTACCGTTCCTAATAGCTGCGTGAGCCGTGATTAAGTGATATACCCTTGGGTCCGTTTTAGGTATGGACAGGACATATAGCATCAATGTCCCATTGCAGTATACTGAAGGTCGGCCGTATTCTATAGCTTCTACAACGTTTTGGTAGGGTAAAGTTTCTAGCTCATTTATGATGGTATTGATCTCCGCTGAATCTAAAAGATTACTATTGACTATGCCGTTCTTAGCCAATTGGCAAGCTCTAACTATTTCATTTACTCCCTCCTTCAAAATGAGTACCTTATTTAGTAAGTCATGTCTAAGTTGGTCCGTCAGTCCTTTCTCTATAGCGTTATTGTAACCCTGAATTATCTTATTAATTTTTTGTGTTGTTTCTCGTGTCGTGTCGAACAGTTTTTGGTTAATCAAGTATTGTCGATTGTTGTTTCCTATAATGTCTGCCTGATTTTCTAAAAGTTTGTCCCAGTCAGTTGCGTCAGGAGATCCACCTATCCACTTCTAAGCAGTTCCTATCCAATTAATTGACCTAGCTTTCCTTGTTCGCGCGTCCCGCAGCTCATTAAGGCGATCCTTGATTTGTTCTAGGTGATAACCCAGGATAGGTTGCATTTCCTTGTCCCTAACATGTTCAAACATCAGTCGCTCAGTATCCTGGATGAGTGCGTCATATTTCGTCAAGTCAATAACATGGATTAATTTAAAAACTCCATTTGTCACCCAAGCGTTCCCTTCCTTAACCGTCACAATTGGGGATTCATAGGCAAAAATATGTAGAGTCTGCATGGGAGTGAAAAGAACTACTAATCTGCAATATAATCAAAGTTTATTTAATATGAAGTTCACAATTTTATCTTAAGGTCTAAATTACAATTAGTATGTACGTATGGCATTACTATGTAGCCTTGATTTCTTTTGTTTTGTTCATTTTCATGTAATTGGATTCGTTTTTTCATTATTCTCTTGATTTTATTTCCAATATGAGATAGCTCTCCATTAAATTTTCGGGGTAGTCACTCCGGATCGGAAGGTTCGTATTTGTCCGCTTTGGCTTGTAAGGTTAAAAATATCAAACAGCCTACTAGGGTACGAGGATCAACACCACCGTAATTATTGTTACATAATTGTTTAAGTGAACCAGCCCCTTGTTTCTTGAGAGCTAAACTCGGATGCATTTTTATTAAGTTCATGTTTTTTTTTTTTGATAATTTCTTGTTTTCAGTCATGTAATTTTTTGAAAAATGTTCTTATATTATTTGCGTGCACATTCTCCTTTTTTTTTTTTTTTTTTTTTTTTTTTTTTTGTGAAGAGAAGGGAGGGAAAAAAAACAACTTTAAAGATCAGAAATATTTAATAAGGTATCATTACATTGAGGACGAATTAATTGCCACTTGTGGGATTAATGTTTTTTAAGTGAGCTTTGTGTATTTTCTTCCCGCTTACCGTCATTACAGTAACTCGGTTATTTTTTGCTATAATTTCTTTCCTATACAAGGGCTTATTTTTGCTCTTTATACCCTTTACCGCTACGTATACCATCACCCCGGCAGTACTTCCTTGGGACCACAATGCAAAACTTGAAAAAATGTTTGTTCTTAACATTGGATCTGGATGTGGATAGTAGACAATCGAAACTGTTTCCAGTTTTCTACACAAGACTGATATGCTTTTCGTATTCTTAATTAATGTATATTTCTACGTATACAAGACATAGTAACAAAACGCACATTATTGTAATCGAAACAAAAGAAAAAAGCCAAAGGAGATTTCCTAGTACTAAATCAATATTTAGAATGATTTTTCTTTTCTTAAGCTGTATTAGAATGTAGTATGTGTAAGTGTAGTGTAAGATCGAAATAATTATTCATAAGTCGAAAGTATATTATTGTAAGAGAAGCAAGTTCAAGTCGAGTCGTCGGGGAAAATCGCAGCAAAAGTGTCACGATGCCATTTTGGAAATGTTTGGAAATCTATACTGCAGCCAACGAAGGAGAAGAATTTGCCACAGATTTTATTTTTCACTAGGATTTTCCCAGCTGGACTGTTAATGTAAAAAGGGTTCTGTACAGGGTAGGGTTTTGGTGCGAGATTTGATCTAATGAAGTTTTTGTTCGCACCGGTGTCCACGAGAAACTCTAAGATCTTCCCGTCTCGTGTTGCGTACTCTATGTATGGTACGCTGGAAACGAGGCATCGGTCATAAAATTTTCCTCGACTTGCGATACCGTCGAATTAGAGGTTCCCGGTTCTTCATTAGATTCCGGAACGTCTGTTACCATATGGTAAAGCCGCTGTTGTTTCCTAGGGTGATTATCTGAACTCGCTTCTCGCTTAATGGGGATATTGGGCCGGTTCATATAATTCGCATTTCGGCTTTGAAACGAACGATCCACCTCCATTTTGATGGCAGGCTTCGGGCCCGGTCTTGGTGGTGAATATTGGCTGTTTTGGGGTCTTGTATTCCAAGACGAATATGACCGCTGGCCGTACCTGTTGTTCACCGATCTGTTTGGATTTCCTGAGGGTAAATGCGACCCCCTTTCGGATCTAAAGTTATAATGCACCGGAGAGGTTATAACGTTCGGTGCCTGTACATGCACGGAACTGTTCCTAAAGTTAAGATTCTGCATCTCGAGGCACACAGAGTAAGCCTCAGGGAGCGTTTTTGGCTGCTGAATTATGAGAAGCCTCGAAAGGTCCTCGCTCAATCCACGCACAAACACGTCCAAAGCTCGGTTACGATAAGTTTCCACCAAGGCATCTATTGTCTCGGCGGAATATGTTTCCGATCGGATTTTATTTATAATAAGGGAGAATTGGTGATTGACAGTGGCATAAAAGTCGTCGACTCTGGAGCCACCTTGCTTCAGCTGACTTAGCTGATGCTCGAGGGTTCTAAGATCCCTTTTATCTGCGTAATGCAGGGACAGGACCCTCTTGATCTCTGTCCACTCGCTGTCGAATACATTATATGATATCAGAGCGGAATCCGCTTTACCCCTAATTTTTTGCCTTATATGCTAGAGGATCGCCCTATAAATGGGCTTGCCCCGAACAATTGAATAATCCCTTAGCACTGTTTCTATGCTGTGCACCCAGGATACATAGTGTACCGGGTTCCCGTCAAAAACCTGAAGCTCCTTTACAGAGTCGGGCAGCTTCGAAATATCCCTCAACTCGGTCTCGTCACTTGGACCTCGTAATTGTTCCGGGGTTTCAGTTATTTGTTGGGCCGCTGGTCCCCCCAACCCTACACTTTCTACATTTTTAATCCTGTTGTCCATGGAATTTAACTGCGCTAACAAGGTTTGAATTGCCTGCCCGGAATCCCTCTGTTCAATGTAAGTGATTCTGCTTTCGAAACCCCTCAACTGTTCTAACACGGAATTAACCGCCCCCGTCAACTGAGTTACCGAATTCCTGATCTCTTCCATATCTGCTAAAAGTGGTACCGAAGGATCACTTTTATTTCTTTAAATAATATGTAATTCCTTTAATTGGAATAGTGATTCCCTTCTCTTCTCAATTTATGAAATTTTTATTCCCTTGCACTTTCGTTTTTATATATATTGATTAAAAAGAAAATTATATATTACGTATGTGATTCTAGGTGAGAACAATTGGGGTGCCTCCCCTTATATGCAAATTTTAATAAGATTTGATTTAAATATAGATTGAATTTCTTATGAATTTACTCTTACAGAATTAATAGCAACCACTTCATTGTCTTGAGTTCCTGTTGTCCTCTGGGGTCGTCTGCTTCCGTAATTCCAGCTCTCGTGAGAACGCTTTTGTCCTATTTTTCCGACAGTTGAGTCCTATTTCCTTTTTCAGGTGAGGATTGATTTTTCGTCACTTGCACTAACGCCTTGATTTTTTAGTATTTGGAAGGAGTTTTTTCCCTTTTTTTTGTTAACACTTCTTGTGATTTTATTTGAAAATTTCTCTCTCACTTGCACTGTTCTTTATGCTGTTCACAAGGGTTCACTTCTCTATATTTACGAAGGCTAGGATTCACTTTCCCACTTGTGATTTTATATGAATAGTTTTTTCTCACTTGCACTGTTCTTTCGGCTTGTTCGCGAGAGTTCGCTACTCTATATTCACGAAGGCGAGGATTCACTTTTTCACTTTCGCGATTTCCTTCTTTCTCCTTTTATTAACTAATTTCTTGCGAAAGGTGGGAGGTCCCTGATCGGGCGCCAGTTAAAGGATTCGTTCTTGTAAAATATAAAAAAATTAATTTTCTAGGGAACCTCCCACCGGTTCCGTAATTAAAACACAACAAGATAACAGATTAGTTAGGGATCGACCTTCGTTTATTGGCAGTCAAAATTCAACTAACTCACAAATTACAATACAGCCTAGTCGATACTTAACTCACAAACATGTTCATTCTATATAATTGCTGATCTGCAGTTCCCATGCAGATCATATACATATTTCTATGTTCGCCCGGATGTGGTGTGGCGGTGGGAATGCATTCGCAAAGGTGCCAATCGGATGCGCGTGTGTCATATCAGGTAACGGGAATGAACCTGCAAGCGAATGTGATTCGCTTGCATTTTTATTACTGCAGGTGGATACCTGATCGTGATAACTTAAGATATAACCAGGAAATATAAATAGCACGTCTGTGTTACAGTTAAAATAAATAATTATCCACGTCAGTTATATGTCATTATCGAGGTGAGTACACTGTAAGCAATATTTTTCAAAAATCTAAGTTACATTAAACATTTTAACTTACATTTAATTGCTTACTTATATGTTGAGTTTTAAATGATAAAACTACATACATATCAGTGCTATTTTGCCTCTTCGAGGATAAAAAACCTGATCTCACTTGTACAACATATTTTTTAATTGCGAATCCTCTACGTGGATCAATATTACATTCGAGGTTATATCTTGTTTTTGTGCATTGAAGTAACATTTTCTGGAACGTAGAATTATTGCGGAAAGCTGATTTGGCAACGCTGATTACAACCACTTGATGCTGTGAAGTATGTTTAGTTATAATGAAGTTAACATTATGAAACTTGGCGCTGACATTTCGATTTTCTTATCAACATCATTATAAGAAATTAAAAATTATTTTACTAATCAGCAGTGATTGACGACGACTGAAGCTAATAATTCCAAATGGCGTTAGAGTAGCTGTCATATAATGAAACATATTTGACTTGTTAATTTAGGATATAAAAAACTTATCAATGACTTTAAGTTTCTTATATAACATAATAAAAACTTTACGACTTTTGATTGTAATTAAGTTACTTCGTTGTTAAGATTCTGCTATATAAAAGTTTCATGGACTTTTTAGTTAGAGGTACCCAAAATGAAAATTTACTAAATGTAACTGCAATATATTACCAACCTGTTTAAAACTCTAACTTACGAACTTTTATGAAACTACTTTCAAACATCCCCCCTTTTTGTAAACAAATTTAAAACTTAAAAAAACGTATTTATAACATTTCGAACGACAAAGTTACAATTAGTCCATCATAAACATGAATTTAACTGATTTAGAACGGATTTTGTTACAGATTACTTAAATATAACAGAAATACAATCGAAGTTTTGTTGCAAATCACAATCTGTGCTATTCGGGCTATATTTAAATGGTACCATTTTGCAATGCAACTCTGAAAACCGAAACCAATTTTCTGAAGTAGTTTTAATTCCTATTCTAGACAAACACATTTTACTTGGGGAAACGTTTAAGTTTAATTATAGCAAAGGATTTGTCTTTTTTTCTTGGTGTTGCAACGCAACAAACCCGTCCACTCGAGTCACATCTCAACATCGGCAGTCACCCCAGATGAAAATAGCCGTCAGCAAAACCGAAGATTGGGAGCACAGCCTCCGAAGGAAATCGAGCGAGCGCGCACTAAAAGGCAGATTTGGGCGCTCAGAAGAATGACAGCAGATCGATAAACAACAGCCCAACGCAATCATCAGCGAAAACGCATGCAAAAAAAAAATGCACCAAGCTATCTGTTTGGCTCCTCCCACTGAGCAACACGCTCAGCCATGAAAGTCAATCGCGCTGACCAGCTGGTAGCAACGAAAAAAAAAATAGCTGTCCGGAAGATCCGCAACCCTCAGGTCAATGAACCCTTACAGTAGAAAAGAGCTGAGTGCGAGGTTTCATTTGGGCAAACATGAAAATCAATTACTACTACTAATTGTCACTTCAACATAATTATATACGATACAGTCATCAACCAAATTGTTGTTGTGTTTCATTTTTTTCCTTGAACGAGAGTATTTTTCTTTACGGTGTGCTAGAGCCGACGGCATTTAAGCAAATTTGAACTCGCGGCGTGAAATCAGTTTCGCGAATTTTGCTATTATCCTGACGATAACATTTGGTCCTTCGAGCCGGATTTAAGGATCTACACATTTGTGAAAAAGACAATTAAATAAACACAAATAAAAAAGACAGAGTGCGCGATTTAATCCAATCTACAGTGCGTGTATTCTCTGGAGCTGGTGCTGGTGCTGTGCTGTCCTGTGCTGGGTACAATTGGTTCGTCGAGGGAGCAACGCTAAATAACAGGTGTGTGGCATTTTTATTAATCTTTACTTCAAGTAAATCATTGATCCTAACGAGATTAGTATGTTGTGTGGCCTGCGATCTTTCAATTAAATCAAATAATCCTCCGTCATGAGTAAGGGTAAAATATCGAATTTGATAGACTCAGTTGAAACTATCACGGAAGAGTTAGTCGCTGATTATAAGGCGTACTTAGGTCTGGCAGGGTCAATTATATCTATTCATATGAATGAGGCGCGGTTACATAATTTGGAGCAATCGTATGCGGAAGCTAGAGGTCTGCACCAGAAAATTGTTGCAGCTCCGAGTGAGGAGGCAAAGGTTACTTACATGGAAGCATTAACGTTCCACAAACTCAAGGAATTATACTACAAATATTCTTCAGAATTAAAGACCCATCTCCATACAACAGAGAATCAGACACAGAGTCAAGGATCTCTGAACAATTCACAGGCAGGGTCAAAGGCCTTGTCTGTTGAATTGAAGCTACCACCTATTAAAATCCCTACATTCTCTGGTTCATATCAAATGTGGCCAGAATTTAAAAGCTTATTCGAAAGTTTAGTTTACAAAAATGTATCAATATCCGACGTTCAGAAACTTCACTACTTAAAGGCGAATTTAACCGGCGAAGCTGAACGTCTCCTGCGAAATACGGCAATCACTGAAGGTTGTTTTGAGTCTGCGTGGGCAACCTTAGTCAAAAGGTACCAAAACTTAAGGATATTAAAGGACAATCAATTCAGATTACTATTTAATCAACAAAGGCTTTCTCAGGAATCACCTGATGATATCAAACAGCTGTTAGATACCACGAACGAGGCTAAACAGTCTCTCTCAAATCTTGGTGTCCCTGTCGATTCGTGGGAGGACGTTCTCATATTTCAAACCGTTCAGAAATTGCCGCTCACCCCTGTTGCTCTTTGGGAGTCACACATTTCCTCTTATGTTGACTATTCAGCATATTCCTTGCTAGAGGACTTTTTACTGACAAGGTCAAGAACTCTAGAAGTCATTGGTCAATCGACATCACAATTCGCATTATCTAAGGGCAAAAAACCGGTTTCTACCAATGTGCGTTCGTATAATTCAACAGTTTCAAAATGTGCAATGTGTCAGGGTTCCCACTCAATAAGAAACTGCTTCAAATTTAAGGCACTAAATACAAAGAAGAAACAGGACATTGTCAGGAGAAATAAACTGTGTTTCAACTGCTTATCGAATTCACAGAACACGCAAAATTGCACAAGCATTTTTACTTGTTCGCTGTGCAAACAGAAATATCATTCGTTATTGCATGTAACAGAACCCGCTAACGTAATGAATGTTCATGAGCCCCCCGCTCAACCAATCGCCGTTTCCACACCATTCGAGGAACCGACTTCCTCCACCACTTCCACTTCAGTTCACAACACTTATATAGCCGAAAACAGTAAGTTACAAACTGTTCTTCTGGCTACCGCGTCTATTAAGGTTTTTCTAACCGTTGGCCGACCAATAATGTTGAGGGCACTGCTGGATCCTGGATCGGAGGCCTCCTTTATATCTGAAGGTGCTGCACAAGCCTTGAATCTAAAAAAAGAAAGGAGCTATACCACCATCTTAGGCGTTGGAGGAACTAATGCAAGTGTATCCAAACACAAGGTTTCGCTAACAATATGTTCTAGTGTCAACGAGAATTTTAGACTGGAGCTCACAGCTCTGGTATTACCAAAACTTACGGCAACGCTTCCAACGCAAAATGTCCCCTTTGGTAACTGGAGCCACATCCAATCACTTGAACTAGCTGATCCATCGTTCACCAAGCCAGGCAAAATAGACGTCATACTTGGAAGCGATATCTACCCATCAATTCTTCTATTTAGAAGGCATAGTAAAAGGAGCACCAGGCACCAGGGTACTATCTGGCGGTGTTTCCCAGAGCAACCAATCGATTACGTCTCTACACCTGGCTACCGAAAGTAAGGACATAGATCAAATGCTGCTAAAATTTTGGGAGATTGAGGAAGTTTGAAGGAAAAAAATGCTTTCGCCTGAAGATGAACGATGCGAAATGCACTTTTGTCGAACTCATCAACGACAAGCAGATGGTAAGTACATGGTGCAACTTCCATTCAAGGAAGGGATACGGCCCTCATTGGGACTGTCGTACAATTCAGCCAGAATCCGATTTCTTCAACTGGAGAAAAAATTCCATTCTAACAAGATGTTCCATCAGGAATACAAAGGGGTGTTGGCAGAATATAAGGAGTTAGGTCATATGTCGGAAGTAGAACAACCATTACGAGAGGCGCACTACTTCATTCCCCATCATGCAGTGGTCAAAGAATCTAATTCTACTACCAAGTTGCGAATAGTATTCGATGCATCCTGTAAAACTTCGGATGGTACGTCACTCAACGACCATCTACTTGTTGGTCCAAGATTGCAGGACGACATATTCGATCATGTCACTCGATTTAGAAAGCACAGGGTCGCATTTATGCTGATATAAACAAAATGTATAGACAGATTTGGGTAGATCCAAAGGACTCAATATATCAGCTCATCTTGTGGAGAGACCAGGAGGACGACGCTATCAAGGCATATCGACTGAATACTGTCACCTTTGGCACTGCTGCGGCACCGTATTTAGCGGTTCGCACACTGCAGCAACTATCGGCAGATGAACGAGATGACTATCCCCTAGCAGCGAAAATTGCTAGGACAAACTTCTACGTTGACGACGTTATTCACGGGGCAGACTCAGTCGATGAAGCCCTGGAAATGCAACGTCAGCTTATCACCATGCTGAGTCGTGGAGGCTTTCCGTTGAGGAAATGGGAGAGCAATAGCGAGAGGTTATTAAAAGCTGTCACTGAAGAGGACAGAGAGGTACAGGTACCGCTGTCATTCGACGAAGATTCGGCAGTAAAAACGTTGGGCATTCAGTGGTATCCAGGACGGGACACCTTCTCTTTTAAAGTAACTCTGCCGGAACAAGTTCGAACCACCAAAAGAACAATTCTTTCAGACATCGCTCGGTTTTACGACCCGATGTGATGGATATCTCCTTGCGTCATCCTCGGCAAAATACTGATGCAAAAAATTTGGAAGGAGCATCTAACGTGGGATAATGAACTTTCACCCTCAATCGTCACGACGTGGCATAACTTGAAGACGGATCTAAAGGAACTTAGAGACATCGAGATACCACGCTGGAGACGTTTCACCAACGAATCTCTAATTGAAATCCACGGGTTTTGCGATGCGTCCGAAAAGGCATATGCTGCAGTCGTGTACATTCGAGCGATACACAGAGGAACAGTGCACACTAATTTGCTGCTGTCAAAGACAAGGGTCGCACTTCTTAAGACCCAGTCACTGGCACGATTAGAACTGTGCGGAGCGGTGTTGCTGGCACACTTGTTGGTACACACCATAAGAACCATGGAACTACAAAGGGCACGAATATATGCATGGTCTGATTCGCAAATAACTCTTGCTTGGATCAAAACAGCGCCGTACATGCGAACCACATTCGTCGCCAATAGAGTCGCCGAAATTCAGGAACTAATCGAACCCAAATGCTGGAACTACGTGCCCTCTAAGGATAATCCAGCGGACATCGCGTCGAGAGGATTGCCACCAAAGGAGCTAGTCAAAACTCTTCAGTGGTGGCATGGCCCTGAGTTTTTGAGAACATTTGACGAACAATCCCATCCAACATGGGAAATTTCCAACACAGACTTGGAAATGAAACGGTCAGAAGTTTCTAAAGTACGAAATGAGTTTATTGCATCTGGGTACCCCATAACAAATATTTTTCAGCTCTGCATCCATGTCAATTCCTTTCAGACCAATGTACTTTTAACACGATTTTCATCAATACAACGATTAACACGAATCACAGCGTATTGGCTTCGGTTCGTCAACAACACCCGAAAGAAATCAGCACGTCTGGCTGGACCACTGTCAGTTGAAGAAATCGTTTTAGCTCGAATGCGTTTACTAGCCATCGTACAGCATGAATTTTTCGCAGAAGAGTTTACCCACATTTCAAGGAATGGCACGGTACAGAAGGGCAGCAAACTAGCAAGACTGTCACCCATCATCGATGGAAGCGGAATATTGCGAGTGGGTGGCCGCCTAGAAAATGCTAATCTACCATACGCACAGCGTCATCCCATAATACTGCCGGCTCAAAACGTGCTAACAACGCTTATAGTGCATGATGTTCATATGAAATCGCTTCACGGAGGACAACAACTTATGATGGCAACGCTCAGATTAGAGTATTGGGTCATGAAGCTTAAATCCAATGTGAAAAAATGCATTCGTAAGTGTCTTCGATGCTTCAGGCACAATGCTCCACACATGAAACAAACAATGGGCAATTTACCGACTCCAAGAATTACACAAGCTCGCGCATTTCATACAACCGGCGTAGACTATGCCGGGCCTGTACAACTAAAGGCATGGAAGGGTCGTTGTAACAAAATAACCAAAGCATACATTGCAATTTTTGTTTGTTTTTGCACCAAGGCAGTGCACCTAGAACTAGTAAGCGATTACAGTTCAGCGGCATTTCTTGCCGCGTTTAAATGCTTCACGGCTCGAAGAGGTATTTGCGCAAACATATATAGTGACTGCGGAACCAACTTCCAAGCTGCTAAAATATTGGAAACGGAAAGATCCACGCTATCCAAACAATTGACCGAGGACATCACCGAACAACTGCAATCGAATGGGACGACATGGCACTTTAATCCCCCAGCTGCTCCACACTTTGGTGGCCTGTGGGAAGCGGGAGTTAAGTCCATGAAGCACCATCTCAAACGCGTTATCGGCCACTACACGCTAACGTTCGAGGAGTATGCGACTGTGCTAGCGCAGGTGGAAGCCTGTTTGAACTCGCGACCGCTCTGTCCAATGACTGAGGATCCCGAAGATTTGTCGATTTTAACACCTGGGGGTCAATTCTCGTACTGTGAAAGGGTGAATCGAATAAATCGTTTTCACATTCGCTCTCACACATTCTAAAGAGCGATTCTCGTTCTATAAGTGAAAATATCGTGGTGAGTTTAGTATCGTATACTGTGTTGTATGATATCAAGTTCTCAATTTTCAAACTCTCACTAAAAACATTCACTTGCAAATGAGAACGTGAAAAAAAATTATTCATATGAAAATTTTTTAAGTTTGGTTTCACATTTTCGTAGAACGAGAATTGAAATTGCTGTGAAAGGGTGAAAACATTTTCGTTTCACTTTTTCACAGAACGAGAATTGACCCCCTGGACACTTCCTCATTGGCATGTCATTAAACACAACACCAGAGAAGGATCTATCACAAATCAAGGAGAATCGCCTGGACAGATGGCAACTACTACAAAAAATCCAACAAGACTTTTGGAGAAAATGGAAGTCAGAATATCTTGTGCGGCTTCAACAGCGCAAGATCAAATAAAGGCAGGAGACCTTGTGATTCTACCGGATGAACAAGCACCTCCTACGCTGTGGCGACTAGGTAGAATCGAAGAAACACATCCTGGACCCGATGGCAAGGTGCGAGTCGTCACAATTAAGACGGCAACCACAACATTGAAGCGTCCCATTGTAAAAATTTGCATTCTACCAATGACCACGTAAAGCAAATCCAAGCGGGCGCACACACACACAAATAACACTAACATAGATAATGATAAACAAAATCTTTTAATGAATAAAAACACTAATAATACCTCAATTATAATGAATTTAATAAACTATACAATTACATTCCGATAAATCAATATTGCCACACGCCATTCACCACCACTAACCTTTTCTTTTTCATGTACTCACCTGCACCTCCACGAGGAGCATATCGCTAGAGAAGATCGTCACGCAACACACATCTATAAATGAAAAGCCTAAGGAAAAGCAGATCACCAATGTCCCTTCCGGTGGCCCGGCAGGATGTTGCAACGCAACAAACCCGTCCACTCGAGTCACATCTCAACATCGGCAGTCACCCCAGATGAAAATAGCCGTCAGCAAAACCGAAGATTGGGAGCACAGCCTCCGAAGGAAATCGAGCGAGCGCGCACTAAAAGGCAGATTTGGGCGCTCAGAAGAATGACAGCAGATCGATAAACAACAGCCCAACGCAATCATCAGCGAAAACGCATGCAAAAAAAAAATGCACCAAGCTATCTGTTTGGCTCCTCCCACTGAGCAACACGCTCAGCCATGAAAGTCAATCGCGCTGACCAGCTGGTAGCAACGAAAAAAAAAATAGCTGTCCGGAAGATCCGCAACCCTCAGGTCAATGAACCCTTACAGTAGAAAAGAGCTGAGTGCGAGGTTTCATTTGGGCAAACATGAAAATCAATTACTACTACTAATTGTCACTTCAACATAATTATATACGATACAGTCATCAACCAAATTGTTGTTGTGTTTCATTTTTTTCCTTGAACGAGAGTATTTTTCTTTACGGTGTGCTAGAGCCGACGGCATTTAAGCAAATTTGAACTCGCGGCGTGAAATCAGTTTCGCGAATTTTGCTATTATCCTGACGATAACACTTGGCTTTGCTGAAATAGATGCTAAGATGCTGAGTAAAACGAATCTTTTGTCAGTTGTAAACGACTCTTGATTCAACGTCTGGAAAAAAAGCTTGATAGTTCCACAAATTCGACTAAGCCTTAAGAATCTTAAGCCATTTTTCATCTGTCAGCACAATTTTTGAACACCACTCATGGGCTTTTTAAAGCTTCAGCGGCGTTGACACTGTGACACAGGTGAAACGTTACTGCACGCAATTTGATGCATGCTTGGAAGGCCAAGAGTTGTAGTATTAAATTTTTTATAAGTTATAAGCTCTTATAACATAGTTTTAGATATTAGAGCTCCTTTGGTAGATTTTTTGACGGTAAATTAATTCGAACGAACGGCACACTTGCCATTCTTTGTTTAAAATACAGCAAGCTTTCCTCAGTCCTTTTAAGTTGATTTTTTAATTTTGCTTACTCAATTCAGCTGTGAATAAAGATATTTTCTCTTCAATGATTTCGAGAAAAAAGGAACTCCATCGCAGGGCTGCCATAATTTAGTTTGCTTTAAGCGCCCAAACCCTAAAAAAATTTAGCCCAAAGTACAACAAAGCACCCAATGTGGCAACACTGCTAAATCGTCGTTTATCGCTTTCGCTCTAAGCACAAGCTACAAAAAATTAAAAAAACAAAGTCTTTCTTTCACAGCTGATGGAAAAATGAATAGACAATTGCACTTTTTAACTTTTTACGTGCAGCAGAGTATCTAGTCTTGTACTGAATTCTGTTTATGTGTTGTGTTTCCAGGAAACTTTTCTTAAGTAATATTGATGCGCAGGTATCATCGACGAATATGCAGTATAAGAAAAGCATCCCTCAGTCTAAAAAAGTGTAACCTTGTTCTTCATGTGCTACAGACTGAATAGTTATTCACTTCTTTTGACTAGTTTCACCTGAAACTATGTTTATTCGATGGGAAGTCAATTATTGTTTTAAACTTTTTTTGCATATTACAAACGTACATATGCAAAACTTCTCTTTCTAATGAATTCACATTTTGTGTTTTTTTTTTTTCAAAAACATTTTATGCTAGCAACACATCTGGCCAGTTTAATGATTCATGCAAATTGTATGGGACAGATTGGATAAAAACTGGTACAATAGAAACCGCACACAGCTATTGTTTGTATTTTGCCAGTTCATTGTCGAGGCCATCATATTTTCAAAGAGACACATTTCACTGCCGCATTACAAAAGAAGGGCCATGTGTGCTAGCGCTAAAATTATTTTCACCTTTGACCAAAAATTCCATCTATGCATATAGTAAATGAAAATCTTTTCATTCTGTTAACCATTTTTATTGGAAAAACTAAGAACCTACATTGTTGGAAATATAAATTAGTTAGACTATACTTATTTACTGAATTATAATAAAAAATAAATAAAAATAAATAAATAGTTGGCGCAACAGGTCAGCAGTTGACCCTGGGCCTAGCTTCTCACAACCATTCGTTTTGTGTGAGTTTTAATTTTTGGGACGAATGGAAGGGATCTACAGTTTTATGCCGAGTCCAAACGGCTAATTGAGAAGCTTTTTCATGACAGTAATACTCTCGGATGTTTGTCAGACGTTCGCGAGAGCGTTATAGAATTATAATAAAACTTGCCCGTAATTCAAAAGGTTATAAAATAAATTGATAAAGATTCGATGCACATGTCTCAACCTTGACCACACCAAATACTGTAAAACTGCACTTATGTGTGTATAATAAAGTTTCATAAGTTTCCTGCCGATTTGACAGTGGTTCGTGTTCTTTACAAACTTATTCTGCCAAGTGGACAGTGAACTTGGTCATTTGTTGACCAAAACGAAAATAAAAACGATTTTCAAATAAGTTTGATTAATACGGAAGTTGCCTGTCAAACATATCTGTGAATAAAACGTCATGTTTTCGCATGCTAACACTTCTTTACTTTCTGTATGAGCCATCATAGGCGATTAATTTATACTTTCATTAACTTGCGATATCGCCGAATGAATACGCCCTAAAGTCCTCCTCAAAAGTTCAACAGAACAGTGGGGACGATCAGGAATCTAGTTAAGTATGTCTGACAGATGGTTGAATTGATATTCTTCAGTTTTTATTGGCCTAGATTGTTCCCGTAAACAGTTTTTGAGTTGACGTTTAAGGAAGGGTAGCCGACAAATGTAGTCAAGAATTTCGAGACTGGGCAGAAAGTTGACAGTTCGTATAAGTGGCCGACGTTGGAAAAGTCACATATAGTTTTTGCGTTCAGGCAATATCTAGTCGACTTAAGATAACTATATATTTGAGTGCACTCTATATAGTTATCGATGTAAGTTGTAAATTTAAAGTTGTTGAAGGAAACACACCTATTGAAACATTCACCAAAATCTGTCAGTCAGTACTGTCCTTTATACTGCCGAATGTCGTACTTAAAAACTTTGTTGTTATCAAATTTGGAGTCACCTGTAATCTGAAAGTAGGCTTAATGACAGAAGATCAAGACCCTCGACAATCAAAATAAATAAATAAATAAGGATTTAAAAAGAAAATAATAGGGCGTTGAGTTTGGTACCTACTTATTTATATATGTCTCAAATGTCAGAAGTAGGGTTAAAGAATGTAAATAGATTTGAAGCCTTTATGTGCGGTAACTGGACAAGATCTGAGAGCGTAGTTGGTGCCTTTTTGGTTTTCTATAGATAAATAGAACACTTACCTATAGTAATATAATAGTTATGTATGTATTGTTTCCCAATTTAGGTAGAATATTATTACACGACACTTAAAAAGATGTATGATTGACTGACCAACAATTTTGGGCCTCTGGCATAGACATTAGACATGTGCCTGCCTGCATCAGAGTTTTTCGTTCCATCGCGTGCGGAAAGCCTCATACTTCCGCGCGTTTTTCAAACTTTATCAAGAAGTTGCGTACCTAGTGAAGCGAAAATTCTTAAGATTTAATTTCAGTCTTTTCGAGGAGACTGGAAAAGTGTTACTAGCTAGCCTGGCTCTTTCAAGTTAAATGTCGGCTGCATATCTATTCTATACATATAATAAAACTGTAGCTGTTTTCATGTGTTCGCGGTTGGCGTGAAAACTACTGCACAGATTTCGATGAAATTTTCTTTGAAATGTGTAAATACAATTTTAGTTTAAGGTTTTTGTTTAAGTGGTTGTTTTGATATTACCTACGTGAAGAAGTTGAACTGTATTACTTACGTTGTTGAATTTAAGTTTCTTAAATTGGTGTTTTAGGTGAGTAGATTTTTTTGATTTATTGTTTGATAAAGAGAGTCGACGGCCGAAGAGAGTTACAGTCGTAGGCAGTGATGCCAACCCGAATTTTCAAAAGTCTGTAGATGAAAGATTAAAATTCTGTAGAATTCTGTTTTTATGCTTGACGAAATTCTGTAAAAATCCAGACTTTTTTTTAGCATACTAAAAGTGTATTAATTTTGTACAAGTACATATTTTTTTATTAACCGCTGGTATCGCTGGAATCGGTAATACTCGTCGTAGTGCTGCCGTGTTTTTTAAATCATACATATTCATGTTAAACATGTTTCTCTATTCTTTAGAGAGTTGTACCTCATAACACGGGGTTAACAGTGCATTTTTTGTAAACAACAGCCCTGTTAAGGTTTTCGTTTAAAGCTTGTTTTTTAGTTTACTCTTCATTAAATTTACTGCCGAAAACAGGTGCTCAACATTTGCACTGCTATGAGGCAATCACGTCAAACAAACCTAATGAAAATATGTGTCCACAGTGATGCCAATTGCAACATAATTATGCTTTTTAGGCATATTTCCGATGCTTGAGGAATAATTGAGAAAAAGGACAACAATTTTGTAATATGCTTTAACAAACAATCCACGCAAATAAATTTTGAATTTGGTTAATCTGGTACTTGAATCAAAGTCACATCACTTATTTTCATTTACAACTGTGTGTCATGCTTATTTTCCAATTATCTACTTGACTTGCTCAACGTCAAACAAATTTATAAACGAAAAAGTGGGAACATTTCATCGATTACAGTAAAGAGTTTTAATTACCTATCAATCATTTTGTAGGTCCGCTATAAAATATGCAATTTTTATTTACATTTACAATTTTTTCAAAAGGCATCATTTTTGTCGGGTTTTAATCAGAGATAAAAATTTTAATATGTATTAACCTCGAAAGCGCTTTTTATTTTCGTGACACAACTCTGATGTGCTTAGAGGAAAAATACTTGGAGTACAAACTCTGTTAACATATAAACCGGGCGTATGAATGCGTAAACCACATTCTTCACCACAAATAATTGTTTTCAAGCGCTCCCATTTAACATTAACATTTAAATTTAAGTACTGTCTTAGTCATTTTGCAACCATTTTGTTTCTAACCTTCCGCTTAATGAACAATCGTTGTTGAACGGTCCCAAAAACCTACATAAGTGAGGAGTGAATACATTTATATGGGTGGATTAAATTATCTATGGGATATCCCAGTAAGTGCGGTAACACGTTAAAAATAGTCCCGCAGCAGGTGACTGTTTCTTTTTTATCTCTTTTGAGCTTTCGATTTATTTCCCTTAGGAATTTTTGACAACACAAAACGAAAGTTGTATTTTCGACGATCGATGACAACAAAAAATAAATTGATTTTTCTATGTATAAGCGTAATCAATTAAGGTCAGCAGGTCATCAATTCCAGATTTAAGTTAATCACCGAGCTCGCACACATGAGACAAAAATGCATTCATGCAAAATGAATTCAACTACTTCGCCGTTGTTTGCGAATTCGAGTTCAATACTAGTCAGCTTCTTATCACTTGGCAATTCAAGAAGATTTTGATATTGACATTCGCTCTACATACCTACACAAGTAAGCCAATCACACAGAAAGGATGTCTGCTGGGGAATCACGGCGAATTATCTAAACAGTACAGAAATAGCTTTTGTAACACTGCATGTAGGAAACGCCTACCAAATTATTCCGACTTCTTCTGTAATGGTCTTTTTCTCGACCAGATTATTTTCATTCGAACTGTCTGAAATAATCTTGAATTCTGTTATACACTTCGTAGCACAAAAATTCATTGCATACTTTTCGCCGATCGACACAATGCCAAGTTGGGTTCGTGCATCAGCTATGGCAAGCGTAACCGCAAACCAAGGAGAATTAGAGAGAAAAAGCCATTATGTATTCATTTTTTAGTCATTGGCGTTGTTGGTATACCAACAACTACTCTACGTGGTGGTTGTTTTTGGGATATGTCGTATGTGAATCTCCCAAGCAAAACCGAAAGAGAGAAAGGGCATGTGAACGTTTTTTTTTTGAAGTGATAACTTCTTTAGGCGCGTTGGGGCACTTTTGATATGGGATAAAACCATTGAACTCGCGACACCAATGTTGTGTAACCAATGTTGCCGACACCAGTGTTCGTGAAGACTCTTGAGGCGCGTTGGGCCATTGTATATAAACATTTGTTGGGAAAAACAAATCTCTTAAGTTGTCAGATCAGCGGCATCGTTGCCAGCCTTTTTTAACGAAAAACTGCTAAAATTGAAAAAGATGCCTTTTTTCAATAAAAGAATGCCTAAAATATCTTTTTTTTCTGTAAAGTGAAATAGAACCTAAATCAAAAATTTAAACACACTCATAGAAAAAATAAACAAAAACTAATTTTATTTATGCCCCTATTATCGTTAGCGAGTCGAACAAAAAAAAAAAGCGAATGTGACTTATTTGTATTATGGTTAGCGAATTGAACAAAATTCGTTCGCCTGAACTGTCAAACCGTTGGCGAATTTAAAGTCGCCTTATTGCGGTTTGCGAATTTATGAAATATCATTCGCCTAAAACTTCAAATTTTGGCGAACAAAACTATTGGGTGAAACCTGAGGCGAATGTAACTTATGAATGAAAATTCAAGAAAAACGTATAAAACCCATTCAATTCCTATTTCTACATACATATGAAACAAAACCCAGCTATAGCCAAAGGGTTGGTACAATTTGGAGCTTCAAAAAAATCCAATAAAGAATATTTTTTATTTAAGGCACACAAATTTTTCATTTTGAATTCCTCTTTTGTTGACATAAATGTTCGAATTGTTGTTTTGGTGCTGTCATTTTCGTTTTTATTATATAGGTAGCCTTTGATTTCTAGGTGAATGAATTAATTCGCCGACAATAATCGTACAAGGCGAATGTTTCGACAACTGACTCGATTTACGCGAATAATTCGACTCGCTAACGATAATAGGCCTATTAAACAACAAACAGTTTTAAAATTTGTTTCCAATTTCATTCATCAATCCAGCTTCCACTTCAAGTAAGTTGAATGAAATTGGAAACAAATTTGAAAGCTGTTTGTTGCATAAAAAAAAATTGTTTTTGTTTATTTTTTCTATATTTTTGTTTAATTTTTGATTTACTGTTCCACTTTAAAAAAAAAAAGAAATTTAGGAATTCCTTCTGAAAAAGGCATCTTTTTTTCAAGTTGGCAACGATGACGCCATCTCAGACAACTTAAGAGATTTGTTTTGCCCAACTGCCAACTAATGTTTATATACAATGGCAAAACGCGCCTTAAGAGAATTTACCTACAAGTGTGTGTGTGATACCAGTGTTCGCGTTGCCATTTGCCAACCACTTTTGACGACTCAGTATGTATGTTAATGTGGGGAAGTGTGTTTGCCTTTGCCATGCTAGGGTAATTTCAGACAGAATTTTTTTTCTAAAATTTGCGGGGCAATCGGGTGTGCGTTTCATAAGTTTCACTGGTATTCATTTTAAAGAATACCAATTAATTGCATGCTTTGCAAATTTACGTTTTAAGCAATAGATTGCAATTTTTGTGTTTAAAATAGTCCATCCATCCATCCATCCACTCTATTATTATTTCTGTTTCTGTAGTAGTATATTTACCTCTTGCTGTTCACACACTCAACCAACCTTACACATACAATTTCAACTACGCAGTTGTGTACAAACTATGATTTAGGGAAAAATAATCTTTCATTCATAATGCCCGTAGCGCCGTAGCCGTAGCACAAAAGCCGCCACGAAAGAGAGTCAACGGCCGAAGAGAGCATAAACTAAGTATGAAATACATAGACTGACAGCTTTACTACGTCTCACCGATTCCCACCGCATTTTTTTTCAATATAAGCCCCTCCCTCCCGCTCGCAATTTTACTGTCTGTGAATACGTGTGAATTCAGCGTGTTCCTACATCGTTGTATCTCTACCTTTTTGAGGGAATTTAATATTTTCGAAAAAATTTTTGTTGACCATGAATATAAACGCACTAAATGCACATAAAAAGAAGATTTGCCTATAGCAACAATTTCTAGTACCAAAAAATAATCATTAAAGTGTTAGCAAACTGCGATTTTTATACTGAAGATTAATTAAGTGTGATTTTTGTCCGAACAATACAAATTTTACTTTTATTTAATTAAAATTTAGTGAAAAAGGAAAATGAACACACTTCGTGGGAAAAATAAAGAGAGACGTCTAAGAACACTGACTGATAGTTTGTGTGTTTGGTGATTTCTGTCTGCTGATGGATGCGTTCTGAGAGTTCAAATTCGTTGTTTTATTTCACAACGAATGCATGTTCATATTCTACAAATTGCATAATAACGAATGTAATCAATATAAATATCTAATAATAAAGGAAAAAATTCAGTCGCTCAAATAAAATGTTTTTGTTCCTATAATTATTATTGAGTCTGTTTTCGTTTGTTGTTTTTGGCGAAAAATTACTTTTAAATTTAATAGTTAGTTTATGGAAGAGAGTTACAGTCATAGGAATCTAAGAAGGAATTTTCAAAATTTTGTGGGGAAGCGCTGTTATGTTATTTCAAAACAGTTTTGTTGACAGTTGTCCTAATATTGAAAATTTTAGACCTGATTGATAAAAATATTTTTATGTGTTACTCGAAATACTAATTCTACGCAGATAAAGTCGCGGGTATTAGCTAGTATGCTTTATTTTTCATGTAGGTATACAATAGCGCATTAAACGAAAATGAAAATTGTAGGTAGTACCTATGGTTTTTGTAGTAGTAGTTTATAGTAATGAACTAGAAAACACTTCATTTAAAAGTATTTCCTGCACAACAAAATATTGCCTGACGATTCAAAAAATACACGTAGAGTTGTTCAAGTTTTCACTTCTGTCGGCACTCCCGGAGTGCACTGTTTTTTTTTTTGTACGGCTTCTGTCTTGGTACATGTGTGGCGACCAAAAAATCGTCTCATATCACCGTTCGGTCATTTTTCCTTGTCTGCTCTGGTAGCTTTAGTTTTTTTATATGAAGAATCACGTGATTGGTCATGTACTCTTACCTCTACGGTAAAATTATTGTTCTCGAAGTTCTCCATGTAAATTTGCGCGTCGCATTTTTTGCATGGGAATCGAGTTTTGCTACGGCGGTATCAGAACGTGACAGGGGAGTTGGATTTTGGAGTTGGGAGAAGCAGCAACGAGGATCGGTGCGCGCATAATCGCTGGTAGTCAGACAAACGAATGTGGTAACCGTGGGTGGTGTTATACAATCATTCAGTTCGTACACTAAAATAATAGAATAAAGAAATATTATCGTGCGTGCGTGTTACAAGTGTGTTAAGTACATGGTGCGATTAAGGGCGTAGCCGGAACAAATACCTTTTTTTCTCGCCGCACCCCAGAAAAATAAATCATCCCCCACGTGCAGTGTTAATAAAAAATTGTCTAAGACCGAACCCCAAAGCTCGCCCTGCTCGCGGTTCCAAACCCTCCCAAACGAAGAACTCATAGATTCCGTCAAGTGCTACCAGTGAGTTGCCCCAGACCCTACCCCGAGTCACGCTTGTGGTCCTAAGTGCGTTTTTTAAATACTGTCGCGTGTAACTCCCTCGACTCTACCCGTGATTTTGGCTCATGAAGGGCCCCAGTGATCCGCTCCCGCCCGAATCTGCCCAAGCCACGCTCGTGCTCAGAAGGCGACCGAATCCCATGTCTAGTACATCCCTGGTGTCATCGCGATCATCTATTGACCGACCCATAAATCTGGTGTCCATGCGGCCCCAAAAATAACTACCGCTATCGTGACCCTTGTGTTCCCCAACGTGAACCCCTCGGACATTTATTGTACAAGATACATTTTTTTTTGGTGAATCGGTCCCTTATCGACCCAGTGCTTAAGTCCGCGAACTGTACCTTAGTGCATTTAAGGCCAGACCCACCCTAAGGGCCGAATTCTCCAGGAAATCCTGGCGCCAGTCAGGCGATATACCGTCGACATCACGTGAGCGGCCTAACGCCCCGCCACCCAATCTATACCACCCCTGCGGATGTGCAGTCTCCTCAGACGTCCCCTCCAGCTCAACTTTACTTATTTTTAGTTTATATTTTTATATATATATATACATATTTCTTGTTGTAAAGTACTTATAAATTATGATTTATAACCTTTGTATGGAATTTAAATATCCTTCTTTAAATTATTTTGACACTGCGGGTGAAGATCAGCAACGCGAGATAAAATACGTTTATGGTAACCGTACCAATCCATAGTAAGATTTCACTTGCAAATTTTCATCACACGTAAAGCGTTTCTTTTCTCGGCGCTAACTATAAAAAAAGGGGTTAAATTGATCGTTCAAAACAAAATATAACCCAAAGATCGTAATCACTAACCTTCTCCTTCGCGAAATCTAGCTAGGTAATTTGCCACGGATAGCTCAGGACGATGATGTGCACACCATCCCCCCTGCAGATGACAACTACTCTTCGCTACACCCTAAGGGTAAATTTATGGTAAGTCCCCCCATTGGTGGGAAATTTTTATATCGTGATTATTACTTATCTTTTGGTCATATTGTTTACGAACGAACGAGAATCTCGTCCCAACATCTCGCGCTTAGAATTAAATTGCTGGGTATCGTATTACGCACCAGTGGCGTGCGGAAGCTGATTCGATCTTGCCTCGCGGATGACTCATTTTTTTTATTTTTTTTTTTCATAACTTTAAAATTATTTTTACTAGTTCACCCATGGTTGCAGAATAAGAATTTTGCTAATTAGAGGAAGACGCGAAATTGCCGCGCAGATAATACATATAATTCTAACGTTACTTAATTAATTTGGATAATTTTCTAGTAGTGAACTCTTGAAGTACCAGTATTGTAAGCCTATAGATTTAGTTATACATGCATTAAAGATAGCATCCCTCGGGATGAGTTTTTTTGAATTAAAATCGTGTCACGTGTTCTCTTTTCTTCGGTAATGGGATTAGTTCTGCGGAAATTCTAGATGGGTACTGACCAGTCACTGTATCCAGATGAGTAAGCTTTTGCCAGTACCGAAATGAATCGAAGAGGTTAAGTAGTTTAGGGATGTGCGGCCTGCGTTATGATGAACGGATGAGGTGAGTCAGGGCTACCTAGGGATTTGGCCCTTCGTTTTTTTCATAAGGGGTGACTAAGCAGCATTAGGAGGTATTTAGTCACCGAGGTGGTCGATTTGGGGCCTGATGCTCCCCAATCGCCATAGGGGTGGGTTACCCTCCGAGAGAGGTCCAATATCTCGCTCTCTCGCTCTAAACTTGGAACTGGAATTGTAGGAAATTAGGGTACATATCGGGATCTTTCCCGCACAATGAAGGATATCCGACCCCCCCAAAAATTTAGTATCCACGGTAATCGCGCCTCAACTTTAATAACAGAAATTCTCAACTAACAGCCGGAGACAGGCATGAAAACAGGTAACACAGTTCGACAGGTAAGCGGCAAGAACCCCCCCATTCCGACGAGCTGAGGACGGAGCCCGACTAGCATGCCTGAGCTGCATTGCCCGTCGAACACCCTTCTACCTGGTAGCCCAGACTGACCCAGAGCAGGTCCTGTAGTGCTGGGGTCATAGGGGTTGCTGAGGGTAGGAGGTTTAGCGTATTAGCCGCGTGAGTCATCTAGGTCTTCTTTTGTTACTCGCGGCCCATATATCTTAATATTTCGACGCTGAATTGATTCCTCGATGGGATCGACGAAGTAACTCTGTGTGTACGCGGCCTTTTGTTCGGTTTTGCGATCACCCTCGACGCATAGATATATGGTAATACCCCAATTTACTACATGGCTGGATGGCATCCAACTTGAAGCAGATGTTTGGTAATGAGCAATCGTTACCGACGGAAGCCAACGCGATGTCGGATGGTACATGTGGTAAATTTATAACGTTACAAGCATCAAGTGGAAATAACTAAAAAATACTGGAATTACCCTCGAAGAAAATTATTTAAAAGCACACGTAAACTTACCATTACAAAAAAAAAAAAACAAACATTCGCAACTGAATAAGACTCTGACATTGCTATCTTTTCAGGAATACTGGGACAAGTTATCGCTAAACATTGACAAGGACAGAGTTTTTGATTACATCAGATCGGGTGTGCCGATTACTTACCGAGTTGATTTTCCGCTGCAAAATGTTGTGCCCCGAGTTACCGACATCACTGTCAACAATACCAGAATATGTTCTGGTCCCGAAGGTTCGAATTTCTGGCGCCCCCTTTAATAACGATATATGTTCTACTGTCAAATCTCTTTCTAGATTCCCCACCACGAGACACTTTTACCCTGAAGTACACCCTCAGAAATTACGCAGAACAACCGCCGTCTCAGTTCCCTAAGCAAACTAATATAATTCCAAATACTAGAAGAACTAGAAGTGTTCCCAACAACAGCGCATGTAAAGTGTTCCCCTCTAATTCAACTCATTTTATTCACAAATTTATTTATCTTTTTAAAACAGATGGTGATGCATTTGATGCTAGGGAATTTCTTATATTCTTATTTAATACCCCCGCTGCGACAAGGCCTACCATTGCAACAGGACCTTCATCATCAAGTTACATTGATTCAATTTGTGGCCAGGAAAACAATAACTTTGGCATTAAGAAACTGGCTGTCAATGGGAAAGTTATCAATAGATCACGGTTCCCATGGATCGTTGCTATTTACACAAGAAACGTCTGTGCACTGTCACTGTCGTTCCAGTGTGGAGGGAGCCTTATATCAACTAGGACTGTAGTCAGTGCCGCTCACTGCTTCCAACAAGGACTGGAAGGTATAAAAATTGAGAATTTACTATTGTCCATGGGTCGACATAGTCTGACCGAATGGGAAAATGCCGTCAATTTGGGAGTGCAGCAACTCATCAGACATCCAGACTATCGACCGGAAGTTGATAACTTCGATGCCGATGTGGCTATTGTGCAGCTCAAGGACAGTGTAACGTGAGTATATCGATCAGAGATGTAGTGAGATTATAAATCTAGTCAAGAAATTCGTGACTGAGTACTAAGTTGACAGTTCGCATATGTGGGTGACGTAGAAAAAGTGACGTTCCAAAACAAATCTAGTTTTTGCGATCAGGTTACATTTCAGATGTAGCCAGATCAATCTAGTTGACTTAAGATAACTAGGTTCTTGAATGTGCCCATTGCCGCTGTGAATGACATTCACAAGCTTATATTTAGTAGAAGGAGCAAGAAAAATTAAGGCCTATTCATTTGAGAGCGAAGGAACGAAGTGATAAACGCTAACAAACCACTTTTAATGTATTTACTGTCAAAGGATTACATATTTTACTATTCTAGCAGTAGACTACTTGTGGCTATTTGACACGAACAAAAACACGGATAATTGCCACAGTTTATTAACCACAATTCTAACACAGGTTCTACAAACCCGTTCCGTTCGAATTTAAGAACTATTTACATGAGAGCGAATTGCGAACAGCGAATAAGCAAATATTCGTAGTTTCTGACAATTCATTTACATAAAAAATTGTTTGGTCGCTGTTTCAATTTTAATGGTTAAGTTCGAACGAATTTTTAATTAGTGGGTTTGTGGATCGCTACTGTATTATGTGGATTGTGAATATTGTGTGGCAATTCGCACAAGAATTTCTTATTCGTGGGGAAATTGCTTTAATTGTAAATTTCGCTATTTAAATCAGTTTATAAATAAAACCGAAATGTCATTTATATGTCAATGTCAGTTTTACAATATTTATGTAAATATTCAGTGGATTCGCGGGTACATCCCAAGAAATGTCATAATAGTTGACAGATGGTTGTCAAATCGTTCAAATATCAATTTGTAACTGACTGTTTAATTAATGCTTGTTTAGCAATAGAATTATTGTAGCAAGGAAAAGAAGAAACTTTTTAACTTCTTTCATCGAAGTAACCATGCATATGCTGTCAAAAACGAATTTTTGATTTGCTTTGTTGAAATTTGAATTTTGACATTTTGGAAATTTGTGGTTTAACGCATTTTTCTATTTTTTTGGTTATTATGCTGCGATGAGAGATTTCTCTCAGCAAGTGAAATGTAACATTTGGACAATATGTTAAAATCTGATCTGTAGCTCAGCTTCAGAGTAAAGCAGCAAACTGATTGATCGCTTGAAAAAATTAGGAAAGTGTTGCCTCCTTTAAGAACTTACTGATTTTCTTCTTCTTTAATTGGGTAATGCCAACACTTATACACTTACCCCCGTATTAATAAACGCTGCGTAAAAGTTATCAACTCGTTATTCAGCAGTTACGTCAAATTTTTGTATGCTATCTGATGTCTACTAGCTAACTTACCTGTGCACATTTGTTTATTAATACGGGGGTTAGTGAATGAAGTCGAGAAAAGTACATTTTAATCAAAAATACCCCCAAAAAGGAGGTGTGGCAATAAAAGACGGTTTTGGAGTTCTCGGAGTCTTTATAAACATTTAGAAAAATGAATAAATATTCAAATCGATTCATTTACCTAGTATTATTGTCGTTGCTTTGGGAGAAGCAAAAGTGAAAGGAAAAGCCTAGGCCTCAAACGCAATCAAGTTTTGTTAGTCTTAAACTAACGAATTCGAAATTAAAGAATAAGAATGGCTTTTCGTATGGTAGTCTCTTCTATCGAATCAAATAGAATAAATATAAAAAAATCCCACAAATTCGTTTGGTGTTCCTTTTTACCCACAAGTAGCGAATTTTCCCTTGATCCCTAGCACTGGTTTAAAGGCCCACAAATTTATGCGCAGCGTTGCTGCTTATCTCTTCTCTCTTATCAATTTGAGACCTTACTTTTTTTTAAATATGAAAACATGTGTAATTCTCAATACATCACTATTTTTTTTACACGAAACCAAAGGAACATGATATGCAGAGAGCTCGCTATGAAAACGTACTTGTGTTAGGCGATGATGTTTTCCCAGCTTTACGATTATAACTTACCCCAACTTTAGCTTCTCAAAGATCCCCGATGATTGGACGATTTTTTCTCTAATCGTACAGATGTTGTTTTTATTGCCTGCCTAGACGTATACAAAGTGTCGGTGGTGGCGGTCTGACGGAGACTGAGCTTAAGGCGGTTTAAAACTATAGTTTCAATCCTTCAAGAGAGAACAGACATTTTTTTGACGTTACTTTTACAATGCAGCGAAAATACTTCTGATGACATATCTGACCGCTTTTAATTTATTGAACAGTAATTAGCGGATCGAACATAAATTGGTTGCTTGTGTTTTTGTTTCCGATTTCAAAAACCGCTGTTTGTATTCAAATTTGGTTATTGATTGATAGCATTGTTTTGATTGTAATTTCGCGGACGAAAATAAATTAAGATTAGTATTCAAGTTGAGAAGTAATTATGCGAACAGTGTCAAAGGTGATCGCGGTCTTAGTTGTTCTAACTGTATTAGTTGACGATGGATCGTCGAATCCTGAGAATCCCTGTCCGAATATATTCGAATATGCAACCGACGGACAGGGCAGCTTTGGAAAAATAACATTAGCAGATATTTCCTATGGAACGACAACAGTGAAGGTCGAAATTTCATAGACTGGAGTATTAAATCAGGTATGACCAAAGGATGTCCGAGTTTACGTGTGAATTTCTGTTGACTTTTTTAGTTAAGTGTGGAGCTTATTCAGGGTATTAACTTGTCATGGGAAAAAGCGAAGCTTCTTTTAGTAGTTACATGTTAAAGGCGTGTTTCATCCAACTAAATATTGGACCATTTCCCTTAATATGTCCTTTCAAGTTCGAAGCTAAAGCAAATAACCAGATAATGGAAGTATTTACGTTGCTTTTCGATGCCATCCTACATTGCAAATGGTTTATAGAAAGATCCTTTGTAGAAATTCAGTGGAATAGAAAAAAGAAAAATAATATTTGATCGGTAGTAAAATTTTGTAAAGCCATGTATTGGCGTGAACTAACTGTGAATAAAGATGAGCTGATAGCCTTATCTGGGTTTTTCTGTATTGCTCACATTAAGTGTTTTGCTAATTGCTATCGACGCGTTCGCTTTATTTTAATAATTTTCACAGAAGCTTTGTGGATGCCGAGCAAATGAATAAAGGCGCGTCGGTGATTGCAGCCATTTTGTTCGTTTGTCGTTCAACTAGCTTATCAGACTCAACTTGGACTGACTGCGGCAACTTGGACTGACTTGTGTAGTTTGGGTGGAATGTTGTAAAATGTAAAATAATAGTATTAAAAAGATGGTATGGGCCTGGTTTATTTCTTCCTTCCTACAGAGCCCTAGGTGGCGCGCTCTAGGTGACAGTCTCTGTATTTTTTTTCGAGATTGATGTATGCTCATTGGTTCGTTGTTTAAAAATCGTTTGCTTGAGTAGGCCGCTGATAGAAATGCATTTCAGAGTTGAATCATACAGAAGTACAAGTTTTTCTTATACCTAAGTAGGTTATACGTCATGTCTGGTGAGACAAAGTTCTCAAGAGGACAACAGCAAGGAAGCCCCATATAAAATGTTTCCGCTGGTTTTACAGCCGCAATGCGTACCTTGAACGCAGCGCCAAAGGTATTGTAAAGCTCTCGCAACTTAAAACTTTTATTAAAAAGACAGCTAAGATTAAGGCTTCAGGAAGGATAGGATGTCACATGTCACCAATACAATGGACTCTATGACAGCTAAGTTCGGATACGATGCATTGTAATATCAAGCCAGCCCAAACTGGTTACCCGTTCGCAGACGTATTCCAACGAAGGAAGGCTGAGAATTATCCGCAAATTAAATATGTGCTCGGTGAAGATAAAATGTTTTTTTTTCGTATTAGGAGATGAATCGTTCAAAAAAGTCTCTGCAAATCCCAGACCCTTCATTGGTTAAGAAGAAATATTTTCTGCCAAGAAATATCTACCTATCTTATTATTGAATGGAACTTTCCGTATTTTTTTCGGACACCAATCTTGGGTTGTCTACTTTTAACCCTCTCTGTATGAGGGCAAAGGGTTTCCTTGAACTATTCCATGAAGACCACTATCTTGTGGCTATTGCAAAACAGTTTCATTCTTCGCCTTCAACTTGTATGGCCAAGGCTGGACTAAAAATGTTCTTATTCTAGCATCGCTGTCACAGGTCATCTGCAATTAAATCAAGATTAAGGGAAAAGCGCTCCGCAAATGTTCTGGCTCTCTCAGGGACCCAGTACACTTTAACCCTTACACATAACTGCCCTAGCTGTACATTTATGTATTTTTGTTGTTCCTTTTACGATAATGAATAACGACAGACTGTATAACTTGCTATCTTTTTAGGAGTACTCAGGAAAGTTGTCCCTGATGATTGACAAGGATCGAGTTTTCGATTACATCCGATCGGCAATGCCGGTTACTTACCGAGTTGATTTTCCACTTAAAAATGTTGTGCCTCGATTGACCGGCATCAGTGTCAACAATGTCAGAAAGTGTTCTGGTCCTGAAGGTTCGAATTTGTTGCCCACATAAAAAATGATGTATGCTCTCATAGTTCGATACTCTTTTCCTAGATCCTCCGCCAATAACCGCTATTAAATTGGAACATACCCTAGTGACTAGTCAATCATCAGGCCAACCACAGTCACCTCGTAAATTTCCAAATTTCAGCGGACCCTCAAACTGGCCGTTTATCAATCGTAGTGCAGATCTCAGTAAACATTCTCTCAAGTCGATTCAGTTCATTTACTAATTTATTTACCTTTTCAACACAGAGAGCCATCCAGTGGTGTTACCAAGACAGACATTTAATAACCCAACCACGGACGGTTCTGTCGTCATGAAATCAAATCCATTCATAAACAATGCGTTTCTTATGCGAAGCCTATTTCCTACAAATCCGCCACCCACTGCGTCACCGAAAATAACAACTAGAACAAGTCCTGTCAGTCGGGCAAATCCATTCTTGAAAAATATATTTCTTACGAAGCCAATCACTGCGCCAGTCTTTCCGGTATCGGTATCAAGTTACATTGATTCAGTTTGCGGCCAAGAGAACTTGAGCGTTACAAAAATGGCGGTCTTTGGTGAAACTATTCACAAATCGCAGTTTCCGTGGATTGTTGCGGTTTATAAGAGAAATGTTAGTACGTTGTCTTTCCATTGCGGGGGGAGCCTTATCTCAGCGCGGACTGTGGTTAGTGCTGCTCACTGTTTCCAAGAAGGAATGGAGGGTATTAAAATAGAAAATTTGCTATTGTTTATGGGCCGACATAGTCTGACCGAATGGGAGAATGCCGTTAATTTGGGAGTACAGAAGCTTATCGTAAGTTTTTCGATTACCCAAATAGCATAATAGAAACTTTGAAGAGAAAGAGCGGTTGCTTCGCCCTTGCTCTAAATAGTTAACTCAACTTTGATCGGTTGCATTAAAGTTTCGATAAAGGACCATTGCTAAGTTTTCCTGTAGACTTCGTCAATCATGCGAAAAGTATAAGTCAATAAGTCTTATTTAAGCTAACAGGGGTTTTTCACTGAATCACTTGTGATTTAAATCTAATGTGAATCACTAGAGGGAATTTTTTTAGACTTTAGCAGCCTTATTTATTAGAATTTGCTAAACACGCCTACACCTGAATAGTTATGCAGTGTATAAGAATTTATACAGCCCTTATACACCCTTCCAAAAATTCTTATTTATAAAACATTTTTCCATGCATACTAGTTATACAGGGCTTGTGTCAAAAAAAGTACTGAAAAAGAGAAATCTATTACATTTATTTGTCCGAAATGATAAAAAAACCTAAGAAGCTTGTGAGAAATACAAATTCAAATACAAATAGGAATAACAAAATGGAAAAGCAAAAAGAAAAATATGGGAGATTTGGGACTCCATGAAATGGTGGTCATATTCAAATTTTAAGAAAAATTTAAAACAGCTTAAAATATCTCATATCTGCATATATTTCTTGTCGAGAATATTTGTAGAATCCTTAAAATTGAAAAAAAACTCGAAACAATCTATTCAATTTATTTTTGATTTTGTTTGAAATAAAATGTGACAAATTTTTTTGAGTCAAAATGACATTTCGATACTATTCCACCTCTATACAAGCTCTAAACAACGTCCAAGTGCGTTTAGCTTATAAAGGGTGATTTTTTAAGAGGTTTAGAACTTTTTTAAAAAAAAAAACACAAAAAATTCCAAAAAAATTAATGAAATATTTATTTGAATCGATAGTTTGAACCTTGCAATTTAATGTTAAAAGATAATTTCATGCAAATGTTGACCGCGGCTGCGTCTCAGGTAGCCCATCCGCTGAGTCCAATTTTGGCATACTCTTTCACACATATCGGCCGGTATCTCACGAATGAATGAATGGATGTTGGCTTCCAGTGCGTCAATCGAAGCGGGCTTGTCCCTATACACATTAGCCTTGGCATACCCCCACAAAAAATAATCTAATGGTGTCAAATCGCACGATCTAGGCGGCCAATTGACCGGCCCGAAACGTGAAATTAACTGTTCACCAAACTCGCCTCGCGATTGCGCCATTGTTTCGCGTGCTGTGTGGCATGTGGCACCGTCTTGTTGAAACCACATATCATGCAAGTCAAGAACTTCCATTTCGGGCAAAAAAAAGTTTGTTATCATCGCTCGCTCGGTAGCGTTCACCATTGACAGTAACGCTGCGATTCGCATCATCTTTGAAGAAATATGGCCCAATAATGCCGCCGGCCCATAAACCGCACCAAACAGTGGCTTTTTCGGGATGCATTGGTAGCTGTTGCAATGCTTCTGGCTGATCTTCACTCCAAATGCGGCAATTTTGCTTATTTACGTACCCATTCAACCAAAAATGAGCCTCATCGCTGAACACAATTTTTCGATAAAAAAGCGGATCCTCGGCCAGCTTTCCAAGAGCCCATTCACCAAAAATTCGGCGTTGTGGTAGGTCGGCTGGCTTTAGTTCTTGCACCAGCTGTATCTTAAAAGGCTTTACGCCCAAATCCTTCCGCAAAATTTTCCACGTAGTGCTGTAACAAAGGCCTAACTGCTGGGAACGGCGCCGAATCGACATTTCGCGGTCTTCTGTCACACTAGCTGATACGGCCGCAATATTTTCTTCACTACGCACAGTACGTAAACGTGTTGGTGGTTTAATGTCCAACAAAGTAAATTTGGTGCGAAATTTGGTCACAATCTTCCGAATAGACTGCTCAGAAGGTCGAGAATGCCGATCATAAAATGGAAGCAGCGCGCGATGAACATTTCGAACCGAGCACGAATTTTGATAGTAAAATTCAATAATTTGCAAGCGTTGTTCATTTGTAAGACGATCCATGGTTAAATTGCAAACCAAACTGAAGCTGTTTGACAGTGACACAAGGTACTAAACACACGTCAGCTGTCAAAACCAGTGTTGCCAAAACCAAACCAGCTAAAAAATCACCCTTTACAAGCTCTGTACATCGTTGAAAAAATTTTATAAATAAGGTTTTTGCGTTTAGAGGCATTATAGAGCGTGCATAACTTTATACACTCTTTATAATACGTTTATAAATAAGGCTGTAGATGTTTACATTTGGGTGAATGATATATACTTTCGATCATAGGTCACAATGGAATAGGATACATATTATCAATTGTCGAAAAACCGAACACACTGCCGATAAAGATTCTAGTTGTAAAATATTAGTCCCGGTTTTTTTATGGACTTTTTAAGAAAATTGGAATCATCGATAAGGCTACTGAGTACTTATGCTTGAAATTAGATCTTTCGAATGCCGTCGGATAAACGGCAATAGATGAACTAGTAACGCAATCAATTTTGGGTCAATACGAAGAGTGACAGATTCCAAGCTATGTCGTTTTTCATTGGGGCGTTCCATTCCAATAACTTCAAGAAAAGTTTTTTGTTATGAAACTATTTACAGTAACATTTGGCTATTCAAATTTAATATTTTAAACTTTTCTGAGTACCGTGTATTTGTGACGAAATTGAGAATGAAACACTAATGTCGAGGTGAAATTGACAATTCAGATCGTTCCAGCCAAACAGCCAAACTCGCATTATACGAGAAAGAATACCGTGACCCAGTCGTGAACTTTAGGTTTGTTTGACGTGGGCCCTAGTGCGTACTGGGTTAACTCGTATGCGTTCGATATAGCACTGAACTCGCCCTGGTACTGAAAACCTGTGTTTGGCATAACTTAGGGCACCCTAGTTGCGCCCTGAACTGACCTCAGCTTATTTTTTCGGGGCAAGAATTCAGTGCTGAGTTTTGCTGGGCTCTAATCGCGTAAGCACAAAACGATTGAACGACATCGTTTCGACGATGCTTCTACTTCGTGTAACAACTAAAAAACGATAATCGTCGAAACGATTGAACGATCATCGTTTTTTATTGCTGCACGTTACTTATTCAACTGTCAAATACTATCGTCGAAACGATTCGATTGAACGATGACTATTTTGCAATCGTTCATCGTTTTTGGTGCATTTTTCACTTTTAATTAGGTCTGAGAGAAGTATAAAGGAAGACACACACTTATATACTCTTTGGAGGCGATTTGCACTCTTATCCGACTTGTAAAAAAATTAATTGCACTTTTTTGGAATATCAAATGAATTTCATCTACATTTGTTTTTCAAATTTATGTATTTTTAATGCAATCATAAAATTGCATTCGTTGATTTCTTTTCACAATTCGCCCTTACCAATCAAAATTCTACTACCTAGCTATCTATTTTTGCATAAAATACGCAATTCCATGACAACGAAGAAAAATAAACAATTTCAAGAAAAAAAAAAAACAATTTCCATACATTTTTAATCTTTTTCGGTGTCAGAGTTTGTTTACAGTCATGTTCAAACTGTTCAAAACGAGAACGATAAACGATTCGATTGAACGATGCGACGATGATGTTATATGAAGCAAACTAAAAACGATCTCGTTTAGTTCAATCGTTTCGACGACAATCGTTTCATAAATTACGCGATTAGAGCCCTGTTATTTCGCTTGCTGTCATTCATTTTAAACTCATCCAGCCTTATTTATAAACGTATTATAAAGATTATATAAAGTTATGCACTCTCTAAAATGTCTCTAAACGCATAAACCTTATTTATAAAAAAATTTCAACGTTGTATAGAGCTTGTATAAACTAAACGGACTTGGACGTTGTTAAGAGCCTGTATAGAGGTAGAATAGTCGAAATGTCATTTTGACTTAAAAAAATTGTCACTCAAATCAATCAAAAATAAATTGGATAGATTGTATCGACGCTTTTTATACCCTCCAGAGGAAGGTATATTCACTTTGCCAATACATTTGTAACTCAAAGAAGGAGTCACCGGAGACCTCATAAAGTATATATATTCTGAATCAGGATCACATTCTGAATCGATTTAGCCATGTCCGTCTGTCTGTCTGTCTGTCTGTCTGTCTGTCTGTCTGTCTGTCTGTCTGTCTGTTGAAAGCACGATAGCGCCCAAAGTAATTGACATAGGTGAATGAAATTTCGTGAAAGGACTTCTTTTTATCAGCGTCAGGTTGGTATTGAAAACGGGCTATGTCGGTCAAATAGTTCTGGTACCTCCCATACAAAACCAATATTGGACCCATGCCTCTCTGTCTGTTGAAAGCACGATAGCGCCCAAAGTAATTGACGTAGGTGAATGAAATTTGGTGAGAGAACTTATTTTTATCAGCGTCAGGTTGGTATTGAAAATGAGCTATGTCGGTCAAGTAGTTCTGGTACCTCCCATGCAAAACCAATATTGGGCCCACATGTCTCTCTGTCTGTTGAAAGCACGATAGCGTCCAAAGGAATCAACCTAGGTGAATGAAGTTTTGTGAAAGGACTTCTTTTATCGTAGTTAGGTTGGTATTCAAAATGGCCTATGTCGGTCAAGTAGTTCTGGTATTTTGCATGACTTGTATGCAGTGGAGGGTATCAAAGCATCGGCCAGGCCGATGATAACACTTTTACTTGTTTATTTCTATTTCTATTTGAATTTGCATTTCTCACAAGCTGCTTAGGTTTTTTTTATCTTTTCGGACAAATTAATGTAATAGATTTCTGGTTTTCAGTACTTTTTTTGACACAAGCCCTGTATAACTAGTATGCATGGAAAAAGGTTTTACAAATAAGAATTTTTGGAAGGGTGTATAAGGGCTGTATAAATACTTATACACTGCATAACAATACAGGGGGTCAATTCTCGTTCTACGAAAATGTGAAACCAAACTTAAAAATTTTTCATATGAATAATTTTTTTTCACGTTCTCATTTGCAAGTGAATGTTTTTAGTGAGAGTTTGAAAATTGAGAACCTGATATCATACAACACAGTATACGATACTAAACTCACCACGATATTTTCACTTATAGAACGAGAATCGCTTTTTAGTACTGAGTGAATCGAAAAAATGAAAGGAATGTGTGAGAGCGAATGTGAAAACGATTTATTCGATTCACTCTTTCACAGAACGAGAATTGACCCCCAGGTGTATAGGCGACTAGGCGTGTTTAGCAAATTCTAATAAATAAGGCTGATCATCTATATTGCGAACACTTTTTTATAACTAAATATTTGCATTATGGCAAACCAAAATTCAGAATTGAGTTCACTCATTTTTAACAATAAACGGAAAAAATTGTTGCCAAAAGATGAATATTTGTCAATGTCAAAAACTGACAGATTTCAGGGCAACATTTTGCGTTTGATATAGAAGCCGAATTTTCAGGGTTCTGCAGGGTTTTTGACAGGCGTTAAAATTAGCTGACATTTCTCAGTGCGCACTAGGGCTAGCCACATCAAAAAAAACTTTTATTTAATTTTCCAAATAGTTTGTTCGGAAACTAATAATAATTTATATCTATTATTTATTTCGTTTAGCTTCTCGCCAGCTATCCGGCCAGTATGCTTATGGCAAGGATCTACAGATGTTCGTTTCATTGAAGGCAGAAATGGCATTGTTGTTGGCTGGGGTGAGGATGAAGCACACACAGGCGTGGTCTCAATTCCAAAGTTGATTAGGGCAAAAATTGTCACCGAGTTGACTTGTATACGATCGAATGTTGGATTGTACTATCTAACGTCAAATCGCACACTGTGCGCTGGCAATAGGGACGGAAGCGGCCCTTGTACAGGCGACTCAGGCAGCGGTCTGATGGTGCGAAGAAGAAACAAATGGATGCTAAGGGGAACAGTATCAGCTACCCTATTAAGTCGTGCACAGCAATGTGATTTAGAAGAGTATGCGGTGTACGCTGACATTGCGAAATATATAGACTGGATTAAGTCAAATATGTTGCTTTAACAAAGTGTTATTTAATTACATACCCCCTTATTAATAAACGCTGCGTAAAAGTTATCAACTCAAATTTTTGTATGCTATCTGATGTTTACTAACTAACTGACTTGTGCACATTTGTTTATTAATACGGGGGATAGTTTTTAAGGATTTGTTTAAAAAAGATTGAAAATAAAAAATGTGTCATTATAAAATGACAGCTGGATACAATAATTAACGTGTTTTTAACTACTCAGTGCCGGAAATGGATTTCCTGTTCTATGTACTTGACGAAAGATGTGTGCCCTCTAACTTTTGTGCAATGGCTTAAAATAATCTCACCGCCACGTTGAAAATTATATATATTTATAATTGTTAAAGTTGTCAGCAAACATGATATGGAAAATAAAGTGTATATTTAAATATAAATACGAAGTACTTATAGGTATATTATTTAGTAAACAAAGATACTGAGGCGATAACATCAGCGGCTATGTAAATGGATTAGTTTAACAATTTGAACACGCCGCGCCGTTGCTGTCACTTTTATAGAAGTTTATATTTATTATTGGTATTCTATATATTATTTACTTGTTGGTATTTGTTTATAATTTATACTCTATTCGGGAGTTTAAACGTGGTGATAAGTGGTATTATACGCCTTATTTATTAGAATTCGCAAAACGCGCCTAAACAACTGTATAGTTATGCATTGTTTAAGTATTTATACAGCCTTTATACACCCTTCCAAAAATTCTTATTTGTAAAACCTTTTTCCATGCATACTAGTTATACAAGGCTTGCGTCAAAAAGGTACTAGAAAGGGGGAAATCTATTACATTTATCTGTCGTAAAATAAAAATAAAAAAATAAGCAGCTTGTAAAAAATGCAAATTCAAATACAAATAGGAATTCAAAAATGGAAAAGTAAACAGAAAAAAGTTGGGAGATTTCGGACTCCATGATACGGTAGTCTTATGCAAATAAAAACAAATTTTTAAAACAGATATCTCATATCTGTACACATTTCTTATCGAGGATACTTGTAGAATTGAAAATAAAAATGTCGATACAACGTATCCAATTTATTTTTGATTTCATTTAACTTTATACACTCTTTATAATACGTTTATAAATAAAGCTGACAGTATACACCTACACCTCTTTAATAACTGTAAACAGAATTAGACGATTAGAGACTCGTATTAAACAAATTCGAACATAGATCTGGGAAAATTGCTAATATTTCTTAAGCTGTACACACGGGCTAACTCTCTTCCAACTTGAAGAAAACAAGTTTAATATTTGACAGGTATTTTTCCAGAACATTGATTATTAAAGGAATGAGAAAATGATTATTGAAATCCAAAAACAAGCACTGGATAACAATTAACGTAACTTATTTTATTAGCGTTGTAATGCTCAAACTAAAATGTAATTTTCTATAATATCTGAGATCATGTCTGTCCAAATCTTCCTTGAAATGACGCAGTTCGTCAGGTTCATTTACCTAGTCTCCGTCTTTGAAGTGAAGTGCTGGAGGATTTCTCTCTTAACATGTCCCAGCGGAGGGTGAACTTCCTTCGCTTATGATATGCAAAGAGAAGAGCTAAGTCTTTGATATATACAAGTTTTTACGGAAGTTGAGTTGGAGTCTTGTGTAGTCAGTAGATATACGTCCTTGATGTGAACTTTCGGACCAGCATTCGGATTCTTTCAATCTTACTGCAATGCAAGCTATCTGCAATGTTTCAGATCCACTGGCAACAAATTAAGAATCATGTTTTGCGCTTCGGTCGGACTTGGTAGTAGGGGTCCTATTCGGAACTATTTTTCAATTGCTCTATGTTCTTGTTTAAATGTTAAGTTCGTTATATATTGTTTGTTTTTGCCAAACACAAACACCATACCTTAAAGTTACTAATTCACCACACATAACATTACTAGTACTGCTTTGCTCTCGCTCTCAAATATGTTTACCGTATATTCTCTAAAATTCGAAGTTTATGTAAAAAATTGTTTAGAATTACCTACTGTATGATCTAACCCACAGTGGTCAAGATCGATTTCTCGGCCTTTGGATTTCGACCACAGAAGAGCTAAGTATCAATAAACCATTGACGCTTTGTATTGGAATTATAATTTTGTTGTTTTGCTTGGTCTCTTGGGTAATTACGTTTGCTTCGCTCAAGTGCTGGTCCTTCAGAATACCTTTCGTCAGAAAATCAACACCGCTTTGTATATTAGCAGACAGGTCCAGTGATCCCAATTCCAGCTGTTCCTTGGACTCTGACTAATGTAGTGACATTATAGGCTTGACTTAAGGTCACCATACCTGATCTATAGGAGCGGATGGGACGTACCATTGATGCGTACATCCAACAAACCATTTTTGGTAAATGCGTAAAAAGCTATGCTTGCCTTGAGTACTCGGTGTTCGATATTATATTTCCAGTTGAGTTAGGCGTCAAGAATGACTCCTTAGTATTGTAAACCTAACATGACCAATGCAATTGAACCCTAAATTAGCCACAGCAGTGACATCTACTGGACGCTAGAACCTAGAAGTTCTACACGATAACTATTGGTATTGGAGAAGCGGCGCGGCAGTTGGATACAAGCCGGAGTTGAGCGAGGTTGTTCTTGTTCCAATTTGGAAATAGGTCGCAATAAATAATATTTAATTGTTAACGTCGAGTGTTTTATTTAACAGTTCAGAAGTGGTATTGTACCAGCCTACATAAAATAATACGTATTTGCAAAAATAGACAGCGTCGGGAAATTTTTTTTAAGTGACCGTAATCCTGCAGTTTCACGGTGGGTGCATCATGGAATTGGTAATGTTTCCTCCATTAATTTTGTGTGGTAGAAATGCGATTTGGTAGAAAGATATTCGTTGGATTATTATTTGGGGGTGATAATAAGTGAAACTGGAAAGTGGAAAGAATTGCGAAACATGTCGAAACCTGTGTTTTGTACATTGTATCTATATGTTGTTAGTAATACATACATCGTGTTGCGACGTGAATCTAGAAAAAAAAAAAAAACAGTGCACTCCGGGAGTGCCGACAGAAGTGAAAACTTGAACAACTCTACGTGTATTTTTTGAATCGTCAGGCAATATTTTGTTGTGCAGGAAATACTTTTAAATGAAGTGTTTTCTAGTTCATTACTATAAACTACTACTACAAAAACCATAGGTACCTACTACCTACAATTTTCATTTTCGTTTATTGCGCTATTGTATACCTACATGAAAAAGAAAGCATAGTAGCTAATACCCGCGACTTTATCTGCGTAGAATTAGTATTTCGAGTAACTCATAAAAATATTTATATCAATCGGGTCTAAAATTTTCAATATTAGGACAACTGTCAACAAAACTGTTTTGAAATAACATAACAGCGCTTCTTATTATCCGATTTCCCCATAAAATTTTGAAAATTCCTTCTTAGATTCCTATGACTGTAACTCTCTTCCATAAACTAACTATTAAATTTAAAAGTAATTTTTCGCCAAAAACAACAAACGAAAACAGACTCAATAATAATTATAGGAACAAAAACATTTTATTTGAGCGACTGAATTTTTTCCTTTATTATTATTTATATTGATTACATTCGTTATTATGCAATTTGTAGAATATGAACATGTATTCGTTGTGAAATAAAACAACGAATTTAAACTCTCAGAACGCATCCATCAGCAGACAGAAATCACCAAACACACAAACTATCAGTCAGTGTTCTTAGACGTCTCTCTTTATTTTTCCCACGAATTGTGTTCATTTTCCTTTTTCACTAAACTTATATTAAATAAAAGTAAAATTTGTATTGTTCGGACAAAAATCACACTTAATTAATCTTCAGTATAAAAATCGCAGTTTGCTAACACTTTAATGATTATTTTTGGGTACTAGAAATTGTTGCTATAGGCAAATCTTCTTTTTATGTGCATTTAGTGCGTTTATATTCATGGTCAACAAAAAGTTTTTCGAAAATATTAAATTCCCTCAAAAAGGTAGAGATACAACGATGTAGGAACACGCTGAATTCACACGTATTCACAGACAGTAAAATTGCGAGCGGGAGGGAGGGGCTTATATTGAAAAAAAATGCGGTGGGAATCGGTGAGACGTAGTAAAGCTGTCAGTCTATGTATTTCATACTTAGTTTACGCTCTCTTCGGCCGTTGACTCTCTTTCGTGGCGGCTTTTGTGCTACGGCTACGGCGCTACGGGCATTATGAATGAAAGATTATTTTTCCCTAAATCATAGTTTGTACACAACTGCGTAGTTGAAATTGTATGTGTAAGGTTGGTTGAGTGTGTGAACAGCAAGAGGTAAATATACTACTACAGAAACAGAAATAATAATAGAGTGGATGGATGGACTATTTTAAACACAAAAATTGCAATCTATTGCTTAAAACGTAAATTTGCAAAGCATGCAATTAATTGGTATTCTTTAAAATGAATACCAGTGAAACTTATGAAACGCACACCCGATTGCCCCGCAAATTTTAGAAAAAAAATTCTGTCTGAAATTACCCTAGCATGGCAAAGGCAAACACACTTCCCCACATTAACATACATACTGAGTCGTCAAAAGTGGTTGGCAAATGGCAACGCGAACACTGGTATCACACACACACTTGTAGGTAAATTCTCTTAAGGCGCGTTTTGCCATTGTATATAAACATTAGTTGGCAGTTGGGCAAAACAAATCTCTTAAGTTGTCTGAGATGGCGTCATCGTTGCCAACTTGAAAAAAAGATGCCTTTTTCAGAAGGAATTCCTAAATTTCTTTTTTTTTTAAAGTGGAACAGTAAATCAAAAATTAAACAAAAATATAGAAAAAATAAACAAAAACAATTTTTTTTTATGCAACAAACAGCTTTCAAATTTGTGGAAGCTTGATGATGAATGAAATTGGAAACAAATTTTAAAACTGTTTGTTGCTTATATAAAATTAGTTTTTGTTTATTTTTTCTATGAGTGTGTTTAAATTTTTGATTTAGGTTCTATTTCACTTTACAGAAAAAAAAGATATTTTAGGCATTCTTTTATTGAAAAAAGGCATCTTTTTCAATTTTAGCAGTTTTTCGTTAAAAAAGGCTGGCAACGATGCCGCTGATCTGACAACTTAAGAGAATTGTTTTTCCCAACAAATGTTTATATACAATGGCCCAACGCGCCTCAAGAGTCTTCAGGAACACTGGTGTCGGCAACATTGGTTACACAACATTGGTGTCGCGAGTTCAATGGTTTTATCCCATATCAAAAGTGCCCCAACGCGCCTAAAGAAGTTATCACTTCAAAAAAACGATAGAGCAAAATATATATTAAAGTCGTAAAAGCCTTACAACCGAAGAGGAGAGAAAAGTAAAACAAACGAATAACAACAAGCGAATAATAAGAAAAAAAAGAAACGAAAAGATTGAAAAACTTGTAGAAACAAAGAAAAGAGAGAAAAAAAAACGAATGAGAAAAAAAAAGAAACTGATTTGAGTATTTGGGGAAGAGTGTATTGGGTATTGTGTTTGGTTGGAAAGTTGAGAAAGGGATAGATATATTAAAAATAAAAAGGAGACGATATTATCCATTCGATCACATATTATCTATTTTTTTCTTTAATTTCATTTTGTTTACTACGGATGTAGATGACTTCTTTAAAGGTGAAACCTAACACACGCAAAAGAAAGTTTGTTAACGAAAATTTGATTGAGATTGCAAGCGGAGACAAAGATATAAATCCTGTGTTAACGGAACAAAAAGTTAGGCGTATGACGACTAAGACATTAAAACAGCATTTAAAAGTTAGAAATCTTAAAGCACAGGGAAATTTGCAAGAACTTAGGGAGAGATTATTGTCGAATATTAGAAGGCCGAATTCGCGAACAAATTCGGTTTCAGGCAGCGAACCCATAGTATCAACAGAATATCTACCGATTAACCAAAAAATTTACAACTCGAATTATGTAGAAGTTTTGGAATCTCAAATAAGTCTCTTGAGAAACAAAATATCAGAACTGGAGCAGAAATGTGAAGAGCTGTCCCAGACTAAAAACCAAGATCAACCAAGGACGACCGAAAAAATGCATACATTTAGCAATCCCCGTGATGTTATGGATATATTACCCAGTTTGCATCTCAATTTATTGAAAGAGTGTGCGGGTGGGACGATAAACTGATTTTATTTACAATGGCAACCAAATTGAAAGGTGCTGCTCGTATTTGGTTTGACGGCCAAAGAGAGATATTTAGCTCATTTGCCTTATTTTCCAAAGAATTGTTAGAAAGTTTTCCTTGCCTAGTTAATGAAGCCGATATTCACGCACAACTTTCTCAACGGTTCCGACAAAACAACGAAGATTTAGAAACCTATTTCTTTTCAATGTGTGCTTTGGGCTCTAAAGCCAAGCTATCCGACCCAGCTGTATGTAAATATATCATATCGGGACTACGAAATGTTTCGATTTCAAATCTTTTATCAGGAACTTCGTTTAGTACAACGAATGAACAGCAAAGAAATTTTGGGCGAAATACTTACACTTTTACAAAACCACCTGAGAATAGAATCTGTTTCAATTGTTCTGAGCGTGGTCACATCTCCATTCATTGTCCTAAACCACCTCGTCGATCGAGGTGCAACTCTTGCAATAGGAGTGGGCACACAGAAGCACAATGTGCATTCACCATTATGCCAAAGGATAATAAAGTTTCCAATGTGGTAGAACGTCGTGTGAATCTGGTAAACACGACAGATGAATACCACAAAGTAATAAGTGTTAATGGAAGCAAACGTATAGCATTTATTGATTTTGGCAGCGACTGTAGCATTATTCAAAGAACGAGTTTTGTCGCCTTAAATATTCAACCGATTTCTAGCCCACAACAGCTTTTGGGTTTTGGAGGCGGATGTTTTCAGTCATTAGAAAAAATATTTGTGGAAGTAATTATCGATGACATATCTGCTCACATTTATTTGCAAATTGTCGACGACTCATTAATTAAAACTGAAATACTAATCGGCAGGGATTTCTTAGACCTGGAGCACATAAAAGTTGTTAAGGAGCATAAAACACTTAAGTTCGAAAGAGCTTGTTCTGTTCAATCCAATGCTATCGATAGAAACTCCAACCTAATTTTATTGACCGATATCCACTACAACGAGGAAATGCCAAAGGAGTCCGTTGTCAGTCTTTTAAAATGTCTTAACGAATTTCGAAATTGCTTTGCCAAGAATATGTCGGAAATAGGACTTAGTAAAATATCTGAATTCTCCATAAAACTAACATCCAATGAAGTTATACATAAGAGACCCTATCATTTAGCTTTTACTGAACGCGACAGAGTGCAAACAATTATTGGCGAGTTATTAAAAAATGACGTAATAAAGGAAAGTGTCTCTGAGTACTCCTCGCCATTACTGCTCGTAAAGAAAAAAAATAACGAGGACAGATTGTGCATAGATTATAGACAGTTGAATTTAATAACCCTAAATCAATCTTTTCCCATGCCCAATATTGAAGAACAACTTACAAAACTTTCCGGGTTTAAGTATTTCATATGTTTGGACTTAATATCTGGATATTACCAAATACCCATTGAGGTGACGTTCAGAAAATACACCGCATTTAGTACAGATAATGGGCAGTATGAATTCAAACGAATGAGCTTTGGTTTGAAGAATGCTCCAGCTGTGTTTCAAAGCACAATGAACAGTATTTTACGAAAAGTTGGTGAAGAAACCTTACTGGTATACTTAGACGACTTAGTAATACCATGTTGTACATTTGAGCAAGGGGAAGCGAAATTACGGCGCCTTCTTTGTGTTATGCGGAATCAGGTCTGACATTTAAATTGCAAAAATGTAAGTTCTTTTATACGGAAGTTGAGATACTGGGACACATTATAACAAAGGACGGAATTAAGCCGGGTTCCAAAACAGTGGCTTTATCAGAATGTAGTACGCCAAAAAACATTCATGATGTAAGACAATTTTTGGGCCTCAGTGGATATTTCCGTAGGTTTATTCAAAATTATTCGATACTAGCTGAACCCTTAACATCGCTCTTGCGGAAAGAAGCGCAGTTTCAGTGGTCAACGGAGCAAGAGCAGTCATTTCAAAAATTAAAGACTTTACTATGTGGAGAACCCGTTCTTACTATTTACGATAAGTCAGCAACGCATGAAGTACACACCGATGCTTCGGTGGTAGGACTATTGGGAATTCTTATGCAGGAAGTAGGTCAAACGTTAAAACCGGTACAGTATTTCAGCCGTCACACTTCTGCGACTGAATCTTGTTATTCTAGCCATGAGCTCGAAGTATTAGCAGTCACTGAAAGCTTAGAACGCTTTAGAATGTATATTCTGGGCAAACATTTCACGATAATTACAGACTGCCAGGCAATGGAAAGCCTTAAGGCGAAAACGGCACTAAATCGACGAATTTCAAGATGGTGGTTGAGATTGTCCGAGTTTGATTATACTATTATTCACAGACCTGGCAAACACATGCAGCACGTGGATGCATTAAGCCGACAACCAGTGGGAGGGCCAATTGAGCCGGAGTTACATAAGAATAATATTTTCAAAGTCGAAATAAACAACTTAGATTGGCTAGCACCCTTACAAATTCAGGATCCTAAGCTGGTTGAAATAATTAAAAAAATTCAGAGCAAAACAAAAGATAATATTACAAAACAGCTCTGTATAGACTATGTAATTAAGGACAATAAATTATTCAGGAATGTCGATGGAAAGAAATTGTGGGTCGTTCCAACTGGGGTACGTTGGCAGATCTTAAAGATGTATCACAACGATCGTGGACATTTCGGGTCCGAAAGGACTCTTCAGTTAGTATCATCAACATTCTGGTTTCAGAGAATGCGGCAATATATAAAAAAAATATATACGCTCATGTGTAGATTGTTGCTACCACAAGCGGCCAGGTGGAAAACAAGAGCGAGAATACCATTTTTCAGAAACCCATCCTATTCCATTCCATACGGTTCATATCGATCATTTAGGTCCACTTACAAAAAGTTCATTAGGAAATCAGTATTTGATCGTGTTAACTGACGCATTCACCAAATATGTTGTTGCAAAAGCCGTTCGTGATACAAAATCTTCGCATGTTATCAAGTTTTTAAATGAAATAACACTTATATTTGGTGTACCGACAAGGCTAATAACAGATAGGGGCACAGCTTTTACGGCTCATGCATTCAGTAGGAATTGTGAAGAAAACAGCATCAAACATATCAAAACAGCAGTGCGAAGTCCTAGGGCAAATGGAGAGGTAGAACATACGAATAGAACCTTACTTAGTGCTATCACTACTATGACTATTAAAGAAACAGGGAGGGACTGGGACAAGACGTTACGTAACATACAATGGACAATTAACAGTTCGCCAAACAACACAACGGGCAAGAGCCCAAACGAGCTTTTATTTGATTTCAGACCCAAGGACATTTTGCACAACAAACTGGTTCTGGCACTGACGGATAACAATCAAACCATGGACCCTCCAGTGTCGGTCAATAGGGTTATTGCCTCCAGGAAAATTGAATAACACAAGGTAAAATGGAAGCAACGACAGTCGTTTTAAGAAGCCCACGAAATACCTCAAAGACGATTTGGTTGTTGTTGAGTCAGAGCCACCTTCAACTGGCGAGTCACGAAAGTTGGAACCAAAGTACCGAGGTCCGTATATAATTTCCGCTGTTCTGCCGAACGACAGATACGTCTTTGAAGACATACCTTCGCATGTTATCAAGTTTTTAAATGAAATAACACTTATATTTGGTGTACCGACAAGGCTAATAACAGATAGGGGCACAGCTTTTACGGCTCATGCATTCAGTAGGAATTGTGAAGAAAACAGCATCAAACATATCAAAACAGCAGTGCGAAGTCCTAGGGCAAATGGAGAGGTAGAACATACGAATAGAACCTTACTTAGTGCTATCACTACTATGACTATTAAAGAAACAGGGAGGGACTGGGACAAGACGTTACGTAACATACAATGGACAATTAACAGTTCGCCAAACAACACAACGGGCAAGAGCCCAAACGAGCTTTTATTTGATTTCAGACCCAAGGACATTTTGCACAACAAACTGGTTCTGGCACTGACGGATAACAATCAAACCATGGACCCTCCAGTGTCGGTCAATAGGGTTATTGCCTCCAGGAAAATTGAATAACACAAGGTAAAATGGAAGCAACGACAGTCGTTTTAAGAAGCCCACGAAATACCTCAAAGACGATTTGGTTGTTGTTGAGTCAGAGCCACCTTCAACTGGCGAGTCACGAAAGTTGGAACCAAAGTACCGAGGTCCGTATATAATTTCCGCTGTTCTGCCGAACGACAGATACGTCTTTGAAGACATACCTTCGCATGTTATCAAGTTTTTAAATGAAATAACACTTATATTTGGTGTACCGACAAGGCTAATAACAGATAGGGGCACAGCTTTTACGGCTCATGCATTCAGTAGGAATTGTGAAGAAAACAGCATCAAACATATCAAAACAGCAGTGCGAAGTCCTAGGGCAAATGGAGAGGTAGAACATACGAATAGAACCTTACTTAGTGCTATCACTACTATGACTATTAAAGAAACAGGGAGGGACTGGGACAAGACGTTACGTAACATACAATGGACAATTAACAGTTCGCCAAACAACACAACGGGCAAGAGCCCAAACGAGCTTTTATTTGATTTCAGACCCAAGGACATTTTGCACAACAAACTGGTTCTGGCACTGACGGATAACAATCAAACCATGGACCCTCCAGTGTCGGTCAATAGGGTTATTGCCTCCAGGAAAATTGAATAACACAAGGTAAAATGGAAGCAACGACAGTCGTTTTAAGAAGCCCACGAAATACCTCAAAGACGATTTGGTTGTTGTTGAGTCAGAGCCACCTTCAACTGGCGAGTCACGAAAGTTGGAACCAAAGTACCGAGGTCCGTATATAATTTCCGCTGTTCTGCCGAACGACAGATACGTCTTTGAAGACATACCTGGGATGAAACGAAAACATCGTTTTTATCAATCTGTTTTTGCCTCCGACAAACTTAAACACTGGTGTGTCATTGATCCGGATCTAGATAGCATCGACGACGAGGAAACGCGGCCGTTTCAAAATGAGGATGGCCGACTGTAAACCTAACATGACCAATGCAATTGAACCCTAAATTAGCCACAGCAGTGACATCTACTGGACGCTAGAAGTTCTACACGATAACTATTGGTATTGGAGAAGCGGCGCGTCTGTTGGATACAAGCCGGAGTTGAGCGAGGTTGTTCTTGTTCCAATTTGGAAATAGGTCGCAATAAATAATATTTAATTGTTAACGTCGAGTGTTTTATTTAACAGTATTGTAGCGTGGAACCTAAAATGGTGAAGTGTAAACAACCCATTAGTCATCAAACAAGTTCCACTTCCAATTTCAGACTAATCTGTCAAATAAGTGGAGAGTTAAGTGAGCTAATTCCTGAACGATCGAGTTTGTTCGGGACGAACAAGAAGTAACTAAAAATATCCGGTAGATGGCGAAGCGGAGTATAAAAAGGCCGGTTTGAGGACAGAGAGGAACAGTTGACTTTTGAGCAGTGATTGGTAAAGTTCGAAATAGTAATCGGTTGTGAAGATAAATAAGTGTAAAGTAATACGGTTAATTAAGTGATAGGTTTAAATCGGATAAGAATTGTTTTAAGAGATATTGTTTTGAAGTTAATTATTAGAACGATCCGTAAAAGTATAATAAAAGTAATGTGTTTAGAAAACTTCAACAGAATAGCGTTTTATCTTTTCGAATCCCAGCTCGAATGTAACAGTATGTTGAACTCGTAAATGTTTGCATTTTAGTTTTGGTCGTGAACAAAATCCGTTCAGTTTTACTTTTGTTAACGCAACAACAACTTGTAGCCCATTCGCAAATCAAATTCCAAAAAGCCTGCTTCAGTTTTTCACAATAATTAAAACGTTAGAAGCGCTATAAGTGACAATGTTGCCATACAAACTGCGAAAAAAAAAAAAAACAGTGCACTCCGGGAGTGCCGACAGAAGTGAAAACTTGAACAACTATACGTGTATTTTTTGAATCGTCAGGCAATATTTTGTTGTGCAGGAAATACTTTTAAATGAAGTGTTTTCTAGTACATTACTATAAACTACTACTACAAAAACCATAGGTACTACCTACAATTTTCATTTTCGTTTAATGCGCTATTGTATACCTACATGAAAAATAAAGCATACTAGCTATAACCCGCGACTTCATCTGCGTAGAATTAGTATTTCGAGTAACTCATAAAAATATTTATATCAATCGGGTTTGAAATTTTCAATATTAGGACAACTGTCAACAAAACTGTTTTGAAATAATATAACAGCGCTTCTTACTTTCCGATTTCCTCACAAAATTTTGAAAATTCCTTCTTAGATTCCTATGACTGTAAAACTGCATTTACACGATCACGCACGCGCATTTTTGCACGAGACGTGAGAGGGAAATCCGTTTTTCCCCAGTCAATGTTTTATTAAGAAAACTGCATATTAAAGTTTAGGTTAATTTATTATAATTTATAACCCTCTTGCTTAGACTTCAGTTAACGAGTGAGCCCATCCTTCTGCCAGTGGTTCCACCGGCATCTGCTCTTAACTGTGACTTATATACTAGTACATGGATAATGGCTGTTGGAACTATACTTGTTAGTTTAGCCTTATACAACATCTCTCTTTACAATTTTTTTTTTTTTTTTAAATATAGTTCTGTAATATGGTTTTAGTTTCATGCAAATACAATTTAATTACTGTGATATAAAAGTATACAAAATTTCAATTCATTACATAATGATAAACATAAATATCAAGTTATATTAATGTATTACTTCAAATGTTTTACCCGGCTACGGGTGTTGTGAACCTTGCGATCATAGGAATACGTTTTATTGTATTGTATTGTATTACTAGCTGGTACCCGCGACTTCGTCTGCGTAGAATTAGTACTTCAAGTAACTCAATTAAAATATTCATATCCTATGTCATTATTCTCAGAGGTCCCATCTATGATCTATCCCTATAGGTACCAAAATTAATAAAAGTTGGTTTTGCGGCCGTGAAAAGGAAACAATCTGACTTTCGCATTTATAATATTAAGATTATATCAAGACTTTAAATTTTCGGTGCAAATGACAACTGACTATGTTTTGAAATAACAAAGTGATGCCAAATTCGTACAGTTATTTTGTGATCACCTAAGGTATTTGACTATTACAAAAGTATGTATTATCTATCACCTACCTTACACAAAATGTTGTTCATAAACTTAGCTCCAGAGCTCCTACCCAATTTCCCCGCAAATTTTGCTGTGAACAGTGAAATCTGAAATTGTGATTTGTGAATACGTGTGAAAAGTCATAAGAGTATCATGTTTTCACTATAATACTCTTGTATCTGTAATCCATTTTGCCGTCAACTCTCTTTCATTGCGTCGTTTGTACGGGCAGGATGTATGAAATAAAAGTAAATATTACCCTGAATCTTAGTTTGTACACAGAGTTTGCGTAGATGAAATTTAATGTAGTAAAACTCAACTTTTTTAAATGTTAATATTTTCAAAAAGTAAAAATAAGAAAATCTCTTTTTTTGACACGTCATTTGTTAAGATTGGTTGAGCTTGTGAACCGCAAGAGGTAAATATATAAACTACAGAAATAATATAGAGACTGGATTTTAAAAGTTAATCACCTAAAAATTAATTGTACAATCCGAAATTAACGTTTGGATGGATTGTCGATGCACACGAACATAACTATTCGCAGTGTGCACTTCATCAAACTGAACTCACCCCCATGAAATCACTTTTCGCTGGTAATTTTCACAAAAAATCATTTCAAAACAATGTATTTAATCATGAATTACAATAACTGTCGAAAGCTGATAAACATTTGATAAAACTTGGAAAAAATTTTGATAAATCGTAACGCACGTCTGCAGAGCACAATAGTATGCAATTGAAATGAATCAGCACACAACGCCATATACTGGCAATACCGGAACCAGCATTTGAAATCATGTTCGTTTTTAATGTGTGACAAAAAACATTGCTACAAAAACAATATTTGTCACACAAATTTGGTGCAAAAATAATTGTCGCAAAAAATTATAAAAAAAATTATGTAACGTAAACACAAACGTCATCTATCATGAAAGTGGCGTCGTGAAATCGCTCAATACAAAACGTATGGGAAAATGAATTTTCTTCATAATTTTTTTTTTTTGGGATTTTTCGGGAATTTGTTTCTTCTTGTTTGGCCGGAGACCAGTCCGAATTGGTGCGAGTCATCAAAATTGGTCCATGAGTTCTTGAGTTATAAAATGCGATTTCCGTATTTAATTAACTGGCGATATTCCGAGCTCTACTTGCATTATGGGTTCGATGCGAAAGGTTAGATCTTCTGGCTCGCGGCATTGTGAATAACACTGAGAATTATAATATGTTCTAACTTCACAAAATAAATATCTTCGTTGGTAACTTACCGTTTGAAAATAGAATTCAATGAAAAAGGGAAAAATCATCAATTAATTGCACAATCCGAAATTGTTTGATTGATACAAAAACAATTGCCTCACATATTTTGTGAACAAATAATTGTCGTAAAAAAATGGGAAAAAAAATTGTCAGAAAGTAAAGTAAAAATAAAAGTCATAAATGTATGGGAAAATTAATTTTATCCATACATTTTTTTTCCGATAATTTTTCGGGAATTTTCTTGGATATTCTTCTTGTTTGGCCAGAAATCAGTCCGAATTGGTGCGAATCATCGAAATCGGTCTAGGGGTTCTCGAGTTATAAGCGTAGTAACTAACATCACTTTCTTTTATATATATAGATTATTACATCTTTTTCTAATATGCTTTGTGTTCCGCCTATACCTCCCCCCCTCGCTTAATTCAACGATATATGATCTTGGTTCCGGGCATTTATAGATAATTTTCCCGGTGTACCATTTTCTATCAGGTTTTTGCATCCAAACGAATTCATTTAATAAGAAATCATTTTTTAAATATGATGTTTTGTTGTAATGCTTTTGAATTTTGTTTTTTATTTTGTTTATAGAATTATCAACGTTAATTGGTATTTTTGGAATAAGAAGGTTGTCGTGCATGGGTACTCTTGTGCGAAGGCGCCTGTTAAATAAAAGTTCAGCTGGAGAGTATTTCATTCCAGTTAATGGAGTGTTACGATATTCAAGAAGAGCGTTTTTAACATCTTGCCCAGAAGCCTGACTTTTTTTTAATAAATGCTTGGCTATTCCGACATATTTTTCGGCAAGTCCATTCGACTTTGGGTAGTAGGGACTACTAAAAGTAAATTTTATCCCATATTCTTTAGCAAATGATAAACACGTAGTACAATGAAATGGTGAATTATCTGCTATTATCTCTCGTGGTATTCCATGGGTAGAAAATATCTGTTTTAAATGTTTGATTATTTCAACACTAGACTTATTTTTAAGTTCCACAATCTCTAACCACTTGGAATAATAATCAACTAGGATAAGATATGGTGATTTGAATAATCTAAAATGTCAATACCAAGCTTTAAAAATGGTAATTTCGGTATAGAATGTTGAATTATAGGTTCATTTATTTGTGAACTCCTAGTTTTTTGACAAATTTGGCAGTTAGTTATTAAATTTTCAATATCTTTATTCATTGTTTGCCAGAATAGAAGAGTCTGTGCTCTTTTCTTTGTTTTATTTATACCTAAGTGGTCTACATGTAAAATATAAAGGTACTCTTGCTGTAGTGATAAGGGAATAACTATTTTATTATCGTTAAAAATTATATCCTCCTCTAAAAATAAACTGTTTTTTAATTTATAAAACATTTTCAAATCATTATCCACTTTGTTTAGGCTGCTAGGCCATTTTGTTTTCAAAATAACTTTGAGTTTAGTTAAAACTATATCGTTTTCTGTTTTTTTTTTGTAATTGTTCCTTTCGCTGTTCGCTTATTTTTAAAGAGTGTATAACTTCATTAAAATTGTCTTCTTCTATATTAATTTCGTGTTTTAAATACGATCGCGATAGTAGGTCTGCAATATGCAAATATTTGCCTGGGACGTAAACTACATTTAAATTATATTTCATTAATTTCAATTTCATGCGTTGTAACCTAGTGCAATATATTTTGTCTAAATCCTTTTTACAAATACTGACTAAAGGCTTATGGTCAGTCTGAACAGTCACTGGTCTTCCATATATGTAATGATGGAACTTGGTACAAGCAAAAGTAATAGCCAGTAGTTCTTTTTCGATCTGAGCATATCCGATTTCTGCTTGGCTCAAAGATCGGGATGCAAAACTTAAAGGAGCCCCTGATTGCATTAAGCAACAGCCTATGCCATTTTTTGATGCATCGCACTGCAGAATAGTGGGCATCGATTCGTCAAACATTTTTAATATAGGAGCATTTGCGATTAACCCTTTTATTTTATTTATAGCCTTTGTGTGAACATCGCACCAGATAAATTCATTTTTATTTTTTAAAAGTTCACGTAAGCAACTAAAAACATGAGCCAAGTTTGGTATGAAACTGCGGACATAATTGATCATACCCAAAACCCTTTGTAACTCCTTTTTATTTGTTGGTTTTTCCAAATTTAATATAGCTTTGACCCTCTCTGGATCTGGAGCTACTCCATTATCGGAAAATATATGACCAATGTATTTAACACTTCTCAATTTATACTGAAATTTTTGTTCATTAAATTTAACTCCTATATTTCGAGCTCTTTCAAAAACTAAATTCAAATTTCTGTCATGTTCCTTTTCATTTCTACCGCAAATAATCAAATCGTCGATATAGACGAATGTTCCTGGTATTGTGCTAAAATGTTGGTAGGTGTACTTCTGAAATATTTCAGGGGCTACACTTATGCCGAAAGGCAGCCTACAGAATTTAAAAAATCCAAAAGGTGAACTAAACGTGCAATATTCGCTTGAATTGGAATCTAATTCGACTTGCCAAAATCCGTGCTTCAAATCCAATACCGAAAAGTATTTCATGCCGGTAAGTTTCTCTTTTATTTCTTCGAATTTTGGAAATAAAAATTTTTCAGGCTTAAGCGCTTTATTTAAATCTCTTGGATCTAAACAGACTCTAATTTGTTTATTCGGTTTCTCAACTATGATTAAATTACTAACCCATCCCTTTGGACTGTGAACTTTTTCTATTATACCTTTTGCTTCTAATTCATTGAGAGCTGTTTTAACTGGTTCTATTATAGTTGAAGGTAAACGTCGTGGTGGTTTTACGGACGGTGTAATTGTGTTATCAATTTGCAGTTGACATGGTGTTGGGAATTTTCCAATTCCCCTAAAAATGTCGATATTTCGATTAATAATGATATTTTTTGGATATTGCAGTGTACTAACTCGACTGATTAAGCCTAGTTTTTCACATGCAACAATGCCTAAAATTGGCACTGTACATTTATCTACTATAAAGAACTCTTGATCTAATTTTCTGTCATCGATTGTACATTTTAAAACGATAACACCTTTGGGATGAATAAGCTCTGCTCCGAAAGCTTCTAAAGTTTTCATACACGGTTTTGCCTTCTTATTCGTTTTTATAAGATTAAAGTATGAAATTGGGAGAACATTTACCTCCGCGCCTGTATCTAATTTAAATGGAATCGCAACGGATTCGACGTTGATAGTTTCTATCCAACAATTTCTATTTTTTGCACAAACATCATAAATAAAATAATTCGTTTCATCTGGATCGCAAATTCGTAAGCTATCATTTTGATCATTTTCGTTATTTTTATTTTGAATAGATATGTCCATTACCTGTTTTGTTTTGCATGCCACGGCAAAATGATTTTTTAAATTACATTTGGCACAAAATTTACCAAAAGCTGGACATTCGGCAGATGTTGTCTATGGCAACGTTCACAACACTCGTACCCTTTGGTATATTGAACCTGTTTCGAAGAAAAATTATTGTTAGAGTTTTGATTACATTTGACATTATTTGCTTCAAATTTATGATTAAAATTGTTAGTATATTTTTTGTAACTACTGTTAGTATTCAATTTTTTTACTATATCGATCGATGGTCTTCCCGCGTTTTGTAGTAAGTCATATCCACTTGTGTTCTGGACGTCCTCGAGCCTCGATTTTTCCAGTTCAAACAGTCGACATTTCTTAATGGTGTCCTCTAAAGAAATATTCCCCACAGCAAGCAACTTCTCCTGACATGACCTCGATCGGATTCCAAATATCACTCTGTCTCGAATAGCCTTTCCCAATTCATCTTGGTGAAATTCGCACGTGCTGGCCAACTGTTTCACATCTGTCAAAAAGTGATCAAATGTCTCTTCTTCCTTTTGTGTTCGGCTGTACAGTTTAAACCGCTCATACACCTCGTCTTTTTTAGGATTACAGTAAATTTCGAACTCCTCCAATATTGCCTTCAATGTAGTGCTTTTCTTTTTGCTGATCTCCATGGTATTATAAACGTCTATAGCATCATCTCCTATTATGTTAAGTAGTATAGCCACTTTTACTGTTTCGTCTTTTTTATCACTTTCTGATGCCCGCATATATATATCAAACTTTTGTTGAAATTTTTTAAAATTTTCTGATAGGTTACCTTCCATGACTAGGTGACCCGGCACTTTGAAATCCATTTTGGAATTTATTTTGTTTTTGCAACTATTTTCAGTATCAAAGTTTGATCTAGATAACTGCACAATTGTGTTATTTAGCACGATTTGCACTGGTTCAATTTCGATATCACTTAATTCCTCTGAGTCATCCGAACTAATTTCCACTATTGACTGTTCTCGTGTATTTTCACCGATTTTCTTTTTTGTTTGTGATCTTGTCCTTACCATCACTATTTTATTTTAGTTACGACTGCGCCATGTTTTATTAAGAAAACTGCATATTAAAGTTTAGGTTAATTTATTATAATTTGAAACCCTCTTGCTTAGACTTCAGTTAACGAGTGAGCCCATCCTTCTGCCAGTGGTTCCACCGGCATCTGCTCTTAACTGTGACTTATATACTAGTACATAGATAATGGCTGTTGGAACTATACTTGTTAGTTTAGCCTTATACAACAGTCAATGCTAGTAAAGGAGTAAGAATGGTGTCATGGATGTGCTGCCCATAATTATAGGTACGTAAAACGGAAAGAAACCCAATTTCCGGAGAATATAATTTCTGTAATCACTTGAAAATATTTCTATTTCTGATTTAAAACGTCTGAAATTAGAGCGATTTTAAGTTCCAGTAAATTAAACCAAAAATGCATCATTCAGTTGTACGAAATTTATAAATAATTGTCCGCTCATCACTTCCGGAAGGCATTTTTTTTATAGGAAAGCAAAATTTCGTGAGCCGTCGCTATAAAAATATCAACATGCATAGCTTTCCCATAATTCCTACCACGTAAACTAGATGGGCGACGAAAAAACGTGTCACGTTTTTTTGCGTGTTGGGTAATGCCGCACCTTTCATTCACACGGCTATTTAGTATTTAGCATCCCTTTAATCTTCCGTGATAGGAATGTGTGACTGTGTAAATGCGGCATAACTCTCTTCCATAAACTAACTATTAAATTTAAACTCTCAGAACGCATCCATCAGCAGACAGAAATCACCAAACACACAAACTATCAGTCAGTGTTCTTAGACGTCTCTCTTTATTTTTCCCACGAATTGTGTTCATTTTCCTTTTTCACTAAACTTATATTAAATAAAAGTAAAATTTGTATTGTTCGGACAAAAATCACACTTAATTAATCTTCAGTATAAAAATCGCAGTTTGCTAACACTTTAATGATTATTTTTTGGTACTAGAAATTGTTGCTACAGGCAAATCTTCTTTTTATGTGCATTTAGTGCGTTTATATTCATGGTCAACAAAAATTTTTTCGAAAATATTAAATTCCCTCAAAAAGGTAGAGATACAACGATGTAGGTTGTAGGAACACGCTAAATTCACACGTATTCACAGACAGTAAAATTGCGAGCGGGAGGGAGGGGCTTATATTGAAAAAAATTGCGGTGGGAATCGGTGAGACGTAGTAAAGCTGTCACTGGCTGTCTATTTCATACTTAGTTTATGCTCTCTTCGGCCGTTGACTCTCTTTCGTGGCGGCTTTTGTGCTACGCTACGGCTACGGCTATTTTTCCCTGAATCATAGTTTGTACACAACTGCGTAGTTGAAATTGTATTTGTATGTAGTAAGATTGGTTGAGTGTGTGAACAGCAAGAGGTAAATATACTACTACAGAAACAGAAATAATAATAGAGTGGATGGATGGACTATTTTAAACACAAAAATTGCAATCTATTGCTTAAAACGTAAATTTACAAAGCATGCAATTAATTGGTATTCTTTAAAATGAATACCAGTGAAACTTATGAAACGCACACCCGATTGCCCCGCAAATTTTAGAAATAAAATTCTGTCTGAAATTACTTTAGCATAGCAAAGGCAAACACACTTCCCCACATTAACATCAAAAACATCTTGTAGGCAAATTCTATTAAGTTGCCTAAGTCGTCAAAAGTGGTTGGCAAAAGGCAACGCGAACCAGCGTTGCCACAAAGTGCCCGATCGGGCCATTTGGCCCGCTGATTTTTATTTTGGCCCTTTGCCCGGGCCAATTAGAAATGGCCCGCAAATATAGATTTTAGAAGATTTAACATTTCATCATTACAAAACTAAATAGAAACCATAGCCATTACAATGTGTTTCCACCCCAAACAAATAATCTCTTTCGTCTCTTAACAACATAAAAACGGATAATCGAAATAGGTTATCGTATGAAATTGTTCACTCGTTAATGAGCCTTAAAGACTTTATGCATGGCAACTTGAGTAACTGTGGTAATTTTATTCCCAAAATAGATCTTGTCAAACGATTACCTTAAAATATAATTAAATTTAAGTTATTTTTATTAAGTGGCTCAAAGCCGAAAGAAGTCTGTGAATTATAAAAAAAGCAATACATCTTTGATTTTTTTTTATTATTTTTTTTAACTACGAATGTAAGCAATCCAATGAATTTAATAAATAATATAAATAAATACAAATATTAATAAATTGAATTTTTTTTTATGAAGGATTTTTGTGTAAAATATTTGGCCCGCAAAAAATTTTAAAATGGCCCTCTCTGTTTTTTTCTTTACGGCAACGCTGACGCGAACACTGGTATCACACACACACTTGTAGGTAAATTCTCTTAAGGCGCGTTTTGCCATTGTATATAAACATTAGTTGGTAGTTGGTCAAAACAAATCTCTTAAGTTGTCTGAGATGGCGTCATCGTTGCCAACTTGAAAAAAAGATGCCTTTTTCAAAAAGAATTCCTAAAATTCTTTTTTTTTGGGTAAAGTGGAACAGTAAATCAAAAATTAAACAAAAATAAAGAAAAAATAAACAAAAACAATTTTTTTTTATGCAGCAAACAGCTTTTAAATTTGTTTCCAATTTCATTCAACTTACTTGAAGTGGAAGCTGGATTGATGAATGAAATTGGAAACAAATTTTAAAACTGCTTGTTGTTTAAATAAAATTAGTTTTTGTTTATTTTTTCTATGAGTGTGTTTAAATTTTTGATTTAGATTCTATTTCACTTTACAGAAAAAAAAGATATTTTAGGCATTCTTCTATTGAAAAAGGCATCTTTTTCAAGCTGGCAACGATGCCGCTGATCTGACAACTTAAGAGAATTGTTTTTCCCAACAAATGTTTATATACAATGGCCCAACGCGCCTCAAGAGTCTTCACGAACACTGGTGTCGGCAACATTGGTTACACAACATTGGTGTCGCGAGTTCAATGGTTTTATCCCATATCAAAAGTGCCCCAACGCGCCTAAAGAAGTTATCACTTCAAAAAAACTTAAAAGATCTGAAAGAATGTTAATCGAATTTTATTTCATTTCGAAATTTAATTTTTAACCAAACTATTTTACTCGATTTTGGTTTATCAAATCGACAATGAAGTTTTGATAATATTGAATATTTGTCATACCAATGAAACGTGTCTTGTTGCAATTATTGTTCTGCGGTGAAGGCCAAACTGTGCTCACAAGGCCCATTAGAGTGTGACGCGTTTTGCCATTGGCAAACTTTTTCACCACAAAACCTGAACCACTGCTTCCTAAACAGGGTATTTCATTGAAATTATTTAGTATACAAAATTTATCGCTTGTTAAAACAGATGACGACTGATCTTTCGTTTCCTCCTGACAAACGGCATAGCTGCTCCCCGGCACAGAAATAGTCTTTAGTTTGGATTGACCTGATGTGCTCCAGATGGTGACTGTGCCATTTAAGTTATTTAAAAACTCCTTGTCACTACCACGTTCCCATCGAATACATACTGGAGCTATAAACGCGGAGAACACTAGCGGATTGCTGAGCACAATGACAGCAATGTCGCCCGCAAAATTTTGCAAAGATCCTCCGTAACTGCGTATGGCAAAAGAGTTAAACATAAACAAAAAATAAAACAAGTTCCGCTTACGCAGGGTGTACGATGATTTGAGAAATATGCCGTAACTCTCGCTCTCCGTTAGACTCGTTCGCATTAATTCGTGCGATACAAGCCAGCGCCGGCGGCAAGAATGTATGACGACTTGTCATATATGGAATGATTGGCTTCGTCCCAAAAGCAATGTGCAACTGCGGTCAAGAAGATGTGTGAACAAGAAGTTGAAAGTACTTTCAATTAAATTCTCACCTGATATAACCAGTTTTGCATTTATAATGGTCCCGCCACAGTTATAATTGCATGTGTCCGTTTTATTCTCATAAATTCCCACATGCCATGGCATCAACGTTGTGTTAATCTGTTGTACTTGTTCCGAAGCTTCTCCACATGTTTGTAAACAGGGTGTCGGGTTATAGTCCCACTGACCATTTTCCAAACACATTAAAGTTTGTATTGCTTCTTCTGGCAATCGGTAGTTAGGTGAGCAATTTATTCTGACCACTGTTCCAGGTTTTATGCTATCGTTGCACGGTTCAGTTTGAAGCATTAGCATGCATTTCGCTTTGAACGTGACACCATTAAGGAGACTATTATCGCAGTAATCTGCAAAGGATTCGTGATCGTAACCAAATTTACTATCCTAAGTATCAGAAAAAACTCACTCTGCATATCTGAGCCGTCAACCACACATGATGATTTCCAGAGAGTACCTAAAGAACAACAGACAGTTTATTTTTACTCACACTCTATAATGGGATCGGAAATTGATAATAATTTATATTGATGATTCTTAAAAAGTAGTTAATCCCAAAACGGCGCTAAAGTGCTAATTGTGTCTGTTCTTGACAGGAGACTGGGAAAACTGTCTTTATACATTTTGTAAGAGAATATATTTATTTCCATCCGATGGCGCTGCAAGTTCGAGGCATAGGTAACTGGGCCTTAAATAGGCTAGTTGTCTTCCAACTGGACGCGCAACAAATTGGAAGCTTAGGTCATTATCTACCGTTTTATCTCAGTTGAACGGCGTGGAATATTCTCGAATTCAGAGCGTAAATGTAATGTACGGCAGCCATCTCAGCTGGGAGTTTCTACAAGGTTGACAGAAACGCAGTTGTCAAAGGCTGGCACAATCTCTTAGATTGGCAGCCTTTCTATTAAGGCTGCCGTCTTGCCCCATTTGGCAGGTCATACTATAGATTAGCACATTCGTAGTTGTCTTTTTGCAACGGTTTGTTCATGACTATCCAATGTTACATGTCTTAGGCTGCGATTACACGTGCAACTTTTCGTGGAAACAAACATTTAAATCATAAGAAGTCGTCAATGCAAAATTTGACATGAAAAGCGGCATGTGTAATCGTAGCTTTACAACGTGGATGTGAGTCTCTTCAAACGACGTCACTTGAATACAACTGCAATTCATGTTTTTAAATTTTTTTGCGATTATATAGTTTTCCATTTGTTTCACTGGGGAATCCACTCATTCTTAAATCCAATGGAGCAAGAAAACTGCTGCAAATGTATTGGTGAAATGTTACAAAATATAGTCTTCGACTGGTGCCAGCTGGATTGTATAAATTACATAAATCTCACCTTTGAAAGTGTTTTTTTAAATGGATTCTGTCTTCAAATCGAGTAGCGAAATTTCTTTCCAGAATCGCCAGAAAAGTATACTTTTTTGTGCCAATGGAACGGTTTCAGGGGCAATTTTTTCCGGACGATTAGAACGTTACATTCGATTTTTTGACAGAGAATAAAATGTTCATCTCAAACTTTTTAACATGTGTTGTTGCTTGTTGATACCCTACCTTGACGCTGTTTGGCAAAATGAAAAAACGGGGACCTTTTATACGAACAGTCAAATTACTTCTCATTTGACTAGATTCATTTGCTATCTCTCCATATAAAAAGTCAATTGAAAAAGAACTATGTATGTGATAGATCTAGGTAAAACCAAACTAAAAAACATCAAGTTAGTCAGCTGTCAGACTAACTGAACTAGTTACATGTACATTCCCATTTATAAAAACGGAAAAAATGTCAAATATATGACGTTTGCAGTATTTATTTTTTCGGTTTGTTTAATTTTTGAATCAAACCCTAAATTACCTGTTGGAGAAAAATGAAGCTCTCTTCGAAATTTATTTGAAATATAATTTGACAATGAAACCAACAGAGGTGGTGAAATGATCGAATGTTTTCCTACATCTACTAAATTTGTTTAGCGATCAAAGCAACGCGGCGACTGTGGCGTATACGTAATATTTTCGATGGATTTGTGAAGCGAACTTTGTTTACGTCTGACTTTCTTTTAAAATTCCTTTTAAATCGTTTTTTTATGTTAACCAACGTTTTATTTCGATAATAGTTTGCATATATATATATACAAATTTCGCAAATAAATTATTAGAATTGCCAAAATCTCTTGTAAATTGTGATAACACGACTGCTCTCGATCCTATTCATTTTCACCAACAAAATTTTGTTCAGCAATGAGGCTTATTTTTGGTTCCATTTATACAGCGAAATGTTCACAAATGGAGTGACAAAAATGCACCACGCAATGGTTTTCCCGTACTCAGTGAAATAGCATTCTTGTGGAAGTGCTGTTAGTGACAATTAGATGCCGCAAAATGCTACCCACGATGTGTCACATGCAACTTTTTAATGCGGATAAACATATAAATTGGACCCCAAGTTTATATGATTTCACAGCTTTATATTATTTTATGTGGGGAGATGTGAAGTTGGTAGTTCATTTATTTGTTCCTCTTTAATAAAATAATTTGTATAATATGAGCTGCTTTCCTATACCTCTTAAACGCTGCCTGGTAAAACCCCTCTCAAACATCTGACATATATCCTAGGTATTATTGTCCCGAATAGGCTTCTAAAAAAAAAAAACCGCCCGATCCTTCGCTACTTTTGCTTGGGTGCACTGCTCTTTGATAGTCCCAGCGATTTGTGGATTAAAGAAGATTCACAGATGCTATCCGAATTAGTTTTTCACCTCACATATTTGCACATGATGCAAACTGCTTCCTGTAAGTAACCAAACTTTATTACTTTCTCTCACAAGTCACGTAATCAGAGACTAAAACTGATAAGACTGATGGACAATCAATATATCTTGGCTCAGGATTCAGTGTTACCATCAGCGGACACAGCAAAAAACTGACCCCACTGTGGCATTAAGGCACAATAAGCTGAAATTAATTTAGATAATCTGTGACCGAAGAACCTGCGACACACTAATTACAACCTTTTCGAAAAACACCGTATTTTGCTTCTAGAAACTAACATAAATACTAAAATTCCACACTTCCACTTGAATACAGTTCAAGTTATTCTGCATTTTTAATGACAAATTCCAGTCTCGATAGCAAATTTACAGAAGCTTACTCACAAGTCACAACTACAAGTTTTTTTTATGTAAAAAACACTTTTTGTAATTTAATGGCGAAACTAGAAATGGTTACCTTCTAGTAAGGCTGAATGTGAAATAATGTATTTTCATATTTTTCCCAGGAACATTTTATGCGACCCATTTCCAATAGAAATAAAAACAACAAATCTCATTCATTTAAATAAGTTTTTCTTTGCGACTTACATGCAAAAGCGACTGCAATTATATTTAAAAATAGGTTGGAAGTTCCGAGTCTCCGTGGAGATACCATTTCTTTTAAGTGTTGTACCAACGTAAGCTACTTCCACTGATTGAAACTACTGACTGAGCGTTTTATATTCCATGGGTGCGCTTAAATTATTAAATTATCAACGTTTTTATGTAGCGATTTTAATTAGTCTTGCCCTTGATGGACTTAGACATGCAAAGGGGGGAAATAATCCCATATTCTTATAGGAATTTAAAAACATTCAATATAAAACATTTGTTGGTAGGTGGTCTTATTGTTTTTACTTAAAAAGCTTTATAGGGTATATTGTGGGGTGTTATAAATAAATGTCAAATTTGCAGAGCGGTTTGAAGCTTTTAAGAAAGAGCTAAAATTACAAAAAAAAATGTAAACAAATTTTGGAAATTAATTAATTAAATTTAAATTTTTAACTCGAAACTGGTTAGGGATTCCAGTCAAAAACTGGTTAAGCTAAGTACAAACGGTTGTCCTCAGATCTTAAGTAAGCGACCCGCTTCGGTTTCACACAATACACAGGTCCATTCGCGTACTTTCCCGAGCCAAGCAGTAAAAATCTGTCAAATCCAAAAATAGATCAAAACTCTCCCAGAGAGCGGAAAATATTCTCAAGAGTACCTATGTGGACTTCGAACTAGTTTGAGCCACTTACATCTTTGACATCTAATCAACATCGCAAATAAATATAGACTTACCTTTTCGCAACATATAAAATACTCTGGTAGAACATTCGACCACCAACGAATTTTAATTTCACAATTTTTTTTTGTGCAATTAATTTTGAAGACGGATTTTGAATTTGTTTCTTGTCAACTTTGTGCATTTGACATATTTATCAGTACTTGCCGGTTGAAATTCACTGCGGTGTTTCGAGCCAAGAGAGAAACCGCGCGTTACTCGGTATTTTGCTAATTTTCTCTTTTTCTGTAATTTTTGATGAGAACGTGTATAGACTATGTGCGATTGCGATCAATTCATATCGATGGCGTTTGATTAAAGCCGATTACGGGAATGAACGTAATACACTTTACATAACGTTGCTCGTACCCAAATCTAAGCTAAGAAATGTTCGTCGTAGCAATAGCTTTCAAAGAGGAGTACCGAATCGATTGTTTTATTAAATTATATACTCCATCCTTGTGGGAATAGTGGAAATTATGACACAATGGTTGCGGTTGCTTGTAAATTAAAATTATTATTAAATTTCTCCACGAAAATCTCAAAAAAAACAAAAAGATTTTACATCCGAACTCCGATATCACAGCATTTTTTGGAGAGCAGTGAAAATTTCGCTTCACAGATGAATGCACCATAAAGCTAATTATCCTGCTCGCGCTAAATTTTAGCGTCCCTAGTCTCCACTTCGTTTCTCCACACCAAAGATAAATGCTCGCTAAACATCATATAGATGGGACAAAAACCATTTGTTCAAGACAGCTATCAGTAAATGTATTTTTTAAATTTTCGAATTTCAAACTTCAAAGATATCGCAGTATTGGAATCGCTCCTAAACAATGGGTAAAAGAAAAATTGAATTTTGCTGCAGCAATAGACGTAAAAAGACTTTTTGCTTTGCGTTTTCTTTTCTTTCTCTGCGGTTTGTTCCAAAAAAATATCCGTAGTAAACGCAACACAAATTTCTTCCTCGGTTTTTTACGTCACAATTTATCTTCCATTTAATGTACCGGACATTTATTTCGCGAGCTAAATGAGTGGAGACTTTTCACCGGCCCATCTATATGAAGTTAAAAATTTAGCGTGCGAACAGGATACTGCTCTGCTAAACTGCCAAGCTAATTTTTATTTTTTTAGACATTTTTGTATGAGAGATAAAATTTAGCGCGAGCAGGACACTTAGCTTAAGCATACACCCCAGCAAACCACTGAGCGAATGGGTTCTCTTAGATAAATGTATCGGGATCGGAACGTTAATTCTCAGCTTTAAGTTTTGAAAATGAACGCAAAACTACTTGAAAATGTCATCTAATCTATTTAAAGTGACATGGTTTGTGCAAAAATACTTAAATGAATGGCCACATTCACTAATCTATTTATCTTAAGTCGACTAGATTGGTCTGGATAAGATGTAACGTGAAAGCGAAAACTAGATTGGTCTACGTCAGCCATATATGCGAACTGTCAACTCAGTACTCAGTCACGAATTTCTTGACAACATTCGTCGGCTACCCCTCCATAAACGTCAACCGAAACAGCTGCTCATTTAAATGATTTCAGCCAATTAAAACCGAGACACATCTAGTCGGTCGGCTGTCAGACTTCCTAAACTAGATACCTGAACGTCCCCAATGCACTTTAAGTAAGTGATTAATGAGTGGGTCCTTTCCAATAAATATTATAAATCTGTTGAACGTTTTTTAGATTTTCGCCTAACAAATTTTCTCTACACGTTTGCATTTTATTCTTCCGCTTAGCTTTTGACAAATCGCCGATAGTTCTTCCACCACCATTCGCTTGAAATTCTCTGACGAACTCGCTGACGAAGGAAATCTTCCTCCGGTTAATTCGCCGGCGAACGAAACACTTAATCCCCTGGTTTGCAAGGATACGATACATCAGGGTGACATATATGTACATACACATTTTCCTTAAGTGCTTTTCTGAAGCGAAGTAAAAAAGTTACTAATTCTACTTCCTACGACTCGAACGAAAATCTAAAAAATCATCCAGAAATTAGGCTTATAAAAACACAACACCCTTTCCTCAAGCGAGTACTACAATTGCATTTTGAACTATTTTATTTGACGTATTCTACCAACTCAAATTGGTCTATTGCTGGCTTCCACTGTAATAATAAAATTTTCATAAAATTGAATATTAGTCATACTGACGAAACGGAGGTGCCTGCAGGCATTTCCAAGAGGCACTCCCGTGCTCACAATGCCCCACAGATAGTGTATTATTCTACCATTGACTTCTTTTTTCACCACAAAACCTCCACCACTGTCACCTTTGCAGGGGTTCGAAGCAAACGAGTTAAGTATACAGAATTTGTCATCTGTAATAGTGCCTTCCAGTTGTTGTCCGGCAGCACTTCGGCAAGCCTCATAGCTGTTTCCCGGCACATAGATAGTCTTCAGTTCAGTGCTAAAGCCGCCAGTTTCATCTAAGCCCCAGCCGGCAACTGTGCCGTACGAGTTGTTACGGAAGTTCTTGGCGCTCAAACTTTGCCATTCAATGCAAATCGGCGCGATGAAATCGGAGAGGTACAGTGCCCTGGTGAGTGTAAGCATAGAAATGTCTGCCATAAAGCTTCTGTATTCACCTTTGTATCTGCGTATTAAATACCAAAAGTAGGTTAAACATTGTGGCTCAACAAATTCACACTTACTCAGGGGGATTGTAGATGTTTGAAACGTTTCGGAACTGCCCTCTTCCGCTCTCGTCAGCGTAATAGTCGCGGTAAAATTTGCCAGCACCAATTGTGTATAGGCCCGCGCTGTGTGGGACTTCATTGGCATTATCCCAGAAGCAATGTGCGGCTATTCGTATAAAAGGATACGTGAAATAGGCGAGCATGTCCTGACATTCAATATTTACCAGATATTATAACCTTCGCATTTATAATAGTCCCCCCACAAATATGCTCGTACCTGTCAGCCTTCATCTGATAGACTGCCACATGCCATGGCACAGATGTGATATTTGTCACCTCTCCATTGACCAGAAATGGCTGACTTGGCGGCAGCTCTTCACCGCATATTGGTGCACAGCTAGATGGGCGGTAGTCCCACCGTCCGAATTCGTTACAGTAGAAACTCTGTACTGGATTGTGATAGGGTATGCGGTATTTAGCGGAACATGTTGACCTCGCTATTGTGCCGGGTTTTATGCGATCATTACACGGTATAGTGACGCCGTCATTTTTTAAGCATCTAACGGAATACGAAACGCTGTTCCTCATGAGATCGTCGTTCCGACAGTAACCTGCAAAAATGTGTCTTGTAATTGAAATAATTCTGTTTAAAATAAGTATCTAGGATGCGTACGGGTGCATATTGGGTGGATTTTCAAAAACCAGGATCCGCTGCGACATAAGTTACTTCCCCTGCCCTCAAGGTTGAATCCGGAGTCGCATTCGTAAAGCACCCAGGTTTGGTTCAGAACCCAGTTGCCGGGTTTGATATTTATATTTGGAAATGATAACAAAGTTACCATTCGACCATTGTTGATGGTCGGAACTAGGCATGCGTCCTCATTGTCTGTCTCTATAGTGGAAATACGTGCACTGTGTTGAAAATTAAAGAAGGGCATCACCCTGTTAACCGATTTTGTTGTACATAATTAAGCTATACACTCTTCTCTTTCTTGGTAAATAGTTTATATACAAATTCCGTTCTATTTTTTGCCTATATAAGAATATGCACAACCATGAATTGTTAAGTTAACGAATTTCTTTGACCCGATATAATACTTCGGCTGTTTTTTTTTGTAATAAAACTTATTAAACTTGGACTTTACTAGTTTATTTATCGCCGGGTCTTAATTTTTCTTCACATGGTGCCGAAACCCGGGAGATTTGTGTCGGAGTTAATAAGTTTTGTTAAGTTTTCATTTTAATATAAGTTAATTGCGCGATCGGTTGGAAATGGAGCTTCAAACACGTGCTGGTTTTCGAAGCCAAATTACGAAGATTGTCAATGAAGCGAACGAATATTTAAAATCGTACAAATTGAGTACGAAGGAATCGTCTGAATTGGATATAATCGAGGAGGATCTCTCTTCATATCTGCTACGTCTAACTACCGCTAACGCTAATTTGAATATAGTGAATAAAGATATTCAGACAAAACTGCTAGAAGATAAAAACCCCGAAAAAATTGCCGAGTACGAAGATGCTGCTGTGGGAATGATTGCTCGGTTACAAACTCGGCTTTCAAAAATTAAGCAACTCATCGAACCAAGTCCTACTTGCGAAAATTCCCAACGATCCTCCCCAAGGACCCATTGCACTCAGCTGCCGAAATTACAGTTGAAACGATTTTCCGGAAACTACCAGGAGTGGATACCTTTCTGGGAGAACTTTCGCTCCGCCGTGCATGAAAATGAATTCCGCACTGGAGTAGAGAAGTTTAATTTTTTGCAGTCTGTGCTAACTGGAAATGCGGCGAATACGATTGCCGGTTTTACTCCTTCAGATGCATGCTACGATGGAGCCATTTCCCTCTTACAGGAAGAATACGGAGATACCGAAAGGCTGATCGACAAATTAATGCAACAGCTTATGGCATTACCGACTGTACATAATAAAACTGATGCACCCGCATTGAGACAACTGTACAATACTGTAATATCTTGCAGTCGCTCACTCACTGCATTAGGTGTACCCTCCTCGCACTATTACATAATGTTAAAAACAATCCTTTTAAAATGCATGCCTACTGAACTACGCATCGACTATCATCGCATACATAAGGAATCAGCGGATTTAACGGAAAAGGGAAGGGAATCGGCTGATCTGTCAGACGATAGCGGTTCCACTCTATCATTCGATGGAGATAGACAAGTAAAAAATATATTAAGGTTCTTAAAACAAGAAGTGGAGTCAGTTGAAAGAGCGGCTGTGGGAAAAGCAGTTAGGTCGCAAGCCAAATACACTCAACCATCAACGGCAGCGGGACTCTTTACTCCTACGAAAACCTCAGCATATATATGTTTTTTTTGCAAGTCTACAAAACACTCTACAAAAGAATGTGACTGTGCGCGTACAATAAACGAGAAGAAAGAGATGCTTAAGAAAGACGGTAGATGTTTTAAGTGCACACATAGAGGACATACAGTGAAGTTTTGTAGAGTTAGGTTGTTATGCAAAAGGTGCAAGCGTATGCATGCTACTGTTCTCTGCGGGGAAAACCAAACACCTTCTAATGAAATTTGCAGTGAAAGTGCGAGTGATACGGCAATATTAACGTCATCAACGAATTTGTGCTCTGCGAAGAATGTGTGTCAATTGTCTGCAGTCACTTATTTGCAAACTGCACGCGTTTTGGTATCTTCACCACGAGACAAAAGTGAATTGTTTGTTCGGATCATTATCGACGGTGGCAGCCAAAGAACATATGTAAGAGAAGTTGTTGCCAACAAATTAAAATTACCCTTTCTTGGGTTTATTAATCTGAGCGTCATTCCGTTTGGCAATACAGAGATTCCCAGCTTTAAAAAATTGAAAACAGTTAAATTAGTAATAAAAAGTCAATTTAGTTCTCACTCCGTAGAAATTGCTGCTGTAGTTGTACCTGAAATTTGCCTTGATACATTACCGGCACCCTCCAATGGCGAAAGAGAAATACATGAAATTTGTTTAGCTGACACAAACATAAACATGCATAAACAAATTGAAGGTCTGAGCGTATTAATAGGTTCGGACTATTATTGGGAAGTTGTTACGGGGAAGCATCAACGGTTAGCTAGTGGATTGACGGCGGTAGAAACTATTTTCGGATGGACTCTTCAAGGCCCTTACACTTCAGAAGATAATAGTAATTCAGAAGTTAAAAATGTTTCTACTCTTTGCAGTTTTTCGTCTTTCCAAAGTATGTGGGATATGGAATTACTGGGCATACGAAGTGATGACGCTGAAATGAAAACGTTTACCAACGAGCTCCAACAGAAATGTATTCGGAAGACATCAACGAGGTATGAAGCACTTTTGCCCTGGAAGCGACTAGGTGTGCGGCTGGCAACGAATAGAGACAACGCTTTGTCAAGGTTACACTCTCTAACAAGACGACTTTCGAGGGAAGCAATGAAGTTGGTTGAGTATGATGCTGTAATGCGTGAATTTATTTCTTCGGGTTGTGCTGAACGAGTGGCCCATAAAACGGAGGCCGCAAATATATATTACATGCCTCACAGCGCTGTTTACCGTCCAGAGAAGTCTACTACCAAAACTCGAATTGTCTTCGATGCATCTTCGCATGCTCCAGGTAACCTCGCCTTAAATGATTGCTTGTGGACAGGTTCCAATCTTCTTCCTGACATTTTAAGAATTTTGTTGCATTTTCGTCTTGGTAAAATTGGATTGGTTGCAGATATAGAGAAGGCGTTTTTACAGATCGCTTTAGCTGACAAGGATCGTGACAGTCATCGATTTCTGTGGTTTGCTGACAAGGTACTTCCATCCACGGACTTGCCGCCTATTCAGGAGTTCCGTATGACCCGTGTGACATTTGGCGTTACCTGTAGTCCATTTCTGCTGTCTGCAACTATAGACTTACATATCCAAAGTTTGTCAGATGCGTTTCCGGACACGTGTTCTCGGCTACGTCGATCCTTTTATATGGATGACTTGGTAACCAGTGTCAACAGTAGAGCGGAAGCCGAAAAGTTTTCTAGGGAATCAATTGAAGTTATGAGACAGGCCTATATGAATCTGAGGAAGTGGGTAAGCAATGATGATGATGTGCGAAGATATTTAGATGTGGAAAGTATGGATTGTTGGCAAACAATTTTGGGTGTGAGATGGAATACTCGAAGTGACGAACTAACACTTAACATCACGTCGGAGGATCTACGAAATATGAATTCAGCTACTAAACGCAATTTATTGAAGATAATAGCCCGCATATACGACCCCTTTGGTTACCTCAACCCAGTTGTCATTCGGCTTAAAATTCTATTTCAGTCACTATGGCGAAATAAGCTCTGCTGGGATCAGCCTATCGGGGATGAATTCATTGGAGAATGGAGTACTTGCGTGAAGGATCTGGATCTAATCGGAAAGCTGCCGTTTCCCAGATGGCTGGGGGTAAGTGAGAAATTAAAAGGAACCGAAATGCATATCTTTGCAGATGCAAGTCAGAAAGCTTTTGGAGCAGTTGCTTTTCTAAGGATGGAGGGTTGTGGCGGTGAGGCACACGTGAGCTTTGTGTGCTCCAAGGTTCGAGTGGCTCCTCTTAAAGCAAGCAATAAGGACGATCTTAGTTTGCCGAAGCTGGAGCTAGCTGCTGCACTGGTTGCTGCTAGGCTGTGCGCGTACTTTAAGAATTCCAATATTCCCTGCGATTATTATTATTTGTGGACTGATTCACAAATAACTTTTCATTGGATTCGTGGAGATGTTCGACGGTGGAAACCGTTTGTTTTTAACCGTGTGAAGGAGATTCAGGATCTTACAAGCGTAAATGATTGGCGACACTGCTCTGGATCGGAAAACCCAGCGGACTTAGTTACAAGGGGTATATCGGTCTCACAATTTGCTTGGTCGGCACTGTGGACAGATGGCCCATTTTGGTTAAAGGGCAGCAAGGCGGAGTGGCCTTCTTCTATTCTACGGCAGGAAATTGAAGAATCTACATCGTTATTGGCTGGGTCCGGAGAAACCATATTATCGAAATCAAGAGAGGTTTTGGATCCTATTTTTGCATATGAAAAAATAAGTTCATGGAAAAGACTTTTGAGAATTACATGCTATGTTTTTCGAGCAATTGATTTTATTTTTCACCGCACAAAACCTGGATCGAAATTTCTTGGAGCTATTGAACTACAAAAGGCTGAAGATTATTGGTTAAAGTATATTCAAAATACTAATTTTTCTAATGAAATTTTGTCATTGCAGGTCGGAAAATCTATTTCGCGTTCTTCGACCTTGCTGGAACTCAACCCTTTTCTGGATGATCTTGGCTTTCTTCGCTTGGGTAGTAGGTTACAACAACTTGGTGATTCAGTAGACGCAGTTAGTCCTATAATCCTACCAAAAAGCTGTTACATAAGTAAGCTACTGGCCAATTACTTTCACACATTGACACTTCATGGAGGAGTAAACACTGTCTTGACGAGAATGCGCGAAAAGTTTTGGCTTCAAGGAGGGCGTCAACTCATAAAAAGGGTTATTGCTGATTGCCGAGTTTGTAGGCGACTGAGGGGAAAAGCTGCTTCACAGCCATTTGCCCCACTACCGGTGTCACGGATAAGGGCAGCCAGACCCTTTGAAACAGTGGGAGTAGACTTCGCCGGCCCACTTTATACCACTCATAATGAGGAAAAATGTAAGGTTTATATTTTAATTTTTACTTGTGCAGCTGTACGCGCCCTACATTTGGAGTTGGTGTTGGACCTTACCACCGAAAGCTGTCTTTTGGCTATAAGACGATTTATAGCGCGGAGAGGTTGTCCTAACATAATTTACTCGGACAACGCTTAGACATTCAAAAGGGCGGCTATGGAAGTAAAAGCTGTTGGCGAAATTTTTAGCAGCGCAGTTTTTCATGGGTTTCTTAGTAACCGTGGTATTATCTGGCGCTTCAGTGTGGAACGAGCGCCCTGGTGGGGCGGCTTTTGGGAGCGAATGGTAAAAAGCGTTAAAGACATTCTCAAGGTTACCATCTGGAAGGCAAAGGTGGACATCGACGAACTGTACACGCTGTTGACAGAAGCCGAACGTATTATCAACATGAGACCCCTTACTTATATCAGCGCTGACCCGCTCGACTTATCACCACTTACACCCGACAATTTTCTGTTGGGTTGTTCCCAACCTGTCGACAATGAGAGCAGCGATCAAATCAGTTCAACTGAACTTCGATCAAAATGGATTGCGAGACTGAAGTACACTTCTCTTCTTTGGAGGACGGAGTATCTGCATCTTCTACGATCAGCGCACCACTCAAGTAAGTCATTTTCAAAGGAGATCCGACCGGGAGATGTTGTCTTGGTTTATGATGCTGCCAAGCCTAGGATACATTGGAAATTAGCAGTGGTTGAGATCTGTTTTCCTGGGCGAGATGGTAAGGTGAGAGCAGCAGAAGTCCGCTTTGCCGATAACAAAAGGTTGAGACGAGCTATACAGCTATTGTATCCCCTTGAGATTCGCGAGCTGTCGCGGGCGGAGGATGTTGAAAATTAAAGAAGGGCATCACCCTGTTAACCGATTTTGTTGTACATAATTAAGCTCTACACTCTTCTCTTTCTTGGTAAATAGTTTATATACAAATTCCGTTCTATTTTTTGCCTATATAAGAATATGCACAACCATGAATTGTTAAGTTAACGAATTTCTTTGACCCGATATAATACTTCGGCTGTTTTTTTTTGTAATAAAACTTATTAAACTTGGACTTTACTAGTTTATTTATCGCCGGGTCTTAATTTTTCTTCACACACTGAGATAAATTTTCAATAAAAAAATCAAATGAGAATCCGTTTAGCTTTTTCGTGTTTAAACATGTCACTAGAACAACATAATTGAACTGAATTTTATTTGCATCGAACTCAGACATGTTTAGTGTTCAATTAATAAACATTTCAATAATGTATCTATTTGCCTTAATAAGTTCATGTTTAAAATTATTCATAAAATATGAGTGCGTTTAATTTAAATATAATTCTATTAAAAACAGTTTGAACTGAAATATTCAAACAGATTTCTGGACGAGTTGGTGTCGCTGTCGGTACCAGTATCGGGTTTGAACTACAAAGACGAGCCTAAAAATTAATTTTCCTCTTTCGGGATATAAATTGCATCACAAAAAAGGGATGACAAGTCCATAAAACGAAGACAATAGTTTTATGGGAGTTTCATAAAAATTAGGCAACATAACCTCAGAAATATGTGGAAAAAATTAAATATCAAAACAAAGTGAGTTGTATATTTAAACTGGTAAAACATTGCAGAGTTAACATTAAGTTAGAAGGACCTCCTAGCATCAGTAATATTGTCTGTGTCATCCCAATGAATTTCAAGGTGTGGACTAGAAATTATTTCAAATGACATTAAGGTTGTTGTTTTTTTTTTTTTGTAAATTTAAAGTAAACAATTTTAGCATGGGGCTCCTAGTGCTTTATTGTTTTTGATCATATAATTTATAAGTGTATCTGAAGTAAAACTAATAAGAGTGAACACTTACGCGGTCTCAGTAACATTGCGCTGAGGTAGGGTAGCTTCGAGATCGCAACTATCTGATGTCTCATCGTATTTTTCTACGCAGTCTATATCATTACCACAAGTCTGTCTCAATGAAATAACAGTACTCATGCATGTCCATTCACAGCAGACATCTGTAACAAATTAAAAAAAAAATGTGTTATGAACTCAGTAATCGAATCTCACGGACAGTCAAAGACATCTCATCTCCGAAACACCTAAACTACAGTACAGCTCATCCACGCAGTTTTTATATTAGCGCCATTTTTTGAGCAGAGCTTGTGTGGAACTGACATTTCACTAGCAGCCCATTTACCTACTCAAGTATGGTCACGTTCGTAATTCTATTTTTGTAAGTCTGATGCCTGACTGACTTAATTTATTTCAGTTTTTATTGGCCTAGATTGGTCATGTGAATATTTTTTTTCAGTTGACATTTATTGAGGCGTAATTGACAAATCCAGTCAAGAAAATACTACCTGCATACTCAGTTGACTTTTCGAAATTCAAAATACATCGCAAGAATACAAAAACAATTCAATACGTTATTGACAAATATCACGCACCAATGGGGACGTTCAAGAATCTAGTTTAGTAATGTGGTTTTCGATTGGACTTCTTCAGATTCGCTTTCAGATTTCATGTGTCTAATCGAACATTAAAACGTCATTTGCCCTTTTTTGTGTTGATATTTGTGCTACTGGAATATGTGTAGCCTTCGACACTTTTCTAAGCGTTTTCCATTCACTGGTTAAATTTTATATGAAAACATTCAAAATGCTCGCCCAGATTGATTTTGAAACATTTGTACATAAATAATTCACAAAAAATAAATCAACCCGATGCAATTCGTTTATTTTCAGTTGAAAAATTTCACAACACGTAAACGAACTCCACTAGTTGTCAAACTCAAATGTACCTACTTGTATTGGTATATCTGAAGCAAATCTGAGAAAAAATCCAGATTCGCAAAAGTGCTCTGAAATCTGAAAAAGATTGCTTTTTTTCGACCAAACGAACATAAAAAGTGCTCTGAGAGCAAAAAATTGCTCTGAGAGCGCCCAATCGAATACCACATAAGTCTGTCAGCTGTCAGAGTAGACGTATATCGGTTTTGATTGGCTGAAATCGGTCATATGAGCAGCTACTTCAGTTGACGTTTGTGAGGGGATCGGGATAGTCGACGAATCTAGTCAATTCGTGACTTATGTCGTTTTCGATTTGGCTTTTCAGATTTTGATCTGAGATCAAAAAAAGGATTGATCTTTTTGCCAAATCGATAATAACGACATTGGTACTAAGTAGATAATTCGCTTTTGTGGCAGACATAAAAAAAATTACGTTCCCGACCAATTTAGTTTTAAGGTTCAGGTTACATCTCATCCAGACCAATCAAGTCGACATAAGATAACTAGATTCTTGAATGTGCCCAATGCACATAAGCGGATAGTTTAATGCATCACGTGGATATTCATAAAAGATAATTATAAAATGCTACGCCGAAAAGTGGAGATACTGGAAGAAAGAAAGGAAAATAATTTCGGAATTTATAGAGAAAAAATTAAAAGTAATATTTTACCTTTTTTGTTTTAAATAAACAATGCGCCGTACTAATAACAAATTTTAGTCTCGACTTTAAATAAATGGAAGCTCACAATTGCAAAATTTGTATGGAAAATAAAGCCACTGTGAACTACGAAAGTAAAAATTTTTTTTGGTAAGGCCCAATGAAATTTATTTCAGGGAACTACTACAGCACCTTATTTCAGCAGTACAAAAGTGTTACCATTTCCTTCTGACATTTAGATATATATATTTCCCGGTATACCTAAACGTCACAACATACTTGATCAATGACCAAATTATATTTACGAACAGAAAACAAAATCTAAATCTAAAAACAGTCAGCATATTTTTGTCGTTATAATTTGAAAGCTTCTTTCAGGAAAATGGAAACTAAAACAAAAGAAAACATGTTCGTAGACATGCTGCTGCTGTGTATTGTTTTTCGTGAACACTTCATGAATCAAATATAGCTGTCATGTATTTATTATATGCATTAATAATCACTATCTTCAACAAATCAAAAATGACCTCGGGTAAATTTTTAGTTGCGGTATTATTCTGCCACATGTATTCAAGCAAAAAAAATAACATAAAGAATGCAACCTTTGACGGTACAAATATTTATTGATGCGGTCAGAGAAACTCCTCCAAAAGTACTCGGATCATGAGAAATTGATTGGGATTACCAATTGGGTAAATGAGAAAGCGCAGAAGATTTTCAATTTTTTTATGACATTTGGACAGTATTATCATTTCGGGAGCGCAACACCGACCACATATTTTTGATGTGATATATCTACATTTCCTTTTTCACATTTCATGTGGATTACCCGACGATAATCGTACAATCAACAGAAACCCAGAAGCGTGAACTTTTGACCACATTATCTTAACTTACAAGCAACAACGACCGCAATGACATTTAGAAATAAGCTTAATTTTCCAAGTCTATACTGCGACACCATTATCTGGTTAGCATTTGCGATTTGTACAATTTACAGAAATATTAGCTCACTATCGCAACACGAAAATTATATGTTTTCACTGAGAACAATAATTATAGACTGAGTATTGTATATTAAAATTATTAAGAAAACACTCATCAAATCAAAGTTATTTTACTTTTGTTTTCGCTACAAGAGCAAAGTATTGGTGTGATGCAACGTCAAAGTGATTAAATAGAAAATAGCAAAAAATAAGAAACGATGGATCTGAAAAAACCCAAATTTCGGTGATGAAACCAGTGTCGGCATTCGGTAAGGGTTTCGTGTGGACGAAGAAATTTGCTTCTGTAACATAGGGCAAATTATTTGTGAGCACGAAAACATTTGATCGTCCGCCTAACAGAATCTGACGCCAGATCTCAAGCAAATTTTCGCTTGGGCACATACGCTTTTTCCAAAAACTAAATTTCCATAAAGGCGAAGAATTTTTCAGACCCCATACCTCTCATAAAAACTGGTAACACTGCAGTACAAATGTCAAATTTTCGCAAGCAAATAATGTCCCGGACAATAAATGTATGCGAAAAGCGAGTGGAGCTCTACGAAGAAATGTAGGTACTACAATTACCTGCTCTTACGCCATCATTTCGCAGCAACTGCGTACTGAAAAACAAAAAGGAGAGCGAAATTTTTCATTCATGATTTCGTTGCGTCATTTTTGTCTGAAATTTTTCGTTCCGGAACAGGTTCGTGCTAGACTTAAGGACAAAAATCCGCACTAGGTAGTAAGGTAGTACAAATAAAGGAGCTTACTTGTACATTCCCTCCTAAAGAGCTTTTCTCTAGACTAGACCAAAGAAACTGCACAAGATATTTATGTATATATATTTTGAAGAAACAATCTTTCGATCGATTCAATTTTTGTTTCCTATTTTTATAGAAGCTATTGTGTTAAAGCACGGACACACATATTTAAAAGATGTCTGCGCGAAAATTATCACATGTTGTCGCTTTATATGTGGCAATGGTTATGTTGCCTTGCTATGCGGTGCTGTCCCAGAGGCTACGAAAACCACATAATCCGTGTCCAGAAATGTTCACATACGTCTTTGATGGACATGAACATTTCGGAATAATAGAACAAAGAAATACATCGAAGACGAGAAATCAAATCATTATCGGACTGTCGCAGTCCGGAGTATTGAATCAGGTGAGTTATTATTGAAGGGGAGGTCTTGGTTCTTCCGTCCTCAAATTTCCATAATTTTCTTACTAAGATAAAATAAGAAAACATTTTTTTTTTTTAATTTATTGATATAAGTTCACTTCCATATTTGCAGAATTACAAAGGAAAAATATAGACCATCATACCCCTGAATCGAATTTCCGAATACATAAACATGGGTCTCCCAATCACCTACCGGGTTGACTTTCCGCAACAAAATGTTCTCCCTCAAGTTGCACTTATCACAGAAAACGGTATTAGAATATGCACTGCTCCAAGAGGTTAGATACGTTACCCATATAATATAAGACGTCTTCCAGTTAATTTATTTCCTTTCCCAGATCCTTTTCCAAGGACAGATATAAAGATGAAAATTGTCCTACAAGACGAGGGAGAATCGCAAGCACTATGAACCCTTGAATCTGTTTGTGGCCAGGAGAATGAATCATATACTAGATTGCGAACACAAAGTATCCACGGTGAACTTATTGAAAAATCAAGATTTCTATGGATTGCTGCTCTATATGAAAAACATATAGATAATACGTTTTCCTTTCAATGTGGAGCAACTCTAATTTCCAAGCGGACTGTACTAACTGCAGGTGACTGCTTTAAAAAGTGTGGAATATTATGTAGTGGGCCTTGGCCTGCATGAGCTCATGGATAACCAGAGCGGTGTCAATATTGGAGTTGAAAATATCCTGACTCATCCTGAATTTCGAATTGAATCTAATACTGAGGATTGGAGCATTGCCATTGTCCACCTGGTGAGGAGTGTAACGTAAGTACATTCATACCACTCCTACTTAGAGCAAGAAAATGGCTGCCATTAAATAAGCTGAAGTATGAACCTCCATTGCGATTGGAAGGTAAAGTAACAGATCAACCACTACAATTCATTTGAGTATTTCCCCGCAATGTCAGTGTCAAATGAAAAGAAGACGAAACCAGAACCAATGGAAAGCTAAAAAAACTTTTAGGAAAAAAAGGTTGATTTTAGGTTTACGGAGTCAAATTTACAACATGCTGCATTTAGACATCACACATTCCTAACACTAAAGACTTATGGGATTTGCAATAGGTTGTGGGGGACCACCAACCACCCACAGTAGTAAAAGTTATAGGAAATAAGTAAAATAAAATGTATTTGCATCCCTGAATGCTACCTATGCACGAAATTACGTACCCAAGTTTATCTTGTGCAAAAACCTCCCAGACTTCTATTCGAAACTGGGCAAAACATGGCAAACTTGTACCAACCTTACACACGAAACCAAGTGTAACATGGTGTACTTAGCTTTACCCACCAGAAGCAGTCGTTCTTTTTACTTAGACCTTCAGCCGATGGTGGAACTCTTAAAAAAAAACCAGGGAAAATAAGAGGTAATAAGTGGCCTAGCAAAGAAAAAAACAAATATTAATGATTGTGTAGCAGTCGTATTTTCTCAAACTCATCACATCATGTCCAGGTAACCTCTAAAAAAAATTGGAATAAAAGAAAATTGTGATTAAAGTGAATATTCCCTTTAGCGCCAAAAATAATTTGTGCCTTATCAGTGCGTGAGATTTATCAGCATGAAAAAAAAGCAAAATTCGCTTTGCCGTATTTATACTGCCCGATCCATGCACGTGGCCATAGACAAACCATACTGAGACCCCCAACTCACAATCCTCTTGCCGCTGGCCTTCTCAGTTTTTTTTTTGAATTCGCCATTTTGTATTCATATCGGTGTTATGTCAATTGGGAATCCGTGTGACATGCAAAAACATACAAAAAATACAAAAATAAATGCTGCCAACCTCGGCAACCGTGGGGAAATGTGAAAGAGTTCGGAAATATCACATTTTAGCATAACTGAATGCCATTGGTTAGTAATTATAATTTTTTTGAAGGTAAATAATTTGATTTGTGTGGTTAATAAAACTATCTAAAGTAGATGTTTAATATCCTAAAAATATATTGGGACAAATATGGCTGTGTATTTCCCACTTTTGGATATAATTAACTTCGATTTCGTGTAAATTTTTCTTAAATAATAAAGAAAATTTGCTCAAAATGTTTTTATTTTCCCTCAACCAACCTACACTTTTCCTAAAAAAAAATATTATTCACACGTAACGAACAATTTCAAATTTAACGGATAAAATTCTATGAACGCTGCAAGCCACTTTGCCCAAAGCGGAAGTGGCATATGCAAGGTGCGAGTGTATTTGTTTCTGAAGTTACGTGACATTTGTCAATACGAATTTCTATGTAACAATACAAGCGCACTTAGCATTTGCCACCCCATAGAAATATAGCTTGTAGGCTAAGTAACGAGAAATCGGCCGATGTTGGTGGTCTCAGTATTGTCTCTGCACGTGGCTACCGAGTCCACTATCGGCTCACAAAAAAAAGGTGGGGAAAAAGGAAAGGTTATGTCATTCAAGCCACTGATATTTCCCGATCTATCATCAGGCATCCAAGTAGACCAAATCGAACACCCAACCTGCGGCAAAAAGAACGAAAAAAACGATGCCTCGCCGCGATCAACGCTAGTGTGCCTCGCCTTGATTAACGCGTCTAAGAAGGTCTAAATCGCAGATCAACGATCGAAAAAACTTAAAATTAACTAAAAAGGGGAACCCGCATCAGATTGATCCGTCAACAAGCAAGGGGAATCAATCTCCCAATCAGTCGCTCCTCGCCCAACTGTCGAAGTTCTTTCCAATCACTTCATCTCTATAAGCGATTTACCCGAGCTTCTGTCAGAGCGAAGTTTAATCGACCAGTGCATGTAATATGCGCCATCCAAACAACAGTCTCTCCCGAGTATCAATTCATCGATTTTGGCGGGTTTGCTCGAGTAGTGTCACCGATATCGATATAGTCCGACCAGCAGCCCCCTAGCCGATCAACAACAGCAAAAAACCCCCTTTTACTTCAGACTGATACGGATAAGCAACGCAGTGGCCAGTGATCGTGAACCCAAACAACACCGTCACCAAGAGCGTATGGGATGAGAGAAAGACCACTCTCCCACTTCCCATGCATTAAACGTTCAACCGCAACACAACAACAAATCCATCCCAAATTCCCCAGCCACTCTTATCAGTGCAAAATAAAGTAAACGTATAACCGTTTTCTTTGATGATCAATTTTATTCTATCTTCTTCATTCTTATAATTATTTTTTCCACCGAAAGAAGCGGGAAGTGCTGATTATGGTATTATGGGAAAATAGCTGATGTTAGGTGAGTGCATGAGCATTTGCTGACGAAAGTGCAGCGTAATTGAAAGATTGTGTGCAAGGGAAATGAAGGTCGATGGGTGAATGTGCTCAGGTATTATGGAGATATGCTGGAATTTGCTTGCGTATGGAAGAGATAATGTTAGTGTTTAAAAGATTGTGTGCGAAGGATAAAAGTATGTTGTGCATGAATGTGGTGGCTTATTTACTATTTATTTACTATATTAACTCCCCCCTTCCTTAAACTTGAACGTCCTCGTTCAACATTTTAATGATTCGCATTCTGATGGCTTCTTTATCTATTGCTGACGACGTGGATTCCTGTACTTGATCTGTACTTGTCTTTATATTAATTGTCCTTGGTTTAAGTTTCATGCAGAGCAGGGTGAAAATGATGATAGATAGTATTCCAGATACGCCGTACCAGATCCACTTGTTTGTTTCTAGTGTAACGCTGAACTGTTTGATTTTTTCATTATTTATGAAGTGTAACTTATGCAAGTAGGGAAGAGAAATTTTCTCATTAAACGAAATTTCCTGTAGCATTGTCTTTTTCGGTGCTGGCAGGAAAGCTACATCAGGTGGTTGGGTAGTGTTATATTCGTTTCCATTGATTTTAATTGTTTTTTCAAAAGATATCAGGAATGATCCGTTTAGCCTGATTTGATGGTCCTTTTCTTCAATTAAAATATTTTCATCCCTGGCCATGATTAGTCCATTTCCTAGCAGCTTGATTTTCTCCAGGTGGTAGGCGTGTGTGGTGGGGCACTTTGCGGTATGATTGTTCAGGAGCTCTGAGAGGCAAGTATCTTGGTTATCCTTTTCACAATACGAGTATAAAAGACCTTTCCTACAATTTTTTAATGGATAATGGTTTTTTTCACAGTCTGCAGTGAGGTTGGATATTAAATCTATAATTTTATCATTATGAATAACTGGATAAATTTCGAATAGTTTACATGTCTCTTGTACTTTGGGGATTTTAATTAGATATATTAAGGCATTATTTTGATAATACATTTTTACGTCTGCAACGTTTAATAAGTCATTTAACTGTGTTACAATATTTTCCTTTATTTTAATAAATTCTAGTTCTTCTAAACTTAGAATAAGAGGATTTACTACATTAGTTTTTGCTAAAATTATGGAGTACATATTATTATTTAGGTTATCGATGACAATTCGATTTCTTCTGGATATTAGTGTGGTTAAAGTCTGATAATCGGCCGTATTATGTTTATTGACTACATTAATGTTGTTTATTCTGTCTGTTAGTTCATCTAATTTGTTCTGAATCTGAGTATTTATATCAACCTGCCTGTTGTTAGACCTTGCCAATTCGTTTTCCTGTGATTTTAGTTAGCCTGGAAGTAAAGGATTATCTCAAATTATTTTTGTGAATTTGCCTGCCCTCAATAACTACGGCGGTTCCTAGGTCTGCTTGGATTGTTTTTTGTTCGTACAGTTTTGAAAATTTATTCCCCATTGTTTTATTAGTCTTTAAGAAAACTCTGTCGCCTGGTTGAAACAATTTTGGTGTGGAATTTTGGTTACGATAACTTAGGTCAATCTCCTGATTAGTTTTTAAAATTTTAATAATTTCTTTTTCTAATTTTTCCGACCTATTATGAAATAAATCTACTGGTCTGTAACCTGTGACCGAATGAATAGTGTTATTGTATTTGTACGTGGAAAGTAACATCAGCTCGACTATGTCAGTCGTATTTTCTTTCGTTCATCTGGCTATTTCCGCTAGAGTCGAATGAAAACGTTCGACTTGGCCGTTGCTTTGACTATGATACGAAGGAACCGTATAGGTTGAAATATTAAATTAATTTTTTAGCAAGGACTGGATGTTACGAATGTTGCCTGCTAATAAACCTAATAATTATTAGTATAATTTCGTTGGAAATTGTCTTCTCGTTTCTCTATAGGTAGGGCAGTCAACACAAAATAAAAATAAGCAAAGCGGAACACAACTGCAATAAAAACATCGCAAAACCATCCCTGTGACTTGTTCCACTGAACTAATATTCCTCCAATTCCAACAGGAAATATATTGAACACGCTCCCCGATGATTTTGGTAGGCGAGAGCGTAAGAAGTTGCTTCGACACTGTCTCTTTTTTTGGATGGCTATTGTGGAGTACAGACGTGTGGTCTCCAAAGTATTAAGTCGGCTAATAGATTTTGAAATTTCTATACACTATACATTTGCTAAGTTACAATCTAATAAAAGTCCTAAATAAACCGTAACAGTGATACGACATTTACCACAAATCATTTGTAAATTTGAAATAACTTGCCGATGTCACATATCTGCCATCCAGCTCCACAATCAAATTTCCCCAGTCTAATTAATCCGCTCACAACACGCATGATTAAGTTTGGTGGATTATAGCAAAAACCATTAGTGAGCAAGTAGAGCAGCGCAGTGATCGGCAAAATTCACGACGAAGATTATCCATCACTTCTCCTGTGAGAGACCGAACAGCCGTCTTACCACCATTCCCCACCTATTCCCACGTCATCACGCTCCAGACGAAAGAGACTCCACATTACATCAACGGGTTTATAGCGATGTGCCCACACACTACACAATAGTCGCAACGTGTCATAGACAGCAGGTAGCCGAATAGTCAAGTGCAACAGGAATTGCGAAATCAGTGACTCAGCATCAGCAGACGAAGGCATCAGTATAGATTCGTATTTTGGGTTTTTTTTTACATTTAAACTTATTCATCTCAATTAATTCTATATTGGTATATTTTGTGTAAAAGATTGCTAGCGAAGGAAAGGGAAATATTGCACGATTGATAAATTGTCTAATAACTTTTACATTAAAGTACGCTACGAAACTAAAGGTATGGAAAATAATAATAGCAAAACATATAACAGGTAACAACTCGAAATCTATTAACATATTATGGTTATAAATATAAACTAAAGTCAACATAAAATTCTTTCCTAAAGTGAGAATAAAAAAAGAAAACATCGTGGGGACTTGTGATCACAAATTCCAGCAACGACACTTAGGAGAGCAGAATTATTATCAACAGTATAAAAGACAAAAAAGGATTGAACCAAGTAAGTTAATATTCTTTTCCATTACTTACGATTCCTATACCTACCTTACAATTGTGTAGCTCGTGATTTGATAGAGCTGGTTAAAGTGCTATATTTTTTTTTCCTCTTTAATTAATGAACTAAAACGTAAAATTTTGAATCTTTAAAACGTAGATAAATATATTTGATGCCTATATACATTACATTGATAAAAGATACCTTGCTAGGATAAGAAGATTAAGACTAACGTCAAATACATTAATTGAAATACGAAACACAAGGTTAAACGATTATTATTCGTGAATTGAAGTACTATAATACCCGGTAATTATATACGCTATATACACAATCCATGTGGTGTAATTAAGCTATGCTTATCTAAATTATGATAGTTGTTAAGTTATTCTCAGTATTTTTTTTAACTTCAATAAAATGATTTATAACGATATGAGAGTTCAGTGAGCTTATTTTTATGGGGTTGAGTCTGGTCGACATCTTCCTTTCAGGATGTGGTAAATAGGGTATTCACCCTTAGAGTAGGCATGATAGGGACAACATTTTTCAATATATAGGTGCGAGTGTTGTCATGGCGTTGTATTTTACATATAGGGAGGGAACAAGTGCACCAAGCAGCATAACATCAAGTTGCTGACCACGTAAGCGAATCATATAATCGGGTTAGTTCAGAAAGACATTAGGATTGATTTTAGGTTGGTAAATAAACCCTTGACATGAGTAAGTGATCTTCTGTTGTTGCGTTTCATTAGTAGGGTTGAGAACCACCCCAATATCCGGCGAGCTTAGCTGAGCCATTCCTCCAGCATGTCAAGGTAAGCCCTACATATTTAAACGGTAAAATAAGCAGCAACATGGATTATGTTAGATGTAAATGCACCTTCATTGTCCGTAACTATTATTCTAGGTTTTTTGAAATGTGAAATAATTTCGATAAGTGGATTTTTTATGTCAACTGTGTTTCGGGAATGGACATGTTTTATTATTGCAAACTTAGAGAATTTGTCGATACATGTTACAAAGTATTTCTTGCCAGTATTGTAAATGTCTAGATGGAGTATTTCTCCAACAAAAAGAGGAATTGGTGTCGCGCCTATTGGGTGCTGGGTTGGCTTACGCTGGTATTTATTTTCGCTGCATGTTCTGCATTTCGCGGCAAATGATTTGGATAGCTTTTTCATGTTCGGAAAATAGTAATCACGAATTATTTGTTTATAATTCTCTGAAGCCCCCCTGTGCGCTCTGTTATGCTCATTGGCTATTATTTCGCTTTGGTCGTCTTTGTTAAAAACGTCTTGTACAAATTTGTTGGTATGTTTTATTTTTACTCTCGGAAACATGACCCTTAGTTCGTGTTGAATTTTGGCTAATACTTCAAGTGTGCAATAAATTCCATTATTGACGTTAGGGTTAATTAAATCTTTTACTGTCTCTATTAATTTTGAAAAAGAAGAGAATTTTACTAAATGTCTAATTTGTGTTTGATACAAGGTTATCATTCTTTTGCTGTCTGTCGAAGCAGCCTCAATAAAGATCTGGTTCCTGAAACCATTTATGGGATTTACTACTGACGGGATTATTTCCGTAAGGGATATCTCACTATGAACCGTTCCATCCGAGTCAGTTATGATGTTAATGTGCTGTCGCGATAATGCGTCGGCAACCTTGTTTTCTTTCCCGGGCTAATAAAAGAACGTAGGAGAATATTACTCGATAAAGGCTCTGCATCTTTTTAGTTTAGTATTAGGATTTTTGTCTGATATTGCAAAGGTAAGAGGTTGATGGTCAGTATAAATATTAATGTTTGGGACGCCATAAAGGTAATTTCTTAAATTTTGTAATGCCCAGACAATAGCGAGCATTTCCCTCTCATTTGTCGCATAATTTTCCTCTGTTTTGCTCAATGTGCGGGAAATCATGGTGATTGGTCTCCCTTGCTGCGACAACACAGCGCCAATTGCATGCGATGAAGCGTCAGTTGTAAGCTCAAACGGTTTTCGAAAATCTGGGTATAGTAGCAGGACGTCCTCTGATGCTAATATGTTCTTAATTCTATTAAAAGAACCTATTGCTTCAGCATCGAGTTCGATTTTTATATTTTTTGACTGGTTTGCTTTAATATTCCCATTTTCTCCCCTAAGGTATTTAGTTAGAGGTTTCGCTATGGACGCATAGTCTTTAATAAACCGGCGGTAATAGCCGGAAAGGCCGAGAAAAGACCTCAAACCTCGTAGAGACTTAGGCGTTTCAAAATTTATTATATCTTTTACCTTGTCGGGGCATGTTTTGATGCCCTCACTGGACACTAAAAATCCTAAAAACTCAACCTGTCGTTTGAAAAATTTCGATTTCTCTATTGAAATACGCATATTAGCGTTGTAAAGCTTGGAAAATATTCTGTCAATGGCCTTCAAATGTTCGCTTTCGGTCTTTGAAAAGGTTATAACGTCATCAATGTAGACGTGACAACTCTTCCCAATATCTGATCTTAATACATCGTCTATAGCGCGTTGAAATATGCTTGGACCATTTTTTACCCCAAATGGCAACCTACAGAATTCGTATTTCCCGTTGTTTATCGAGAATGCCGTTTTTTCTCGGTCTTTCTCCTCGAGGAGGATTTGGTGAAAACCGGCTTTTAAATCTATTATCGAATAATAATTTGCTTGGCCTAAATTTGACAATATCACTGAGATTTCCGGAATCGGATATCTGTCCGCTATTGTACGTTCATTAAGCTTCCGATAATCAAAAACTAGTCTAAATCGTTGGCTACCGTCCTCATCTGTTCCTTTTTTCGGTACCACCACTATAGGGGTATTATACGGTGGTCTTGAAGGTTGAATAATACCGTCGTCTAACAATCGTTCTACTTCTTCATTGACAAATGGCACTGCAGCCATATTATAAGGTCTTGGCCTAGAATAAATTGGTTCTGCATCAATAGTTCTTATAGATGCTTTAATATTTGTATTGAATGGTAACTTTTGGTCTGGCTGTGCGAAAACGCCTGCGTGTGCCTTAATAATTTTCTGGAATTCGCTTTTGATATTGCTAGAGACGGATTCTATATCTATTTCTATATTATTTGTTTGTTCGCAGTGTAGAAATTCTAAGGGCTCGGTACCCCCTTCATATATAAGGATTGCGTTATCAGTATCTATTTTAGATTTAATTTTCGAAAGAAAGTCGTAACCTACGATGGCATCAAATGTTTCTAACTGTGGTAATATAAAAAATTCTGTCAAAGTCCCCAAAAAAACGTCTCACATTTATGTGTAATTTGATTTGCACCGTTCAGCGTTTTTGCTATAAAAGGCTTGTTGTTTGGTTTAATATTTTTTAAGTGAGGTAAATTTCTAATGTAGTTCTTGGCACTACCGGTATCAATTAAGATTTTTAACAAGGTTGTGTTGTTAAGTCTTTTCTTGATAAAAAGGGCAATGCCGAAGTTAGCCTAAAAAATTAATCTCATCGACATCGTTAAAACCTACTACTTCGTCTTCACTATAACCTTCTGATTCATATTCATTTCTGTATAAACTGTCACTATCATCTAGTTTCTCAGCTTGTGGCTGGATATGGTTTATACGCTGGAACTTAGCTGTGTTTTGCCGGTCAGATTCCCTTTGTCTCTTTATATTTATATTTTGCATGTTATTTGGATTTGGGTAGGAAGGTGCGGGACGACTATTGGTAATTTCCTTTGGGGTAAACTTAAGTTGCTGCTGTAAAGCTTGAGATGATGTCTTTTCACTGTAGCGGTGCCTGACTGATGGATCTACATCCATAGGTATTACTTTTTGCTGTTCATGATATTGGTTAGAAGTTTTGGGTGTGTCGTTCGTAATGCTCCTGTACTAAGGGGTTGCCGCTGTAAGAGATTCTATTTCGTCCATGCTGGGCATCGAAAGCTCTGGCAAAGTCATAACGATGTTGGTTTGCTTCTAGCTCTTGGGCTTTAGCAAGCGCAGATGGCAAATCTTGACATCCGGCAGAAAATAAAATGTTTAGTTTAGTTTAGTTTAGTTTAGTTTTATTATATTCATCAAATGAGAACATTCACTGCTCTCGCTAGATTACTTAATACAAAATTATAATACTTATAAACTACCACCAAAGCCTAACGTTAAAATTAATTTATTCTTAAATGAGTCCCTGCTAAGATCAAACTCAAACAAGCTACTATAATTATTAGATTCTCTTAGGCATCTGGTAATTGGTTCATTACAACCATAGTTAACTCTATGATAAGGAACATAAAATAAAAATCGATTTCTAAGTTACACCAAGGTTTATTTAGACCGGATATAAAAACACGTAAGGCATCGGCGCGGTATTTCGCTGCCAATGAGTCTTTGACTTCTTGATTCCCTGAGTATTCCATCGTTATTTTACTAATTATCAGCGTTAAGCTTTTTTCAATTTGATCGTAAAAGTCTGAAATACTCATACGACCTTGACATAGGATGGAGAGTTGGTTTTCAAGAACATGCAACGGACGTTTATCGGAATACGTATGATCCAGACGTGCAATTATGGCATCGAAATTTAATACAGTATTAAAAGATGACAACACTAAATCAGCTGATCCTATAATTTTATTACGGATAATGGCTACCGCTTGATAATATTTTTCTGATCCCACATATGGCTTAAATAATTCTATAGCCGTGTTAGCCGCCTGTTCCCAGGAAATGTATTTCGCCTGTTCCCCCGCGAATTCTGGTAAAGATTTTATTAAGTCGAGCGAAATAAGACATTCTACGTTGGGGGTTCTTATAGAAATAGATTCGTAAGCAACAATTTCACAGGAAGGTAATTGCACTGCATTTAGTTTCTCTGTTAGCTCATTGATTTTTGAATTTACACTTTCATTGGCCGTCTTATTTTCTGTCATTAATTCACCCATTTTTCTCATTATCGCACTACACGCAGTTTCAACTGCAACATCTACAGCTGAAGAAATAATTTGCGAAATATTTTCCGTCATGACTATTTAGATTGTTAACCACTTGCTTTCAAAAAGAATTTTGGCTCTACTTTTTACTACAGTAACCACACTAATAAATCAGAACTATCTGTTTAAATTCACACTAGATATTTGAAATTATTTTTATACAATAGTTATAGAGAATTTGAGAATTGTTATGAGAGATTATAAATGGATCAGAAATATATGAATGAAACTTAACTATTTTTATCTTCAACTCACAAAAATAATAATTCTATCATATTAAATATTTCCCGCGATGAGGAATTTAAAGATGTGTTGTTTTCCTGTGTGGATTCGTGCTCCTACACCAGTGCGGTTTTTTTATCGATGAAAGTATCCCTGTTATGGGGACTTTTGTTACTCTTTTATCCTTTACAAGGACTTTTGGAGTATTCCTTTTGATAAAACCACGTTGGGCGCCAAATAAAATAAACGTATAACCGTTTTCTTTGATGATCAATTTTATTCTATCTTCTTCATTCTTATAATTATTTTTTCCACCGAAAGAAGCGGGAAGTGCTGATTATGGTATTATGGGAAAATAGCTGATGTTAGGTGAGTGCATGAGCATTTGCTGACGAAAGTGCAGCGTAATTGAAAGATTGTGTGCAAGGGAAATGAAGGTCGATGGGTGAATGTGCTCAGGTATTATGGAGATATGCTGGAATTTGCTGGCGTATGGAAGAGATAATGTTAGTGTTTAAAAGATTGTGTGCGAAGGAAAAAAGTATGTTGTGCATGAATGTGGTGGCTTATTTACTATTTATTTACTAGGTATATTAACTTGCATAACCAAGTCTGTAGGTAACTAAAAGTGATAGCAGAGGTAGATTTGGTAATACCCAAAGTTAAGTATCGCCGATTTGACATTGTGAAGTTCGTTCACTTGTTTTAAAAATTTAATTTCTTTCCCAAACATATATAGATAAAAACGCCCTGGTACTGAAAACCTGTGTTAGACATGGCTTCTAGGGCACCCTAGTTGTGCCCTGAATCGACCCCACTTAATTTGTGGGGGCAAGAGTTCAGTGCTGAGTTTTGCTGTCATTTCGCTTGCTGTCATTCGTTTTCAAACTCGTCATCTATATTGCGAACACTTTTATCAACTATTTGCATTATGGCAAACCCAAATTCAGAATTTAGTTCACTCATTTTTAACAATAAACGGTAAAAAGTTTTACCAAAAGATAAATATTTGTCAATATCAACAGCTGACAGACTTCAGGGCAACATTTTGCGTTCGATATAGAAGCCGAATTTTCAGGGTTGTGCAGGGTTTTTGAAAGGCGTGGAAATCAGCTGACACTTGTCAGTGCGCACTAGTGGACACTTGTGGTAGCCACGTCAAACAAACCTAATGAAAATATGTGTCCACAGTGATGCCAATTGCAACATAATTATGCTTTTTAGGCATATTTCCGATGCTTGAGGAATATTGAGAAAAAGGACAACAATTTTGTGACATGCTTTAACAAACAATCCACGCAAATAAATTTTGAATTTGGTTAATCTGGTACTTGAATCAAAGTCACATCACTTATTTTCATTTACAACTGTGTGTCATGCTTATTTTCCAATTATCTACTTGACTTGCTCAACGTCAAACAAATTTATAAACGAAAAAGTGGGAACATTTCATGGATTACAGTAAAAAGTTTTAATTACCTATCAATCATTTTGTAGGTCCGCTATAAAATATGCAATTTTTATTTACATTTACATTTTTTTCAAAAGGCATCATTTTTGTCGGGTTTTTATCAGAGATAAAAATTTTAATATGTATTAACCTCGAAAGCGCTTTTTATTTTCGTGACACAACTCTTATCTGTTTAGAGGAAAAATACTTGGAGTACAAACTCTGTTAACATATAAACCGGGCGTATGAATGCGTAAACCACATTCTTCACCACAAATAATTGTTTTCAAGCGCTCCCATTTAACATTAACATTTAAATTTAAGTACTGTCTTAGTCATTTTGCAACCATTTTGTTTCTAACCTTCCGCTTAATGAACAATCATTGTTGAACGGTCCCAAAAACCTACATAAGTGGGGAGTGAATACATTTATATGGGTGGATTAAATTATCTATGGGATATCCCAGTAAGTGCGGTAACACGTTAAAAATAGTCCCGCAGCAGGTGACTGTTTCTTTTTTATCTCTTTTGAGCTTTCGGTTTATTTCCCTTAGGTATTTTTGAAAACACAAAACGAATCGACGATCGATGACAACAAAAAAAAAATGATTTTTCTATGTATAAGCGTAATCAGTTAAGGTCAGCAGGTCATCAATTCCACATTTAAGTTAATCACAGAGCTCGCACACATGAGACAAAAATGCATTCATGCAAAATGAATTCAACTACTTCGCCGTTGTTTGCGAATTCGAGTTCAATACTAGTCAGCTTCTTATCACTTGGCAATTCAAGAAGATTTTGATATTGACATTCGCTCTACATACCTACACAAGTAAGCCAATCACACAGAAAGGATGTCTGCTGGGGAATCACGGCGAATTATCTAAACAGAACAGAAATAGCTTTTGTAACACAGCATCGAGTGGAAATAACTAAAAAATACTGGAATTACCCTCGAAGAAAATTATTTAAAATCACACGTAATCTTACCTTTAAAAAAAACAAACATGCGCAACTGAATAAGACTCTGACATTGCTATCTTTTCAGGAATACTATGTCACGTTATCGCTAAACATTGACAATCACCGAGTTTTTGATTACATCAGATCGGGTGTGCCGATTACTTTCCGAGTTGATTTTCCGCTGCATAATGTTGTGCCCCGAGTTACCGACATCACTGTCAACAATATCAGAATATGTTCTGGTCCCAAAATGTTCGATAAATGTTCTACTGTCAAATCTCTTTCTAGATTCCCCACCACGAGCCACTTTAAACCTGGAGCACACCCTCAGAATTTACGCAGGACAACCGCCGTCTCAGTTCCCTAAGCAACCTAATATAATTCCAAATACTAGAAGAACAGTCAGTCAACAACCGTTTGTCAACCCATCTGTTGATCTCAGTAAGTGTTCCCAACAACAGCGCTTGTAAAGTGTTCCCCTCTAATTTAACTCATTTTATTCACAAATTTATTTATCTTTTTAAAGCAGATGGTGCTCCATTTGATGCTAGGGAATTTCTTAAGAGAACATTTAATACCCCAGCTCCGGAAAGAAATCTCGACGACATAAACTCCAATCTCGGATTTGGTATACCCGACCAATTCGCTATAAGAAATCCCCCACCCACTTTTTCGGCAACAGAAACTGCGGCAAGGCCTACCATTGCAACAGGACCTTCATCATCAAGTTACATTGATTCAATTTGTGGCCAGGAAAACAATAACTTTGGCATTAAAAAACTGGCTGTCAATGGGGAAGTTATCAATAGATCACGGTTCCCATGGATCGTTGCTATTGACACAGGAAACGTCTGTACACTGTCGTTCCAGTGTGGAGGGAGCCTAATCTCAACAAGGACAGTAGTCAGTGCCGCTCACTGCTTCCAACAAGGATTGGAAGGTATAAAAATTGAGAATTTACTATTGTCCATGGGCCGACATAGTCTGACCGAATGGGGGAATGCTGTCAATTTGGGAGTGCAGCAACTCATCAGACATCCAGACTATCGACCGGAGGTTTATAACTTCGATGCCGATGTAGCTATTGTGCAGCTCATGGAGAGTGTAACTCGATGAAATTTCATATTGAAGCAAATTGAATTCGCTGCATGACTTACACTTTTACGAAAGATATTGATTTTTGTTGAATCGTTACCTTATAAAATTTAAAATTATTTTGGAGGTGGGGAAAAAACAGATTCAGATTTTATTTTTACTCGAAAGCAGTGTTTATTAAGAAGATACACTTACCGTGGAGAAGTACCTATTTCAAAATCACGCGAATATGAGCTTTGGGTTAAACTTAACGAATGTAATATTTTCTCCCTTAATTCTGCGAAAATGCTTTGTATTCGCGGCACCACTTTTCCATGTGCATTTCTTATCATAATTTATTCATAACCCATCTGCGCACTTTCGCACAAAAGCATTGGGGATGTTCAAGTATATAGTTTAGTATTTCTGACAGCTGGCTGACTTGATGCATCTCTGTTTTTATTGGCTTAGAACGGTCATATGACCAGCTGTTTCAGTTGACGTTTATGGAGGGATAGCCGATAAATCTAGTCAAGAAATTCGTGACTGAGTACTAAGTTGACAGTTCGCATATGTGGGTGACGTAGAAAAAGTGACGTTCCAAAACAAATCTAGTTTTTTTGCGATCAGGTTACATTTCAGATGTAAAACACCCTAACATTGACCGGGTCCCTAACATTGACCAAAAACAGGAAAATATTTCTAAACACCGCTGATAGTTTATTTATAATTTCGTTAAAATTTTCGGTTTTTCATATAAGGCTATTTGTTACTAGATGTCATATTATATGTTAAAGGGAAATATTAAGTGTATGTGCGTTTCAGCAGGAACTTTTCAAGTGCTCCTAAAATCGTGTGATTTTGAGTGGTGCAAACTTTTGCCTGTTGTACCGAAACTACCATTTGTATCGCAATATAATTGCTAAGGGGAGTAGCTCAACGTTTCTTATAATGAAAAATATTTTTGTTTGTCTATAAAAATACTAGACAATTATAAATAATCAGGTTTTTAAAAAAGCTTTTCGAAAATTTCCTACGATTCCTAACATTGACCGACTGGATCTTAACATTGAACACTGCTTCTTTTTAACTTTTTTCAGACAATTACCAATATTTTATTGAATTTAATCACCCTAAATACTTCGTAAAGCTAAGTCTTCATAATTTTATTTTATTTGAATCTAATATTCTGTAAATAAAAGGTAAAAATTAGTAGCCGTATTAATAAAAAAACCGCAACTACTCTCTAACTCGTATGTTACCTAGCACCTAGTTAAATAAATAACATATTAGTTAAATTTTCTTATTAATAAATGAAAATAACTCATATAATAACTAGCTGACATTTTCTCTAAAAAAGCTACTTAGAGCTGGCATCGCCTAACCAAATCGTACAAAAATGTCATCAAAAATTAATTGTCACAAGTGAAAAAGAAAAACAGGCAACAGAAAATAAAACAAAAAAAAATAACGAAAAACAATACAAAATCAAAAAACTACAGAAAATCAAAACAAATGTAAGTATTATTTGATATTATTTCATAAATCTTGATATGTGTATAAACAAATATGAGTTTTATATTTTATTCAAAAGAAATGGAAATGGAAAAAAAAACAAAAGCGAAAGCGGTCGGAGAATTGGGGCTTGGGCGACAAGGTAGGTACTCATTTAGTAGAGCACACAGAACATACATTTTCTTTAAGTCTCTACTAAAAGACCTCTGCGCCGAAGCAATCCAAGTAATAGAGAATAAGACGGTGGACACAAATACAAACAAAATCAAAAGGGATCGATGGAATGAAATAATGATTTCGTGAGTAAATACCAATAAAAAACCAATCAAAGAGAATATCTTAAAATTAATTTCAGGTACAATGGAGTGAGCGACGTGAAACGCGATGTAGCTCAGCTCCAATTTCAGTGGCGAGCAATGAAGCAAAGAGCGAAAGAGGCGAGCTCTGAATACCGCCGCGAAAAAATGCGTACGGGTGGTAGGCCACCGCCACAATCCCCAAAAAAGGAGCATATGGAAATCATCGAGCTCATTCCCAGAGAATTTGAAGTGGATTCGAACAGGTATGACAGCGATGGTCGAATTCTTCAGGTAAGCACTTATGCTAAATTCGTTATCGTTTTTATAAAACCGATTTCTTAATTTTACAGAATCCTGAAGATGAAGATGAATTTGATGATGGCGCTATTGAATTCTTGCTGAACGAAGATGAGGAAAATACAGGTAAATGAAAATAATATTACTTTAAGCTAGATTTTATCTACTTTTATTCTGCAGAAAACAACACTATACCTGCATGTTCTCTTCCAATAAAAAGTAAAAATAAAAGGCAACACAACAAGAAGCCAGTTATTTTGAGTGTAAGATTTTTTTCGTAATTTCTTTATACTTTACAATGTAAAAGCGGTATATTTTCATTGATCATTTTAGACCGAAAGTGAATTCAAGCGCAACTTATTTGAACTCACAAAACAACACATGATAAGCGAGCATGAGGAACGCATTAGCATAATGCAAATCGAAAGGAAGTGTCGGGAACGAGAACTCGAGAAAATCGAGCTGGAGATAAAAAAAATAAAAAAATTATAATTTAAAATATTATAAATAAAGCTGTTGAAATGTCTCAATATACGTATGTGTTGCAATTGTTTATACTTTCTTCAGTAGTGTAGCTTTAACAGGTACAGCAAGAATCGACGTCTGGATAAGGGTATAAGTAGGAATAGGTGGCGGTTGAAGCATGAACCCAAGTAGCACTATGTTGTGCCTTTTTGTTACGATGGCTCATGAGACCGGTTTGTAATTACTGTTGAGGATGTGATACAGTCGATACCTATTATCCGAGCTGTGTTATTGAGAAAACATATAAGATATTTGCAGAGAGAATGGGAAAGAGGTTCAGTATGGGGTGGTACAAATAAACTTTTGAATTGTTTTATGCACTTATATATACATATAAATTCTTTATTCATTAACATATTGTGTATGAATGTACATAGCTTAAGAAAAATTATGTACGATGAATGCTCTGCGGGAGTTTTCTTGGCTTTGGGAATGGTTAGGCTGATCGGCTTCTTGTGTAGCTTCATTTTCCACTTCGCTGACATCATTTTGGTCTGGGAAGAAAATAAGAAAAAGTAGTTTAATGTTTGCTTGGACATAATTCAAAAAGAAATACTTTACCTATTGGATCGTTATATTCAATGGCCAAATTGTGTAAAACACCTAAAGCCACTATTGTAGTCTTTACGTTTTCTAAAGACCCTCTCATTCCAGTAAGTAGAATACGGAATCGGGACTTCCAAACTCCAAAAGTTCGCTCAACAGTATTACGGGTAGCGATTTGAGCTTTATTATAATTTTCTTCAGCGGTGTTTCTAGGGTTCAAAACCGGCGTAAAAAGATGGTTGTTACAAGCATAACCACCATCCCCTAGAAGTCGTCCCCTGAATTCTCCTCTTTCTAGACGCTCCTTGATTGTGCTTTCTCTAAAAATTCGAGAATCGTGAGTGCTTCCACGCCAATGAGCAACAATATCCCTTATTTTTAACTGAGCATCACAAACTACCTGTGTAGCAGATGAAGTGTAACATAAAAACGATTGAAGGATGGATTTGTGCGTGGAATATGAACTTTTACCTGTGTGTTTATAGAAAAGTACCCCTTTCTATTAACATAATACTGTCCAGATTCTCCACCCTGTCTTTGAATTCGAATATGAGTGCAGTCTATTGCTCCAATTACGTGTGGAAATTGGCATATTTGTCTAAATTCTTCAATTGTAGCAATCTGCTCGGATGTGGTTTGGGGCATCTTGATGAACCGACTACTTTTTGAAGCAAATGCTTTTGCTACTCGGAAAGAAATGTTGCTCAAGGTTGGTTGACTAAATCCATGTATATCAGCACCATCATCTTGAACCTTATGATAATCCAATGATGGTATATTGTACACATATTATTATGTATTTAAGGACGTGGCAATGATGTAGTGGTTTTAGGTATTGCTTGGGAAACAGCAATGCTGTAGCACCAAACATAAAGAGAAACGGATAATATCATAGTTTCTCCACCACTAAACCAAAAACGGCTACTGTTTGGTAGGACAATGGTCCGGGATTGGTCTGAGTGGTGCAGGATTTGAAATCCCCTTTTAATAAAAAAAAAGTACATAATCCTTACCTCATTACGCCCCCAGTACCTAATGGCGGCCATCACTTGCAAATCGACTGGAATGCGTCCGCCTTTTCTGCTTCCCTCCAGGTCTTCCCTAACGAGTTCAATTAATTTTTTCATATTTTCTTTTGAAAATCTATATTTATTTTTAAATGTTTTATTGGTAAATATTGTCATAGGGTTTTTCCGGTTTTTGTACACTTTTTTTTTTCGAGTTGGGGCGATGGTAACCGAATCCTCCCCTAACATATTCACATTACTTAAAAAATCTGAAAAACGGTAAGCCATATTGTGCCACAATTTTTCAAATTTAAATTTATTTTATTTGTCATTTTGACGGGAACTAGAGTTATTGACTCGCTAACAGACCTCCTACCGTAAGTTAGTTATTTGAAAGTTACGAAGCGTTAGTTATCTTCTGAAAATGTTTATTAATAGCAATTTGAGTTTAACAAATGTGTTTGCCAATAGTTAGGCCTAACATGTAGTTACGCGACAATTATTAATACGGCTGTAGGTTTTTTTAATTTAATTAATTTTTAGTATTACAAAATGTGCATTTAACAAAAATAAAAAAAATAAATAAATCAGTAAAAACAAATCGATTCAAACTTTAACTTTTGACAACAAAAATAGAATAATAAAAAATATACTTGAAACATATTTATTCCTAGTACATTTCCATCCCTGGTCAATGTTGGGAAGTCGATACCCTAACATTGACCACCCACTTTTTCCTTTATAAATCAAAAACGAATCGACAAAATTTGGTAAATAGTTGCTTTTATTATACATAACGATAGTCCCCATAACCTAATAGTCGAAAGTTGTGGATGTCTATAATCAGAGCTGTAAAATTCAATGTCAAAGCTCAAAACTGGTCAATGTTAGGGTGTTTTACGGTAGCCAGATCAATCTAGTTGACTTGAATGTGCCCATTGCCGCTGTGAGCGACATTCACATGCACATAGCATACTTCTGTTTCGATAATCAAACAGAGTATAAGCCACTCACCGCAAAGTAGTAGAAGGAGCAAGAAAAATTAAGGCCTATTCATTTGAGAGCGAAGGAACGAAGTGATAATCGCTAACAAACCACTTTTAATGTATTTACTGTCAAAGGATTACATATTTTACTATTCTAGCAGTAGACTACTTGTAATTTGTAATGGTATTTCGGTTTTGAGGTTAACTTCGAACGGAGTTGTGGAACACGTGTTAGTATTGTGGACTGTAAATAAATTGTGGCTATTTGACACGAACAAAAACACGGTTAATTGCCACAGTTTATTAACCACAATTCTAACACACGTTCCACAAACCCGTTCCGTTCGAATTTAAGAACTATTTACATGAGAGCGAATTGCGAACAGCGAATAACCAAATATTCGTAGTTTCTGACAATTCATTTACATAAAAAATTGTTTGGTCGCTGTTTCAATTTTAATGGTTAAGTTCGAACGAATTTTTAATTAGTGGGTTTGTGGATCGCTACTGTATTATGTGGATTGTGAATATTGTGTGGCAATTTGCCCAAGAATTTCTTATTCGTGGGGAAATTGCTTTAATTGTAAATTTCGCTATTTAAATCAGTTTATAAATAAAACCGAAATGTCATTTATATGTCAATGTCAGTTTTACAATATTTATGTAAATATTCAGTGGATTCGCGGGTACATCCCAAGAAATGTCATAATAGTTGACAGATGGTTGTCAAATCGTTCAAATATCAATTTGTAACTTACCCCCTTATTAATAAACGCTGCGTAAAAGTTATCAACTCGTTATTCAGAAGTTACGTCAAATTTTTGTACGCTATCTGATGTCTACTAGCTAACTAACTTGTGCACATTTGATAATTAATACGGGGGTTAATGTTTAATTAATGCTTGTAGAATTATTGTAACAAGGAAAAGAAGAAACTTTTTAACTTCTTTCATCGAAGTAACCATGCATAGCATATGCTGTCAAAAACGAATTTTTGATTTGCTTTGTTGAAATTTGAATTTTGACATTTTGCAAATTTGTGGTTTAACGCATTTTTCTATTTTTTTGGTTATTATGCTGCGATGAGAGATTTCTCTCAGCAAGTGAAATGTAACATTTGGACAATATATTAAAATCTGATCTGTAGCTCAGCTTCAGAGTAAAGCAGCAAACTGATTGATCGCTTGAAAAAATTAGGAAAGTGTTGCCTCCTTTAAGAACTTACTGATTTTCTTCTTCTTTAATTGGGTAATGCCAACATTTATACACTTACCCCCTTATTAATAAACGCTGCGTAAAAGTTATCAACTCGTTATTCAACTCGTTATTCAGAAGTTACGTCAAATTTTTGTATGCTATCTGATGTTTACTAACTAACTGACTTGTGCACATTTGTTTATTAATACGGGGGATATTTTTTAAGGATTTGTTTAAAAAAGATTGAAAATAAAAAATGTGTCATTATCAAATGACAGCTGGATACAATAATTAACGTGTTTTTAACTACTCAGTGCCGGAAATGGATTTCCTGTTCTATGTACTTGACGAAATATGTGTGCCCTCTAACTTTTGTGTAATGGCTTAAAATAATCTCACCGCCACGTTGAAAATTATATATATTTATATAGAAAATAAAGTGTATATTTAAATATAAATACGAAGTATTTATAGGTATATTATTTAGTAAACAAAGATACTGAGGCGATAGCATCAGCGGCTATGTAAATGGATTAGTTAAACTTTTGTAGAAGTTGATATTTATTATCGGTATTCTCCATATTATTTACTTGTTGGTATTTTTTTTATAATTTTTACTATATTCGGGAATTTAAACGTCGTGACAAGCGGCATAAAATATACACCTCTTTCATGACTCCGAACAAAATTAGACAGAGACTCGTATTGAACAAATTCGAATATAGATCTGGGAAAATTGCTAATATTCCTTAAGCTGTTCCAAATTGAAAATATCAAGTTTGATATTTGACAGGTCTTTTTGCAGAACATTGAAGGAATGTGAAAATGATTATTGAAATCCAAAACCAAGCACTGGATAACAATTAACTTATTTTATTAGCGTTGCAATGCTCAAACTAAAATGTAATTGTCTATAATGTCTGAGATCATGTCCGTCAATCGGGTCCGATACACTTCATCTGATTGGAATGCCTTCAAACAAATCTCGCTCCTCATTCTGGTAAAGAAATCCTCAAAGCCCTCCGTATTGGATGTAAGATTTTGTGTTAGCTCCGGCGGCAGAATCGTCAAAAGTGAAAACAAACAGCTCTCAATTAGTCCACACAGCATGAACTCCGCAACACTTTCGTCGAACTGCGCCTTGGGAATATATTCGTCAATGTCAACACCGTTTTGGCGTAACAGCTTTTCCATTACTCCATAGTAGCTTTCCAGCAGCGTATTCAAATGTTTGCGACGAAACTGTCTACTCGTGGGTATTGTCAGCAAAGTGATAACATCCAAGATAGGTGGCGCGTAACGGGTCAGTTGAAAGTCAACAAGTCTGCTCTCCACTGGGCAATCATTTTTGTACTTGAAGAGCAAATTATTTGCCCACAAGTCGCCGTGGCTAAAGACATTACAATATTTCGCTGAAGGCTTACATAGGTCAAAGATTTTGCGTATCCTTATATGAAACTTGCAAAATATACTCCAATCGATCGGAATCTCTATATTCTGGCATAATCTTGATCAGCTCACAGATGGAGGCAATGGCATTGTTGAAATTCACTAGGCGAACACTATTGGCCACAGTTGGGTATGCGTTCTCTTGTACAGCGTCTGGAAACACTTCTGGTATTTTTGTTGAATTCTTTGCTTCAAATAGAATCGATGCGGCATGTAAGCGTGCCAATGACGTCAATGCGCATCGGAGGTGTTCGAAATCTAAGATTCCCGATCGATCAGCGCCCATGCGAAATCCCATCTCACCCAGGTGATCAAATATCAGAAGATCACCTTCGGCATAGTAGCACTTTGCAGCGAAATCAGGAAATCCACTCTGCAATCTAGGCAGCAAGTCCCGATAAACAGATATTTCCTTCTTGAAGACACCAACCTCCTCTATGTACTCAGCCCGGGAGGATACATCACTGGGAAGCGACTTGGTGAAGAAGATCACTTCCTCCGGTATGGCTGATGGAATTCGCCGAATTTGCACGCACAGCGTTTCGTGACGTCCTAAGAATCCAGCGGGTGCATCACTCGATTCTTTAAGGGTGTAATTGATAATTTCAAACGCGTTTTCGACATAATGACGCGTATAACGCTTGCACAGATCTTCAACCACGTTTGGTGACAACTTTGAAGATACCATTACAATTGCAGTGGTGTTAAGTACCTACATTTGTGAATATAAAATCATCTTGATGGTTTAATTTATATAAAGATATCTTCTATTTTTATAAACTTAGAGATAGGCATTAATTATTGTGATAAGCTGTTACGACGCGACGCTCAAGCTTTTATTTACGATGTTGTGTTTAGGTATTTGTTGACTCTTTTGCTAATCCCTATAAAACTGTAATATAGCGTGCTTCTTTATATGCAGATTGTTCATTGAACTGTCCTTGACTTCATTGGAGTGATTAGACGTTTTATACGGTAAATTGGTAAAATATGTCATTACTTTATATAAAGTTAGTTGATGCCAAGGTACGCTAGTCCAAGCTTCGATTGTTTAAATCAATGGAAAAAGTGCACTATGTGGGTTATCACTTCCGGAAGTCATCATTTTTAGCGCATCACTATTTTTATAGTGAACTTTCCCATAATTCCTATCACGTCAACAAGATGACCGACCAAATTACGTGTCTCGTTTTATTTGCGTGTTAGGTAATACTGTAGGAATTATAGGAAAGTTCAACATCGGAAAGAACATCGGAAGTTCGTGTAGCTGATTGATGAATTGTTGGTTTAATTTACTGCCGCTATTTACCACACTCATTTCATATATTTTGAATCAGAAATTGAAATGTTTTTGAGTGATTGCAGAAATGTTGGTCGCCTTTAAAGGTCTGCCCCCGTATTAATAAACACTGCGTAAAAGTTATCAACTCGTTATTCAGCAGTTACGTACAAAATCAGAAAACAGTAAATTCCCGAAGCAAGATCAACTGAATACCAAGTTGCTTTTCGGAGTTCTCCTGTTTAACAGAAATTATCGCGAAACTAATACTTGCACTTAAGAAAAGCTTTACGAAAGAAAGCTTTGATTCATGTTTCAGTTGTCATATTCATTATGGGCTTCAAACCGATGAGTAGATTAGTATCGGGAAGCTGCTCTTCGCACCAGCTTATAATCTCGTTGGTGTCTCTCAGGTGCAAAGTCAGAAATTAATTGAGTAATCAAGTGCTATTCAGTTATATTTTTTAATTCGCCTGTCAATCGTCCAACCGGAATAGTTCAAACTGTCAAAATGTTGTGCCAAATTTTCAGCGGAATATCCATTGTGTCATTATTTTGAATTGTTTACGTCAAGCAACTTTGCTTGAGGTTTTCTTTTTTTATAGATGTGTGATATATTTGAAGTAGTAAGCAAATTAAAGCCATGTGACTCTGGGTGCATTAGGGACGACAATAACCTGTTTTTCCATTTCTGCTATGTAGTATGGCTCGTGAAAATGAATTTGTTGCTAAAATATAGTTCGCATGATCGTACATCAACCGAGCAACAAAATAATGTCAGTTTAAGTGTATTGCGACAGACTAATTTCTCACGCATAGAGCAACACAAACCAAAATAGAGAAAAATGTACTAGAACTTGCGACGACAATAAAAACTAAATATGTTTCAAGTGAAATGTGACTGCAAACCGCAAAAATCACAATGAACCTTTTTTGTAATAGTTTCTGTGTAATTTTGACAGGGCTGTGCTGTTAAACGTTGTGATTTTATCCGGGCTCAATTGTATTCAGGTTGGGTATAATTACAGTGACCATATTTTTTACCCGACTACATAGGGAGGGTTATGTGTTTCGCGCGTATCCTACGGGACACTCTGTAGCCTAAACGGCTTGACCGATTTTGAAGAGTGGGTTGTCATTATATTCGTATTCCTCCCCGTAGTGTCATAGGCTAAAAAGATAAAAATAAAAAAAATTAATTTAAAAAACAAAAAAACCCGACTGACTGTAAAAATAAGAATTAAGAAGATATGAGATATGAACAAGACACATTCAAGTACGTACACCTAACTATTTGGCAATCGGGGGGTACTTAATACTCATATATTTGTAGGTATATAGTCTCCGATTGTCAATAAGGTAGGTGTACGTACTTGAATGTGTCTTGTTCATATCTTTTTAATTCTTATTTTTACAGTCAGTCGGGTTTTTTAAATTAATTTTTTTTAGAATTCCAAGTAGTGAACAATAGATAAGGAACAAATTAATTCAAATAGTACTTTATAGAAAAAAAGAAGAAAAAAACACTTAAATAGAACCCATTTTTTAGTACTAGATTACTTGCGTGTTCAGCATATTCGGGGACGATAGCATTATCATTTCGTTCATTGAATTTTGGTTTTCTTAAAGTGAATGTTATTATTTTAGAGAATTTAAATGGAATACAGAACAAAAAATTAACAATTTCTAAAATACAGTACATTATGTTGTTGTAAAGGGTGATTTTTTAAGAGTTTTAGAACTTTTTTTTAAAAAAAAACATCAAAAATTAATGAAATATTTATTTGAATCGATAGTTTGAACCTTGCAATTTAATGTTTAAAGATAATTTCATGCAAATGTTGACCGCGGCTGCGTCTCAGGTAGCCCATCCGCTGAGTCCAATTTTGGCATACTCTTTCACACATATCGGCCGGTATCTCACGAATGAATGCATGGATGTTGGCTTCCAGTGCGTCAATCGAAGCGAGCTTGTCCCTATACACATTAGCCTTGGCATACCCCCACAAAAAATAATCTAATGGTGTCAAATCGCACGATCTAGGCGGCCAATTGACCGGCCCGAAACGTGAAATTAACTGTTCACCAAACTCGCCTCGCAATTGCGCCATTGTTTCGCGTGCTGTGTGGCATGTGGCACCGTCTTGTTGAAACCACATATCATGCAAGTCAAGAACTTCCATTTCGGGCAAAAAAAAGTTTGTTATCATCGCTCGGTAGCGTTCACCATTGACAGTAACGCTGGGAACGGCGCCGAATCGACATTTCGCGGTCTTCTGTCACACTAGCTGATACGGCCGCAGTATTTTCTTCACTACGCACAGTACGTAAACGTGTTGGTGGTTTAATGTCCAACAAAGTAAATTTAGTGCGAAATTTGGTCACAATCTTCCGAATAGACTGCTCAGAAGGTCGAGAATGCCGATCATAAAATGGAAGCAGCGCGCGATGAACATTTCGAACCGAGCACGAATTTTGATAGTAAAATTCAATAATTTGCAAGCGTTGTTTATTTGTAAGACGATCCATGGTTAAATTGCAAACCAAACTGAAGCTGTTTGACAGTGACACAAGGTACTAAACACACGTCAGCTGTCAAAACCAGTGTTGCCAAAACCAAACCAGCTAAAAAATCACCCTTCATAATCCACTTTTGGGCAAGAAATTTACTTTCAAACTGAATTTACACCTAAATTGCCACAGTCGTCACAAAATGTTACCTATTTCAAAAAAATAGGGAGCTTCAAGTGGGTTTGGAGTTGGTTCGAACACATGTAGCTACTTTTCGACCTCGCGGAACTCTAAAGTGATCTTTTTCGAACTAATTTATTTAAGTACATGCTGCCAAACAAATATTCCTTAAAAATAAAAGCAGAACTGTAGTAGAAGAGATCTGCCACTTTAGTGTAGGATTAAGAAACTTAAGTTAATTGAAGATAATCCTCAACCCATAGTGAAGCAGGTGCAGCCAACGAGTGATAAGCAAAAGAAAACCCGTTCCTTTGTTTCTAATTGTAACCATGTAGTTAGTGGTTATACCGCAACGACAATGCACTTCGGCAATCCAAAACTTATTCCCAACGCAACCGATGAAGCGTCTAATCTAATTTTTGTTACATTAAGTGTAGTCTTCAGATTTGATTGCAAGTACTTATCGATGACAGTTCATAAAAGCTTAGTTCTAATATTTTCTAACCGGCTAATAGAAGTTGAGAGATGATGTCTGCACCATTGTTGATCGAGGTATATGTGTTGATAATCTTATTGTTATGCGACGAGTCGGTGTCTCAGAATGCACAGACGCCAGAGAATCCCTGCTCTGATACGTTTAAATATATTGTTATAAAATTGTGATGGTAGTGTGGGGCGATGACTCGGGTTTTTAAACGGACACACCTTTGTAGAAATTCACACTTGTAACCTGAACGACAAAGCGCGCCAAATGTAATGTAGGAATACAGGCATTTTTTGCGTTTGACAGCTTAAAAGTAGAACCTTAAAATTACTACGCCGAGAAAACCCGAATCATCGCCACCGCCAGAAAGGAGAAGACAAAAAGCAAGAATAAACCCACACTTTAAATAAGCAACCAAAGAGTTTTTATTTTGAGTATCGAGTTAAATCTGCTTCGAAATACGGCGACGGGTTTCGCCAACATATATATTCGACGGTTATGAATACTATGGAATAATAACTCAAAGGAATACATCAGACACGAGAGGAGAAATAAAGATAGGAATGACACAGCCTGGTGTTTTAGATCAGGTAAGGATAAGAATCTAGTTTTGTCATACGCCAACACGAACAATAAAATGCGATTAATTTTCAAACTTTATAAAAAGTTCGTTTTACTAATTGGCAAACAAGTAGAACAAACCCAATGGCTTTTTAGCAGATGTTGCTTCTTTGGTAAAACGTGCGAAGCCAATTTCGTAGAAACATTCTAGTAAACACAACCAAAACTAAACTCCAAAGTGAATCGATTATCTCTGATGGATGGAACAGTAGAAATGGGAAACATTTCAGCGAAACGATTGATTCGTTTTTTAAAAAATTAACGCACAATTTGATCCGAAAACGACTTAGAAACAGAAATGTCTACCCAAAGGGAACAGAGAATTGACTGCCAAAATTCAAAATCTATGAAAATAACTTATGAGGACTTATTGTTTGTCTTGAAACGAATGTGCAAAGGTAACTTCAACAATTATAATTATATATATCTGAGAGCTCTAACTACCGTCCTAGTAGGTACCACGTACATTCTTAGGGCGTAGAGCAGAGATGGCAGAGTAGATTACGTGAATTAACTACGCGTAGTAAATCGAGTAAACTGCACGCCTGTTATGTTTCATTTACTAACTAAATTTGTTACACGCTCTATGCGTATAAAAAGTTAAATTTCAATCAAAATTAAAGCGGAACAGATTAAAGTTTTGACAGATACCTTTTGACAGTTAGCGCTTCATTTAATATATTTGGCTACGTTAACTACTTAACTATCTCAGTTACGTAGCAGACGTAACAAATGTGGTAATTCAAAAAAAGTAGCATTTCTGCCATCTCTGGCGTAGAGACACAAGTAATCAGGTCAAATAAAGTGTTTGCCACTTTGTTCTACAAGTACCCATACAGTCAATATCAACCATTTGAATTTCCTGTTTTATTTGAATACTTCTTTACTTTCAGGACTACAAAGGAAAAATATCACCAAACATAGACCCGAGTATAATTTCCGATTACGTTAACTTGGGTCTGCCAATTACATACCGAGTTGATTTTCCACAAAAGAACGTTCTCCCTCGAGTGACAGATATCACCGATAATGGTATCAGAACCCGCAGTGGTCCAAAAGGTAGGAAATTGTTGACCAATCAATATCAGCGATCATCTAGTTAACATAGTCTGTATCCTTTGCTAGACAGTTCACCAAGAGCAGAAATCAGTATGAAAATTGTCCTAGAAGAGAAAATACAATCCTCGGAATTAAGAAGCCTTAACTTAGTCTGCGGCGAAGAGAATAACAATGAAATAAGATTAAGGAAACGAGCTGTGTTCGGTGAGGTTGTCAGCAAATCAAGATTTCCATGGATTGCAGCTATATACCAGAAAAAGAACAACGGGTTAATTTTCCAATGTGGAGGAACCCTAATTTCCAAGCGGTCAGTAATTAGTGCATCTTTCTGCTTTTGCAAGGAACTGACGTGTTCTAAGCCTGAAGATATTTCAGTGTCTCTGGGTCGGCATAACCTTCACGATTATCAGAGTGGTATGAATGTTGACGTTTCAAGAATCATCATTCATCCAGATTACAGAGCGGAATCGGGTAACTTCGATGGAAGTATAGGCATTGTACAGCTTGCGAAGAGTGCAACGTAAGTATACATATGTACAAAATGGCAAAGCGAAATCGTTTACCTCCGCGGGTATATCATTTTAAAATACCTATACGTTCCTTAAAATACATAAATTGGAATAATACTGACTTTTACTTAATTTAATTTTTAAATTTAACACTCTACCACTTTTTTTCTACACACAACACATGGCGGCACATAAGTTATATCCAAACTAAGTCCAGCTGTTCACACTACAATCAATTCCTTCAAAGAGAGGGAGAGAGAGAGAAATCAGTTTCTGCTAATAAAATGGCGTAAGAATGAGCTAAAAAGTCATATGCTTCAAGTTTCTACCCATTTTTGTATGTATTATATGTAAATAGAACCCTACAAAAGTTCCGGGAATAGCATTTCTCAAATGTTTCCAAGACTGATTTCCAACATGTCATATGGGTCAGTAAATTTGACATTAATAAATGAAATACAAAAAAACATTTTTTATCGGCGAAATTCCGTTTGTCATCGCTGTAAAAATATCAATAATGCCAAACTTTTCACAATTCGTATCACATAAACAAAATGGCCGACCAAAAAACGTGTTGCGTATTTTGACAGTTCAGGTCAGTTCGTTTTAGTCAGACCTCAGACGTCTATTTAGTCTTGTGTTTCGTTTAATGTTGATAGTTTACATGATGTTTTAAGTGAATAATTCGTTACTTGTTTATTTGATGATTACCTACCTAGCATATTCGCAAATGTCAAAACAAAGCCAGAAATGTGAGTTAACCTGTAAACGTCAAAAAAAAAATTAAGCGCTTTTAAGGGAACGCAGACAGCGTCTTTATAACCCGGAGGAAAATTACTCGTTACTTGTTATTTTGCTTCTCTCCTGCCATTTTAGAAATTTAAAAGAAACTCGAACGTATGGGAAACATTCAGTATTACAAACATATATGCTAGCAACACTAAAATTGTATTTATCACATGCCATCCGGCCAATATGCTTGTGGGAAGGACCATCAGATCTGGATTTGATTAAAGACGTTACTAATGTTGTTGTAGGCTGGGGCGTGGACGAGACATATACCGTTTCTCCTCTTCCCAAGTTAGTAGAAGTGATAATTGCTCACACAGCGAATTGCTTAAGATCAAATGAAGCCTTTGTACATTTGACATCGAATCGAACACTTTGCGCAGGTAAAAGAGATGGAAGTGGACCATGCACAGGCGATTCAGGAAATGGTCTTATGATTAAAAAGAGGAACAAGTGGATACTGAGGGGAATAGCATCAGTGTCTTTATTAACTTCTGGTCGACAATGTAATTTGCATGAATACGTGGTGTATTCGGACATTGCGAAATTTATAGACTGGATCAAGGAATTTATGTTGGTGTGAAAGTGTTGTAACTTTTATTTTCGTAAGCGAATTGTGTGCAAAAATTTATAAAAATATAAATTGTGGTAATAAATATTTCCTTTTTTCATTTTCCGACTTAACAATGGAATTAAGGCTGGCGATTTTTTCAATCATTGACAGTAGGTACATCGAGATGGAGCAATGAGGCTGATGGAACTTCAAGGCATACGATCACCATGTAATTAAGTCTGACAGCTGGCTAACTTGAGGTGTATCAGTTTAAATTGAGCAAGATCGATCACGTGAACAGGTTTCTAAGTTGACGTTTATGGAGGGGCAGTCGACAAATATAGTCAAGAAGTTCGTGATTAAAATCTAAGTGACAGTGGTTTTTATGTGGCTATGGCGTAGGAAAGATACATTTCCGACAAATCTAGTTTTTGCGTACATATATAATCCAGTCCAATCTAGTCGACTTAGGATAACGCGATAACTAATGTCGTTTTCCATTGGACAAAAAGAAGCGTCCGGGAGAGTCCGGAATCGAAAAAATGCTGTTCCATTGGCACAAAAATACTCTTCTGGTGATTCTGAGAAGAGAATTTCGCTTCTCGATTTCAAGTCAGAATCCACTCAAGAAGCACTCACACAAGTGCAATTTTATGTATTTATTACAAGTCAGTTGACAGCAGCCATAGATTATTTTTTGGCATTTCACCAATACTTTGGTGGATTCTGTCAGAAGCAGTTTTGCTGTTCCATTGAATTTCAGAATGAGTGGATCCCCGAGTGAAACCAATGGAAAACGACATAATTAACATTTGTGTCAAATCTCATTGAAAATTGACATTTGGTAGATAAAATCCGGTTGTCAGACAGCCAGCATAGTAGATTTCACATATCGCCTGCAATTTAGACAATTATGAAGTCGATATCACAAAATGAAGTGATCCGCGATAGAAAACTTATTTCCTAAGGACCTGCTTCAAACCCAATACTTGCCCCTAAAAAGGTCAAACAAAATTAAAATAAAAGTGCTTGATAAAGATACTCAACTTTACTGTCTTAATTATGCTATTGTCCCAGTGCAGAGGTGATAATATAGTCACCATTAAATCGATAAAGAGACTCTCATCAGTACTGTTGAATTTTCTGTCGGGCCAATTAAAAAAACACTGATAATATTTTAAATCTCTTCGACGATCGCGGCATCGCACTAACGTTAAGTTGAAATGTCAGACAATCATTGAGGACGCAAGTGCTGTAATCAGTTTTATTTTCAATGCGTCTGCAATCATTCGTGCGATTTAAAACCATTTTTAAATATATCCTCGTCCATTGCGGTACTGTATTCTCTTGATTAAGACCGACAGATTTCCTAAATCAGGTATTTTCAAATTGCCTTACGTGCATCGCGGCGCTATTTTGATTTGTTTCTGACGAGCATTTTTTTGTATACAGTGGTTTGATATTCGATAGTAAAAGTTAGCAATTAGGGTTATTGTTGGAATGATATTTACAGTATTTTGTTTATTTGTGTTGTATTGAGTGAACATTTTGAGAGGTGACATCTCAAAAAGTGCATACCTTCTCAGTATCATAATTGCTACGCTACCGATTTTCGGAAATTACCTTATGACGAGAAATTTTATTTATGGGTATTTGGTGTATATCTTCTGGTTAAGTCTAAATCAAGTTCGTCGAGGTGAGCGAGAGCGCACTTTACTATTACTTGCGTAATAAAAAAAAAAAAACAATGCTGAAATCCACAAGTGCTAATTTTTGAAATCGCACATTTGCTAATGTCATTCTGGCGTTAGTCTAGTCATGGTGAAATTGCAAAATATACTGATCATCTGTGAGCTGTCAAATAGACTGCAACTAAGAATGAAAAGAAGAAAAACAAGTGGCAACTAATGGCGTATTTCATTGAAGATCCGAGAGAATTGCCCCGAAGTTCCTAATTGTTCTATTTAATGAAATTCGTTGGAGCAATAGTGGTAGACACCATATGTGTGATTAGATTTTCTGTTGCTACTTGTTTTTATGTTTTCTACTGTAAATATGAATGTTTTAATAGGCCAAATCAATATGATTCAATTTCAGTTTACAATTTGCACGTGTAATTTTATATTTTCGGATCACAAGCGAACAATTTGTTTGTAATAACACAACAAACATTTTAATCTGACATTTTTCTAGTGTGTGTTGTTGAGTTCAGGGCAATTCTCTGAGAATATTCCGGACACTCCTGTCGTGTTAAGAATTCACCTGGAAGTGCACTTATTTTTCCAATGAAACATAGAATACATAGAAAGAGCACTTCTATATTTGATCTTTTCATAGAAAGGGCAATTCTTTTCTTCAATCGAAAACGCCATAAGTAGTTAACTAACATATTCCATTCTGTACCGTAGCAACCATAAATTTGCCCTGCGTGCGGTTTTATTCTTGTTATGGCACAGAATGGAATATGGAACGTCAAATCGTAACCAAATCATTGTTGCAAAACCGAAAGCACTACAAATCAAGTCAAATTTATATCGCCGGCGCATTGTTTAGTTCAAAATTTGCTGCAAATTTTATAATATTGTGCAAAATATGAAATGAAAATTGAAGAATTGGAATGTTGTATCTACTAAACCTATTTGTACAGAATAGTTAATAAATTAAAGACATGGGGTGTGTGCATCCTTTAACAATATGCATTTAAAAAGAAAAAAAAAGTACCAATGACCATATAAAATGTCTCCATGAGTTTTTAAGTTTTTGAAGTTTAATCCAAAATGGAAGAATTGGATTTGCAAAATGTTCCGATCGTAACAATCAAACAATGATTGAAAATGATTTTTTATTTAAAATTGACGTAAATGGAAACTCGGGCTTGTATTTGTTATTAGGGGCAATATTTATTACATATTTGTCATTGGTTACATCTTGTTTACGCATTAAATAGGTTAGTTAAAGTTGTCAGAAAGAGAAAACACTAAAGCTACGATTACACGTGTCATTTTTGGTGGCAAATTTTGACATGCTGACCTTACAAAAATTCGGCCATTCGGTGGTCACTCGTGTGTCTTTCGTGGGAGTGGGTGACCAGACTCTTGACAGGCGATCACACGTGACGTGTAATCGTAGCTTAACTTCAGACGAATAGATGAGCGTTCGATATCGGCTTTGTTCTGCCTTCTGACATATTTTTAAAACTTTAGGCATGGATCTTCACAATTTACCAAAGATGATCTCAATATTTATGGCGCTGTTTGTGCTGTCTTGCGATGGAATGGTAGAGACGCCCACGAATCCATGCCCTAATGTTTTTAGATACGTATACGATGGACACGAATTTTACGGTATAATATCCCAAAAGTACACAAGAGGCACGCGTATAAAAATTACGGTTGAAATGTCACAGCCCGGAGTCTTGAACCAGGTAAGGATTAAGTAATTTTGTTTTAAAGTTCGTATATCGTACTCGTGGGTTTATTTTTTTAATTATGATGATATTGTGCTGTTGTGCACTCATCTTAGGCTTATCCATTGTGTTCGCTTTGCTAGTTCTGCTTCATAGTCTAGTAAATGTAACCTTTAATCTGATAAATGCAGCGGTTTTTATATTTTCAGAATTACAAAGGAAAAATATCCCCCAACATTGATGTGAAAAAAATTTCCGAATACATAAAATTGGGTTTGCCAATTACATACCGAGTTGATTTTCCACAACAGAATAATCTCCCTCGAATCACGAATATCACTGAGAACGATATTATAACATGCAGTGGGCTAAAATATAGTGAAGACGTTCTTCTTACTTCGATTGAATCCGAAGAGAACTATCCAAGGGCACATATCAAAATGACGATTGTCCTAAAAGAGGACACAAAGTCACGAAAACTAAAGGCCCTTGACAAAGTTTGTGGACAGGAGAATGAACCTAGTCCTATATTGATAAAACGAGCTATCCAAGATGTCAATGGAGAAGTTATCGAAAAATATAGATTTCCATGGATTGCAGCTATATACAAAAAGACTGTTTTCGGACCATTATTTCAATGCGGAGGCATCCTAATTTCCAAGTTAACAGTGATAAGTTCTGCTGCCTGCTTTTGCCTGACATCAAAGTGTTTTATCGACGACGGACTATCTGTTTATTTAGGCCGGCATAACCTAAAAGATGACATGGATGGTGTGAATATTCGAGTGCAAACATTCGTCAGTAATCCAGATTCAATTTTGGGTGTTGATAATTTCTATGACAGTGTAGCTCTTTTACAACTGGCAAAGAGAGTAACGTGAGTACATTATATTAAGTTGGCTTATTGCGCTAAAACAAAGCTTAATATAAATTTAACAATATAAGTTAAATATAATATTTTATCCCATTTTGCAAGGCAGTAATTACCGAGCTCGTATTATCAAGCAAAAATTTACATTAAACATTTTGTTCCTCCTTTTCAGCTTCTCACACGAAATCCGGCCTATATGCCTATGGAAGGGGCCATCAGATCTAGATTTTATTGAAGGAACTACTGGCGTTCTTGTAGGCTGGGGTAACGATGGGCAAACCACGGTATCGTCCGCTCCTCCAAAACTACTAAGATCAACAATTGTCTCGAAATTGGATTGCATACGTTCGAATGAGAATTTTATGCGGTTGCTATCAAATCGGTCCTTCTGCGCTGGAAACAGGGATGGCAGTGGCCCATGTTTTGGCGATAGAGGAAGTGGCCTTATGGTACGGAAAAAAAGCAAGTGGATATTGAGGGGCATAGCAACGGCTTTATTCATAACTTCTACTAGAAATCAATGTAATTTAAAGGATTATGCTTTGTATTGCGATACTGCGAAATTTACCACCTGGATTAATGAGAACATGTGGCTGTAAACGTTTTTCTTTGAGCTATTCACATTTCACCTATACTATTACAAAATTACGAATAAATATTAAAATTTTAAATAGAAAAATTATAAAATAGCAGATGGAAATACGTATGGAACGGAACGACAATAATTAAAAAATTTTAGTGCCCTACTTAGATACATTTTACAAACTTACGTTTACAACTTTTTTAATGTATAATTATCTCTTGTGACCGAAAACTATATTAAAACGTAATGCCTGATGTTCTTTATTTTTTCAACTTATCTTTTGAACGGAACTGTGAAAAATGTCAGCATTTGGAAGGAGCATTTATTTCAATGAGACACTGGGCACATTCAAGGATCTAGTAATCTGTATAGATGTAACGACACAAAAAGTGGATTGGTCGGGAACGTCACTTTTTCTACGTCAACCATATAAGAACTGTCAACTTAGTACTCAGTCACGAATTTCTTAACTAGATTCGTTGCCTACTACTCCATTAACGTGAAACAGCTGCTCATATGACCGATTTCAGCCAATCAAAACCGAGATGGATCTAGTCAGAGAGCTGTCAGACTTAATAAAGAAGATACTTAAACGTCCCCACCTCCTCAAGTGACAGCCGACGAGTTTCGCAAATAAAATGTACGGTTACATATTTTCGCCCCATTCACGACATTTTTTATGCCTAAAGAACCAGATGATTTTCTAAAACTAATCAGTGTGCTGAAATTAGATGGAGACGATTCGAAAGTTCCTCCACAAACGATAATCCGTTTAACTTTTTAAAAACAAAAAAAAACAAATCCACAAGGCTTAGATTGGCTTTTTAAAATGTGTGCGTGCAAAATATTGGGCAAAGTAATGATCAGGATCAACCGAAAAGCAGACTAGAAATGGTAGTATATTCAGCAATAATAGCTTTACCTGACACGTTTTATTTGTATCGATCTAACGATATGTTTCCATCGGAACCTTACGCCAAGATTACGTACAAGGGGGTTAAATTTATTAGTACAGTGTTTTTACAAAAAAAAAAATTCACCAAAAGTTTTCATTGTCTACCAAATCGAACGACCCTTATGTGTAACTAATGATAAAAAGTTACCCACCAGGGCAGTTCCTGAAAACGTCAGTGTCAAATAAGAAGAAGAAAAAACCAAGTGACAGCTTAAAAAAAATATTGAAAAATTTGAGAAACATTTTTCATTGTTTATCATGCAATGACATAAATGTCAAATGCAGCTTTTTTTTGTTCTGCATTTTTGACATCCCTGGCTGTGAATATTGTGTTTACAAACCAGACTCGACATTTAAACCTGGTTGATTTTATAAATAAATCTCTGCTGAAAAGGTAAACTATCTTAAGTCGACTTAGGCGAATTTTTAACAGTTTTGTGCATTAAATTCGACAATTCAAAACGCATTGTTGTATCTTATCATGGTACTTGTATCTAATTTATACCCTGGGTTATAGAAAAACGAAATCATCTTAAGTCGATAAAAATGCGTATTAACATTTACTAAATTATCTTAAGTCCACATAATGATATACGACTTGTAAAAACCTTTCAGTTAAGATGTTTTAGTCAAAACATAATTGGTATTTCCTGAAAACCTAAAATATCTTATTTCGATATAAGATTGTTTTGGTCGAAATATGAATATATATAAAACATCTTATATCGATATAAGATTGTTTGCTCGGTGTAAGTTACTAAAAATTGTGTACCTAAGTCGACTTAAGATAAAATGCATGTGAAATGTATATCAAATGTGTGAAAAAGTAAATTATCTTAAGTCTACTTAGGATGATATTCAAAATTAAAAAAAAAAAAATATCAGATTTATGTCGACATAAGATATTTTACCAGGTGCAAAAGGTGAACCGTTACTAATTTATAGCCAGTTTAAGATGTTATTTCAGTGCAGTGCAGACAGCAGTCAGAGTGGTTTATAGTCTTTGTAGTGGTCTTTTGTGTATATGAAAACTATAACGGTAATTTGTTTATAATAAGTAAGTAATTTATAAATAATAAGTAATAACAATAATTTTATACATAATTCATAATGCAGTATTAAATGGCTCAGATATTCGAGAGAATTTGGACGACTATACTACAAGACCAGCTGGAGTAATGACAAAGAGTTTAAAGTATTAAACGTTGTAGCAGTACAACTTTATATATAAAACTAGCTGACCCGGCAAACGTTGTTTTGCCATATAAATTATTTCTAGTGAATATTTTGTTTGTTATGAAAAATAACGAATGTATTTTAAGTGTGTGTATTTTATTTTATAACTTAAGTTTTTGAATTAAAGAAGTACCAAACATCTTATGTTATGCTAATGTTTCATTAAACAAAACACAGACATTTGCACTTTATCTTAAGTCGATTTAGGAACTGAAATCGATATTTTACGAAATTCGCTAAAGTATCTTATCTCAACTTAAGATTCCATGAGGAGCAGGCATGTGAAAGGTAAATCATTTTAAAAAAGCAATTGGCCTAATATCTTGCTTATTTTATAAGATATAGTTTTGAAATGTGACTAGGATAAAGAATATAAAATTTCCCTCCTAGAATGTTCTTGCTTCAGAGTTAATAGTTAAAGGTTTTTTTTCAAATGACGTTTTTTTATGTTTTTTCGCTCTCCTGAAGAACTATGAAAATGGACTTAAGATAGTTTACCTTTTTAGCAGAGAAATGCTTTATGACATTTTGTGAGAGTATTCTTTAGCTGTATACAAACGGAAATTTATAAATCTCGGATGGAAGCGTAGCTTAAGGCGCCACTTTTAACCCATAGAATACACATCAGCTATGAAAAATGTCTCATAATTCAGAGTATATAAATGAGAACGAATTGCGAAAAGTGAACAAGCGAATAACCGTGTTCCTGACATTTCATTCACATGAAAACTTTTTTTGGTCGCAAATACCCACGTATCAGTTTTATTTTTAAACGTTACCTAAGTTAGAAGGAATTTTTCATTCGTGGGTTTGTGGATCGCGACTGTTTTATGTGGATTGCGAATAAAAGAGTTTTCATTCGCCCGAAAATTTCTTTAATTGTAAATTTCGCTTTTTTTTAGATTAGATATTAGATTAATTAATTCACGCAAATTAATAGTACAGTGATACACTCAGAGAAAAATACTATAATTTCAATACGAATTCCTTTTGTTTTAATATGTTTTTACTATTAAAATTAGTCAATGTGATTTTTCCTATTATTAGTATAGTTCAAAAACTATTGAAGCTATAGTACCTTTAGATAATTATTTTAATTATTTTATAACATTAAACTAATGGTGCATACAATTAAAAAGTAATAATATGTCCTATTATTTTAATTGGTTATCCTTTTGTATATACACTATTAAAACTATTATTTTCCACATTAATTTTAAAGGAGAAGTACTATTAACTCAATGCGATAATGTTATTAAATCAATTCTGCACATACTGTTGTTTTAATTAGCTCTCAATATTAAATCAATGGTGCATTCAATTTAAAAGTAATGAGATGCCCCATTATTTTAATAGGTTCCCCTTTAATGTGAATACACTATTAAAACTATAATTATTAAATCAAAATCCCAAATCTATACTTACATTTGAAAAATATTGATACGCATTAATACCTCGCTGAAAATAAATTTAAATTTTTTTAAAAATGAATAAGTATAAACGTTTTTTTCCTTTTTAGCCTTAAGCTTTTATTGTAAATACATATTCTCACAGTAAATGATAAAAACTTAGTTTTTGTGTACTTAATTCTTTTGCTGGAATAAATATGTATAGTGAAGTTGTTATAATTTTTTACCTTTAGTGCAATTTAGTACATTAATTTTGTATCTTAGCACTTTAATAACACAATGAAGGAGTGTCCACAATACTAGGCTTCCACTTTTTTGTAGCGGACGTAGGTAATATTGATGACAGCAACAGCAAGAAAATTATACAGTCGTGAGAGTCTGAAAATAAATAGTTCAACAAATTGTTGGATAAATTAGATTTACTTTAATTGTACAATGTACTATGTAATGGTAACATATTCCAAATAACATTATTAACTTACTGGTATCAATTTCGTATGTAGATTCTGAAAGTTCCAGAAAGAATCCGAATGTGCAATTGGTGCAGGTCTAAGTAAAATATATATGTAGATCATATGTATATCATAGTAAAGTAAATGTTCTATAAACATGTGCAAATAGTAATACATAATTGATTGAATATGTGTGTATTTAGTAATGCATGCTATCAAATCAATATTAATCGTAGATTAAAGCATATATTTATGGATCATATAATTTTCTTCATTCTAAAGAATACCTTATTAACTCAAACTAACAAAAAATAAGGTGCAGGTAACACAAAACACAGTGATAATTAACAAAAACTTGCCGTTTACACATGTTATTACGCATCTTAACTAAAACTGTAAATAACCACGTCAACGCACTTAAACGTTTACCGACAGAAAGCAATCCGTTCATTCAATAGTTAATGAAATGAAAAAACAATAGTATGCATACTATTGATCAAGGATTCAATAGTACACCACATGAGGAAACAATAGTATGTGTACTATCAAATATGAATTCCACAGTATATCATATGAAACACAAAAGTATGCGTACTATAAACAAAAATTAAATGTTATTGAATTTATACAGGTACTTTTAAAATATATGTGTAAATAATGTAATAGTACTAAAGAGAAAAATTATAAATAAAATAAACTTACCTTCTGCAGTTTTATATATATACCTCATATTTATTTTAAACTGAAAATTTCACTGATGGATTAACACACTACCACGTACACTGACAGTATGCAATATACAAACGCATTATTTTTCGTACCACAATGAGTTCTACTATTGACTCAATAGTTCGAATACAATTAGTTCCAGTTAAGCTGAAAATCTAAAGTATTATACCATTCGAGCTATATGATCGCAGATTAATATCAATAAGATTGACAATATTGAAAACTAATGGTATTATACTATTGCTGCTAATAGGGTAACACCTTCAATATTAATGTGAATTTACTTTTACAATAAAAGCCCAAGTAACAATTTGACTTCGGTAAGTCGCTATAGAGCCAATTTCCCCTTCCGCAATGTTGACTGCATAATACCTCATACAAAAGTATTTGGCGCACTTTAACAGAGGTAATTGCTTGGATACGACTTTCTGTTGGAGGTCGAAAAGAAACAACTACTCTCCTGAACAGCTTGGATAGACCTTACAGAAAATGCAACTTCAACTTCTGACAGATCCTATAGAAGCAATTAACATTCACAGTGGGTTATTGTTTCGCAAAAGAAGCATCCCACATTTGTCAGCAGTAGGTTATTATTTCGGTAGGGAAACATTAGTTTCGGTAAGGAGCTTGCTGTAAGGCCTTACCGAGACTATAATCTAAGCTTTATAGAGACTCAAAAATTAAAAAAAAATTCTTTTTTTATTAATCTTTTTCAATTTTTTCCATTCTTTTATTTTCTTATCTTACTTTGTTCTGTGTTATTAATGACTTTTTGAAATTTTATTACGATTATAGATTTCCATTTCTCGTTTTAATTTACAATTTACTTACTTGGTTTCCACTGGGAATCGAACATGGGTCCTGTTGCGTAGTAGTCCAATACGCTAACCGCTAGGCTAATTCGTCACACTCGATGGAAGGGTTAAATCTGAATTGCTTGATACATTTCAGAGTTTCGTTAGGACTTGCAACATACTTATAGCTTACTCGCTCGACTGAAGTGGCAACAAGTTATTTTGTGTTAAATTCACTCTGGTGTAACAACACATCGATCATTTCGTTCCTTTGTGTTGTCTTATCCTTACAAATAGTATTTGTCTGTTCCGTTAAGACTTGCAACTTGTTTGCAGCGTCTACTCGACCGAAGTTGTAAACAAGTCATTTCGTGTTCAATTTCTTTAATCGACACATGCATCGGTTTCAGTGGAAGTGTTTATTTAAAAAAAAAATATTTGGTGAACTTTTTAAGGTTTAAAAAAAATTTAATTTTGATGTGGAGATGAGTTGTAATTATTACAAAATTGTGGAAACAATTGAAAGTGGAAAATCCCTTTTATCACCAGTGCCACAGCAATGGGAGTGCAATGGCAAGCTAATGTGGCCGCCACAAAAGAAGAAGGAAAAATTTATGAAAAACCCATGGGCACCGCCCGGTTCTGTCAAGGATGGATGGGAGGAACACAATTGTATTGTGAAGCGCTCATTCATCCCCACATACAGCCAAGCCCTAAGAGAAATAAGTGCGATGTCCGACAGAAGCGATACCAGCGATGCGGAAGCGACATTTATACCACCAGCTTCAATAAATATTCGAACACCAGGTGCTCGAAAAATTGTTTCGATGGTCAGCAATCCAGATAGTCAGAGGTTGGATTTCAATAAGGTATTTTTTAAGCACATCTACCATCTACATTATCAATTTTCAACAAATACATTTTCGTTTTTTTCTTAGTTTGTGAACGAGCTTGGTGGGAAATCGCTAACAAAACCTACAGGAAGTCAAGTGTACCAAAACAATGCTGCGTGTAGTGGTTCATCAACATCTTCCCTTTCAAACAATCAAATAGTTGACGTTGTTCAACCAGACATGAAGCTAGACATAGCACCAATACAACTGTATGGAGAATCCAAGCCGCAGCAGGAACAGCAGATGTTTGTTGTCGAGGATAATGGCCAGCTACAGTTCATTTCAGCAGATAGCGCTGAACAAACTGACGTTGCGGGTATGTTTGTCGCAGTTGTAGAGAGCATAGCGAAGTTGCAAGCTAGGGTTGAACACTCTATCCGTCTGCAAGAGCAAATTATAAGCAAACTGGAGTCAAACATTCCGTCAGCTGAAACTAAAACTAATGTTCCGAAACTCAACGCTGCATTTGAGCTAATCCACACCATTGATCAACTGATCGCCTTTGAAAAGAATTTGGGAAACACGCCATTCGTTGAACAATTGGTAAGGTTTTTTTTTTTCCAATGTTTGGGAAAAATATTTAAATACTCTCTCTTTCTTTATCTCCAACGCAGTGCCAAAGACTTTACTCAATTTGTGGGCCAAAAAGCAATCAAACTGGGGACAACGCGTGCTATAAATTTGTTGACATTTTGTTCAGCCGTCATTTATTCACCCTAGTGTCCTGGACTGGGCAATCAAGAACTAAAAATAAAGAAAACTTCAGCCGTTTCGTACAAACTTTTAAATTTTTTTTTCATTTGATAAAGAGGTGCGATCCAGACTACACGGAATCAAATTTAAAAGATTTTTTTCAAAAAATTATCAACAATTCAAAACGACGATTTGAGACGGTAGAATTGGGCAGTATTAGACGAGCATCAGCGGTCAAACATCATGGAAAAAAACGTTGCGAAAGGAACTTAGCATTGCCATCAATGTCAAATGTTGATTATGATCAGCTCGCGGATGTCGCCACCCACTCTACCAACGGTGATGCAGAGGAAACAATTGGCAGTGACAGCGATCGTGGTAGATCCATAAATTGTTATACCAGCGTAAGTGGTGAAGAAGATGAAGACATCGGCCTATAATTTTATTTATTCATTGTTAACAAAAATTATTAATTTACACTGGTATGGTATGCAATAAAGGAATAAACACCTGCATTTGCTGGTAAGGCAATCGAACGAGTTTACATTTAATATCGATTAGACCAAAAAGTTTTCTTTCTGTTTTCTTTGAGTGTGCATAGCGATCCGCACAATAAATATTTAAATGCCTGGACTCAAGGGGAATTATAAAGAAATTAGCTTTATCGTCGACTACAATGGAGCATAGTTTTAAATCGCACTGTGTGTTGTGTTGAATGATGTTTGTAAGGCATGCTATTTCATTTTTTGTCGTCAAGAACCAACAATTTGATGGATCTGTGCCAAGGGAAATTTTTTTTAGTTGAACTTTCTGAAAGAATGTGTATTCGCCTTCGATTGATGAGGTAAATGAATTTGGGACATTCTCCCCATTATTCTGTTTGCTCAGAATAGGCCATTCCTTTTTTGTATCTAGGGTATTGGTGGTGGTATCAGTGGAACTCATTATGCAATTGAAATCTTCGTTTATTCGTCTCGCCGCTTGTTCCAGTGGACGTGTGCCATGTCGAAGCAGACGCTTAATTTTCCCAAGTGCGCTTTCGAAAGGATATGCGCTGAAGGAGTCCAGCTCTCCAAAACGCTCCACTTCATCCACTAAGTGTGACAAATTATGCACATTACTAGTGAGGTGATGCTTGCCGTAAATTTCAGCAAATATTTCAATGAATTGATGCAGCATTTCACGGGCTGCTGGTAGCATTTGAAAATAGTCTTTTGATGAACTTATCGTGACGGCGCAAAACAGTAGTAAAAAATGGTCGTATGCTTCGTTTGTCAAATGGTCCTTTAATGCGATGATTCCTATGTAGTGTAAAAATGTACGGTATTCGGTGCCTTTCCAATGGGTTAGGCAATCGAGAGGCCTCACAACTCGATGAAATTCCGCTGGCATCTTGCATTGAAGTAAGTATTCGGATACTTCATTTGTGGTTTGCGCCCGCCATTTAGTGTTGGATTGGCGGAAGGTTCCATCTCTCCAGCCGAACAAAAGACGTTTCATGATACCAAGATGAAGAAGGTGTAAGGAATCGCCGACTGGAAATTGTTCCACCATATCGATATCCAAGTTCAAAAGTGGTGAATCGTGTTTGTGATGGGTTCCATATAACTTTTGTCTGAATTTGGCATCAGTACGCTTCTTGCAATTTGTTCGGGGAAATATATTCGTATTGCTAACGTAACTATATTCTCCAATTGTCGTGCATTTCTGACACCCATGCTGTGAATTAAAGTTCGCCACTCCTGCAGTACAAATACGTATTTGAAAATAAAATACAATTTTTGAAACTTAAAATGCATATTTTCTATACCTTTTACATACGCACGGGCTGGCGAATCGCAAATAATGCAACGTATGTGCACTGAAATTTTGTGTGAATTTATACGAATTCCATTGGTCATAGCTTCCTTCATTTCTTCGACAAACGGGGTGAGAAATGACTGCAAGTCATTACACTTGCCTATTCCACAATATATCCCAATGACCATGGCTGGCAGTTGTGGCATTTCGGTAACGTTAAACAAAATTGGCCAAAATTCTATCTTGGAACTATTAAAAATTGGCAATCCATCCATGTTAATATTTACTGAAATGATTTTCGATTCATTGATGTCTCGAAGTACGCATTGGAGACACTTTTCGAAGCCGTTGTGCCAATATTGTCCATTTACACCGATTTGTTGAATGATAGTTTCTTTTGGAGTCTCCAGTAGTGTGCGTGGATCTTCTGGCAACATTTTGCTGATGTCAGTGTTTATCAACTTGCTAAGATCTTTTATTGCTACGTGAGTTATTTGATGTTGAATGGCCCATTTCCTCAAATGCGAACGCAGTCTTATATTTCTTTCCATAAGAGTTTCATATCCGTCGCATAACTTTTCATCGCTGCCTTCACTGCTATTTGTACCATCATCAATATGAAAATCATTGCTAGTGCTACTGTCAATATTTTCTACCGAATCAAAAAGAATGAAAACTGTATTCATCTATGAAAAATACGTATGGACAGAAATAATAAATTAATGGAAAGCGAAAATGTACCTAATCCCTCATAGTTACTGTTGCTCTCACTATGAACAATGTTAGCTGTAGACAATTCTTGAGAACAAGTAGAGTGGGAAGGTTGCGGAAAACATTCTCTACGATATGGATTTCTTCGTCTTAATTCATCGGAAACTTCACGGGCTCTTTTTAGAATTACTTCACGCTCCCTTTGCACTATTCTTTGATAAGTTCCCGATCTTTTCACTTTTTTCCATGATTTTATCATCTTGTAGACAGATATATTTATTTATATTTTTGTATTTATATTTATCTTTTAACGCGAAAACGACTCGTGTATAATCTTCTATGACGACTGCTGTCATCGTATCGAATTGCTTGTCATCAGTGCTATGTTGCAAATTAACATATTAAGTTAGTTTTTACCTCTATAAAGCCTTCATTGGGAAACAACTCACTTAATGGCCAAATAATGGGAAGTAAGTGTTTCTATGCACCTTCCAATCGCAAGCTGTTGACTGCATGACATGTCATTGCTACTATAATGCTTCCTTTCAGAAGCCCTTAAGAAGATTTTTGACAGCGCTTCGAACCACAACCTTTATCGAAACATTTAACTTTTCACACATCTCCTGACATATTTTCAGAAGTCTCATAGAGATCTTGCCGAAACTTTATTTCATATCCCTCTATAAAACCTGTGTGTATGCTTTGTACAGGTCTTACTGAAGTTATTATCGAAACAATTAATTCGAAATGGATCAACTTCGGTTAACAAATACTATAGAAGCTCTATCGATGCTGTTGCCTACAGAAATTTTAAATTTGAACCTTACCGAAGTCAAATTGTTACTTGGGAGTATATCTGATTAATTTAATAGTACCACTTTTGATTCTCAGCAATAGTACAAAATTATATGAAAACTATTACGTTAATGGGAAAAACCTATTATTTTACGTACTATAAAATCAATAGTCGTAGTTTTGATTTTTTATAGGATTTTTTTCTCTGAGTGTACCAACGAAAGAAAAAAACTATGTGACAGTCGACAGTTCGGGGTTAGTAAAAATGTTTCTTTGGGGTTTTTTGAAGTCAAACAACAATTCCTTGAAAGAGAAAATTGGGGGTGTGCTAATGAAATTCAGCTACATTTATGCGAAATGGTTACAGAAATTTTTTTTAAAAAAATACGTACTTGCCAGCAAAGCCGTGGCGGCCATTTATCCATACATAACCCCAATCTGTATACTCCATGAATCAATAAAAAATTTAAGGTTTCTAATAAAATATCTGCATTTTCTATCAAAATTACATTTTGCGTGAATTATGGGACACCCTTTGTGGTAGAACAAATAGCAATTTTCAATTCATAAATTATGAGTTAAATCGATTTGTTCGCAATTCGCCTATTCGCAGTTTGCACTCATGTGAATAGTTCTTAACTTATTGAACTGACAGATAGATAGAATACAAACCAGCTTTTTTAAAATGACATATAGCATTCTTATAAGCAACACATATTATGCCGAATATGAATGCTTTTCGGCGTTTTCGATTAAAGAAAACTAAATGTCCTTTTTATCAAAAAAGTAGTACCGAAAAACCCAATCTGACATATGAAGTGTGTCTACCGCTTTTGCAAAAGTGCTCCAATAAATTTATTTGAAAAGAGCAATTCTAAAATTTTTGGGTTATTATTTCAGATCCTCAATAAAAAAACGCGATTAAAGTGGGTATGTTCAAGTATCTAATTTAATAAGTCTGACAGCTGTCTGACTAGATCTCGGTTTTGATTGGCTGAAATCGTTCATACGAGCAGCTGTTTCAGTTGACGTTTAAGGAGGGGTAGCCGACGAATCTAGTCAAGAAATTCGTGACTGAGTACTAAGTTGACATATCACGTTACATCTTATCCAGACCAATCTAGTCGACTTAAGAAAACTAGATTTTCTGTCATTTTGAGTACATTGACAGTTTTCGCAAATTACACATTTATTGGTGGAAAAATTGAGAGAGTAGGGGAAACTGTCATGGAGGAGGAGCCTTTTAGAAACCGACTACAGTTGAATCATGAATTTTCTGTCTATGGATTTTTTTTTTCAAACAAATATTTTGGGCATCGAATATGCAACGGAAGATAGCATGCACTATCGTTTACGTATCCATCGATGCAGCGATGTTAACCAAATACGGTCTTCAATTTTGACATCTCTTCTGAATAAAAACAATTGCTAGGTATTATTCATCCGACTCAAAAACATGCTAAAGACTGTGCGGACATTTGTCTTCGGTGTGTGTTAACGTTAATGCTCTATGAGAAATAAATTTGTTTCTGTGTTTCCTTACGCATATTTTGTATATTACTCTGAGCTAAATGACGTCTTAGGGCAAACCAGTAAATTTGAATAATCGGTTGAATTTCTTGAGTTGACTGCTGATAAGCAAACATTAATTTTTGTATACGAAAATAATTAATTAAGTGACATCATCCTTTGTGCGCAATACCGGTTCTTACTCCAGTCATTCGAAATTAAATATATGAGTGTGTTTAGGTGTTGTACAGCGCGTCAGCATTTCTTTCCCTCGGCTTATATAACAATTATTACCGTCTGTCAATAAACTTGATTTTAAAATTATTTACCTTTTAAATTAGTTAGGCAAATGTTACACCGATTGGCGATTGTTAAATGTCGTTCTCTCTAAGGCGGGCATTCGTAATAAGGCTGTGATAAATGACAAGCTCCGACAGTAAAAAAAATTCGCTTGTCGTTAAAAACTTGTTTCGCGAAATATCGAATTCATGCTGTCTGCATAGAATGCGCACACTAACCCCTCTTTGTGCTGCAACAGCTTGGGCTTTTCTAACACCGCTGTAGAGGGAGTAGGTACAAACAGTAGGTGTAACTACTTTCACAAAAAACCCAGTCTTCCGTTGGGCATTTTAAAGTCCAAACCGCATTGAGAACATAAGACATTAGTCACAGTGGCATTACTCAGCCCAACAGTGTCAAGAGAATACCTCAAAGTGAAATCTTTAAACGAAACCAAGCTAAAGCCAAGCACTCCTACTTGCTCTTATCAGCTTGGAACCGACTTGTTTCGTTTTCTAATTACAACTAAATCACGTTATGATATTTAGTATTTGGGAGGTATACGGAACAAAAGCCATTTGTGAGAAGACGCTGATTCGTATAAACGACAAGCTTTAACACTCGCGTCGGGGGGTTTTATTTTTCCAGAATTGAGATGATATCGCCGCCATTTGTCTCTCAGAGATCCGCACCTTAACAGATGATTAGGTTTTGGCTCGTGCAGATATTGTTTTGGCGGCGTGCATAGACATAGTCAAAGTGTCGGTGAAGACGGTCTACCGCTCGGTTGAGTCTTTCGAAAACTAGTTTCAACTTAAATTTATTGATCTAAGAACGGACACAATTTTTTTTTGACAGTCAACTGCCATAACTATGCACAGCGCTATTAGTGTTAACGACGAGATTTTAATTCCGCGAATCGCAGAATAGTTTTTTTTTAGATTCATGATCGGATAATTCGCATATCGAAGATACGTTTTTTGTTTGTTTATTTATTTATTGATGAATCGAGAGATTAAGCGAAGCGGAAGAATTGATTAACCCTGGATGGTTACCCTTATTTTACACACACTCAGGTTATGCTTCGTCTAATCGACGAAGTCCACTTTAAAACCTAGTTACTCCTAACTTTACTCCGAACTTTGTCTTACCTTTAAATTTAAATTTTTCAATAAGTCTCTTAGGCATATTTAAACTAGATTTATTTTAGGTACCTACATGTTTTCTAATTTTAAATGTAAATTAAATATATCACTTATTTTTGTTACATTAACAGCCATTGATTTAAAAAAAAAACAATAAGATAATAGCACCTCCAAAAGAAATACATAAATTAAAAGTACAAAAACAAATCCATTTAACTAAAAACAATGAAAAAAAATTATGTACAAGAGGCACAGGCTTCAACTTTGTGCTCACCACGAGCATACATACCTGCAAAAAACAAAACAAAATAAATATTTCTGATGATAGTAGGAGAGCATAGGTCCGCTCACTGGTAGAAACCACAGCCAATTGATGTTGTAAGAAAGAAGAATAGGATAGGACTAATAGTTAAAGAGAAATCTTAAAAAATGAAATAGGTGTTCGTCGATACGACGACGGGTAACCATCCAGGGTTAATAAAAAAAACATCAGTCGAACAGTAATTGTCGGATCGGAACATACATCGGCTGTTTGTATTTTTCATTTTTGAAATTAAGTTTTGATATTGTGTGACTTAAGTGCCCGGTTTTGGTTACAGAACTTTGATTGGTAACCACTTTGAATTGATTGTAGTTTCGCGCCGGGACAGACATTCAAATTGCGAAATAATTATGCGAACAGTGTCGGAGGTGAACGTGGCTTTAGTGGTTATAGTTGTGTTATTTTGCAATGGATCGTTGTCTCAGTGTTATCAGACCCCCCAAATTCCCTGTCCGAATGTATTTGAGTATTCAACCGATGGATTTAGCAACTTTGGGATAATAACGTTAAGGGATGTTAAATATGGAACGACAACAGTGCAGATCGAAATGACACAGCCTGGAGTCTTGAATCAGGTATGACAATTAATGATGAAAATGTCTGCACACCTCAAGGGGAATATACCTATTTTCAATTGCTTGCATATTTGTAGCGTCTGGGATAACGAAAATGAGAAGCGCTTAAGGCAACTTATTTGAAACTAATTGATATACTTATTTCTGCTGACGCCTTTGTGAATCTGTGAAGGGTTCCATCAAACTTAACCTCCTGGCGAGTAACTAGTTTATTCTACCTTTTAGAATTTTAAGATATTTCCATTCATCTATACTTGTCAGCAGGTTTGATATTATAAAAAAAATAAATACGTGGCGGAACAACACCGTTAAGGCCTAGGTTTATAAAATCATTCTTTTGTGTACGTTTTTCTATTATTATACGTTTGAAAAAAACAAACTGTTCTTGTTTTGGCGGGAGAGTTCAGTAAGATTGACAATTGACGCAGTTTGGAGCTGTGGAAAGTTCTAGCTTGCAAAGGTATAGCAAGGCAGTTTTTTTCTAAATTAAAAGCGAGTTCTTTGTACATATATTGAATTATATATTAGAATATCGAATTAATATGGTTGTACTTATTTAGAGATTTCGCGAACGTCTGACAAACATCCAAGAGCATAACTGTCACGAAAGAGCTTCTCAATTGGCATTTGCCCTCGGCATCAAATTGTAGATTCATTCTATTTGTCCCAAAAAAGAAAAGAAGAATTGTAAGAATGACTGTTGCGCCCACTATTTATTTATTAATTTTTTATTCAAAGCTATGCGCAATGAAAGTTCTTTTAACATTGACCACTGGGGCAGATGCATACAAGCCATGAAACAAACCACCCACCTTTTGCTAAATAAATCCAGTAAAACTGGGCCTAAATCAAAGATTGGGGATAACACTGTTTTGAGAACAGTTCCCTGGATAAGTTCGAAATTCTTAAAAGGTCTTTATGTATAATTTTAACTTAAAAATTCAACGCCAAAGTTCGAAACTGGTTTTTCCATAGGGACGGGTCGATGTTGAAATGGAATGGAATGGAATGGAATGTGTGTAACGAAATTATCATTTTAAAGGCCCCTTTAAGACATTATTTATGGGATGTAACATTTTTTATATGTCGGCTGCGAGTGGTCCAATTTTTAACAATAATGTAGCATATGTCCGATTGGTTTAAGCGGTAGCATTGGTTATTTTGGATTTAAGGGCATCGGCCAATGGCAGCTAATTGCTTGTTAACATAGCAATTCAACTGAAAGTGCGCCTCGTTGCTGAAGTTGATTTTTTGGCCAAAATTGTGGACCTCTGCCATACGCTCCGAAGCCCCGTCAGGGAACAAACGGCGTTGTCTTTCGTCATTAACTTTGAGCTTCTGGGTGAGTTGGATCTTGTACGGGTGTAGGCCCAGCTTCCGACGCAAAATTCACCAAGTTGAAGTCTGCGAAAGGAAGACTTCTTTTGCGAGGCAAGAATTGACTGCCTTGGGTTCTCCTGTACATCTTTATGGACTGTAGCAATGTTGGCCGATCTGGCATTCCTCTGACTTTGACCACCAAATGCTGGGGAATCGACTGAGAAGAGCCACCACATCTGCCGACGAAAAAACGGGCGCAACGCTCGCAATGTTTGCACTGACGAACACTCCTTCTTATAATAAAGTCTTATCATTTAAATGTGCTGTTCTATTGGTGATTTGTATAAATTTTACAAAAGAGACAACCAAAATAAAGAGGACTTGATCCCACTGGCAATAGTAGGGCAGTCAATATTGAAGTGTAACAAATTTCAATACGCTTTTGGCATTTTTGATCGATGTCTATGATTTACGTTGCATAAATTTTTTGTGACCAAGAAATGTTTTTTTTCGTTTAATTATTAAACCGTTTATCATTTTTTTGTGTTGATTAATGACTTTTTTAAAAGTGACAGAGGTCAGGGTTACACACTTGTTTTCGATCGAACACCCCAATTTTGTTGAGCTCCTTTTGAAATTTGCCAGAAAGAAAAATGGAATGACGCTTTTAACTGCGCACTAGGACTGACTTCGTACAAATAAATCTTACCTAGAACGATACATCAATTTCAGGAAGTTTTGTAGATGTTTTGGTTAATTTTTAACGCAAGTTAATTTCAATCATAAATTTTGTATCAGTATCCAACTTTTTAACAAAACAATAAATACACTAGGGTAACTACATTAAACCAAAAGATAGTCCTTTCCAATACCATATGAATCTATTGCCATAGGGCGGTAATTTTTTCCAAATCATCAAGATTGGTAAATTAAAAGAATCCCAACTGGAGCATTTTTCTTGGCATAGGCAGAACAGCTATAGTGAACCGAGATAAATGGAGATGAACTGTTTGGCAAAAATTTTTTAGTGGTCAGATAAGTTGAATCGAATTTAATGCCGCTTCGGTGGTAGTTGTGAGGGCAAGTTCAGTTGTTTCATTGGTGAGTTGTATTTTTATGGAATGGCCATGCATTGCAGCTTAAAACAAATTGACCCCAAAAATATTGAACCGTAGTAACTGAATTGTGATCTCATTTTATTGATAATACACTTACTTCTTATAAAAGGGTAAAATAATAAATTTAAAAATATCACGACGAAAAATGTATTTCTAATTTTATACCCACCTTAAGCTTAAGTTCTATAAATTTGGCCTACACTTGACTTGTCTTTCAAACCGTTTCATTGTATTATAAAACAACTTCATACCTAGAAGACTGTTTGACAATAAAATTAAGATTCCCTATTATGTGTAATTGTTGCAAATATACCTAATAACCCTAAATTTTCAAATTTCTCGAATTTAACCAACTACACTTCGCGAACTCGCCAAGCGCCCTTCTAGATCAGATACGAACTGCGAACTTAACTCATTCCGTCTGTCTCACTTGGCGAGCTGCATGTGCAGTAAGTACACTAAGATACAAAACCTTGGAGTAGGAGGGATTTCCCTACCCAAATAAATTAAATTAAGGATACATGATTCGTGTATCGGGTAACACAAAATCAGGTAGTTTTCCTCGGTTAACAGTTCGGCCATCCTATACAGCACTGTCCTCAGTGCACTGCCCTCCTAAATCAATAAATATAATTAATAAGGTTTACTACACACAAAAACCATATCTTTTTTCGCACGTAGCTCTTTCTTTTTGCCTTGCACGTAGCAACTACTAGCTGGTACCCGAGACTTCGTCTGCGTAGAATTAGTACTTCAAGTAACTCAATTAAAATATTCATATCCTATGTCATTATTCTCAGAGGTCCCATCTATCCCCATATAGGTACCAAAATTAATAAAAGTTGGTTTTGCGGCCGTGAAAAGGAAACAATCTGACTTTAGCATTTATAATATTAAGATTATATCAAGACTACCTTGAATTTTCGGTGCAAGTGACAACTGACAACAAAACTATGTTTTGAAATAACAAAGTGATGCCAAGTTCGTACAGTTATTTTGTGATCACCTAAAGTATTTGACATTACAAAAGTATCATTTATCACCTTACCTTACACAAAATGTTGTTCATAAACTAAGCTCCAGCGCTCCTACCCAATTCACCCGCAAATTTTGGTGTGAACAGTGAAATGTAAAATTGTGATTTGTGAATATGTGTGAAAAGTCATAAGAGTTTATCATGTTTTCATTATAATACTCTTGTATCTGTAATCCATTTTGCCGTCGACTCTCTTTCATTGCGTCGTTTGTACGAGCAGGACGAATGAAATAAAAGTATTACCCTGAATCATAGTTTATAGTATTTGTACATAGAGTTTGCGTAGATGAAATTTAATGTAGTAAAACTCAACTTTTTCAATTGTTAGATAATATTTTTAAAAAGTGAAAATAAGCACTTAGAAAATCTCTTTTTTTGACACGTCATTTATTAAGATTGGTTGAGCTTGTGAACCGCAAGAGGTAAATATATTACAAAACACAGAAATATTATATATATATTAATAGACTGGAATTTAAAAGTAAACCACCTTATAATTAATTGCACAATCCGAAATTAACGTTTGGATTGATTATCGATGCGCACGAACATAACCATTCGCAGTGTGCACTTCATCAAACTGAACTCACCTCCATGAAATCACTTTTCGCTGGTAATTTTCACAAAAAATCAAACAATCAGCCTTATTGTGAGTTTCGCCCGAACAATATTCCACCCGAAAAAAATTACATTTCAAAACAGAAATCTGTTTTTTTCAGGTGGAATATTGTTCGGGCGAAACTCACAATAAGGCTGAATGTATTCAATTAAATTGAATTACAATAACTGTCGAAAGCTGATAAAAATTTGATAAAACTTGGAAAAAATGCTGATAAATCGCAACGCACGTCTGGAGAGCACAATAGTATGCAATTGAAAGACTGTGCAAATGAATCAGCTGCCAAACGTTGATGCACACAACGCCATATACTGGCAATACCGGAACCAGCATTTGAAATCATGTTCGTTTTTAATGTGTGACAAAAAACATTGCTACAAAAACAAAATTTGACACACAAATTTGGTGCAAAAACAATTGTCGCAAAAAATTATGAAAAAAATTATGTAACGTAAACATAAACGTCATCTATCATGAAAATGGCGTCGTGAAATCGCCCAATACAAAACGTATGGGAAAATAAATTTTGTTGCCACTGCTCACAGAAATTCGGTTGCCACGATGGCTGGGTATTCGTCGCAAGCGAAATATTTCGCTGCACGGATTTGCTGACGCTTCAACTCTGGCATACGGCGCTGCACTCTACATCAGGGTAGAAACAGCTGATTTGATCAAATGCACACTTATTGCAGCAAAATCGCGTGTCGCACCACTAAAAATGGTTACCATTCCCCGGTTGGAACTATGCGCAGCGGTATTGCTCAGTAAGCTGCTTCACAATTTCAAGGTTGCTGCTAAACTGCAACATGTGAAGGCCATATTATGGTCTGATTCTCAAATTGTGCTGGCGTGGCTGCGGAAGGATGCAGAATTATTAAAAGTGTATGTAAATAACCGAGTACAAAAGATTCATCAACTAACAGCTGATGCGGACTGGCGCTATATTACATCGGCTGACAATCCAGCTGATCAGCTGAGCCGCGGCACATCTGCAGTTGAACTACGAGACTCAAAGCTTTGGTGGCATGGTCCACCATGGGTAGTGCAAACAAACATCCACTGGCCGCTCCATGAACGGAAGATGACAGCTGATACTGATCAAGCTATATTAAAGGAGCTTTTATCGGTGGGTGATGGTACAAAACCCAGACAACGTCACAAAGAGCTAGCGGTGATGAGTGCCATGCTACGCGGGGTGGATCTACTAGAACGCACGTCCAAAATGTTTGAGCTCTGCCCACTTACTGCATGGCTATTCCGTTTCGCCTACAATGCACGACAACGACTGGGATATCGCCGGAACTGCCCGCTGTGCAACATGGAAATTGAAGCGGCTCAAGAATACTGGGTGCGAGAGCAGCAGCGTATTTACTACGCCAAAGAGATCAAGACATTGCAGAGTGCTCATAGCGAAGGTGTTGATCCATCCAGTTCGATAGCTAATTGCACGCCGTGGCTCGACGAAAAGGAGTTGCTACGCTTAGACCGCGCCCCAATTGGGTTCCAACAAAAGCATCCATTACTTCTGCCCGATGTCAGTCCATTGGCTACTTTGGTAATCAGAGAAGCACATGAAATAACGCTTCATGGTGGTCCTAACGAAACTATGGCGCTGGTGCGGCGCAAATTCTGGATAACTAATCTTCGCCGTGCAGTGCGAAAAATTAACTGGCAGTGTGTCACGTGCACGCGGTACCGGCATCAAGCGGCAACGCAAATGATGAGTGAACTACCTGTTGATCGAGTAACACCTTGTCGAGCCTTCAGTCACTCAGGTGTCGACTACGCTGGGCCATATTTGTTGAAAGCGCGTGGAGGACGATGTAATATCATCGAAAAGAAGTATGCAGCCGTATTTGTGTGTATGGTTACGAAGGCGGTGCATTTGGAGCTGGTTGAGAGTCTTTCAACAACCGACTTCATACAGGCCTTTCTTAGATTCACCAGCATTCGTGGAGCTTGCGTGCGGCTTTGGAGCGACAATGGCAAGAATTTTGAAGGTGCTGCTGTTGAACTTAAAAAAATGCTACGCGGCTGGAATGAAATGGACATGTCAAAAGCACTACAGCGCTATGGTACCAATTGGCGTTTTATCACTCCCGCAGCACCGCACCAAGGAGGGCTCTGGGAAGCGGCTGTTAAATCAATGAAGCATCACCTGCGTCGAGTAATTGGACCACACAAACTTAAGAGTACTGATTTTCAAACTATCTTAGCGCAGACAAGTGCCGTAATGAACTCCCGGCCACTTTCAGCGCTGTCTGATGATCCAGAAGATTTGTGTTACCTTACTCCAGCGCACTTTCTCATCGGCGAACCAATTACACAGCTTTTCGGAGCAAATGTTGCGCATATACCAGATAATCGTTTAAAACTAGCGCAGCAAATTCAGAAAATGAGTCAGGTTTTTTGGACTGGTCGGTGCTCAACTTCCTCTTCCTCCATTGCATACGCAGCATCAATTTCCGCTTGCTGTTTCCGTGAAATTTTTACAAACGCTCCTGGCACTCCTTCAAGAATAAAAGAAATTGCAATTGCAGTTAGTGGATTCGCTCTCTGATTTTAACAGAAGAAGTTACAAATAAAATCCAGATTTCTTTGCGAATGCATTTTCGCTCCAAATCTTAATATTTATTGAAATATTAGCACTGAATTCGAGTATTGTCAGCAGAACAACAAAACGAATATAAAAAGCCTAGAATAAAATCCATATCAATTCGCGAACGCATTTTCGCTCCAAGTTTTGAAATTTACTGAAATATTTGCACTGAATTCGAATGTCGTCAGCACAACAACAAAACGAATATTGAAAAAAGGCACGAATAAAATCCAAATTCGTTCGCGAATGCATTTTCGCTACAAATTTAAAAATTTATTGAAATATCAGCACTCAAAATTGCTGCACAAACACGTTTTTCGTTAAAATGCTAATTTCTTTTCCTATTTTTTCTTACCTGGACCGCTTTGGCTACACGCTTCGTTTCCGCTCTCGCTCGACCAGACTTCGTCGGCAAAAAGCTCTTCTGCTTTATTCATTTTGCTAGCTTAGTAAAAAGAAAAGAACTTATCACTTTCTTAAGCTAAAGATTTTTAAGATACAAAATCCTGGCTAATAATAGAAAAGGCTCGATGGACCATGTTCAATAGTCAGATTTGCCTTGTTTTTTTAATAATAATAAAAATAAACCAAAAAAGTATAACGAGAAAAAACAACGAAAGCTTAAAAATAAAAACTAAATAACAAAGTTGAATTAAGGACAGTGAATTTAATTGAAGCTCCGCTTCTGCGCTGCCTGTAACTTAAATTATCGTGCTTCGGCGTTAACACATAATTTTTTTTTTCCGGGAATTTTATTGGGTATTCTTCTTGTTTGGCCGGAAACCAGTCAGAATTAGTGCGAATCATCGAAATCGGTCCAGGCGTTCTCGAGTTATAAGCGTAGTAACTAACATCACTTTCTTTTATATATTTAGATTTAAAATATTAACTACCTACTTATTGAGAAATAGCTGGTACCCGCGACTTCGTCTGCGTACAATTGGCTTCAAGTAACTGAATTAAAATATTTATATCAACAACAGCGCCGCTTATCGGGTCCAAAACTATTCTATCTATTAAGCCGACCTATCAGCCCTACAGCCTACACATTTAAATTCATTGGTAGATATTATACCAAAAGTATAGAATTTTAATATCCCTAACTTGAGAAATAATTGGTTCGTCATTTAAACTTGCATCCAATTCTTCATCCACTTCACGTTTTGTTTTCACGACAAAAAGTAGCGAATGTCATTCTCAGAGGTCCCATCTTTCCCTATACCAAAATTGTTAAAAATTGGTTTTGCGGTCGTTAAAAGGTAACATTTCAAAGGTAACAATCTTACTTTCGCAGTTAAGTGGATCCCTATCAGCTTTAGCGTTCCTATCCAATTCCTCCGCTAATTTTGAAAATAAAATTCTCTCTTACTTTTTCTATCTCTGCTGTGAATTGCAACTCAGCGTGATCATTATGCGACTAAAGTTGCGATTTGAAACTTTTTTCGAGAGCCTGGCACAACTTTTTGCTATTTAAGCCCTTTTTTAGTTGGAGAAGGCGCTTTAAAAATAGTTCAAATGCTCTTATATCCAAAAAAAAACATTTTTAATGTAACGCAGTTGCCTATCACGACACTATTATAGTGTTTAACGAACCAATACTTGTTAAATATCGTTCACGAATTTGAAATAAGCTATTCTGCTTCAAAATTACACCTTTATTACACCAACAATAAATCAAACAAATTTATTCACCCATATCGTCTTCAGTTCTTGAATTCTTCAATTTTTTACTGTAGATATCAATGTAGGTAGTATCACAACCCCCAAACAGCACCATACGCCCATCATCGCACGTCATTGGCCATCTGCGCATTTCCTCAGAAAAACATTGTCGCTGTTGATTACATCCACACTCACCTCGCCTACTTCTCTTTCGTTTCACTTAATCGGAAAAAACTTCATGCAGTTTTTCTTGACATGTATGTGCTTGTGCGGTGTGCGACACCCACCCACCCCAAAGCAGAACAGCGATCAAGAACAACGGTTGCTGATAATTTTCGATATGAGAAAATAAATTTAGTTTTTTCGTGTTAGATTTTGGGTTGTAGCTTAGCTTCTAGATAACACAGAAAGCTGATTGATGGTTTAAAATAATTACGGAAATTTTGGGTCCTGTTGGTATTTTGTTTTATTTGCATTGGTTAAGAATTGTTTGAGTAAAAGCGATAAAAAGGCAGTAAAGTAAGAAAAAAAACACATTTTGGTCAAAAACGCTCCAAAAAAATAGTCATAGCAATGAAATGAATAGCCTATGTCCTTCTCCAGATCTTAAGGGACATTTCAAAAAAAATTTCATCGAAATCTGCGCAGTAGTTTTCACGCCAACCGCGTACAAATGAAAACAGCTACAGTTTTATTATATGTATAGATAAGAGCTTTTGAAATATTCTTAAAGCGCCTTCTCCAACTAAAAAAGGGCTTAAATAGCAAAAAGTTGTGCCAGGCTCTCGAAAAAAGTTTCAAATCGCAACTTTAGTCGCATAATGATCACGCTGAGTTGCAATTCACAGCAGAGATAGAAAAAGTAAGAGAGAATTTTATTTTCAAAATTAGCGGAGGAATTGGATAGGAACGCTAAAGCTGATAGGGATCCACTTAACTGCGAAAGTAAGATTGTTACCTTTGAAATGTTACATTTTAACGACCGCAAAACCAATTTTTAACAATTTTGGTATAGGGAAAGATGGGACCTCTGAGAATGACATTCGCTACTTTTTGTCGTGAAAACAAAACGTTAAGGCGATGAAGAATTGGATGCAGGTTTAAGTGACGAACCAATTATTTCTCAAGTTAAGAATAATAAAATTTTATACTTTTGGTATAATACCAATGAATTTAAATGTGTAGGCTGTAGGGCTGATAGGTTGGCTTAAAAGATAGGATAGTTTTGGACCCGATAAGTGGCGCTGTTGTTGATATATATATTTTAATTGAGTTACTCGAAGTACTAATTGTACGCAGACGAAGTCGCGGGTACCAGCTAGCATCCAAATAAAAACATTTCAAATGTAATTTTCAATTGTTAATATTTGAAAAAAACTAAAAATGGAAAAATAAAAAGAAACAAGAAAATCTCTTTTTTTTGACACTTCATTTGTTAAATTTGGTTGAGCGTGTGAATCGCAAGAGTTAAATATATGTATGTACTACTATAGACACTACAGAAATAATATAGAGTGCATTGTATTTACACCAACAATAAATCAAACAAATTTATTCACCTATATCGTCTTCAGTTCTTGAATTCTTTAATTCTTTACTGTGGATATCAATGTACAGGGTGGCGCACCAATTGTGCTACAATAAGAAATTCAAATAACTTTTTTTTTAATCGATGAATTTCATTTATTTTTTTTATTGGTTAGAAAATTTAATTTTATTTTAAATAGTTAGTTGTTTTTAAAGATTATAGACCGCAAATGACCTCCACGCTCTGCCACGCATATGCGGCACCTGATCAAAAAATTATTCATTGCGGCCTGAAGAGTTGAAGTTGGGATCGCCTCAATTATTGTCGTTATGGACTGCTTTAATTCAGTTAAACTCCTGGGCTTCGTTTTATACACCTCTTGCTTGACATAACCCCATAAAAAGAAGTCTGGTGCAGTCAGGTCAGGTGACCAGCGTCAGGGGGCCAGCGAAGAGTGGAGTTTCTAGAAATTAATTTGTTTGCGAATTTTTTGTTTAGCTCCGCCATAACTGGTCTGGCTATATGTGCAGTTGCTCCATCTTGCTGAAACCAAATGCTGTTGAATGGTATACGTCTTCGGCGCAGTTCTGGGTAAAAAAAACTCCTTCAACATCTTTAAATAACGGTCCCCATTGACAGTAACGGTTACACCGTTTTCTTCAAAGAAGTACGGCCCGACAATACACCTTGATGAAACTGCGCACCACACAGTGACTCGTTCTGGGTGCAGTTCCGTCTCATGGAGCATTTCTGGATTAGACTCATTCCATATACGGCAATTTTGCTTGTTTACATTGCCGTTAAGATCAAAATGGGCCTCATCAGACATGAACAAACAATTGATCAATGTGTTGTCTTCTTCGGCCATTGATATCATTTTTTGGCAAAATTCCAGGCGAACAGGCAATTCCTGAGGGTTTAACTTGCTAGTAATTTGGACTTTGTACGGAAACAAGTTTAAATCGTCATGAAGTATCCGTTGTAATGACCGTCTACTAACTCCAATTTGCCCCGATAAGTTTCGGGTCGAAACGCTCGGATTGGCCTGTATTGCAGATGCTACTGCTGCGATTGTATCCTGAACCCGAACATTGGCATCTCGATGGTACGGCCTTCGTGCGATGCTTCCAGATTCGGCAAACATGTTTACAAACCTCATAATGGTCCATCTACTCGGGGGACTACCGCCAAACTCCCGCCTAAATTCCCTTTGGACGGAAATGACGGACTGCAAAGCATGGTACCGTTGCACTATCCAAATTCTTTTCCCCGTAACCCAAGCATCCATTTTTATAAATCTAAATAGTAACCTACAAAATAAAAATAAAAATAAGCCGATTACTCAAACAGAAAAAAAGTTATTACGTTTTATTTTTGTAGCACGATTCGTGCGCCACCCTACTCAATATACATATTTACACCACCATACGCCCATCATCGCACGTCATCGGCCATCTGCGCATTTCCTCAGAAAAACATTGTCGCTGTTGATTGCATCCACACTCACCTCGCCTACTTCTCCTTCGTTACACTTAATCGGAGAAAACTTCACGCAGTTTTTCTTGATATTGTATGTGTGCGATGTGCGCCACCCACCCACCCCAAAGCAGAAGAGCGATCAAGAACAAAGGTTGCTGATATGTCCGAATGTTTTCGGTATCCACTGTATAACATTACCTATATACTCTCTCTCTCATAATACTAGTATGTAAGTTTTCCTAGTTCTAAGCTTGTCTTTTATATGAAATAAAGTTAGTTGTTAACTGGATGCCGTGATGTTTGATTTCTCCTCCGCTCGATTAGAGAAGACATAAAACTGGCGACGAGTAAAACGGAAAAAGCGTGCACGAGTTTCCGATTACGAGGAAAGTGGTAGTAAGACCGAGTTACAACAGTGAATTGTTAAAGAAAGTGTGAAAAATTCCAAACCGATTATGTCAAACTTTATAGGGAGAATAGAATATTTTAATATCGGTGATAATTTTAACAGCTATATTGAGCGGTTAAATCATTTGCTGAAATTAAATAAAATAACAGCCGACGAAGACAAAGTATCGTTTTTAATTGGTGTCGGGGGAGGTGATCTTTATAACATCTCAAAGACATTGGTTGCGCCACAAAAACCAGATGAACTAAAGTATGAAGAGTTGGTGAAGAAATTAAAAACACATTTCGAACCAAAAAAGAATACCACGGCTGAGCGCTTTAAGTTTTTAAATCGGAATCAAGAACTGGATGAAAATGTATCAGATTTTATTGTAGCTATTAAACAATTAGCTGAAGGCTGTAACTACGAGTCATTTCTCAATGAAGAACTGAAGGATCGTTTGTTAATGGGGCTTAAGAACAAACGAATTCAATCAAAACTTATTGACTTTGGCGAGTTGACCTGGGAAAAAGCATGCGAGACGGCATTAAATATGGAGCTAATCGAGGTGGAAATGACTAATATGAGAGGAAATTCATCACATCATCATCACAACAGTAGCGGTACATTCACTGAGAACAAAGCACAACGGCAAAAGCAGAGGTTATGGAAGGGCTCCAACAACAACCAAATTCGACAGCTACAACAGCGACCAACGGCCACGCAGTTCTTCAAGATCAAGAACAGACAGATTCGCTAAGGTACAGTGTCATTTTTGCAACAAGTGGGGTCATATTCAGAAAAACTGTTTTGTTAGAAATAAAAAAAGCCAATTCAAAAGTAAGAAACGCGATAAGCATGGTTTCGATTATGAGACAAATAAAATTAGTTGCGTTAATAATGAATCGGACGTAGAGGAAAATATAGAATTAGGCTATTTAAATAATATACACCATAATAATAGCAATGCGTTAATTATTCATTTATTTTGTAATGGCGCGCGTTTAAAGATGGAAGTGGATACGGGCGCATGTACATCGGTAATTCATTCTAGCACGTTTAAATCGTTGTATCCAAATGTTCGATGAATATAAACGAACTCTCAATGTCATTTCAGGTGGTCAGGTCGAGGTGGTAGGATGTGTCAATGTCAATGTTAGGTTATCGGCAGATAAGGAAATTTATCAATTAGAATTGGTCATAATCAGTGGTCCAAGAACGTTTGTTCCGTTATTGGGAAGGTCATGGTTGGACAAATTAATTCCGAATTGGAGAAATCAGATGTTAGCGGTGGGAAGCTTATGTGCCAAATTGGAGTGCAAACCAAATGATGTCGACGAATTAGTGAGAAATTATTCAAATGTTTTCAAAGGTAAGAAAACAGATTCGATTCAGAATTTTAAAGCAAGCATTTTACTAAAGGAAAATAGTGTACCTGTGTTTTGTAAAGCGTATGCGGTTCCATTCGGTATGAAGGAAAAAGTAGAACAGGAGTTAGACAGGTTATTAGCAGAGGGTATTTTTTATCCGGTTCGGTATAGCGATTGGGCATCACCCATAGTAATTGTCGAAAAAACAAATGGGGATATTCGCTTATGTGTCGACTGTAAGGTCACCATCAACCCGTATGTACGTACGGATCATTACCCTTTGCCTCGATGCGAAGACATTTTCGCGACCTTGGGTGACTGCTCAATTTTTTGCGTGCTAGACTTGGAGGGAGCATACCAGCAGGTAGAAGTGGAAGAGGATTGCCAAGAATTGTTAACAGTCAATACCCATCGGGGGTTATACAGGTCTAAGCGGCTAGTTTTTGGTGTAAAAAGTGCTCCAGCAACGTTCCAATCCAATATGGATAATATTTTAAGAGGTTTGCCTAAAGTACAATATTATCTAGACGATATTATTATTGGAGGAAAGGATTTGCGAGAGTGTAAGGCGAACCTAATAAATGTTTTGGAGAGGTTAAATGGGTTTAGGGTAAGGGTTAAGTACGAAAAGTGCCGATTTTTTCAAGAAGAAATAGATTACTTAGGGCATGTAATTAGTGGCAAGGGCATTAAACCCAGCACAAAAAACCTGGAAGCGATTACAAAGGCACCAGAACCAAGAAATTTAACCCAATTGAAGTCTTACCTGGGACTTTTGAATTATTATTCGAGATTTATACCTAATCTCTCCACTGAGTTGAAGGATCTCTATTATCTAACAAAAAAAGATATACCCTTTACGTGGTCGGAGGAAAGCAAACAGACCTTTGAAAGAAGTAAAGCACTCATTTTGCAAAACAACATTTTAGCTCATTATGATCCTAATAAGGAAATAATTCTTCACTGTGACTAGTCTAGTCCTTAGTCCTTATGGTGTGGCGGGTATTCTTTCCCATGTTATTAATGGCGTTGAAAGGCCGGTGTTGTTTGCTTCAAGCACCTTAAGCCCAGCCGAACAAAAGTATTCACAGTTGCATAAAGAGGCTTTGGCTATTATATTTGCTGTTAACAAATTTCACAAATATATCTATGGCAAACCCTTTACGATTTTTTCAGATCATCAGCCATTACGTGAAATCTTTAACCCAAACAAGTCTACGCCGGCTGTGGCTGCGGCAAGAATTCATCGTTGGGCTGTTCTTCTCAGCATGTACCAATATAAAATTTTATATAAAAAGGGTACTCAAATAACAAATGCGGACGGGCTTTCGCGCCTTCCGCTACCTGGCGCCACAGGGTTGGAAGATGACAGCATTAAAGCCATCAAATCAGATGCCTATCTGAATCTTAAATTCGAAACTGTTGCATCAGAAACTGATAAAGATTGGACACTAAAAGCAATTGTAAATATGGTCCAAAATGGTTGGCCAAGCTCCGTGCCAGCAACTCTACTTAGTTTTTTCCGTAAACGATTATCGCTTTTAGAGCAACAAGGTTGCTTATTTTATGGGGAGCGGTTAATTATCCCGAAAAATTTGCAAAGCCAGGTAATAACACTTTTGCACGACTCGCACATTGGGGTTGTTAGAATGAAAATGTTAGCTAGAAAATATTTTTGGTGGCCAGGGATTGACAGTGACATAGAAGATCATGTTTTGAGCTGTAAGCCCTGTGTACTGTCTAATAATAAACCTATATCAAATCAGCATCAATCTTGGCCAGAGGCCAGAAGGTTTTTCGAAAAAATTCATCTCGATTTTTTCCATTTAAAAGGAAGCAATTACTTAATTGTTGTGGATAGTTATACTAAATGGGTTGATATTAAGCGAATGAAAAGAACAGACGCGGAAAGCGTTATTTCAAGTTTGAGATCGATTTTTTCATATTTTGGTTTGCCTTCGACATTGGTTTCAGACAATGGACCACCCTTTTGCTCATCACTTTTTGCACAATTTTGTAAAGACAATAATATTAAATGTAAAAAAAGTCCACCATACCATCCACAGTCAAATGGAGCAGCGGAAAGGGCGGTGCAAACCGTAAAAACTACGCTAAAGAAAATGATGATGGACACAAAATATAATACTTTCCCAATTGAGATCTTAATCAGTAATTTTCTATTGAAATATCGCTCTACCCCTTCGACAACGACATCGTACAGTCCACATGAAATGATATTTAAGTGCACACCTAAGACGCTTTTAGATGACGTTAATGGGAAAGTGCTTCAAAGAATAAAGACAGGGGAACAAAATGAGATTTCAGAAAAATCAGCAAAAAACTACATCTATAAACGCAAGCCAAATAAAAACGCAAAACATTTTAAAAAGGGGGATGAAGTATTATATAAAATGAAAAATAATTTTTGCTATAATTGGGTTCCTGGAATAGTTGAAAAAAAGATAGGTATGTGGTTTATGTAATTAATATTGATGGGACACATAAGTTAGCTCATCTTTCTCAGTTAAAGAAAGTTAATTTAAAGAGAGTATCTTTTGCACCTTCAAATATTACAATTGTAAAAAATCATGTTACGAGTAAAAGTCAAAGTCGTAGAAGACGATCAAACTCGTTACCTATTTATGGAACGAGAAAATCGGATAGGTTAAAGGATAAAAGAATTGTTTACTTTAAAGGAATGAATAAATAAAAATAATTATATCGGTGAAATTTAAATTATATATGGAAGTTTAAACATTACATTTTTTACGAAATATGTAAAACTTTTCAAGTTTTATTTAAGTCGGAGGGAGTGATATGTTCGAATGTTTTCGGTATCCACTGTATAACATTACCTATATACTCTCTCTCTCATAATACTAGTATGTAAGTTTTCCTAGTTCTAAGCTTGTCTTTTATATGAAATAAAGTTAGTTGTTAACTGGATGCCGTGGTGTTTGATTTCTCCTCCGCTCGATTAGAGAAGACATAAAAGTTGCTGATAATTTTCGATTTGAGAAAATAAATTTAGTTTTTTCGTGTTAGATTTTGGGATGTAGCTTAGCTTCTAGATAACACAGAAAGCTGATTGATGGCTTAAAATAATTACGGAAGTTTTGGCTCTTGTTGGTATTTTGTTTTGTTTGCATTGGTTAAGAATTGTTTGAGTAAAAGCGATAAAAAGGCAGTAAAGTAAGAAAAAAAACACATTTTGGTCAAAAACGCTCCAAAAAAATAGTCATAGGAATGAAATGAATATTCTATGTCCTTCTCCAGATCTTAAGGGACATTTAAAAAAAAATTTCATCGAAATCTGTGCAGTAGTTTTCACGCCAACCGCGTACACATGAAAACAGCTACAGTTTTATTATATGTATAGATTGGAATAGCATTTTAGCATCAAAGGTCGGACAGCAATGGGTTGCATGTTTGATAAACGACTGCGGGTTAAGACCGACTCCAATTCCTTAACAAAGCAGTTTAATGCCTGCACCGTAGCGCATCACTTCAAATTGGTTGGAACAATTACTTAGGTTAGGTTAAACAATGTAAGAGGATTTACAAACGTCATGATGATCTAAACTGTATTGCTGAAACAACTCGTCTACGTTTTGGCGCTCTTATCACCTAGGAAATTCCAGTTAATAAACAGCTCCGAAACTGCTTCGACCCCTGCTTAAAAGAGCCTTTTTCTACAGTGCCAATGGCTTATAAATACTGATCCATTTTATAACCGCCCCGTCGTTAAGTCAATTACTTTTTGCCCATTTTCGGATTTAGACGGGTGCAGACTATCATTTCTTACGGTTTGCCAAGGCAGGTTTTTTTCCCTAAGGATTTTTCGATATAGGCAATGGCAGCATGTGGCGGCCATGTTGTTTTGATTGCATCTGTCTAATCTGGTGTTTATTATTTAGTCACTGAGCAAATGACCATGGCAAGTCACACGTTGAGCGGCACGTTCAAATGATAAAACTTATCAGAAGAAGTGTTCTTGAGTATAAACATTGCGGGCGTTGCGCCCAAACTCCAACGTTTGGTATCCAAATTCAGAAGAATGCCAGATCTGCCGAGAACATTGCCACAGTCCATGAAAGTGTTACTCAAGGCAGTCAATTCTCGCCGTGCAAAAGAAGTCGTCCTTTCGCAAACTTTAACTTGGCGAATTTTGCGTCGGGCCTTGGCCGACACCCGTACAAGATCCAACTCACCCAGAAGCCCAAAGTTAATGACGAAAGACAACGCTGTTTGTTCGCTGACGGGAGTAGTTAAGCTATGTGAGTCCTGGACCAGGAAATGAGTCATCATTCAAGGTCAATGAAGGTTATAGTGAGTGTATGTGTGTTTATGTGTATGTATGCGATAAATCAAGGTTAATATTCAAGGTCAATGAAGGTTATTGGGTGTGTGTATGTGTGTTTATGTGAGTGTATGCTATAAACCAAGGCTTAATAATATATAGGTATGTAGATTGTGTGTATGTGAGAAACCAAGGTCAAATAATATCGATTAATATTTAGTAGAGTACGTGTATGCGAACAACCAAGGCCAAATACGATCGTAAACGTATTAACAGTAGAGTGTGTGTTTGCGAGAAATCATCGTGCTCATGATAAGACTTGTATATATCCAAGAAATCAAATTCAAGATAAGACTTGTATGTATGTGATGAATCAAAATAAGAATAAGAGAATTAAAAAACTTTCAAGATCCATTCCACAAGGTCATGCAGGAAAAAAAAAAAACAGTGCACTCCGGGAGTGCCGACAGAAGTGAAAACTTGAACAACTATACGTGTATTTTTTGAATCGTCAGGCAATATTTTGTTGTGCAGGAAATACTTTTAAATGAAGTGTTTTCTAGTTCATTACTATAAACTACTACTACAAAAACCATAGGTACTACCTACAATTTTCATTTTCGTTTAATGCGCTATTGTATACCTACATGAAAAATAAAGCATACTAGCTAATACCCGCGACTTTATCTGCGTAGAATTAGTATTTCGAGTAACTCATAAAAATATTTATATCAATCGGGTCTAAAATTTTCAATATTAGGACAACTGTCAACAAAACTGTTTTGAAATATGTAACATAACAGCGCTTCTTACTATCCGATTTCCCTACAAAATTTTGAAAATTCCTTCTTAGATTCCTATGACTGTAACTCTGTTCCATAAACTAAATTCTTCTTTTTAAATTCTTCGGACATTACTGCGGAGTAATTTTTCGCCAAAAACAACAAACGAAAACAGACTCAATAATAATTATAGGAACAAAAACATTTTATTTGAGCGAATGAATTTTTTCCTTTATTATTATTTATATTGATTACATTCGTTATTATGCAATTTGTAGAAGATGAACATGTATTCGTTGTGAAATAAAACAACGAATTTAAACTCTCAGAACGCATCCATCAGCAGACAGAAATCACCAAACACACAAACTATCAGTCAGTGTTCTTAGACGTTTCTCTTTATTTTTCCCACGAAGTGTGTTCATTTTCCTTTTTCACTAAACTTAAATTAAATAAAAGTCAAATTTGTATTGTTCGGACAAAAATCACACTTAATTAATCTTCAGTATAAAAATCGCAGTTTGCTAACACTTTAATGATTATTTTTTGGTACTGGAAATTGTTGCTACAGGCAAATCTTCTTTTTATGTGCATTTAGTGCGTTTAAATTCATGGTCAACAAAAAGTTTTTCGAAAATATTAAATTCCCTCAAAAGGTAGAAATACAACGATGTAGGAACACCGAACACGCTGAATTCACACGTATTCACAGATAGTAAATTGCGAGCGGGAGGGAGGGGCTTATATTGAAAAAAATTGCGGAGGGAATCGGTGAGACGTAGTAAAGCTGTCAGTCTATTTCATACTTAGTTTATGCTCTCTTCGGCCGTTGACTCTCTTTCGTGGCGGCTTTTGTGCTACGGGTACGGCTACGGCGCTACGGGCATTATGAATTAAAGATTATTTTTCCCTGAATCATAGTTTGTACACAACTGCGTAGTTGAAATTGTATGTGTAAGATTGGTTGAGTGTGTGAACAGCAAGAGGTAAATATACTACTACAGAAACAGAAATAATAATAGAGTGGATGGATGGATAGATGGACTATTTTAAACACAAAAATTGCAATCTATTGCTTAAAACGTAAATTTACAAAGCATGCAATTAATTGGTATTCTTTAAAATGAATACCAGTGAAACTTATGAAACGCACACCCGATTGCCCCGCAAATTTTAGAAATAAAATTCTGTCTGAATAACTTCAACTTGTCAAAGGCAAACACACTTCCCCACATTAACATACATACTGAGTCGTCAAAAGTGGTTGGCAAATGGCAACGCGAACACTGGTATCACACACACACTTGTAGGTAAATTCTCTTAAGGCGCGTTTTGCCATTGTATATAAACATTAGTTGGCAGTTGGGCAAAACAAATCTCTTAAGTTGTCTGAGATGGCGTCATCGTTGCCAACTTGGAAAAAGATGCCTTTTTCAAAAGGAATTCTCAAATTTCTTTTTTTTTTTTTGAAGTGGAACAGTAAATCAAAAATTAAACAAAAATATAGAAAAAATAAACAAAAACAATTTTTTTTTATGAAACAAACAGCTTTCAAATTTGTTTCCAATTTCATTCAACTTACTTGAAGTGTAAGCTGGATTGATGAATGAAATTGGAAACAAATTTTTAAACTGTTTGTTGTTTAAATAAAATTAGTTTTTGTTTATTTTTTCTATGAGTGTGTTTAAATTTTTGATTTAGGCTCTATTTCACTTTACAGAAAAAAAAAAGATATTTTAGGCATTCTTTTATTGAAAAAGGCATCTTTTTCAAGTTTAGCAGTTTTTCGTTAAAAAAGGCTGGCAACGATGCCGCTGATCTGACAACTTAAGAGAATTGTTTTTCCCAGCAAATGTTTATATACAATGGCCCAACGCGCCTCAAGAGTCTTCACGAACACTGGTGTCGGCAACATTGGTTACACAACATTTTGGTGTCGCGAGTTCAATGGTTTTATCCCATATCAAAAGTGCCCCAACGCGCCTAAAGAAGTTATCACTTCAAAAAAATCTTCTGTTATGTAGATAAGAAAGTCTCATGTTTCCGTCCAATGTTAATATCCTAAGCAGTAAAGTGTAGATTGATCAAGCGAAATTGTTGTTGTTTTTAAGTAAACATTTCAACTAGGTTTCAATACATTTATGTACATGCTAACGCCACATAAATTAACTACCTAATGTTTTATGAGAGTAGAACTAAAGAGATTGACTTACATATATCGATAGTAAAAAAGGGCGATTTAACTCAGCGCTCGAAGAGATATTTCAAAGAGCATATAGTAAAGTTCAGACTTGCAAAAGCAAAATGTTTTGGCGGGTGCTGTTAAGGGAAGGTAAAAGTCTCTGTTTATGAACCCAATGTACAACTAGTGAATATGTAAATAATAACTTGTGTAAAACTCACTAAATAACCCTAGTACAAAAACTATCTGCGCGGACGCGAACTCGGGAAGACGCCCTTCCTGGTCAGATGCAAAAAGTGATATGAACCCAATTTGCCTGCCACATCCACCGAGCTGCGTTTCGCAGCCTACTCTATGCTACTTAATAGAGCAGGAGGGATTTCCCTGCTCTCTCTCATATGACCGATCTCGTCGTTTAACATTCGGCCATCCTACATCACACTGTCCTCAGTGTGGGTACCTTTTATCCATTATTTCAGGTTTCTTTCTCATCCAATATTTCAGGACTACATCAAATCCACTATTTGAGGATTCTCTCTCATCCAATATTTCAGGACTACTTTACATGTATAATATCTTATCATACCATGTTTTCCTTTATTTAGGTACGTTGTTTTTGAAACCACCAATGAAAACAAGTAAAAGTGTTATCATCATCCTGGCCGATGCTTTGATACCCTCCACTGCGTACAAGTCATGCAAAATACCAGAACTACTTGACCGACATAGCCCATTTTTAATACCAACCTAACGACGATAGAAGAAGTCCTTTCACAAAACTTCATTCACCTAGGTTGATTCCTTTCGACGCTATCGTGTTTTCAACGGAAAGAGGGACACATGGGTCTTATATTGGTTTTGTATGGGAGGTACCAGAACTACTTGACCGACATAGCCCATTTTTAATACCAACCTGACGCCGATAAAAAGAAGTCCTTTCACCAAATTTCGTTCACCTACGTCAATTACTTTGGGCGCTATCGTGCTTTCAACAGACAGACAGACAGACAGACAGACAGACAGACGGACATGGCTAAATCGATTCAGAATGTGATCCTGATTCAGAATATATATACTTTATGAGGTCTCCGGTGACTCCTTCTTGGCGTTACAAATGTATTGGCAAAGTGAATATACCTTCCTCTGGATGGTATAAAAATGGGCTATGTCGGTCAAGTAGTTCTGGTACCTCCCTCACAAAACCAATTTTGCATGACTTGTATGCAGTGGAGGGTATCAAAGCATCGGCCAGGCCGATGATAACACTTTTACTTGTTTTTCTGTCAAATGTGACTGGACGTGTGTGATCAGCTATTCACTCAGCCCGCTCAGTCAATTTATTCTGAGCTCATCGAGCGCGCTCTGATAGCGTTCTGAACGAAAAAAGAAATACAAATTCTGAGCTCTGATGTATCTGAGCTAAAAAGAAACACGAATTTTTTGTATAACAGTTCAGGTTGTGCTCTGAACTAAAAAAGAAAAACGCCTCTTATAAATACTAAATTACAGCTGAATTTACAAAATTTTACAATTTGCCATTCGCGTTCGTTTCGCATGCGTACTCAGATTTCTTTACGTATGCTCGGAACGAACGCGAATGGCGTGTGTTAAAGCTAGTCATTTGATATTGTCAACGCTTGCAAAATTAGTTTCCCACCATGATTGTTGTGTGCGCACAACATGTTGGGGACGCTTTATGCTGACGTCACACAATAATGGGATTCATTAAGCTCTGTCTCGGCTGGCTCCGCTCTTGTCGTGTGTAAACTCGTGCGGGCTGTTGCTTGTGGTCTTCTGCGTTTACACTTCTTCCTCAATTGTACGGCTAAGATGAGGAATAGTAATGGTTGTTGTGGGTTTTTAGTTCCTTCAGCATTTTTTCCTGACTTTTCTGGATTTGTATGTCATGCTCAACCTTTAATATTTCGTTTGAAAAGTCAGTTTGTAGAACAGGAGCTTCCATCTTGGTGTGTCTGAATTGGTTGAGTTGGTGTGATACGTTTATTGCTGGCAGGAATGATGAATCCAATTTGTGCGTTAATGAGTGTTGTCCGATTATAATCATCGTTTGATATTGTATCATACAATTGGATTGTAACTGAAGGATCCCGCTTCCAGTTAGACGAATAGTCCTTGTGTTGAAGTCGCAGACAATATTCGCATTGCACTCGTCGGGTATGCAGAAGATCCATGAGTTTCGATGATGCATTTCTATCCAATAAGTCCTGGCTACGACAGTTTGCGTTACGCATGAATCGGACAATTTTATGTTGTGTTGAAGTATGCCCAGCTCGCAAGCGCTCACGGAAGAGCCTGATGTGTATATCGGATGGCGAAGATTACACCAATACGTATTAGATGATCTCAGTTTGCATGATTTAAACTCTTCCTTGGTCATTGGATAAAGATGATCTCCTTGTAAGTTTACTAATAAATAGTCCGTTGATGGTACTATAAATGTATAGTTTTGGTTATGTAACGTGGGAACTGGTAGCACTCTGAACGACTAAAACTCCTCATTGTAAATATAATAAGGTGAGGGTAAGTTCTATGATGATGTTATTTCCCGTAACTCTGCCCTTCGGATGGAGTTCCTTATAGAGTTGCAGTAGTGACTCATGATGTCGATCTCCTGGTATCATCAGATTCCGAGGGATATTGTCATGAATTCGTGTCAATTCATTCCTCAGATGTGCAATGTTCAGTATGAGTGGATGGATTCTTCCATTGTGTGTTGAAAGAAGCACATCAAGTAATATATTTTGTGTGTTTTGGTAGTTTATCATCATCAATATTGCATTAAGCGCCGTAGAAGTAAACATTTTAAACGCATTGTATTTATCGGTTTGAATTTTAAAATAGTTTAACAAAGTTGTTAACAGCGTTAGCTGTTTCTGAGTTGCGGCATGTTCCTTTTTGAAGATGTTGAGTGTCGAATCTACTATTGTTGTTTGGTTTTTAATTAACTGCATCAAGTGGTTTTCGTTATCTTTTATGTTTTCGATGGTTTCTTCATACTTTTGCGCAAAGCGTTGATCTAGTATTCCAAACAATTCATTGGTGACAGTTCCAATGAAATTAAATGGAGAACGTCTAACTCTATGAGTGGCATCTTCGTTAGCATGAAGGAGAACTTCGTTATTTAACTCAATTTGCTGAAGTTGTCGTTGAAATTGACTAAACGTATTTTTACAAAGGTCCGTGGTATCGTCCGTAAGGTTGGTTGCCATGCAGATCTAGTTCATCAGTTTTAAGCAGTCCTTGTAGGTACAAAATTCGGCCCAGTAGTTTGTTAGGTTGAAATATACTACAGTCTTCCAAGAACTTGCAATCATGTTCACTCTCCCAATATCTTCAAAGAATATGCCAGGTTCAGTAGTGAACTGTGTGATTTCCACTTCTTCTAATTGTTTAGATGTTGCGGGAATTATACATGCAGATATTATGCAGATCCATAATAGCGGATTGAATTTGGTTGTTCTTCGGGGACCTCTTCTACTCGGTTCTTGATTGTTCGTCTTCCGCTCTTCTGGCTTTGTCGTTCCTAAGTTCACTTGTTCTATTGATAGGTTGTTTGGTTCCTCTGGAGATTCACTCGTGTGAGATTCAATCGGCAGTGGGCACAATTTTGTAATTGGCCTCTTGATATATTTTTTGTTACTAAATACAGCAACAGAACGCACCTTGTTATCTATTCCTGGATGAATTTCAGCAACGCGTCCCATCATCCAGTTAGTTGGCGGTAAACGATCTTCTTTCACAAGCACGATGTCGCCAACTTTAATATTGATTTCCTCCCTTTTCCATTTGGTACGTCGCTGTAGCAAGGAAAGGTATTCACTTGACCAGACCTTCCAAAAATCTTGAGTCATTTTTTGTGTTAGTTTCCAGCGGGAACGATAGCTACGTGCTTCTTCCGTGATTGTATCAGGAGCGGCATTCAAGGCTGATCCAATGAGAAAGTGACCAGGCGTGAGTATTGGAGTGTTATCTATATCATTGTCTAAGACTGTCAGAGGACGTGAATTTAGACATGCTTCTATCTGCGTTAGTAACGTCGTCATCTCTTCAAATGTTAGCTTCGTATCACCAATTATTCTTTTCAGGTGGTATTTGATGGATTTGACGCCCGCCTCCCATAATCCTCCAAAGTGCGGAGCAGCAGGGGGTATAAAATGCCATTCGATGCCTTCAACTATGAGGTTTCTTGAAACATCTTGTTGCAACTGCTTAATGATGCCTTGTAGTTCCTTATTGGCTCCCACAAATGTAGTCCCGTTGTCGCTGTAGAAGTGCGCATATAGCCCTCGTCTTGAGGTGAATCTCCTGACTGCTGCTAGGAATGATTCTGATGTGAGGTCGCTTACCATTTCGATATGAATGGCCTTAGTAACGAAACATACGAAAATCGCAATGTATCCTTTGGTTGTCCGATTCCCACGTCTCTTGGACGTTAACAACTGAATGGGTCCAGCATAGTCCACACCAGTATGGCTAAAGGGTCTTGATGGTGTCACTCTCGATGCCGGAAGAACTCCCATTATTTGTTGTTTGGTCCCAGCGTTAAAACGATGACATCGAATGCAGTGGTGGATCATTTAGCGTACTATTCTTTTACCCTGAATTATCCAGTATGATTGACGTAATGTTGACAAAGTTAATCGAATTCCTCCATGTAAAGTTCTTTTGTGTGTCATTTCGACCAATAATTTCGTGAACTTATTGTTATGTGGCAAAATGATTGGATGCTTCTCTGATTCTGATAGAAGAGCATTTCCTAGTCTACCTCCCACTATCAAGATATCATCCTTGTCTAAATGTGGATCTAGTGATAGTAGTTTGCTTTTCCTGCTAACACCGTGCCCAGCCTTTAGACAAGCTATCTCTTCTGAGAACTCTCTTCGTTGGATAGCTTGGATAATCGACTTTCGGGCATTATCGATTTCCTGTACCGTTAGTTCGTGAATTTTTTTATCTACTTGACTTTTGCAGTTGAACAGGAACCTCTTGCAGTAAGCCACTACTCGGAGGAGTTTGTTATAAGAAGAGAATCGTTCCACTATGTCGTACGTTTCTGTTATTGATGCAGTCGATACTAGTTTGGCTTCTGGAGGTTGCTTCTCTGGCATAGCTTGAGTTGGCCAATAATCTGAACTTTGTCGTAGCCAATCCGGGCCGTTCCACCATAATAGATTATTTTTAAGTTGTTCTGGTGAAGATCCTCTGGATGCGGAGTCGGCGGGATTATCAGTGGAGCTTACGTGTCTCCAACAATTCGGTTTCGTGACTTCTTGTATGTCGGATACTCTATTTGCTACGAATGTTTTCCATGTGGATGGACACCTTAGAATCCAGGCCAATGTGATAGTAGAGTCTGACCAAGCAAATATTTCATCTACCTGTGATCCGCAAATGCGTATTGTTTCCTTCAATAATTCTGCCATTAAGTGAGCTCCACACAGTTCTAGTTTAGGAAGGGGAAGCATTTTTTTGATTGGTGCTACCCTGGTTTTGGCCGTCAGTACTGTCGTCCGGTAGGTGCCATTTTGTAAAGCTACTCTGGAGTACACTACCGCTGCGTATGCTGCTTCTGAAGCATCGCAAAAACCATGTAATTCGAATTTATGGTCATTGTTGACTCCAATCCATCTTGGAATTCTGATAGCTTCTACTGCTATCAGATTCAATTTAATTAGGTTCCAAGAATGTTGTAGATCATCTGATAGTACCTCATCCCAGCTGATTTGTGACTTCCAGACCTGCTGCATAAGAATTTTGGCACTGATTGTAATTGGTGCCAACCATCTCAATGGATCGTACAGTTTAGCTATATCCGAGAGTGTTTTTCGCTTTGTTGTTCGCTGATCAATGTTTGCTGATAGGTCAGCGTTGACCTTGAATTGGAAAGTGTCAGTTGTCGGACTCCAGTGGATTCCTAATGTCTTTATGGTTTCATCCTTATCAATTTCCAGCTGACGTAGTACTGCTAACGCTCTATTTTTGGACTCACCGAGCAGATTGGTTTGTGTAGCTTCTTCGTCGAATGGTATTTTGACAACATATCTACCATCTTCGTCTCGGAAATGTGTTTTTCGGTAATGATCTTCACATTCTTGGTCGCACGGTTTCAAGTAGTTTTTTCTTGAAACTTCCTCTAACTCCCAAAATTTTTCTAGTTGTTCGTCAATTGAAGTTTGAACTACCATCGTAGTAATTTTCTGGTTGGGGATGTTTTTTGCGGATGTTCGTCCCGTCATAAGCCAACCTAATTTTGATAGTTGTGCTATTGGTGAATTTTCATCACCTTTTATCAATCCATTTAAAATGATATCTCCATAGATGTCTGCTCCAATTATCATGTCAATGGGACCTGGTATGTTAAATGAGGGATCGGCCAAATCAATTTCGGTGAATTGATCACTTTTAATGTTCTTAGTTGACGAGGCTGGTAGTAGTCTAGTCAATTTAGGTAGTACAAGAGTTTGTACTTGCATTTTAAATGCTGAGGGAAATCTCGGTATAATTGTCATTTCCACTCTACTGCGAGCTGTTCCTGCGTCCGTAGCCCCTAGCCCGCTGACCTCGGCTAATACCTTTTGTTTTCTTAGCTTTAGTGTTTGAACAATTTCTTCCGTAATGAGTGTAGCTTGAGACCCTGGGTCGACGAGTGCTCTCAGTTCAATAATGTGTCCATTCACGTTGCTTGCCTTGAGAATGGCGGTAGCCAGCAAAATATTTTGGTTTTGGGACCCATGGTTGATTTGAATCTGAGAATTTGCTCTCGATTGTTGAGTCCTCTCAGGTCTTTCCAGGTGTAACATCGAGGTTTCGACTCTCTTGATCTAGCATCTTAGTGGTAAGGTGTACGATCATTGGACCCCAAGAGGTTGTGTCAACTCCCATGTTGGTAAGTGCTGCTAGACCTTCCTTTGTGGCATCGAGTACTGCCTTTATTGAAGTTGCGGATTGTTGATTTGCTTGATATCCAGATTTCAGCATCTTATCAATGTGCATCGATATTATCTTCCTTTCGTTCTCATATCTGGCATTTAACATTTCCCATGCAGTCTGATAATTTGCACTTGAAATTGTTAAGTGTTGAATGAGTTGTAGTGGTGGACCTTCCAAATGTGTCTTAAGGTACTCCATCTTTTCAGTTGTACTTAGGGATGTTTTCTTATGAATTATTGTGGAAAATATGTCATGGAAAGAGCGCCACTCAAGATAATTTCCCTGGAAGGTAGGTATCTTCAGAACCGGTAGTCTTGTCTCCGATGGTTGTGCCGATTGGTTTTCGACATTCAGTTCTGAAGTTCTGGATGCCATTCTATAGAGACACTTGTTAACCATTTTCTGTATCTCTTCGTATTGCCTTGTAGCTACGTACCCGTGATGGTCATCGTTGGTTAAAGCTTCGGACATGAATTGTTCATGCAATTCTGTAAGGTTTTGCCACTGTCCAATGAGAATCCTTTGTTGATACTCATGTATTTCCTTTGAATAGTTGGTCAGTGTCTCCTCAAAGTCATCAATGTTACATTTGATTGCTTCCATTTTGATCTTCAACTTTCTGAGTCGTTGGTTTTGCTGAGGGTCATTTGCACTTGTTCCAGATGAAGTTGGTAGGGTTACTATAGGTTTAGTAGGAACGTCTTTCATTTGGGTTTCTGTTCCCTTTGGTAATTCATGTAATTCGGTCTGGCTTGTTTCAAGACTATTTAAATTAAGCTTGAGTGTCTCGTAAATATAGCGCACTATCTGGTACGTATTTTTCTGCATGTATGGCGTATCAGCCTTGACGACGTCTTTGATATTTTGGTGATTTTCGTCAAATTCCGTCCAGATGTCTTCTATTATCTTCAAGCGTTCCGCTATATATGCCCGTGTCTTTCTGATTGCGGAGTCCTTCCCAATGTTGGTCTTAAGGTTCTCCAGCTCTTGATACAACGTCCTTTGTCTCGCGACAATGACGTATATGGTTGTGTCTTCCATTTCGTTGTAATTATAAAATCGATTTCACTTTCACTTTGTTCACTACCAGTGTTGATCGCCCTGGTAACGCGGTTGTGTTTTAACGCGAATGGTTAAAGTAGTAGATTGATGAACCAGTGTTAGTCGCCCTGGGAAAGCGAATCCAAAAATTGTATAAGTCGTTGGTACTGATCGTTTTAAAAACTCGAAGGACCATGTAAAATTGAGTTCTAGTATTTATATTGACCCCTTACCCCTTACCTCGGATTCAGCGGTAGATTCAGGGTCAATACCTTGCCTCAGAAATACGCAGCGAATAGTTAGAACCGATCAGTTAAGCCAATTCACCACATCTGTACCTTCTGGGCCAATACCTTTACCGTCACTTTCTTAACTTCTTCTTTCCTGTCTTCTTTAGTCAAAGACCATTTCAACTTACACCAGATACACCAGATGTATCCTGCGCACCTTTAGATGCCATTTAATCCTTCATTTCTTAAGCATTCTTCATAATGCTTCAAATTTTAAATTTACTGCTATCGATATTAATCACATTAATTCCCGCCAAACTTTTTAAATTTACTTTCTGGTATATCAGACTATTGATTTATTCAGTGCACTGAACGGTTTTAAATTATTTGCTGAGTTAGGTATTTTTCAAAATCTTTAACAATGCTTAATTGCTAACGAAATTTCAATCGCTGTCCATTTACGAAATCTTCGTATTGCCAAAATTAAAGGAATGCTTTTTAAACTATTGGATTGCACCACACTTAAGCCTGTGGATGACGCGGAGCACTTGCTCCGTCCCTAGCTCGTTGTTATAGAAAACCGTTTCTATCCTCTTCTCATAAATCTAGTTATAAATAACTTTCTCCGATAGTCAAAGTGCTAATCAGGAAGCCAAAGATCAACTCTTCTGGCTAAACCCAGTTCAGTGTTTAAGCTTCTTTGTATTTATTTTGCTTTATCGAGCACCATATCTTCCAAAAAGTATATTTGAGATCTGCTTTGAAATTAAATAAATTGAAAACATTCATCAAAAGTGTCTAAAAGTGGGTGAAAAACGTGAAAAATTATTTTTTTTCAAAATCTTCCAAATCATTGTAAAAACTTTTTGGGATAGTTCTAACGTGAATGTGATTACTAAATAAATTGAAAACTTTCATCAAAAGTGTCTAAAAGGGTGCAGGGAAATAAGTCCCCGGGAACTAAGTCCACTGAGGGACTTAGTTCCCACCTAGTGGGAAATAAAATCACTTTCGTAAAGTGGACTTAGTTCCCATGTAAGATGGGAAATAAATTCCGAAAACTCAGAGTGGTTTTATTTCCCTTTTAATGTGAAGTAAATTCTCACTGTCGACTAAGAACGAAGTAAAATTAAAGAGTCAAGTAGGAACTTTGCAATTTTTATAAACAAAAATGAAATTATCTGTTCACTAAGTCAGAGTAATATATACCAAACTGAGTTAACAAAATTTTCAAAATTTCGATTTAAAGATATATAACTAAATAAATACATATATAACATAAATGTAATGCAACCAATAAGAAGCTGAAAAGAAAAATCAATAACTTAAAAAATTGTCAGAGTCTTGCAAACTGAACTGCACTTTTTAATTTTTGTTCTGTTTGACAAAATACTCCCTTCGAAATTCAGTTTGCAAGACTCTGAAAATAATCAAAAAAAAAATCGAGAGTATTTTGTCAAACAGAACAAAAATTAAAAAATGCAGTTCAGTTTGCAAGACTCTGAAAATAAAGTTCACTTCAAACTGTTTTTACTGATAATGAATCGTATTGACTGCACTTATCCGAGATAAGCTTAAGATTTTGTTAGAGGAATGTGATAACTAACTGCACTTTAGAGTTTGTTGTCCAATCCTAAATGTTGGAAGTTAGTTCCCCCTTCTTATTTTTGAATGTGTACGAAGTTCCCATAAGAAAGTGGACTCAGTTCCCATCTTGCATGGGAACTAAGTCCACTTCACGAAAGTGATTTTATTTCCCACTACGTGGGAACTAAGTCCCTCAGTGGACTTAGTTCCCGGGGACTTGTTTCCCTGCACCGATTCAACCATCATGCTGTGCACATCATCATGGAGACATAATTAACAACAAGTAAATACCGCTGTCAAAGAAATTACGTGGTGAGTCAATGTTCCATTTACATTTGAACGAGCTATACAGATCTGCTATTTAACATTTTCTTTTGCTATTTTCGTATTTGATGTTATTTCGCAATATCAGTATTACAAGTTGGTTTTAAAGCATCTTTAGCTTATGGACAATGAACATATAGTTATTGATAAATTTCCATTTTTTTTGTGAACTGAGTACCTACTTTGAGAACAGATTGTATAAAAGCAAAGCAAAAAGTAGAAAGGCTGGCTTAGTTTAGGTAGTTTGTTATTCATATCACTAATTGATATGTGAAGCGGAGGAAAGAAACTATATTTCTGCTGAAAAGGTAAACTATCTTAAGTCGACTTAGGCGAATTTTTAACAGTTTTGTGCATTAAATTCGACATTTAAAAACGCTTTGTTGTATCTTATCCTGGTACTTGTATCTAATTTATACCCTGGGTTATAGAAAAACGAATAATCTTAAGTCGATAAAAATGCGTATTAACATTTACTAAATTATCTTAAGTCCACATAATGATATACGACTTGTAAAAATCTTTCAGTTAAGATGTTTTAGTCAAAACATAATTGGTATTTCCTGAAAACCTAAAATGTCTTATTTCGATATAAGATTCTTTTGGTCGAAATATAAATATATATATAACTTCTTATATCGATATAAGATTGTTTGCTCGGTGTAAGTTACTAAAAATTGTGTACCTTAGTCGACTTAATATAAAATGCATGTGAAATGATATCAAATGTGTGAAAAAGTAAATTATCTTAAGTCTACTTAGGATGATATTAAAAATTAAAAAAAAAAAGATCAGGGCACTCATTCCGTAACTCTCAGAACGATAATCGTTTGCGCGATAGTAGTTAACGATCTCGTCATCTATTTGCTTTCCGTAACTCTATCACTATCGTCTCGTCTATCGTTTATTTTGTACTAAGAGAGAGAGCATTGAGAGAATTGAGTTTCTTTCAGAGACTCTCAAATTATGTATGGAATTTCAATCAGACGTCGTCTAAAATGTCATAAATGACAACTTTTGCAACAATTATGAGTTTGTTTTTGTCGCCGGTAAATAAAAAAATTTCAAAATGTAAGTAATTTAACTTTGTTCCTTACGTTTTTAATAATAAGAATAAATAAGCTCAAATCGCCAAAACGAGAGATGAGGCACCGCCTTCAGAATATCGGTTGTGGCTCACGCAGTGTGTGCCGTAGCTCCGCCCTGCTGGAATCGCATGTCCTCCAGTCCTAATTCTTCCAATTGCGGCAGAAAAAACTCAGTTAACATGGCCCTATAGCGCGCACTGTTGTAATACATCCCATTGCTAAAACGAGCCCGTGTGGCAATCAATTGTGACAGCGCCCATTTGGCCGATATCATCTTCTCGACTTGACCAATAAAATTCTGAAGGTTCAAATAAACATGATCAAAAAACTGTATCGAAGTTTTTCATTTAGAAAAAAAATGAGAGCCAAACAACATCGGATGACTTCTTGTATTAACACCCAACTGTAATTTTAATATTTCGCAAACACTGGCCTATAGTCAATTTTTAACATTTTTCAGGAGAACGAAAAACAGTTAAAAAGAGGAATATTGTGTCATCATAAGATTTTCTGACTTAAGATGAAACCATTATCCGTTTTATATGGGGATAGGAGTGTGATGAAATGGTGATAACATAGAAGTATATGTTTCACAATTGGAGACAATGTGCAATCGTATATTAATAAAAATGGAAACATCTTAAGTCGAGTTAAGATGTTTTACCTTTTCAGTCGAGAAGTATCTAATAAATAATTTAATACAATAAAGGTTAAGATGTAGTTATTTATATAATTCGGTAGCAGTTAAAAAATATCTGAAGTCAATTATTTTTCTTGAAATTCAATAAATCTTCAGCTGGTTTGCAAATTTGCAAAACATAAAAATCAATACAAAACGATACCTCATTTGGTATCGCTCAATTTGTATCGTCTGGGCGATAGCGTTTTGACGATTATTGAGTTACGTGAATCAAATGTTCAATCGTCAAAACGATATCGTCTGGACGATAGACGATTATTGAAGTTACGTGAAGCAAAACTATCGTCGAAACGCTATCGTCTGGCGATAATCGACATACGGAATGAGTGCCCAGATTTATGTCGACATAAGATATTTTACCAGGTGCAAAAGGCGAACCGTTACTAATTTATAGCCAGTTTAAGATGTTATTTCAGTGCAGTGCAGACAGCAGTCAGAGTGGTTTATAGTCTTTGTAGTGGTCTTTTGTGTATATGAAAACTGATTTTGGTTACAGAGCATCAAATTTAAAGCTACCTATAACGGTAATTTGTTTATAATAGGTTAGGTTAGGTTAGGTTAGGTTAGGTTAGCGGGTTGGCAGAACAGGGGAACCTGTACGTGCCACACTTAGATGTTGTGATGCCCGAGGGTTTCTGTTTGTTGTAGATTGGCCACATTTTCCTGGTTATGACACAGGAGTCTAGTTTGCTCCATCTCTCAATTGTCGCCTTTAGTATTCTGTTCCCAATCACCTGTCTGAGATTACGGGGGGAATTATTACTGTGGTGTCGGCCTGGTTTAGTTCAAGGGAGGATCCCTTTCTTGCCAGCTCATCAGCTTTTTCATTCCCAGATACACCTCTGTGCCCAGGAACCCAGCATAGTCTTACGTTGTGCTGCGCGCCAAGAACCCGCAGCTCTTCGCGACAGCGACTTACAAGCTTTGATTTTAACTCAACGGCAGCGATCGCTTTTATTGCCGCTTGACTGTCAATGAAAAAAGGTAATATCTGCATGAGGTATTGCCATCATTGCAACCTGTTTAGCAGCTGTTGTCACTGCCAATACCTCAGCTTGGAATACGCTGCTGTGGTTAGGTAGTCTGATTGAACTGGATAGTCCGAGACGTTCCGAGTAGAAACCCGCGCCAACGCCAATTTCCATCTTTGATCCATCCGTGTATATGGGTATGGTTGGTCCAATGGATGTTGGTTGGTCCTCATTCCATTCGTCCCTGCTGGGGAAACACGTGGTAAATGGTCTTCTGAAGTCTAGTCGGGGGGTGATATAGTCCGTGCATATATTATTGCCCGCGAATTTGTTTAGAATTTGTGCGTGTCCTGTCAGGCTGTGTTTCCAGTTTTTGGTCTGGCTTAACCGAAGGGCGCTGTTAGCAGCAGATTCTTGTACAAAGAGATCTAGGGGTTTGAGATGGAGTATAGCCTCTAGTCCTGCTGTGGGGCTGGTTCTCATTGCCCCCGTGGTGCCAAAACAGGCCATTTTTTGAATTTTTGTCATGGTTTTTAGGTTGCTAGACTTTAACAGTGCTTGCCACCAGAATAAAATTTGTTTATAATAAGTAAGTAATTTATAAATAATAAGTAATAACAATAATTTTATATATATAATTTACATAATTACATAATTCAGAAAAGAAGTGTTGTAATAATGCTAGAGAGTTGTTGGAGAAAGGCAAATGAGAGTGGCGAAATATTTAAATGGAGCAGTATTAAATGGCTCAGATATTCGAGAGAATTTGGACGACTGTACTACAAGACCAGCTGGAGTAATGACAAAGAGTTTTAAGTGTTAAACGTTGTAGCAGTACAACTTTTTATATAATACTAGCTGACCCGGCAAACGTTGTTTTGCCATATAAATTATTTCTAGTGAATATTTTGTTTGTTAAATGAAAAATAACGAATGTATTGTAAGTGTGTGTATTTTATTTTATAACTTAAGTTTTTGAATTAAACAAGTACCAAACATCTTATGTTATGCTAATGTTTCATTAAACAAAACACAGACATTTGCACTTTATCTTAAGTCGATTTAGGAACTGAAATGTCGACCGAACTGTCGACTGTCACATAGTTTTTTTCTTTCGTTGGTATCACTGTACTATTAATTTGCGTGAATTAATTAATCTAATATCTAATCAAAAAAAAATTTGGTCTTAATTGATTAAAAAAGCAAAATTTACAATTAAAGAAATTTTCGCGCGAATGAAAAACTCTTTTATTCACAATCCACATAAAACAGTCGCGATCCACAAACCCACGAATGAAAAATTCCTTCTAACTTAATGTTTGAAAATAAAACTGATACGTGGGTATTTGCGACCGAAAAAAGTTTTCATGTGGATAAAATGTCAGGAACACGGTTATTCGCTTGTTCACTTTTCGCAATTCGTTCTCATTTGAATACTCTGAATTATGAGACATTTTTCATAGCTGACGTGTATTCTATGGGTTGAAAGTGGCGCCTTAAGCTACGCTTCCATCGGAGATTCACTCCGGAGATAAATTTCCGTTTGTATACAGTTAAAGAATACTCTCACAAAATGTCATAAAGCATTTATTTATAAAATCAACCAGGGGGTCAATTCTCGTTCTGTGAAAGAGTGAATCGAATAAATCGTTTTCACATGCGCTCTCACACATTCCTTTCATTTTTTCGATTCACTCAGTACTAAAGAGCGATTCTCGTTCTATAAGTGAAAATATCGTGGTGAGTTTAGTATCGTATACTGTGTTGTATGATATTAGGTTCTCAATTTTCAAACTCTCACTAAAAACATTCACTTGCAAATGAGAACGTGAAAAAAAATTATTCATATGAAAAATTTTGAAGTTTGGTTTCACATTTTCGTAGAACGAGAATTGAAATTGCTGTGAAAGGGTGAAAACATTTTCGTTTCACTTTTTCACAGAACGAGAATTGACCCCCAGGTTTAAATGTCGAGTCTGGTTTGTAAACACAATATTCACAGCCAGGGATGTCAAAAATGCAGAACAAAAAAAAGCTGCATTTGACATTTACGTCATTGCATGATATACAATGAAAAATGTTTCTCAAATTTTTCAATATTTTTTTTTAAGCTGTCGCTTGGTTTTTTCTTCTTCTTATTTGACACTGACGTTTTCAGGAACTACCCCCGTGGGTAACTTTTTATCATTAGTTACACATAAGGGTTGTTCAATTTGGTAGACAATGAAAACTTTGGGTGTCAGGTAAAGCTATTATTGCTGAATATACGACCATTTCTAGTCTGCTTTTCGGTTGATACTGATCATTACTTTGCCCAATATTTTGCACGCACACATTTTAAAAAGCCAATCTAAGCCTTGTGGATTTGTTTTTTTTTTTTTGTTTTTAAAAAGTTAAACGAATTAATTAATAATTAATTATTAATTATAATTATCTCCATCTAATTTCAGCACACTGATTAGTTTTAGAAAATCATCTGCTCCTTTAGGCATAAAAAATGTCGTGCATGGGGCGAAAATATGTAACCGTACATTTTATTTGCGAAACTCGTCGGCTGTCACTTGAGGAGGTGGGGACGTTTAAGTATCTTCTTTATTAAGTCTGACAGCTCTCTGACTAGATCCATCTCGGTTTTGATTGGCTGAAATCGGTCATATGAGCAGCTGTTTCACGTTAATGGAGTAGTAGGCAAAGAATCTAGTTAAGAAATTCGTGACTGAGTACTAAGTTGACAGTTCTTATATGGTTGACGTAGAAAAAGTGACGTTCCCGACCAATCCACTTTTTGTGTCGTTACATCTATACAGATTACTAGATCCTTGAATGTGCCCAGTGTCTCATTGAAATAAATGCTCCTTCCAAATGCTGACATTTTTCACAGTTCCGTTCAAAAGATAAGTTGAAAAAATAAAGAACATCAGGCATTACGTTTTAATATAGTTTTCGGTCACAAGAGATAATTTTACATTAAAAAAGTTGTAAACGTAAGTTTGTAAAATGTATCTAAGTAGGGCACTAAAATTTTTTAATTATTGTCGTTCCGTTCCATAGGTATTTCCATCTGCTATTTTATAATTTTTTTCTATTTAAAATTTCAATATTTATTCGCAATTTTGTAATAGTATAGGTGAAATGTGAATAGCTCAAAGAAAAACGTTTACAGCCACATGTTCTCATTAATCCAGGTGGTAAATTTCGCAGTATCGCAATACAAAGCATAATCCTTTAAATTACATTGATTTCTAGTAGAAGTTATTAATAAAGCCGTTGCTATGCCCCTCAATATCCACTTGTTTTTTTTCCGTACCATAAGGCCACTTCCTCTATCGCCAAAACATGGGCCACTGCCATCCCTGTTTCCGGCGCAGAAGGACCGATTTGATACCAACCGCATAAAATTCTCATTCGAACGTACGCAATCCAATTTCGAGACAATTGTTGATCTTAGTAGTTTTGGAGGAGCGGACGATCTCGTGGTTTGCCCATCGTTACCCCAGCCTACAAGAACGCCAGTAGTTCCTTCAATAAAATCTAGATCTGATGGCCCCTTCCATAGGCATATAGGCCGGATTTCGTGTGAGAAGCTGAAAAGGAGGAACAAAATGTTTAATGTAAATTTTTGCTTGATAATACGAGCTCGGTAATTACTGCCTTGCAAAATGGGATAAAATATTATATTTAACTTATATTGCTAAATTTATACTAAGCTTTGTTTTAGCGCAATAAGCCAACTTAATATAATGTACTCACGTTACTCTCTTTGCCAGTTGTAAAAGAGCTACACTATCATAGAAATAATCATTACCCAAAATTGAATCTGGATTACTGACGAATGTTTGCACTCGAATATTCACACCATCCATGTCATCTTTTAGGTTATGCCGGCCTAAATAAACAGATAGTCCGTCGTCGATAAAACACTTTGATGTCAGGCAAAAGCAGGCAGCAGAACTTATCACTGTTAACTTGGAAATTAGGATGCCTCCGCATTGAAATAATGGTCCGAAAACAGTCTTTTTGTATATAGCTGCAATCCATGGAAATCTATATTTTTCGATAACTTCTCCATTGACATCTTGGATAGCTCGTTTTATCAATATAGGACTAGGTTCATTCTCCTGTCCACAAACTTTGTCAAGGGCCTTTAGTTTTCGTGACTTTGTGTCCTCTTTTAGGACAATCGTCATTTTGATATGTGCCCTTGGATAGTTCTCTTCGGATTCAATCGAAGTAAGAAGAACGTCTTCACTATATTTTAGCCCACTGCATGTTATAATATCGTTCTCAGTGATATTCGTGATTCGAGGGAGATTATTCTGTTGTGGAAAATCAACTCGGTATGTAATTGGCAAACCCAATTTTATGTATTCGGAAATTTTTTTCACATCAATGTTGGGGGATATTTTTCCTTTGTAATTCTGAAAATATAAAAACCGCTGCATTTATCAGATTAAAGGTTACATTTACTAGACTATGAAGCAGAACTAGCAAAGCGAACACAATGGATAAGCCTAAGATGAGTGCACAACAGCACAATATCATCATAATTAAAAAAATAAACCCACGAGTACGATATACGAACTTTAAAACAAAATTACTTAATCCTTACCTGGTTCAAGACTCCGGGCTGTGACATTTCAACCGTAATTTTTATACGCGTGCCTCTTGTGTACTTTTGGGATATTATACCGTAAAATTCGTGTCCATCGTATACGTATCTAAAAACATTAGGGCATGGATTCGTGGGCGTCTCTACCATTCCATCGCAAGACAGCACAAACAGCGCCATAAATATTGAGATCATCTTTGGTAAATTGTGAAGATCCATGCCTAAAGTTTTAAAAATATGTCAGAAGGCAGAACAAAGCCGATATCGAACGCTCATCTATTCGTGTGAAGTTAAGCTACGATTACACGTCACGTGTGATCGCCTGTCAAGAGTCTGGTCACCCACTCCCACGAAAGACACACGAGTGACCACCGAATGGCCGAATTTTTGTAAGGTCAGCATGTCAAAATTTGCCACCAAAAATGACACGTGTAATCGTAGCTTTAGTGTTTTCTCTTTCTGACAACTTTAACTAACCTATTTAATGCGTAAACAAGATGTAACCAATGACAAATATGTAATAAATATTGCCCCTAATAACAAATACAAGCCCGACTTTCCATTTACGTCAATTTTAAATAAAAAATCATTTTCAATCATTGTTTGATTGTTACGATCGGAACATTTTGCAAATCCAATTCTTCCATTTTGGATTAAACTTCAAAAACTTAAAAACTCATGGAGACATTTTATATGGTCATTGGTACTTTTTTTTTCCTTGTAAATGCATATTGTTAAAGGATGCACACACCCCATGTCTTTAATTTATTAACTATTCTGTACAAATAGGTTTAGTAGATACAACATTCCAATTCTTCAATTTTCATTTTATATTTTGCACAATATTATAAAATTTGCAGCAAATTTTGAACTAAACAATGCTCCGGCGATATAAATTTGACTTGATTTGTAGTGCTTTCGGTTTTGCAACAATGATTTGGTTACGATTTGACGTTCCATATTCCATTCTGTGCCATAACAAGAATAAAACCGCACGCAGGGCAAATTTATGGTTGCTACGGTACAGAATGGAATATGTTAGTTAACTACTTATGGCGTTTTTGAATGAAGAAAAGAATTGCCCTTTCTATGAAAAGATCAAATATAGAAGTGCTCTTTCTATGTATTCTATGTTTCATTGGAAAAATAAGTGCACTTCCAGGTCAATTCTTAACACGACAGGAGTGTCCGGAATATTCTCAGAGAATTGCCCTGAACTCACCAACACACACTAGAAAAATGTCAGATTAAAATGTTTGTTGTGTTATTACAAACAAATTGTTCGCTTGTGATCCGAAAATATAAAATTACACGTGCAAATTGTAAACTGAAATTGAAACATATTGATTTGGCCTATTAAAACATTCATATTTACAGTAGAAAACATAAAAACAAGTAGCAACAGAAAATCTAATCACACATATGGTGTCTACCACTATTGCTCCAACGAATTTCATTAAATAGAACAATTAGGAACTTCGGGGCAATTCTCTCGGATCTTCAATGAAAAACGCCATTAGTTGCCACTTGTTTTTCTTCTTTTCATTCTAAGTTGCAGTCTATTTGACAGCTCACAGATGATCAGTATATTTTGCAATTTCACCACGACTAGACTAACGCCAGAATGACATTAGCAAATGTGCGATTTCAAAAATTAACACTCGTGGATTTCAGCATTGGCTATTTTTTTTTATTACGCAAGTAATAGTAAAGTGCGCTCTCGCTCACCTCGACGAACTTGATTTAGTCTTAACCAGAAGATATACACCAAATACTCATAAATAAAATTTTTCGTCATAAGGTAATTTCCGAAAATCGGTAGCGTAGCAATTATGATACTGAGAAGGTATGCACTTTTTGAGATGTCACCTCTCAAAATGTTCACTCAATACAACACAAATAAACAAAATACTGTAAACATCATTCCAACAATAACCCTAATTGCTAACTTTTACTATCGAATATCAAACCACTGTATACAAAAAATTGCTCGTCAGAAACAAATCACAATAGCGCCGCGATGCACGTAAGGCAATTTGAAAATACCTGATTTAGGAAATCTGTCGGTCTTAATCAAGAGAATACAGTACCGCAATGGACGAGGATATATTTAAAAATGGTTTTAAATCGCACGAATGATTGCAGACGCATTGAAAATAAAACTGATTACAGCACTTGCGTCCTCAATGATTGTCTGACATTTCAACTTAACGTTAGTGCGATGCCGCGATCGTCGAAGAGATTTAAAATATTATCAGTGTTTTTTTAATTGGCCCGACAGAAAATTCAACAGTACTGATGAGAGTCTCTTTATCGATTTAATGGTGACTATATTATCACCTCTGCACTGGGACAATAGCATAATTAAGACAGTAAAGTTGAGTATCTTTATCAAGCACTTTTATTTTAATTTTGTTTGGCCTTTTTAGGGGCAAGTATTGGGTTTGAAGCAGGTCCTTAGGAAATAAGTTTTCTATCGCGGATCACTTCATTTTGTGATATCGACTTCATAATTGTCTAAATTGCAGGCGATATGTGAAATCTACTATGCTGGCTGTCTGACAACCGGATTTTATCTACCAAATGTCAATTTTCAATGAGATTTGACACAAATGTTAATTATGTCGTTTTCCATTGGTTTCACTCGGGGATCCACTCATTCTGAAATTCAATGGAACAGCAAAACTGCTTCTGACAGAATCCACCAAAGTATTGGTGAAATGCCAAAAAATAATCTATGGCTGCTGTCAACTGACTTGTAATAAATACATAAAATTGCACTTGTGTGAGTGCTTCTTGAGTGGATTCTGACTTGAAATCGAGAAGCGAAATTCTCTCCTCAGAATCACCAGAAGAGTATTTTTGTGCCAATGGAACAGCATTTTTTCGATTCCGGACTCTCCCGGACGCTTCTTTTTGTCCAATGGAAAACGACATTAGTTATCGCGTTATCCTAAGTCGACTAGATTGGACTGGATTATATATGTACGCAAAAACTAGATTTGTCGGAAATGTATCTTTCCTACGCCATAGCCACATAAAAACCACTGTCACTTAGATTTTAATCACGAACTCCTTGACTATATTTGTCGACTGCCCCTCCATAAACGTCAACTTAGAAACCTGTTCACGTGATCGATCTTGCTCAATTTAAACTGATACACCTCAAGTTAGCCAGCTGTCAGACTTAATTACATGGTGATCGTATGCCTTGAAGTTCCATCAGCCTCATTGCTCCATCTCGATGTACCTACTGTCAATGATTGAAAAAATCGCCAGCCTTAATTCCATTGTTAAGTCGGAAAATGAAAAAAGGAAATATTTTTTACCACAATTTATATTTTTATAAATTTTTGCACACAATTCGCTTACGAAAATAAAAGTTACAACACTTTCACACCAACATAAATTCCTTGATCCAGTCTATAAATTTCGCAATGTCCGAATACACCACGTATTCATGCAAATTACATTGTCGACCAGAAGTTAATAAAGACACTGATGCTATTCCCCTCAGTATCCACTTGTTCCTCTTTTTAATCATAAGACCATTTCCTGAATCGCCTATGCATGGTCCACTTCCATCTCTTTTACCTGCGCAAAGTGTTCGATTCGATGTCAAATGTACAAAGGCTTCATTTGATCTTAAGCAATTCGCTGTGTGAGCAATTATCACTTCTACTAACTTGGGAAGAGGAGAAACGGTATATGTCTCGTCCACGCCCCAGCCTACAACAACACCAGTAACGTCTTTAATCAAATCCAGATTTGATGGTCCTTCCCACAAGCATATTGGCCGGATGGCATGTGTAAAACTGAGGAGAAAAGATAAATACAATTTTAGCATATATGTTTGTAATACTGAATGTTTCCCATACGTTCGAGTTTCTTTTAAATTTCTAAAATGGCAGGAGAGAAGCAAAATATCAAGTAACGAGTAATTTTCCTCCGGGTTATAAAGACGCTGTCTGCGTTCCCTTAAAAGCGCTTAATTTTTTTTTTGACGTTTACAGGTTAACTCACATTTCTGGCTTTGTTTTGACATTTGCGAATATGCTAGGTAGGTAATCATCAAATAAACAAGTAACGAATTATTCACTTAAAACATCATGTAAACCTATCAACATTAAACGAAACACAAGACTAAATAGACGTCTGAGGTCTGACTAAAACGGACTGACCTGAACTGTCAAAATACGCATGTATGTATGTGATACGAATTATGAAAAGTTCGGCATTATTGATATTTTTACAGCGATGACAAACGGAATTTCGCCGATAAAAAATGTTTTTTTGTATTTCATTTATTAATGTCAAATTTACTGACCCATATGACATGTTGGAAATCAGTCTTGGAAACATTTGAGAAATGCTATTCCCGGAACTTTTGTAGGGTTCTATTTACATATAATACATACAAAAATGGGTAGAAACTTGAAGCATATGACTTTTTAGCTCATTCTTACGCCATTTTATTAGCAGAAACTGATTTCTCTCTCTCTCCCTCTCTTTGAAGGAATTGATTGTAGTGTGAACAGCTGGACTTAGTTTGGATATAACTTATGTGCCGCCATGTGTTGTGTGTAGAAAAAAAGTGGTAGAGTGTTAAATTTAAAAATTAAATTAAGTAAAAGTCAGTATTATTCCAATTTATGTATTTTAAGGAACGTATAGGTATTTTAAAATGATATACCCGCGGAGGTAAACGATTTCGCTTTGCCATTTTGTACATATGTATACTTACGTTGCCCTCTTCGCAAGCAGTACAATGCCTATACTTCCATCGAAGTAACCCGATTCCGCTCTGTAATCTGGATGAATGATGATTCTTGAAACGTCAACATTCATACCACTCTGATAATCGTTAAGGTTATGCCGACCCAGAGACACTAAAATATCTTCAGGCTTAGAACACGTCAGTTCCTTGCAAAAGCAGAAAGATGCACTAATTACTGACCTCTTGGAAATTAGGGTTCCTCCACATTGGAAAATTAACCCGCTGCATTCTATGGAAATCTTGATTTGCTGACAACCTCACCGAACACAGCTCGTTTCCTTAATCTTATTTCATTGTTATTCTCTTCGCCGCAGACTAAGTTAAGGCTTCTTAATTCCGAGGATTGTATTTTCTCTTCTAGGACAATTTTCATACTGATTTCTGCTCTTGGTGAACTGTCTAGCAAAGGATACAGACTATGTTAACTAGATGATCGCTGATATTGATTGGTCAACAATTTCCTACCTTTTGGACCACTGCGGGTTCTGATACCATTATCGGTGATATCTGTCACTCGAGGGAGAACGTTCTTTTGTGGAAAATCAACTCGGTATGTAATTGGCAGACCCAAGTTAACGTAATCGGAAATTATACTCGGGTCTATGTTTGGTGATATTTTTCGTTTGTAGTCCTGAAAGTAAAGAAGTATTCAAATAAAACAGGAAATTCAAATGGTTGATATTGACTGTATGGGTACTTGTAGAACAAAGTGGCAAACACTTTATTTGACCTGATTACTTGTGTCTCTACGCCAGAGATGGCAGAAATGCTACTTTTTTTGAATTACCACATTTGTTACGTCTGCTACGTAACTGAGATAGTTAAGTAGTTAACGTAGCCAAATATATTAAATGAAGCGCTAACTGTCAAAAGGTATCTGTCAAAACTTTAATCTGTTCCGCTTTAATTTTGATTGAAATTTAACTTTTTATACGCATAGAGCGAGTAACAAATTTAGTTAGTAAATGAAACATAACAGGCGTGCAGTTTACTCGATTTACTACGCGTAGTTAATTCACGTAATCTACTCTGCCATCTCTGCTCTACGCCCTAAGAATGTACGTGGTACCTACTAGGACGGTAGTTAGAGCTCTCAGATATATATAATTATAATTGTTGAAGTTACCTTTGCACATTCGTTTCAAGACAAACAATAAGTCCTCATAAGTTATTTTCATAGATTTTGAATTTTGGCAGTCAATTCTCTGTTCCCTTTGAGGAGACATTTCTGTTTCTAAGTCGTTTTCGGATCAAATTGTGCGTTAATTTTTTAAAAAACGAATCAATCGTTTTGCTGAAATGTTTCCCATTTCTACTGTTCCATCCATCAGAGATAATCGATTCACTTTGGAGTTTAGTTTTGGTTGTGTTTACTAGAATGTTTCTACGAAATTGGCTTCGCACGTTTTACCAAAGAAGCAACATCTGCTAAAAAGCCATTGGGTTTGTTCTACTTGTTTGCCAATTAGTAAAACGAACTTTTTATAAAGTTTGAAAATTAATCGCATTTTATTGTTCGTGTTGGCGTATGACAAAACTAGATTCTTATCCTTACCTGATCTAAAACACCGGGCTGTGTCATTCCTATCTTTATTTCTCCTCTCGTGTCTGATGTATTCCTTTGAGTTATTATTCCATAGTATTCATAACCGTCGAATATATATGTTGGCGAAACCCGTCGCCGTATTTCGTAGCAGATTTAACTCGATACTCAAAATAAAAACTCTTTGGTTGCTGATTTAAAGTGTGGGTTTATTCTTGCTTTTTGTCTTCTCCTTTCTGGCGGTGGCGATGATTCGGGTTTTCTCGGCGTAGTAATTTTAAGGTTCTACTTTTAAGCTGTCAAACGCAAAAAATGCCTGTATTCCTACATTACATTTGGCGCGCTTTGTCGTTCAGGTTACAAGTGTGAATTTCTACAAAGGTGTGTCCGTTTAAAAACCCGAGTCATCGCCCCACACTACCATCACAATTTTATAACAATATATTTAAACGTATCAGAGCAGGGATTCTCTGGCGTCTGTGCATTCTGAGACACCGACTCGTCGCATAACAATAAGATTATCAACACATATACCTCGATCAACAATGGTGCAGACATCATCTCTCAACTTCTATTAGCCGGTTAGAAAATATTAGAACTAAGCTTTTATGAACTGTCATCGATAAGTACTTGCAATCAAATCTGAAGACTACACTTAATGTAACAAAAATTAGATTAGACGCTTCATCGGTTGCGTTGGGAATAAGTTTTGGATTGCCGAAGTGCATTGTCGTTGCGGTATAACCACTAACTACATGGTTACAATTAGAAACAAAGGAAAGGGTTTTCTTTTGCTTATCACTCGTTGGCTGCACCTGCTTCACTATGGGTTGAGGATTATCTTCAATTAACTTAAGTTTCTTAATCCTACACTAAAGTGGCAGATCTCTTCTACTACAGTTCTGCTTTTATTTTTAAGGAATATTTGTTTGGCAGCATGTACTTAAATAAATTAGTTCGAAAAAGATCACTTTAGAGTTCCGCGAGGTCGAAAAGTAGCTACATGTGTTCGAACCAACTCAAAACCCACTTGAAGCTCCCTATTTTTTTGAAATAGGTAACATTTTGTGACGACTGGGCAATTTAGGTGGAAATTCTGTTTGAAAGTAAATTTCTTGCCCAAAAGTGGATTATACAACAACATAATGTACTGTATTTTAGAAATTGTTAATTTTTTGTTCTGTATTCCATTTAAATTCTCTAAAATAATAACATTCACTTTAAGAAAACCAAAATTCAATGAACGAAATGATAATGCTATCGTCCCCGAATATGCTGAACACGTAAGTAATCTAGTACTAAAAAATGGGTTCTATTTAAGTGTTTTTTTCTTCTTTTTTTATAAAGTACTATTTGAATTAATTTGTTCCTTATCTATTGTTCACTACTTGGAATTCTAAAAAAAATTAATTTAAAAAACCCGACTGACTGTAAAAATAAGAATTAAAAAGATATGAACAAGACACATTCAAGTACGTACACCTACCTTATTGACAATCGGAGACTATATACCTACAAATATATGAGTATTAAGTACCCTCCGATTGCCAAATAGTTAGGTGTACGTACTTGAATGTGTCTTGTTCATATCTCATATCTTCTTAATTCTTATTTTTACAGTCAGTCGGGTTTTTTTGTTTTTTAAATTAATTTTTTTTATTTTTATCTTTTTAGCCTATGACACTACGGGGAGGAATACGAATATAATGACAACCCACTCTTCAAAATCGGTCAAGCCGTTTAGGCTACAGAGTGTCCCGTAGGATACGCGCGAAACACATAACCCTCCCTATGTAGTCGGGTAAAAAATATGGTCACTGTAATTATACCCAACCTGAATACAATTGAGCCCGGATAAAATCACAACGTTTAGCAGCACAGCCCTGTCAAAATTACACAGAAACTATTACAAAAAAGGTTCATTGTGATTTTTGCGGTTTGCAGTCACATTTCACTTGAAACATATTTAGTTTTTATTGTCGTCGCAAGTTCTAGTACATTTTTCTCTATTTTGGTTTGTGTTGCTCTATGCGTGAGAAATTAGTCTGTCGCAATACACTTAAACTGACATTATTTTGTTGCTCGGTTGATGTACGATCATGCGAACTATATTTTAGCAACAAATTCATTTTCACGAGCCATACTACATAGCAGAAATGGAAAAACAGGTTATTGTCGTCCCTAATGCACCCAGAGTCACATGGCTTTAATTTGCTTACTACTTCAAATATATCACACATCTATAAAAAAAGAAAACCTCAAGCAAAGTTGCTTGACGTAAACAATTCAAAATAATGACACAATGGATATTCCGCTGAAAATTTGGCACAACATTTTGACAGTTTGAACTATTCCGGTTGGACGATTGACAGGCGAATTAAAAAATATAACTGAATAGCACTTGATTACTCAATTAATTTCTGACTTTGCACCTGAGAGACACCAACGAGATTATAAGCTGGTGCGAAGAGCAGCTTCCCGATACTAATCTACTCATCGGTTTGAAGCCCATAATGAATATGACAACTGAAACATGAATCAAAGCTTTCTTTCGTAAAGCTTTTCTTAAGTGCAAGTATTAGTTTCGCGATAATTTCTGTTAAACAGGAGAACTCCGAAAAGCAACTTGGTATTCAGTTGATCTTGCTTCGGGAATTTATTGCTATCACATTTTGTACGTAACTGCTGAATAACGAGTTGATAACTTTTACGCAGTGTTTATTAATACGGGGGCAGACCTTTAAAGGCGACCAACATTTCTGCAATCACTCAAAAACATTTCAATTTCTGATTCAAAATATATGAAATGAGTGTGGTAAATAGCGGCAGTAAATTAAACCAACAATTCATCAATCAGCTACACGAACTTCCGATGTTCACCATGTTGAACTTTCCTATAATTCCTACAGTATTACCTAACACGCAAATAAAACGAGACACGTAATTTGGTCGGTCATCTTGTTGACGTGATAGGAATTATGGGAAAGTTCACTATAAAAATAGTGATGCGCTAAAAATGATGACTTCCGGAAGTGATAACCCACATAATGCACTTCTTCCATTGATTTAAACAATCGAAGCTTGGACTAGCGTACCTTGGCATCAACTAACTTTATATAAAGTAATGACATATTTTACCAATTTACCGTATAAAACGTCTAATCACTCCAATGAAGTCAAGGACAGTTCAATGAACAATCTGCATATAAAGAAGCACGCTATATTACAGTTTTATAGGGATTAGCAAAAGAGTCAACAAATACCTAAACACAACATCGTAAATAAAAGCTTGAGCGTCGCGTCGTAACAGCTTATCACAATAATTAATGCCTATCTCTAAGTTTATCAAAATAGAAGATATCTTTATATAAATTAAACCATCAAGATGATTTTATATTCACAAATGTAGGTACTTAACACCACTGCAATTGTAATGGTATCTTCAAAGTTGTCACCAAACGTGGTTGAAGATCTGTGCAAGCGTTATACGCGTCATTATGTCGAAAACGCGTTTGAAATTATCAATTACACCCTTAAAGAATCGAGTGATGCACCCGCTGGATTCTTAGGACGTCACGAAACGCTGTGCGTGCAAATTCGGCGAATTCCATCAGCCATACCGGAGGAAGTGATCTTCTTCACCAAGTCGCTTCCCAGTGATGTATCCTCCCGGGCTGAGTACATAGAGGAGGTTGGTGTCTTCAAGAAGGAAATATCTGTTTATCGGGACTTGCTGCCTAGATTGCAGAGTGGATTTCCTGATTTCGCTGCAAAGTGCTACTATGCCAAAGGTGATCTTCTGATATTTGATCACCTGGGTGAGATGGGATTTCGCATGGGCGCTGATCGATCGGGAATCTTAGATTTCGAACACCTCCGATGCGCATTGACGAGATTGGCACGCTTACATGCCGCATCGATTCTATTTGAAGCAAAGAATTCAACAAAAATACCAGAAGTGTTTCCAGACGCTGTACAAGAGAACGCATACCCAACTGTGGCCAATAGTGTTCGCCTAGTGAATTTCAACAATGCCATTGCCTCCATCTGTGAGCTGATCAAGATTATGCCAGAATATAGAGATTCCGATCGATTGGAGTATATTTTGCAAGTTTCATATAAGGATACGCAAAATCTTTGACCTATGTAAGCCTTCAGCGAAATATTGTAATGTCTTTAGCCACGGCGACTTGTGGGCAAATAATTTGCTCTTCAAGTACAAAAATGATTGCCCAGTGGAGAGCAGACTTGTTGACTTTCAACTGACCCGTTACGCGCCACCTATCTTGGATGTTATCACTTTGCTGACAATACCCACGAGTAGACAGTTTCGTCGCAAACATTTGAATACGCTGCTGGAAAGCTACTATGGAGTAATGGAAAAGCTGTTACGCCAAAACAGTGTTGACATTGACGAATATATTCCCAAGGCGCAGTTCGACGAAAGTGTTGCGGAGTTCATGCTGTGTGGACTAATTGAGAGCTGTTTGTTTTCACATTTGACGATTCTGCCGCCGGAGCTAACACAAAATCTTACATCCAATACGGAGGGCTTTGAGGATTTCTTTACCAGAATGAGGAGCGAGATTTGTTTGAAGGCATTCCAATCAGATGAAGTGTATCGGACCCGATTGACGGACATGATCTCAGACATTATAGACAATTACATTTTAGTTTGAGCATTGCAACGCTAATAAAATAAGTTAATTGTTATCCAGTGCTTGGTTTTGGATTTCAATAATCATTTTCACATTCCTTCAATGTTCTGCAAAAAGACCTGTCAAATATCAAACTTGATATTTTCAATTTGGAACAGCTTAAGGAATATTAGCAATTTTCCCAGATCTATATTCGAATTTGTTCAATACGAGTCTCTGTCTAATTTTGTTCGGAGTCATGAAAGAGGTGTATATTTTATGCCGCTTGTCACGACGTTTAAATTCCCGAATATAGTAAAAATTATAAAAAAATACCAACAAGTAAATAATATGGAGAATACCGATAATAAATATCAAATTCTACAAAAGTTTAACTAATCCATTTACATAGCCGCTGACGTTATCGCCTCAGTATCTTTGTTTACTAAATAATATACCTATAAGTACTTCGTATTTATATTTAAATATACACTTTATTTTCTATATCATGTTTGCTGACACCTTTAACAATTATAAATATATATAATTTTCAACGTGGCGGTGAGATTATTTTAAGCCATTGCACAAAAGTTAGAGGGCACACATCTTTCGTCAAGTACATAGAACAGGAAATCCATTTCCGGCACTGAGTAGTTAAAAACACGTTAATTATTGTATCCAGCTGTCATTTTATAATGACACATTTTTTATTTTCAATCTTTTTTAAACAAATCCTTAAAAACTATCCCCCGTATTAATAAACAAATGTGCACAAGTCAGTTAGTTATTAAACATCAGATAGCATACAAAAATTTGAGTTGATAACTTTTACGCAGCGTTTATTAATAAGGGGGTATGTAATTAAATAACACTTTGTTAAAGCAACATATTTGACTTAATCCAGTCTATAAATTTCGCAATGTCAGCGTACACCACATACTCCTCTAATTTACATTGCTGTGGGTACTTACTTATTAGGCAAGCTGATACTGTTCCCCTAAGCATCCATTTGTTTCTTATTCGCACCATCAGACCGCTTCCTGAGTCGCCCCCAGCTGGGCCGCTTCCGTCCCTGTTGCGAGCGCACAGTGTTCGATTTGACGTTAAATAGTAGAATTGTTGATCCGATAGTATACAAGTCAACCCGGAGACAATTGCTGCATTGACCAACTTTGGAATTGAGAACACGCCTGTGTGTGCTTCATCCTTATACCAGCCAACAACAATGCCATTTCTGCCTTCAATGAAACGAACATCTGTAGGTCCTTGCCATAAGCATACTGGCCGGATAGCTGGCGAGAAGCTAAACGAAATAAATAATAGATATAAATTATTATTAGTTTCCGAACAAACTATTTGGAAAATTAAATAAAAGTTTTTTTTTGATGTGGCTAGCACTAGTGCGCACTGAGAAATGTCAGCTAATTTTAACGCCTGTCAAAAACCCTGCAGAACAATGAAAATTCGGCTTCTATATCGAACGCAAAATGTTGCCCTGAAGTCTGTCAGTTTTTGGCATTGACAAATATTCATCTTTTGGCAACACTTTTTTCCGTTTATTGTTAAAAATGAGTGAAGTCAATTCTGAATTTTGGTTGCCATAATGCAAATAGTTGATAAAAGTCTTCGCAATATAGATGATGAGTTTAAAAATGAATGACAGCAAAACTCAGCACTGAATTCTTGCTCTGAAAAAATAAACTGGGGTCAGTTCAGGGCACAGCTAGGGTGCCCTAGAAGTCATGTCAAACACAGGTTTTCAGTACCAGGGCGAGCTCAGTGCTATATCGAACGCATTAGAGTTAACCCAGTTCACTAGTGTGCGCACTAGGGCGCACGTCAAACAAACCTAAAGTTCACGACTCGGTCACGGTATTCTTTCTCGTATAATGCGAGTTTGGCTGTTTGGATGGAACGATCTGAATTGTCAATTTCACCTCGACATTAGTGTTTCATTCTCAATTTCGTTACAAATACACGGTACTCAGAATAGTTTAAAATATTAAATTTGAATAGCCAAATGTTACTGTAAATAGTTTCATAACAAAAAACTTTTCTTGAAGTTATTGGAATGGAACGCCCCAATGAAAAACGACATAGCTTGGAATCTGTCACTCTTCGTATTGACCCAAAATTGATTGCGTTACTAGTTCATCTATTGCCGTTTATCCGACGGCATTCGAAAGATCTAATGGATAAATTCAAGCATAAGTACTCAGTAGCCTTATCGATGATTCCAATTTTCTTAAAAAGTCCATAAAAAAACCGGGACTAATATTTTACAACTAGAATCTTTATCGGCAGTGTGTTCGTTTTTCGACAATTGATAATATGTATACTATTCCCATTGTGACCTGGAAAAATTCCCTCTAGTGATTCACATTAGATTTAAATCACAGGAAAACTTAGCAATGGTCCTTCATCGAAACTTTAATGCAACCGATCAAAGTTGAGTTAACTATTTAGAGCAAAGGCGAAGCAACCGCTCTTTCTCTTCAAAGTTTCTATTATGCTATTTGGGTAATCGAAAAACTTACTTTACTTTTTCCAAGAGATGCACAATAGCTACATCCGAATCAAAGTTATCAACTTCCGGTCGGTAATCCGGATGAACGATTAGCTTCTGTACTCCCACATTGACGGCGTTCTCTCATTCGGTCAGACTATGTCGGCCCATCGACAATAGCAAATTCTCAATTTTAATACCCTCCATTCCTTCTTGGAAACAGTGAGCAGCACTAACCACAGTCCGCGCTGAAATAAGGCTTCCCCCGCAAAGGAAAGACAACGTACTAACATTTCTCTTATAAACCGCAACAATCCACGGAAACTGCGATTTGTGAATAGTTTCACCAAAGACCGCCATTTTTGTAGCGCTCAAGTCCTCTTGGCCGCAAACTGAATCAATGTAACTTGATACCGATACCGGAGTGGCGCAGTGATTGGCTTAGTAAGAAATTTATTTTTCAAGAATGGATTTGCCCGACTGACAGGACTTGTTCTAGTTGTTATTTTCGGTGACGCAGTGGGTGGCGGCTTTGTAGGAAATAGGCTTCGCATAAGAAACGCATTATTTATGAATGGATTTGATTTGATGACGACAGAACCGTCCGTGGTTGGGTTATTAAATGTCTGCCTTGGTAACACCACTGGATGGCTCTCTGTGTTTAAAAGGTAAATAAATTAGTAAATGAACTGAATCGACTTGAGAGAATGTTTACTGAGATCTGCACTACGATTGATAAACGGCCAGGACCCTCAGTCCGCTGAAATTTGGAAATTTACGAGGTGACTGTGGTTGGCCTGATGATTGAACCTTCAGGACCAGAACACTTTCTGACATTGTTGACACTGATGCCGGTCACTCGAGGCACAACATTTTTAAGTGGAAAATCAACTCGGTAAGTAACCGGCATTGCCGATCGGATGTAATCGAAAACTCGATCCTTGTCAATCATCAGGGACAACTTTCCTGAGAACTCCTAAAAAGATAGCAAGTTATACAGTCTGTCCTTATTCATTTTCGTGAAAGGAACAACAAAAATACATAAATGTCCCAAGTAGAAATTTGTGACTATGATGCAAATTTATCTTAAGTTATAGTCACCGAACGGTATATTTGACCCTTTTTTGTGTCGATACAGCCACAGAATTGTGTGTCAATAAAATGACTGAAATGCGACAAAACTACCCACATAAACTCAACTTTTACAACCAAAAAGGATTCTGCGTTCTAATTCAACCACATCAGTTGTCATTCCCAGTGTTGAAGTTTCATTGGACAAATCAGCTAAATCTTTACCACCTGTACCATCCACGTCACCCTCAGCGTCCATTGTTAGTAACCAGCCAACAATTAATGCTGCTGTTAACCCGCTTGCTGCCGGTGGTACATGTTCCATCGTTCCATCGTCAGTGGCTAGCAACTCTGACAGCTCTTTGAGAGTTGTGCCTCCACCTTTTGCCGTGTTTTTAGCACGCTTACAATACGGTACTAAACCTGTGGATATAATCAACTTTATAAGGAGCAAGGGCATTGACGCCGATGCTATTAAATGTCATAGCCTTACACCTGAAAACCTGCCGGACCGAATATCAGCCTCATTTAAGTTGCTCGCTCCATCGGATATTGGAAAAGTTTTAGTAAACCCAAATTTTTGGCCGAAAAATATGATTGTCAAGGAGTTTACAAATCGACCTAACAAGAACAACTCTAACAGGAAGCCAAAAAACTTACCGAGCTTGCCCTCTTCTATCAAAATGTGAGAGGGCTAAGGACAAAATGTACGAAGTTCCTATTAAATGTATTCAGCTCCTCATCTGATGTCATAGTCATCACAGAAACTGGATTGGATGACAGCTTTTCCGATGCTGTTATTTTCAAACACTATTATTCTGTAAATCGCTGTGATCGATCACCTGAAAATAGTTCATTCGAAAGATTTGGTGGTGTTCTTATAGCAATCAGAAAAGATTTAAATCCTAAGGAACTAAAACTTGACGATTTCTCGGATATCGAAATCTGTGGCAGTAAATTTGATCTCGCCTCATCGAAAATCTTCATCGTGTGTGTCTATATACCTCCTAGAACACAGCTTTCCGTAGTGATTAGATACTTGGATGCCATTCGCTATGTTGAAAATCTTACATCCGCTTCTGACAGGCTTTATGTCTTTGGTGACTTTAACCAACCCAAAATTGATTGGACTGCCGGAGATATTGATTGCACGTATCTAACCCATGCTAATACCTTATCAACCATTGAGGCCGAAATCATCGACTGCTTTCAATCGATTGGACTTTTTCAAATGAATCCAATTAAAAACCATCAGAATCGCTCGTTGGACTTAATATTCTCCAATTATAACGATGATAGTTATGTAACTAGAAGTCTAACTCCGCTGGTTCCTGAAGACACCTATCATCCTTCATTATATTTGTTTTGTCATATTCTGCGATACTAATAATCATTTTTAGTGTCCAGGCTAAATTTTTGAACTCACAATGACGAAAATTTCAATACAAAATTGCATATTGTGACCTACAAAATATTTAGTGTGGAGGTTAAAAATGATTATTAGTAAGGCCCATTGAGTTTAATATTTTAAATGTTTCTTCTTCTTACAAATTTGATTTTAAAAACGCTAACTATTATAACATCTGTAATGAGCTTTACAATTTTAACTGGAGTCCATTTTTAACTCTTGGAGTAGATGAACTTTGTTCGATATTTTATCGCGTCTTAAAGAACATAATTATTGATTTTGTCCCAGTTGTTGAAATTAAAAATTTTATAAATGGTAGTTGTCCTTGGGATAATGATGATACACGTAGACTTAAAGTTCTTAAAAATAGAGCCTATAAGAAATGGCGCTCGAGTATGTCGAATAACGACTATACTTTATATCGTCAGCTCAGAACCGAGTTTAAAACTTCTATTCACCAAGCCTACTCAGCTTATATCTATGATGTGGAATCAAAAATCAAATCATCGCCTAAATTATTTTGGAATTTTGTTAATTCACAAAAAAATAGTGATGGTTTTCCGGCCTCTTTCTTCTTTCAAGATCAGTCAATAGATGATCCCCGCATTATCTGCAATAGTTTTGCAGCATTTTTTCAATCAGTGTATTCAAATCCCGGTTCAGTTATAGATGAACACTTTTTTTCTTATTAAGGTGGTCCACATTCCTCTATTTTTAGTCATATTGCCTTTCCCGAAGATATGATACTGAGTAAACTTAGAAGTTTGGCTCTAAATTTCAATCCTGGACCCGATGGTATTCCAGCTGGCTTTTTAAAAATGTGTGCCTTGCCTTTACATTCCATACTTTGCCACATATTCAATGTATCGCTAAAGACGGGTATCTTTCCTTCCCTATGGAAAAATTCTTTTATTGTACCAATATTTAAATCTGGTAGGAAAAATAATATTGAAAACTATAGAGGAATCTGTAAACAATCGTCCATCCCTAAGCTGTTTGATGAGGTGGTGACTGATAAGTTGAATTTTTTTTGTAAAAATTTAATTTGCAATAACCAACATGGTTTTGTAAAAAACAGATCCACTGTTACCAATCTTCTCCTTTTAACAAATTTTGTTATTAGTGAGATATCTAAGGGTAATCAGGTCGATGCCATTTACACTGATTTCAGTAAAGCGTTTGACCGAGTTGACCACAGGCTTCTTCTTTACAAACTTGAACATTTAGGGTTTCCTACATTGTTTCTTAAATGGCTATCATCCTATTTAGGAAACAGATACCAATTTGTTAAGTTCCGTGGACACTTATCCAAAGAAATCAGGGTAACATCCGGTGTCCCTCACGGAAGTCACATAGGCCCACTCCTATTTATTTTATTTGTTAATGATGTTGTCAAATTTGTTCCACATTGCAAAATCCTGATGTTTGCCGATGATTTTAAAATTATACTCTTCATGCAATGATCCGAATAGTTTTCATAGATTAAATGCACATCTCCAAAATTTCGTTTTGTGGTGCACTAAAAACTACTTGTCCCTTAATGTTAGTATATGTTCGGTTATTACATTTTCCCGTCGTACCTCACCTTTCACTCATGCTTATTCCTTCGACAGTAATGCTATTCCGCGTGTTTCTTTGATAAAAGATTTAGGGGTTATGTTAGATAGTAAACTATCCTACATTTACCACTATGAATATATCTCAAATAAAGCCAATAGAGCATGGGGAATGCTTAAACGTTATGCTAGGGCGTTCTCTGACCCCTATGCGCTAAAAATTTTATATTTGTCGTTTGTTCGATCACTGTTGGAATATGCGTCCATTGTTTGGTGTCCATACTACAATACTCATGTTGTTAGAATCGAAGCAATTCAAAAGAGATTTCTTAGGTTTGCCCTCAGATGTCTTCCTTGGTCCGATTTTAATAACTTACCCCCTTATTCAGCCCGATTACAACTTATTGGACTTGAGTCCCTTGAGGTTAGGAGAAAGGTGTCAAGAGTTATTTTTCTCCACAGAATACTTATTGGTGAGATTGACTGTTCTGATATTTTAAGTCTTTTGGGTCTTAATGTTCCATCACTTAATTTGCGTAATAACAGATTCTTTTATGTTCCTCGTTCTCGTACTAATTACGGTAGATCCTGCTCTTTAAATGGTTTAATGTTACTGTATAATGAGTGTGCGTCTTTAATTGACTTTAATATGACAATACCATTAATAAAATCCATCTTGTTCAATTATTTCCAGTTGTAATTGTATTGCTCAAATTTGAATTAGTTTTGTACTGGCATTTTCTTTTTCTTTTTTTTTCTGTATTTTCTTTTTTTTACATAATTTGTTCCTCAATTTTTAGTTCACTTTTTTGTAATATGTCTAGGAAAGGCCAAGTACTTTGTTGATAAATAAATAAAAACTGTTAAATGACTGTTTAACCCTTTCGGTACAATTTTTGAATACATTATCCAAAAAATACATTGTTTGATATTTCTGACTTCTTTTGGGTTCAGAATAGTATTTTGTAAAAAAAATTAGATGCCGAATGATCAAGGACGTTTCAAGGAGGTGTTGTCAAACGGTAACAATTTGCGTTTGGGTAGTAAAATAACTTATGCGAATCACAATTTATTTTTCTTGATTTCATTTTCTTTTTAACAATAACGCATACATTTTATGAAAAATTCTTTAAAACAAAGACACAAAACAAAATAAATGAATTAGAAACTAATGTAAACCAAAAATTTGCGTTTGGGTTGTAAAAAATTATGGAAACCACAATTTATTTATTTTCAAATTCATTTCCTTTTTAAAAATAACGCATATATTTTTTAAAAACGGTTTTAAAACAAAGGCACAAAACAAAATAAATAATTAAAAAATAGCAGACAATAAATAATTCAAGAAATAACTGATATAGAAACTTATGTGTACAAAAAAAAAACCATCAAAGTTACATATCAATGCTTCGAATGAAACTGTTCAAAACAGTTTTTAGTTGCACTTGGAGTACAGAGATGAACATCATATTTTTTACATTTCAGTCTTGACATACCAGTGCAATTCAGTTCTTTGCACCTTCCTCTTATCACAGTATAAATTGGCCAGTGCTCAAATCCATCGTATCTTACGGATATTCCAGGTCGAATTTCAAACGACTTCCTTTTTGGACTCGGAATTAATTCTTCATCGCTTGCTATGTTTCGGGGGCGTCCTCGTTTACGTAAAGGTATAGTCTCTGCTGAGAACAACAGGCCTTCAATAACTTCTCCTCTGAAATCTAATAGATCCATGTATACTTGCCCCCCTTTCCTTAGCATGTCTCTGCGGTATTCAAGCCATGAATTGCATATCGCCAAACCTATCATGTGGTCGAAAAGCTTTAGAGTCCACTTTTTAGACCTTATTTGTATTCTATAGAGTGATATTAAGAAATCCATTTTATCAATACCACCCATATGCTTATTATATTGATAAACAATTTCAGGCCGCTGAATATCTATAAATTTTTTTTGTTCAACACTGAGACGCTTCACATGTGAAAGCGGAAAAGAGCCATATATTGTTGAAGCCAGAAGAACTACTCCACTATCCATCCAACGCAATACAAAAATATTAGAATTGGCTTCAGTCCTATGGTCGTAACTTCCTCTCCCACGTTTCATCAATTCTTTTTCACCTTGCATAGTCTTAGATGCACCAGCTGTTCTATTGGCACGTAAGGTTCCTGTAGCATATATTCCTTAAGATTTCAATTGCTCCAACAAAGAAATATTAGTAAAAAAATTGTCAAACATCATCTTATGGCCGCTATTCTTTGGAATGGATTCACTTAGTCGTAGAACTATGCTTGATGACAGACCCATATTATAGTTCCCCACAACAGTACCTTTTCCCTGGTACTTCTTCTTAGGCATATATTGCTTGAGGGCAGTTTTTCCTTTGAATGGAACCATCATTTCGTCTATGCATATGAATTCCTGTTTAGAAATGGCTAAACATTTTTGGCGAATGGTATTCAATAGAGGACGTACTTTCCACAACTTATCTGTCGGGCTACTGAGATTTGAAAAATGCAGATTATTCCTTATTAAATGAAATCTATGCCTTGACATTGTTTCGGAAATTACGGGGACCATGGTTGATTTTTTCCAATACATTTTAATACGTGGAAAATCCAAGGTTCCAATTGTGATTGCCATTGCAATCATTTGATATATTTCATTTGTGCTAACCTTAATGATTTTTCCACTGCTGGACAGTGCATACTGGTTTGTACATTCTGCTAATGCTTTACAAAATTCATCGGGAAAATAGCTTAAGAAGTACTGCGTTGGGGTCTTACTAGGTTCATTCTCATTGCTATTATTTCTTTGGTTTGATTCAGCAAACTGAACACTTGGAACATGAAACTCTACTTTTCGCCAAGTATACTCACGCTTAGATGATTTAAGTGTATTGGCATCTTCTATCTCTGGCTCTGGAATTTGCACACTTTCTACTTCATTTTCTTGACTCGCTTCAATTTGAGTAAACCGATCTACTCCACTTTCTCGCGCTTCATTGAAAAGCAGCTGAGAAACTCCGCCAAGGGGATCATCAATATCGTCCCCATCTTCGTCACAGTCGCTGATGTCGGAAATGTCGAAATTGTCGAACACTTCCAGAATTGCACTTTGGGTTCTAAGAACCTTGCGTCTTGTTGGTGCTGAAAAATAATGTTTATCCACATCAGGATGTCTCAATATTATACGAATTTATGGAATGTTGCTATACGGCAACAATTATTTTCCCAAAGAAAAGTAGCCCTTTCCACGAATTGTTGCCGTACGGCTACACTCAATTTTAACATATTTTTTATTGTGTTCAAAGTAAGTACAAATACTTCAATTGATTATTTTGTATAATTTTAACACGTTATAACTATAATTCACCTTTTTATTTCAAAATTATAACGTTATTACCAAGTAGTTATTAACTTTAAATGTTGACTTACCTGCCATTTGTTGCTTTCCCGCGACCTGGTCAGCTGTCTTTAAAATAATAATACGCAATTGGCGCGCTTTTTGATAGTTAGGTTAAGATTATGTGAGAATAAAGTGCTGCCACTGTATCTTTATCACTATTTGTAATGAAATCAGTAAGTAGTTCATCGAAAAAGAGAATTTTATTGATGTTGTCATAAGGCAACAAATACACCGAAAGGGTTGTAACCGCTTAACAGCTACAGGAATATACCATACAAGGTCTTATTTATGACCAGGAAATATTACCATAATATTTTGGTTTTTATTTGCACACAATCTCCGCATAATAGCCAAAATAATAACTGAAAACTGCGACACACCACAAATATACAGGGTGGCATAGAAAAAAAAATGGTGAAGAATAATTGTTTTAATTGTTGTAAAAGCCGATATACATAATATAATTATGTTGTTTTTAAAATGTCATCATGTTATTTCTTTTCAATTTCTTTCCCAAAAATATTATTTTGCATTTTAAAAATTTGATTGAGAAATTCTTGCCCCTAGAGTGCAAAATTCAACGAACTTTTATTTTAAATTTACTTTGTATGCGACGTTCTACTTTCCGACAATTCAAATGTATTCTATTTTTAATAAGTAAACTAGATAGGTGTGAAAAGAATAGACTTTCAAAGTAGAAATAATGGGAATATAAAAGAATAGACGTGTTGCACCAGGGCTTATTCGAATTTTGATTATTGACATTGTAGCTATCAAATGTTAGCAATATTTAACAAATAGCATTAACATAAATTTGTAACTAAAATATTTCCTAAAAATATCATGAAATTTCTACCTCGCATTTATATTTGTTACCCCAATTTTCCTTTGTCAAGAAAATATTGCCATGAGGACTGCAAAGTTTATATGATGTAACTCGTTATATTTATAGCGTTGTGCCTTTAAACATATGTACATATATGTAATTGTATTTACAGTAGGTATTATGTCGCTTTTAAGAAAGTAGCCTAGCGCAAATAGTACCAAAAGTTAAAGGCGGAAACATTTGAAAAATTTTCAAAATCGTTTTTTTATTATTTTAACCAATGTCCATGTTCTCATACTCTAGAAATTATAAAATTCAGTAGATAAATTTAATATTATGACTAAATAATAAAAGACGCTAAAAAACACATTTCCTCAATGTCTGCATGTGCACCCTGTGCCCCTATCTAAAGAAATGCATATGTCAGACAAATGGCCATTTTGGGTTCTAAGAATTTGGGACGCATTATCAGATGAAATAATTACCCAATTGAAACTCGAAACTTTATTGTTCTTAGAAAAATAGATAAGATAATGCTTTTAATTTAGTTTTATAGCCATTGACATGATTTTCGAAGTCCCTGCAAAAAAAAAATTACATGGAAATAAAATTGAATATTGTAAATACTCAATATTTCTTGAGCGCGTGAGTTTTTGCCACTACAACTTTATGATATTCGTGGTAAAACTGATTTTCGTTTGAATATTTTGCATTCGGAAACGAAGAAATGCAATTTCATTCACATTATATTTTCTGCACTAGGTTAGGTACCATTTTTATGATATTATGTTCGTTTATGTATTTCGCATCATCATTAAAGCGGGAAAGGTTATACCTATATGTGTAGGTTTTTTTTTTTTTTGGAATCAGTATTTTTATTTCATATTTTTATGTGTGTGAACCAACTAACAAACACATGAAAAGAAATATGACAGCTCACTAACAAGGCGGAAATTCGGTTACGATTCGGTTACAAGTCATAACCCAATATACCATTATGTGTGTTTCCCAAAATAGTAATTTTATGAGCTAAAACTAATTCCCCACTTTGGTCAGCGTTCCATCCTGCAATGGAAACAGTACGCACTTTTTAACTCTATACGAACTTTTACTGTGTCTGTTACATATCTGAAATGTGGTAACAGCGCCTAAACTACAACCATCAATTTCTACTTGGGGTACAGCTAGGGCAGTTATGTGTAAGGGTTAAAGTGTACTGGGTCCCTGAGAGAGCCAGAACATTTGCGGAGCGCTTTTTCCTTAATCTTGATTTAATTGCAGATGACCTGTGACAGCGATGCTAGAATAAGAACCTTTTTAGTCCAGCCTTGGCCATACACGTTGTAGGCGAAGAATGAAACTGTTTTGCAATAGCCACAAGATAGTGGTCTTCATGGAATAGTTCAAGGAAACCCTTTGCACTCATACAGAGAGGGTTAAAAGTAGACAACCCAAGACTGGTGTCCGACAAAAATACGGAAAGTTCCATTCAATAATAAGATAGGTAGATATTTCTTGACAGAAAATATTTCTTCTTAACCAATGAAGGGTCTGGGATTTGCAGAGACTTTTTTGAACGATTCATCTCCTAATACGGGAAACAATCATTTTATCTTCACCGAGCACATATTTAATTTGCGGATAATTCTCAGCCTTCCTTCGTTGGAATACCTCTGCGAACGGGTAACCAGTTTGGACTGGATTGATATTACAATGCATCGTATCCGAACTTAGCTGTCATAGAGTCCATTGTATTGGATGACATGTACCTATTCTTCCTGAAGCCTTAATCTTAGCTGTCTTTTTAATAAAAATTTTAAGTTGCGAGAGATTTACAATACCTTTGGCGCTGCGTTCAAGGTACGCATTGCGGCTGTAAAACCAGCGGAAAAATGTTATATGGGGCTTCCCTGCTGTTGTCTCTTGAGAACTTTGTCTCACCAGACATGACGTATAGCCTACTTAGGTATAAGAAAAACTTGTACTTCTGTATGATTCAACTCTGAAATGCATTTCTATCAGCGGCCTACTCAAGCAAACGATTTTTAAACTACGAACCAATGAGCATACATCAATCTCGAAAAAAAATACAGAGACTGTCACCTAGAGCGCGCCACCTAGGGCTCTGTAGGAAGGAAGAAATAAACCAGGGCCCATACCATCTTTTTAATACTATTATTTTACATTTTGCAACATTCCACCCAAGCTACACAAGTCAGTCCAAGTTGCCGCAGTCAGTCCAAGTTGAGTCTGATAAGCTAGTTGAACGGCAAACGAACAAAATGGCTACAATCACCGACACGCCTTTATTCATTTGCTCGGCATCCACAAAGCTTCTGTGAAAATTATTAAAATAAAGCTCACGCGTCGATAGCAATTAGCAAAACACTTAATGTGAGCAATACAGAAAAACCCAGATAAGGCTATCAGCTCATCTTTATTCACAGTTAGTTCACGCCAATACATGGCTTTACAAAATTTTACTACCGATCAAATATTATTTTTCTTTTTTCTATTCCACTGAATTTCTACAAAAGATCTTTCTATAAACCATTTGCTATGTAGGATGGCATCGAAAAGCAACGTAAATACTTCCATTATCTGGTTATTTGCTTTAGCTTCGAACTTGAAAGGACATATTAAGGGAAATGGTCCAATATTTAGTTGGATGAAACACGCCTTTAACATGTAACTATTTACTAAAAGAAGCTTCGCTTTTTCCCATGACAAGTTAATACCCTGAATAAGCTCCACACTTAACTAAAAAAGTCAACAGAAATTCACACGTAAACTCGGACATCCTTTGGTCATACCTGATTTAATACTCCAGTCTATGAAATTTCGACCTTCACTGTTGTCGTTCCATAGGAAATATCTGCTAATGTTATTTTTCCAAAGCTGCCCTGTCCGTCGGTTGCATATTCGAATATATTCGCACAGGGATTCTCAGGATTCGACGATCCATCGTCAACTAATACAGTTAGAACAACTAAGACCGCGATCACCTTTGACACTGTTCGCATAATTACTTCTCAACTTAAATACTAATCTTAATTTATTTTCGTCCGCGAAATTACAATCAAAACAATGCTTATCAATCAATAACCAAATTTGAATACAAACAGCGGTTTTTGAAATCGGAAACAAAAACACAAGCAACCAATTTATGTTCGATATGTCATCAGAAGTATTTTTGCCGGATTGTAAAAGTAATGTCAAGAAAATATGTGGTCTCTCTTAAATGATTGAAACTATAGTTTTTAACCGCCTTTAGCTCCGTCTCCGTCAGACCGTCACCACCGACTTTGTATACGTCTAGGCAGGCAATAAAAACAACATCTGTACGATTTGAGAAAAAAATCGTCCAATCATCGGGGATCTTTGAGAAGCTAAAGTTGGGGTAAGTTATAATCGTAAAGCTGGGAAAACATCATCGCCTAACACAAGTACGTTTTTATAGCGAGCTCTCTGCTTTTATCATGTTCCTTGGTTTCGTATAAAAAAAATAGTGATGTATTGAGATTTACACATGTTTTCATATTTAAAAAGAAGTAAGGTCTCAAATTGATAAGAGAGAAGAGATAAGCAGCAACGCTGCGCATAAATTTGTGGGCATTTAAACCAGTGCTAGGGATCAAGGTAAAATTCGCTACTTGTGGGTAAAACGGAACACCAAACGAATTTCTAGGATTTTTTTATATTTATTCTATTTGATTCCATAGAAGAGACTACCATACGAAAGACTAACAAAACTGGATTGCGTTTGAGGCCTAGGTTTTTCCTTTCACTTTTGCTTCTTCCAAAGCAACGACAATAATACTAGGTAAATGAATCGATTTGAATATTTATTCATTTTTCTAAATGTTTATAAAGACTCCGAGAACTCCAAAACCGTCTTTTATTGCCACAGCTAGTTTTTGGGGGTATTTTTGATTTCTCGACTTCATTCACTAACCCCCGTATTAATAAACAAATGTGCACAGGTAAGTTAGCTAGTAGACATCAGATAGCATACAAAAATTTGACGTAACTGCTGAATAACGAGTTGATAACTTTTACGCAGCGTTTATTAATACGGGGGTAAGTGTATAAGTGTTGGCATTACCCAATTAAAGAAGAAGAAAATCAGTAAGTTCTTAAAGGAGGCAACACTTTCCTAATTTTTTCAAGCGATCAATCAGTTTGCTGCTTTACTCTGAAGCTGAGCTACAGATCAGATTTTAACATATTGTCCAAATGTTACATTTCACTTGCTGAGAGAAATCTCTCATCGCAGCATAATAACCAAAAAAAATAGAAAAATGCGTTAAACCACAAATTTGCAAAATGTCAAAATTCAAATTTCAACAAAGCAAATCAAAAATTCGTTTTTGACAGCATATGCATGGTTACTTCGATGAAAGAAGTTAAAAAGTTTCTTCTTTTCCTTGTTACAATAATTCTATTGCTAAACAAGCATTAATTAAACAGTCAGTTACAAATTGATATTTGAACGATTTGACAACCATCTGTCAACTATTATGACATTTCCTGGGATGTACCCGCGACTCCACTGAATATTTACATAAATATTGTAAAACTGACATTGACATATAAATGACATTTCGGTTTTATTTATAAACTGATTTAAATAGCGAAATTTACAATTAAAGCAATTTCCCCACGAATAAGAAATTCTTGTGCGAATTGCCACACAATATTCACAATCCACATAATACAGTAGCGATCCACAAACCCACTAATTAAAAATTCGTTCGAACTTAACCATTAAAATTGAAACAGCGACCAAACAATTTTTTATGTAAATGAATTGTCAGAAACTACGAATATTTGCTTATTCGCTGTTCGCAATTCGCTCTCATGTAAATAGTTCTTAAATTCGAACGGAACGGGTTTGTAGAACGTGTGTTAGAATTGTGGTTAATAAACTGTGGCAATTAACCGTGTTTTTGTTCGTGTCAAATAGCCACAATTTATTTACAGTCCACAATACTAACACGTGTTCCACAAATCCGTTCGAAGTTAACCTCAAAACCGAAATACCATTACAAATTACAAGTAGTCTACTGCTAGAATAGTAAAATATGTAATCCTTTGACAGTAAATACATTAAAAGTGGTTTGTTAGCGATTATCACTTCGTTCCTTCGCTCTCAAATGAATAGGCCTTAATTTTTCTTGCTCCTTCTACTACTTTGCGGTGAGTGGCTTATACTCTGTTTGATTATCGAAACAGAAGTATGCTATGTGCATGTGAATGTCGCTCACAGCGGCAATGGGCACATTCAAGAACCTAGTTATCTTAAGTCAACTAGATTGATCTGGCTACATCTAAAATGTAACCTGATCGCAAAAAACTAGGTTTGTTTTGGAACGTCACTTTTTCTAAGTCACCCACATATGCGAACTGTCAACTTAGTACTCAGTCACGAATTTCTTGACTAGATTTATCGGCTATCCCTCCATAAACGTCAACTGAAACAGCTGGTCATATGACCGTTCTAAGCCAATAAAAACAGAGATGCATTAAGTCAGCCAGCTGTCAGAAATACTAAACTATATACTTGAACATCCCCAATGCTTTTGTGCGAAAGTGCGCAGATGGGTTATGAATTAGAATAAGAAATGCACCTGGACGAGTGGTGGTGCAAATACAAATTGAGTGCAAGTATTATTTCCCAGAATTAGGGGTGAAAATATTACATTCGTTCGGTTACGCAAAGCTCATATTCGCGTGATTTTGAAATAAGTACTTTTCCGAGGTGAGTATATCTTCTTAGAAAACACTGTTCCCGAGAAAATCTAATCTGAATCTCTATTTTTTCCAGACCGCCACCATAATCTTGAATTTTATAAGGAGACATTTTATAAGGAGAAGGAATTTCCAGAGAATTTCATCCACAACTTAAATAATCTCACTACATCTCTGATCGATATACTCACGTTACACTATCATTGAGCTGCACAATAGCCACATCGGCATCGAAGTTATGAACTTCCCGTCCATAGTCTGGATGTTTGATGAGTTGCTGCACTCCCAAATTGACGGTATTCCCCCATTCGGTCAGACTATGTCGGCCCATGGACAATAGTAAATTCTCAATTTTTATACCTTCCAGTTCTGGTCCGAAGCAGTGAGCGGAACTAACTACAGTCCTAGTTGATATAAGGCTCCCTCCACACTTGAACGACAGTGTACCTACGTTTCTCTTGTAAATAGCAACAATCCATGGGAACCGTGATCTATCGAAAACTTCCCCATTGGCAGCCAGTTTCTTAATGCTAAAGTTATTGTTCTCCTGGCCACAAATTGAGTCAATGTAACTTGATGTCGAAGGTCCTGTTGCAAGGGTAGACCTTGTCGCAGTTTCTGTTGGTTCTACTACTGTTCTTCTAGTAGTTGGAATTATATTAGGTTGTCCTGCGTTAGTTCTGAGGGTGTACTCCAGCATAAAAGTGTCTCGAGGTGGGGAATCTAGAAAGAGATTTGATAGTAGAACATATATCGTTATTAAAGGGGGCGCCAGAAATTCGAACCTTTGGGACCAGAACATATTCTGGTATTGTTGACAGTGATGTCGGTAACTCGGGGCACAACATTTTGCAGCGGAAAATCAACTCGGTAAGTAATCGGCACACCCGATCTGATGTAATCAAAAACTCGGTCCTTGTCAATGTTTAGCGATAACTTGCCCGAGTATTCCTGAAAAGATAGCAATGTCAGAGTCTTATTCAGTTGCGCATGATTGTTTTTTTTTTAAAGGTAAGATTACGTGTGATTTTAAATAATTTTCTTCGAGGGTAATTCCAGTATTTTTTAGTTATTTCCACTCGATGCTGTGTTACAAAAGCTATTTCTGTACTGTTTAGATAATTCGCCGTGATTCCCCAGCAGACATCCTTTCTGTGTGATTGGCTTACTTGTGTAGGTATGTAGAGCGAATGTCAATATCAAAATCTTCTTGAATTGCCAAGTGATAAGAAGCTGACTAGTATTGAACTCGAATTCGCAAACAACGGCGAAGTAGTTGAATTCATTTTGCATGAATGCATTTTTGTCTCATGTGTGCGAGCTCGGTGATTAACTTAAATCTGGAATTGATGACCTGCTGACCTTAATTGATTACGCTTATACATAGAAAAATCAATTTATTTTTTGTTGTCATCGATCGTCGAAAATACAACTTTCGTTTTGTGTTGTCAAAAATTCCTAAGGGAAATAAATCGAAAGCTCAAAAGAGATAAAAAAGAAACAGTCACCTGCTGCGGGACTATTTTTAACGTGTTACCGCACTTACTGGGATATCCCATAGATAATTTAATCCACCCATATAAATGTATTCACTCCCCACTTATGTAGGTTTTTGGGACCGTTCAACAATGATTGTTCATTTAGCGGAAGGTTAGAAACAAAATGGTTGCAAAATGACTAAGACAGTACTTAAATTTAAATGTTAATGTTAAATGGGAGCGCTTGAAAACAATTATTTGTGGTGAAGAATGTGGTTTACGCATTCATACGCCCGGTTTATATGTTAACAGAGTTTGTACTCCAAGTATTTTTCCTCTAAGCACATCAGAGTTGTGTCACGAAAATAAAAAGCGCTTTCGAGGTTAATACATATTAAAATTTTTATCTCTGATAAAAACCCGACAAAAATGATGCCTTTTGAAAAAAATGTAAATATAAATAAAAATTTAATATTTTATAGCGGACCTACAAAATGATTGATAGGTAATTAAAACTCTTTACTGTAATCGATGAAATGTTCCCACTTTTTCGTTTATAAATTTGTTTGACGTTGAGCAAGTCAAGTAGATAATTGGAAAATAAGCATGACACACAGTTGTAAATGAAAATAAGTGATGTGACTTTGATTCAAGTACCAGATTAACCAAATTCAAAATTTATTTGCGTGGATTGTTTGTTAAAGCATGTCACAAAATTGTTGTCCTTTTTCTCAATATTCCTCAAGCATCGGAAATATGCCTAAAAAGCATAATTATGTTGCAATTGGCATCACTGTGGACACATATTTTCATTAATGAAGAGTAAACTAAAAAACAAGCTTTAAACGAAAACCTTAACAGGGCTGTTGTTTACAAAAAATGCACTGTTAACCCCGTGTTATGAGGTACAACTCTCTAAAGAATAGAGAAACATGTTTAACATGAATATGTATGATTTAAAAAACACGGCAGCACTACGACGAGTATTACCGATTCCAGCGATACCAGCGGTTAATAAAAAAATATGTACTTGTACAAAATTAATACACTTTTAGTATGCTAAAAAAAGTGTGGATTTCTACAGAATTTCGTCAAGCATAAAAACAGAATTCTACAGAATTTTAATCTTTCATCTACAGACTTTTGAAAATTCGGGTTGGCATCACTGCCTACGACTGTAACTCTCTTCGGCCGTCGACTCTCTTTATCAAACAATAAATCAAAAAAATCTGCTCACCTAAAACACCAATTTAAGAAACTTAAATTCAACAACGTAAGTAATACAGTTCAACTTCTTCACGTAGGTAATATCAAAACAACCACTTAAACAAAAACCTTAAACTAAAATTGTATTTACACATTTCAAAGAAAATTTCATCGAAATCTGTGCAGTAGTTTTCACGCCAACCGCGAACACATGAAAACAGCTACAGTTTTATTATATGTATAGAATAGATATGCAGCCGACATTTAACTTGAAAGAGCCAGGCTAGCTAGTAACACTTTTCCAGTCTCCTCGAAAAGACTGAAATTAAATCTTAAGAATTTTCGCTTCACTAGGTACGCAACTTCTTGATAAAGTTTGAAAAACGCGCGGAAGTATGAGGCTTTCCGCACGCGATGGAACGAAAAACTCTGATGCAGGCAGGCACATGTCTAATGTCTATGCCAGAGGCCCAAAATTGTTGGTCAGTCAATCATACATCTTTTTAAGTGTCGTGTAATAATATTCTACCTAAATTGGGAGACAATACATACATAACTATTATATTACTATAGGTAAGTGTTCTATCTATAGAAAACCAAAAAGGCACCAACTACGCTCTCAGATCTTGTCCAGTTACCGCACATAAAGGCTTCAAATCCATTTACATTCTTTGACCCTACTTCTGACATTTGAGACATATATAAATAAGTAGGTACCAAATTCAACGCCCTATTATTTTCTTTTTAAATCCTTATTTATTTATTTATTTTGATTGTCGAGGGTCTTGATCTTCTGTAATTAAGCCTACTTTCAGATTACAGGTGACTCCAAATTTGATAACAACAAAGTTTTTAAGTACGACATTCGGCAGTATAAACGACAGTACTGACTGACAGATTTTGGTGAATGTTTCAATAGGTGTGTTTCCTTCAACAACTTTAAATTTACAACTTACATCGGTAACTATATAGAGTGCACTCAAATATATAGTCATCTTAAGTCGACTAGATATTGCCTGAACGCAAAAACTATATGTGACTTTTCCAACGTCGGCCACTTATACGAACTGTCAACTATCGGCCCAGTCTCGAAATTCTTGAGTACATTTGTCGGCTACCCTTCCTTAAACGTCAACTCAAAAACTGTTTACGGAAACAATCTAGGCCAATAAAAACTGAAGAACATCAATTCAACCATCTGTCAGACATACTTAACTAGATTCCTGATCGTCCCCACTGTTCTGTTGAACTTTTGAGGAGGACTTTAGGGCGTATTCATTCGGCGATATCGCAAGTTAATGAAAGTATGAATTAATCGCCTATGATGGCTCATACAGAAAGTAAAGAAGTGTTAGCATGCGAAAACATGACGTTTTATTCACAGATATGTTTGACAGGCAACTTCCGTATTAATCAAACTTATTTGAAAATCGTTTTTATTTTCGTTTTGGTCAACAAATGACCAAGTTCACTGTCCGCTTGGCAGAATAAGTTTGTAAAGAACACGAACTACTGTCAAATCGGCAGGAAACTTATGAAACTTAATTATACACACATAAGTGCAGTTTTACAGTATTTGGTGTGGTCAAGGTTGAACATGTGCATCGAATCTTTAACAATTTATTTAATAACCTGTTGAATTAGGGACAAGTTTTATTATAATTCTATAACGCTCTCGCGAACGTCTGACAAACATCCGAGAGTATTACTGTCATGAAAGAGCTTCTCAATTAGCCGTTTAGACTCGGCATAAAACTGTAGATCCCTTCCATTCGTCCCAAAAATTAAAACTCACACAAAACGAATGGTTGTGAGAAGCTAGGCCCAGGGTCAACTGCTGACCTGTTGCGCCAACTATTTATTTTTTTTATTTTTTTTTTATTATAATTCAGTAAATAAGTATAGTCTAACTAATTTATATTTTCAACAATGTAGGTTCTTAGTTTTTCCAATAAAAATGGTTAACAGAATGAAAAGATTTTCATTTACTATATGCATAGATGCAATTTTTGGTCAAAGATGAAAATAATTTTAGCGCTAGCACACATGGCCCTTCTTTTGTAATGCGGCAGTGAAATGTGTCTCTTAGAAAATATGATGGCCTCGACAATGAACTGGCAAAATACAAACAATAGCTGTGTGCGGTTTCTATTGTACCAGTTTTTATCCAATCTATTCTTTTTTGTACCAGTTTTTATCCAATCTGTCTCATACAATTTGCATGAATCATAAAACTGGCCAGATGTGTTGCTAGCATAAAATGTTTTTGGAAAAAAAAAAACACAAAATGTGAATTCATTAGAAAGAGAAGTTTTGCATATGTACGTTTGTAATATGCAAAAAAAGTTTAAAACAATAATTGACTTCCCATCGAATAAACATAGTTTCAGGTGAAACTAGTCAAAAGAAGTGAATAACTATTCAGTCTGTAGCACATGAAGAACAAGGTTACACTTTTTTAGACTGAGGGATGCTTTTCTTATACTGCATATTCGTCGATGATACCTGCGCATCAATATTACTTAAGAAAAGTTTCCTGGAAACACAACACATAAACAGAATTCAGTACAAGACTAGATACTCTGCTAAAGTTAAAAAGTGCAATTGTCTATTCATTTTTCCATCAGCTGTGAAAGAAAGACTTTGTTTTTTTAATTTTTTGTAGCTTTTGCTTAGAGCGAAAGCGATAAACGAGGATTTAGCAGTGTTACCACATTGGGTGCTTTGTCCTACTTTGGGCTAAATTTTTTTAAGGTTTGGGCGCTTAAAGCAAACTAAATTATGGCAGCCCTGCGATGGAGTTCCTTTTTTCTCGAAATCATTGAAGAGAAAATATCTTTATTCACAACTGAATTGAGTAAGCAAAATTAAAAAATCAACTTAAAAGGACTGAGGAAAGTTTGCTGTATTTTAAACAAAGAATGGCAAGTGTGCCGTTCGTTCGAATTAATTTACCGTCAAAAAATCTACCAAAGGAGCTCTAATATCTAAAACTATGTTATAAGAGCTTATAACTTATAAAAAATTTAATACTACAACTCTTGGCCTTCCAAGCATGCATCAAATTGCGTGCAGTGACGTTTCACCTGTGTCACAGTGATACCAAGCTCACAGTATTTGCCAGCATGATATTGGATACGAGTTGCATTCAACAAACTTTTGAAAAAACTCAACGCCGCAGAAGCTTTAAAAAGCCCATGAGTGGTGTTCAAAAATTGTGCTGACAGATGAAAAATGGCTTAAGATTCTTAAGGCTTAGTCGAATTTGTGGAACTATCAAGCTTTTTTTCTTGACGTTGAATCAAGAGTCGTTTACAACTGACAAAAGATTCGTTTTACTCAGCATCTTAGCATCTATTTCAGCAAAGCCAAGTAAAGAAGACAAATCCTTTGCTATAATTAAACTTAAACGTTTCCCTAAGTAAAATGTGTTTGTCTAGAATAGGAATTAAAACTACTTCAGAAAATTGATTTCGGTTTTCAGAGTTGCATTGCAAAATGGTACCATTTAAATATAGGCTCTGTGCTATCGTTATCCACTGTCCAGAAGCGGAGGCCTAAGCTGATAGTATTTCACAAAATAATTTCCAGTTCCTTAATATCGAAATCATAGACCGAATGGAATAAAATTATAAAGTCTAATTATGCACAAAGATCTCAAGATACAAATCATCTTTGAACATTACCATGAAGTTGAATATTAATAAGCTTTAGATTAAAAATGTTGTTCTGTTCAAAAACAAGTAATAACTTCGATTACAGCCAGATCCATATTGTCAGAACAGTGGAGAAAATATCATTTGTGCGGAAAAAGAACTGGTTTTTCATTCTATAGCTTTTGTATTGCGGCTTATTTTCTATTTTATTTTATTTGAATGGTATGTCGGATTTATGTAAACACGAACGACTGCACGCCATGGTTGCCACTTGCAAAAAAATTGCTACCAAAACAAAAAAAAAAATTACCTGTAATCTACGAACATAATAAACAAGTAAAAGTGTTATCATCAGCCTAGCCGATGCTTTGATACCCTCCATTGCATACAAGTCATGCAAAATACCAGAACTACTTGACCCACATAGCCCATTTTTAATACCAACCTAACGACGATAAAAGAAGTCCTTTCACAAAACTTCATTCACCTAGGTTGATTCCTTTGGACGCTATCGTGTTTTCAACGGAAAGAGGGATACATGGGTCTAATATTGGTTTTGTATGGGAGGTACCAGAACTACTTGACCGACATAGCCCATTTTGAACACCAACCTGACGCTGATAAAAATAAGTGCTCTCACCAAATTTCATTCAGCTACGTCAATTACTTTGGGCGCCATCGTGTTTTCAACAGACAGAGAGACACATGGGTCCAATATTGGTTTTGTATGGGAGGTACCAGAACTACTTGACCGACATACCCCGTTTTCAATATCAACCTGACGCTGATAAAAATAAGTGCTCTCACATAATTTCATTCACCTAGGTCAATTACTTTGGGCGCTATCGTGCTTTCAACAGATAGAGAGGCACATGGGTCCAATATTGGTTTTGCATGGAAGGTACCAGAACTACTTGACCGACATAGCTCATTTTCAATACCAACCTGACGCCGATAAAAAGAAGTCCTTTCACCGAATTTCATTCACCTACGTCAGTTACTTTGGGCGCTATCGTGTTTTCAACAGACAGACAGACAGACAGACAGACAGACAGACAGACAGACAGACAGACAGACAGACAGACAGACAGACAGACAGACAGACAGACGGACATGGCTAAATCGATTCAGAATGTGATCCTGATTCAGAATATATATACTTTATGAGGTCTCCGGTGACTCCTTCTTGGCGTTACAAATGTATTGGCAAAGTGAATATACCTTCCTCTGGAGGGTATAAAAATGGGGTCCCAAGGCAGTGAAAAATTCTTTATTATTTTTATTTTTTGTGTCACTCCTATTCACAAAGTTATCAAAACCAGTAAAAAAATACCAAAAATATCCAAAAAAAAAAAAAAGTGACCAAATTTGGTAAAATGTTGCCAAAGTGGCAACCGTGTGCCACGCACTTAGAACTCCTGTATTATGCTTATATTAAGTTTTAAATTAGAGAAGTGACGGACTGGCAAAGCGAAGCGGGCAAAGGTCGACTAGTCAACTCAATAAAACAATTCTGAGTGACTTATTCCGATTCAGCATGCAGAAATAGTTGGCGCTAGTCGGAGCAACTTAATACGATTTTTTCTTCAGCAAAAATCAACTGCATTTATAAGTAAAAGCAACTATTTGTCCAACTTATTTCTGAGTTTTCTCGGCAAAAGTGTTGGATTTATTTTTATTTATAAAATATATAGAAATACATAAAGAATACATTAAGAGCATCTGTGTTAACCTGTTTCATTGAAGTCAACTTTTCGCTAAATGTTGAAAATATATTCTTTTATTAAAGATAAAAATAACTCACAAATTTACCCAGAAATAAAAGGTGAATTTACAATTAGGAATTTAATACCAATAAATGTCTCAGTCTAGATCAATGTACGTTTCGTTTTATTCGTTATTAAATAGAGAACAAAAAAAAATCAAGAAGAAGAATTCGATTTCGAAAAACAACGCTTCAGGATGTCCGTTGTTTATTCCGAAGAGCTAAGGGTGAATTGACTCAAAGTAAAGAGCTTCAATCATCATAAATATTGACTAAAAAGTTGTCCTTGCAATTCTAGTACAACGACCATTGTTATGAAACAACTAATATCAGTGAGAGGGTAAATCGTTAGACAATCTTTTAAACGAGCCCTTGGCAGGGTTGAATGTTCAGCCGCAAATTTACGCTACACGCCGAGCTAATTGGGCTTTACGATTTTTTGTTTCGACTTTTTATTCAATAAGTTTACATAGGTATACTCTCCAAACAATTGAAACGTATTCTTAATAATACGTTGCCATTAATCATATTGCCATTTATTAATTTGTTTGATTAGGTAAATGAAGAAGAATATATTAACAAGTCGCTTTCTACCTTAGTATTTTGCTAAATAAACATTTATTCACATTTTATACAATTTGAATAAACTATTACATAATTTCGTTTATATAGAGGCCAGCATTACGGATGTGTTTAAAGCATGAGCGGCTGATTTGTTTGATCGCACTTTGCAATGTCCACCCATAAATGGTAAAATGTTGCTAATACGCCCGAGTGTCCATAAGTAAATTAAATTTCAAATAAAATAAATGTTTCTGTAAATTTCTTTATATTTTTCACCGCTTCAGTCCATTTGGATCTGCTTGTTTTGTTTTATCTTGACGAAAAGGGGAAACTGTCGAATGCAACGTAAGATAGTCGTTTTCAATAATCGAGGTGGGGACTTCCTTACTTCCCACTGGGGTTGTTGGTTTTCTGTCTTTTCACGTCTACTCATGTTGCAGTGTTCCAATTTTTAATGACTCTGTCGCATAGGTCCGACTGGTTGGAGCGAGGCATTGGTTATATTGGCTTTAAGGGCATCGGCCGATTGCAGCTTATTGTTGTTAACATAGCAATTCAACTAAAAATGCGCATCGTTGCTGAAGTTGATTTTTTGGTCTAAATTGGGGGCCTCTGCCAAACGCTCCAAAGCCCCGTCAGCGGACAAACGGCGTTGGATTTGTCATTAACTTTCAGCTTCTGGGACAGCTGGATCTTGTACGGGTGCAGGCCCAGGTCCCGACGCAAAATTCGCCAAGTCGAAGTCTGCGGAAGGACGACTTCTTTTGCATGGCGAGGAACTGACTGCCTTGGGTTATACTTTCATGGACTTTGGCAATGTTCTTGGCCGATCTGGCATTCCTCTGAATTTGGCCACCAAACGTTGGAGTGCCCAATGAGAAGAGTCACCGCATCTGCCCTAAAACACTTCTTCTGATAAGTTTTATCATTTGAACGTACTGCTCGCAGCGTGTGACTTGCCATGGCCATTTGCTTAGTGACTAAATAAAAAACAGCAGATTAGACAGATGCAATTAAAACAACTTGGCCGCCACATGCCGCCATTGCCAATATCGAAAAATCCTTATTAAACTCAGCAATTGACGTGCCAAAGTAGGGAAAAGATCTGTCTTGGCAATGTCGTAAGAATTCATAGTCTTACGTCTAAATCCGAAAATGGGCAAAAAGTAATTAACTTAACGACGGGTTATAAAATGGAACAGTGTTTATTAGCCATTGGCACTGTAAAAAAAATGTGCTCTTTTAAGTAAGAGTCGAAGCAGTTTCCGAGCCATTTATTAACTAGACTTTCCTAGGTTATACATAAGAGCGCCAACGTATACGAGTTGTTTTAGCAATAGAATATAGGTCATCATATCGCCTAATGCTGTATGTGAATCCTTCTACATTGTTTAACCTAACCTTATCTAGCCTAAGTACTACGGTGCAGGCATTAAATTGCTTCGTTGGGGAATTCGAGTCGGTCCTAACCCGCAATAACAGAAACAACGCGTTGATGTCCGACCTCTGATGCTAAAATGCTGTTCCAATGCAATTAAAAATCACTTATCCTCAGCAAATCAAGCTGTGATACTTTGATTGCGTCGAGCAAAACAAGTTGCATGAGCAAAACAGAAAAACCCTTACACTGAAACTGATCGCTGATAAGATTATCACCCCATTTTCATTCCTAATCAATTTACGACTTCCTGCTAGATATCGCTTTGTGTTTTTTTACCCCCGTATTAATAAACAAATGTGCACAAGTAAGTTGGCTAGTAGATATCAGATAGCATACAAAAATTTGACGTAACTGCTGAATAACGAGGTGATAACTTTTACGCAGCGTACTGGGTTAACTTTTAAATCTTTTCCCTATATGCGATGAAAATTCAGTTTGTAGGTATGCTCTGTTACTAGACTCATACCAAATATTTTGTAGGTCACAATGGCTCGTATGGAAAACTTGGCTAAAATATAGCCTTAAATATAGCCTGGACACTAAATATGATTGTTACTACCGCGTATTGACATTATTTATTATTAAAATGACAGTCAGTGAAACGTCATTTTCATTCATTTCTACAGAAACAACAAAATAATTGTTGATGGTTATGTAAAGGGTGATTTTTTAAGAGGTTTAGAACTGAAATGAATGAAATATTTATTTGAATCGATAGTTTGAACCTTGCAATTTAATGTTTAAAGATAATTTCATGCAAATGTTGACCGCGGCTGCGTCTCAGGTAGCCCATCCGCTGAGTCCAATTTTGGCATACTCTTTCACACATATCGGCCGGTATCTCACGAATGAATGCATGGATGTTGGCTTCCAGTGCGTCAATCGAAGCGAGCTTGTCCCTATACACATTAGCCTTGGCATACCCCCACAAAAAATAATCTAATGGTGTCAAATCGCACGATCTAGGCGGCCAATTGACCGGCCCGAAACGTGAAATTAACTGTTCACCAAACTCGCCTCGCAATTGCGCCATTGTTTCGCGTGCTGTGTGGCATGTGGCACCGTCTTGTTGAAACCACATATCATGCAAGTCAAGAACTTCCATTTCGGGCAAAAAAAAGTTTGTTATCATAGCTCGGTAGCGTTCACCATTGACAGTAACGCTGCGATTCGCATCATCTTTGAAGAAATATGGCCCAATAATGCCGCCGGCCCATAAACCGCACCAAACAGTGGCTTTTTCGGGATGCATTGGTAGCTGTTGCAATGCTTCTGGCTGATCTTCACTCCAAATGCGGCAATTTTGCTTATTTACGTACCCATTCAACCAAAAATGAGCCTCATCGCTGAACACAATTTTTCGATAAAAAAGCGGATCCTCGGCCAGCTTTCCAAGAGCCCATTCACCAAAAATTCGGCGTTGTGGTAGGTCGGCTGGCTTTAGTTCTTGCACCAGCTGTATCTTAAAAGGCTTTACGCCCAAATCCTTCCGCAAAATTTTCCACGTAGTGCTGTAAAAAAGGCCTAACTGCTGGGAACGGCGCCGAATCGACATTTCGCGGTCTTCTGTCACACTAGCTGATACGGCCGCAATATTTTCTTCACTACGCACAGTACGTAAACGTGTTGGTGGTTTAATGTCCAACAAAGTAAATTTGGTGCGAAATTTGGTCACAATCTTCCGAATAGACTGCTCAGAAGGTCGAGAATGCCGATCATAAAATGGAAGCAGCGCGCGATGAACATTTCGAACCGAGCACGAATTTTGATAGTAAAATTCAATAATTTGCAAGCGTTGTTCATTTGTAAGACGATCCATGGTTAAATTGCAAACCAAACTGAAGCTGTTTGACAGTGACACAAGGTACTAAACACACGTCAGCTGTCAAAACCAGTGTTGCCAAAACCAAACCAGCTAAAAAATCACCCTTTATATAAATTCCATTAGCATATACACAACCATGAAACTCGAGTTTCGAATTTCTTTTGACAAGATATAATATTTCGGTTGTTTGCCTCCTTGTAATAAATCTTATTGAACTTTTACGTAGGCTCTTTTTATTCATAGCCCGGTTTTTAATTTTCTCTACAACTGTTGAAAGATGCACAACTCCAACAAGATTAGGTTTTTTATTTTAGGTGATAATGGAGAACATCTTCAGTGACTAAAATGTTACTCTATCTCAAGTCAACTTCGTCGTCACTAAACACTACACTGCCAAACAATTTTAAACCAACGGCCAACTGTGAGTGTAAACAGCTTCGTTCAACAAACGTCCAACTTGTGATAGGTGTGACCAGAGTTGAGAAGAATATTTCAATTGTGGTATATTTGCAACAATTACACATAAAACAGAATCTTAATTTTATTGTGAAACAGTCCACACTTGCTAGGTACACACTTTCTAGGTACACACGTTAAAGGTTCTTTTCAAAGGAAAGGTTCTTAAGAATGACCTGCAAGCCGAGTAAAATATCACAAATATACTATGCGAATACGAAGCGATATATCTCGAAATATTTATATGGATGAGTTGGTAGATCCAATATTTGGAGAAGATAGACTGCACGAACTGCAAAGAGCTACTTGGTTTCTGCAGAGAAATTCTGAGTTTCTCAAGGGGAATTGTTTAAGTTTTTCTTTCATTGTGGTTTTATTTGGTTAACCAGGGATCGCGATGGGCGCTTTCGGTGACTAGTTCCGTATGGCACTCTATTGCCTCATACCCCTTAACTTTACCTAACTTGGAATTCAATGAAGTTGTCTTAACATATTCATTAGCTAGGTACAATGAAACGGTTTGAAAGACAAGTCAAGTGTAGGCCAAATTTATAGAACTTAAGCTTAATGCCCAAAACACATGTGCAGAATTCACTGCGCAGCAAGATTAGAGCACACATGTTTATATGGATATAGGCACATGTAAATTCTGCACTCACTGCAGCACTACATCATGTCTCTATTTCTAAATTCGCTGCAAAATTCAAGCGTAAAGCACAAAAGAAAATAAATAAATAAAATAAATCTCAATTGCAAGTATTTGGCATCATCGGCTCTTGACATTTGGTGGTTGTGTTTGTTTTTGTTTTGGTTGTAAACACATCAGCTGCTTAGTCGGCGAATGACAGCAGCCATATTAGCCGATGCAATGCATGCCAAACAATTTTCTGCACATCTGTTTTACTTGCAGCACTACATTCTGTGCTGCGTCCAGAATTTCTGCACATGTATTTTGGGAATAAGAAATACGTTTTTCGTGCTTTTATAAGAAGTAAGTGTGTTTTCAATAAAATGAGGTCACAATTCAGTTACTGTGGTTCAATATTTTTGGGATTAATTATTTTAAGCTGCAATGCATGGCCATTCCATAAACATACAACTTACCAATAAAAGAACGGAACTTGCCCTCACAACTACCACCGAAGCGGCATTAAATTCTAAGCAACTTATCTGACCACTAAAAAATGCTTGCCAAACAGTTGTGTAATATATTTCCATCTCCATTTATCTCGGGTCACTATAGCTGTCCTGCCTTATGCCAAGAAAAATGCTCCAGTTGGCATTCTTTTACTTTGCCAATCTTGACGAATTGGAAAAAATTACCGCCCTATGGTAATAGATTCATATGGTATTGGAAAGGACTATCTTTTGGTTCAGGGTAGCCACCCTACCTACCTATACCTAACTTTGTTCGTCAAAGTATTAATTGTTTTGTTGAAAAGTTGGATACTGATACAAAATTGATAACTGAAATTAACTTACGTTAAAAATTAACCCAAACATCTACAAAACTTCCTGAACTTGATCTATCGTGCTGGGTAAAATGTTTTTGCACCAAGTCAGCCCTAGTGCGCAGTAAAAAGGATCAGTGCACTTTCCTTTCTGGCAAATTTCAAAAGAAACAACTCAACATAATTTGGTTTTCGATCGAAAACAAGTGTGTAACCCTGACCCCTGTCACTAAAAAAAGTCATTAATCAACACAATAAAAATAATAAACAGTTTAATAATTAAAAGAAAAAAAAAATTTTATTGGTCAAAAACGATTTATGCAACGTAAATCATAGACATCAAGCAAAAAGGCCAAAAGCGTATTGAAATTTGTAACCCTACAATATTGACTGCCTTACTATTCCCAGTGAGTAGTTAAGCTATGTGAGTCCTGGACCAGGAAATGAGTCATCATTCAAGGTCAATGAAGGTTATAGTGAGTGTATGTGTGTTTATGTGTATGTATGCGATAAATCAAGGTTAATATTCAAGGTCAATGAAGGTTATTGGGTGTGTGTATGTGTGTTTATGTGAGTGTATGCTATAAACCAAGGCTAAATAATATATAGGTATGTAGATTGTGTGTATGTGAGAAACCAAGGTCAAATAATATCGATTAATATTTAGTAGAGTACGTGTATGCGAACAACCAAGGCCAAATAATATCAGTGTGTATGAATGCTCTAAATCAAGGCCAAATAATATCAGAGTGTGTGTATCCAAAACAATCAAGGTCAAATAATATCGTAAACAAATCAATAGTAGATTGTCTGTATGCGAAAAACCAAGGCCAAATACGATCGTAAACGTATTAACAGTAGAGTGTGTGTATGCGAGAAATCATCGTGCTCATGATAAGACTTGTATGTATCCAAGAAATCAAATTCAAGATAAGACTTGTATGTATGTGATGAATCAAAATAAGAATAAGAGAATTAAAAAACTTTCAAGATCCATTCCACAAGGTCATGCAGGAAAAAAAATCTTCTGTTATGTAGATAAGAAAGTCTCATGTTTCCGTCCAATGTTAATATCCTAAGCAGTAAAGTGTAGATTGATCAAGCGAAATTGTTGTTGTTTTTAAGTAAACATTTCAACTAGGTTTCAATACATTTATGTACATGCTAATGCCACATAAATTAACTACCTAATGTTTTATGAGAGTAGAACTAAAGAGATTGACTTACATTTATCGATAGTAAAAAAGGGCGATTTAACTCAGCGCTCGAAGAGATATTTCAAAGAGCATATAGTAAAGTTCAGACTTACTGTAAAGCCTATAAGAAGAGTATTGCAAATTGTATTGAATGTAGTTGCAAAAGCAAAATGTTTTGGCGGGTGCTGTTAAGGGAAGGTAAAAGTCTCTGTTTATGAACCCAATGTACAACTAGTGAATATGTAAATAATAACTTGTTGAAATAAAATGAAAAAAGAAACAAATACACTGCCCGACAACCGATTAGCGCCCTCTCTAATCTTTCAGTGTAAATGCAAATAACTCGGAATTTGGAATATGTACCATGCTCAATCTTCTTTTTTTTTCATTCTCCTCCATTTACTTTCACTCTGAAAAAATACTTGAGTCCTTGAAATCAACCGTTATTTTGTTTTGCTTTTTTTTGTCAAATGTAACAAAATTAATGCGTTTTCCTTGCGACAGCCGATTAGCGCCTCTACGCTTAACTATTAATTTTTGTGTGTAAGTAGTCGAAATTTTCTTATTAAAGTTATAATTAGTTAAATTTGAATAATTTTCAATTAATTTTATTAAATATGGAAAAAGCAGAATCGTTAAATGAGTCCGAAAGAGCCAAAATAAAGGCTTATAGTGAGTTTGGCCAATCAATCCATTAAATTTGCAAAAAAATTAACCGCAGCCGTAAAGTTATTTCCTCATTCTAACGTAATGAGCATAACTATGGAAAGAATATGAAAAGACGGCTATCATCTGTGATTACAGCAGCTGACAAGCGAACTATTTTGAGGCACGCGTCCAATTCGCACGACTCTGCAGCCAAAATTAAAGAAAAAAACGGTGTAAAAGCATGCGTCCGGACTGTGCAAAGAGTTATTTCTAATGCTGAACATTTAAAAAGTCTAAAAATTAAAAAAAACACCTCTCAACCAACTTCGAAACACGCAACGCCTCGATTTCTGCAGATGGAATATGTCCTGGACAAAGGAGTGGCAGAGAGAGTATTTTCCGACGAGAAAAAAATTTTATTTGGAGGGTCCCAATGGCTATGCATACTACTTTCATGATCTTCGAAAGGAAGAGCATACCTTAGATCGACTGCACAGCCGTGCTGGTGGTGTCATGGTATGGCGAGCAATTATGTACTATGGCAGCATTGAATTGCAATTTCCTACTCGTCGTATGAATGCCACAGCGTGCAATGGTGTATTGAAAATGGCTTTCCCTGCAATCAAGGATATTCTTCGGCCCTTGTAATGGAAGTTACAGCATGATAACGCCTCGTTATGTCTTGGATTGAGCTCCAAAACGTGCCCTTACTGACCTGGCCGCCATACTTGCCCGATCTTAACATTATTGAAAATGTTTGGGGATGGTTGGCACGCAAAGTATAGGAGTCTGGAAGGCAGTATCCAACTCAAGCGGAACTTATTGAAGGAATAAAAAGTGGCTGGGAGACTATTTCCCTCGATTATATAAGAAATTATATGACTCCTTACCCAACAGGATGTACGAGGTCATAGTTAACCGTGGTGGCACAACACATTATTAATTCATAAATAAATAAGTTATAAATTTAGTAAACTAAAATAAAAACTTAATTGGGGGGTTTTCTCTGCCCATTTTCTTATGTTATTCGTCATTTTATTGTGGGGGTTCTAATCAAATGTCCGGAAAAAAAAGTGGATTTTTCATATTAGATTCTTTAAAATTCTGTTTAAATGTTATTAATTGAGTTACTACCGTATCTTTAATTTCTTTTCTCGTATAATGTTATAAACTTTCATTGGCAGAAAAAATTATTTCAAAAGTTTTGTTTGACTGGCTGATATTAAGCTCCAAAGACAAGAAGCATAGGGGGCGCTAATCGGTTGTCGGGCAGTGTATATTAACTGTTTTTTATTTATCCATCAATTGTGAGTGGATGGAAAGCCCAACCATTTGACATAAACTTCTTCATCTTTTGTTGCTATGACCTTTTCCACAAGATATATATCAGGAAATTTGGATTTTTGTAATTCTTCATCATAAAAGGCACCACTTATAGGTTGACCTTGATAGTCTTGAAGGAGGTAAGTAACCGGATTTGTTAGGTTCACTTTTCTTATTGTGAATAATTCTGTTGTCCAGTTGGGAGTGTAACCTTTCTCGAAAACATGTTTAAACTTGCTAATTCGAACAGTGCTACCAACTTTGAATTTTCCCTTGGGTGCGTATTTTATTCGATTATACACGGTTGAAAACAGATCTTGAGCATTTTTTCTATTCACATCAACAGGTCGCCTTTTTATTGTTCTATGCTTAGAGTGGTTGTAAGCATTTACCAAGTCTTTTAAAATGGATATCCATTTGTGGTTGCCATTAAAACTGAACTCTTTCCACATCTTCTCCTTAAGGGTGCGGTTAAAGCGTTCAACAATTGATGCTTTTAAAATACTGAAAGTTTAATAATGATTAATAGTGTAGGTTTCCATCAAATTCTGAAAGATTTTATTGAAAAACTCTTTGCCATCATCGGTTTGCAGATTTTTGGGTATTCTATGAGAAATGTTAAATATTGATTTTATGGCTTCTGTCACATATGAAGACGTCTTATTTTTCAAAGGAACGGCCCACGCATGCTTTGAAAAAGTATCAATCACAGTCAATATGTAGTTATATCCATTATTCTGGTTACTGTAAGGTATCATTTCTACCAAGTCTGCTTGCCACAAGTCATCAAACCCTTTAATTATAACTCGACGTCTGTTAAAATTTCTTCTTGCCGGCTTGTGCAATTCTTCAACAACATCTCGTTTGCTCATCGTAACAAAGAATGAATGAAGAGCAAATCTATAATTAACTCTGCATTTGGATTGTTGAACAGAGGAGAACAAATGAAACATTTTTTAATTTTTTTATTTTTTTATTATTTATTAAATCTTTGATACAGTGATATTAATTTATTTATTTTAATCATTTTATTTTCAATCATATAGCATGCACAAGTATCTGGTCCTTCTTTGCATAAATTTGAGGACCAAGGACAGTTGATAAAATGGCAACCATGAGCAGATGTTGTGGAGGATAGATTTTCATAGTTCCTCAGAAAAGAGATGATGCCTATAATCTCATGGTAGTGCTCCTCTAGTAATGTGGATTGATAAGCCCTCAAAAATGTTTGAATCTGATCGAAAATTGAACAAGTATTTATGTTAGACATCATTTCCAATGAACTTTCAATCAAGTACTGATAGGTTGATTAAAATGGTGGAAATTGTAATTTTTCTTTTCTATATTCTGAGTTGAGAAAAAAACAACATGTTTCCATTAATATTTTTACATTTCATAAAGAAAAAGGAAATAAGAAAGAAGAACTATATCCGCTTAAGTTATCTAAATTGATATGTAACGAAAAGAAGCATGTTAATTTATTGTTGTTAGAAGAACATACAACAGATGATTATACTGTTTTACGACAACATTTTATTTGGATAAAAAACCTCTCTGCACTTCTTCAACAAGAACTAACAAAAAATAATAGTAAACGTTTTTTCTGTAACAGATGTCTGCACTATTTTTATTCAGAAGAAAAATTAAGTAAACATGAAGAGGATTTTGTTAACCAAAATAATTGTAAAATAAAATTACCTTCATTAGAAAATAAGATAATTCACTTTAAGAACTATAGAAATAAAATTATGACTCCATTCGTAATATATGCAGACTTAGAATGTGTTTTAAAAGACATAGAAGATGGAAATAGGTATCAAGAGCATATCCCATGTTCTATAGGTTTTTATGTTAAAAGTTCTTTCACATCTAGTTATACGACCTATGCTTCCTATCGAGGGCCGGATTGTATAACTTGGCTTATGAATGAACTTAAATTTTTAGTGACTCTTCTAGAATCTGATGTATCATGTATTGTACCCATTGAAGATCTTTCGATTGAACAAGAAATAGGTTTTAACTCAGCTGTCAAGTGCCATATCTGCGAAGAAATTTTTTTAGTAAACGATATCAAAGTCCGAGACCATTGTCATTTTACTGGAATTTATCGAGGCCCTGCACATTTTAACTGCAATTTAAACTAAAAAGATGATCTAACTATACCAATCATTTTCCATAATCTTAGTGGTTATGATTCACATTTTATGATTAAAGAAATCCATAAAATAGGTGATGGTGAAGTGAATGTGTTGCCAATAAATAAAGAAAAATAAAATTGAGATTTATTGATTTGTAACGGTCTGAGTATCATTACTATCCTTCCACCTTATAGGACAGGAACCTACGGATGTTACTGGTGGAAGGTTGTCTGATCGGCTATAGCGTGGTATTTATGCTGGCATATGCGCGGACATAGCTCGTCGTGGGGTGGGGTCGTACGCCATCCTCCCGGACTACCATTTTAATTTACATGCCTATATCAAAGAAGGGGAAAAATATAAAGGGGAAAAACATACGGGATGGGAAGAAAAAAAACGAAAAAAAAACGTGCTTAGGGACAGGGATCGGGAACGGGGATTGGATATGGAACGGAAGGGAAAAATAATTTAACGGAAATTATCGATACCTCCTGAAGGTCAACTGTCCTCCACCACCATCATCCTCGCTTCTCTCAAAGTTCGGCAACTAAGTTGGTTCCGTTACCGACGGGCTACCCTCCCCTCTACCCTTCCTATTGCTAGGTTGGGTTCCATGGTTGCCACTCGCCCTAGGTGTATGGCAACCCCTAACTATACTACATATATCTAAATGCTCACCTCATTTACTGTCGTCCATGCCCAGTGCTGCCGTCACCCCTTGTGTCACAATTTACCCAGACATCCTGACTCGCGTCAATCGATCTACAATGGTACGGAACTCACTTCCCAAATAATAAAGCACGACCATGTCAAGTAGCACCACCAAAAGATTTACAATACATTCTATCCAAGCTGACTTTATTTCTCGCATAACCAATTCATGAACTCTTAAACTAAATTACCATCACTTAACTGCTAAGCTTAGAAATAATAAAGAAAATAAAGAAGGGAAGTCACGTACAACTAAAATTAAAAGTAAACCACTCTGACAAACCGAAATAAACTACAACTATCCTCTATCAATGTTTTGGAGATTGTTGTTTATAAGTTGTACGCGATCGAAGGGGAAAAAAGGAAAAAAAAAAACGATAAGAAATTCAAACGAAAAAAAGAATCAATATAACTCTACAACCTCTCTTACGCCTACGTTTGGAGACTTTCTTTAAGCTCTCCGCGGACAGAAAGGAAAGGAACCAAAACAAATCTTCGGATAGTCAAATACCGTAAATCACCGCAACTTAATAATACTGGCCGCAGAGAGTCTGTACTCTTGTCAAGATTCGCTGTCCCCCGTGGAACCATAATTAAAAACAAGTAAAAGTGTTATCATCGGCCTGGCCGATGCTTTGATACCCTCCACTGCATACAAGTCATGCAAAATTGGTTTTGTGAGGGAGGTACCAGAACTACTTGACCGACATAGCCCATTTTCAATACCAACCTAACGACGATAAAAAGAAGTTCTCTCACCAAATTTCATTCACCTACGTCAATTACTTTGGGCGCCATCGTGCTTTCAACAGACAGAGAGACATATGGGTCCAATATTGGTTTTGTATGGGAGGTACCAGAACTACTTGACCGACATAGCGCATTTTCAATACCAACCTGACGCCGATAAAAAGAAGTGATTTCACAAAATTTCATTCACCTACGCCGATTACTTTGGGCGCCATCGTGCTTTCAACAGACAGAGAGACATATGGGTCCAATATTGGTTTTGTGAGGGAGGTACCAGAACTACTTGACCGACATAGCCCATTTTCAATACCAACCTAACGACGATAAAAAGAAGTTCTCTCACCAAATTTCATTCACCTACGTCAATTACTTTGGGCGCTATCGTGCTTTCAACAGACAGACAGACAGACAGACAGACAGACAGACAGACAGACAGACAGACAGACAGACAGACAGACAGACAGACAGACGGACAGACAGACGGACATGGCTAAATCGATTCAGAATGTGATCCTGATTCATAATATATATACTTTATGAGGTCTCCGGTGACTCCTTCTTGGCGTTACAAATGTATGGGCAAAGTGAATATACCTTCCTCTGGAGGGTATAAAAATGGGCTATGTCGGTCAAGTAGTTCTGGTACCTCCCTCACAAAACCAATTTTGCATGACTTGTATGCAGTGGAGGGTATCAAAGCATCGGCCAGGCCGATGATAAAACTTTTACTTGTTTTTTTTTTTATGTTGTTGAGGTGACTACTATCTCGAGACGAACGATCCCCACTTGTCGTGACGTTGGGAAACGAAATTAGCCGGACACTACCCGATATAAGTCGAGGATTTACGCGTTCCGATCGTAACACGTCTTCAAGCCGTGGTTGATAAAAAAACAAGAGGCCGATTACCTCCGCCGGATATACCAAACCACCATTGCCCCCGCCGTCAACCACAGCTGTTTCCGGTGGTCAATTATGTTATCGAAGATATCGACAGTAAATGGGGGACCTGTTCGTTGAGTGAAAACCGCGACTGGTTTCCGCTTCGAGGCACAGCGTTCAGCACCACCTTCGCGGTGAGGGATAGGACAAGGAATTGGTCAAACACCTGCCATTACAGATTCTTTTAGGTTTTTGGGGAGTAGTTTAGAATCTTTATCATCTTTATTGAATAATTTTCCAATACTTGAATCTGAATTTCATCATTTAACACAATGTCAAAGGGATCTATTAAAACGAAAGGGTGTTTATCCGTATGATTATTTTGATAACTTTGAAAAATTTTCTGAAGAGTCGCTACCAGAAAAACATTTATTTTATAATAAACTAAATAAGGAAGGCATATGTGATGAAGATTATTTACACTGTCAAAAAGTATGGAATAGTTTAAATGTAAGAAATTTGGGGGAATATTCTGATTTGTATTTAAAAACGGATGTTCTTTTATTAGCTGATGTTTTCGAACAATTTCGTTATAATTCGATTAAAACACACAAATTAGATCCAGCACATTATTATTCCCTTCCAGGATATACTTGGGATGCAATGCTATTTTATACAGACATAAAACTGGAACTTCTTGATGATATAGACATGATTATGTTTATTGAAAGAGGTATCCGTGGAGGATTGAGTCAATGCTCAAAAAAATATTCAGAAGCTAACAATAGCTATTTGAATAATTTTGATATGTGTAAGCCTAAGAAATTTATAATGTATTGGGATATAAATAATCAATACGGTCATGCAATGAGCCAATTATTACCAACAGGGCATTTCAAATGGATAGAAAATATTCATGACTTTACTATAAATAAAATCTGTTCTATATTGCATAGTGTACCCAAAGGCTACATTTTTGAGGTTGACTTAAGTTATCCCATAGAATTGCATGATATGCATAGTGACATACCATTTTGCCCCGAATTAATGTGTCCTCCAGGATCTAATCAAAAAAAATTACTAGCCACCTTAACAGATAAGAAAAGATATGTAATTCATTACAGGAATTTGCAGCAAGCTCTGCTTCATGGACTAAAATTAGACAAAATACATAGAGTGCTTGAATTTGATCAATCAGCGTGGCTTAAGCCATACATTGATTTAAATACACAATTAAGAGCTCAAGCTATAAACAAACTCGACATTGAGCGTTATAAACTATATAATAATGCAGTTTTTGGTAAATGCATGGAAAATGTTAGAAAATACAGTAATGTTAGATTAGTTTCAAAATGGGATGGAAGGTATGGTGCCAAGGCATTGATTGCATCACCGTATTTTAAAAACAGAACTGTCTTCAATGAAAATTTGATAGCAATTGAGCTTCAAAAAGCTGAAATTTACTTTAACAAGCCCATATATGTAGGTTTATGTATACTAGAAATCGCAAAAACCTTAATTTATGAGTATCACTATGATTATATGAAGGTAAAATTTGGTAATAATTGTACAGCCATGTATACTGATACTGACAGCTTAATTTATGAAATTGATTGCACTGATATTTATGATATGATCAAAAGTGACTGCTATCAACGCTTTGATATTAGTGATTATCATCAAAATAATATTTGGGGAATACCTCAAGTTAATAAAAAAGTAATAGGTTTGATGAAAGATGAAATGAATGCATATATAATATCACATTTCGTTGGATTAAGATCAAAAATGTATTCCGTTAAGATAGAAAATAAGGAAGATATAAAAAAAATTAAAGGTGTTAAGAAAAATATTGTTAAAAAAGAAATTTATTTTAATGACTTTTTAGATTGTTTATTTAATAATAATAATAAAACTGCTGAACAAAACTTGATAAAATTACAAAAACATGTTGTAAGTAGTATTGTTCAAAGAAAATTAGCTTTAAGTGCAACAGATGATAAACGGTATGCTTTAGCAAATAGTTTCTGCACATTACCATGGGGACATTACAAAGAAGCTAAACTAATTTTTAGAAGAATAAAATTATTTAAAAAGAAAAAAAATATTTCTTCTTTGATTTTCCCTCACATAATTGAAATAGGGTTTGACGTTTGAATAATTTATTTAATAAATTAGTTTTCAGATTAAGTAAGTATAGTACAACAAAAAGAATAAAAGACAAAAATACATTCACGCCAACAATTTCTTCTTCAAAGATAAGGTATAGTATACAATGCAAGGCATAAGATACCGCAATGATGTAAACAAGAAATCCCAAATTGATGACAGAAACAAAATCATCCGTCCTGTAATAAAACTGAGATACAGATTCTTTCTGAAGCATTGACAATACTTGCATATCAGCATAATTGGGCAGTATCGAATATCTTTGATATTTTAACTTATCTTCTGCTTCATTCTGAGGGTCCAGCCACGCAGTGAGGCGACAGAGCGATTGAGAGACGTCGCTCTAAAAAATAAAACATATGACATTGTATGGTGATGGCCACGTAAGCTCTGAGCAATTAGCGAATTTGTTGTATGCAGAGCGACGTCTCTCAATCGTTCTATCGCCTCACTGCGTAGCCAAAGTTGAGGCATTGACAATACTTGCATATCAGCAGAATTGGTCAGTATCAAATATGTTTGATATTTTTACTTATCTTTGGCTTCCTTCTGCAGCATCGAACGTTTTGCTAACATAAACAAATCGAAAATGTTTGATATTTTTACTTATCTTTGGCTTCCTTCTGCAGCATCGAACGTTTTGCTAACATAAACAAAATTATTACTATATATACCAGAGCAAATTATTTGTGACCCCATCAGTTCCGTTTAAGAATTTGAAAAGTTATCATCGTTCGAAAACTTCACATAGTTGACTTCCCCCCATCAGAGGGAAGGTGTTCACTAGAGAAAAAAATAAAGTTTTTTTTTAAATGTACCAAACTGAATTAATTTTTTTTGTTTTAATAGACGATAATAAACTATGGATACCGTACAAATTTTGGAAAACCTGCTGTTGTGTGGACCAACCAGTTCACAGCAACAACACCAACAGCAGCTACTGCAAAAACAACAGCCGCTGCAGCAGCATCAACAACAGCAACAACAACAACCACTGCAGCAACAGCATCAACAGCAGCAGCAGTATCAACAACAGCCACTGCAGCAACAGCATCTATATACAACTGCAACAACAGCCACTGCAGCAACAGCATCACCAACAGCAAAAGCTACTACAGCAGCAGCATCAACAACAACTATTACAGGAGCAATAATCAAAAAAGCATAAGGTGGATGAAGAGAGTAGTGTAGGTAAATGATATTTTAGATAGTTAGTTTTAATTCTCAAAACGCATTATCCAAGAATTCATTTTATATATTTAAAAAGACATTGCTGGTAAATGATCTTTTATTTGATAAACTCTATAAAGTAGAGAAAATAAAGTTTATTCAAACAAGGTTTGGAAAACGACTTATTGTCGAGTTTCCAAACACACAATTTTTCCTCCCTATCCATATGGTAAGTCTGTTCAAAGAAACAGAAATTGACACTTTAAATAGAAATAACACTAGTTTATACTTTGTTGCATTAAAAAGCAGCTCAAGCAACAATAAATATTATTTTGTGAACGAGATGGTTGATTCCCAAAAAAAAAATTGCAGAAAATCAATAAAAATATTATGTACATTAAAACTTAAAGAAATTGTTTTCCTTCTTTTTCAAAAGATATCAATCCTTTCCTCCCCAGTTTATAAATAAAAGAATTTTGTATATGATATACATTTTTTGTAATGTTTATTTATTTTTTTCAGATAAAAATTTATTTATTAAATATACATTTTGCAAGGCGCAGCACTTGCTATGAAGTGAACATTTGATTTCATGAGGATAGAGAAGTTTTAATTCTTTCAGATTTGGGCAGCCGATTTCTTCAACATTTACAACTTGAACATTTTCATTTTGCAGTAATTCCTTTATCCACTGTGTTTTTTCTACCCCTTTAACATAAACAGCAGCATTTTTAATTTTTTGTCGAAGGTATTTTACAACTTCACGAAATACTGTAAATCCTCCATCCAAGACAAGGCCATGGTGATTGTGGTAAAGCCAATTAGCTTGCCTCTTTAGCGATGATGACAGTTGATTAGAGTTGAAAGGGGGCTTTAAGTTAAAGTGATGATGGTGATCATTATGCAGTACAGCTATTTCTTTTGCAATAAGTTTATTATTAGGTCCTTTGAAACCTTGAACATCAATAGTAAAATACATGTTGCCTTGCGCATGTGCGTTCATATGTTTTCACAATAAAGTGTAATACTCAACTGAGAATATTATATTTCTCGAGAAACCATCTGACTCAATGGATTATAGTTTATAATGCGATCATGTAACATCAAACAGTATGCTGACGTATTAGCAGAGATTATTTTAGATGTTTTGATTTCAATACGAATATCAACTGGACCGTTTTTTATTAATTCACTTTGATGTCGACAATCAATTATGAAAATTGGCGCTTGAGATTTAAAAGCATCCCTTGATAATAACGGTTCAGCAACTAGTCGGTTATAGTAGGTTTTTTGGAAATCACAGTACATATTGTAGAGCAAACTGCAGTTACTTTTATCAAATGATAAATTTAAATCTTCACATGGATACGCATCGGAATTTAAAAAGGCTTTCACATTAGTAACATCACAATGATCAAAATATGTCGGATTTCCTCTCAGTAAATTACGTTTGTTTGTTTGCAGAGCAAAGATAATGTAGCGTGGCTTCTCCATTTGAGAGGTTGTCTTCACATTCTAAATATGGTGGTTGGTGCTTGGTAATGCAGGATATTCATACAGGTCCCAGTTTCGAAAAGCAATCTTCATAGTTTGACCATTACTAATGGGCTTGTATAGCTTTAGTTTATATGAATCAGACAATGTTATGTGAGGAATTTTCCATTGTACTTTTAGCAAGCTTATCTTTGCTTTCTCATCATCTTCAGCAACAAGAGAATTTTCGTCAGTGCGTGAACGTGTTAGAATTAAATCATGACGACTGTTTGGAATAATTCTTTTGTAGTCTTCAGCAAATCCCAGTAATTTAGTTAGGGGTATACAAAAATTAAAAAAGGAACCATTAACATTGATTGATGAATTCGGCGACCAGGATGCATTGCCCAGCATCTCACTTTCATTTTTATTTAAAGGAATGTAGTTTTTGATGGTTGATGTAATGCCAACATTACGATTGCTATCAATTTCAACACCATTTAATTCATAACGAATTTCCTCAAACAGAAAAGCTATTGCATTATTTACGAGTTTAGTTTTCGCAACTGCTTGTCCATCAGTTTTCGACACAGTACCTTCGATATAAATGTAACTTTCTGAAGGTAATACATTAAGATTTTGATGTTGGACACAAATGTGAATAATGTTATTTTTCTCAAAACTGTTCAAATATAGCGAGTATGTATGATATTCCAATTTTGAAATGTTCTCCTCAAACTTTGGTTCTTCGAAAATATTCAACATCTCTTGTGTATGGGTGTGTGTTTATATAATTTAGTGATTGATCTAATTTCTCAATCTATACCCCAATGAGAGTAGAAATTTTTGATTTGTTGCACTTAGTTTCGATGTTCTCCTATCAAATGTTGACCGTATATTAACAGAGCTAATACTACTACCAGCGCTTTTATAATTTTCCGAAGGACTATCAAATATTATCATTATTATTGTGGTTTAAGATGCTACCGAACTGTTATGATTTCACCTCGAAAGTTTATAAGATTTCCGTCTTGATCCAAGGGATTTAATGTTAAAGAACTTATCCTCTTAGAGTTCATTGGCAAATAGATAACATTTCGAGGAACTTCACCTATTTTATATCCTGGACTAACTTTTATAGAAAATGCATGTAATATATGTGCATGCTGATTATTAATGTACGTTTCATCGATCAAATTACATTCAATCCGCACAATGTTCACTCTATTTATGTTTACATAAAGATCTGATTCATGCAATATATTTGGAGCTAGTTTTTTCTTGCTAAATCCCAAAAGCGATCCAATCGAACAGGGTCTTGAGAAATCAATCTCCATATTGCTATAAATTTCACATTTTAACGTGTTGTTATTTGCTTTTATTTTAATGATTAAATTATTTTTAGCATTCTTGTTATTATAAGTTTCAACTAAACTCTGTATATAATTATTAATATCTTCGATCTCATAGGAACCAACAGGAAGTTTAAGCTCAACACCACTAAAATGAAATAGATTATTAAAAACATCCACATTAGGTATAGAATTGTAGGTCTGGAAATCAACTAAACCACACACATAATCAGAATTTAAAATAATTGGAGGAAAGTATTCTTCGGTGAGAATAGATTGACTTCCGCTTAGCGTTAGTGTTAACGACATCGCTTTTAAAAAAGAAATGAAACATGATTTGATTTGCCTTACTTATTGTATGTATTTTCTTCGAGTAGAAATCTTAAACATAAATGACCACATATAAATGTATTAAAATTTTGAAAATTATTATAATTGTAGAAAATATTTTCCCCTACATATCTTACCACCTCTATAGGTGGTCGTATATTACCAAAACTATCAAAATATTTTGTTATATTTTTATTCCTAATGTATGCTATGCCCAGTGTGATGCGGGGCCACTCTCATTATCTAAATTAATTATTCCGCACTCCTTGTCACGGGGTCTTATTGGTAGTTTATCCCGCATGTAAACCCCACGAAAATTAGGTATATTGATTTTCCCAAATTTCATAATATCATTTTTGGTGAGAGGACGGTTAGGCAGCAAATTCAAAAGTTTTTTGAATCTTGCGGTCTTAGGAAGAGTCCAAAACCCTTCTTATATGGTTTTAGATAAAGCCCTTTGCCTTGCTTGATTTTTATTCCCTCAAGGGCTAGATTGTGACGTTTATTCTCTTCCATTTGTTGTTGGGCAACCTTTGAACTATTTATTGCTTTTACTAATCCAACAGCTCCTCCAGATAGAGATCCAACCGCTGATAGCCCTGCTAAAATCGGTAGCAGTGGTAGGAAACCTCCAATTTTTTTTTTTGGAAGTGGTATCACTCGAGGAACTATAATGTTTTTTCGTTTATTCCTTATAACCTTTTTAGCTGCATGTAGAGCAGTTATTGCAATTGCATTTGGATCATTGGTTGTGGGATCCCTTACAGCGTTCTTCACCTCTTTAAATTTTTTTCTTTTTTCCTGACTTGAGACGTTTCAGTTGGCAGCCCATGCCTAGTTTTGTTTTAGCCTTCATCATACTCGTAACCAATATGCTATTTAATTTCTCTGATATTGAAGAATCTTTTGCTTTTACCCTTTGCCATTCCTTTTCAGCTAGAATTTTATCAGCAATATGCCGATCAGACAAGTTATTATTATTAGCGTATGCAATATCGTGTTGACGACAAGCGTCATCCAATTGATTAATTCCTTGATCTCCTCTAGCCAGACGTTCTTTAAGTTTAGTTCCTGGTCCACAGAAATTATATGCGGGTAGATGCAATTCAAATGGCAGTTTATTAATTAAGTTATTCACTAGTCCATACCCCTGGTATGAATGTTTCCAACTGATTGGTTTCGCACTAAAATCAATCATATTATACTACTCAAACAACACATTGATCAGTTGTGAAGTTGTTGTCTATATAACATAGTGTTTTTATATAGAATGAATTCATTTGCAAGATGAGGTTCATTAAACAACCTGATATTATTACAGTAAAGAACTTTGATAATAGAATCAAAGCAAACAAAAGAAAACATGGAAAATTTTTTCCAAATAGTATTCGTGGAATAATTGTGGGTCCCTCAAACTGTGGTAAAACAAATGTCATGTTAAGCATTCTACTTGATCCTAATGGATTGAAATTTGAAAACATTTATATATATTCAAAATCACTACAGCAACCCAAATACGAGTATTTGAGAAAACTTGTAAAGTCTATGAACGGCATGGAATATAACGAGTTTACAAATAATTGTGATATAATACCTCCTTCTGAGGCAAAAGTTAATTCAGTATTCATATTTGATGATGTGGCGTGTGATAAACAAAATAATATTCGGAATTATTTCTGTATGGGACGTCATAACGATATAGATAGTTTCTACTTATGCCAGTCGTATACACATATACCAAAGCATTTGATTCGAGACAACGCAAACTATATAGTTCTGTTTAAGCAAGATGAACTTAATCTTAAACATATATACAATGATCATATAAACTCCGATATGTCTTTGAATCAATTCAAAGTACTGTGTGCTAATTGTTGGAAAGACAAATATGGGTTTTTGGTTATCAATAAAGATTGTAATGCCGATAAGGGGCGTTACAATAGATCTTTTAAAGAAATTGCGGTTTTATAAAGCTGTTCAGTTACTAAACATCTGTCTACATGAACACATCGGCTTTAAAACAGCCCTGTAAAAACTTCTCTGTTCTGTTATTGAACAGATCTTGTATTATAAACTCCTCTATTTTGAACTGACCTATTTGAAACCTGATTTGTTTACAAAAATATGAATATCGATGAAAGTTTACTCAAAGACCTCATAAAAACTAAAAAAGCTTTGAAGAGAAAATATATGTCTCTCAAAACTGGAAGAATTACAAAGGAAACCGAATTTGAAAATACTTTTAAACCAATAGTTGAACCTCTAAAGGAAATCTTGAAAAATGTAAAGAATGATAATACAGACATAGTGGATGAAACAGTAAAACGTCAAAGACGGCGACTAAAATTTCAAAGTCCGTCTGAGGAAAGAGAAAAATTTGAGTTCCCATCATTGCCGGAATCAATTCTAGCTACAACAACAACATCTACGACCACGGATAAAGATGTTTCATTTAGAACACCCACACATTTTGAAACCGATACCGATAGTATTGATCAAAGTACACCGTTCAACCGATCACCGCCATCATCAGATGAAAATCGTGACAAAATCTATGGCCCATATTTCGATGTACAATCAAATTCAACGAAATTAGGTAGATCAACATTTTCAATCAACAAACACAATGATTGTTAATGGGACAGATGGGCTTTTTGAACTAATTATGCGAAAAAACCTAGAAAATCACGCTATGCCAATGAAGACTTACAGGAATATCTTAACATATTGCAAAAAACTAACTTGCACATGAGAAACCATGACAGCAGCTCTCAAATTAAAGGTAATAGAGGACAAAGGTATAAACACATTATTCAACCCCTAATTCAAGAGCTATCACAACGGAAAATTGGTAAAGCATACAGTACTTCATCTGATATGATCTACTCTAGTAATCACATCGACTATGTCTATTGGCATAACCCTAACGAACTCGTTGATAGATTGAGACTTTTAAACGCATCCCAAAGGGCTGGCAATAATAATCTCCAAAATGAAATAAACTCAATTGTTGAAGAGCTACGCGAATCAAATATCATATACTAACATTAACAAAATGAACGTCGACAAGTTCGGAAGGAGTTTCAGCTCATTGCAAAGCTCAATAACTGGTCCTCCAGGACCTCCTGGAGACGGATTTAAGCTCTTACCTAACGGTGACTTTGACATTAATGGGAAATGTTTAAACAATGTTGGAAAAGCTGTTACGCCCCACCAAGCTGTCAACAAGGAATATGTAGATAATAGTATAGACTTTGTAAACAAAACACTTTTTATTCTACAAAAAAATATGGATAGTAATACTAACACTCTTATTGAAATGATAAAAAGAGACACAAAAAGGAGCTTAACACTACACCTAAATGGTTACTTTGATGGCAAGCAAAATGCTTTGAAGAATATAAAGGAACCTATCGATTTTGCTGATGCAACCACAAAACACTATGTCGACAATCATATGAGTGAAACACTTAAAGAAAACAATACAAAATTGCACACATACATTGATGATCAAAATATTAACACTCTTGAATTGCTTAATAAGTTTCGAAACTATTTCCTCGATATACTCGAAAAATTTAAAGAGGGCACTGAAAAGAAACTCCAAGATAACAACTCAGAATATAGATAAGAAAAATTACAATTTCCACCATTTTAATCAACCTATCAGTACTTGATTGAAGGTTCATTGGAAATGATGTCTAACATAAATACTTGTTCAATTTTCGATCAGATTCAAACATTTTTGAGGGCTTATCAATCCACATTACTAGAGGAGCACTACCATGAGATTATAGGCATCATCTCTTTTCTGAGGAACTATGAAAATCTATCCTCCACAACATCTGCTCATGGTTGCCATTTTATCAACTGTCCTTGGTCCTCAAATTTATGCAAAGAAGGACCAGATACTTGTGCATGCTATATGATTGAAAATATTTAAAATGATTAGAATAAATAAATTAATATCACTGTATCAAAGATTTAATAAATAATAAAAAAATAAAAAAATTAAAAAATGTTTCATTTGTTCTCCTCTGTTCAACAATCCAAATGCAGAGTTAATTATAGATTTGCTCTTCATTCATTCTTTGTTACGATGAGCAAACGAGATGTTGTTGAAGAATTGCACAAGCCGGCAAGAAGAAATTTTAACAGACGTCGAGTTATAATTAAAGGGTTTGATGACTTGTGGCAAGCAGACTTGGTAGAAATGATACCTTACAGTAACCAGAATAATGGATATAACTACATATTGACTGTGATTGATACTTTTTCAAAGCATGCGTGGGCCGTTCCTTTGAAAAATAAGACGTCTTCATATGTGACAGAAGCCATAAAATCAATATTTAACATTTCTCATAGAATACCCAAAAATCTGCAAACCGATGATGGCAAAGAGTTTTTCAATAAAATCTTTCAGAATTTGATGGAAACCTACACTATTAATCATTATTCAACTTTCAGCATTTTAAAAGCATCAATTGTTGAACGCTTTAACCGCACCCTTAAGGAGAAGATGTGGAAAGAGTTCAGTTTTAATGGCAACCACAAATGGATATCCATTTTAAAAGACTTGGTAAATGCTTACAACCACTCTAAGCATAGAACAATAAAAAGGCGACCTGTTGATGTGAATAGAAAAAATGCTCAAGATCTGTTTTCAACCGTGTATAATCGAATAAAATACGCACCCAAGGGAAAATTCAAAGTTGGTAGCACTGTTCGAATTAGCAAGTTTAAACATGTTTTCGAGAAAGGTTACACTCCCAACTGGACAACAGAATTATTCACAATAAGAAAAGTGAACCTAACAAATCCGGTTACTTACCTCCTTCAAGACTATCAAGGTCAACCTATAAGTGGTGCCTTTTATGATGAAGAATTACAAAAATCCAAATTTCCTGATATATATCTTGTGGAAAAGGTCATAGCAACAAAAGATGAAGAAGTTTATGTCAAATGGTTGGGCTTTCCATCCACTCACAATTGATGGATAAATAAAAAACAGTTAATATACACTGCCCGACAACCGATTAGCGCCCCCTATGCTTCTTGTCTTTGGAGCTTAATATCAGCCAGTCAAACAAAACTTTTGAAATAATTTTTTCTGCCAATGAAAGTTTATAACATTATACGAGAAAAGAAATTAAAGATACGGTAGTAACTCAATTAATAACATTTAAACAGAATTTTAAAGAATCTAATATGAAAAATCCACTTTTTTTTCCGGACATTTGATTAGAACCCCCACAATAAAATGACGAATAACATAAGAAAATGGGCAGAGAAAACCCCCCAATTAAGTTTTTATTTTAGTTTACTAAATTTATAACTTATTTATTTATGAATTAATAATGTGTTGTGCCACCACGGTTAACTATGACCTCGTACATCCTGTTGGGTAAGGAGTCATATAATTTCTTATATAATCGAGGGAAATAGTCTCCCAGCCACTTTTAATTCCTTCAATAAGTTCCGCTTGAGTTGGATACTGCCTTCCAGACTCCTATACTTTGCGTGCCAACCATCCCCAAACATTTTCAATAATGTTAAGATCGGGCAAGTATGGCGGCCAGGTCAGTAAGGGCACGTTTTGGAGCTCAATCCAAGACATAACGAGGCGTTATCATGCTGTAACTTCCATTACAAGGGCCGAAGAATATCCTTGATTGCAGGGAAAGCCATTTTCAATACACCATTGCACGCTGTGGCATTCATACGACGAGTAGGAAATTGCAATTCAATGCTGCCATAGTACATAATTGCTCGCCATACCATGACACCACCAGCACGGCTGTGCAGTCGATCTAAGGTATGCTCTTCCTTTCGAAGATCATGAAAGTAGTATGCATAGCCATTGGGACCCTCCAAATAAAATTTTTTTCTCGTCGGAAAATACTCTCTCTGCCACTCCTTTGTCCAGGACATATTCCATCTGCAGAAATCGAGGCGTTGCGTGTTTCGAAGTTGGTTGAGAGGTGTTTTTTTTAATTTTTAGACTTTTTAAATGTTCAGCATTAGAAATAACTCTTTGCACAGTCCGGACGCATGCTTTTACACCGTTTTTTTCTTTAATTTTGGCTGCAGAGTCGTGCGAATTGGACGCGTGCCTCAAAATAGTTCGCTTGTCAGCTGCTGTAATCACAGATGATAGCCGTCTTTTCATATTCTTTCCATAGTTATGCTCATTACGTTAGAATGAGGAAATAACTTTACGGCTGCGGTTAATTTTTTTGCAAATTTAATGGATTGATTGGCCAAACTCACTATAAGCCTTTATTTTGGCTCTTTCGGACTCATTTAACGATTCTGCTTTTTCCATATTTAATAAAATTAATTGAAAATTATTCAAATTTAACTAATTATAACTTTAATAAGAAAATTTCGACTACTTACACACAAAAATTAATAGTTAAGCGTAGAGGCGCTAATCGGCTGTCGCAAGGAAAACGCATTAATTTTGTTACATTTGACAAAAAAAAGCAAAACAAAATAACGGTTGATTTCAAGGACTCAAGTATTTTTTCAGAGTGAAAGTAAATGGAGGAGAATGAAAAAAAAGAAGATTGAGCATGGTACATATTCCAAATTCCGAGTTATTTGCATTTACACTGAAAGATTAGAGAGGGCGCTAATCGGTTGTCGGGCAGTGTATTTGTTTCTTTTTTCATTTTATTTCAACAAGTTATTATTTACATATTCACTAGTTGTACATTGGGTTCATAAACAGAGACTTTTACCTTCCCTTAACAGCACCCGCCAAAACATTTTGCTTTTGCAACTTTATTCAATACAATTTGCAATACTCTTCTTATAGGCTTTACAGTAAGTCTGAACTTTACTATATGCTCTTTGAAATATTTCTTCGAGCGCTGAGTTAAATCGCCCTTTTTTACTATCGATATATGTAAGTCAATCTCTTTAGTTCTACTCTCATAAAACATTAGGTAGTTAATTTATGTGGCATTAGCATGTACATAAATGTATTGAAACCTAGTTGAAATGTTTACTTAAAAACAACAACAATTTCGCTTGATCAATCTACACTTTACTGCTTAGGATATTAACATTGGACGGGAACATGAGACTTTCTTATCTACATAACAGAAGATTTTTTTTTCCTGCATGACCTTGTGGAATGGATCTTGAAAGTTTTTTAATTCTCTTATTCTTATTTTGATTCATCACATACATACAAGTCTTATCTTGAATTTGATTTCTTGGATACATACAAGTCTTATCATGAGCACGCTGATTTCTTGCATACACACACTCTACTGTTAATACGTTTACGATCGTATTTGGCCTTGGTTTTTCGCATACAGACAATCTACTATTGATTTGTTTACGATATTATTTGACCTTGATTGTTTTGGATACACACACTCTGATATTATTTGGCCTTGATTTAGAGCATTCATACACACTGATATTATTTGGCCTTGGTTGTTCGCATACACGTACTCTACTAAATATTAATCGATATTATTTGACCTTGGTTTCTCACATACACACAATCTACATACCTATATATTATTTAGCCTTGGTTTATAGCATACACTCACATAAACACACATACACACACCCAATAACCTTCATTGACCTTGAATATTAACCTTGATTTATCGCATACATACACATAAACACACATACACTCACTATAAGCTTCATTGACCTTGAATGATGACTCATTTCCTGGTCCAGGACTCACATAGCTTAACTACTCCAGTGGTGTCAAGTTCTCTTTATTTTGGTTGCCTCTTTTGTGAAATTTATACAAATCACGGACAGCACGTGCAGTTCTGTTCCAAATGATAAGACTTTATTATAAGAAGAAGTGTTCGTCAGTGCAAACATTGCGAACTTTGCGCCCGTTTTACAGCAGACGTGGTGGCTCTTCTCAGTCAATTCTCCAGCGTTTGGTGGTCAAATTCAAAGGGATGCCAGATCGGCCAATATTGCTACAGTCCACAAAGAAGCACCTACCGGAGAACCAAAGGCAGTCAATTCTTGTCGTGCAAAAGAAGTCGTCCTTTCGCAGACCTTAACTTGGTGAATTTTGCGACGGGACCTGACCCGTACAAGATCCAACTCATCCAACGAGGCGCATTTTCAGTTGAATTGCTATGTTAACAAGCAATAAGCTGCAATTGGCCGATTTCCTTAAATCCAACATAACCAATGCCATTGCTCAAACCAGTCGGACCTATGCCACAGAGTAATTAAAAATTGGATCACTCGAATCAGTGCCACCATGAGAAGGCGCAGCGGACATTTGAATGATGTTACATCCCATAAATAATGCCTTAAAGGGGCCTTTAAAATAAAAAAAATAATTTCGTTAACACCTTACACACATTCCATTCCATTTCAACATCGGAAAAACTCTTTATTAACCAGTTTCGAACTTTGACGTTGAATTTTTAAGTTAAAATTATACAAAAAGACCTTTTTAAGAATTTAAAACTTATCCAGGAAAGTGTATTCAAAATGGCGCTTTTCCTAATTTTTGATTTAAGTCCAATTTTACTGGCTTTATTTAGCAAAAGGTGGGTGGTTTGTGTCACTGCTTGTATGCATCTGCCCCAGTGGTCAATGTTGTAGGAACTTTCATTGATAAATAGGCCTAGCCTCTCACAATTATTCGTTTTGTCCGAGTTTTTCATTTTCGGGACGAATATGCCGAGTCCAAACGGTCAATTGAGAAGCTCTTTCGTGACAGTTATACATGTTTGTCACACGTTCAGTAGAGCTCTAAATAAGTTCAACCATATTAATTCGATTTTCTAATACATAGTTTAATACACAAAAAACCGCTTTTCATTAAAAAAAATTGCCTTGCTAAAACTTTTGCAGGCTAAAACTTTCCACTTCTCCCAATTGCGTCAATTGCGATTCTTATTGAACTCTCCCGCCAAAACAAGAGTCTCGTCAGCAGTTAGTTTTTTCCAAACGTATAATAAATAGAATATATAATAGAAAAACGTATACCCAAACGAATTTTATAAACCTAGGCCTAAACGGTGTTGTTGCGCCACTTATTTCAAAATCAAAACTGCTGAAGTAGATGAATGGAAATAACTTAAAATTCCAAAAGGCAGAATAAATAAATTATTTACTCGCCAGGGGGTTAAATTTGACGGAACCCTTTACAAATTGACAAAGGCCAACACAAATAAGCGTCAGCAGAAATATATATGTCAAATAGTCTCAAATTAGTTGCCTTATACCATGTTCCCACCAACGTGATTTAGCCGAAGTGATTTATAAATCACGAAAGGCGTCTCCACCGAACTTTACGTGTTTAAGTGTGACACTTTTTGGTCGGCGCAGGGACATAAGTCCAGGGGACATAAATCCATTATCCAAATTCGCGCGAATTTTTACTTTTAAATAATTTTTACTTCTTTTTCTCAAATTTTACTTAATGTTTCTTTTCAAATTTAAATACAAACGTTAAGTAAAATAAGATTTTGTTTATGAGAATTAAAGAATTAAATTTCTTTAATTCTCATTTGTTTTATTTTCTTTATTTCTCATTAAAAAAATCTTCGCCTTTCATGGAAGTGACACTATTATGTGTCCTTTTTGTCAGCAAATAATAAAAAATTCTTGCCACGTTTTCCTTTAGAATTATATCTTTTGTTATTTAATTACTTTATTATTACCTATTTCCGTTTTTATTTTTGTTACGCTGGTTTTTTTTTTTTTTTGTTTTCGTTGAAATAAACGTTAAATTGTTATAGAGACGCTAATGTGTTAAAAATTTTTGTTTTATTTTGTAGATACTTTATAAAAACCATTGTGCGTTTTGGACTTTGTTTTCTGATGTCTTCTTCTGGTTGGAATTATGTCCCATCTTTGAAAAATAAATTATGGACTTATGTCCCACTAAAGCGGGACATAAGTCCATAATACAATTTTGAACTTATGTCCCACTGAAGTGGGACATAAGTCCATAATGGATTTATGTCCCCTGGACTTATGTCCCTGCGCCACGTAATTGTTGAGCGACATTGCACGAGAATAAAAATGATCCCTTTCTCAGTCCTCACATTATAATAAAGAGAAACTACCCTCTTAAAAGGGAAAGAGAGAGTGGCCAGCGATCGTGTGGTAAGAGGAGAATAGTAATTGAGTTAGTCAACTTTTAACCATAAAAGGGTGCGGTCGTTGGTCTACTCGGCGGGACATTAAAAACATAAAAAAATTAATGTAATATTTTCAGAAGTGGGATCAACTAACGCGTGTGCTTGTAATACTTGGTTAAAGGTAACAACGAGTGCGATAAGCGGGTTAATTGTGTAATTACGCGTAGAAAATATAAGAAAACAACAAAAGTTATATCGTAGTGATGCATGCCAATTGTGAGTGTTAGTGCGGAGTACACACGGGTAGTACGAAGAAAAAAAGAAAAAGGAAAAATTTTACCGTTTGCTTCTGTTGTGTAGATGTACGGTAGAAAGAAACAAAAGGAGTAATTTTTACCTTGTGTGGGTACGGAGCAGTGTTGAGTGCCAGTATATAGGGTGTTTTGTTCGTTCGGGTCGCGTGCACATACCGTAAAGAGGAAAGAACAAAACAATATAGAGTGGGTTTTTTTTTTGTGTCCTTTTAATCTCAGAAGAAAGAAAAACAAAACAACTGATCTTAAATACCGTGACCGTGGCCGGTGTGTTGCGTACCTACATGTATGCGGAACTAAGCGACGAAAAGAAAAAAAGTATCGTCCGGTTGAAGAAAAGAATTGATAAACAATAAACGGAAATATTTGCTGGTTAGGGGTAAGTACATAAGTAATCCCTTATACATTTTTGGCTTGCTTCAAAATGAGTCGACAAACTAACACTAGACGAAAGCGCAAGACGGTGACTGAGGACTCACGTTTATCGGAACTGTTATCCGAGGTGAAAAGGCTGAAGGAGGAGAATGTCAGGCTAAGGGGAAGAAGAGAGAGGTGCGAGGAGGTTGTTGAGGTTAGCAGTGTCGTGACGACGGCACCGCGATCGGACTCTATAAGAATGACTTTGAACGAGGTGAAGGCTTTGGTAACAGAGTATGAACCAGGAGTGACGTGTTTGACTCCGAATCAATGGATAGGCACCATCGAAAAGTCAGGTGGTATTTATGGTTGGAGCGCACTGGAATGTCTGTTTTATGCGACGGCACTTTTAAGGGGGGCAGCTAAACGGTGGCATGAGAGTTTGAGGGTGGAGGCAAGTACTTGGGATTTGTTTAAGCTTGAGTTTCTAAAAGGGTTCCCTACAACAGTTGACAATCATAAACTACTAATTGAAATATTAAGGCGGCAGCGTAAGGTCAATGAACCCATAGAAGACTACTTTTATGAAATGTCATCGATGGCTCAGCGGGCTGGCATAGGAGAATACGAGACCATACAATATATTGTCTCTGGGCTTGATGACAAATCATTGGTTGCTGTACTTGATGCCAGGAAGCCAAGGACTCTACATGAACTGCTTTGCGAAATAAAAAAACAGGAAACTGCGGAGCAGTATAGAGCTACCAGAAGAGAATTTCAAGGGCATCATACAAACCCACTTAGGCAAGGAAATAGGGAAGCTATTGCGGAGCGATATTCTCTTCGTTCACCCAACCCTGAGAACCGCCAGTTGGCTTCACGGTCAAGGAACACCAGAGTATCACCAACGTATATGCCGCCTAGGGGGTTCGCAGAGCGAGTGTGTTACACCTGTCGGAAGCCGGGTCACATATCTTATCAGTGTCCAAAAGCAAGACACAGAGCAGTAAACGACGCACCTCAGAGAATGAAACAAATCACGGACAGATCCAATGGAAACGAGTGCTATCAGCAGGTGTTTGTGGAGGGACGACTACTAGATGGGTTTATTGATTTGGGAAGTGATTGCACAACTATGAAAACAACAGTAGCTCAACAACATAATTGGCTATTTTCGAAATCTGATATGGTGTTACAGGGTTTTGGTGGCGGAAACTGCAGGGCGACTGGGCAGATGCTGCGAGAGGTAAAAGTGGGCAATGTGACGGTATTAACAAATATAATCGTCGTAGACGACGATGCGCAGGACACCTCTATAATAATTGGCAGGACATTTTTTGATCAACCAGGCATAGTAGTTACAAAAACAAAGGGATCTTTAGTAGTAACAAAAGAACTGGAGGATGCAGAGACAGTGCAACTGGATTCGCCAACATCAAGTAAGATTAAGAAGGTAATGAGAATCAAACGGAAAATCGGTGCAAATGATTTTAAGGTTGGGAAAGCTGCAACAAAGGAGGAAGTTGACTTGTTGGTGAGCTTATTGAATAAATACAGGGATGGTGTTGCACTTGATATGACAGAACTTGGACTCTCAAAAACGTGCGAGATGACAATTGAACTTAAGTCCGAAGAAGTAATTCGGTATAAGCCATATAGGGTCCCATTTGGACAAATAGATGAGCTGCAACGGATTGTCAACGACTTAAAAGCCAACGATATAATTGAGGATTCAAACTCGGAATATGCCAGTCCCGTCCTCTTAGTGAAGAAAAAGGATGGCACCTTCAGAATGTGTGTCGATTACCGAAAGTTGAATTCGATCACTAGGCGTAAGAACTTTCCAACGCCCAATATCGAGGAGCAGTTGCAAACACTGCACGACAGTAAAGTATTTAGTGTATTAGACCTCATGAGTGGATATTACCAAGTTCCGATAGCTAAACAATCAAGACACCTCACTGCCTTTGTAACTCCATTTGGACATTTCCAATTTAAGCGAATGCCCTTTGGACTTTCGGATGCTCCGGCTGAATTTATGTCAATGATAGCCAAAATAGCATTTCCTATAGAAAATCAAAAAATCAAAGTATACGTAGATGACACGCTTTTGGCTGCAGTTTCTATTGAGGAAGGTTTGATAATTCTCGAAAAATTCTTGAAGGCACTTCAGAACTGTGGACTTACTCTTAACTTAAGGAAATGTGAGTTTTTTCGGGAAAGTGTGACATATCTCGGACATGAATTAAGCGCCAAAGGAATATCTCCCGGAAGGAATAATGTGATGGCTATTCGTGAGTTTCCGATTCCATCAAATGTAACAGAGGTCAGGAGATTCCTCGGGTTGAGCCGGTTTTTTCGAAAATTTATTAATGGATATGCAATTATCGCTAGACCACTCCACCTTTTGACTGGGAAGGATATGGGGTTCTCATGGAAAGACGAACAACAACAGGCCTTTGAAGAGCTTAAGCTGAAGCTGTGTTCCAAGCCAGTTTTGGCGCTATATAACCCAAAAGCAGAGCACGAGCTTCATACGGATGCCTCGAAAGCCGGTATAGCAGGAATTCTCATTCAGCTTAATGGTACGGGGGAAAAACAAGCCATTGCATATTTCAGTAGGTCAACATCGATGACGGAAGCGAAAGCCCATAGTTACGAACTGGAAGCGCTGGCAGTCGTGGAAAGCATGGAGCGTTTTAAGTATTATTTACTTAATAAAAGATTTACTGTTTTCACCGACTGTAATTCGTTGAAGCTCACGCAAGCTAAGAGGGATTTGGTGCCAAAGATTGCTCGTTGGTGGCTTCGCATTCAGGAATACGACTTTGATCTTCAGTTCAGAGCTGGGAAATTAATGGAACACGTTGATGCGCTGAGTCGATCACCAGTGGAGGTGTCTGTTGAATCAGATGTCGTAGGGCATAGACATATGATGGCTATAGGTATGCAGGAGAATGACTGGGTAGCAACGTTACAACAACAAGATCCAGAGCTGGTTAAGATAGTGGATGTTCTACAGAATGGGGTAGGAGTAAAGAATAACTCCAGAAATCTAAGACAGGAATTTGAATTAAAACATGGAAGGCTCTTTAAGAAGACAAGCGAAGGACCAAAATTTGTAGTACCAAGACCAGCACGTTGGAGAGTAATTAAGTCATTGCATGACGACGTGGGTCACCTAGGGTTAGATAATACTATCAGCTTAATTAAGCGGGTATATTGGTTTCCCAAAATGCGAACGATTTGCAAAAAATATATAGACGCTTGCATAGACTGTCTCTATAATAAAAGAGGAGTGGACGAAACTCGATTTAAATTGCATCCAATAGAAAAAACAGCAGTACCATTCCACACGGTACATATTGACCACGTTGGACCATTCCCAAAAAGTCGACGGCAAAACTGTTATATCCTAGGAGTCATTGACGCATTCACAAAATATGTGATATTGAGACCATTGAGGGCAACGAACACCAATGGGGTCGTGAAAACGTTGGATGAGATATCACAGATTTTTGGGCTTCCTCTGCGGATTGTGAGCGATAGGGGCTCAGCTTTCACATCCCATCAATTTGCAAAGTACGTGAATGAAAATGGTATCGTTCATATAAAGACAGCTGTAAGAACACCTAGGGCAAATGGCCAGATCGAGCGATATTTCCGTACTTTTAACTCGGCAGTATCGTGCATGTCTCAGCATAAGGACGGAAAAGATTGGGATGAATCTGTTCCCGCAATTCAATGGGGATTGAACAATATTCGTCATGAGGTTACTGGTAAAACCGCTCATGAGCTACTTTTTGCTTATGAGCCGGCAAACAACATTCACAATAAGTTGTGTCTCGCCCTGCAAGGTGACCTAAGCCACCATAAAACTGACATGGACATGGAGGAGTTACGGAAAGTAGTGGAAGAACGGATGAAGCAGTATCAGCAAAAGTTATCAGCCAAGTTCAATAAGAACCAAAAGGATCCAAGCCGGTATAAACAAGGGGATATGGTATTATTAAAAGCCGAGCATGCAGCTACTGGAACTTCGAGGAAGTTGTTACCGCGTTATAGGGGACCATACAAGGTTGCGGAGGTGTTGCCGAATGACAGGTATAAGATCGTGGACACAGATGAAAGCCAGGTCAGCCAAAAACCTTTCCAGTCAGTGTATGCGGCCGATAAAATGAAACCGTGGGGCGACTTTGAGGATCTCGTTTTTGAAGACTGCTCCTCGGACGAGGATATGGATTAGTTATTTTATAATGTTTTTGTTTGGTTTTTGAATTTCTTTTGGTTGTTTGTTGTTTGAAGTACTTTTTAATGTTTTTTCTCTTAAAATACGTTAGTAACAAGTGAATTAAAAGTTAAAAAAAAAAAAAAAAAAAAAAAAAAAAATGTTAACAGGACAATTATTTAGATCGGATCGGTTCAAAATCTCCAGGAAAAAATAAAACGGGTAAGCACTGATATGTCGCTATGTGCTACAGGCTAAAGAAATTAGAGCGTCGGATCCATATTAAGGAAAACATGGGGTAATCGATTGAACAACGGCTATTCTGCGCCGAAATCGGATGGTTAAAGTTATGAACTGAAGATTCGTAAAAGGGTACACCTGGTGTATATATCCGTTCTCTGTGGACTATCAATCGGGCAGAAACTGTGTGGTATTTGAATCTGTACCTGCCTGGACCTTGGCACGACCGGATGTTCTAATGTGTGGGCTGAAGATTCGTGACAAGGTACCACTGGTGGATCATTTCATTCTTTGTGGTCTGACACTCGTGCAGAAACTGTGTGGTATTTGACTCTTGTGTCCGCCTGGACCTTGGCCCGACCGGATGTTCTAATGTGTGAGCTGAAGATTCGTGACAAGGTACCACTGGTGGATCATTTCATTCTTTGTGGTCTGACACTCGTGCAGAAACTGTGTGGTATGGGAATCTTGTACCCACCTGCAAACTTACACGGACGTTTGATGTTCAATGTGGGGACTGGAAAACGACTACGAGATTCATCGGGGCGATGAATAAAGTCGGATGGCCGAATGTTGAGCGACATTGCACGAGAATAAAAATGATCCCTTTCTCAGTCCTCACATTATAATAAAGAGAAACTACCCTCTTAAAAGGGAAAGAGAGAGTGGCCAGCGATCGTGTGGTAAGAGGAGAATAGTAATTGAGTTAGTCAACTTTTAACCATAAAAGGGTGCGGTCGTTGGTCTACTCGGCGGGACACTAAAAACATAAAAAAATTAATGTAATATAATTAAAAATTAAACACGTCTAAATCACGTAATTATTAATCACGAAAATGTATGATTAATCACGTAATTTATGAGGTGTGCAGACATTTTCATCTGTTGTATGAGGCATTAATTGTCATACCTGATTCAAGACTCCAGGCTGTGTCATTTCGATCTGCACTGTTGTCTTTCCATATTTAACATCCCTTAACATTATTATCCCAAAGTTGCTAAATCCATCGGTTGCATACTCAAATACATTCGGACAGGGAATTTGGGGGGTCTGATAATACTGAGACAACGATCCATTGCAAAATAACACAACTGTAACCACTAAAGCCACGTTCACCTTCGACACAGTTCGCATAATTACTTCGCAATTTGAAAGTCTGTCCCCGCGCGAAATTACAATCAATTCAAAGTAGTTATCAATCAATATTCTGTAACCAAAACCGGACACTTGAGTCACACAATAACAAAACTAAATTTCAAAAACGAAAAATACAAACAGCCGTATCTTCGTTATGCGAATTCTTAAATTTAATTTGAAACTAGTTTTCGAACGACTCAACTGGAGCGGTAGACCGTCTTCACCGACACTTTGACTATGTCTATGCACGCCATAAAAACAATATCTGCACGAGCCAAAACTCTAATCATCTGTTAAGGTGCGGGTCGCTGAGAGACAAATGGCGGCGATATCATCTCAATTCTGGAAAAATAAAATCCCCCGACGCGAGTGTTAAAGCGTGTCGTTTATTCGACACATTTTACGACGCATTTACGTTAACACACACCGAAGAAAAATGTCTCACAATCCTTAGCATGTTTTTGAGTCGGATATATAATACCTAGCAATTGTTTTTATTCAGAAGAGATTGTGGGGGACCACCAACCACCCACAGTAGTAAAAGTTATAGGAAATAAGTAAAATAAAATGTATTTGCATCCCTGAATGCTACCTATGCACGAAATTACGTACCCAAGTTTATCTTGTGCAAAAACCTCCCAGACTTCTATTCGAAACTGGGCAAAACATGGCAAACTTGTACCAACCTTACACACGAAACCAAGTGTAAGATGGCGTAGGTACTTAACTTTACCCATCAGAAGCAATCGTTCTTTTTACTTAGACCTTCAGCCGATGGTGGAACTCTTAAGAAAATAATTAATTACCTGCTCGTTTCTGGCTAACCAGAGAAAATAAGAGGTAATAAGTGGCCTAGCAAAGAAAAAAACAAATATTAATGATTGTGTAGCAGTCGTATTTTCTCAAACTCATCACATCATGTCCAGGTAACAAAATTCGCTTTGCTGCATTTATACTGCCCGATCCATGCACGTGGCTACCGAGTCCACTATCGGCTCACAAAAAAAAAGGTGGGGAAAAAAGGGAAGGTTATGTCATTCAAGCCACTGATATTCTCGATCTATCATCAAGCATCCAAGTAGACCAAATCGAACACCCAACCTGCGGCAAAAAGATCAAAAAACGACGCCTCGCCGCGATCAACGCTAGTGTGCCAGTGTGCCTCGCCTTGATCAACGCGTCTAAGAAGGTCTAAATCGCAGATCAACGATCGGAAGAACTTAAAATTAACTAAAAAGGGGAACCCGCATCAGATTGATCCGTCAACAAGCAAGGGGAATCAATCTCCCAATCAGTCGCTCCTCGCCCAACTGTCGAAGTTCTTTCCAATCACTTCATCTCTATAAGCGATTTACCCGAGCGTCCGTCAGAGCGAAGTTTAATCGGCCAGTGCATGTAATATGCGCCATCCAAACAACAGTCTCTCCCGAGTATCAATTCATCGATTTTGGCGGGTTTGCTCGACTAGTGTCACCGATATCGATATAGTCCGACCAGCAGCCCCCTAGCCGATCAACAACAGCAAAATACCCCCTTTTACTTCAGACTGATACGGATAAGCAACACAGTGGCCAGTGATCGTGAACCCAAACAACACCGTCACCAAGAGCGTATGGGATGAGAGAAAGACCACTCTCCCACTTCCCATGCATTAAACGTTCAACCGCAACACAACAACAAATCCATCCCAAATTCCCCAGCCACTCTTATCAGTGCATAACCGAGTCTGTAGGTATTCACTAAAAGTGATAGCAGAGGTAGATTTGGTAATACCCAAAGTTAAGTATCGCCGATTTGACATTGTGAAGTTCGTTCACTTGTTTTAAAAATTTAATTTCTTTCCCAAACATATATAGATAAAATCGCCCTGGTACTGAAAACCTGTGTTTGACATGGCTTCTATTGCACCCTAGTTGTGCCCTGAATCGACCCCACTTAATTTGTGGGGGCAAGAGTTCAGTGCTGAGTTTTGCTGTCATTTCGCTTGCTGTCATTCGTTTTCAAACTCGTCATCTATATTGCGAACACTTTTATTAACTACTAGCTGACCCGGCGAACTTCGTTCCGCCCAAATTCGTTAATGAAATGAATATAATCATGCTTATATTCAGATTCGAACGAATAGTCAATTCTAACGAAAGTCTGTATTCGTTCGAATGAACTTTGTGTATTTTGAGATTCGAACGAATAATATTCACTATCGAGAATGTCAGATAATGAATTTAAATGAATTCAACTTACGAAATCAGCGGTTGCACATTTTTATTTTATATACTTTTGTTTTTTTTTATAGAGGCTCTTTTTTCATTGTTTTATTAAAACTATATAAGTATTTAAAATATTAACTACCTGCTTATTGAGAAATAGCTGGTACCCGCGACTTCGTCTGCGTACAATTAGTACTTCGAGTAACTCAATTAAAATATTTATATCAACAATAAGCCAACCTATCAGCCCTACAGCCTACACATTTAAATTCGTTGGTATTCTACCAAAAGTATAGAATTTTATTATCCCTAACTTGAGAAATAATTGGTTCGTCATTTAAACTTGCATCCAATTCTTCATCCACTTCACGTTTTGTTTTCACGACAAAAAGTAGCGAATGTCATTCTCAGAGGTCCCATCTATCCCTATACCAAAATTGAGAAAAATTGGTTTTGCGGTCGTTAAAAGGTAACATTTCAAAGGTAACAATCTTACTTTCGCAGTTAAGTGGATCCCAAATGTTTTGTTTATAAACTAAGTAGTAAAAGCCCGTCAGCTTCAGCGTTCCTATCCAATTCCCCCTCTAATTTTGAAAATAAAATTCTTTCTTAGTTTTTCTATCTCCACTGTGAATTGCAATTCAGCGTGACCATTATGCGACTAAAGTTGCGATTTGAAACTTTTTTCGAGAGCCTGGTACAACTTTTTGCTATTTATGCCCGTTTTTAGTTGGAGAAGGCTTAAAAAATATTTCAAAAGCTCTTATATCCAAACAAAAACATTTCAAATGTAACGCAGTTGCCTATCACAGCACTATTATAGTGTTTAACGAACCAATACTTTAAACATCGTTCACGAATTTGAAATAAGCTATTCTGCTTCAGAAATTACACCTTTTCTTCTCATTGGCCCTTTTTCATACGACTTTTCAGAATTCTGCAACGGTCACACAGTCTGTGTCGGAGTGGCTTGTACGGGCATGATGAATGAAAGAAAAGTACCTAGGTATAGTTTTTACACAACTGCGTAGTTAAAATTTAATGTGGTAGGTAAATGTTCAACTAAGAAGCAAGAAAATCTCTTTTTTTTGGCACTTCATTTGTTAAATTTGGTTGAGCGTGTGAATCGCAAGAGGTAAATATACTACTATAGAAACTACAGAAATAATATAGTGCATTGTATTTACACCAACAATAATTCAAACAAATTTATTCACCTAGGTATATCGTCTTCAGTTCTTGAACTCTTCAATTCTTTACTGTAGATAGTATTACAACCCCCAAAAACAAAAACCTTAAACTCAATATACATATTTACACCACCATACGCCCATCATCGCACGTCATTGGCCATCTGCGCATTTCCTCAGAAAAACATTGTCGCTGTTGATTACATCCACACTCACCTCGCCTACTTCTCTTTCGTTTCACTTAATCGGAGAAAACTTCACGCAGTTTTTCTTGACATGTATGTGCTTGTGCGATGTGCGCCACCCACCTACCCCTAAGCAGAACAGCGACCAAGAACAATAGTTGCTGATAATTTTCGATTTGAGAAAATAAATTTAGTTTTTTCGTGTTAGATTTTGGGTTGTAGCTTAGCTTATAGATAACACAGAAAGCTGATTGATGGCTTAAAATAATTATGGAAGTTTTGGCTCTTGTTGGCATTTTGTTTTGTTTGCATTGGTTAAGAATTGTTTGAGTAAAAGCGATAAAAAGGCAGTAAAGTCAGAAAAAAAACACATTTTGGTCAAAAACGCTCCCAAAAAATAGGCATGGCAATATAAGGAATAGCCTATGTCCTTCTCAGGATCTTAAGAGACATTTCAAAAAAAGTTTCATCGAAATCTGTGAAGTAGTTTTCACGCCAACCGCGTACACATGAAAACAGCTACAGTTTTATTATATGTATAGATTTGCATTATGGCAAACCCAAATTCAGAATTGAGTTCACTCATTTTTAACAATAAACGGAAAAAAGTGTTGCCAAAAGATAAATATTTGTCAATGCCAAAAACTGACAGACTTCAGGGCAACATTTTGCGTTCGATATAGAAGCCGAATTTTCAGGGTTGTGCAGGGTTTTTGAAAGGCGTGGAAATTAGCTGACACTTGTCAGTGCGCACTAGTGGACACTTGTGCTAGCCACGTCAAACAAACCTAATGAAAATATGTGTCCACAGTGATGCCAATTGCAACATAATTCTGCTTTTTAGGCATATTTCCGATGCTTGAGGAATATTGAGAAAAAGGACAACAATTTTGTGACATGCTTTAACAAACAATCCACGCAAATAAATTTTGAATTTGGTTAATCTGGTACTTGAATCAAAGTCACATCACTTATTTTCATTTACAACTGTGTGTCATGCTTATTTTCTAATTATCTACTTGACTTGCTCAACGTCAAACAAATTTATAAAAGAAAAAGTGGGAACATTTCATGGATTACAGTAAAAAGTTTTAATTACCTATCAATCATTTTGTAGGTCCGCTATAAAATATTAAATTTTTATTTATATTTACATTTTTTTCAAAAGGCATCATTTTTGTCGGGTTTTTATCAGAGATAAAAATTTTAATATGTATTAACCTCGAAAGCGCTTTTTATTTTCGTGACACAACTCTGATCTGCTTAGAGGAAAAATACTTGGAGTACAAACTCTGTTAATATTTAAATCGGGCGTATGAATGCGTAAACCACATTCTTCACCACAAATAATTGTTTTCAAGCGCTCCCATTTAACATTAACATTTAAATTTAAGTACTGTCTTAGTCATTTTGCAACCATTTTGTTTCTAACCTTCCGCTTAATGAACAATCGTTGTTGAACGGTCCCAAAAACCTACATAAGTGAGGAGTGAATACATTTATATGGGTGGATTAAATTATCTATGGGATATCCCAGTAAGTGCGGTAACACGTTAAAAATAGTCCCGCAGCAGGTGACTGTTTCTTTTTTATCTCTTTTGAGCTTTCGGTTTATTTCCCTTAGGAATTTTTGAAAACACAAAACGAAAGTTGTATTTTCGACGATCGATGACAACAAAAAACAAATTGATTTTTCTATGTATAAGCGTAATCAATTAAGGTCAGCAGGTCATCAATTCCACATTTAAGTTAATCACCGAGCTCGCACACATGAGACAAAAATGCATTCATGCAAAATGAATTCAACTACTTCGCCGTTGTTTGCGAATTCGAGTTCAATACTAGTCAGCTTCTTATCACTTGGCAATTCAAGAAGATTTTGATATTGACATTCGCTCTACATACCTACACAAGTAGATAAGCCAATCACACACAAGGGAAGTCTGCTGGGGAATCACTGCAAATTATCTAAACAGTACATAAATAGCTTTTGTAACACAGCATCAAGTGGAAATAACTAAAAAATACTGGAATTACCCTCGAAGAAAATTGTTTAAAAGCACACGTAAACTTACCATTAAAAAAAAAAAAAAAACAATCATGCGCAACTGAATAAGACTCTGACATTGCTATCTTTTCATTAATACTCGGGCAAGATATCGCTAAACATTGACAAGGACCGAGTTTTTTATTACATCAGATCGGGTGTGCCGATTACTTACCGAGTTGATTTTCCGCTGCAAAATGGTGTGCCCCGAGTTACCGACATCACTGTCAACAATATCAGAATATGTTCTGGTCCCAAAGGTTCGAATTTCTTGCGCCCCCTTTAATAGCGATAAATGTTCTACTGTCAAATCTCTTTCTAGATTCCCCACCACGAGACACTTTTACCCTGGAGTACACCCTCAGAATTTGCGCAGAACAACCGCCGTCTCAGTTCCCTAAGCAACCTAATATAATTCCAAATACTAGAAGAACAGTCAATCAACAACCGTTTGTCAACCCATCTGTTGATCTCAGTAAGTGTTCCCAACAACAGCGCATGTAAAGTGTTACCCTCTAATTCAACTCATTTCCAGCTCCGGAAAGAAATCTCGACGACATAAACTCCAATCTCGGATTTCGTATACCCGACCAATTCGCTATAAGAAATCCCCCACCCACTTTTTCAAGTTACATTGATTCAATTTGTGGCCAGGAAAACAATAACTTTGGCATTAAGAGACTGGCTGTCAATGGGGAAATTATCGATAGATCACGGTTCCCATGGATCGTTGCTATTTACAAGAGAAACGTCAGTACACTGTCGTTCCAGTGTGGAGGGAGCCTAATCTCAACAAGGACAGTAGTCAGTGCCGCTCACTGCTTCCAACAAGGACTGGAAGGTATAAAAATTGAGAATTTACTATTGTCCATGGGCCGACATAGTCTGACCGAATGGGAGAATGCCGTCAATTTGGGAGTACAGAAGCTCATCGTTCATCCGGATTACCGACCGGAAGTTGATAACTTTGATGCGGATGTAGCTATTGTGCATCTCTTGGAAAAAGTAAAATAAGTTTTTCTATTACCCAAATAGCATAATAGAAACTTTGAAGAGAAAGAGCGGTTGCTTCGCCTTTGCTCTAAATAGTTAACTCAACTTTGATCGGTTGCATTAAAGTTTCGATAAAGGACCATTGCTAAGTTTTCCTGTAGACTTTGTCAATCGTGCGAAAAGTATAAGTCAATAAGTCTTATTAAAGCTAACAGGGGTTTTTCACTGAATCACTTGTGATTCAAATCTAATGTGAATCACTAGAGGGAATTTTTTTAGACTTTAGATGTTTACATTTGGGTGAATGATATATACTTTCGATCATAGGTCACAATGAGAATAGGATACATATTATCAATTGTCGAAAAACCGAACACACTGCCGATAAGGATTCTAGTTGTAAAATATCAGTCCCGGTTTTTTTATGGACTTTTTAAGAAAATTGGAATCATCGATAAGGCTACTGAGTACTTATGCTTGAATTTATCCATTAGATCTTTCGAATGCCGTCGGATAAACGGCAATAGATGAACTAGTAACGCAATCAATTTTGGGTCAATACGAAGAGTGACAGATTCCAAGCTATGTCGTTTTTCATTGGGGCGTTCCATTCCAATAACTTCAAGAAAAGTTTTTTGTTATGAAACTATTTACAGTAACATTTGGCTATTCAAATTTAATATTTTAAACTATTCTGAGTACCTACCGTGTATTTGTAACGAAATTGAGAATGAAACACTAATGTCGAGGTGAAACTGACAATTCAGATCGTTCCAGCCAAACAGCCAAACTCGCATTATACGAGAAAGAATACCGTGACCCAGTCGTGAACTTTAGGTTTGTTTGACGTGGGCCCTAGTGCGTACTGGGTTAACTCGTATGCGTTCGATATAGCACTGAACTCGCCCTGGTACTGAAAACCTGTGTTTGGCATAACTTAGGGCACCCTAGTTGCGCCCTGAACTGACCTCAGTTTATTTTTTCGGGGCAAGAATTCAGTGCTGAGTTTTGTTATTTCGCTTGCTGTCATTCATATTTATAAACGTATTATAAAGATTATATAAAGTTATGCACTCTCTAAAATGTCTCTAAACGCATAAACCTTATTTATAAAAAAATTTCAACGTTGTATAGAGCTTGTATAAACTAAACGGACTTGGATGTTGTTTAGAGCCTGTATAGAGGTAGAATAGTCGAAATGTCATTTTGACTTAAAAAATTTGTCACTCAAATCAATCAAAAATAAATTGGATAGATTGTATCGACGCTTTTTTTGTTTTCAATTTCAAGGATTCTGCAAGTATTATCGAAAGGAAATATGTGCAGATATGAGATATTTTAAGCTGTTTTAAAAATGTGTTTTAATTTCATAAGACTACCGTTTCATGGAGTCCCAAATCTCCCATCTTTTTCTTTTTACTTTTCCATTTTTTATTTCTATTTCTATTTGAATTTGCATTTCTCACAAGCTGCTTAGGTTTTTTTTATCTTTTCGGACAAATAAATGTAATAGATTTCTGGTTTTCAGTACTTTTTTTGACACAAGCCCTGTATAACTAGTATGCATGGAAAAATGTTTTATAAATAAGAATTTTTGGAAGGGTGTATAAGGGCTGTATAAATACTTATACACTGCATAACAATACAGGGGGTCAATTCTCGTTCTGTGAAAAAGTGAAACGAAACTTCAAAATTTTTCATATGAATAATTTTTTTTCACGTTCTCATTTGCAAGTGAATGTTTTTAGTGAGAGTTTGAAAATTGAGAACCTGATATCATACAACACAGTATACGATACTAAACTCACCACGATATTTTCACTTATAGAACGAGAATCGCTTTTTAGTACTGAGTGAATCGAAAAAATGAAAGGAATGTGTGAGAACGAATGTGAAAACGATTTATTCGATTCACTCTTTCACAGAACGAGAATTGACCCCCAGGTGTATAGGCGACTAGGCGTGTTTAGCAAATTCTAATAAATAAGGCTGATCATCTATATTGCGAACACTTTTTTATAACTAAATATTTGCATTATGGCAAACCAAAATTCAGAATTGAGTTCACTCATTTTTAACAATAAACGGAAAAAAGTGTTGCCAAAAGATAAATATTTGTCAATGCCAAAAACTGACAGACTTCAGGGCAACATTTTGCGTTCGATATAGAAGCCGAATTTTCATTGTTCTGCAGGGTTTTTGACAGGCGTTAAAATTAGCTGACATTTCTCAGTGCGCACTAGTGCTAGCCACATCAAACAAACCTTTTATTTAATTTTTAAAACAGTTTTATTCCGAAACTAATAATAATTAATTTCTATTATTTATTTCATTTAGCTTCTCGCCAGCTATCCGGCCAGTATGCTTATGGCAAGGACTTACAGATGTTCGTTTCATTGAAGGCAGAAATGGCATTGTTGTTGGCTGGGGTGAGGATGAAGCACACACAGGCGTAGTCTCAATTCCAAAGTTGGTCAATGCAACAATTGTTTCCGAGTTGACTTGTATACGATCGAATGAAAAATTCTACTATTTAACGTCAAATCGAACACTGTGCGCTGGCAACAGGGACGGAAGCGGCCCATGTATGGGCGACTCAGGAAGCGGTCTGATGGTGCGAATAAGAAACAAATGGATGCTAAGGGGAACAGTATCAGCTACCCTATTAAGTCGTGCACAGCAATGTAACTTAGAAGAGTATGTGGTGTACGCTGACATTGCGAAATTTATAGACTATATTAAGTCAAACATGTTGCTTTAACAAAGTGTTATTTAATTACATACCCCCTTATTAATAAACGCTGCGTAAAAGTTATCAACTCAAATTTTTGTATGCTATCTGATGTTTACTAACTAACTGACTTGTGCACATTTGTTTATTAATACGGGGGATAGTTTTTAAGGATTTGTTAAAAAAAGATTGAAAATAAAAAATGTGTCATTATAAAATGACAGCTGGATACAATAATTAACGTGTTTTTAACTACTCAGTGCCGGAAATGGATTTCCTGTTCTATGTACTTGACGAAAGATGTGTGCCCTCTAACTTTTGTGCAATGGCTTAAAATAATCTCACCGCCACGTTGAAAATTATATATATTTATATAGAAAATAAAGTGTATATTTAAATATAAATACGAAGTACTTATAGGTATATTATTTAGTAAACAAAGATACTGAGGCGATAACATCAGCGGCTATGTAAATGGATTAGTTTAACAATTTAAGCACGCCGCGCTGTTGCTGTCACTTTTATAGAAGTTTATATTTATTATTGGTATTCTCTATATTATTTACTTGTTGGTATTTGTTTATAATTTATACTCTATTCGGGAATTTAAACGTCGTGACAAGCGGCATAAAATATACACCTCTTTCATGACTCCGAACAAAATTAGACAGAGACTCGTATTGAACAAATTCGAATATAGATCTGGGAAAATTGCTAATATTCCTTAAGCTGTTCCAAATTGAAAATAACAAGTTTGATATTTGACAGGTCTTTTTGCAGAACATTGAAGGAATGTGAAAATGATTATTGAAATCCAAAAACAAGCACTGGATAACCGTTAACTTATTTTTTATTAGCCTTGCAATGCTCAAACTAAAATGTAATTGTCTATAATGTCTGAGATCATGTCCGTCAATCGGGTCCGATACACTTCATCTGATTGGAATGCCTTCAAACAAATCTCGCTCCTCATTCTGGTAAAGAAATCCTCAAAGCCCTCCCTATTGGATGTAAGATTTTGTGTTAGCTCCGGCGGCAGAATCGTCAAATGTGAAAACAAACAGCTCTCAATTAGTCCACACAGCATGAACTCCGCAACACTTTCGTCGAACTGCGCCTTGGGAATATATTCGTCAATGTCAACACTGTTTTGGCGTAACAGCTTTTCCATTACTCCATAGTAGCTTTCCAGCAGCGTATTCAAATGTTTGCGACGAAACTGTCTACTCGTGGGTATTGTCAGCAAAGTGATAACATCCAAGATAGGTGGCGCGTAACGGGTCAGTTGAAAGTCAACAAGTCTGCTCTCCACTGGGCAATCATTTTTGTACTTGAAGAGCAAATTATTTGCCCACAAGTCGCCGTGGCTAAAGACATTACAATATTTCGCTGAAGGCTTACATAGGTCAAAGATTTTGCGTATCCTTATATGAAACTTGCAAAATATACTCCAATCGATCGGAATCTCTATATTCTGGCATAATCTTGATCAGCTCACAGATGGAGGCAATGGCATTGTTGAAATTCACTAGGCGAACACTATTGGCCACAGTTGGGTATGCGTTCTCTTGTACAGCGTCTGGAAACACTTCTGGTATTTTTGTTGAATTCTTTGCTTCAAATAGAATCGATGCGGCATGTAAGCGTGCCAATCTCGTCAATGCGCATCGGAGGTGTTCGAAATCTAAGATTCCCGATCGATCAGCGCCCATGCGAAATCCCATCTCACCCAGGTGATCAAATATCAGAAGATCACCTTTGGCATAGTAGCACTTTGCAGCGAAATCAGGAAATCCACTCTGCAATCTAGGCAGCAAGTCCCGATAAACAGATATTTCCTTCTTGAAGACACCAACCTCCTCTATGTACTCAGCCCGGGAGGATACATCACTGGGAAGCGACTTGGTGAAGAAGATCACTTCCTCCGGTATGGCTGATGGAATTCGCCGAATTTGCACGCACAGCGTTTCGTGACGTCCTAAGAATCCAGCGGGTGCATCACTCGATTCTTTAAGGGTGTAATTGATAATTTCAAACGCGTTTTCGACATAATGACGCGTATAACGCTTGCACAGATCTTCAACCACGTTTGGTGACAACTTTGAAGATACCATTACAATTGCAGTGGTGTTAAGTACCTACATTTGTGAATATAAAATCATCTTGATGGTTTAATTTATATAAAGATATCTTCTATTTTGATAAACTTAGAGATAGGCATTAATTATTGTGATAAGCTGTTACGACGCGACGCTCAAGCTTTTATTTACGATGTTGTGTTTAGGTATTTGTTGACTCTTTTGCTAATCCCTATAAAACTGTAATATAGCGTGCTTCTTTATATGCAGATTGTTCATTGAACTGTCCTTGACTTCATTGGAGTGATTAGACGTTTTATACGGTAAATTGGTAAAATATGTCATTACTTTATATAAAGTTAGTTGATGCCAAGGTACGCTAGTCCAAGCTTCGATTGTTTAAATCAATGGAAAAAGTGCACTATGTGGGTTATCACTTCCGGAAGTCATCATTTTTAGCGCATCACTATTTTTATAGTGAACTTTCCCATAATTCCTATCACGTCAACAAGATGACCGACCAAATTACGTGTCTCGTTTTATTTGCGTGTTAGGTAATACTGTAGGAATTATAGGAAAGTTCAACATCGGAAAGAACATCGGAAGTTCGTGTAGCTGATTGATGAATTGTTGGTTTAATTTACTGCCGCTATTTACCACACTCATTTCATATATTTTGAATCAGAAATTGAAATGTTTTTGAGTGATTGCAGAAATGTTGGTCGCCTTTAAAGGTCTGCCCCCGTATTAACAAACACTACGTAAAAGTTATCAACTCGTTATTCAGCAGTTACGTACAAAATGTGATAGCAATAAATTCCCGAAGCAAGATCAACTGAATACCAAGTTGCTTTTCGGAGTTCTCCTGTTTAACAGAAATTATCGCGAAACTAATACTTGCACTTAAGAAAAGCTTTACGAAAGAAAGCTTTGATTCATGTTTCAGTTGTCATATTCATTATGGGCTTCAAACCGATGAGTAGATTAGTATCGGGAAGCTGCTCTTCGCACCAGCTTATAATCTCGTTGGTGTCTCTCAGGTGCAAAGTCAGAAATTAATTGAGTAATCAAGTGCTATTCAGTTATATTTTTTAATTCGCCTGTCAATCGTCCAACCGGAATAGTTCAAACTGTCAAAATGTTGTGCCAAATTTTCAGCGGAATATCCATTGTGTCATTATTTTGAATTGTTTACGTCAAGCAACTTTGCTTGAGGTTTTCTTTTTTTATAGATGTGTGATATATTTGAAGTAGTAAGCAAATTAAAGCCATGTGACTCTGGGTGCATTAGGGACGACAATAACCTGTTTTTCCATTTCTGCTATGTAGTATGGCTCGTGAAAATGAATTTGTTGCTAAAATATAGTTCGCATGATCGTACATCAACCGAGCAACAAAATAATGTCAGTTTAAGTGTATTGCTACAGACTAATTTCTCACGCATAGGGCAACACAAACCAAAATAGAGAAAAATGTACTAGAACTTGCGACGATAATAAAAACTAAATATGTTTCAAGTGAAATGTGACTGCAAACCGCAAAAATCACAATGAACCTTTTTTGTAATAGTTTCTGTGTAATTTTGACAGGGCTGAGCTGTTAAACGTTGTGATTTTATCCGGGCTCAATTGTATTCAGGTTGGGTATAATTACAGTGACCATATTTTTTACCCGACTGTACATAGGGAGGGTTATGTGTTTCGCGCGTATCCTACGGGACACTCTGTAGCCTAAACGGCTTGACCGATTTTGAAGAGTGGGTTGCCATTATATTCGTATTCCTCCCCGGAGTGTCATAGGCTAAAAAGATAAAAATAAAAAAAATTAATTTAAACAAGTAAAAGTGTTATCATCGGCCTGGCCGATGCTTTGATACCCTCCACTGCATACAAGTCATGCACAATTGGTTTTGTGAGGGAGGTACCAGAACTACTTGACCGACATAGCAGGTTTTCAATACCATCCTAACGACGATAAAAAGAAGTTCTCTCACCAAATTTCATTCACCTACGTCAATTACTTTGGGCGCTATCGTGCTTTCAACAGACAGTGAGGCATGGGTCCAATATTGGTTTTGTATGGGAGGTACCAGAACTACTTGACCGACATAGCCCATTTTCAATACCAAGCTGACGCCGATAAAAAGAAGTCCTTTCACCAAATTTCATTCACATACGTCAATTACTTTGGGCGCTATCGTGCTTTCAACAGACAGTGAGGCATGGGTCCAATATTGGTTTTGTATGGGAGGTACCAGAACTACTTGACCGACATAGCCCATTTTCAATACCAAGCTGACGCCGATAAGAAGAAGTCCTTTCACCAAATTTCATTCACCTACGTCAATTACTTTGGGCGCTATCGTGCTGTCAACAGACAGACAGACAGACAGACAGACAGACAGACGGACATGGCTAAATCGATTCAGAATGTGATCCTGATTCATAATATATATACTTTATGAGGTCTCCGGTGACTCCTTCTTGGCGTTACAAATGTATGGGCAAAGTGAATATACCTTCCTGTGGAGGAAAAATAAGAATTAAGAAGATATGAACAAGACACATTCAAGTACGTACACCTAACTATTTGGCAATCGGAGGGTACTTAATACTCATATATTTGTTAGGCTTTGTAGGTATATAGTCTCCGATTGTCAATAAGGTAGGTGTACAATGTACATACATATACATATACATATTTTTACAGTCAGTCGGGTTTTTTAAATTAATTTTTTTTAGAATTCCAAGTAGTGAACAATAGATAAGGAACAAATTAATTCAAATAGTACTTTATAGAAAAAAAGAAGAAAAAAACACTTAAATAGAACCCATTTTTTAGTACTAGATTACTTGCGTGTTCAGCATATTCGGGGACGATAGCATTATCATTTCGTTCATTGAATTTTGGTTTTCTTAAAGTGAATGTTATTATTTTAGAGAATTTAAATGGAATACAGAACAAAAAATTAACAATTTCTAAAATACAGTACATTATGTTGTTGTATAATCCACTTTTGGGCAAGAAATTTACTTTCAAACAGAATTTCCACCTAAATTGCCCAGTCGTCACAAAATGTTACCTATTTCAAAAAAATAGGGAGCTTCAAGTGGGTTTTGAGTTGGTTCGAACACATGTAGCTACTTTTCGACCTCGCGGAACTCTAAAGTGATCTTTTTCGAACTAATTTATTTAAGTACATGCTGCCAAACAAATATTCCTTAAAAATAAAAGCAGAACTGTAGTAGAAGAGATCTGCCACTTTAGTGTAGGATTAAGAAACTTAAGTTAATTGAAGATAATCCTCAACCCATAGTGAAGCAGGTGCAGCCAACGAGTGATAAGCAAAAGAAAACCCGTTCCTTTGTTTCTAATTGTAACCATGTAGTTAGTGGTTATACCGCAACGACAATGCACTTCGGCAATCCAAAACTTATTCCCAACGCAACCGATGAAGCGTCTAATCTAATTTTTGTTACATTAAGTGTAGTCTTCAGATTTGATTGCAAGTACTTATCGATGACAGTTCATAAAAGCTTAGTTCTAATATTTTCTAACCGGCTAATAGAAGTTGAGAGATGATGTCTGCACCATTGTTGATCGAGGTATATGTGTTGATAATCTTATTGTTATGCGACGAGTCGGTGTCTCAGAATGCACAGACGCCAGAGAATCCCTGCTCTGATACGTTTAAATATATTGTTATAAAATTGTGATGGTAGTGTGGGGCGATGACTCGGGTTTTTAAACGGACACACCTTTGTAGAAATTCACACTTGTAACCTGAACGACAAAGCGCGCCAAATGTAATGTAGGAATACAGGCATTTTTTGCGTTTGACAGCTTAAAAGTAGAACCTTAAAATTACTACGCCGAGAAAACCCGAATCATCGCCACCGCCAGAAAGGAGAAGACAAAAAGCAAGAATAAACCCACACTTTAAATAAGCAACCAAAGAGTTTTTATTTTGAGTATCGAGTTAAATCTGCTACGAAATACGGCGACGGGTTTCGCCAACATATATATTCGACGGTTATGAATACTATGGAATAATAACTCAAAGGAATACATCAGACACGAGAGGAGAAATAAAGATAGGAATGACACAGCCTGGTGTTTTAGATCAGGTAAGGATAAGAATCTAGTTTTGTCATACGCCAACACGAACAATAAAATGCGATTAATTTTCAAACTTTATAAAAAGTTCGTTTTACTAATTGGCAAACAAGTAGAACAAACCCAATGGCTTTTTAGCAGATGTTGCTTCTTTGGTAAAACGTGCGAAGCCAATTTCGTAGAAACATTCTAGTAAACACAACCAAAACTAAACTCCAAAGTGAATCGATTATCTCTGATGGATGGAACAGTAGAAATGGGAAACATTTCAGCGAAACGATTGATTCGTTTTTTAAAAAATTAACGCACAATTTGATCCGAAAACGACTTAGAAACAGAAATGTCTCCTCAAAGGGAACAGAGAATTGACTGCCAAAATTCAAAATCTATGAAAATAACTTATGAGGACTTATTGTTTGTCTTGAAACGAATGTGCAAAGGTAACTTCAACAATTATAATTATATATATCTGAGAGCTCTAACTACCGTCCTAGTAGGTACCACGTACATTCTTAGGGCGTAGAGCAGAGATGGCAGAGTAGATTACGTGAATTAACTACGCGTAGTAAATCGAGTAAACTGCACGCCTGTTATGTTTCATTTACTAACTAAATTTGTTACACGCTCTGTGCGTAGAAAAGTTAAATTTTAATCAAAATTAAAGCGGAACAGATTAAAGTTTTGACAGATACCTTTTGACAGTTAGCGCTTCATTTAATATATTTGGCTACGTTAACTACTTAACTACCTCAGTTACGTAGCAGACGTAACAAATGTGGTAATTCAAAAAAAGTAGCATTTCTGACATCTCTGGCGTAGAGACACAAGTAATCAGGTCAAATAAAGTGTTGCCACTTTGTTCTACAAGTACCCATACAGTCAATATCAACCATTTGAATTTCCTGTTTTATTTGAATACTTCTTTACTTTCAGGACTACAAAGGAAAAATATCACCAAACATAGACCCGAGTATAATTTCCGATTACGTTAACTTGGGTCTGCCAATTACATACCGAGTTGATTTTCCACAAAAGAACGTTCTCCCTCGAGTGACAGATATCACCGATAATGGTATCAGAACCCGCAGTGGTCCAAAAGGTAGGAAATTGTTGACCAATCAATATCAGCGATCATCTAGTTAACATAGTCTGTATCCTTTGCTAGACAGTTCACCAAGAGCAGAAATCAGTATGAAAATTGTCCTAGAAGAGAAAATACAATCCTCGGAATTAAGAAGCCTTAACTTAGTCTGCGGCGAAGAGAATAACAATGAAATAAGATTAAGGAAACGAGCTGTGTTCGGTGAGGTTGTCAGCAAATCAAGATTTCCATGGATTGCAGCTATATACCAGAAAAAGAACAACGGGTTAATTTTCCAATGTGGAGGAACAATAATTTCCAAGCGGTCAGTAATTAGTGCATCTTTCTGCTTTTGCAAGGAACTGACGTGTTCTAAGCCTGAAGATATTTTAGTGTCTCTGGGTCGGCATAACCTTCACGATTATCAGAGTGGTATGAATGTTGACGTTTCAAGAATCATCATTCATCCAGATTACAGAGCGGAATCGGGTAACTTCGATGGAAGTATAGGCATTGTACAGCTTGCGAAGAGTGCAACGTAAGTATACATATGTACAAAATGGCAAAGCGAAATCGTTTACCTCCGCGGGTATATCATTTTAAAATACCTATACGTTCCTTAAAATACATAAATTGGAATAATACTGACTTTTACTTAATTTAATTTTTAAATTTAACACTCTACCACTTTTTTTCTACACACAACACAATGGCGGCACATAAGTTATATCCAAACTAAGTCCAGCTGTTCACACTACAATCAATTCCTTCAAAGAGAGGGAGAGAGAGAGAAATCAGTTTCTGCTAATAAAATGGCGTAAGAATGAGCTAAAAAGTCATATGCTTCAAGTTTCTACCCATTTTTGTTTTTATATGTAAATAGAACCCTACAAAAGTTCCGGGAATAGCATTTCTCAAATGTTTCCAAGACTGATTTCCAACATGTCATATGGGTCAGTAAATTTGACATTAATAAATGAAATACAAAAAAACATTTTTTATCGGCGAAATTCCGTTTGTCATCGCTGTAAAAATATCAATAATGCCAAACTTTTCACAATTCGTATCAAATAAACAAAATGGCCGAACAAAAAACGTGTTGCGTATTTTGACAGTTCAGGTCAGTCCGTTTTAGTCAGACCTCAGACGTCTATTTAGTCTTGTGTTTCGTTTAATGTTGATAGTTTACATGATGTTTTAAGTGAATAATTCGTTACTTGTTTATTTGATGATTACCTACCTAGCATATTCGCAAATGTCAAAACAAAGCCAGAAATGTGAGTTAACCTGTAAACGTCAAAAAAAAAATTAAGCGCTTTTAAGGGAATGCAGACAGCATCTTTATAACCCGGAGGAAAATTACTCGTTACTTGTTATTTTGCTTCTCTCCTGCCATTTTAGAAATTTAAAAGAAACTCGAACGTATGGGAAACATTCAGTATTACAAACATACATGCTAAAATTGTATTTATCTTTTCTCCTCAGTTTTACACATGGCATCCGGCCAATATGCTTGTGGGAAGGACCATCAAATCTGGATTTGATTAAAGACGTTACTGGTGTTGTTGTAGGCTGGGGCGTGGACGAGACATATACCGTTTCTCCTCTTCCCAAGTTAGTAGAAGTGATAATTGCTCACACAGCGAATTGCTTAAGATCAAATGAAGCCTTTGTACATTATCGTCACCTGAATGCAAGAAGAAGCTAACTTGGTTTTCGTAGTTTTGAGAAAATTGCAAAAAACTTATTTACCTGTAGGTCAGACCCTTTTTTTTCTTTAAAATACTGACAGAACAACACTATATTTTTTTCAGCGCTACTGGCTTAAGTAAAGTATAGAAATTTGAAATCCATTGATTTTTTTCATTAAGTTAATTTTGAGAAAAAAATAGTTTTATAAAAAATTAGGCAGTTATCCACTTCTTGCACTAACTATTTTTAATGGATAAAATCTTAAAAATTCATTTAACTACTTATTCGTAGTGATATTATTTTGTTTGTTTGCTTCATTATTTTCATTATTAATAGAAAACAATTTAATTTTGATGTTTATTTGGAACCTGTTCCTAAATTTTTGAAAAATGTTAACTAAAAATCAAATTTTGTTGGATAGAATTCGTTTTTATTTAAATTTAAAAGTTACAGAAAGTTGTTCATTCTCAAATTTACTGCTTTTAGTCGTTTTCCTCAGCTTTACCATTCGGTAAATTGCTGTAAAAGTCAAAATAGTCAAGACTCATTGCTGGAGGCTTCATTAAAAAAAGAGACATCAGGTCTTTGTACTTAGCACTTGTAATAGGGTGCCCTTCCGGGTAACACATGTGGAGCTTTATGTTGGCAACCAATTGACTTCTTGAGACCCTCTTTGAGCAATCAACAGTTCTAAAAGTTTCATTATTGAACGATTTCTTGCATTCATATCTATATGGGCTTTCTTTTTTGAACTTAAACCAACACATTTTCTGCATAAGCACGGTTTCTTTGGATGTGTCTGCTTTCCTGATAGTGAGGTATTCGTTAACAAACCTTTTCCAATCAATTATATTTTCAGGGCTTATATCGTGGACGATATAGGGCTTATGTCCGTTTTTTCTTGACCCACGAGCTATGGTTTTCCAGTCTCCTGGCCAAAAAGCCTTTCCAACGCGCCTTGATTCCGTCCCGATCGCTGAGTGCATGGAATCGCATTCCATTTCACTGTGCCCCGACACCATAAATTTTATGTGTATTGTTTTTAAATTTGCAATTGCTTGCACTGCGTACATACACATAGCGAACACATATTGGTTTAAATTTTGCCCACCACATCGATCGCTAAAGCACCTTACTTCTTCAACTTCTTCTGGGAGAGATTTGAAATAATGAAAGAGGAGACTCGCCACCTCGCAGCTTCCTCTTCCACCTTGTCCCTCGTGCCAGATATAGCAGTTTCCTTGCTTTGATGTTACATCATAAACTGTGAAATTGTACGTTGCTAGTCTACGCTTATAAAAAAGTGCATTGTTTGTCGGGTCACAAGGGCAAAGCAAAACCTGCTGCAAATCAAAGTTGCAGCTGACAATCTTGTTTCCACTTTTTGCTGCTTCTTCCTTATCTTTTTTCTTATCACTTCGAGCCTCCTCTTTTTTTTTGATATGGACCTCATGCTCATTTACGTCGATTTCCGTCTTATAAGAGTTGTTTTCAAATGCAACACACAGTCTACATTGATCTTTCTTTGGACTGTGAAATCCTAAATTGAAGTTGTCATTAAAAAGCTTTCTATACATTGAGAGTTTTGCGGATGGCAGGTTTTCTTCTTCACAATGTTGCTGGTACATCCTGTACATTGTAGCAAGATTTAAAGAAGAGTCCAAATACTTTCGGGCAGTCCCTTCTCGACAGTAATGTGACGGTACGCAAGGAAAGCTCATGATATGCTTCTTAATTCTTTCAATTAAAAGCGGATTGAGTGTCGCACTTCTTCCTTTTCCTCTTCCATTGGACGGTGCTAAATTTTCACTCGACCTCTTTTGCCTAGCGTATTCGATTACCCCTTTTTTTATGCCTAATGTATTTAGAAACATTGTCTTGCATACCTTAATCTTGTTCTTATTTACAGGAAGAAAGTACTTCACTGAAAATTGTCTTTTAGAAATGTTCACAGTGGTTGTTATTCTCTTTGTTAGCTGTTCAGTGTTTGCGTTGATAAAATCCATCTGACGCGAGTAATCTCCCAATTTGTAGTAGGCTTTGAAAATAGAATTGCGATCTTGTTCGGAAATTGCTGACGAGCACTTAAACCTGCAGCTAACATTGCAAGCCGCCTCCATGGAAGCAGCAGGTATGGTCCTACCATTAGTGGAAACGTAGTCTTCTCCATTGAGTCTTCTTTGTTTTCTTACATTTCTTTGCCATTGGTTAATCTGCCTTTTCTTCCTCCGCGGTTTGGATGTTACTTGAGGGAACTCTTGCATGCCAGTTAACCTGTTATTATCGTCCATGTCAGAAGATGAACTACTTCCACTTGTATCCGGGTGGTATTCCGATTCATCTGGTGAAAAATCATCCTCATCTAGATTAAGCTCCACCTCTTGTTCAGGAGCCACATCTTGAACATCTAACACACCTTCAAAAACAAGAGGGAACCAATATTTAGTTAGTCAATCGAACCATTTGTTATTGCACTTCGTCTCACCTGTTACAATTACACCTTCGTTAGAACTTGATTCCACCGCTACATCACCAGCAATATCCATCATTTTTTCAAAGACGCACTCCTGCTCATGTTTTTCATCTAGCGAGTTTGAAATATTCGCCTCTGTAAAACAGGGCTATAATCTAAGCACAATTCTGGTATAATTCATTTGCACTTACTATCTTTATCTACATTCTTTTGTAATGCAAGTTTAACAAGCTTTTGTCCCCTTGAGATCATTTTAATCGCACCTTAACACTTACAAACCGAAAATTCAAAGTCTCGAAACAGTACTAAAACAAACGCAAGTAAAACCAAACATGGAATGGGTCAAACAGTTAAGGCTGGTACAACTAACGGGAAATGCAGAGAACACTTGATTATGGCATGTTGAAGTTCAAATATATGAGTTATCTACTTATTGCACGCCAGATCGACACATAAAATCATGCAAAAAACAGCTATCTGAAGATATCTACTTCTTGCACTGAATTTTCATCGATTGTTCTAGTAGTCTGTTTTTTTCATAGCCCAGTAGATGGCAGCAAGTCCGAAAAACTAGTTATCTGTTTATTACAGTTAAAGCAAATCGATTCAACGAAGCGGAAAACCCAGATATCTCAAAAATTAAAAAAATGGAGTTATCTGGTTCTTGCACTCAGGTGACGATTTGACATCGAATCGAACACTTTGCGCAGGTAAAAGAGATGGAAGTGGACCATGCATAGGCGATTCAGGAAATGGTCTTATGATTAAAAAGAGGAACAAGTGGATACTGAGGGGAATAGCATCAGTGTCTTTATTAACTTCTGGTCGACAATGTAATTTGCATGAATACGTGGTGTATTCGGACATTGCGAAATTTATAGACTGGATCAAGGAATTTATGTTGGTGTGAAAGTGTTGTAACTTTTATTTTCGTAAGCGAATTGTGTGCAAAAATTTATAAAAATATAAATTGTGGTAAAAAATATTTCCTTTTTTCATTTTCCGACTTAACAATGGAATTAAGGCTGGCGATTTTTTCAATCATTGACAGTAGGTACATCGAGATGGAGCAATGAGGCTGATGGAACTTCAAGGCATACGATCACCATGTAAGTAAGTCTGACAGCTGGCTAACTTGAGGTGTATCAGTTTAAATTGAGCAAGATCGGTCACGTGAACAGGTTTCTAAGTTGTTTATGTAGGGCAGTCGACAAATATAGTCAAGAAGTTCGTGATTAAAATCTAAGTGACAGTGGTTTTTATGTGGCTATGGCGTAGGAAAGATACATTTCCGACAAATCTAGTTTTTGCGTACATATATAATCCAGTCCAATCTAGTCGACTTAGGATAACGCGATAACTAATTAACATTTGTGTCAAATCTCATTGAAAATTGACATTTGGCAGATAAAATCCGGTTGTCAGACAGCCAGCAATTTAGACAATTATGAAGTCGATATCACAAAATGAAGTGATCCGCGATAGAAAACTTATTTCCTAAGGACCTGCTTCAAACCCAATACTTGCCCCCAAAAAGGCTCAAACAAAATTAAAATAAAAATGCTTGATAAGGAGCCTCAACTTTACTTTCTTATTTTAAATATTTTCCCAGTGCAGAGGTGATAATATAGTCACCATTAAATCGATAAAGAGACTCTCATCAGTACTGTTGAATTTCTCTGTCGGGCCAATTAAAAAAACACTGATAATATTTTAAATCTCTTCGACGATCGCGGCATCGCACTAACGTTAAGTTGAAATGTCAGACAATCATTGAGGACGCAAGTGCTGTAATCAGTTTTATTTTCAATGCTTCTGCAATCATTCGTGCGATTTAAAACCATTTTTAAATATATATGATTAAGACCGACAGATTTCCTAAATCAGGTATTTTCAAATTGCCTTACGTGCATCGCGGCGCTATTGTGATTTGTTTCTGACGAGCAATTTTTTGTATACAGTGGTTTGATATTCGATAGTAAAAGTTAGCAATTAGGGTTATTGTTGGAATGATGTTTACAGTATTTTGTTTATTTGTGTTGTATTGAGTGAACATTTTGAGAGGTGACATCTCAAAAAGTGCATACCTTCTCAGTATCATAATTGCTACGCTACCGATTTTCGGAAATTACCTTATGACGAGAAATTTTATTTATGGGTATTTGGTGTATATCTTCTGGTTAAGTCTAAAACAAGTTCGTCGAGGTGAGCGAGAGCGCACTTTACTATTACTTGCGTAATAAAAAAAAAATAGCCAATGCTGAAATCCACGAGTGCTAATTTTTGAAATCGCACATTTGCTAATGTCATTCTGGCATTAGTCTAGTCATGGTGAAATTGCAAAATATACTGATCATCTGTAAGCTGTCAAATAGACTGCAACTTAGAATGAAACGAAGAAAAACAAGTGGCAACTAATGGCGTTTTTCATTGAAGATCCGAGAGAATTGCCCCGAAGTTCCTAATTGTTCTATTTAATGAAATTCGTTGGAGCAGTGGTAGACACCATATGTGTGATTAGATTTTCTGTTGCTACTTGTTTTTATGTTTTCTACTGTAAATATGAATGTTTTAATAGGCCAAATCAATATGATTCAATTTCAGTTTACAATTTGCACGTGTAATTTTATATTTTCGGATCACAAGCGAACAATTTGTTTCTAATAACACAACAAACATTTTAATCTGACATTTTTCTAGTTTGTGTTGGTGAGTTCAGGGCAATTCTCTGAGAATATTCATAGAAAGAGCACTTTGTTACGATTTGGTACCGTGCTTTCCCGTGTTACCGGGAGAAGAGTACCAAACGAAGAGTTAAAAATAAAAAACTGTTCGTTTAATTTATTACAGAGCCCGCTGTCTTAAGCTGGGCTGCGACTCTGTAGTTATCTTTATTGGTTGTATAATAGTTATAATTATAATTGAGAATAGACCCGCTGTCTTAGGCTAGGCTGCAGTCTATCTCGTTTGGTATTACTATTAACTCTGCTTTTCCTGTTCACGATCCTTTGCCTTTTATACCATTTTAGCTCATGACCCATCTCCTATCTTCCCCCTCCACGCACCATTAGTTTCCTCACCAATTACCATATGTGCATACGCGCTATTTTTAGGTATTGCTTAATTGTTTTCCGTTCCCATTAAAAGTACCCAAATGACATCTTGGGTGTCATTTGCCTTACACTGGTGTCAAGTGTCATCCATTCATAAATTATTATTATTCCCTGATACCACAACGTAGTATTCCTCCGATATGCAACTATTGCAGTTTTGCCATATGTCGGCTTGCCGCTGTGCAATCGGAGTTAGGTTACGTGTGTGTCGTATCGGGTAGGTATGCACTTCATTCATTGCACTTGGGTGGCGTTTGGGTAAATGGAAGAACAAGTGTAAACAAAGCAAATGACCTATTAATAGCCGTATGCTCCGGTAATGTATGAAATGGATTGCTAGTGAGAAGGTGATGATTAGGGTAGGTCATGAGTAGGGTATGGTTGTGCGGATCACAACAACTTCTATATTTGATCTTTTCATAGAAAGGGCAATTCTTTTCTTCAATCGAAAACGCCATAAGTAGTTAACTAACATATTCCATTCTGTACCGTAGCAACCATAAATTTGCCTTGCGTGCGGTTTTATTCTTGTTATGGCACAGAATGGAATATGGAACGTCAAATCGTAACCAAATCATTGTTGCAAAACCGAAAGCACTACAAATCAAGTCAAATTTATATCGCCGGCGCATAGTTTAGTTCAAAATTTGCTGCAAATTTTATAATATTGTGCAAAATATGAAATGAAAATTGAAGAATTGGAATGTTGTATCTACTAAACCTATTTGTGCAGAATAGCTAATAAATTAAAGACATGGGGTGTGTGCATCCTTTAACAATATGCATTTAAAAAGAAAAAAAAAGTACCAATGACCATATAAAATGTCTCCATGAGTTTTTAAGTTTTTGAAGTTTAATCCAAAATGGAAGAATTGGATTTGCGAAATGTTCCGATCGTAACAATCAAACAATGATTGAAAATGATTTTTTATTTAAAATTGACGTAAATGGAAAGTCGGGCTTGTATTTGTTATTAGGGGCAATATTTATTACATATTTGTCATTGGTTACATCTTGTTTACGCATTAAATAGGTTAGTTAAAGTTGTCAGAAAGAGAAAACACTAAAGCTACGATTACACGTGTCATTTTTGGTGGCAAATTTTGACATGCTGACCTTACAAAAATTCGGCCATTCGGTGGTCACTCGTGTGTCTTTCGTGGGAGTGGGTGACCAGACTCTTGACAGGCGATCACACGTGACGTGTAATCGTAGCTTAACTTCAGACGAATAGATGAGCGTTCGATATCGGCTTTGTTCTGCCTTCTGACATATTTTTAAAACTTTAGGCATGGATCTTCACAATTTACCAAAGATGATCTCAATATTTATGGCGCTGTTTGTGCTGTCTTGCGATGGAATGGTAGAGACGCCCACGAATCCATGCCCTAATGTTTTTAGATACGTATACGATGGACACGAATTTTACGGTATAATAACCCAAAAGTACACAACAGGCACGCGTATAAAAATTACGGTTGAAATGTCACAGCCCGGAGTCTTGAACCAGGTAAGGATTAAGTAATTTTGTTTTTAAAGTTCGTATATCGTACTCGTGGGTTTATTTTTTTAATTATGATGATATTGTGCTGTTGTGCACTCATCTTAGGCTTATCCATTGTGTTCGCTTTGCTAGTTCTGCTTCATAGTCTAGTAAATGTAACCTTTAATCTGATAAATGCAGCGGTTTTTATATTTTCAGAATTACAAAGGAAAAATATCCCCCAACATTGATGTGAAAAAAATTTCCGAATACATAAAATTGGGTTTGCCAATTACATACCGAGTTGATTTTCCACAACAGAATAATCTCCCTCGAATCACGAATATCACTGAGAACGATATTATAACATGCAGTGGGCTAAAATATAGTGAAGACGTTCTTCTTACTTCGATTGAATCCGAAGAGAACTATCCAAGGGCACATATCAAAATGACGATTGTCCTAAAAGAGGACACAAAGTCACGAAGACTAAAGGCCCTTGACAAAGTTTGTGGACTGGAGAATGAACCTTTTCCTATATATAGATTGAGCAAACGAGCTGTCCAAGGTGTCAATGGAGAAGTTATCGAAAAACATTGATTTCCATGGATTGCAGCTATATACAGAAAGACTGAGAGCGAATCATATTTTCAATGCGAAGGCACCCTAATTTCCAAGTTAACAGTGATAAGTAGTGCTCGCTGCTTTTGGCAGACATCACCGTGTTTTAACGACGACGGACTATCTGTTTATTTAGGCCGGCATGACCTAAAAGATGACATGGATGGTGTGAATATTCGAGTGCAAACAATCAATTATTCAGATTCCAATATGAAAAAAAGTGATTTGGATGTGAATTTAGCTCTTTTACAACTGGCAAAGAGAGTAACGTGAGTACATTATATTAAGTTGGCTTATTGCGCTAAAACAAAGCTTAATATAAATTTAACAATATAAGTTAAATATAATATTTTATCCCATTTTGCAAGGCAGTAATTACCGAGCTCGTATTATCAAGCAAAAATTTACATTAAACATTTTGTTCCTCCTTTTCAGCTTCTCACACGAAATCCGGCCTATATGCCTATGGAAGGGGCCATCAGATATAGATTTTATTGAAGGAACTACTGGCGTTCTTGTAGGCTGGGGTAACGATGGGCAAACCACCAGATCGTCCGCTCCTCCAAAACTACTAAGATCAACAATTGTCTCGAAATTGGATTGCATACGTTCGAATGAGAATTTTTCGCGGTTGCTATTAAATCGGTCCTTCTGCGCCGAAAACAGGGATGGCAGTGGCCCATGTTTTGGCCATGCAGGAAATGGCCTTATGGTACGGAAAAAAAGCAAGTGGATATTAAGGGGCATAAGAAAGGCTTCATTTTCATTTAGAGAACGATGTAATTCAAAGAAATATGCTTTGTATTCTGATACTGCGAAATTTACCACCTGGATTAATGCGAACATGTGGCTGTAAACGTTTTTCTTTGAGCTATTCACATTTCACCTATACTATTACAAAATTACGAATAAATATTAAAATTTTAAATAGAAAAATTATAAAATAGCAGATGGAAATACGTATGGAACGGAACGACAATAATTAAAAAAATTTAGTGCCCTACTTAGATACATTTTACAAACTTACGTTTACAACTTTTTTAATGTAAAATTATCTCTTGTGACCGAAAACTATATTAAAACGTAATGCCTGATGTTCTTTATTTTTTCAACTTATCTTTTGAACGGAACTGTGAAAAATGTCTGCATTTGGAAGGAGCATTTATTTCAATGAGACACTGGGCACATTCAAGGATCTAGTAATCTGTATAGATGTAACGACACAAAAAGTGGATTGGTCGGGAACGTCACTTTTTCTACGTCAACCATATAAGAACTGTCAACTTAGTACTCAGTCACGAATTTCTTAACTAGATTCGTTGCCTACTACTCCATTAACGTGAAACAGCTGCTCATATGACCGATTTCAGCCAATCAAAACCGAGGTGGATCTAGTCAGAGAGCTGTCAGACTTAATAAAGAAGATACTTAAACGTCCCCACCTCCTCAAGTGACAGCCGACGAGTTTCGCAAATAAAATGTACGGTTACATATTTTCGCCCCATTCACGACATTTTTTATGCCTAAAGAACCAGATGATTTTCTAAAACTAATCAGTGTGCTGAAATTAGATGGAGACGATTCGAAAGTTCCTCCACAAACGATAATCCGTTTAACTTTTTAAAAACAAAAAAAAACAAATCCACAAGGCTTAGATTGGCTTTTTAAAATGTGTGCGTGCAAAATATTGGGCAAAGTAATGATCAGGATCAACCGAAAAGCAGACTAGAAATGGTAGTATATTCAGCAATAATAGCTTTACCTGACACGTTTTATTTGTATCGATCTAACGATATGTTTCCATCGGAACCTTACGCCAAGATTACGTACAAGGGGGTTAAATTTATTAGTACAGTGTTTTTACAAAAAAAAAAATTCACCAAAAGTTTTCATTGTCTACCAAATCGAACGACCCTTATGTGTAACTAATGATAAAAAGTTACCCACCAGGGCAGTTCCTGAAAACGTCAGTGTCAAATAAGAAGAAGAAAAAACCAAGTGACAGCTTAAAAAAAATATTGAAAAATTTGAGAAACATTTTTCATTGTTTATCATGCAATGACATAAATGTCAAATGCAGCTTTTTTTTGTTCTGCATTTTTGACATCCCTGGCTGTGAATATTGTGTTTACAAACCAGACTCGACATTTAAACCTGGTTGATTTTATAAATAAATGCTTTATGACATTTTGTGAGAGTATTCTTTAGCTGTATACAAACGGAAATTTATCTCCGGAGTAAATCTCCGATGGAAGCGTAGCTTAAGGCGCCACTTTTAACCCATAGAATACACGTCAGCTATGAAAAATGTCTCATAATTCAGAGTATATAAATGAGAACGAATTGCGAACTGTAAACAAGCGAATAACCGTGTTCCTGACATTTCATTCACATGAAAACTTTTTTTGGTCGCAAATACCCACGTATCAGTTTTATTTTTAAACATTAAGTTCGAAGGAATTTTTCATTCGTGGGTTTGTGGATTGTGAATAAAAGAGTTTTTCATTCGCCCGAAAATTTCTTTAATTGTAAATTTTGCTTTTTTAATCAATTAGGACAAAGTTTTTTTTTAGATTAGATATTTGATTAATTCTATAAAGGGTGTCCCATAATTCACGCAAAATTTGAGTTTAAGTCATTTAATAGTAGTACAGTGATACCAACGAAAGAAGAAAACTATGTGACAGTCGACAGTTCGGGGTTAGTAAAAATGTTTCTTTGGGGTTTTTTTGAAGTCAAACAACAACGCCTTGAAAGAGAAAATTGGGGGTGTGCTAATGAAATTCAGCTACAATTATGCGAAATGGTTACAGAAATTTTTTTTTAAAAAAGCCGTGGCGGCCATTTAAATTAAAAATCTGCATTTTCTATCAAAATTAATTTTTGCGTGAATTATGTGACACCCTTTGTGATAGAACAAATAGCAATTTTCAATTCATAAATTATGAGTTAAATCGATTTGTTCGCAATTCGCCTATTGGCAGTTTGCACTCATGTGAATAGTTCTTAACTTATTGAACTGACAGATAGATAGAATACACACCACCTTTTTTAAAATGACATATAGCATACTTATAAGCAACACATATTATGCCGAATATGAATGCTTTTCGGCGTTTTCGATTAGAGAAAACTAAATGTCCTATTTATCAAAAAAGTAGTACTGAAAAACCCAATCTCACATATGAAGTGTGTCTACCGCTTTTGCAAAAGTGCTCCAATAAATTTAATTGAAAAGAGCAATTCTAAAATGTTTGGGTTATTATTTCAGATCCTCAATAAAAAAACGCATTTAAAGTGGGGATATTCAAGTATCTAATTAAATAAGTCTGACAGCTGTCTGACTAGATCTCGGTTTTGATTGGCTGAAATCGTTCATACGAGCAGCTGTTTCAGTTGACGTTTAAGGAGGGGTAGCCGACGAATCTAGTCAAGAAATTCGTGACTGAGTACTAAGTTGACATATCACGTTACATCTTATCCAGACCAATCTAGTCGACTTAAGAAAACTAGATTTTCTGTCATTTTGAGTACATTGACAGTTTTCGCAAATTACACATTTATTGGTGGAAAAATTGAGAGAATATGGTCATGGTCGTTAAATGCATTAAAATAAACTACATTTATAGGAGGAACCTTTTAAGCACCGACGACAGTTAAATCATGAATTTTCTGTCTATGGAATTTTTTTTTGCAAACAAATATTTTGGGCATCGAATATGCAACGGAAGATAGCATACACTATCGTTTACGTATCCATCGATGCAGTGATGTTTACCAATTACGGCTTTCAATTTGGACATCTTGTAACGGAAGTTGGTCCTATCAAGAGAGATTGAAGCGGTCTTATGCTCTCCCAGTTGTTCCAGGATCATAGGAAATCCTGCAGGAATCACCGGGACACTTGATAGGGTGTTCAGTAGATTCTGTGCTGTAGGCATGCTTGCTTAAAGCGCGGAAATAACTCGTCGAAATGGGTGGGTTCTTGCACAGGTCTCTGAACAACCGTACATAAATTCCATGCCTAATGAAAACGTTTAAATAATTTACTAAAGAAGAAATAAAATACTGAAACTCAAAAAAAAGAGAGACGTTGAAGAAGATAGAAATCCAAAGTTGAGAAACCGTAAGGTGGAGTTGGTTTCTCTCGAGTGTGACCCTCCCTCTTCCACTATCCTTAAAGGAATAGGGGCTACCTAGGCTACCGCTACACTCACATACCTATACATATTCGCGATAACCCCTAATGTGTACGCAAACGATCTATTAAGCTTCGTTCACGCCATCGTCGCTACGCATCTTTTAGACACTCACCTTCCCACAGACACAAAACAACACTATTCACCCGACATAGCAAAATTAAGTTTCCTTAAACTTTAATGAAAATAAAATTCAGGTTATGTCTCTGTTTCATAACACAATTAGATTTTTATTTTCAGAACTCAAATAAAAAAAGTTATTATAGCCTACTAAATTTATAATAATACTTGGTTATGTAATTTACCATCATCCCAAACGCCACTAAAAATTAATCTCTTCTAACATCCTAATTGTTCTAATACACTTTCGTAAAAGTAAAAAAAGGAAGAGGAGAAAAGTAAGTTTCTTCTACGTACCACAGAAACTTCAAAAGAAAACATTGATTTATGCACTCAGGTGTCAGGTGTATATTTTTTGCACAACCCTATAAATATAGTTTCTTTCCTCCGCTTCACATATCAATTAGTGATATGGATAACAAACTACCTAAACTAAGCCAGCCTCTCTCCTATTTGCTTTGCTTTTAAACAATCTGTTCTCAAAGTACTCAGTTCACAAAAAAAAAATGGAAATTTATCAATAACTATATCTTATGTTCATTGTCCTCCGCTAAGAGCAGTCACCTTGACGTGGTGCGGAGGCTTAAGTCGCAATGATTCAGCAGGCTATGCTGCCGGAGGCGGTAGTCGTCTGAAGGGTCACCCATGACAGACAGGCTGTTTTGAAGAGCGACGAACTAAGACCTGCCAACCTAACTCCAGTGGTGGCGTGAGCGCACACAAACCGTGCCGAAGGATGAAAGGTTGGAGGTCAAACCAACCGAATACGAGCTCCCTCAGGTGCCCAGGCGAAGACCTGATGGTATAATAATGCCTTACACCGGTATGGCGGCGCTGCCGGGGCGGACCATACTTTCCGGCCATAGTCGTGGGAACAAAATTGACAAAAAAGAAACAAAAACCAGGGATGGAGGAGTAACGTGTACGATAAGTACAATAAGTGAGACGGTGGCCGACACAATAATCGTGGAGCCATACGATCTCACAAAAATTCAGGAGGCTCTAGAAGCCGGATCAACCGAGGAAGAGATCTCGAGAGAAGAAGAGGAGAAGCTTTTGGCTGAACCCTCAACCGAGACTACCAGCGAGGAAAAGGCGAAGAATAAGAAGGTGCCCCCAGGTCTGCTAAGGAAACGGGAATACCAAAAGGCCAAGCATATATATGGCATTCTCGTCGCTAAGGACAAAAACTCCCTGACAGGGAAGGAGCAAGCCTCCTTGGAATGGGCCAAGGAGACTATAGCGAAAGATGCTCTTACGAGGCCTGAGCCTAAAAGACCATCCACCGCTTAAGTCTTGACTAGCAAGTCAGGCCCAAAAAGCACTCCACACGGCGCAAAACGGCCGAGGGACGATGTCGCTAAGACAGACCCCAAAGCCCAACGTAGCTCCTCAACGAGAAGGTTGCCAAAGACGGAACACCAGGAGGCCGACAATAAGCCGGGCCCGAGTGGACTCCAGAGGAAACCAATCGCTGAGAGGCTTGTAAACAAGGAGCTAGCCCTGAAGAGGTTGAGGTTGCCAGAGGACGCCCCCAATATTCCGAAAAAGGCAAAGTGGAATGACACACACACGGGTAGCCCCTAAAGGACACCCATGTGGGGAACCAGCACAAGGGGGAAATACAACGAGGTGACCAGGAATCCGCTTCAGTTAGCTGTGGTGGATTCAAGGAAACCAAGTGGTCAGTACCCTGCGGAGTGCGGTAAGATAATCGAGAACACGCTAGGTGTAGCGATTATCTCCCATATCCGAGCCAAAACTGGTGTAAAGGCCCCCGCTTACGGCAGGATGAGATGGTTGAAGGGAATCACTTACATTGATTGCAAAGACCAGGCATCGAATGACTTTGCCAAGTCCGTGCTAAACGGCGCACAACTATGGGAGGGAGCAATGCTAAAAGCTGTACCCATAGAAGAGGTCCCTATAAAGGCAAAGGGTAAAATATCCATCCCAGAGATGGGTGTTAAGCGCGAAGAGATCCTTAGCGTCCCTCAGGCACAAAATCCCCAGATTCCGATGAGGGATTGGGAGATTGTGTCCGAGGAGGAGCCAAAGAATGCTGCAAGAGGCTATATCATCCTATTTGATGAACCACCTGCACCATTAAAGAAGAACCTGCAGATGCCGCTATCGTTTGCAGCGAGCGAGGTAACATTCAAGCTCTTTAAGCGAACTGCAGATACTGCAAGAGCACCTGAGGCTGTGGAGGAGATGGCTACACCCAGAAATGAGAGTAGTCCAAGTCAATCTCCATCACAGTAAGGTAGCCTCAGGCAACCTGAAGCTGTTCATGGAGAATGAGCAGCTGGACCTGGCCCTAATCCAAGAACCATGGATCAATAAGGATCAGGTGTCAAAAACAAAGGTAAAGTAAGATCGTGCATTATAGCAAAAAAAGAACTTCACGCACTAATATTGCTTCATTTCAGCACAGGTGATGTTACGGTGGTGGAGATAAGAGGCAAGGGTGAGAGCTGCAGAGTGGCGTCAGTCTACATGCCGAACGAAGACGACATATCAGTTCCCCCCGATCCGGTAAAGGCGCTAGTGACAGCGTCAGAACAAGGTAAGAAAAACTACGTCTTAGGCTGTGATGCCAACGCCCATCATACTATTTGGGGTAGCTCAGACATTAATGCTAGAGGTGAGGCTTTGTTCGATTATCTTCTTTGCTCCAATCTTCTTATCTGTAATCGGGGAAGTGATCCCTCTTTCATTACGGCGAGTAGAAGGGAAGTTCTAGATGTAACCTTTGCATCCCAAAATAATTCTGTCCAAGTTGCAAACTGGAGAGTGTCCAGCAAGGCATCACTATCGGACCACTGCTGGATACTCTATGACTTGCAGATGGTCTCTCAGGGCAGGAAACAGTTCAGAAATCCTAAAAGAGCGAACTGGGAACAATTTAACAAAGAAGTGCAGAGTTACAGGAATCTCTGTCCGGCCAAAGATCTCACATCTGCTGAAGAGGTTGACGCTGCAGTTGAATCCTTAACAGATGTGCTCTCCAGATCTTTTGAGAAATCCTGCCCAAAAAGTGGTACAGGTGGGAAAAAACGCCCTCCCTGGTGGAACCCAAAGATCGCGGAATTAATACGGAGCTCAAGGTCTAGGTGGAACCTCGCCTACCTATAGGGAGAGCGTTAGAATCCTGAAAAAGGAGATTAGATTCTTGGAGAGCTTTCTGCGAATCAATTGAATCCACAACGGAAGCATCTAGGCTGAGGAAAGTCCTTTCAAAAGCACCGGTGCCGATATCCTCGCTAAGGAGGGGTGACGGCAGCTGGACTGAATCGCACAATGAGACGCTGGAAATACTAACGGAAACTCACTTCCCAATTTGCACTGACGTGTCTGAGGGCTACGATGTAGTAGCACCAGTCACGAGGGAGGGAATGCAGCAGGAAACAATCGCCGAAATAATAGACGAGGAAAAAATAGCCTGGGCAATCAATACATTTGCCCCCTTTAAAGCACCTGGAATAGATAATATTCGACCCGTAATGTTACAGAAGTCAGAGGAAGCTATGCATGGCATGAGGTAAGAGTGATTTTCATCCCAAAAGCAGGGAAAGCCAGTCACATCACAGCCAAAGATTATAGACCAATTAGTCTATCGTCTTTTATGCTAAAAACAATGGAACGACTAATCGATCTGTACGTACGGCAAGTGATCGGCGATAATTACCTATCAAAATCACAACATGCGTACATGAAAAGCAGATCTGTAGACACGGCGCTGCACAGAGTAGTATCGGTAGTGGAGGAATCACTACAACACAAGGAATACACACTGTGTGCTTTCCTAGACATAGAGGGGGCCTTCAATAACTTCGAATCTGATGCAATTTTACGCAGTCTGCGTAGGGCCCATCTAAATTGCAGTCTTTGTGACTGGATCGGACTCATACTAGGCACACGCAAAATCAAGTCACAACTAGGGGACGTGAGCATTGAACGAAAGGTCAGTAGGGGAACACCCCAAGGTGGAGTTCTCTCACCGCTCGTATGGCTCCTGGTGGTTGATGAACAGCTAAAAATACTGGAAAAAGAATGTTTCATTGTGAGCGCATACGCAGACGATGTCGCTATTCTGATTCCAGGTAAATTCACCTCAGTCCTCAGCGAAAGACTTAGTTACGCACTCCTGCTAGTCAATAACTGGGTTACGGGCCGTGGACTTGGAGTGAACCCATCGAAGACGGAAATTCTTCTGTTCACGAGAAGAAGGGTGATCCCCGCCTTCAATCTCCCAAGGATGGGTGGGGTGGATCTGGAAATTTCAAAGACAGCCAGATATCTGGGCGTAATTCTAGATTCCAAACTTATCTGGAAGGAAAACGTAGAGGATCGTATAAAAAAAGCATACGTGGCATTATATGCCTGCAGAAGAGCATTCGGCAACTCATGGGGATTCAGACCGCACGTGCACTGGCTATACACAGCTGTAGTGCGGCCAATCCTAACATACGGTACAACAGTATGGTACTGAGAAGAAATACCATCTTTCTAGCCTAACTAAAGTTCAAAGGGCAGCTTGCATCGGGATTACGGGTTCCGTACGTACCACCCCCACCGCAGCTATGGAGGTGATGCTAAACCTCACCCCTCTTGACATCTACTGCAGCAGCAAGGCGGTCAAGACCGCAATCAGGTTAAGAGAATCTGGACTGTGGTCATCTAAACCCTATGGTCACGCCGCCATTGAAAGCCAGTGGGACGCGACGAAGGAGGGGTTGACTACTGACTACATTCCCTCCACCCTCGTTTTTGGGAGGAGGATCAATACCAGAATTCCAAACAGAAGCGAATGGGTGAACAAAGAAGTAACAGTAGAAGAGGAGTTAGCCGTATATACCGACGGTTCTAAGATGGATATCGGTACAGGCGCGGCAATCTTCTGCGAAACACTGGACCTGCGAAAATCATTCAGAATCAGCGATGATTGCAGTGTATTTCAAGCAGAGGTAGCCGCTATCACCCAAGCGGCCCTTAAGAGACCGCACATTGTCGGCAAACAAATCACTATTTATTCGGACAGCCAAGCGGCCATAAAAGCCATGTAGTCTGTCGTGGTGAAGTCAAGGGCAGTAAGTCGCTGCAAGAAATATCTAGAAGAAATATCACAAGCCAACTTTGTGACCGTATGCTGGGTACCAGGGCATATGGATATTCCAGGTAATGAACATGCGGACGAGCTTGCAAGAGACGGGTCTAAGATGCTTGAATGTATTGCCCTAAAATCAGTAAGAACTCCGCTAAGCACGCTCACGAGGAGGATTGACATTGAATCCTGGAGTAGAACTAACCTACGTTGGACCAATCTCACTACCTGCAGGCATACGGGAGAACTATGGCCAGAGGTGAGCAAAAAGAGATCTAAATGTATAATCGGATTAAACCGCAAAGAGATTCGCATTCTCACGGGGATCATTACTGGACACTGTGCGATAGGCGCACATGCGGGAAGGCTGGGGATACTGCATAATGACTTCTGCAGAAGCTGTAGGGAAGTTGAAGAAATAGAATCTGTTCGCCACCTACTTTGCGAATGCCCAGCCCTCAAGAACAGCAGACATAGGATTCCCAACAGTTACTTCTTCGACGACCTAGATGATTTGAAGAATGCTGATCTCAAAGTTCTCCTGAGATTCATACTTAAATCCGGGTGGTTCCAGTAGATAAACAGACTTCATATCATTGGCTACTCGTAGGAGGTACTAGAGGGTCATGTTACAACGGAGCTTTAAGAACCCATGAGATTCATATTAATCTATGTGGCTCTAATATGAAAAGCGGTCTTCTTTCTTGTCTTTAGGACCCAACTAATGGTCTAAATGAAGCTGTGGCATGGTCGCCACAAGAGCACCCATTTACCTACCTACCTACCTATGTTCATTGTCCATAAGCTAAAGATGCTTCAAAACCAACTTATAATACAGATATTGTGAAATAACATCAAATATGAAAATAGCAAAAGAAAATGTAAAAGAGCAGATCTGTATAGCTCGTTCAAATGTAAATGGAACATTGACTCACCACGTAATTTCTTTGACAGCGGTATTTACTTGTTGTTAATTATGTCTCCATGATGATATGCACAGCATGATGGTTGAATCTATATATGTTTGGGAAAGAAATTAAATTTTTTCAACAAGTGAACGAACTTCACAATGTCAAATCGGCGATAGTTAACTTTGGGTATTACCAAATCTACCTCTGCTATCACTTTTACTGAATACCTACAGACTCGGTTATGCACTGATAAGAGTGGCTGGGGAATTTGGGATGGATTTGTTGTTGTGTTGCGGTTGAACGTTTAATGCATGGGACGGTGTTGTTTGGGTTCACGATCACTGGCCACTGTGTTGCTTATCCGTATCAGTCTGAAGTAAAAGGGGGTGTTTTGCTGTTGTTGATCGGCTAGGGGGCTGCTGGTCGGACTATATCGATATCGGTGACACTAGTCGAGCAAACCCGCCAAAATCGATGAATTGATACTCGGGAGAGACGACCTTCGTATACGCGTTGATCAAGGCGAGGCACACTGGCACACTAGCGTTGATCGCGGCGAGGCGTCGTTTTTTGATCAGGTTGGGTGTTCGATTTGGTCTACTTGGATGCCTGATGATAGATCGAGAAATATCAGTGGCTTGAATGACATAACCTTCCCTTTTTTCCCCACCTTTTTTTTGTGAGCCGATAGTGGACTTGGTAGCCACGTGCATGGATCGGGCAGTATAAATGCAGCAAAGCGAATTTTGTTTTTTTTTTCTTGCTGATAAATCTCACGCACTGATAAGGCACAAATTAATTTTGGCGCTAAAGGGAATATTCACTTTAATCACAATTTTCTTTTATTCCAATTTTTTTTTTAGAGGTTACCTGGACATGATGTGATGAGTTTGAGAAAATACGACTGCTACACAATCATTAATATTTGTTTTTTTCTTTGCTAGGCCACTTATTACCTCTTATTTTCCCTGTTTTTTTTTTAAGAGTTCCACCATCGGCTGAAGGTCTAAGTAAAAAGAACGATTGCTTCTGGTGGGTAAAGTTAAGTACACCATGTTACACTTGGTTTCGTGTGTAAGGTTGGTACAAGTTTGCCATGTTTCGCCCAGTTTCGAATAGAAGTCTGGGAGGTTTTTGCACAAGATAAACTTGGGTACGTATTTCCGTGCATAGGTAGCATTCAAGGATGCAAATACATTTTATTTCCTATAACTTTTACTACTGTGGGTGGTTGGTGGTCCCCCACAACCTATTGCAAATCCCATAAGTCTTTAGTGTTAGGAATGTGTGATGTCTAAATGCAGCATGTTGTAAATTTGACTCCGTAAACCTAAAATCAACCTTTTTTTCCTAAACGTTTTTTTAGCTCTCCATTGGTTCTGGTTTCTTCTTCTTTTCATTTGACACTGACATTGCGGGGAAATACTCAAATGAATTGTAGTGGTTGATCTGTTACTTTACCTTCCAATCGCAGTGGAGGTTCATACTTCAGCTTATTTAATGGCAGCCATTTTCTTGCTCTAAGTAGGAGTGGTATGAATGTACTTACGTTACACTCCTCACCAGGTGGACAATGGCAATGCTCCAATCCTCAGTATTAGATTCAATTCGAAATTCAGGATGAGTCAGGATATTTTCAACTCCAATATTGACACCGCTCTGGTTATCCATGAGCTCATGCAGGCCAAGGCCCACTACATAATATTCCACACTTTTTAAAGCAGTTGTTTCTTCTCTGCTAGTTTTCAGAGAAATTAATTTTTCCTTGTTGGGCGAATTTCTCCTCGCCGACGATTGAATATAGCGCTGGCCATAAACTAAGTATTAAATAGACCGTCAGCTCTTTCAACTTAAGAGAATTTGCCTACAAGCTGTTTTCGGTGTTACTATGTGCCAAAGTATGTGTGCCAATGTTAAAGTAAATTAGACGCACGCATACACTTGCACATACTAACCTGACAGATGTCTCTGACAGTTTATTCCGTGGTAACATTGGAAAAAATTCAAATAATTCAAATAATTGCCCGTTATCGGGACGTGTTAAGAAAGCGGTGGGTGTGGTGTGGTGAATTAGAATTTAGTACCAAAATATATTAAAACGCGTGGTAGGTATACATTATTAGGATTTCTTTCATTTTACCTTGATAGTCTATATAGTACGGGATGTTTACATTTTTGTTGTAAACAATGGAAATCGATGAACTTATGAATCATTGACAAAAATAAAAAAAAAGAAGCTTATTAATATAAAAAAAATCTCATTACTATAGGCGCGTTTTTTTGAGCTTCGATCTCAGCAAAGCAAAGTAAAGTAGGATTTTCAGCATACATTTTATAACAACTAATGCGAGTCTCGAAGTGTCAAGTAGAGCATAGTTGTTGTAAATGCGTGCTGAAAATCCTACTTTACTTTGCTTTGCTGAGATCGAAGCTCAAAAAAACAGGGCTTATATAGGTAATGATTTTGAATCGCAGGAATTAAAAGAAAATTGTAAGCAGCAAAACTTAAATGTGTGAGACATATCAGTGCCCATGTTCTGTTATTATCACATAGATATATTTATCACAAAAACGATATGAATTGAAAGAAAATGCTCCTGAGTTAAGTAAATAAATTTTCGCATCGATACTTTTTAAGCATTTTCTTTCAATTCATATCGTTTTTGTGAAAAATATATCGATGTTATAATTACAGAACATGGGCACAGGGTACAAATCAGTAAACATGTTTATTTCCAATGTGGGTACCTATACCTATATCTATATTTAAAGTTTCGTTCTTTCCCGTATACATTTTAAAGAAAATAAATTTTCGTTGTGTCTATTCGACTTTTTCTTTTTATAAAACAAAATTATTAATATTCTGGGCTCACGCAATTCATTTCAAATGTAATTTTTAAATAATTTTTAAACGGAATCTTCATGAAAAGATTGGGCCTTACTAAATTTAAGTACGAGTAGTTCACAGTGGTTATATCTTCCATACAAATTTCGCAAATGTGAGCTTCCGTAAATTTAAAGTCGATGTTAAATTTGTTACCTATTATTACGCGCAGTATAACTCAAAAATCATACCCACACAGAAATGTGTATATCTTTTCCCTAGAGCATATTTGAATGTTCTTAATCAATGCTTATCTTTATATTGGTTACCGTTTTTCTGTCGACATTTTAGGCGAAATATTTTTTTACCAACAACAACCAACGAAAACAGACACAATAATTATAGGAACAAAAATAACTTATTTTATTTTAACGAATGCATTTTTCACACTTTATTCCTTTATTTATTCATATTGATTACATTCGCTTTACGCATTTTGTAAAATACATGTTTTCGTGGTGAATTAAAACAACGAATTTAAACTCTCAGAACGCATCCATCAGCTGACAGAAACTCACAAAACACACTAACTCTCAGCAGTGTTCTTAGCGCTCTCTCTTTATTTTTCCCACGAAGCGTATTAATTGTTCCCTTTTCACTAAACTCAAATTCCCTCGATTTTTTAATGAAACAAACTGTACTTTAAAAGTAAAATTTGTATTGTTCGGAAAGAAAATCACATTAAATTATTCTTCAGTATAAAAATCGCAGTTTTCAAACATTATAATGCATTTTTTTGCTACTAGAAATTGTTGCTAGAGGAAAATCTCCTTTTTATGTACATTTAGTGCGTTGATATTCATGGTGAAATGTAATTTGAATGTTTTCTAGTCAAATTGTTGATATTCACACAATTTTGATGTTTTTTCATTTAACGCATGGAAGGCTTTTCGGAAATCGTAATTCCCACGAAAAGGTAGAAATACTACTATGTAGGAACACTGCTGAGTGTCATTATTTTTTTTACTTCTCCCGCCAATTAGAATTTCTTTTTTTGCTGCTTCACACGTATTCACAGATAGGAAATTTAAGAGAGAATTTTCTTTACAAAATTTGAGGGGGGAATCGGGTAGGTGCGCGGGAGCTGACGGTCTATTTAATACTTAGTTTATGGCGCTGGCGTCTGGTTCACTATTTCTTCCAAAAAAAAAACCAAACGCGATTACTTCCCAATCGTTACAAATTTTATTCTCTCTATTGTGCGTCTGCACCACTCAACGATTTCCTAGCAACTCCCAACTTAATTTCTTTTGAGTACAACCGTTTAATTTCTATCTATTTAATATCTACAGTCATGCCAATGCAATGAATAGGTATGAATTCTAATTATGTATTAGTATATAAAAAATTCATTATAATTATGTATTAGTATATTAAAATTCAATGTAATTCATTTAATTTATGCTGCCTTCTGCAGCAACATTCTGCCCGCCTTGAAGTGTCCTTCGGATATCTTCAATCTTCTACTGGTAATGGCGCTAGTCGGTGAATAGCTCGGCGCAGAATTCCTTTTTTCGTCTTCACATCCACCACTCTCACCTTACCATCTTTGGATTCGATTAAATTGGCTACTCTTCCTATTAACCACTGTTGAGGGGGAGTTTTGTCGTCCCAGATTAATACCACCGAGTCGGCTTTGATATTCTCAGCCGAAGTTTGCCATTTTCCTCTCTTTTGCAGCTCCAACAGATACTCTTTGGACCAACGATTCCAAAAGTGTTGCTTAATTTGTGATAGTAGTCGCCATCTGTTCAACGACGATGCCTTACAGTCGGTCACAAGAGGTTCCGCAATTGCGTTTAACGGCGCCCCAATCAGGAAATGACCTGGAGTAAGCACTTGCTCGTCGCTAGGATCATTCGACATCACGCACATAGGCCGCGAATTTAAGACGGCTTCTATCTCTGCCACCACCGTTGCTAACTCCTCGAACGTCAAACAAGCCTCACTTACTGTTCTATAGAGGTGATTCTTGGCTGATTTTACCGCAGCCTCCCATAAGCCTCCAAAATTAGGCGCTCTAGGTGGAATATGATGAAACTCAATCCGTTCTGCAGCGCACCATTCAGCGATTCTGGTTTGAGTTTGTTGCTCCAAAAAGCCCTGCTTTAATGCACTCAGTTCATTTCGGGCCCCCACGAAGTTGGTACCATTATCGCAATACAAATCTTGGCACAAACCTCTTAAGCGCCGCTATAAACCCCTCGGAAGATAAGTCGGACACGACTTCCAGGTGCACCGCCTTAACTGCAAAGCAGACGAAAACTGCAACGTACGACTTGCATGTTCGTAATCCTCTTCGTTTTAATGTGGTTTGGAATGGCCCACAAAAATCGACACCGGTCTTCTGGAAAGGCCTGGCCGGATGGACTCTATCGGCAGGTAGGTGTCCCATGATTTGGCTCATCATCTTTGGCTTGTACCTAAAACAATGTAGGCAGCTGGCGACGACCTTCTTAGCGAGCCGTCGGACATCTAGCACCCAGAAACGCTGTCTCACTATTCCAACTAATGCTTGTGGTCCTGCATGGTAGTTCCTTCTATGAAAATAGATAAGAAGAGATTTAACAAAGGAATGGGATTTGGGAAGGAGGATAGGATATTTTACGGCATAGGGAATGTCCGCATTCTGCAGACGCCCACCAACTCGGAGGAGCTTCAAAGAGTTATCGTCAAGGAAGGGATTTAAGTTTCTGACGCAACTCCCAGGGCTGACCATTTGCTTTCTTTCCAATTGTTGGATTTCATCTCTGAAATTCTCTCGTTGTATATGCCAAATTATCCTTAATAAGGCTTCTTCCAAATCGTTCGCCGACAAGAGTGTGCTTGAATTCGTTTTTTCGTACATAAACAAGTTCAGCTTACTTTGTTCGTCGTTGTGTTTTTTCCTTTTCATCACCCTGATGACCTTTAACATAATAGCAAAAATCCGAAGCGTTTTTTGAACATCATTATACCGTAGATAATTATTTTCCAAATCTGCGTTTACCGTTCGAGCGAAAAGTGCTACATTTCCCTTTCGTCTTCCAGGTGTATCTTCGGCTATCCGCGAGCAATCCTTTTTATCTGGCCAACCTTCTTCAGGTAGGTAAATAAATTTTGGCCCAGTAAACCAGATACTATCGATTAACTCCCCTGCGAAAGCCCCTCTCGACACAATATCTGCCGGATTCTGTTTCGAGCTCACATGCTTCCAAACCGCTTGCGGTGTTCTAGTTTGTATTTTCGATACCCTATTCCCGATAAATACTTCCCAAGTTGATGGATGAGCCGACAGCCAACATAAGACGATTTCAGAATCGGTCCACAGATACACTTCTTCTACGATATGACAGAAATTCGGTAGGATTCTCGCAACTAATGATGCCAACATCTCCGCCGCACACAGCTCTAATCTTGGTAAACTCTGCGATTTGATAGGTGCTACCTTTGATTTCGCCGTCACCAAATGACAACTAATTCGGTAATTCGGTCGTTCTCATCGGTTGTCCTTAGGAACACACAACAAACATATGCCTTCAGCGATGCGTCGGAGAAACCATGAATTTGAACCAACTTTGGTTTAGGGCTGAGAACATACCTCGGAACTTTAACCGACTCCACCTCCTTGAGGCGGGATCGGAAAACTTGCCATTCGCTGTAGATCCTAGATTGAACTGATTCGTCCCATTCACTCTTTTTAACCCATAAAGCTTGTAGCAATATTTTCCCTTTTACAATAACAGGGTTTATTAGGCCCAATGGATCGAACAACATTGATAACTCTGAGAGGATTATACGTTTCGTAATCTTGGACTTACACGAAAATTCCGGCACTACATACTGAATATTATCCGTAGCTGGGTTCCACTTTAAGCCAAGAGTTTTTACAATATCCGAATCATTAATTCTTAAAGGTTTTTCCCTATCAGCTTCCGGTATTTCTGTCAACAACAATTTCTCATTTGTCCACCATTTTCTGAGTTCAAATCCTGCAGTTTGTAGCAAAGACCTGACTTCTTCATAAATCCTTCTTACTTCCTCAGATGAATCCCCTCCGCTTATAAGGTCATCCATATAAATCCTCTTGTAGGACCTTTGAGCCTAATGGAAACCTCAATGATCCTTCGTTTGACAACAATTTCAAACAGCGAGTAGCTTGATATGGTGCAGAGGTTGTACCATACGTGACTGTATTTAACTGATACGCTTTTAGTGGTTTATTTACATCTGCTCTCCATAGTACGCATTGATACTTACGATCCTTGGGATCCATAAGTATCTGGCGGTACATTTTAGATACATCGGCTGTTAAGGCGAATTTATAACACCGATAACGTAAAATTATAGAGTAAAGATCATCCTGCGTTGCAGGACCTTTCAACAATATGTCGTTAAGGGACGTACCCGATGATGTTCGAGAGCTACAATCAAATACGACCCTTAGCTTAGTGGACGAAGATTCTGGCCGGAGTACATATTGATGAGGACAAAAATAATTCCCATTCTTCATCACTTCCAAATTTACTTTCTCCATGTGTCCTAGACGTTCGTATCATATATATAAAATTGGTGTAGTTCTGTTCGACTTAGATTGAATTTGACTGCATGTCTTTAAATGCAAAAATCTTAGAAACTACTGAATATATTCTGGTGCATTTTTCTTAGTCCTATAGAGGATACATAGGCCTACAATCTCCACTTTGTTTCAACTCTATATCTCTATAAATTCCGGAAAAAATTGGACAAGAGTAATTTATTTTTTTGTTTTGTTTCGATTTTTTTTTGCAACGCTTTCCGTTCGAAAATACTGGGAGCATTTAAATATAAAAACCAAAATCTTATAGAGGACATCTGCAGGTACAACTTAGGATATCCATTAACTCGATAACTTAAAAGGTTTTTAAATAAATAGGCAAAATTTGAAACATTTCTACGATTTTTACCTGCGTGAGTGGATATGCACTTCACTCTCAAATCAAATATACTAACCGCACGATATATTTACATCTCTTTTAACCTTATTTTACTCCTGTAAGGGAGAGGGAGACAGACAGAGGCAGTGTGCTATATGCTGTTTGTTTGTTAAAAAAGGAAAAGAAAAAACTATAAAAAAAATGTCAAATAGATATAGATATCAGTGATACTAGATCGTGGGTAATTACCTAATTCGCGGGTATTTTGCCTTTCAAAAAAATCTAAAAGAGCGATCAAGGGCAGTAAATTAGCCGCCCGAGTTTTTAAATAGCATTACAGCCCATGGCCTTCCTGCTCATAAAATTGAATTAAAAATTGGAGATCCCATTATGTTGCTTCGCAATTTGAATTCCTCCAAGCTTTGTAATGGAACCAGATTGAGAGTGATATCGCTACAGAAAATCTTTATTGAGGCGTTCATTTTAACTGGGTGTGGTAAAGGAGAAACGGTGTTTATAACAAGAATACCCACAAATAATTCCCCGCAGTTATTCATTTCAGTTTAAACGGATTCAATTTCCTATTAATGTTTGCCTTCCACGACAATCAATAAGGCACAGGGTCAAACTTAAAGAAAAGCGGGAGTTGATTTAAGGAAGAATTGCTTCACGCACGGGCAGTTATATGAAGCGTGCTCCAGGGTATACAAAGAAGCGTTACATTAATAAAGAAAAAGTGAGTTAAACATTATAAAATTATTTTCTTTCATTTTCATTGTCCACTCAGACTCAGCCTTCGGGAGTTTTTTTTAGATCGGGTTCAAGTCCCTCCCTATTGAAGAAGGCTTCCTCACTTTATACCTCTATAATGTCTTTCGATGATTTTTTTGATTTTTCCTTCCAGCGATTATCAAAAGAAATACATTTTTGTGTCCCCTAGACGACAGTAAATTTCTTTTATTTTTTTTCCATCAACTGTTCTGAAACCACATTTTACACGGGCGAAGCCGGGTGGGTACAGCTAGTTCATCCATAAATTCAATATATTGCTTCCTTATTTCGCAATTTCGCGCTAACCTTCTCTCTAGAGACGTAAATCTCCTCTTCGCTATTTCAAACGATTCACCTAGACTGGAAGGATTTTCTTTGAACGGTAGCCTGACGACAAACCGGCCACTACTATTCCGTTTCAGCAGTCACCTGCAGTTAGTACAGTCCGCTTGGAAATTAGAGTTGCTCCACATTGAAAGGAAAACGTATTATCTATATGTTTTTCATATAGAGCAGCAATCCAGGGAAATCTTGATTTTTCAATAAGTTCACCGTGGATATTTCGTTTTCTTAATCTAGTAGATGATTCATTCTCCTGGCCACAAACAGATTCAAGGGTCCTTAGTGCTTGCGATTCTCCCTCCTCTTGTAGGACAATTGTCATCTTGATATCTGCCCTTGGAAAAGGATCTGGGAAAGGAAACAAATTAACTGGAAGACGTCTTATATTATATGGGTAACGTATCTAACCTCTTGGAGCAGTGCATATTCTAATACCGTTTTCTGTGATAAATGCAACTTGAGGGAGAACATTTTGTTGCGGAAAGTCAACCCGGTAGGTGATTGGGAGACCCATGTTTATGTATTCGGAAATTCGATTCAGGGGTATGATGGTCTATATTTTTCCTTTGTAATTCTGCAAATATGGAAGTGAACTTATATCAATAAATTAAAAAAAAAAAATGTTTTCTTATTTTATCTTAGTAAGAAAATTATGGAAATTTGAGGACGGAAGAACCAAGACCTCCCCTTCAATAATAACTCACCTGATTCAATACTCCGGACTGCGACAGTCCGATAATGATTTGATTTCTCGTCTTCGATGTATTTCTTTGTTCTATTATTCCGAAATGTTCATATCCATCAAAGACGTATGTGAACATTTCTGGACACGGATTATGTGGTTTTCGTAGCCTCTGGGACAGCACCGCATAGCAAGGCAACATAACAATTGCCACTTATAAAGCGACAACACGTGATAATTTTCGCGCACGCATCTTTTAAATATGTGTGTCCGTGCTTTAACACAATAGCTTCTATAAAAATAGGAAACAAAAATTGAATCGATCGAAAGATTGTTTCTTCAAAATATATATACATAAATATCTTGTGCAGTTTCTTTGGTCTAGTCTAGAGAAAAGCTCTTTAGGAGGGAATGTGCAAGTAAGCTCCTTTATTTGTACTACCTTACTACCTAGTGCGGATTTTTGTCCTTAAGTCTAGCACAAACCTGTTCCGGAACGAAAAATTTCATACAAAAATGACGCAACGAAATCATGAATGAAAAATTTCGCTCTCCTTTTTGTTTTTCAGTACGCAGCTGCTGCGAAATGATGGCGTAAGAGTAGGTAATTGTAGTACCTACATTTCTTCGTAGAGCTCCACTCGCTTTTCGCATACATTTATTGTCCGGGACATTATTTGCTTGCGAAAATTTGACATTTGTACTGCAGTGTTACCAGTTTTTATGAGAGGTATGGGGTCTGAAAAATTCTTGGAGCCAGAAATAGACTCAAATATTTATGAAGATGAAAAGTGCGTTTTCTTATGGAATTCTTAAGTGGTAACTTATTTTGATTATACATTGTTTTTAAAGACGACAATATTGAACTAAAAAAAAACAGCAGAACACAAACTCATTATCAAGGGACTTTTTAGTTTCCATTTTTCAATGTTAAGAACGTTAAACAAACGCCCATGAAAACGAGTTTTTATGTAAAAATTATTTAAAAATTGGTTTGTATAATCGTGTGATAATGAATTGCAATGGATTTCCAGTGTAATTGAGAAAAAGTGTTTTTTTTTTGCGGCCAACTCAATACGTAAAAGAACCACTAAAATTCGGATTTAATTCGATTTGACAGCTGAAATCTGAAATCTCAGATCGAAAACTTAAAAGCCAAATTGAAAACGACGTTAGTTATATGAAATGAGAACGTTCGCAATAAAAGTATGCATTTAATATATTCCTTAAGAGTCTAAAAATCGCCAAACTGTCCCAAATGACAATTTTAAGGAGCAAGTTAAAAGTTCGAGTAGCCAAATAAGATATAAATGGCCAGTGCTGGAAACACTGCTACTTGTGTATCAGCTGATGGCAATCCCCCCAAATTATTTCCCGCTGCCTTTTCGCAGACGTTTCGTTATCCATTTGGAGACCACTTTCCGGTGAGATAAGCTATCAAATCGCTTCGAAAACTGTACTGCCGGCTGTGGATGCTTAAGAAGATTCCTTGGATGTTAGCGTTTCTATGATCTTATAAAGATTTGACGTAAGTGCTTTGAAATCGCTAATTTAGGGGACAAGCTGGGCGTATGCTATTTTCCAACTTCTTAGTACTAGTTAAGCTTAAAGGCTCAAGCAGTAGCTTTGCCAGCGCGAAAGAAAACCCTTTCAGAATGATAGGGAAAGTACAGTCAGCACCAGCGGATTTATTTATATTCGGCCTTACCAACAAACATTTTTTGCCTCAACCTTACAAATACAAATTTTACAATTGTGAGCTTCCGTAAATTTAAGGTAGAAACTAAAATTTGTTATTAGTACCGCGCGTTGAGTACATAAAATCTCCTTCCCACTATTACGAGTCAAAAAGGAATATGTCACACTGTAGAGTCTATGCTTAAGAGTACAAATGAAGGCAAAACACAATTTGGGAGCATTGAGCTAAAAGAGAAATGCCTTGCAAGCAGAATAGCTTTCAATGAAGTTGGATTGTCATTGCAATTTAACGTTGGGATTGATGATGAGGACCAATTTCTAATAACACTACTTACTTCCATATGTTTAGTTTTAACCCCTAGTTGGTTCGGAAAATTTGACACTCTTTAAGATAATACAGCATTACCGTCATTTATAACTCGTTTCAACTTCTTTCCTCACATGTGTTGACTTTGAAATTTTCACCCCATGTGTTATTCCATTTAAGAAACTGATTTGATATTTAATTTGTAATATACAATATTGAGCCGAGTATACTAACAATCTAACAAGTAACTAAATGACTCGAAAAACCGTCACGAAACTAAAAATAATATCTCATGTATTGCGTTTTTCAATAGGCACATGACAAATGTGACATTTAAATACACACGCACCCTTAAACATTTTTTATCATCTCTCAATGTCGAAACAGTGAAGTTCACGAGCGACCAACGTTTGGCAATTATTAAAAATTACTATAAAAATTCTAAATGGTCGAATCTTTAAGAGTGTTTGCTTCAATTTTCAGTCCTCGTCATAACTGGCACTGTATTTATTTTTATGGGTTGACGTTTATTCGTTAGCTTACGTCAAGAAACCAGCAATGATAGTGAAGCTGGGCTATAATATCAGATCTAAAAAATTTAAACGGAGAAAATTCTAGTTTTCTATTATTAGATGTTGTATTTAACTTAGATTCTGGTTGTAACCTGTCCTTTTTGTCTAGCAAATCTTTGAAAATACTTATTCTTATTTTGTCTGTTAAATTTCTGCATTTTACAATTAATTAGCGCACATACTGATATAAATTTTCTGAACTTTATTACTCGTTACTTTGCTCATCTTCTCTTTTTCGTACATAACGAATTTAACCTATAGAATTTGCGGGGCTGTGATTTATTTATATAGGTCGAATGGACCTTATTATTTAAATTTATAAAACTATAGGGTGCAATATTATAAATGTTAACCCTTCTCGCATTAGACGTTTAGTTATTTTATATATCGCCTTTATGGAAATTTTGTTTTTGGAAAAAGCGTAAGTATGTGCCCAAGCGAAAATTTGCTTGAGATCTGGCGTCAGATTCTGTTAGGCGGGCGATCAAATGTTTTCGTGCTCACAAATAATTTGCCCTATGTTACAGAAGCAAATTTCTTCGTACACACGAAACCCTTTGAACGTTTCATCTTACCGAATGCCGACACTGGTTTCATCACCGAAATTTGGGTTTTTTCAGATCCATCGTTTCTTATTTTTTGCTATTTTCTATTTAATCACTTTGACGTTGCATCACACCAATACTTTGCTCTTGTAGCGAAAACAAAAGTAAAATAACTTTGATTTGATGAGTGTTTTCTTAATAATTTTAATATACAATACTTAGTCTAAAATTATTGTTCTCAGTGAAAACATATAATTTTCGTGTGCGATAGTGAGCTAACATTTCTGTAAATTGTACAAATCGCAAATGCTAACCAGATAATGGTGTCGCAGTATAGACTTGGAAAATTAAGCTTATTTCTAAATGTCATTGCAGTCGTTGTTGCTTGTAAGTTAAGATAATGTGGTCAAAAGTTCACGCTTCTGGGTTTCTGTTGATTGTACGATTATCGTCGGGTAATCCACATGAAATGTGAAAAAGGAAATGTAGATATATCGCATCAAAAATATGTGGTCGGTGTTGCGCTCCCGAAATGATAATACTGTCCAAATGTCATAAAAAAATTGAAAATTTTCTGCGCTTTGTCATTTACCCAATTGGTAATCCCAGTCAATTTCTTATGATCCGAGTACTTTTGGAGGAGTTTCTCCGACCGCATCAATAAATATTTGCACTGTCAAAGGTCGTATTGTTTATGTTTTTTTTTTTGCTTGAATACATGTTTTTCGTGCGGTATCGCTGTCACTTTTGGAACTTTGCAGAATAATACCGCAACTAAAAATTTACCCGAGGTCATTTTTGATTTGTTGAAGATAGTGATTATTAATGCATATAATAAACAACATGACAGCTGTATTTGATTCATGAAGTGTTACACGTAAAACAATACGCAGCAGCATGTCTACGAATATGTTTTATTTTGTTTTTGTGTCCATTTGCCTGTAAGAAGCTTTCGAATTATAACGACAAAAATACGCTGACTGTTTTTTGTTTTTTTTTTGGTAAACACAATTTGGTAATTGATCAATCATGCTGTGACGTTTATACCGGGAAATATATATATCTTACTGTCAGAAGGAAATGGTGCGCGTTTGTGCTGCTGAATTAAAGCGATGTAGTAGTTCCCTGAAATTTTTATTGAATCCATTAACTTTTAATTTCTTCTCAATAAATTCCGAAATTATTTTCCTTTCTTTCTTACTGTGTCTCCATTTTTCGGCGTCGCATTTTATTATTATCTTTTATGATGCATTGAATTATCTGCTTAGTTGCATTGGCGTGCGTGATATTTGTCAATACGAATTGTTTTTCTATTCTCGCGGTTCATTTTGAATTTTGATACTTCGAAAAGTCAACTAAACTTGCAGGCTAGATTTGTCAATTACGCCCTAATAAACATCAACTGAAAAGAACTATTCACATGACCAATTTAGGACAATATAAACTGAAATACATTGAGTCAGTCAGCTGTCAGAATTACTAGAATTACGAACGTCCCGATACTTGAGTATATGGACTGCTCGTGAAATGTCTGTTCCATGCAAGCTCTGCCCAAAAAATGGCGCTAATGTGAATGGACGTGCATGAGTACCGTTTCAGTAAGGCAGATTTGTGGTACAGAAACAAACTGCGTAGTAAAATACGATGAGACATCAGATAGTTGCGATCTCGAAGCTACCCTACCCCAGCGAAATGTTACTGAGACCGCGTAAGTGTTTACTCTTATTATTTTTACTTTAGATACACTAATAAATTACATGATCTAAAAGAATAAAGCACTAGTTATGAGAGCTTCAGGCCGAAAGTGTTCACTTTTTATTCACTATAAACAGCAATAACCATTGTGTTGGTTTCCTCTACAAATAAACGACACTTGATATATTTCTATATTATTTATACTTTTATTAGTGACTATTTAATTCCGAAAGTCCGCCTTCCTGGAGCAATTCCAACCGACTGACAACAATAAGTGCAATATTCAAGGATATGAATGTGTAGGAGGGGATAGGATGGGTATAAGGGGTTCACAATTGAGTGGACAGGAGAGAGTTGGGTGATACTCCGTTTGGTTGCCTTACAATTGGATGTCACTTGTAATAATTTCTAGTCCACATTTGCAATCATAAGGGATGACACAGATAATATTAACTGATACTAGGAGGACCTTCAAACTTAATGTTTACTCTTCAATGTCTTACCAGTTTAAATAAACAACTATTACCGACAGCGACACCAACTACTTCAACAAGAGCACCGACAACGACACCACCTATTCCCACTATAGAGACAGACAATGAGGACGCATGCCTAGTTCCGACCATCAACAATGGTCGAATGCTAACTTTGTTATCATTTCGAAATATAAATATCAAACCCGGCGATTTGGTTCCGAACCAAACCTGGGCGCTTTACGAATGCGACTCCGGATTCAACCTTGAGGGCAGGGAAAATAACTTATGTCGCAGCGGATCCTGGTTTTCCAAAGTTCACCCAATATGCACCCGTACGCTTCCTAGATACTTATTTTGAACAGAATGATTTCAACTACAAGACCCTTTTTTGCAGGTTACTGTCGGAACGACGTTCTCATGAGGAACAGCGTTTCGTATACCGTTAGATGCTTAGAAAATGGCGGCGTCACTATACCGTGTAATGATCGCATAAAACCCGGCACCATAGCGAGGTCAACATGTTCCGCTAAATACCGCATACCCTATCACAATCCAGTACAGAGTTTCTACTGCAACGAATTCGGACGGTGGGACTACCACCCATCACGCTGCGAACCAATATGCGGTGAAGAGCTGCCGCCAAGTCAGCCATTTCTGGTCAATGGAGAGGTGACAAATATCACATCTGTGCCATGGCATGTGGCAGTCTATCAGATGAAGGCTGACAGGTACGAGCATATTTGTGGGGGGACTATTATAAATGCGAAGGTTATAATATCTGGTAAATATTGAATGTCAGGACATGCTCGCCTATTTCACGTATCCTTTTATACGAATAGCCGCACATTGCTTCTGGGATAATGCCAATGAAGTCCCACACAGCGCGGGCCTATACACAATTGGTGCTGGCAAATTTTACCGCGACTATTACGCTGACGAGAGCGGAAGAGGGCAGTTCCGAAACGTTTCAAACATCTACATTCCCCCTGAGTAAGTGTGAATTTGTTGAGCCACAATGTTTAACCTACTTTTGGTATTTAATACGCAGATACAAAGGTGAATACAGAAGCTTTATGGCAGACATTTCTGTGCTTATACTCACCAGAGCACTGTACCTCTCCTATTTCATCGCGCCGATTTGCATTGAATGGCAAAGTTTGAGCGCCAAGAACTTCCGTAATAACTTGTACGGCATAGTTGCCGGTTGGGGCTTAGATGAGACTGGCGGCTTTAGCACTGAACTGAAGACTATCTATGTGCCGGGAAATAGCTATGAGGCTTGCCGAAGTGCTGCCGGACAACAACTGGAAGGCACTATTACAGATGACAAATTCTGTGTACTTAACTCGTTTGCTTCGAACCCCTGCGAAGGTGACAGTGGTGGAGGTTTTGTGCTGAAAAAAGAAGTCAATGGTAGAATAATACACTATCTGTGGGGCATTGTGAGCACGGGAGTGCCTCGTGGAAATGCCTGCAGCAACCTCCGTTTCGTCAGTATGACTAATATTCAATTTTATGAAAATTTTATTACGACAGTGGAAGCTAGCAATAGACCAAATTGAGTTGGTAGAATACGCCAAATAAAATAGTTCAAAATGCAATTGTAGTACTCGCTTGAGGAAAGGGTGTTGTGTTTTTATACCGCCTTATTTCTGGATGATTTTTTAGATTTTCGTTCGAGTCGTAGGAAGTAGAATTACTTCGCTTCAGAAAAGCACTAAAGGGGAATGCTGAAGCATCGTATCCCTGCAAACCAGGGGACAGGGGATTAGGTTTTTCATTCGCCGGCGAACGCCCCGGAAGAAGATTTGTTTCGTTGGCGAGTTCGTCAGAGAATTTCAGGCGAATCGCGGTGGAAGAACTATCGGCGATTTGTCAAATGCGAGGAAGTTTGTTCAGCCAAATCGACACATTTTTGTTTCAACAGATTTATATTTTTATATTGAAAGTTGGAACGGACCGGCTTTATTTAATTCAATCACTCATTAATCACTTACTCAAAGTGCTGTTCGTTACAAATCATGCAACTTCTTCATACATTCATTTTACTTTGTTTGCACAAGCCCCAGAATACTTTTCTGCCTATCAGATGTGACATGTCACTTAAAATTGAGGTTATATGCGATTTCCAAGCGTTTATTTTAAAAACTTAAAGCTTAGAATTAACGTTCCGATCCCGATACATTTATCAGAGAGAAGTGCTTATTCGCCGTGAGTGGTGCATTCATCTGGCAGAACGAAAGAAGATTGTTGCTGAAAAATTGGCTCCGTAGTCTTTGTAAACACTAATTGCAGTGCATTTATCGTTAGGAATTTGTAGCTTTTTTGAAAAAAAAAAAAAATCAAAAAAAACAAAATGGTACAGCTTCAAGAACTCCATGCATGGAGTAAACGATTTACAGTTGACTACTGACTTGATATCATACCAGAGGAATACAACCTTAACCCTTTAAAAGAATGCAGCAACCACAAAAAAAGCATAACCGTCAAGCAGCGCATTGTTCCACGCATATAAGGCTGGTACTCTGTTCGAGTGAAGTGAAATTTGCACTGCCCTCCAAAAAGTTCTGTGAAATCGAAAGTAAAATCTTTAGTTAACCTGTAAAATAAGAAAAACACTTCAGCATTCAACTTTCGCACTTATATTTTACTTAAAAAGAAAACAGCTGAAGAAACAAAATTGAGAACTTCACTTTTTGTGAATCATGCGATTCAGTAAAATCTATTGTCTTGTTCATCGCTGTCAGTGTCCAACTACAATAAGTTATAACTACACAAGCAAATTCTTTCATTTTCGACAAGGTTTAAATTCTATTCGGGACGACGTCAGTTCCCCGGCAGGTTTTTATTAGATCTGTTTAAAGTCCCTCACTATTGTGGAATCATCTCTCGCATGCTTATCGAGCGAAACTCCAAACAAAATTAAAAAGAAATCCTTTTGTTTTTCGTTCATAACAATTTTAACAGTATTAATTTCGCAAATTGATAATGTCTGATTTGTGATATAAGGTTCGTTCGGGTACTTTTTTGCTAACGTAAAACTATTAAAAATTTGCTAAGAAACTGTTTTTTTTTTCCCCGAGGGTAGATGAAAATCTTCCAAAGACACTATGAGAATAGCAAGCGCGTGCTCATAGTAGTGTCAGATTTCTACTGACTAAAAACACCACCCTTCGATAAATTGTTAGATACTGCAACTAAGATAAAACTTATCAAGCAATTTTTCTATAACGAAATAAAAACACTTTTGACAGGTTACTTTCCACTGAAAGATCCTGCATGTTCCGCAATTAAGACGCGGTTAATCCTTATCTTGCCAAGTCGAAAGGTTTCGTTCTTTGTAGTCGGCGCAATAAATTACTCTCATCCAAAATTTGTCGGACTGTATTGTTGATATGCCCGATTAGTCGGTTTCTATGCTTTCGCGCGAAGCTTCTAGTTTCAGCTTCGATTGTAGGAATTCCGAGATCCCTGTGGATATCGTCGTTTCTAGTATACCACGGTGCTTGGACAATTTCTCTTAGTACTTTATTTTGAAAAGTTTGTAAAATATTGGCATTTGTTTTCTTGGTACAACCCCAAAGTTGTATTCCGTAGGTCCACAACGGCTTTAGCACTTGCTTGTATAAAAGCAGTTTGTTCTCGGTACTGAGCTGGGAATGTTTTCCGAGTAACCAGTACATTTCTCTATATTTGATATCGAGTTCTTTACGTTTCATTTTCACGTGCGAATTCCATTTCAGCTTTGCGTCGAGTGTCATTCCCAGGTATTTGGCCTCGTTAGCAAAGGGTATTCGAGCCAAGTTTAGGAAAATTAGCAAGTCATTAGTTTTCCTATATGTGAAATTTACGTGAACAGATTTAGTTTCGTTGAGGGCGATCCGCCAGTCCCTCGTCCATTCATTTACTTTATTCAGTGTGGTTTGCAGCTTTGCAGTCGTTTCTTCGATCGTATTACCTACTGCAAGGATAGCGGTGTCGTCGGCGAAGGTAGCAAGGATAGTGCCATCTTCTCTTGTTATATCGCGAGTATATAACAGATACAGAAGCGGCCCAAGGACGCTTCCTTGCGGTACGCCGGCCGAAATTTCTTTAAGCTCCGAGTATTCTACACCATGTCTAACACGGAAGAGTCTGTTCCCGAGATATGATTCTAGGATATTATAGGCTTACGGGGAGAATTTGTCGTAATTTAAATTTTAAGCCGTCGTGCCACACCTTATCAAAGGCTTGTGAGACGTCGAGGAATACGCTTGAGCATATCTTTTTTTCTTCAAATGCTTTCTCTATTACGTCAGTAATTCTGTGCACTTGGTCAATCGTCGAGTGCTTGGTTCTGAACCCAAACTGGTGGTCAGGGATTAGATTATTATCTTCTATAACCGGTTGTAGGCGCCTAAGTAATATCCTCTCGAAAACTTTAGATATGACTGGAAGAAGCGAAATTGGTCTATACGATTTTACTTCATTTGGCGGTTTTCCTGGTTTTAAAACCATAATGACTTCCGCGACTTTCCATTGGCTCGGCACGTGTTGAAACTGTGCGAATGCGACCACGTACTGAAAAAGTTTTAAAAAAAATGAGAGAGAAATCCATTTCCCCTCTTTTCATATTTTCGTAATTTTCCACTATCCGAATTTTGACTTCCTGAAAAATTTAAAATTAACACTGAAAACTAAGTGACAGCTCAAAATTTTGACAAGTAAAACTCCATTTATTTTCGTCTTCAACGATGTCGGAGGAATAAGTTGTAATCTAATATTCTCCTAGAACATATCAAGTTTAATAGGTATTTAGCTTATAAAAATTTTAATTCCAACTTATTTTGTAGATGCTGCATTTTACGATAATGTCAAAATGACATTTCTTGAACTTTTTGTAAGAAAACCGATCAGGCACTTCTCTTGAAATTGAGAGATTTCGCTTTCGGTTTTTTAAATTTGACGTTTTTCATTTTTCCATGATGAAAGTACACGAACTAGCCTATAATAAGACAAGCTGTCACGTTTAAACAATCAACAGTTCATCGAAAGTATACATCTTTTTGAAGATCCTTCTGTAGGAGAAATATATTATTTCTCTAAAAAAAAATTGCAGCATACATATTTGCAGAGCTTTTGGTCTAAAGTTTCCTACTATTTGAGGGTTTAAAGGACTATCTATATGAGAGGGAACTGCGAACAAATCAATTTTTGTGTTTGAACACCAAATTACCATTTTTAGGATTCACAAAGCACTAAAATGTATTTAATTGACCCTACCGCCGAGTAAACACAAGTAGGTCCAATTTTCTAAGACCTTTTAAGATCCATAGCTCACACCCCGATTCTATTGCTATGAGGCATCACGACCATAAGTAGCAGGCTCTTGTGACACTGATTTTTTGTGAGCTTTGTTGTGATAGCTGTGTCAATGTGTAGAAATAGGGAATCAGGGCCATCAAAAACAAATGTTGTCACTTATGACGTCATCGCTTACGACTGGTTTTGAATTTTGTGACCTGTGTCGTAAGACATCACAATTTCGATTGTTTTTGTGAGCCTCACAAGTCGTGAGTGTACTGCCAGAATATGAATCAAAATCATTCAATTTCGCATATTCTTGTGAGGGTTTTGTGACTTGCGAGGTGTCAGTATCAGTGAGGTTTGCCAGAATTTTATAATAAAAGCTAAAGACGATGGAAACCCCAAGTGTGTTGGGCACAACCCATTGGCCGTTCATGTGTGATAAGTTCCATATGACTGCGATAACATTTATGGAAATCACAATCGGGAAGGAAATAGGGGTTACCATGTTATGTTTTTTGAAGGTAACACATTTCAAAAGATATCACAAAATACATTTCGAATTAACTAGGTAGGTACTAATATTGGACCTGTTTTTTTTAGCTTCGATCTCAGCTAAGCAAAGAAGGTAAAGTAGGATTTTTTCGGCACGCAATTACAACAACTACGCTCTACTTGACACTTCACAGTAGTTGCTGTAATCGCGTTCTGAAAATCTTACTGTGCTAAATATTCGAAAAGCTCCGCAAACAAAAATATAGAAAAGTAACTACACCTTATATCCGAATATATATAGGTAACATTCACCGACACTTACTTTCGGTTGTTTTTTTCATGGGATTTTTTTCTCATAATCCCCTGCAACTGGTTTAGAGATTTATTTAAAAAAACTGATTGCAGACTTTAATACAAGCAACCGCAACCATTCTGTCAAAATTTCCACTATTCCCACAAGGATAGAGTATATAATTAAATAAAACAATCGATTCGGTACTCCTCTTTGAAAGCTATTGCTATGACGAACATTTCTTAGCTTAGATTTGGGTACGAGCAACGTTATGTAAAGTGTATTACGTTCATTCCCGTAATCGGCTTTAATCAAACGCCATCGATATGAATTGATCGCAATCGCACATAGTCTATACACGTTCTCATCAAAAATTACAGAAAAAGAGAAAATTAGCAAAATACCGAGTAACGCGCGGTTTCTCTCTTGGCTCGAAACACCGCAGTGAATTTCAACCGGCAAGTACTGATAAATATGTCAAATGCACAAAGTTGACAAGAAACAAATTCAAAATCCGTCTTCAAAATTAATTGCACAAAAAAAAATTGTGAAATTAAAATTCGTTGGTGGTCGAATGTTCTACCAGAGTATTTTATATGTTGCGAAAAGGTAAGTCTATATTTATTTGCGATGTTGATTAGATGTCAAAGATGTAAGTGGCTCAAACTAGTTCGAAGTCCACATAGGTACTCTTGAGAATATTTTCCGCTCTCTGGGAGAGTTTTGATCTATTTTTGGATTTGACAGATTTTTACTGCTTGGCTCGGGAAAGTACGCGAATGGACCTGTGTATTGTGTGAAACCGAAGCGGGTCGCTTACTTAAGATCTGAGGACAACCGTTTGTACTTAGCTTAACCAGTTTTTGACTGGAATCCCTAACCAGTTTCGAGTTAAAAATTTAAATTTAGTTAATTAATTTCCAAAATTTGTTTACATTTTTTTTTTGTAATTTTAGCTCTTTCTTAAAAGCTTCAAACCGCTCTGCAAATTTGACATTTATTTATAACACCCCACAATATACCCTATAAAGCTTTTTAAGTAAAAACAATAAGACCACCTACCAACAAATGTTTTATATTGAATGTTTTTAAATTCCTATAAGAATATGGGATTATTTCCCCCCTTTGCATGTCTAAGTCCATCAAGGGCAAGACTAATTAAAATCGCTACATTAAAACGTTGATAATTTAATAATTTAAGCGCACCCATGGAATATAAAACGCTCAGTCAGTAGTTTCAATCAGTGGAAGTAGCTTACGTTGGTACAACACTTAAAAGAAATGGTATCTCCACGGAGACTCGGAACTTCCAACCTATTTTTAAATATAATTTCAGTCGCTTTTGCATGTAAGTCGCAAAGAAAAACTTATTTAAATGAATGAGATTTGTTGTTTTTATTTCTATTGGAAGTGGGTCGCATAAAATGTTCCTGGGAAAAATATGAAAATACATTATTCCACATTCAGCCTTACTAGAAGGTAACCATTTCTAGTTTGTAGGAAACCTGTGTAATATTTTTTTTTTTTGTTTCCGGTAACGATTTATTTTAAAATCGGGAAAGTAATGGCGACCACAACTTCCTGATAAAGTCCGCACTGAATACAGCTAAAATGGCAGTTGTTATCTTTCGCCCAGTTTATGGCAAGATTTTTGGACGCTTCTTGGCGGCGGAATTTTATTTAAAAAAATGGGGTTTTGCATTTAGGAGGCGTAGAAAAATCTTGTTGTATTTTTAAGGTGTAAAATATATTTTTCCTAATTAAACTGCGAGCATTAGGCGCCTTAAAAGATGTGGCCGTAAGGTTCCCGCATAAGAGCAAGAGAGACAAATGGATTGGTAAAATTATGGCAGACCGCTTACGGAAATTTTCGCACTCCATAAAGCGCGGGAAGAAAGTTGGAACCAGCGAGCTGTTCGAGTGTGTTGCTGCAGAAACTTTTTCGGAGATTTTTCGCGAAAAGAAAAAGAAGAGACAGTGGTGGAGTGTGAAGTCCGGCGTATCAAAAAAAAAAAGTAATTGGCTCGGCAATGATATTAAACCCAGTGTTTGAAACCTACGAATAGGTAAACGCCCCAATTAAATCGTTTACTCGTCGGTCGACACGCCCGCAAAAAAAAAAAATTTCGTCCACGCTACACCACGCGGCCCCTGAGCCGTTTTGTCCGCCGTGGAAACACCATCTTTCCGCGGGCCTCCGTTTGCGCAATATAGCGTCCGAACCAGCCACAAATCAAAGGTCACAAAAAAAGAAACTGGGAACCTTGCAATCAATCGCCGAGATTTGGTGGAGCTTTGCGGAATTGCGAAGCCCACACGAAGCACAGTAGGGCCTTCGCACAAGTAACGCCTATATCCGACATCGTTCGACATCTCGTGCTTGAATCCACCTCCAAGGCCATCGTCTCGTCAGGGGAAATAAAATCGCTTCAAGTGCTACCACACCAACCGGTAGCCACGTCATCAGCCTACGAAGCCAGGGCACCTTCAGTCTCACCTCCGTCATTTTCTCGAAAAACGAAGAAAAGAGAACTTCGGGGAGGAAGCTTTCCACCTTAGATCGCCATCCAGCAATTTCGTCGGCGAATTCACCATCCAGCAACAACAGCACCAAAGACACCATCCAATGATCCTAGTTAGGCTATCGCTCACTAGAGGGCTCTATTCGAGGGACTAGATAGCTAAGTAGTTGGTCATTTTAAATTGTAACACAATTACTGTTCAAATGAATTTTGTTCCCATACGTTATCTAGATTAAACAGGTTGTGTGCGCGAAACCGGAAGCGAAGACGGAATGCGGTGCACCTCATCTCCCCACCCTTGGGCAACGGTCAGAATAAGGTAACCCTTATAAGATTGAAGGGGTGAGTAAATATTGTTTCTTTTTTTTTATTTGAACACATCTGTGAAAGTGACCATTGTTGTAGAAGATAAAGATTTTTTTTTTCCCTTTGGTTGAGTATAGATCGGTAGTCAATTAAATTTCGTGAGCTTAGGGTCATTAATTTGCGATTGATGCAGAAGATAGTTATAATTAATTTTCTTTGAAGTGTTATTGATAGTTTTTAGTTTTTGATTTTTTTTTGTTGCAGCCGAATACCGACCTGCGGGGTGGGGGTATCGGATAATTTTGTAATTGAGCGACTGCAACTGCTCGCATGTACATAAAGCGAAATTTGTTTCAATGATAGGTACAGGTACTGAATTTACTCAGTACTAGATTTTTGTGAACTCATTGGTAGTCTTATTTGAGTATCTCGATAAATAGATTTAGGGTAAATTTTAGGTTGAATAGAAATAAAGCATAATGTATGAATTTTTAAAAAGGTAACTGAGTTCTTTAGTGTTGACGTTCGGGTAACACTGTATTATATTTTTTTCTTTTACGGCGTGTGAGTGAAGCTGAAGATTTTTGGATGATTTCAGTGACTTTTAATACGATTTCGTGATCATAATGATTCTGATGGGTTAAGTTCGTGCGAGAGGATGTGCCAGTAACGGGGAGGTTGAGTTTTTAAGATATGGGAGAGGGAAACAGTTAGGGGTACTTAATCTTTCCGATTAGATACCCCCTATCAGTTAGGGGTCATCGTAAATAGAGCGCCGCGATGACCAATGAGTTGAACAGTATGTTCAGCTAGGGGTGGGTCAGCTCGCGGAGAGGAATTTCAGCTTATCTCTTCGCCTTATCCACATCATAGGGATTTTCATGATAAAAGGGAATGTGTATTAGCTTAACTCGGGCCTCGCAGTTTGTTTATTTTTCCGGTATTTGTGTTCGGTTACAGCATGAACATAGTTTTGTCAACAGGCATGTAAAAACAAGTAACCCATGATCAGGGCTTGTGGCAAGATCCCCACCCACCGACGAGCTAGCGCGGGAAGGCGGTCATGCCTGAGCCTCAAGTGCCTGGACACCCCTCTTGTCATGCCGCCCGGACTGCCTCAAGGGTCCTGTGACCTTGGGTCATATGGGTGGAAAGAATCGACATTAGGGTTACACGACCGTCAGCAGAAGCATTTCGACCACGGCGGATTCGATCCTTACCTGCATGGGTGATAGTGCAAGAGGGGGTTGAGTTCGAACGCTACGAACCCTGCATCCCTTTCGGGTTCCGGTACGCTTCTGCGGGGCGGTGGTTTCGTTACAAGTTTCGCCATTAAATTGCAAAAAGTGTTAGCTCTTTTTTACATAAAAAAAACTTGTAGTTGTGACTTGTGAGTAAGCTTCTGTAAATTTGCTATCGAGACTGGAATTTGTCATTAAAAATGCAGAATAACATACAGTTCAAGTGGAAGTGTGGAATTTTAGTATTTATGTTAGTTTCTAGAAGCAAAATACGGTGTTTTTCGAAAAGGTTGTAATGAGTGTGTCGCAGATTCTTCGGTCACAGATTATCTAAATTAATTTTAGCTTATTGTGCCTTAATGCCACAGTGGGGTCAGTTTTTTGCTGTGTCCGCTGATGGTAACACTGAATCCGGAGCCAAGATATATTGATTGTCCATCAGATGTTGTTTTAGTCTCTGATTACGTGACTTGTGAGAGAAAGTAATAAAGTCTGGTTACTTACAGGAAGCAGTTTGCATCATGTGCAAATATGTGAGGTGAAAAACTAATTCGGATAGGATCTGTGAATCTTCTTTAATCCACAAATCGCTGGGACTATCAAAGAGCAGTGCACCCAAGCAAAAGTAGCGAAGGATCGGGCGGTTTTTTTTTTTTAGAAGCCTATTCGGGACAATTATACCTAGAATATTATGTCAGATGTTTGAGAGGGGTTGCTTAAGCCAGTACAATGTGTAAACATCTGTGCGAAGTGATAGGATAGCTCATATTATACAAATTATTGTATTAAAGTGGAACAAATAAATGAACTAACAACTTTACATCTCCCCACATAAAATAATATAAAGCTGTGAAATCATATAAACTTGGGGCCCAATTTGTATGTTTATCCGCATTAAAAAGTTGCATGTGACACATCGTGGGTAGCATTTTCCGGCATCTAATTGTCACTAACAGCACTTCCACAAGAATGCTATTTCACTGAGTACGGGAAAACCATTGCGTGGTGAATTTTTGTCACTCCAATTGTGAACATTTCGCTGTATAAATGGAACCAAAAATAAGCCTCATTGCTGAACAAAATTTTGTTGGTGAAAATGAATAGGATCGAGAGCAGTCGTGTTATCACAATTTACAAGAGATTTTGGCAATTCTAATAATTTATTTGCGAAATTTGTATATATATATATATGCAAACTATTATGAAATAAAACGTTGGTTAACATAAAAAAAACGATTTAAAAGGAATTTTAAAAGAAAGTCAGACGTAAACAAAGTTCGCTTTACAGATCCATCGAAAATATAACGTATACGCCACAGTCGCCGCGTTGCTTTGATCGCTAAACAAATTTAGTAGATGCAAGATGGCCGCTAGAGCTCAAGAACAAAACGGGAAAACATTCGATCATTTCACCACCTCTGTTGGTTTCATTGTCAAATTATATTTCAAATAAATTTCGAAGAGAGCTTCATTTTTCTCTAACAGATAATTTAGGGTTTAATTCAAAAATTAAACAAACCGAAAAAATAAATACTGCAAACGTCATATATTTGACATTTTTTCCGTTTTTATAAATGGGCATGTACATGTAACTAGTTCAGTTAGTCTGACAGCTGACTAACTTGATGTTTTTTAGTTTGGTTTTACCTAGATCTATCACATACATAGTTCTTTCTCAATTGACTTTTATATGGAGAGATAGCAAATGTATCTAGTCAATTGAGAAATAATTTGACAGTTCGTATAAAAGGTCCCCGTTTTTTCATTTTGCCAAACAGCGTCAAAGTAGGGTATCAACAAGCAACAACACATGTTAAAAAGTTTGAGATGAACATTTTATTCTCTGTCAAAAAATCGAATGTAACGTTCTAAGCGTCCGGAAAAAATTGCCCCTGAAACCGTTCCATTGGCACAAAAAAGTACTTTTCTGGTGATTCTGGAAAGAAATTTCGCTACTCGATTTGAAGACAGAATCCATTTAAAAAAAAACACTTTCAAAGGTGAGATTTATGTAATTTATACAATCCAGCTGGCACCAGTCGAAGACTATATTTTGTAACATTTCACCAACTGCGATAATAGTCTCCTTAATGGTGTCACGTTCAAAGCAAAATGCATGCTAATGCTCCAAACTGTACCGTGCAACGATAGCATAAAACCTGGAACAGTGGTCAGAATAAATTGCTCACCTAACTACCGATTGCCAGAAGAAGCAATACAAACTTTAATGTGTTTGGAAAATGGTCAGTGGGACTATAACCCGACACCCTGTTTACAAACATGTGGAGAAGCTTCGGAACAAGTACAACAGATTAACACAACGTTGATGCCATGGCATGTGGGAATTTATGAGAATAAAACGGACACATGCAATTATAACTGTGGCGGGACCATTGTAAATGCAAAACTGGTTATATCAGGTGAGAATTTAATGGAAAGTACTTCCAACTTCTTGTTCACACATCTTCTTGACCGCAGTTGCACATTGCTTTTGGGACGAAGCCAATCATTCCATATATGACAAGTCGTCATACATTCTCGCCGCCGGCGCTGGCTTGTATCGCAAGTTTAATGCGAACGAGTCTAACGGAGAGCGAGAGTTACGGCATATTTCTCAAATCATCGTACACCCTGCGTAAGCGGAACTTGTTTTATTTTTTGTTTATGTTTAACTCTTTTGCCATACGCAGTTACGGAGGATCTTTGCAAAATTTTGCGGGCGACATTGCTGTCATTGTGCTCAGCAATCCGCTAGTGTTCTCCGCGTTTATAGCTCCAGTCAGTGTTGTTAGCACTCTCTCTTCATTTATCCCACGAAGCGTGATCATTTTTCTCTTTTTTCCCTTTTCACCATACTCAAATTCCCTTTTTAAACCCCACGACATTTTTTGCATTAAAATCCAGTTTTCAAAAGTAAAATTTGTATTACACGGAAAGAAAATCAAGTTAAATTACCCTTTAGTATAAAAACCGCAGTTTGTAACACTGCTATTATTATTTTTTGGTACTAGAAAATTTTGATAAAAGACGATTTACATGAGCTGTTTTTTATGGACATTCAGTTCGTTGATAATCATGGTGAAATACATGTGTTTTGGTAGAATTTCACCAAAAATTTATAGTTTGAAAGTGTTTTTGTTAGATTTCTGAAAATCCCACGATTTGGTGCATTATCCCTTTATCCCACGGAAGGCTTTTCGGACATCGAAATTCCCACAAAAAGGGATAAATCCCACGATATAACAACACTGGCTCCAGTATGTATTCGATGGGAACGTGGTAGTGACAAGGAGTTTTTAAATAACTTAAATGGCACAGTCACCATCTGGAGCACATCAGGTCAATCCGAACTAAAGACTATTTCTGTGCCGGGGAGCAGCTATGCCGTTTGTCAGGAGGAAACGAAAGATCAGTCGTCATCTGTTTTAACAAGCGAAAAATTTTGTATACTAAATAATTTCAATGAAATACCCTGTTTAGGAAGCAGTGGTTCAGGTTTTGTGGTGAAAAAGTTTGCCAATGGCAAAACGCGTCACTTTCTTATGGGCCTTGTGAGCACAGTTTGGCCTTCACCGCAGAACAATAATTGCAACAAGACACGTTTCATTGGTATTACAAATATTCAATATTATCAAAACTTCATTGTCGATTTGATAAACCAAAATCGAGTAAAATAGTTTGGTTAAAAATTTAATTTCGAAATGAAATAAAATTCGATTAACATTCTTTCAGATCTTTTAAGTTTTTTTTTTTTTGCAGTTTGTATGGCAACATTGTCACTTATAGCGCTTCTAACGTTTTAATTATTGTGAAAAACTGAAGCAGGCTTTTTGGAATTTGATTTGCGAATGGGCTACAAGTTGTTGTTGCGTTAACAAAAGTAAAACTGAACTGATTTTGTTCACGACCAAAACTAAAATACAAACATTTGCGAGTTCAACATACTGTTACATCCGAGCTGGGATTCGAAAAGATAAAACGCTATTCTGTTGAAGTTTTCTCAACACATTACTTTTATTATACTTTTACGGATCGTTCTAATAATTAACTTCAAAACAATATCTCTTAAAACAATTCTTATCCGATTTAAACCTATCACTTAATTAACCGTATTACTTTACACTTATTTATCTTCACAACCGATTACTATTTCGAACTTTACCAATCACTGCTCAAAAGTCAACTGTTCCTCTCTGTCCTCAAACCGGCCTTTTTATACTCCGCTTCGCCATCTACCGGATATTTTTAGTTACTTCTTGTTCGTCCCGATCAAACTCGATCGTTCAGGAATTAGCTCACTTAACTCTCCACTTATTTGACAGATTCTAGTCTGAAATTGGAAGTGGAACTTGTTTGATGACTAATGGGTTGTTTGCACTTCACCATTTTAGGTTCCACGCTACAATACTGTTAAATAAAACACTCGACGTTAACAATTAAATATTATTTATTGCGACCTATTTCCAAATTGGAACAAGAACAACCTCGCTCAACTCCGGCTTGTATCCAACAGGCGCGCCGCTTCTCCAATACCAATAGTTATCGTGTAGAACTTCTAGCGTCCAGTAGATGTCACTGCTGTGGCTAATTTAGGGTTCAATTGCATTGGTCATGTTAGGTTTACAGTCGGCCATCCTCATTTTGAAACGGCCGCGTTTCCTCGTCGTCGATGCTATCTAGATCCGGATCAATGACACACCAGTGTTTAAGTTGGTCGGAGGCAAAAACAGATTGATAAAAACGATGTTTTCGTTGCATCCCAGGTATGTCTTCAAAGACGTATCTGTCGTTCGGCAGAACAGCGGGAATTATATACGGACCTCGGTACTTTGGTTTTAACTTTCGTGAATCGCCAGTTGAAGGTGGCTCTGACTCAACAACAACCAAATCGTCTTTGAAGTATTTCGTGGGCTTCTTAAAACGACTGTCGTAGCGTTGCTTCAATTTTACCTTGTGTTCTTCAATTTTCCTGGAGGCAATGACCCTATTGACCGACACTGGAGGGTCCATGGTTTGATTGTTATCCGTCAGTGGCAGAACCAGTTTGTTGTGCAAAATGTCCTTGGGTCTGAAATCAAATAAAAGTGTATCGTAGCTCATGGAAGTGAAATATCACAAAATACAAACCGCCAGAACAAATAAAAAAACAACGCAATTATAGTGGAAAAAATGTTAAAAAACCACTTTTATTTATTAAACTGTTCACCCAACCTGCTTGGTTGGTTCCTGCTAAAAGACTGACTTTCGTCATATAATACTCAGAACCTTCTCGGTTTTTCGTTAAGTTTATATATGTACTTGATCATCATCGACAGCAGAGTTGCAATACTCATGCAGTTCGATACAAAAAGCTCGTTTGGGCTCTTGCCCGTTGTGTTGTTTGGTGAACTGTTTATTGTCCATTGTATGTTACGTAACGTCTTGTCCCAGTCCCTCCCTGTTTCTTTAAGGTTCTATTAATACGTTCTACCTGTCCATTTGCCCTAGGACTTCGCACTGCTGTTTTGATATGTTTGATGCTGTTTTCTTCAAAAATATGTATCACGAACGGCTTTTGCAACAACATATTTGGTGAATGCGTCAGTTAACACGATCAAATACTGATTTCCTAATGAACTTTTAGTAAATGGACCTAAATGATCGATATGAACCGTATGGAATGGAATAGGATGGGTTTCTGAAAAATGGTATTCTCGCTCTTGTTTTCCACCTGGCCGCTTGTTGTAGCAACAATCTACACATGAGCGTATATATTTTTTTTATATATTGCCGCATTCTCTGAAACCAGAATGTTGATGATACTAACTGAAGAGTCCTTTCGGACCCGAAATGTCCACGATCGTTGTGATACATCTTTAAGATCTGCCAACGTACCCCAGTTGGAATGACCCACAATTTATTTCCATCGACATTCCTGAATAATTTATTATCCTTGATTACATAGTCTATACAGAGCTGTTTTGTAATATTATCTTTTGTTTTGCTCTGAATTTTTTTAATTATTTCAACCAGCTTAGGATCCTGAATTTGTAAGGGTGCTAGCCAATCTAAGTTGTTTATTGCGACTTCGAAAATATTATTCTTATGTAACTCCGGCTAAATTGGCCCTCCCACTGGTTGTCGGCTTAATGCATCCACGTGCTGCATGTGTTTGCCAGGTCTGTGAATAATAGTATAATCAAACTCGGACAATCTCAACCACCATCTTGAAATTCGTCGATTTAGTGCCGTTTTCGCCTTAAGGCTTTCCATTGCCTGGCAGTCTGTAATTATCGTGAAATGTTTGCCCAGAATATACATTCTAAAGCGTTCTAAGCTTTCAGTGGCTGCTAGTACTTCGAACTCATGGCTAGAATAACAAGATTCAGTCGCAGAAGTGTGACGGCTGAAATACTGTACCGGTTTTAACGTTTGACCTACTTCCTGCATAAGAATTCCCGATAGTCCTACCACCGAAGCATCGGTGTGTACTTCATGCGTTGCTGACTTATCGTAAATACATAGTAAGAACGGGTTCTCCACATAGTAAAGTCTTTAATTTTTGAAATGACTGCTCTTGCTCACTGAAACTGCGCTTCTTTCCGCAAGAGCGATGTTAAGGGTTCAGCTAGTATCGAATAATTTTGAATAAACCTACGGAAATGTCCACTGAGGCCCAAAAATTGTCTTACATCATGAATGTTTTTTGGCGTACTATATTCTGATATAGCCACTGTTTTGGAACCCGGCAAGATAAAAAAAACCTAAGCAGCTTGTGAGAAATGCAAATTCAAATAGAAATAGAAATAAAAAATGGAAAAGTAAAAAGAAAAAGATGGGAGATTTGGGACTCCATGAAACGGTAGTCTTATGAAATTAAAACAAATTTTTAAAACAGCTTAAAATATCTCATATCTGCACATATTTCCTTTCGATAATACTTGCAGAATCCTTGAAATTGAAAACAAAAAAAGCGTCGATACAATCTATCCAATTTATTTTTGATTGATTTGAGTGACAAATTTTTTAAGTCAAAATGACATTTCGACTATTCTACCTCTATACAGGCTCTAAACAACGTCCAAGTCCGTTTAGTTTATACAAGCTCTATACAACGTTGAAATTTTTTTATAAATAAGGTTTATGCGTTTAGAGACATTTTAGAGAGTGCATAACTTTATATAATCTTTATAATACGTTTATAAATAAGGCTGGATGAGTTTAAAATGAATGACAGCAAGCGAAATAACAAAACTCAGCACTGAATTCTTGCCCCGAAAAAATAAACTGAGGTCAGTTCAGGGCGCAACTAGGGTGCCCTAAGTTATGCCAAACACAGGTTTTCAGTACCAGGGCGAGTTCAGTGCTATATCGAACGCATACGAGTTAACCCAGTACGCACTAGGGCCCACGTCAAACAAACCTAAAGTTCACGACTGGGTCACGGTATTCTTTCTCGTATAATGCGAGTTTGGCTGTTTGGCTGGAACGATCTGAATTGTCAATTTCACCTCGACATTAGTGTTTCATTCTCAATTTCGTTACAAATACACGGTACTCAGAATAGTTTAAAATATTAAATTTGAATAGCCAAATGTTACTGTAAATAGTTTCATAACAAAAAACTTTTCTTGAAGTTATTGGAATGGAACGCCCCAATGAAAAACGACATAGCTTGGAATCTGTCACTCTTCGTATTGACCCAAAATTGATTGCGTTACTAGTTCATCTATTGCCGTGTATCCGACGGCATTCGAAAGATCTAATGGATAAATTCAAGCATAAGTACTCAGTAGCCTTATCGATGATTCCAATTTTCTTAAAAAGTCCATAAAAAAACCGGGACTGATATTTTACAACTAGAATCGTTATCGGCAGTGTGTTCGGTTTTTCGACAATTGATAATATGTATCCTATTCTCATTGTGACCTATGATCGAAAGTATATATAATTCACCCAAATGTAAACATCTAAAGTCTAAAAAAATTCCCTCTAGTGATTCACATTAGATTTGAATCACAAGTGATTCAGTGAAAAACCCCTGTTAGCTTAAATAAGACTTATTGACTTATACTTTTCGCATGATTGACGAAGTCTACAGGAAAACTTAGCAATGGTCCTTTATCGAAACTTTAATGCAACCGATCAAAGTTGAGTTAACTATTTAGAGCAAAGGCGAAGCAACCGCTCTTTCTCTTCAAAGTTTCTATTATGCTATTTGGGTAATCGAAAAACTTACTTTACTTTTTCCAAGAGATGCACAATAGCTACATCCGCATCAAAGTTATCAACTTCCGGTCGGTAATCCGGATGAACGATGAGCTTCTGTACTCCCAAATTGACGGCATTCTCCCATTCGGTCAGACTATGTGGGCCCATAGACAATAGCAAATTTTCTATTTTAATACCCTCCATTCCTTCTTGGAAACAGTGAGCAGCACTAACCACAGTCCGCGCTGAGATAAGGCTCCCCCCGCAATGGAAAGACAACGTACTAACATTTCTCTTATAAACCGCAACAATCCACGGAAACTGCGATTTGTGAATAGTTTCACCAAAGACCGCCATTTTTGTAACGCTCAAGTTCTCTTGGCCGCAAACTGAATCAATGTAACTTGATACCGATACCGGAGTGACTGGCGCAGTGATTGGCTTCGTAAGAAATATATTTTTCAAGAATGGATTTGCCCGACTGACAGGACTTGTTCTAGTTGTTATTTTCGGTGACGCAGTGGGTGGCGGCTTTGTTGGAAATAGGCTTCGCATAAGAAACGCATTATTTATGAATGGATTTGATTTCATGACGACAGAACCGTCCGTGGTTGGGTTATTAAATGTCTGCCTTGGTAACACTACTGGAGGACTCTCTGTGTTCAAAAGGCAAATAAATTGAATCGACTTGAGAGAATGTTTACTGAGATCTGCACAACGATTGATAAACGTAGTTAAAAGGGTTAAAAGTAGACAACCCAAGACTGGTGTCCGACAAAAATACGAAAAGTTCCATTCAATAATAAGATAGGTAGATATTTCTTGACAGAAAATATTTCTTCTTAACCAATGAAGGGTCTGGGATTTGCAGAGACTTTTTTGAACGATTCATCTCCCAATACGAAAAAAAAACATTTTATCTTCACCGAGCACATATTTAATTTGCGGATAATTCTCAGCCTTCCTTCGTTGGAATACCTCTGCGGGTAACCAGTTTGGACTGGCTTGACATTACAATGCATCGTATCCGAACTTAGCTGTCATAGAGTCCATTGTACTGGATGACATGTACCTATCCTTCCTGAAGCCTTAATCTTAGCTGTCTTTTTAATAAAAATTTTAAGTTGCGAGAGCTTTACAATACCTTTGGCGCTGCGTTCAAGGTACGCATTGCGGCTGTAAAACCAGCGGAAAAATGTTATATGGGGCTTCCCTGCTGTTGTCTCTTGAGAACTTTGTCTCACCAGACATGACGTATAACCTACTTAGGTATAAGAAAAACTTGTACTTCTGTATGATTCAACTTTGAAAAATGCATTTCAATCAGTGGACTTCTCAAGCAAACGATTTTAAAGCTACGAATCCATGGGCATGCATCAATCTTGATGAATCTAGAGCTCTGGAGGAAGGAATAAACCCAAGAGGCCACAGAAGGCCATAAAGATGCAGTGTCCGTGTCCCATACCATATTTTCAATACTATTATTTTACATTTTGCAACATTCCACCCAAGCTACACAAGTCAGTCCAAGTTGCCGCAGTCAGTCCAAGTTGAGTCTGATAAGCTAGTTGAACGACAAACGAACAAAATGGCTACAATCACCGACACGCCTTTATTCATTTGCTCGGCATCCACAAAGCTTCTGTGAAAATTATTAAAATAAAGCGAACGCGCCGATAGCAATTAGCAAAACACTTAATGTGAGCAATACAGAAAAACCCAGATAAGGCTATCAGCTCATCTTTATTCACAGTTAGTTCACGCCAATACATGGCTTTACAAAATTTTACTACCGATCAAATATTATTTTTCTTTTTTCTATTCCACTGAATTTCTACAAAGGATCTTTCTATAAACCATTTGCTATGTAGGATGACATCGAAAAGCAACGTAAATACTTCCAATATCTGGTTATTTGCTTTAGCTTCGAACTTGAAAGGACATATTAAGGGAAATGATCCAATATTTAGTTGGATGAAACACGCCTTTAACATGTAACTACTAAAAGAAGCTTCGCTTTTTCCCATGACAAGTTAATACCCTTTCACGGCTGAATAAGCTCCACACTTAACTAAAAAAGTCAACAGAAATTCACACGTAAACTCGGACATCCTTTGGTCATAAAAAAAAAATAATAAATAAATAGTTGGCGCTACAGGTCGGTAGGGACCCTGGGCCTAGCTTCTCGCAACCATTCGTTTTGTGTGAGTTTTTCATTTTTGGGACGAATGGAAGGGATCTACAATTTTATGCCGAGTCCAAACGGCTAATTGAGAAGCTTCTTCATGACAGTTATACTCTCGGATGTTTGTCAGACGTTCGCGAGAGGTGGCGCAGTGGAAAAAACCTTGAGTTGAAATTTGGGTTTTCTTGGGATTCGAACCTGGGACCCCTCGCTTAGTAGTCCAACACACTAACCACTAAGCCACTGCGCCCTGCCCTGTCCGTCGGTTGCATATTCGAATATATTCGGACAGGGATTCTTAGGATTCGACGATCCATCGTCAACTAATACAGTTAGAACAACTAAGACCGCGATCACCTTTGACACTGTTCGCATAATTACTTCTCAACTTGAATACTAATCTTAATTTATTTTCGTCCGCGAAATTACAATCAAAACAATGCTTATCAATCAATAACCAAATTTGAATACAAACAGCGGTTTTCGAAATCGAAAACAAAAACACAAGCAACCAATTTATGTTCGATATGTCATCAGAAGTATTTTTGCCGGATTGTAAAAGTAATGTCAAGAAAATATGTGGTCTCTCTTAAATGATTGAAACTATAGTTTTAAACCGCCTTAAGCTCCGTCTCCGTCAGACCGCCACCACCGACACTTTGTATACGTCTAGGCAGGCAATAAAAACAACATCTGTACGATTAGAGAAAAAATCGTCCAATCATCGGGGATCTTTGAGAAACTAAAGTTGGGGTAAGTTATAATCGTAAAGCTGGGAAAACATCATCGCCTAACACAAGTACGTTTTTATAGCCAGCTCTCTGCTTTTATCATGTTCCTTTGGTTTCGAATAAAACAAATAGTGATGTATTGAGATTTACACATGTTTTCATATTTAATAAAAAGTAAGGTCTCAAATTGATAAGAGAGAAGAGATAAGCAGCAACGCTGCGCATAAATTTGTGGGCATTTAAACCAGTGCCAGGGATCAAGGGAAAATTCGCTACTTGTGGGTAAAACGGAACACCAAACGAATTTCTAGGATTTTTTTATATTTATTCTATTTGATTCCATAGAAGAGACTACCATACGAAAGACTAACAAAACTTGATTGCGTTTGAGGCCTAGGCTTTTCCTTTCACTTTTGCTTCTCCCAAAGCAACGACAATAATACTAGGTAAATGAATCGATTTGAATATTTATTCATTTTTCTAAATGTTTATAAAGACTCCGAGAACTCCAAAACCGTCTTTTATTGCCACAGCTAGTTTTTGGGGGTATTTTTGATTAACATGTGCTTTTCTCGACTTCATTCACTAACCCCCGTATAAATAAATAAATGTGCACAGGTTAGCTAGTAGACATCAGATAGCATACAAAAATTTGACGTAACTGCTGAATAACGAGTTGATAACTTTTACGCAGCGTTTATTAATACGGGGGTAAGTGTATAAGTGTTGACATTACCCAATTAAAGAAGAAGAAAATCAGTAAGTTCTTAAAGGAGGCAACACTTTCCTAATTTTTTCAAGCGATCAATCAGTTTGCTGCTTTACTCTGAAGCTGAGCTACAGATCAGATTTTAACATACTGTCCAAATGTTACATTTCACTTGCTGAGAGAAATCTCCCATCGCAGCATAATAACCAAAAAAAATAGAAAAATGCGTTAAACCACAAATTTCCAAAATGTCAAAATTCAAATTTCAACAAAGCAAATCAAAAATTCGTTTTTGACAGCATATGCATGGTTACTTCGATGAAAGAAGTTAAAAAGTTTCTTCTTTTCCTTGTTACAATAATTCTATTGCTAAACAAGCATTAATTAAACAGTCAGTTACAAATTGATATTTGAACGATTTGACAACCATCTGTCAACTATTATGACATTTCTTGGGATGTACCCGCGAATCAGAAAAACAGAATATTTACATAAATATTGTAAAGCTGACATTGACATATAAATGACATTTCGGTTTTATTTATAAACTGATTTAAATAGCGAAATTTACAATTAAAGCAATTTCCCCACGAATAGGAAATTCTTGGGCGAATTGTCACACTGTAATCACAATCCACATAATACAGTCGCGATCCACACACCCACAAATGAAAAATTCGTTCGAACTTAACCTTTTAAAGTGGAATAGCGACCAAAGAAATGTGTATGTGGATAAAATGTCAGAAACTATGAATATTTGCTTATTCGATGTTCGCAATTCGCTCTCATGTGAATAGTCCTTTACTTCGAACGGAACGGATTGGTGGAACGTGTGTTAGCATTGTGGTAAATTAACTGTGACAATTAACTGCAAGTGTCTTTTTGATCGTGGCGAATACCCACAATTTATTTGCAGTCCACAATACTGACACGCGTTCCACAAATCCGTTCGAAGTTAACCTCAAAACCGAAATGCCATTACAAATTACAAGAAGTCTACTGCTAGAATAGTAAAATATGTAATTCTTTGACAGTAAATACATTAAAAGTGGTTTGTTAGCGTTTATCACTTCGTTCCTTCGCTCTCAAATGAATAGGCCTTAATTTTTCTTGCTCCTTCTACTACTTTGCGGTGAGTGGCTTATACTCTGTTTGATTATCGAAACAGAAGTATGCTATGTGCATGTGAATGTCGCTCACAGCGGCAATGGGCACATTCAAGAACCTAGTTATCTTAAGTCAACTAGATTGATCTGGCTACATCTGAAATGTAACCTGATCGCAAAAACTAGATTTGTTTTGGAACGTCACTTTTTCTAAGTCACCCACATATGCGAACTGTCAACTTAGATTAATCGGCTATCCCTCCATAAACGTCAACTGAAACAGCTGGTCATATGACCGTCAGCCAGCTGTTGTGCGAAATTGCCTACACCACAGCATATAACACATTCCGATCCCACGGGCAACTAAGCTGCTGGTCATTGGAAACCATGCTGCTCAGTCAGCACATTCCAATCGTCCACGAGCAACTTATTTGCTCGTCATTGGAAACCACGCTCAGGCGAGCGTGGGATACATAAATAAACTCTAAGTTAGCGGCATAGCCGCATAAGAATATAAATTTAATCAATAAAGAAACTTCAAACAAAAACGGTCGTATTTAATCATTACACAGCCAATAAAAACAGAGATGCTTCAAGTCAGCCAGCTGTCAGAAATACTAAACTATATACTTGAACATCCCCAATGCTTTTGTTCAAAAGTGCGCAGATGGGTTATGAATAAATTATGATAAGAAATGCACATGGAAAAGTGGTGCCGCGAATACAAAGCATTTTCACAGAATTAAGGGAGAAAATATTACATTCGTTAAGTTTAACCCAAAGCTCATATTCGCGTGATTTTGAAATAGGTACTTCTCCATGGTAAGTGTATCTTCTTAAAAAACACTGCTTTCGAGTAAAAACAAAATCTGAATCTGTTTTTTCCCCACCTCCAAAATAGTTTTAAATTTTATAAGGTAACGATTCAACAAAAATCAATATCTTTCGTAAAAGTGTAAGTCATGCAGCGAATTCAATTCAATTCAATTCAATTCGAATTCAATTCAATTAAATAATCTCACTACCTCTTTGATCGATATACTCACGTTACACTCTCCATGAGCTGCACAATAGCTACATCAGCATCGAAGTTATCAACCTCCGGTCGATAGTCTGGATGTCTGATGAGTTGCTGCACTCCCAAATTGACGGCATTCCCCCATTCGGTCAGACTATGTCGGCCCATGGACAATAGTAAATTCTCAATTTTTATACCTTCCAGTCCTTGTTGGAAGCAGTGAGCGGCACTGACTACAGTCCTAGTTGATATAAGGCTCCCTCCACACTGGAACGACAGTGTACTGACGTTTCTCTTGTAAATAGCAACAATCCATGGGAACCGTGATCTATCGATAACTTCCCCATTGACAGCCAGTTTCTTAATGTCAAAGTTATTGTTTTCCAGGCCACAAATTGAATTAATGTAACTTGATGATGAAGGTCCTGTTGGAATGGTAGGCCTTGTCGTAGTTTCTGTTGGCGGAACAGTGGGTGTACGAGATTTGGGAAGAGAGGGACTAGCGTAAGTTCTAAGGGTGTGCTCCAAGTTAACAGTGGCTCGTGGTGGGGAATCTAGAAAGAGATTTGACAGATGAGCATACATCGTTATTATAGGGGCGCCAGAAATTCGAACCTTTGGGACCAGAACATATTCTGATATTGTTGACAGTGATGTCGGTAACTCGGGGCACAACATTTTGCAGCGGAAAATCAACTCGGTAAGTAATCGGCACACTCGATGTGATGTAATCAAAAACTCTGTCCTTGTCAATGTTTAGCGATAACTTGCCCGAGTATTCCTGAAAAGATAGCAATGTCAGAGTCTTATTCAGTTGCGCATGATTGTTTTTTTTTTTTTTTTAAATGGTAAGTTTACGTGTGATTTTAAATAATTTTCTTCGAGGGTAATTCCAGTATTTTTTAGTTATTTCCACTCGATGCTGTGTTACAAAAGCTTTTTCTGTACTGTTTAGATAATTCGCCGTGATTCCCCAGCAGACATCCTTTCTGTGTGATTGGCTTACTTGTGTAGGTATGTAGAGCGAATGTCAATAGCAAAATCTTCTTGAATTGCCAAGTGATAAGAAGCTGACTAGTATTGAACTCGAATTCGCAAACAACGGCGAAGTAGTTGAATTCATTTTGCATGAATGCATTTTTGTCTCATGTGTGCGAGCTCTGTGATTAACTTAAATGTGGAATTGATGACCTGCTGACCTTAACTGATTACGCTTATACATAGAAAAATCAATTTGTTTTTTGTTGTCATCGATCGTCGAAAATACAACTTTCGTTTTGTGTTGTCAAAAATTCCTAAGGGAAATAAACCGAAAGCTCAAAAGAGATAAAAAAGAAACAGTCACCTGCTGCGGGACTATTTTTAACGTGTTACCGCACTTACTGTGATATCCCATAGATAATTTAATCCACCCATATAAATGTATTCACTCCCCACTTATGTAGGTTTTTGGGACCGTTCAACAACGATTGTTCATTAAGCGGAAGGTTAGAAACAAAATGGTTGCAAAATGACTAAGACAGTACTTAAATTTAAATGTTAATGTTAAATGGGAGCGCTTGAAAACAATTATTTGTGGTGAAGAATGTGGTTTACGCATTCATACGCCCGGTTTATATGTTAACAGAGTTTGTACTCCAAGTATTTTTCCTCTAAGCAGATCAGAGTTGTGTCACGAAAATAAAAAGCGCTTTCGAGGTTAATACATATTAAAATTTTTATCTCTGATAAAAACCCGACAAAAATGATGCCTTTTGAAAAAAATGTAAATGTAAAAAATGATTGATAGGTAATTAAAACTTTTTACTGTAATCCATGAAATGTTCCCACTTTTTCGTTTATAAATTTGTTTGACGTTGAGCAAGTCAAGTAGATAATTGGAAAATAAGCATGACACACAGTTGTAAATGAAAATAAGTGATGTGACTTTGATTCAAGTACCAGATTAACCAAATTCAAAATTTATTTGCGTGGATTGTTTGTTAAAGCATGTCACAAAATTGTTGTCCTTTTTCTCAATTATTCCTCAAGCATCGGAAATATGCCTAAAAAGCATAATTATGTTGCAATTGGCATCACTGTGGACACATATTTTCATTAGGTTTGTTTGACGTGGCTAGCACAAGTGTCCACTAGTGCGCACTGACAAGTGTCAGCTGATTTCCACGCCTTTCAAAAACCTTGCACAACCCTGAAAATTCGGCTTCTATATCGAACGCAAAATGTTGCCCTGAAGTCTGTCAGCTGTTGATATTGACAAATATTTATCTTTTGGTAACACTTTTTACCGTTTATTGTTAAAAATGAGTGAACTAAATTCTGAATTTGGGTTTGCCATAATGCAAATAGTTGATAAAAGTGTTCGCAATATAGATGACGAGTTTGAAAACGAATGACAGCAAGCGAAATGACAGCAAAACTCAGCACTGAACTCTTGCCCCCACAAATTAAGTGGGGTCGATTCAGGGCACAACTAGGGTGCCCTAGAAGCCATGTCAAACACAGGTTTTCAGTACCAGGGCGATTTTATCTATATATGTTTGGGAAAGAAATTAAATTTTTAAAACAAGTGAACGAACTTCACAATGTCAAATCGGCGATACTTAACTTTGGGTATTACCAAATCTACCTCTGCTATCACTTTTAGTGAATACCTACAGACTCGGTTATGCACTGATAAGAGTGGCTGGGGAATTTGGGATGGATTTGTTGTTGTGTTGCGGTTGAACGTTTAATGCATGGGAAGTGGGAGAGTGGTCTTTCTCTCATCCCATACGCTCTTGGTGACGGTGTTGTTTGGGTTCACGATCACTGGCCACTGTGTTGCTTATCCGTATCAGTCTGAAGTAAAAGGGGGTATTTTGCTGTTGTTGATCGGCTAGGGGGCTGCTGGTCGGACTATATCGATATCGGTGACACTAGTCGAGCAAACCCGCCAAAATCGATGAATTGATACTCGGGAGAGACTGTTGTTTGGATGGCGCATATTACATGCACTGGCCGATTAAACTTCGCTCTGACGGACGCTCGGGTAAATCGCTTATAGAGATGAAGTGATTGGAAAGAACTTCGACAGTTGGGCGAGGAGCGACTGATTGGGAGATTGATTCCCCTTGCTTGTTGACGGATCAATCTGATGCGGGTTCCCCTTTTTAGTTAATTTTAAGTTCTTCGATCGTTGATCTGCGATTTAGACCTTCTTAGACGCGTTGATCAAGGCGAGGCACACTGGCACACTAGCGTTGATCGCGGCGAGGCGTCGTTTTTTGATCTTTTTGCCGCAGGTTGGGTGTTCGATTTGGTCTACTTGGATGCCTGATGATAGATCGGGAAATATCAGTGGCTTGAATGACATAACCTTTCCTTTTTCCCCACCTCCTTTTTTTTTTGTGAGCCGATAGTGGACTCGGTAGCCACGTGCATGGATCGGGCAGTATAAATACAGCAAAGCGAATTTTGCTTTTTTTTCTTGCTGATAAATCTCACGCACTGATAAGGCACAAATTAATTTCGGCGCTAAAGGGAATATTCACTTTAATCACAATTTTCTTTTATTGCAATTTTTTTTTTAGAGGTTACCTGGACATGATGTGATGAGTTTGAGAAAATACGACTGCTACACAATCATTAATATTTGTTTTTTTCTTTGCTAATCCACTTATTACCTCTTATTTTCTCTGGTTAGCCAGAAACGAGCAGGTAATTAATTATTTTTTTAAGAGTTCCACCATCGGCTGAAGGTCTAAGTAAAAAGAACGATTGCTTCTGGTGGGTAAAGTTAAGTACACCATGTTACACTTGGTTTCGTGTGTAAGGTTGGTACAAGTTTGCCATGTTTCGCCCAGTTTCGAATAGAAGTCTGGGAGGTTTTTGCACAAGATAAACTTGGGTACGTAATTTCGTGCATAGGTAGCATTCAGGGATGCAAATACATTTTATTTAATTTATTTCCTATAACTTTTACTACCGTGGGTGGTTGTTGGTCCCCCACAATCTCTTCTGAATAAAAACAATTGCTAGGTATTATATATCCGACTCAAAAACATGCTAAGGATTGTGAGACATTTTTCTTCGGTGTGTGTTAACGTAAATGCGTCGTAAAATGTGTCGTTTAAACGACACGCTTTAACACTCGCGTCGGGGGATTTTATTTTTCCAGAATTGAGATGATATCGCCGCCATTTGTCTCTCAGCGACCCGCACCTTAACAGATGATTAGAGTTTTGGCTCGTGCAGATATTGTTTTTATGGCGTCCATAGACATAGTCAAAGTGTCGGTGAAGACGGTCTACCGCTCCGGTTGAGTCGTTCGAAAACTAGTTTCAAATTAAATTTATGAATTCGCATAACGAAGATACGGCTGTTTGTATTTTTCGTTTTTGAAATTTAGTTTTGTTATTGTGTGACTTAATTGTCCGGTTTTGGTTACAGAATATTGATTGATAACTACTTTGAATTGATTGTAATTTCGCGCGGGGACAGACTTTCAAATTGCGAAGTAATTATGCGAATTGTGTCGAAGGTGAACGTGGTTTTAGTGGTTATAGTTGTGTTGTTTTGCAATGGATTGTTGTCTCAGTATTATCAGACCCCCCAAAATCCCTGTCCGAATGTATTTGAATATTCAAGCGATGGATTTACCAACTTTGGGATAATAACGTTAAGGAATGTTTCGTTTGAAACGACAACAGTGCAGATCGAAATGACGCAGCCTGGAGGCTTGAAACAGGTAGGTATGACAATTAATGCCTCATACAATAGATGAAAATGTCTGCACACCTCAAGGGGAATACAAGCCGGAGTTGAGCGAGGTTGTTCTTGTTCCAATTTGAATAGGTCGCAATAAATAATATTTAATTCTTAACGTCGAGTGTTTTATTTAACAATAGTAACTGAATTGTGATCTCATTTTATTGATAATACACTTCCTTCTTGTTTGGTCACCCTGCAACAATAATCACTCATACCTCTTTCATGTCATACATCATACTGAATTAATTCTAAACAAATGTAAAATGCGCTCAAAGATCGCTCTATATAAATGAGAAAAAATATATTTAAGACCAGAAGTCAAGTTAAAGTTGAATTAAACTATTGCTTTTATTTAAATTCGTTGTTTTAATTGCTGAAACCATATTTCGTTGAATGGTTTCAGAGTGTAGCTTCATTTATTTGAAATTCGTAAAAACTATTACGAATCATTTTGGTGCCGAAACCCGGGAAAACTATTTTCCTAACAATAAGAAGTTTGAGTAAACTCAAGCTGAATCGGTTAATTGAGAACACGCGCTCGCGGTAATTTTGTGATTGATCGAGAAATTTGGACTAGTGTGTGTGTGAGAGAAAGTGCTGTTGAAACTCACAGAAGAACTGCACATTGGAGAACTCTGGACGACGCGGGACATACATCTGAGCTTAACTGCTTTCATCTAACCGCAGTTGGCGAGGTCAATGACAGCCAGCGAAACAGCCTTGTATTGAGTTGAGCAGTTGGCGAACAAGTGCACATCCCATTCCCATGCCCCGAGAGCTGAGAGTAATGAAAGCTGAACCGGTTGATTAAAGGTTTGATAATTGGATCAATCAGGTATGTGCCCTTGCTTATAGTGACACAAATTTGAAACGAGAGCTTTCACCCGATTAACAAGTTGCGAAAATTAATTGATATATGCTGATATATTTGAGGTGCATGCAAATTCATTACTTGTGGTATATAACCAAACCGAATCAAATTTGTGACATCAGAGCTATTATATGTTGTAGTCGATAGAACCCACATACATATTTATATTTAAATATATATATACACATAATATACAAATCATCCTATCTGGAAGAAATGCTTTCACAAGGCGATGAGAACAGTGCAAGTGGGCGGGAATCGGTTCCGCAGTCGCTAAGCGAATTAAAAGCTCTCCGTGCAACAACGAAGGGGAGTTTAACTCGCATTCGGGAATTCATTTCTAGCAAAGGGGAGTCATTATCTTTACCAGAATAAGAATGCAGATTAGGCATTTTAGAGTCGTATTTTAAGCAGATCTTGAATACACAGATACAGATTGAGAGGTTGAGCTCGCAGGCTGATTCAGATAGTAACATGAAAAGTAGAAATGAGATTGAGGATATTTATATTGAGACAAACTCATCGATTTTAATGCAGACAAACAAGTTGAAGGCTGCTCTCCCACCAGAAAATTTGAATGCGTCATTTGCTATACAATCGCCAATGTCTCGATCGAATTTACAGTGTCAGAAGATTCCCAAGTTCTCTGGGAAATATACTGAATATCCGAATTTCATGGGCATTTTTAAGAAACTAGTGCACAACAACCTGGCACTGGATAACTTGGAGAAATTTAGTTATTTGATGGAAAGTGTAGAAGGGCCAGCGCTCGCAGCGATCAAAGAGTTTGAGGTAAACGATATCAATTATCTAAAGGCATTGAGCCGCCTACAGGAGAGGTTTGATAATAAGAATTTAATGCTGCAAGAACATGTAAAAGCGCTGTTTAATGTGCCGAAAGTCTCTCGAGGGTCATCTTCACAATTACGTTCGTTAGTTGATTCGGTGAATACCTATTTCAGTGCAATGCTTTCGATTGGAACATTTGAAAATATCGCCAATGCGTTACTGCTGCACTTGGTTTGTGAAAAGCTTGACACTGATTCGATGGTGAAATGGGAAGAAGCAATCGATTACTCAAAAATGAGCTCATGGAAGTTGTGCGAGGGAGTTCTGTCTCGTAGGTGTCAAAATCTTGAAGTTAGGGATTCTAAACTAGCGTCGTTGTCCTCAACATGCACCACATCGTAGCAAGCACATAACAAGTCGTGTAGAAATAGAACCAAATACAGCGGAAACCACCACACTACTCTCGTCGCGTCGAATGTGTCCTGTAATTACTGCAATAAATCAGGCCATACTATAGATTGCTGTTTATATTTTGAAACTTTAAATGTTGCTGATCGTTTCACTTTTGTGAAGAAGAAGATGCTTTGCATTAATTGTTTTGCCATCAGACATTCTGTGAGAAGGTGTTCTTTTACTAAATGTCAAATTTGCGGAGGACCGCATCATATGTTATTGCATCGGTACGAGAGTAAGGCTGCGGCATATGAGGAGGCGTTAGCAGAGCCGGAACTAGTAAAACCTGTAAACTCCTCATTACATTCGTCGTCAGTGACCAAAGTCGATCAAAAAAAAGATCCAGCACAGGTGGTATTGGCAACAGCAGTCATCAAACTAGAGGATGGATTTGGGCAATTCTTTGCAGTCAGGGCGTTATTGGATTCGGCCTCACAGCTTAATTTCGTGACCGAATCGCTAGTTCACAAACTGCGGCTTCATAAGACTCGCGTTGATACGAAAATTGCTGGAGTAGGGAAAAGCCAGCTCGACGTCAAGTATAGCACAAACATTGCAATCAGCTCGCGCTTAACAAACTTTAGTACGACGACAGAGGCACTCGTTTTATCAAAGATAACCAGCGTGCAACCAGAACAAATAATCGATATTGCGGATTGAAGCATTCCAAAAAATGTGGAACTCGCTGACCCTAATTTCCATGTACCTTCCACGGTTGACTTATTGATAGGGGCGGACTTGTTCTACTCTTTGTTGTCGGTAGGGCAAATCAAACTTGGAGAGCAGCGACCGATTCTACAAAACACCTTATTTGGTTGGGTTGTTTCTGGAAAAGTCCAGACCAATCACATGCATCTTTCTAATTGTCACATCGTTGCAGAAGTGCATAGAGATGCACTACTTAATGAGCTCGTTGAAAGGTTTTGGAGAATCGAATCCATTCCATCGGTTCCAATCCTATCGGAGGAGGAACAGTTATGTGAAAAACATTTCACAAATACAGTAACTAGGACTGCAGAGGGTCGTTTTGTTTTTAGGCTCCCATTTAAGGACAATAACAAAGGCCTAGGAGAGTCCTTCAGGTGTGCAGAACGCAGATTTTATAGTTTGGAGAGAAGATTGGGGAGGAATACGGAGCTGAGGGATCAGTATGTCAATTTCATTAAGGAATATATTGATATGGGTCATATGATAAGGGTTCCAAAGGTCCACCACCCACTAGTCAAATATGTAGCACCTCATCAGTGTGTTATGAAGCCCGATTCAACATCCACCAAATTACGAGTGGTTTTCGACTGCAGTTCTCGCACATCTACAAAAATGTCGCTAAATGATGTCTTATTGAAAGGTCCTGTCGTTCAAGATGAGCTATTTTCAATCATATTGAGATTTAGATGCTACAAATATGTCCTTACGGCGGACATTTCAAAGATGTATCGTCAGATATGGATTGACGAAAGAGACTCCTTCCACCAATGCATTCTCTGGCGAGACGATCCGTCTCAGGACTTGGAAATATTTAAGTTGCTGACCGTCACATATGGAACCACTTCTGCACCATTTCTAGCCACAAGATGCCTGAAATATCTGGCGGAGACGAATTATGAAATGCATCCACTAGGTGCAGCTAAGGTGCTGCATGATTTTTATGTGGACGATCTCATCACAGGAGCAGACTCCTCAGAGGAAATTGAGCGAATATACAGAGATGTGAAGGAATTGTTGGCATTAGCTAAGTTCGACATCAGAAAATGGTACTCAAATGAACCAATGTTCTTGGCCACAGTTCCGGAGGAAGACAGAGAAAAACCACTTAGAATCAATGATGCAGACATCATTAAGGCTTTAGGCATCGTTTGGGATCCGAATAGTGACGAATTTTGTTACGTTGACCCAAAATTTGGATCTTCAACTCATGTTACAATGCGCATCGTTTTATCGGAGATGGCTCAGCTATTTGACCCACTAGGGCTAATTAGTCCAATTATTGTTTGCGCCAAAATATTTTTGCAGGATTTGTGGATCTCGAAAGTTAATTGGCTGTCACAAGTTCTTCATACGCAATGGAACCAATTTAAGGATCAGCTAGCAGATCTAAAAAAGGTTAAGGCCAAGCGATGTATAAGCGATGTGTAAAAGAATGTGATCCTTCAGATTCATGGATTTGCAGATGCATCCGGAAGAGCGTACGGATGCTGTGTCTATGTACGATCCATCTTGAAGGGAAAGGTTTAAGTGCGCTTGTACAGCGCGAAGTCACGAGTTGCACCACGCAAGGTACAACCAAATCCGAAGTTGGAGCTTTGTGCAGCAGAGCTATTGGTTCAGTTGGTCAAAAAATGTCTGAAGAATTTCTCTAGGAAGGTGGAATCAGTGTACCTATGGACAGATTCCGAAATTGTGCTCCACTGGTTGAATAAACACCCATCGACATGGGAAACGTTCGTTGCGAATCGTGTCTCAAGGATTCAACAGGGGTCTCACAAAGCTACTTGGAGACACGTGGGGTCCAAGTCAAATCCGGCGGACATTGTGTCTCGCGGAGCAACAGTAACGGAGCTGTTAAATTCTTTTTGGTTCACCGGGGCACAGTTTTTGTATAAAGAGGAGGAGCAATGGCCACAAACCAAATGTATTCTGGAGGCGAAAGAAGTCCCAGCGGCTAAAAAGTGTAACGGAAGTTGGTCCTGCCAAACAGCTAATAGAAGCGAAGGAAAAAAAAATATGTTACGCGATCTTGTGCGGTCCCATCGACTTCCAGGATCACAGGAAATCGTGCAGAAATCGAAGGGGTAATTTGGCAGGGTGCTCAGTTGACGTAGTGCGGTAGGCATGCTTGCTAAAAACGCGAACCAGCTCGTCGAAATGGGGTGGGTCCTTGCACATGCCACTGAGCTACCGTACATAATTTACATGCCTAAAAAGGAAAGAATGTTCAAATCGATTTATCAAAAGCCCTTAACCAAAGCTGAATCGAAACCCTCAAAAATCGGGATACGGAGAGGTGGAAATCGTACCCATTACTGTGGCCCTCCCTCTGTCCATTATTCGATGAGAAATAAGGACTACCTAGGCCATCGCCCACTTATGTACTCGCAATGGCCCCTTATGTATACATGAGCAATCTACAAGGATTCACTCATCTTATCGTCACAACATCCCTAATGCTCCCAATTCCTCACTATCACAACAAGAGTCTACTCAGGATTCATACTGATTTTCACCCAGCCTTAGGAAAATGACCAAACACAATATGTACATAAATCATTAATAAGGCTATATATTTCAAAAAAAAAGAAATAACCTGCTTACATTTATCATTAATGTAATTTACATTGATCTATATTTCTACTATTCGGAATTCAAGAAACAAAAAAGAAAACTGCTTATTAGCAAATAAATCAAAAAAAAAAATTATTAAATAAGGTCAATAAAAGATCCAATTTCTTTAATCAACGGTCCCGTTTAAACATCTAATGAATAAAGCAATGCACGCAATCACGGTGCCAATTGATTTCCTTATTACTTTTTTTTTTTTTGGTAAGTTTAATCCACGTAAACCCTAAAGGAAACAGCGCAAGTATGATTATATTTGTGTCACTCGAGATATGATTCAATTCAAAACTCTCAAAATTATGTTATCCACCGAGTGTAAGTTTGAGCCATCACTCAACAAAAAAAAATATATATATAACGCTCTGAAAACAATATTGGCTGGAGACAGAAAATATCTCCGAATACTCTCACGAATGTCTAGTTTCTTATCAGTGTACACACTTCCATAAAACAACATAAAGCTTAATTGCTATTAGATACAACTATGGTCCACCAATGTTACCCAAAAGATTTGATAAAAGAAAATATAAACAATGTATCACCTCTAGTTCGTTCAAATGTTGAAATTGTACTAATTGCAAACAAAATAACTGAATAGACTTACCATCGGTTTGACTGTCCGATTGATTTGAATTATTATTATAGGTACTTGTTGTCGGTTGTATCCCAAGATGTTGTGCACAGCATAATGGACAATCTTCTTTCTAAACGCGGTTAAGAAAATATAATAAAATTGTTTACAAATGAACGATCTTTACACTATATAACATTAAGGAATACTTAACTTGCGGGTCCCTTCACAAAAAGAAATAATTAAAAATGCGAGTGGACTACCTACTCTTACTCTAAAATGGTTATGGATGATGTTGGTGGTGGAGCGAAGATCGGTGATGGATAGGTTTTGTTGTTGTAAGTGCGAGAACACTCGAGCTCGTTCACTTTGCTACACTTCACTGCACTTGCTGAAGTTTGTGATGGCTTGCAATCAGGTGAATTGAAGGGTGTGGAGGTGATAAGCCGCACTGGATGAGTCGTGTGGCTGATGATGTTAATGATGATCAAGTGCCGACGTTGTTCTTGTTGCTTTGTTTTGCGTTTGTTATATACTTTTTTTTTTGTTGTGTTTTTGGTGGCACAGGTTGGTTGGTATATAGCTCTCCGAATCAGTGGCTGATGATGATGGTTACATATTCCCTTATCTTTTGGCAACGTTAGACCGTGTCAAAATCTCGTGACCAAGGGGGGATAATCAGCGGGGATGAGGCTGCGCTATCGGTCGACGTGTTGACGTTTGCGCTGTTTGGCTGATAGCTGACACCGTTCATGCAGGTTGACGAGACGATGAATTCGTTTCTGGGATCAACGCATGGATATGGTCGCTCTGTATGGCAATTCCTGGTTCACCGCGCCTAAACTGATGGAGTGGGGGCTGCCAATTCCAGGGAGATGTTTCGCTTTCTTACAGATTTTTGTTAGCTAAGGCGTTTGATGTTCGGTGACACGCTAGCTTTGCTGCCGATGGTGGTTTTTTTTTCTTATTTTCGACACGTGTTTGCTGATGGAAAAGCGTTTAGGCGGACGTATGAATTTTGGCAAACTAACCAGTATTCGCATATAGCGACTGGTCGTTCTAAACAGAATATTTACTCAGTTTAACAGACTCGCACGAAATTATATAAAATTTTACCTGTATGTCCTGAAGTGTAAGCATGTATGTTAGCGCAATAAGCACTGGTGTGGTTCAGTTCTTTTTTTTTCTTTTCTTTATTTTTTTACGTTTCACTTTATTTTGAGTTATTTTACGATGATGCCTTATAGAAAACAAATCAAATTTATTTTGCAGTTGCCTAAATGTTGCTAAAATAGGTACTTAATTTGATGTCTGAGCATGAGTCGGATGGCTCGACAGTACCACCACCGGCAAAAGGTCAAATAGAAAAGAACACTGTGTTTTTGGTAGCCGAGTTTCGCCGGCCATCTCAAACTTGCTTCCGGGTATGAGGTTACAGCGGTTTCGCCTAGATCTTGCCAAGTTTCGATAGGTATGTCTTACGTACGTGATAGATGTGCGAGCGTAATCGAAAGTACTTAAAATAGGCAGCTGAACTAAAAGCAGTCCGGCACAAATCATATCAATTGCTTGAACTCATGTGAAATGGAATTGAATGAAAAACGGACGAGAATAACTAGAAAATCAACCCACCCCTGAGATATAACAAGGAGATTCACAAAAGCTATGTTCGGATATCTTTTGCATGAAATACTCCGATTGTATTGCCCTTCATGTCCTCTAGTTCGTACAGGTTGTTCGCGGGTATGCTTTTCACCTTGGCCTGTATAAACTTAGGACAGAGTTTTGCATTGCGTTTCTTGGACGCATCGCTTAAGACGAAGTTCCTCTTTAAGATAACCTGTCCTATCTGATACTTTAAGTTTTTACTTCTAGTGTTGTATACTCGTTCATAATTAGCATGTGCCTTTTCTAATGATTCCTTAATGTTTTTATGAATCATATTCATTTTAGCAGCTTTTGGCAAGATATCAAACTCCGAATTATTTAATCCTCCCAGTTTTTTCAAAAGCTTGTAATCTGAGCCATGTTCAATTTTCGTTTGCCCGAAGAGTGCCTCATGTGGTGACATGCCAATGGCTGAATGGATTGTGGATCGTAAAGCGCTTATGATTTGTGGGAGATACTTATCCCAATTTTCTTGTCTGGGTCCGATATATGACCTAATAGCAGAAAGTATGGACCGGTTGACACGTTCGCTTGCATTAGCCTGCGGTGAGTACGATGCCGTTCTAATATGCCGTACTCCATAACTAGTTAGAAACTTATTAAATTCTGTCCCCGTGAACTGTTTCCCATTATCAGATAAAACTGACTCCGGTACTCCAAACATCATGAATACTTGTTCTTCAAGGAATTTTATGGCGGCTTCACCAGTGGCTCTTCTTAGTGCTGCGACCGTGACAAACTTGGTCATTTGGTCCAGACAAACTATCATGAACACATTTCCGTTTTTAGATCTGGGATATGGTCCAAGAAAATCCACATATATGTGTTGAAATGGTCTTTCGACAGAAAATGCTTTCCCCATCTGTGGTCTCAAGATCGAGTTGGGAGCTTTGGAAGACTTGCATACATTACAGTTTGCGATGAAGGCTTTAACATCAGCCGCCATATTAGGCCAGTAAAAGCGCTCACGCAGACGATACAGTGTCTTAGCGACTCCACCGTGCGAAGCTTTTGGAGGCTCATGGGCCAGAAGAACCAGGCGTTTTGTCAGCGAAGATGGAATCCAGAGTTTCCAGACAAGGTCATCGTCTCTGGGATTCCCTGTGCAATGCTTAACCTTCTTGTATACAAAACCGTCTGAAACAAGAAGGTCAGGTAGCTGGTTTTTATTTTTCTCTATTGTCTCAATCAATTCTGTATACTGTTCCGATTTAAAGGACGGATCTTCAAGATCGACATGTAGAACATCAGAGGATCTCACACAACCTTCTGTGTCAGGTGCAATGCTGTCAACAGCAAACACTCTTGACAATGCATCCGGCACTACGTTCAGTGAGCCCCTCCGGTGCTCTATAATGAAAGAGAATCGTTGGAGTTTTAGGCTCCACCGAGCCAACCGCCCATTAAGGTCTTTCTGATTCATGAGCCACTTCAAGCTCGCATGGTCAGTCACTATTGTAAAGTCCTGTCCTTCCACGTATGATCGAAACTTTTCGACCCCTAAAACAGCAGCTAAACACTCTAATTCGGTGACGCTGTAATTGCGTTGAGCCGAATTGAGTTTGTATGAAAAATAGTAAATGGGTTTTTCAACACCATCTCCATCCTTTTGGCATAGCACGCACCCAATACCAGAAGCTGAAGCATCACACAAAATCAGAAATGGTTTGGAAAAATCAGGGTTTACCAGAACCGGAGCTGTTGTAAGGGCAACTTTAAGCTGTTCGAATGCTTCAATTGCTTCAGAACCAAATACGAAAGACTTCCCTTTTTTCAAAGTATCGGTTATCGGGGTAGCAAGTGTGGCATAGTCTTTAACAAAACGTCGATACCATCCTGACAAACCTAAGAATCTTCGAACCTGTCGCTGTGTTTTTGGGGTAGGAAAATCCCTGATAGCAGAGACTTTGTCGGGATCAGTTTTAAGGCACCCTCCTCCTACTATATAGCCTAGATATTTTAGCTGCTTAAAGCAAAATTTAGATTTTGTAAGATTAATGGTAAGGCCTGCTAACGTTAGTCGTGAAGCGACCAAGCGTAAGAGTTCTATGTGTTCTTCAAATGTCCTAGAAATTATCAGAAGATCGTCCAAATACACAAAAATGTTCTGTTTCAACTTATGAGGTACCACTTTGTCCATGAGCCTGCACATGCGTTGAGCCGCATTGCAGAGGCCAAAGGGCATTACCTTAAATTGGTACAGGGGTCTGCCGGGGACAGTAAACGCCGTCTTTTCCCGTGAGGATTTCTCCAGCGGTATTTGCCAAAAGGCGTCCTTCAGATCCACACTAGAGATATAGTGTGTCTCCGAAAGACGACTTAGCAACCCCTCTATATGAGGAAGTGGATAGGCGTCCTTTTTAGTAACCTGGTTCACTTTTCTGGAGTCTAAGCATAGTCGGTTTTTTCCCGGTTTCCGCACCAAGACTACCGGCGAGTTCCAGGCACTGCTGCTTTCTTCAATTACGCCCATTTCGAGCATCCTATCCAGCTCCTGATATATCAGTGTTTGCACCGCTGGAGACACAGGATAGTGTCTTTGCTTAATGGCCTCAGCATCCCCTGTGTTAATGTAGTGTTCCTCGAGTGTCGTGCGCCCAAGCCCAAATTTAGCACAGGATGGGAACAAACTCGTTACACTTTCTAGTTCTTTGGACTGTTCCACCGACAATTGGTGGACATCTGAAGTACTTGAGTGATGCAGCGATCTAGACGAGATTTCCGAAAGTATTTGAGGAGCTATCTCAAAAAGCTTCCAGAAATTAACCCCCAGATACAACTGTTGTTCTAATGAAGGGACTAAAAACAAATCTATTTCTTTCGAAATTCCTTTATAAGTGATATTTGTCCTAACCTCACCTATAATCGATTGCGATTGCCCACTGGCGGTTTTTATGTTGGATTTGAACGGTTTGAATGAAACTCCAACATCTGACAAGATTTCCAAGCATCCTGAACCTAGGCAGCTAATGCTCGCCCCACTATCGAGCAGTCCGAGCATTTGTTTACCCAAGAGCGAAACACTAGCATATGGTCTTGGATCTTCCGTAGTGCAAAGGCTGGTGGCCGATATTGCTTGGTGGATTTGCCTTTTCCTTTTGAAGCGCTCGCGCAGCTTCAAAATACGCTTAGGTATTTTACATTTAAAAATTTTGCTACGAACAGTGTAGTAGTTTATTAACCGCTCATGTAAAGACTTTGGTTCAGTTTTTGGTAAGGACAAATTGATTGTGGATTCGTTTGATCTTTCTAAAATTTTAAGATTCGGAGGATATAAATCTATTGTAATTGGGATATTAGGTGAATTTTGTAAATCTGGTAAGTGTTGATCGTCTGGTGTATTTTGAATGTCAAAACTGTTTGGAACTTGTTGAATATGTTTTACTTTTAGAGGAAACTGTGTTCCGGGGTCTTCACTGTAGGACAAAACTCCCCGGTCTTCGAATCGCCCTGCGTCCGGTTTCCCGAACACTTAACACATTGCGGTGTTGTAGTGCCCTCTAGGCCGCATTTGTAGCAAAAGAGATTACGTTGTGGGCAAGGACATTGGACAAATGAATGACCCCTTTGCTTGCAATTCCAGCAAACATAGGAGCTTGGATCACGCTTAGAGTGAGGTGCTTGTAGCGCTTCTACTTCCCTTATTGGCTCCTCGGTATAGGAAATCTCGAGCTCATTAACCTGCCTCCTGAAATTAGGCTGTTGAAATTGCCTTGTTCGCAACCCATCACTTTGGTTTACATATTTCTCTATATTTCTACAAATGTAGACCATTTCTGGCAAGCTGTTGGTGCTGTAGGTAATGAGAAGTTCGCCAATACGGCGCTTGACATTCTGTTTAATCAAGTCGATGAGTTCCCCAGGTGTTTTAGGGTAATGCAGCCGAGTATTCATTAACATAATGACATTATAGAAGTCGTCAAAACTTTCATTATTACTCTGGCGTCGATCGAACATTCTGCGTGAAAGCTCAGAATCAGTTTCGAGGCTTCTGTATTGTTCGATCAGCGCCATTTGAAGCGAGCGCCAACTGGCCGATGGGTTGGATTTCAGGTACATCCAGTACCAATTCTCCACTTGTCCAGAGACAAATAGATGAAAGTGGAGAAATATATCTTCCCACGAAGATCCGTAGCACTCCTTCAGTCGGCTTAGCCGGAATATAAAATCATCAACAGTCATATGCTGGTTGTCGAATTTTAAGCCCCATTTTTGGAATTCGATTGTCCTTTGAGAAGTAGAGGAAGGAATATTTCTCTCCCTAGGAGAATCTGTGTTAAGGTGCATAGCATTAAGCTGACTTATAAAATTGTGAGCATTCGCAGAAATCTGCGTTGGAACTTGCTCTGGGTTATTATTACGAACTGTGCTTTGCTCTACGATTAGAGGTTGTCTGCGACTTGCATTGTCTGCATCTTGTTGAGGTAGCGGTTGATTAACTTCATTTTCAACTGGATTGTGCTGAGGGGTATTAGCGCGAAGCAATCCTTGAATGGTATCAGCTACTTCCCTTCGAATAACCTGAGTCTCTCGTTCGAATTCCTCTCGCCTCGCTCGCAAATCTGCTGATCTACCTAGCCCTATTGTTGCGGTTACTACCTCTTGAATGTACTGAGTCAGACTCTGATTTCCAAGAGAAGATGGAGCTGTAGACGGATCAAGAGAATTTTCCCGTCGAGTACTATTTTGAGCAATTTGTGGTGTTACGTTTTGAGCATTTGACACCTGACTTTCATTAATTTGCTCTGCCCTAGGCTGCTGCTGACTGCTAGCATCGTTATGTCTAACCGAGCTCGCTGCGTTATCACGGCCATTTCCCCTCGATCTACGATTAGATCGTAAATTTCTAGTGTTTTGGCTGAGATTGCCTCGATTAGCATTTGGAAATCTTGGAGGCATGATTATAGCCTTTTAGTTTTGCGTCTAATCATAAAAACAATGAGTTCTAGTGAACCACGCACAGATAGACCCGGATTTATCCAATTTACACGGATTCTTTTATGAACGTTTAATCTTATAATTGCAAAAAAAAATGAAGAAGAAGAAAAAAAAAATCAAAAAGATACAGATTCAAAAATGAAGAGAAGTAAATCCATCAATCTATCAATTACTGTCAAAAAAAAATATCTGCAAAAGAATATGTCGAAATAATATATGTTATATAGTAAGTTTATAATTATATACTTGTGTGTGAGAAAGTGGTATGCAAAAGGTGTTTTGTGTGACGATCGGAAGTTGGGTTTCAATTCATAAGTCAAACTTAGAGCTATTTTAATATTCGTATTTTGGCATCTCACAATATGAAGATGATTGACCTTTTTTATGGATTGAGATCTTGACGCAGCTGTGGATATATAGTTTCTCGTGAACCTGCATGTCCTGGACGTCTAAGAACTACTATCCTTATATCCATTTTGCAATACTAAAAAGGGTATTGTCCTATATTTTCTACCTTGATACAATATACTTACACTTAAGTGAAAGAAAAAACTGACTGCGTTGAGCTATCATGCAATTTGAACATAAAGTGAATTACCCTCATATTTCAAAGACATTCTACCTTCAACTCAATTTCTGTTATTGTTGAGATCCAAAACACGATACAGCTGTTGTTGTATGATAAAAAAAAAGGTTGTGAACATTTAGAGAAAAAAAATTTACTGTAGGGCCACCGATGATAAAAGTCACAAATGTATCTACTGAGTATCATGATGAAAGGAGAGCGCAGGCGCAACAGACAGAGAAGTGGTTTCTAATGAACCGATATCTCTCGGTCGTCTGACGAACTTACTAGCATCACGGTTACTCCTCCGCTATCACAATCGAAACTACTGACGAAGATTTGGCGTTTAAAAGTACCCTTATCTTCCGGACAGCGATTGTCTGAATTGATGCGTCAAGTTAACTTTAAAAGGATGGAATTATCGGGCCCCACGTTGGGCGCCACCTGTGTAACGGAAGTTGGTCCTGCCAAACAGCTAATAGAAGCGAAGGAAAAAAAAATATGTTACGCGATCTTGTGCGGTCCCATCGACTTCCAGGATCACAGGAAATCGTGCAGAAATCGAAGGGGTAATTTGGCAGGGTGCTCAGTTGACGTAGTGCGGTAGGCATGCTTGCTAAAAACGCGAACCAGCTCGTCGAAATGGGGTGGGTCCTTGCACATGCCACTGAGCTACCGTACATAATTTACATGCCTAAAAAGGAAAGAATGTTCAAATCGATTTATCAAAAGCCCTTAACCAAAGCTGAATCGAAACCCTCAAAAATCGGGATACGGAGAGGTGGAAATCGTACCCATTACTGTGGCCCTCCCTCTGTCCATTATTCGATGAGAAATAAGGACTACCTAGGCCATCGCCCACTTATGTACTCGCAATGGCCCCTTATGTATACATGAGCAATCTACAAGGATTCACTCATCTTATCGTCACAACATCCCTAATGCTCCCAATTCCTCACTATCACAACAAGAGTCTACTCAGGATTCATACTGATTTTCACCCAGCCTTAGGAAAATGACCAAACACAATATGTACATAAATCATTAATAAGGCTATATATTTCAAAAAAAAAGAAATAACCTGCTTACATTTATCATTAATGTAATTTACATTGATCTATATTTCTACTATTCGGAATTCAAGAAACAAAAAAGAAAACTGCTTATTAGCAAATAAATCAAAAAAAAAAATTATTAAATAAGGTCAATAAAAGATCCAATTTCTTTAATCAACGGTCCCGTTTAAACATCTAATGAATAAAGCAATGCACGCAATCACGGTGCCAATTGATTTCCTTATTACTTTTTTTTTTTTTGGTAAGTTTAATCCACGTAACCCTAAAGGAAACAGCGCAAGTATGATTATATTTGTGTCACTCGAGATATGATTCAATTCAAAACTCTCAAAATTATGTTATCCACCGAGTGTAAGTTTGAGCCATCACTCAACAAAAAAAAATATATATATAACGCTCTGAAAACAATATTGGCTGGAGACAGAAAATATCTCCGAATACTCTCACGAATGTCTAGTTTCTTATCAGTGTACACACTTCCATAAAACAACATAAAGCTTAATTGCTATTAGATACAACTATGGTCCACCAATGTTACCCAAAAGATTTGATAAAAGAAAATATAAACAATGTATCACCTCTAGTTCGTTCAAATGTTGAAATTGTACTAATTGCAAACAAAATAACTGAATAGACTTACCATCGGTTTGACTGTCCGATTGATTTGAATTATTATTATAGGTACTTGTTGTCGGTTGTATCCCAAGATGTTGTGCACAGCATAATGGACAATCTTCTTTCTAAACGCGGTTAAGAAAATATAATAAAATTGTTTACAAATGAACGATCTTTACACTATATAACATTAAGGAATACTTAACTTGCGGGTCCCTTCACAAAAAGAAATAATTAAAAATGCGAGTGGACTACCTACTCTTACTCTAAAATGGTTATGGATGATGTTGGTGGTGGAGCGAAGATCGGTGATGGATAGGTTTTGTTGTTGTAAGTGCGAGAACACTCGAGCTCGTTCACTTTGCTACACTTCACTGCACTTGCTGAAGTTTGTGATGGCTTGCAATCAGGTGAATTGAAGGGTGTGGAGGTGATAAGCCGCACTGGATGAGTCGTGTGGCTGATGATGTTAATGATGATCAAGTGCCGACGTTGTTCTTGTTGCTTTGTTTTGCGTTTGTTATATACTTTTTTTTTTGTTGTGTTTTTGGTGGCACAGGTTGGTTGGTATATAGCTCTCCGAATCAGTGGCTGATGATGATGGTTACATATTCCCTTATCTTTTGGCAACGTTAGACCGTGTCAAAATCTCGTGACCAAGGGGGGATAATCAGCGGGGATGAGGCTGCGCTATCGGTCGACGTGTTGACGTTTGCGCTGTTTGGCTGATAGCTGACACCGTTCATGCAGGTTGACGAGACGATGAATTCGTTTCTGGGATCAACGCATGGATATGGTCGCTCTGTATGGCAATTCCTGGTTCACCGCGCCTAAACTGATGGAGTGGGGGCTGCCAATTCCAGGGAGATGTTTCGCTTTCTTACAGATTTTTGTTAGCTAAGGCGTTTGATGTTCGGTGACACGCTAGCTTTGCTGCCGATGGTGGTTTTTTTTTCTTATTTTCGACACGTGTTTGCTGATGGAAAAGCGTTTAGGCGGACGTATGAATTTTGGCAAACTAACCAGTATTCGCATATAGCGACTGGTCGTTCTAAACAGAATATTTACTCAGTTTAACAGACTCGCACGAAATTATATAAAATTTTACCTGTATGTCCTGAAGTGTAAGCATGTATGTTAGCGCAATAAGCACTGGTGTGGTTCAGTTCTTTTTTTTTCTTTTCTTTATTTTTTTACGTTTCACTTTATTTTGAGTTATTTTACGATGATGCCTTATAGAAAACAAATCAAATTTATTTTGCAGTTGCCTAAATGTTGCTAAAATAGGTACTTAATTTGATGTCTGAGCATGAGTCGGATGGCTCGACAGTACCACCACCGGCAAAAGGTCAAATAGAAAAGAACACTGTGTTTTTGGTAGCCGAGTTTCGCCGGCCATCTCAAACTTGCTTCCGGGTATGAGGTTACAGCGGTTTCGCCTAGATCTTGCCAAGTTTCGATAGGTATGTCTTACGTACGTGATAGATGTGCGAGCGTAATCGAAAGTACTTAAAATAGGCAGCTGAACTAAAAGCAGTCCGGCACAAAAGGTTCAAGTTTCGTTATTGAGCCTTGCATTGGACGGAGATTTCGAAACAGAATACACAAAGTTTTCCGGTTTTGAAAAAACCATCCGCATTTTTTGCTATGTTCGGCGTTTCATTAACAGATGTCGTCACAATGAAGATGATCGTAAAGATGTGCTGTCAGTTGAAGAACGAGATGCTGCGCTATTGAAATTGGTGTGGCATGTGCAACAAAAGGCGTTCGGTGAGGAAATTCGATGTCTACAAGCCAACAAAGAAGTACCAAAGCATAGCAAGCTGAAAGCCCTGGCCCCATATCTGGATTCTAAAAGTGAAGGCGGGCTACTGAGAGTATGAGGACGGTTGAAGAATTCCGATTTGTCATTCGACACAAAACATCCTATCTTGTTGCCAAGAAATAATATATTTGTTCAGCGATATGTTAAATACTTGCATTTCAAACACTTTCACGCCGGACCACAAGCGTTGGTTGCAAGTATTAGGCAAAAGTTTTGGGTGATCAATTGTAGGGCACTTGCGTTAAAGGTCGTAAAGCAATGTGTCCACTGTTTCAAGTACCGGCCAAGGCTGTGTAGTGAAGTTATGGGAAACCTTCCAAGGAATAGAGTTTTGTTGACCAGGCCGTTTTTAGTAACAGGGGTTGATTTTTGCGGACCCCTATACGTGACTGAAGGAGTTCGAGGACGTCCTGCAAGGAAATTTTATGTAGCTGTATTTGTTTGCCTCGGATGTAAAGCAGTCCACTTGGAGGCAGTGGCAGATTTGTCGTCAAAGGCATTTATAATGGCATTAAAGCGATTTGTCGCACGTCGTGGCTTGCCGCAGCGCATTTATTGTGACAACGCCACAAACTTTGTTGGGGCTCGACGGGAATTGGGAGAATTGAAGCAAGAGTTCTGCAACCAAAGAACGAAGGAAGATATCCAAACATGGTGTGCAGCTGAGGGGATTGATTTTAAACATATTCCACCAAGAGCACCACATTTTGGGGGACTATGCGAGGCTGCAGTCAAATCTTTTAAATACCACTTTCGTCGTGTTATGTCTGATAATGTGTTCAATGTCGAAGAATTTAATACATGTATAATTCAAATTGAATCAATTCTCAATTCTAGACCACTAACAGCGATGTCGGCCGACCCAAACGATTACGAAGTGCTTACGCCTGGGCACTTTCTGATCGGTGATGCTCAACGTGCTATACCTGAACCCATCCTAGAAGAACCGAAGAGCATCACTGCTATCGAGCGTTGGAAGCGCATATCGTTGGTGCGTGAGCACTTCTGGGACCGTTGGCGAAAAGATTAGCTACTGGAAATGCAATCTAATGCGAAGTGGAGATAGGCTGCCCCCAAGCCATTGCAGCCAGATGTCTTGGTGCTAGTATCAGATGACAACACCCCATCCAATCAATGGCTCATGGGCCGAGTAATACGTTGTATCCAAGGAGATGATGGCAAAGTAAGAGTCGTCGACGTGCGAACCCACAACGGTATCATCCGACGAGCGATACATCGACTGGCAGTGCTTCCCATTGAAGATTGAATGAACTGCTGGGCTGCAGTTCCTCCAACAGGGCCCGGAATGTTTGGTCACCCTGCAACAATAATCACTCATACCTCTTTCATGTCATACATCATACTGAATTAATTCTAAACAAATGTAAAATGCACTCAAAGATCGCTCTATATAAATGAGAAAAAATATATTTAAGACCAGAAGTCAAGTTAAAGTTGAATTAAACTATTGCTTTTATTTAAATTCGTTGTTTTAATTGCTGAAACCATATTTCGTTGAATGGTTTCAGAGTCTAGCTTCATTTATTTGAAATTCGTAAAAACTATTACGAATCACTTCTTATAAAAGGGTTTAATAATAAATTTAAAAATATCAGCACGAAAAACGTATTCGTAATTTTATACCTACCTTAAGCTTAAGTTCTATAAAATTGACCTACACTTGACTTGTCTTTCAAACCGTTTCATTGTAGCTAATGAACATGTTAAGACATGTAACATGTAAGGTTAGGTTAAGTTAAAAAGGGGTATGAGACAATAGAGTGCCATACGGAAGTAGTCACCGAAAGCGCCCATCGCGATCCCTAGTTAACCAAATAAAACCACAATGAAAGAAAAACTTAAACCATTTCCCTTATGAAACTTAGAATTTCCCCGCAGAAACCAAGTAGCTCTTTGCAGTTCGTGCAGTCTATCTCCTCCAAATATTGGATCTACCAACTCAGAAACATCCATATAAATATTTAGAGATATATCGCTTCGCATTCGCACAGTATATTTGTGATATTTTACTCGGCTTGCAGGTCATTCTTAAGAACCTTTCCTTTGAAAAGAACCTTTAAAGTGTGTACCTAGAAAGTGTGTACTGTTTGACACTAAAATTAAGATTCTGTTTAATGTGTAATTGTTGCAAATATACCACAATTGAAATATTCTTCTCAACTCTGGTCACACCTATCACAAGTTGGACGTTTGTTGAACGAAGCTGTTTACACTCACAGTTGGCCGTTGGTTTAAAATTGTTTGGCAGTGTAGTGTTTAGTGACGACGAAGTTGACTTGAGATAGAGTAACATTTTAGTCACTGAAGATGTTCTCCATTATCACCTAAAATAAAAAACCTAATCTTGTTGGAGTTGTGCATCTTTCAACAGTTGTAGAGAAAATTAAAAACCGGGCGATGAATAACAAGTAAAAGTTTTATCATCGGCCTGGCCGATGCTTTAATACCCTCCACTGCATACAAGTCATGCAAAATACCAGAACTACTTGACCGACATAGCCCTTTTAATACCAACCTGACGCCGAAAAAAAGAAGTCCTTTCACCAAAAATCATTCACCTACGTCGATTACTTTGAGCGCTTTCGTGCTTTCAACAGACAGAGAGACACATGGGTCCAATATTGGTTTTGTATGGGAGGTACCAGAAATACTTCACCGACATAGCCCATTTTCAATACCAACCTGACGCCGATAAAAAGAAGTCCTTTCACCAAATTCCGTTCACCTACGTCAATTACTTTGGGCGCTATCGTGCTTTCAACAGACAGACAGACAGACAGACAGACAGACAGACAGACAGACAGACGGACAGACGGACATGGCTATATCGATTCCGAATGTGATCCTGATTCAGAATATATATACTTTATGAGGTCTCCGGTGACTCCTTCTTGGCGTTACAAATGTATTGGCAAAGTGAATATACCTTCCTCTGGAGGGTATAAAAAGAGCCTACGTAAAAGTTCAATAAGATTTATTACAAGGAGGCAAACAACCGAAATATTATATCCTTCAGTGTAAGGGTTTTTCTGTTTTGCTCATGCAACTTGTTTTGCTCGACGCAATCAAAGTATCACAGCTTGATTTGCTGAGGATAAGTGATTTTTAATTGCATTGGAACAGCATTTTAGCATCAGAGGTCGGACATCAACGCGTTGTTTCGGTTATTGCGGGTTAGGACCGACTTGAATTCCCCAACGAAGCAATTTAATGCCTGCACCGTAGTACTTAGGTTAGGTAGGGTTAGGTTAAACAATGTAGAAGGATTCACATACAGCATTAGGCGATATGATGACCTATATTCTATTGCTAAAACAACTCGTATACGTTGGCGCTCTTATGTATAACCTAGGAAAGTCTAGTTAATAAATGGCTCGGAAACTGCTTCAACTCTTACTTAAAAGAGCACATATTTTTACAGTGCCAATGGCTAATAAACACTGTTCCATTTTATAACCCGTCGTTAAGTTAATTACTTTTTGCCCATTTTCGGATTTAGACGTAAGACTATGAATTCTTACGACATTGCCAAGACAGATCTTTTCCGTACTTTGGCACGTCAATTGCTGAGTTTAATAAGGATTTTTCGATATTGGCAATGGCGGCATGTGGCGGCCATGTTGTTTTAATTGCATCTGTCTAATCTGCTGTTTATTATTTAGTCACTAAGCAAATGGCCACGGCAAGTCACACGCTGCGAGCAGTACGTTCAAATGATAAAACTTATCAGAAGAAGTGTTTTACGGCAGATGCGGTGACTCTTCTCATTGGGCACTACAACGTTTGGTGGCCAAATTCAGAGGAATGCCAGATCGGCCAAGAACATTGCCAAAGTCCATGAAAGTATAACCCAAGGCAGTCAGTTCCTCGCCATGCAAAAGAAGTCGTCCTTCCGCAGGACCTGGGCCTGCACCCGTACAAGATCCAGCTGTCCCAGAAGCTGAAAGTTAATGACAAATCCAACGCCGTTTGTCCGCTGACGGGTCTTTGGAGCGTTTGGCAGAGGACCCCAATTTAGACCAAAAAATCAACTTCAGCAACGAGGCGCATTTTTAATTGAATTGCTATGTTAACAACAATAAGCTGCAATCGGCCGATGCCCTTAAAGCCAACATAACCAATGCCTCGCTCCAACCAGTCGGACCTATGCGACAGAGTCATTAAAAATTGGAACACTGCAACATGAGTAGACGTGGAAAGACAGAAAAGCAACAACCCCAGTGGGAAGTAAGGAAGTCCCCACCTAGATTATTGTTAACGAGTATCTTACGTTGCATTCGGCATTTTCCCTCTTCGTCAAGATAAAACAAAACAAACAGATCCAAATGGACTGAAGCGGTGAAAAGTATGAAGAAATTTACAGCAACATTAATTTTATTTGAATTTAAATTTACTTAGGGACACTCGGGCGTATTAGATACATTTTACCATTTATGGGTGGACATTGCAAAGTGCGATCAAACAAATCAGCCGCTCATGCTTTAAACACATCCGTAATACTGGCCTCTATATAAACAAAATTATGTAACAGTTTATTCAAATTGTATAAAATGTGAATAAATGTTTATCTAGCAAAATACTAAGGTAGAAAGCGACTTGTTAATATATTCTTCTTCATTTACCTAATCAAACAAATTAATAAATGACAATATGATTAATGGCAACGTATTATTAAGAACACGTTTTAGTTGTGTGAAGAGTATACCTATGTAAACTTATTGGGCCTTAGCAATAAACATTTTTAGTCTCGACTCTAAATTTTCGTAGTTCACTGTGGCTATATTTTCCATAAAGATTTTGCAATTGTGAGCTTTTGTAAATTTAAAGTCAAGGCTAAAAATGTTTATTGCTAAGGCCCATTGAATAAAAAGTCGAAACTAAAATCGTAAAGCCCAATTAGCTCGGCGTGTAGTGTAAATTTGCGGCTGAACATTCACCGATGCCAGGGGCTCGTTTAAAAGATTGTCTTACGATTAACCCTCCCACTGATATTAGTTGTTTCATAACAATAATCGTTGTACTAGAATTGCAAGGACAATTTTTAAGTCAATATTTATTGTGATTGAAGATTTTTACTTTGAGTCAATTCACCCTTAGCTCTTCAACAACGGACATCCTAAAGCGTTGTTGTCAGCGAATTCTTCAATTTTTAACTTGGTTTTTTTATTTTTTGTTCTCTATTTAATAAAAGAATAAAACGAAACGTACATTGATCTAGATTGAGACATTTATGGGTATTAAATTCCTAATTGAAAATTCACCTTTCATTTCTGGGTAAATTTTTGGGTTATTTTTATCTTTAATAAAAGAATTTTAGACTTAGGAACTTATATCTTCGCGCCATAATTTCAACATTTAGCGAAAAGTTGACTTCAATGGAACACAGATGCTCTTTATGTATTCCTATATATTTTATAAATAAAAATAAATCCCACACTTTTGCAGAGAAAACTCTAAAATAAGTTGGACAAATAGTTGCTTTTACTTATATGTGCAAATTGTGGCAAAGATAGTTGATCGTATTAAGTTGCTCCGACTCCCGCCAACTCTTTGCATGCTTATTCGAAACAAGTCACTCAGAATTGTTTTATTGAGTTGACTAGTCGACCTTTGCCCGCTTCGCTTTGCCAGTCCGTCACTTCTCTAATTTAAAACTTATTATAAGCATAATACAGGAGTTCTAAGTGCTTGGCACACGGTTGCCACTTTGGCAACATTTTACCAAATTTGGTCACTTTTTTTTTTTTTGGATATTTTTGGTATTTTTTTACTGGTTTTGGTAACTTTATGAATAGGAGTGACACAAAAAATAAAAGTAATAATAATAATAAAGAATTTTTCACTGCCTTGGGACCCCATTTTTTATTATGTTCGTAGATTACAGGTAATTTTTTTTTTGTTTTGGTAGCAATTTTTTTGCAAGTGGCAACCATCGCGTGCAGTCGTTCGTATTTACATAAATCCGACATACCATTCAAATAAAATAAAATAGAAAATAAGCCGCAATACAAAAGCTATAGAATGAAAAACCAGTTTTTTTTCCGCACAAATGATATTTTCTCCACTGTTCTGACAATATGGATCTGGCTGTAATCGAAGTTATTACTTGTTTTTGAACAGTACAACATTTTTAATCTAAAGCTTATTAATATTCAACTTCATGGTAATGTTCAAAGATGATATGTATCTTGAGATCTTTGTGCATAATTAGACTTTATAATTTTATTCCATTCGGTCTATGATTTCGATATTAAGGAACTGGAAATTATTTTGTGAAATACTATCAGCTTAGGCCTCCGCTTCTGGACAGTGGATAACGATAGCACAGAGCCTATATTTAAATGGTACCATTTTGCAATGCAACTCTGAAAACCGAAATCAATTTTCTGAAGTAGTTTTAATTCCTATTCTAGACAAACACATTTTACTTAGGGAAACGTTTAAGTTTAATTATAGCAAAGGATTTGTCTTCTTTACTTGGCTTTGCTGAAATAGATGCTAAGATGCTGAGTAAAACGAATCTTTTGTCAGTTGTAAACGACTCTTGATTCAACGTCAGGAAAAAAAGCTTGATAGTTCCACAAATTCGACTAAGCCTTAAGAATCTTAAGCCATTTTTCATCTGTCAGCACAATTTTTGAACAGCACTCATGGGCTTTTTAAAGCTTCTGCGGCGTTGAGTTTTTTCAAAAGTTTGTTGAATGCAACTCGTATCCAATATCATGCTGGCAAATACTGTGAGCTTGGTATCACTGTGACACAGGTAAAACGTCACTGCACGCAATTTGATGCATGCTTGGAAGGCCAAGAGTTGTAAATAGTATTAAATTTCTTATAAGTTATAAGCTCTTATAATATAGTTTTAGATATTAGAGCTCCTTTGGTAGATTTTTTGACGGTAAATTAATTCGAACGAACGGCACACTTGCCATTCTTTGTTTAAAATACAGCAAACTTTCCTCAGTCCTTTTAAGTTGATTTTTTAATTCTGCTTACTCAATTCAGCTGTGAATAAAGATATTTTCTCTTCAATGATTTCGAGAAAAAAGGAACTCCATCGCAGGGCTGCCATAATTTAGTTTGCTTTAAGCGCCCAAACCTTAAAAAAATTTAGCCCAAAGTAGGACAAAGCACCCAATGTGGCAACACTGCTAAATCGTCGTTTATCGCTTTCGCTCTAAGCACAAGCTACAAAAAATTAAAAAAACAAAGTCTTTCTTTCACAGCTGATGGAAAAATGAATAGACAATTGCACTTTTTAACTTTTTACGTGCAGCAGAGTATCTAGTCTTGTACTGAATTCTGTTTATGTGTTGTGTTTCCAGGAAACTTTTCTTAAGTAATATTGATGCGCAGGTATCATCGACGAATATGCAGTATAAGAAAAGCATCCCTCAGTCTAAAAAAGTGTAACCTTGTTCTTCATGTGCTACAGACTGAATAGTTATTCACTTCTTTTGACTAGTTTCACCTGAAACTATGTTTATTCGATGGGAAGTCAATTCAGTTTTTATTGGCCTAGATTGTTCCCGTAAACAGTTTTTGAGTTGACGTTTAAGGAAGGGTAGCCGACAAATGTAGTCAAGAATTTCGAGACTGGGCCGATAGTTGACAGTTCGTATAAGTGGCCGACGTTGGAAAAGTCACATATAGTTTTTGCGTTCAGGCAATATCTAGTCGACTTAAGATGACTATATATTTGAGTGCACTCTATATAGTTACCGATGTAAGTTGTAAATTTAAAGTTGTTGAAGGAAACACACCTATTGAAACATTCACCAAAATCTGTCAGTCAGTACTGTCGTTTATACTGCCGAATGTCGTACTTAAAAACTTTGTTGTTATCAAATTTGGAGTCACCTGTAATCTGAAAGTAGGCTTAATTACAGAAGATCAAGACCCTCGACAATCAAAATAAATAAATAAATAAGGATTTAAAAAGAAAATAATAGGGCGTTGAATTTGGTACCTACTTATTTATATATGTCTCAAATGTCAGAAGTAGGGTTAAAGAATGTAAATAGATTTGAAGCCTTAATGTGCGGTAACTGGACAAGATCTGAGAGCGTAGTTGGTGCCTTTTTGGTTTTCTATAGATAGAACACTTACCTATAGTAATATAATAGTTATGTATGTATTGTCTCCCAATTAAGGTAGAATATTATTACACGACACTTAAAAAGATGTATGATTGACTGACCAACAATTTTGGGCCTCTGGCATAGACATTAGACATGTGCCTGCCTGCATCAGAGTTTTTCGTTCCATCGCGTGCGGAAAGCCTCATACTTCCGCGCGTTTTTCAAACTTTATCAGGAAGTTGCGTACCTAGTGAAGCGAAAATTCTTAAGATTTAATTTCAGTCTTTTCCAGGCTCTTTCAAGTTAAATGTCGGCTGCATATCTATTATATACATATAATAAAACTGTAGCTGTTTTCATGTGTTCGCGGTTGGCGTGAAAACTACTGCACAGATTTCGATGAAATTTTCTTTGAAATGCCCCTTAAGATCTGGGGAAGTAAATACATAGGCTATTCATTTCATTGCTATGCCTATTTTTTTGGAGCGTTTTTGACCAAACAAAACAAAATGCCAACAAGAGCCAACACTTCCATAATTATTTTAAACCATCAATCAGCTTTCTGTGTCATCCAGAAGCTGAGCTACAACCCAAAATCTTACATGAAAAAACTAAATTTATTTTCTCAAATCGAAAATTATCAGGAATCGTTGTTCTTGATTGCTGTTCTGCTTTGGGGTGGGTGGGTGTCCCAGGGGTGGGTGGGTGTCCCACATCGCACAAGCAAATACATGTCAAGATAAACTGCGTGAAAATTTCCGATTAAGTGAAACGAAAGAGAAGTAGGCGAGGTGAGTGTGGATGTAATCAACAGCGACAATGTTTTTCTGAGGAAATGCGCAGAAATAAATTTCTTAAATTGGTGTTTTAGGTGAGTAGATTTGTTTGATTTGATTTATTGTTTGATAAAGAGAGTCGACGGCCGAAGAGAGACAGTCGCAGGCAGTGATGCCAACCCGAATTTTCAAAAGTCTGTAGATGAAAGATTAAAATTCTGTAGAATTCTGTATTTATGCTTGACGAAATTCTGTAGAAATCCAGACTTTTTTTTAGCATACTAAAAGTGCTTAAAATATAAGTGTTGAATGGCATAAAACGTCAGTCTTTAATTATACATTTGTATTAATTTTGTACAAGTACATATTTTTTTATTAACCGCTGGTATCGCTGGAATCGGTAATACTCGTCGTAGTGCTGCCGTGTTTTTTAAATCATACATATTCATGTTAAACATGTTTCTCTATTCTTCAGAGAGTTTGTTTGTTTATTTGTTTGTTTATTTATTTAAGTCTACCATTTTACAATTTACAGACTATATAATTAGATAATTTTTAAAAACAAAAAAAAAAACTCAACATAAGAGAAAAAAATATTTAAAAAACAAAAAAAAAAAAAAAAAATAAAAAATTAAATTATAACAAGTAAATATATGTATGTATAGTAAAAAAAAACTCTTCAAGTGAAGAGAAAAAAATAAGAAAAAAAAAAAAACTTCCACTTAGTGTGCAAGAAAAATTACAATCAATTACCCTAAGGGAAAAACTTGTGCTTTTAATAATTACATTAGTAAAATTCTAAGCAAAAGTAAAAAAACCCTATGAGCAATTATAACAATTCATTTAATCTTTTTTTAAATGCAATTCTGTTGATCGAAATATCGACACTGGAATCAACGGAATTGCATATTGAATTAAAACTCCTAATGCACCTTGTTAAAGGCTCATTCCTTCCATAGCTTGTTGAATGATTAGGTTCATAAAACAAGCCATGCTCACGTAACGGTATTCCCGGAACGTAAAAAGAGAGATTGGATAGTAAGAACGGAGAGTTTATTCTTCCAGAAGCGATGTCTTTTACAAACGTTATGTCCTGAATAAGTCTTCTCGTTTCCAGGGACTTTAAGTTTATTATCCGACATCTTTCATCATAACTGGGCATTTCTACTGACCCATTAAAGCGACGAAGGCAATATCGTGAAAAAGACTTTTGTATACGTTCAATCCGATTTATATGCACCTGATATGCTGGTGACCAAATAATAGAACAGTATTCTAAAACAGATCTTACTAAAGAACAATGCAAGGTTTTAAGAGTTTGTATTTCTGCAAAATCCTTGCTGTTCCTTTTAATAAATCCAAGAATAGAGTTAGCTCTGGATATTGTGCTGTCTATGTGTTTATTGAAATTTAATTTCGAATCAAACGTAACGCCCAAGTCTTTTCTTTCCTCAGATCTAGTTATTAAGTGCCCAGCTATGGAGTAACCATAGAATATAGGCAACCTAATGTGGAAAAATGACGAAACCTTACATTTTCCTAAGTTCAATTGCAAGTTATTACAATTACACCAATCCGTAATTGCGTCTATGTCAACCTGAAGATTATCGCAATCGGCTACAGAATTGACTCTACAAAAAAACTTCCAGTCATCAGCAAATCCCAGACACTTACAGAAAGATACCCTTGAATCTATATCGTTCACGAATAATGCAAACAACAAAGGTCCTAAGTGACTTCCCTGTGGGACACCAGACTTTGCTTCAAACTGCCTCGAAAAAGTATTTCCTATTCTAATTAACTGATTTCTGTTACTTAGGTAGGATGCAATCCAAGTGCTTCTAATTCTCTTGTAAGCAGTTTGTGGTCTACCCGATCAAATGCTTTAACGAAATCAGTATAGATTACATCAACCTGTGCACCTTCTTCAATTGCCTTTAAGGCAAAATTAGTAAATACAGTTAAATTCGTTACTGTGGACCTGCCACTCATAAATCCATGTTGATTGGTGGATAAAGATTCCTTTACAAAAAAGTATATCTTCTCTTTCACTAAACTTTCAAACAATTTCGGAATCGTTGACAACTTCGAAATTGGACGATAGTTTGTCACCAAATTTCTGCTACCGGACTTATGAATTGAATAGGCGTAACAAAAGAATATTTCCAACAGTTTAGAAAATTGCCAGTCGAAAGGGATAAATTAAAAATCAATGTGAGCGGAATCGAGAGAGATGAACTACATTTTAAAATTAATATGGATGGTATACCATCAAATCCCGGACAACAATTGGGTTCAAGTTTTTGAGATGATGTCAATACTTCAATTTCAGTCAAGGAAATTATTCCCAAATCAGTGATAGGAGAAATATCATCGTATTGGTTTACCACAGAAGTATAAACGTCATCCAAATAAACAGTCTGAAAATATGAGGCAAAAAGTTCGCAAGAAGATTGAACATTATCCGAGCGAACCCCTTCATATTCAATACCAATAGGAATTTCAGTAGTTTTGCGTTTGGAATTTATTAAAACCCAAAACGCTTTGCTGTTATTTTTTATTCTCGATTCCACAGAATATATATAATTTTTGTACAAAAATTTATTAAGAAACTCGTATTCCTTACGAAAACGAGAAAACAATAAAAAATCTTCTGACATACCGGTCAGTTTATATTTTTTGAAAGCTTTGTTCTTGATGTTTTTCATTTTAGAAAGCTGCATATTGAACCATGGGTGCTTTCTATGGTCTTTTCGCTTTATTATATTTAGGAACATGTAATTCGATTCCAGTCTTTAAAACTGAAAAGAACGTGCTGTACATGCTCGATAAATTTGAAACATCAAGAATATCATTCCATAAGATTGAATTAAAATACAAATTCAGATTATTATAATCTGCCTTTGCGAAATTATACTCATAATGAGCACTTTGAAGTGGCAAATAATAATTGTCAGTTGTAATACTAACAACATATGCCTTATGGTGACAAGATGTGGGCAAAAGTAGAGAATGTGCTTCACACACAACTACAACTCCGTTCTTGCTAGAAAATACTAAGTCCAAATACCTATTAAATGAGTTTGGAATTTGATTCACTTGCATTAGCCCACAACTTAAAAGTGTGTCAATAAACACTACTTCGTAATCGGTTCTTACTTGCGAGGGAATCATACAGTTTTCATCTCTATCCCACTCCCAATAAACGTGACTTAAATTGAAATCACCAGCAACAAACAACATTTGATTTTCTCGCAAATTATTAGCAAGAAATTCAATGTTATTTGTGTGTGAAACATACATGCTGCATGCACTCGCTGGCCTAATGTAAGAAAGTGAAAAAATTATTTCACTTAAATTGTTGTTGGTATTATTGCTCATCAACACACTCACCGCTAGCTGTTCGATGGAGTCATCGACAAGCGGCAATGGCTTTTCAAACGAGACAAGCGAGCGGTGCACTGCTATGAGTACACCACCTCCTCTTGTCATACCTGTGTGAACACTTCTGTTCTATCACGTCGGTAGACAGTGTATTCACTGCCGAAAATTTCTTGAGAGAATATGTGCGTATGAAGCCATGTCTCTACAAGCATAATTATTTTATAAGAATTAATAGAAATGGAGAGTGATAAGCAATTTATTTTTGTTCTTGTGCCGCCAACATTCTGAAAGTAAACAGAAAGTTCTCCATGGTGAGCACAAGAGTTTAATTGTTTTATGTTTCCGTCATTTGCAAGTGGACCCCTTCGTTTTTTTTCTTTTGTACGAATGTTTTAATTTTCATTTTAGATGGCCAATGCTTGGACCTTAGAATGTCCTCTGCATTATCCGAAATAATGCTTACTTTGAAATTAACAAATCGTATTTTCGAGATATCAACACTGCTTTTGACTAACATTTTGCATTTAATATTAGTGGGAGGTACTTTTATGGCTTTAGCAACATGCTCTACAACTTGTTGAGTAGTTGTTGTATTATGAGCGTTTGAAAGATGAAAGTGACGAACAGAAGAAGCCGCTTTGATAACAAATTGATTAGAAGGTTTAATCAATTTTTCTTTTGTTAGCCGGCGGCTTATGTTTTTGTTTTTTTCTGTGTTTATTTTGTTCACATCTTTCTGTTGCAATTTTTTGGCGGCTTTACTTGTACCTGCCACTATTGGGGAGTTTATTTTACTCTCCAACGTATTATTGTTAAATAGAGTTTTATTTTCCTCACCTTGGTCGTTCGATATACCGTTTTGATTGGTGTTTGTGGGAGCATGTGCAATTAAACTGACGCTCTTCTGGATTTTGGCTGTCTCTGCAAGAACTTTTGAGGTCAGCTCCTTAAGATTCTTTACAAAACCATCCTCTATTAATTTCGATACCCTTTCCGCGCAACATTTCGATTCTAGGTCGATCAATTTTGCAAAAAGGAGATTGAAATTGTTTCCCACAGAGCAACAATCACATCGCCATGTCAAATTTTTGCTTTCGCCGAGTAATCGATATTGCCCGTCGGAAAGCTTGGTACATGTTTTGCAGAATTGTTTTCTGCATATACCACCACAGTTTACCAAATCACTAATCACTTTTGCGTTGCACAACGAACAGGCCATTTGAGATTATATTTTAATTAATTATTAAAAAAAGAATTAAAGAAGATTTATACACTTTAAATAAATTTTGAATGAAATAAAGAAGATTTACACTTCAATTAATTTTGAAAGAACACTTAATGTTGTCGCTTTGACAGTTGCCAGTGAACCTCATAACACGGGGTTAACAGTGCATTTTTTGTAAACAACAGCCCTGTTAAGGTTTTCGTTTAAAGCTTGTTTTTTAGTTTACTCTTCATTAAATTTACTGCCGAAAACAGGTGCTCTACATTTGCACTGCTATGAGGCAATCACGTCAAACAAACCTAATGAAAATATGTGTCCACAGTGATGCCAATTGCAACATAATTATGCTTTTTAGGCATATTTCCGATGCTTGAGGAATAATTGAGAAAAAGGACAACAATTTTGTGACATGCTTTAACAAACAATCCACGCAAATAAATTTTGAATTTGGTTAATCTGGTACTTGAATCAAAGTCACATCACTTATTTTCATTTACAACTGTGTGTCATGCTTATTTTCCAATTATCTACTTGACTTGCTCAACGTCAAACAAATTTATAAACGAAAAAGTGGGAACATTTCATCGATTACAGTAAAGAGTTTTAATTACCTATCAATCATTTTGTAGGTCCGCTATAAAATATGCAATTTTTATTACATTTACATTTTTTTCAAAAGGCATCATTTTTGTCGGGTTTTTATCAGAGATAAAAATTTTAATATGTATTAACCTCGAAAGCGCTTTATATTTTCGTGACACAACTCTGATCTGCTTAGAGGAAAAATACTTGGAGTACAAACTCTGTTAACATATAAACCGGGCGTATGAATGCGTAAACCACATTCTTCACCACAAATAATTGTTTTCAAACGCTCCCATTGAACATTAACATTTAAATTTAAGTACTGTCTTAGTCATTTTGCAACCATTTTGTTTCTAACCTTCCGCTTAATGAACAATCATTGTTGAACGGTCCCAAAAACCTACATAAGTGGGGAGTGAATACATTTATATGGGTGGATTAAATTATCTATGGAATATCCCAGTAAGTGCGGTAACACGTTAAAAATAGTCCCGCAGCAGGTGACTGTTTCTTTTTTATCTCTTTTGAGCTTTCGGTTTATTTCCCTTAGGAATTTTTGACAACACAAAACGAAAGTTGTATTTTCGACGATCGATGACAACAAAAAAAAATTGATTTTTCTATGTATAAGCGTAATCAGTTAAGGTCAGCAGGTCATCAATTCCACATTTAAGTTAATCACAGAGCTCGCACACATGAGACAAAAATGCATTCATGCAAAATGAATTCAACTACTTCGCCGTTATTTGCGAATTCGAGTTCAATACTAGTCAGCTTCTTATCACTTGGCAATTCAAGAAGATTTTGATATTGACATTCGCTCTACATACCTACACAAGTAAGCCAATCACACAGAAAGGATGTCTGCTGGGGAATCACGGCGAGTGGAAATAACTAAAAAATACTGGAATTACCCTCGAAGAAAATTGTTTAAAAGCACACGTAAACTTACCATTTAAAAAAAAAAAAAAAACAATCATGCGCAACTGAATAAGACTCTGACATTGCTATCTTTTCAGGAATACTCGGGCAAGATATCGCTAAACATTGACAAGGACAGAGTTTCTTCTTACATCAGATCGGGTGTGCCGATTACTTACCGAGTTGATTTTCCGCTGCAAAATGTTGTGCCCCGAGTTACCGACATCACTGTCAACAATATCAGAATATGTTCTGGTCCCAAAGGTTCGAATTTCTGGCGCCCCTATAATAACGATGTATGCTCATCTGCCAAATCTCTTTCTAGATTCCCCACCACGAGCCACTGTTAACTTGGAGCACACCCTTAGAACTTACGCTAGTCCCTCTCTTCCCGAACCTCGTACACCCACTGTTCCGCCAACAGAAACTACGACAAGGCCTACCATTCCAACAGGACCTTCATCATCAAGTTACATTAATTCAATTTGTGGCCTGGAAAACAATAACTTTGGCATTAAGAAACTGGCTGTCAATGGGGAAGTTATCGATAGATCACGGTTCCCATGGATTGTTGCTATTTACAAGAGAAACGTCAGTACACTGTCGTTCCAGTGTGGAGGGAGCCTTATATCAACTAGGACTGTAGTCAGTGCCGCTCACTGCTTCCAACAAGGACTGGAAGGTATAAAAATTGAGAATTTACTATTGTCCATGGGTCGACATAGTCTGACCGAATGGGAAAATGCCGTCAATTTGGGAGTGCAGCAACTCATCAGACATCCAGACTATCGACCGGAGGTTGATAACTTCGATGCCGATGTGGCTATTGTGCAGCTCAAGGACAGTGTAACGTGAGTATATCGATCAGAGATGTAGTGAGATTATTTAAGTGGTGGATGAAATTCTCTGGAAATTCCTTCTCCTTATAAAATTCAAAATTATGGTGGCGGTCTGGAAAAAATAGAGATTCAGATTAGATTTTCTCGGGAGCAGTGTTTTCTAAGAAGATATACTCACCTCGGAAAAGTACTTATTTCAAAATCACGCGAATATGAGCTTTGCGTAACCGAACGAATGTAATATTTTCCTCCCTAATTCTGGGAAATAATACTTGCACTCAATTTGTATTTGCACCACCACTCGTCCAGGTGCATTTCTTATTCTAATTCATAACCCATCTGCGCATTCCCGCGCAAAAGTATTGGGGATGTTCAAGTATATAGTTTAGTATTTCTGACAGCTGGCTGACTTGATGCATCTCTGTTTTTATTGGCTTAGAACGGTCATATGACCAGCTGTTTCAGTTGACGTTTATGGAGGGATAGCCGATAAATCTAGTCAAGAAATTCGTGACTGAGTACTAAGTTGACAGTTCGCATATGTGGGTGACGTAGAAAAAGTGACGTTCCAAAACAAATCTAGTTTTTTGCGATCAGGTTACATTTCAGATGTGGCCAGATCAATCTAGTTGACTTAAGATAACTAGGTTCTTGAATGTGCCCATTGCCGCTGTGAGCGACATTCACATGCACATAGCATACTTCTGTTTCGATAATCAAACAGAGTATAAGCCACTCACCGCAAAGTAGTAGAAGGAGCAAGGAGCGAAGGAACGAAGTGATAAACGCTAACAAACCACTTTTAATGTATTTACTGTCAAAGGATTACATATTTTACTATTCTAGCAGTAGACTACTTGTGGCTATTTGACACGAACAAAAACACGGATAATTGCCACAGTTTATTTACCACAATTCTAACACACGTTCTACAAACCCGTTCCGTTCGAATTTAAGAACTATTTACATGAGAGCGAATTGCGAACAGCGAATAAGCAAATATTCGTAGTTTCTGACAATTCATTTACATAAAAAATTGTTTGGTCGCTGTTTCAATTTTAATGGTTAAGTTTGAACGAATTTTTAATTAGTGGGTTTGTGGATCGCTACTGTATTATGTGGATTGTGAATATTGTGTGGCAATTCACACAAGAATTTCTTATTCGTGGGGAAATTGCTTTAATTGTAAATTTCGCTATTTAAATCAGTTTATAAATAAAACCGAAATGTCATTTATATGTCAATGTCAGCTTTACAATATTTATGTAAATATTCTGTGGATTCGCGGGTACATCCCAAGAAATGTCATAATAGTTGACAGATGGTTGTCAAATCGTTCAAATATCAATTTGTAACTGACTGTTTAATTAATGCTTGTTTAGCAATAGAATTATTGTAACAAGGAAAAGAAGAAACTTTTTAACTTCTTTCATCGAAGTAACCATGCATATGCTGTCAAAAACGAATTTTTGATTTGCTTTGTTGAAATTTGAATTTTGACATTTTGGAAATTTGTGGTCTAACGCATTTTTCTATTTTTTTGGTTATTATGCTGCGATGAGAGATTTCTCTCAGCAAGTGAAATGTAACATTTGGACAATATGTTAAAATCTGATCTGTAGCTCAGCTTCAGAGTAAAGCAGCAAACTGATTGATCGCTTGAAAAAATTAGGAAAGTGTTGCCTCCTTTAAGAACTTACTGATTTTCTTCTTCTTTAATTGGGTAATGCCAACACTTATACACTTACCCCCGTATTAATAAACGCTGCGTTAAAGTTATCAACTCGTTATTCAGCAGTTACGTCAAATTTTTGTATGCTATCTGATGTCTACTAGCTAACTTACATGTGCACATTTATTTATTTATACGGGGGTTAGTGAATGAAGTCGAGAAATCAAAAATACCCTCAAAAAGGAGCTGTGGCAATAAAAGACGGTTTTGGAGTTCTCGGAGTCTTTATAAACATTTAGAAAAATGAATAAATATTCAAATCGATTCATTTACCTAGTATTATTGTCGTTGCTTTGGGAGAAGCAAAAGTGAAAGGAAAAGCCTAGGCCTCAAACGCAATCAAGTTTTGTTAGTCTTAAACTAACGAATTCGAAATTAAAGTATTAGAATGGCTTTTCGTATGGTAGTCTCTTCTATGGAATCAAATAGAATAAATATAAAAAAATCCTAGAAATTCGTTTGGTGTTCCGTTTTACCCACAAGTAGCGAATTTTACCTTGATCCCTAGCACTGGTTTAAATGCCCACAAATTTATGCGCAGCGTTGCTGCTTATCTCTTCTCTCTTATCAATTTGAGACCTTACTTCTTTTTAAATATGAAAACATGTGTAAATCTCAATACATCACTATTTGTTTTATACGAAACCAAAGTTACATGATAAAAGCAGAGAGCTCGCTATAAAAACGTACTTGTGTTAGGCGATGATGTTTTCCCGGCTTTACGTTTATAACTTACCCCAACTTTAGCTTCTCAAAGATCCCCGATGATTGGACGATTTTTTCTCTAATCGTACAGATGTTGTTTTTATTGCCTGCCAAGACGTATACAAAGTGTCGGTGGTGGCGGTCTGACGGAGACGGAGCTTAAGGCGGTTTAAAACTATAGTTTCAATCGTTCAAGAGAGAACAAAAATTTTTTTGACGTTACTTTTACAATGCATGGAACGAGTACAAAGATCAGCCAGCATATGCATCACGGGGGCTCTCAGATCCACCCCTTCGGCCGCCTTAGACACAATACTACACCTTCTTCCTGTAGACATCTACGGGAAACTGGTCGCGTCTAGGGCGGCCTTAGGACTCAGAGAATCTCAGAAATGGACCAACTATCATAAGGGCCATACGGACATTCTTCCTGATACAATCCCAAATATAACGGATTATACTATTCCTTTTGAGGACTTTAACATTAAATACAGAGCAATAATCCCAGAACGTTCCGAATGGGTGAATTGCACAATAGGTAACAACTTTGCAATTGAAGTATATACAGATGGATCCAAAATGGCGACGGGCACGGGTGCGGGAGTCTATTCTCCATCACCCGAAATCAACGTTGCCCTACGCCTCCCAGACCACTGTAGCGTCTTTCAGGCTGAATTAATGGCTATACGTGAGGCAGCCTGCAGACTTGCCTTGTTTGCGATAGATGAAAAAGCTATCGTACTATACATAGACAGCCAGGCAGCAATAAAAGCCCTGATTACACCAACAACTAGATCCAAGTTGGTAAGACAATGCCGGGAATCTCTGAACGAGATTGCGGACAGATGTTCATTAACCCTGTGTTGGGTTCCAGGGCACAGTGACATTCCTGGCAACTGCAAAGCGGACGAATTAGCCAGACAAGGAAGCGGCTTTCACTCGAACAACAACAGTGAACCGTACGCTCCCATACAATCCATCAAGTTCCTTTTATCTAAAGAGGCAATAAGGGTCGCAAATAACAGGTGGAACAGCATTGACACCTGCGCCACATCCAAGCAAATCTGGCCAAACCTGGATGCTAAAAGGACTCAGAAACTTCTATCCATTAGTAGAAACAAAATCAGCTCCGTAGTGGGAGCATTAACAGGACATTGCCTGATAGGTAGGCACGCTCGTAGATTAGGAGCCCCCTACAACGATTTCTGCAGGAGCTGCATGGATGAGGAGGAAGAGGAAACCGTTCTCCATCTTCTGTGCACCTGCCCGGCTCTCGCAAATATGCGCAAAACAAACTTAGGAAAATACTTTTTCGTAGACCTTAGTGACTTGTCTCTCACAGACACACGCAAAATCAGCAAATATATTACCAAGACCAAATGGTTGCAATAATCTTTCACTTATTTTAATAACTTAGCAGCTGGCCCCATCAGTTACTATTTTGGATGGTTTGCTTATGGATGGTAACGAAGGGGTAACTGCATCGGTCTCCCCTTCGATCCTATCTTACACCAACCACCACTACAATTCATTTTAATTATACTCTATTCGATAAGTTACCAGAGGACACAGGCGAGGGTACAACCGTTTCGGTTACCACCCGCCTATCCGTAGGCTAGCTGTCGACCGGTCACTTCCTCTTTGACCAAGCTTACTAAACACCTAGCAAGTTATCGCAAAGTAAAGGGCCGATCTAGTTCACAGATATTGGTCAATTTTCGGACGAGAGGTCGGAGGATTACTAGCGGAGGGTACACTGTTTCGGTCACCCATCGCTTATCCGAAGACATATCGTCTAACTCGGGGTCGTCCGAGGTTCACGGGCAAGGGGTAGACTGTATCGGCACCCTTCTCCAGATCCAAAGACAAACCACCCCGGCTCCCTCACAGCCGTAGGCAAATCGCCATAAGTATTCGGCAGCAACAACGAACCCACCAGCATGTCCGGTGTAGTATATTACCCTGGCCTTCTATTTCTTCTCCCCTCATCATGTGGTATCACAAAGGACCTACTTCTTTTTGGTCTAAGTGTGTCTTTCCAGACAGCCACCTTACTTAACCTAACCTTTACAATGCAGCGAAAATACTTCTGATGACATATCTGACCGCTTTTAATTTATTGAACAGTAATTAGCGGATCGAACATAAATTGGTTGCTTGTGTTTTTGTTTTAGATTTCAAAAACCGCTGTTTGTATTCAAATTTGGTTATTGATTGATAAGCATTGTTTTGATTGTAATTTCGCGGACGAAAATAAATTAAGATTAGTATTCAAGTTGAGAAGTAATTATGCGAACAGTGTGATCGCGGTCTTAGTTGTTCTAACTGTATTAGTTGACGATGGATCGTCGAATCCTGAGAATCCCTGTCCGAATATATTCGAATATGCAACCGACGGACAGGGCAGCTTTGGAAAAATAACATTAGCAGCTATTTCCTATGGAACGACAACAGTGAAGGTCGAAATTTCATAGACTGGAGTATTAAATCAGGTATGACCAAAGGATGTCCGAGTTTACGTGTGAATTTCTGTTGACTTTTTTAGTTAAGTGTGGAGTTTATTCAGCCGTGAAAGGGTATTAACTTGTCATGGGAAAAAGCGAAGCTTCTTTTAGTAGTTACATGTTAAAGGCGTGTTTGATCCAACTAAGTATTGGACCATTTCCCTTAATATGTCCTTTCAAGTTCGAAGCTAAAGCAAATAACCAGATGATGGAAGTATTTACGTTGCTTTTCGATGCCATCCTACATCGCAAATGGTTTATAGAAAGATCCTTTGTAGAAATTCAGTGGAATAGAAAAAAGAAAAATAATATTTGATCGGTAGTAAAATTTTGTAAAGCCATGTATTGGCAAGTCGTGAACTAACTGTGAATAAAGATGAGCTGATAGCCTTATCTGGGTTTTTCTGCATTGCTCACATTAAGTGTTTTGCTAATTGCTATCGGCGCGTTCGCTTTATTTTAATAATTTTCACAGAAGCTTTGTGGATGCCGAGCAAATGAATAAAGTCGTGTCGGTGATTGTAGCCATTTTGTTCGTTTGTCGTTCAACTAGCTTATCAGACTCAACTTGGACTGACTGCGGCAACTTGGACTGACTTGTGTAGCTTGGGTGGAATGTTGCAAAATGTAAAATAATAGTATTAAAAAGATGGTATCGGCCCTGGTTTATTTCTTCCTTCCTACAGAGCCCTAGGTGGCGCGATCTAGGTGACAGTCTCTGTATTTTTTTTCGAGATTGATGTATGCTCATTGGTTCGTAGTTTAAAAATCGTTTGCTTGAGTAGGCCGCTGATAGAAATGCATTTCAGAGTTGAATCATACAGAAGTACAAGTTTTTCTTATACCTAAGTAGGTTATACGTCATGTCTGGTGAGACAAAGTTCTCAAGAGACAACAGCAGGGAAGCCCCATATAACATTTTTCCGCTGGTTTTACAGCCGCAATGCGTACCTTGAACGCAGCGCCAAAGGTATCGTAAAGCTCTCGCAACTTAAAATTTTTATTAAAAAGACAGCTAAGATTAAGGCTTCAGGAAGGATAGGTACATGTCATCCAATACAATGGACTCTATGACAGCTAAGTTCGGATACGTTGCATTGTAATATCAAGCCAGTCCAAACTGGTTACCCGTTCGCAGAGGTATTCCAACGAAGGAAGGCTGAGAATTATCCGCAAATTAAATTTCCTTGAACTATTCCATGAAGACCACTATCTTGTGGCTATTGCAAGACAGTTTCATTCTTCGCCTTCAACTTGTATGGCCAAGGCTGGACTAAAACGGTTCTTATTCTAGCATCGCTGTCACAGGTCATCTGCAATTAAATCAAGATTAAGGGAAAAGCGCTCCGCAAATGTTCTGGCTCTCTCAGGGACCCAGTACACTTTAACCCTTGCACATAACTGCCCTAGCTGTACCCCAAGTAGAAATTGATGGTTGTAGTTTAGGCGCTGTTACCACATTTCAGATATGTAACAGACACAGTAAAAGTTCGTATAGAGTTAAAAAGTGCGTACTGTTTCGATTGCAGGATGGAACGCTGACCAAAGTGGGGAATTAGTTTTAGCTCATAAAATTACTATTTTGGGAAACACACATAATGGTATATTGGGTTATGACTTGTAACCGAATCGTAACCGAATTTCCGCCTTGTTAGTGAGCTGTCATATTTCTTTTCATGTGTTTGTTAGTTGGTTCACACACATAAAAATATGAAATAAAAATACTGATTCCAAAAAAAAAAAACCTACACATATAGGTATAACCTTTCCCGCTTTAATGATGATGCGAAATACATAAACGAACATAATATCATAAAAATGGTACCTAACCTAGTGCAGAAAATATAATGTGAATGAAATTGCATTTCTTCGTTTCCGAATGCAAAATATTCAAACGAAAATCAGTTTTACCACGAATATCATAAAGTTGTAGTGGCAAAAACTCACGCGCTCAAGAAATATTGAGTATTTACAATATTCAATTTTATTTCCATGTAATTTTTTTTTGCAGGGAGTTCGAAAATCATGTCAATGGCTATAAAACTAAATTAAAAGCATTATCTTATCTATTTTTCTAAGAACAATAAAGTTTCGAGTTTCAATTGGGTAATTATTTCATCTGATAATGCGTCCCAAATTCTTAGAACCCAAAATGGCCATTTGTCTGACATATGCATTTCTTTAGATAGGGGCACAGGGTGCACATGCAGACATTGAGGAAATGTGTTTTTTAGCGTCTTTTATTATTTAGTCATAATATTAAATTTATCTACTGAATTTTATAATTTCTAGAGTATGAGAACATGGACATTGGTTAAAATAATAAAAAAACGATTTTGAAAATTTTTCAAATGTTTCCGCCTTTAACTTTTGGTACTATTTGCGCTAGGCTACTTTCTTAAAAGCGACATAATACCTACTGTAAATACAATTACATATATGTACATATGTTTAAAGGCACAACGCTATAAATATAACGAGTTACATCATATAAACTTTGCAGTCCTCATGGCAATATTTTCTTGACAAAGGAAAATTGGGGTAACAAATATAAATGCGAGGTAGAAATTTCATGATATTTTTAGGAAATATTTTAGTTACAAATTTATGTTAATGCTATTTGTTAAATATTGCTAACATTTGATAGCTACAATGTCAATAATCAAAATTCGAATAAGCCCTGGGGCAACACGTCTATTCTTTTATATTCCCATTATTTCTACTTTGAAAGTCTATTCTTTTCACACCTATCTAGTTTACTTATTAAAAATAGAATACATTTGAATTGTCGGAAAGTAGAACGTCGCATACAAAGCAAATTTAAAATAAAAGTTCGTTGAATTTTGCACTCTAGGGGCAAGAATTTCTCAATCAAATTTTTAAAATGCAAAATAATATTTTTGGGAAAGGAATTGAAAAGAAATAACATGATGACATTTTAAAAACAACATAATTATAATATTATGTGTATCGGCTTTTACAACAATTAAAACAATTATTCTTCACCATTTTTTTTTCTATGCCACCCTGTATATTTTTGGTGTGTCGCAGTTTTCAGTTATTATTTTGGCTATTATGCGGAGATTGTGTGCAAATAAAAACCAAAATATTATGGTAATATTTCCTGGTCATAAATCAGACCTTGTATGGTATATTCCTGTAGCTATTAAGCGGTTACATTAAACAGTCATTTAACAGTTTTTATTTATTTATTTATTTTATTTTATTTATTTATTTGTTTGTCAACAAAGTACTTGGCCTTTCTTAGACATATTACAAAAAAGTGAACTAAAAATTGAGGAACAAATTATGTAAAAAAAAGAAAATACAGAAAAAAAAAGAAAAAGAAAATGCAAGTACAAAACTAATTCAAATTTGAGCAATACAATTACAACTGGAAATAATTGAACAAGATGGATTTTATCAATGGTATTGTCATATTAAAGTCAATTAAAGACGCACACTCATTATACAGTAACATTAAACCATTTAAAGAGCAGGATCTACCGTAATTAGTACGAGAACGAGGAACATAAAAGAATCTGTTATTACGCAAATTAAGTGATGGAACATTAAGACCCAAAAGACTTAAAATATCAGAACAGTCAATCTCACCAATAAGTATTCTGTGGAGAAAAATAACTCTTGACACCTTTCTCCTAACCTCAAGGGACTCAAGTCCAATAAGTTGTAATCGGGCTGAATAAGGGGGTAAGTTATTAAAATCGGACCAAGGAAGACATCTGAGGGCAAACCTAAGAAATCTCTTTTGAATTGCTTCGATTCTAACAACATGAGTATTGTAGTATGGACACCAAACAATGGACGCATATTCCAACAGTGATCGAACAAACGACAAATATAAAATTTTTAGCGCATAGGGGTCAGAGAACGCCCTAGCATAACGTTTAACCATTCCCCATGCTCTATTGGCTTTATTTGAGATATATTCATAGTGGTAAATGTAGGATAGTTTACTATCTAACATAACCCCTAAATCTTTTATCAAAGAAACACGCGGAATAGCATTACTGTCGAAGGAATAAGCATGAGTGAAAGGTGAGGTACGACGGGAAAATGTAATAACCGAACATATACTAACATTAAGGGACAAGTAGTTTTTAGTGCACCACAAAACGAAATTTTGGAGATGTGCATTTAATCTATGAAAACTATTCGGATCATTGCATGAAGAGTATAATTTTAAAATCATCGGCAAACATCAGGATTTTGCAATGTGGAACAAATTTGACAACATCATTAACAAATAAAATAAATAGGAGTGGGCCTATGTGACTTCCTTGAGGGACACCGGATGTTACCCTGATTTCTTTGGATAAGTGTCCACGGAACTTAACAAATTGGTATCTGTTTCCTAAATAGGATGATAGCCATTTAAGAAACAATGTAGGAAACCCTAAATGTTCAAGTTTGTAAAGAAGAAGCCTGTGGTCAACTCGGTCAAACGCTTTACTGAAATCAGTGTAAATGGCATCGACCTGATTACCCTTAGATATCTCACTAATAACAAAATTTGTAAAAAGGAGAAGATTGGTAACAGTGGATCTGTTTTTTACAAAACCATGTTGGTTATTGCAAATTAAATTTTTACAAAAAAAATTCAACTTATCAGTCACCACCTCATCAAACAGCTTAGGGATGGACGATTGTTTACAGATTCCTCTATAGTTTTCAATATTATTTTTCCTACCAGATTTAAATATTGGTACAATAAAAGAATTTTTCCATAGGGAAGGAAAGATACCCGTCTTTAGCGATACATTGAATATGTGGCAAAGTATGGAATGTAAAGGCAAGGCACACATTTTTAAAAAGCCAGCTGGAATACCATCGGGTCCAGGATTGAAATTTAGAGCCAAACTTCTAAGTTTACTCAGTATCATATCTTCGGGAAAGGCAATATGACTAAAAATAGAGGAATGTGGAGCACCTAAATAAGAAAAAAAGTGTTCATCTATAACTGAACCGGGATTTGAATACACTGATTAAAAAAATGCTGCAAAACTATTGCAGATAATGCGGGGATCATCTATTGACTGATCTTGAAAGAAGAAAGAGGCCGGAAAACCATCACTATTTTTTTGTAAATTAACAAAATTCCAAAATAATTTAGGCGATGATTTGATTTTTGATTCGACATCATAGATATAAGCTGAGTAGGCTTGGTGAATAGAAGTTTTAAACTCGGTTCTGAGCTGACGATATAAAGTATAGTCGTTATTCGACATACTCGAGCGCCATTTCTTATAGGCTCTATTTTTAAGAACTTTAAGTCTACGTGTATCATCATTATCCCAAGGACAACTACCATTTATAAAATTTTTAATTTCAACAACTGGGACAAAATCAATAATTATGTTCTTTAAGACGCGATAAAATATCGAACAAAGTTCATCTACTCCAAGAGTTAAAAATGGACTCCAGTTAAAATTGTAAAGCTCATTACAGATGTTATAATAGTTAGCGTTTTTAAAATCAAATTTGTAAGAAGAAGAAACATTTAAAATATTAAACTCAATGGGCCTTACTAATAATCATTTTTAACCTCCACACTAAATATTTTGTAGGTCACAATATGCAATTTTGTATTGAAATTTTCGTCATTGTGAGTTCGAAAAATTTAGCCTGGACACTAAAAATGATTATTAGTATCGCAGAATATGACAAAACAAATATAATGAAGGATGATAGGTGTCTTCAGGAACCAGCGGAGTTAGACTTCTAGTTACATAACTATCATCGTTATAATTGGAGAATATTAAGTCCAACGAGCGATTCTGATGGTTTTTAATTGGATTCATTTGAAAAAGTCCAATCGATTGAAAGCAGTCCAATCAATTTTGGGTTGGTTAAAGTCACCAAAGACATAAAGCCTGTCAGAAGCGGATGTAAGATTTTCAACATAGCGAATGGCATCCAAGTATCTAATCACTACGGAAAGCTGTGTTCTAGGAGGTATAGAGGCGAGATCAAATTTACTGCCACAGATTTCGATATCCGAGAAATCGTCAAGTTTTAGTTCCTTAGGATTTAAATCTTTTCTGATTGCTAAAAGAACACCACCAAATCTTTCGAATGAACTATTTTCAGGTGATCGATCACAGCGATTTACAGAATAATAGTTTGGGAAAATAACAGCATCGGAAAAGCTGTCATCCAATCCAGTTTCTGTGATGACTATGACATCAGATGAGGAGCTGAATACATTTAATAGGAACTTCGTACATTTTGTCCTAAGCCCTCTCACATTTTGACAGAAGAGGGCAAGCTCGGTAAGTTTTTTGGCTTCCTGTTAAAGTTGTTCTTGTTAGGTCGATTTGTAAACTCCTTGACAATCATATTTTTCGGCCAAAAATTTGGGTTAACTAAAACTTTTCCAATATCCGATGGAGCGATCAACTTAAATGAGGCTGATATTCGGTCCGGCAGGTTTTCAGGTGTAAGGCTATGACATTTAATAGCATCGGTGTCAATGCCCTTGCTCCTTATAAAGTTGATTATATCCACAGGTTTAGTACCGTATTGTAAGCGTGCTAAAAACACGGCAAAAGGTGGAGGCACAACTCTCAAAGACCTGTCAGAGTTGCTAGCCACTGACGATGGAACGATGGAACATGTACCACCGGCAGCAAGCGGGTTAACAGCAGCATTAATTGTTGGCTGGTTACTAACAATGGACGCTGAGGGTGACGTGGACGGTACAGGTGGTAAAGATTTAGCTGATTTGTCCAATGAGACTTCAACACTGGGAATGACAACTGATGTGGTTGAATTAGAACTTTTTGGTTGTAAAAGTTGAGTTTATGTGGGTAGTTTTGTCGCATTTCAGTCATTTTATTGACACACAATTCTGTGGCTGTATCGACACAAAAAAGGGTCAAATATACCGTTCGGTGACTATAACTTAAGATAAATTTGCATCATAGTCACAAATTTCTACTTGGGACATTTATGTATTTTTGTTGTTCCTTTCACGAAAATGAATAACGACAGACTGTATAACTTGCTATCTTTTTAGGAGTTCTCAGGAAAGTTGTCCCTGATGATTGACAAGGATCGAGTTTTCGATTACATCCGATCGGCAATGCCGGTTACTTACCGAGTTGATTTTCCACTTAAAAATGTTGTGCCTCGAGTGACCGGCATCAGTGTCAACAATGTCAGAAAGTGTTCTGGTCCTGAAGGTTCAATCATCAGGCCAACCACAGTCACCTCGTAAATTTCCAAATTTCAGCGGACTGAGGGTCCTGGCCGTTTATCAATCGTAGTGCAGATCTCAGTAAACATTCTCTCAAGTCGATTCAGTTCATTTACTCATTTATTTACCTTTTAAACACAGAGAGCCATCCCGTGGTGTTACCAAGGCAGACATTTAATAACCCAACCACGGACGGTTCTGTCGTCATCAAATCAAATCCATTCATAAATAATGCGTTTCTTATGCGAAGCCTATTTCCTACAAATCCTTCACCCACTGATGCGTCACCGAAAATAACAACTAGAACAAGTCCTGTCAGTCGGGCAAATCCATTCTTGAAAAATATATTTCTTACGAAGCCAATCACTGCGCCAGTCACTCCGGTATCGGTATCAAGTTACATTGATTCAGTTTGCGGCCAAGAGAACTTGAGCGTTACAAAAATGGCGGTCTTTGGTGAAACTATTCACAAATCGCAGTTTCCGTGGATTGTTGCGGTTTATAAGAGAAATGTTAGTACGTTGTCTTTCCATTGCGGGGGGAGCCTTATCTCAGCGCGGACTGTGGTTAGTGCTGCTCACTGTTTCCAAGAAGGAATGGAGGGTATTAAAATAGAAAATTTGCTATTGTCTATGGGCCCACATAGTCTGACCGAATGGGAGAATGCCGTCAATTTGGGAGTACAGAAGCTCATCGTTCATCCGGATTACCGACCGGAAGTTGATAACTTTGATGCGGATGTAGCTATTGTGCATCTCTTGGAAAAAGTAAAGTAAGTTTTTCGATTACCCAAATAGCATAATAGAAACTTTGAAGAGAAAGAGCGGTTGCTTCGCCTTTGCTCTAAATAGTTAACTCAACTTTGATCGGTTGCATTAAAGTTTCGATAAAGGACCATTGCTAAGTTTTCCTGTAGACTTCGTCAATCATGCGAAAAGTATAAGTCAATAAGTCTTATTTAAGCTAACAGGGGTTTTTCACTGAATCACTTGTGATTCAAATCTAATGTGAATCACTAGAGGGAATTTTTTTAGACTTTAGATGTTTACATTTGGGTGAATTATATATACTTTCGATCATAGGTCACAATGAGAATAGGATACATATTATCAATTGTCGAAAAACCGAACACACTGCCGATAACGATTCTAGTTGTAAAATATCAGTCCCGGTTTTTTTATGGACTTTTTAAGAAAATTGGAATCATCGATAAGGCTACTGAGTACTTATGCTTGAATTTATCCATTAGATCTTTCGAATGCCGTCGGATACACGGCAATAGATGAACTAGTAACGCAATCAATTTTGGGTCAATACGAAGAGTGACAGATTCCAAGCTATGTCGTTTTTCATTGGGGCGTTCCATTCCAATAACTTCAAGAAAAGTTTTTTGTTATGAAACTATTTACAGTAACATTTGGCTATTCAAATTTAATATTTTAAACTATTCTGAGTACCGTGTATTTGTAACGAAATTGAGAATGAACTTTAGGTTTGTTTGACGTGCGCCCTAGTGCGCACACTAGTGAACTGGGTTAACTCTAATGCGTTCGATATAGCACTGAGCTCGCCCTGGTACTGAAAACCTGTGTTTGACATGACTTCTAGGGCACCCTAGCTGTGCCCTGAACTGACAACAGTTTATTTTTTCAGAGCAAGAATTCAGTGCTGAGTTTTGCTGTCATTCATTTTTAAACTCATCATCTATATTGCGAAGACTTTTATCAACTATTTGCATTATTGCCAACCAAAATTCAGAATTGACTTCACTCATTTTTAACAATAAACGGAAAAAAGTGTTGCCAAAAGATAAATATTTGTCAATGCCAAAAACTGACAGACTTCAGGGCAACATTTTGCGTTCGATATAGAAGCCGAATTTTCATTGTTCTGCAGGGTTTTTGACAGGCGTTAAAATTAGCTGACATTTCTCAGTGCGCACTAGTGCTAGCCACATCAAAAAAAACTTTTATTTAATTTTCCAAATAGTTTGTTCGGAAACTAATAATAATTTATTTTATCTATTATTTATTTCATTTAGCTTCTCGCCAGCTATCCGGCCAGTATGCTTATGGCAAGGACTTACAGATGTTCGTTTCATTGAAGGCAGCAATGGCATTGTTGTTGGCTGGGGTGAGGATGAAGCACACACAGGCGTAGTCTCAATTCCAAAGTTGGTCAATGCAACAATTGTCTCCGAGTTGACTTGTATACGATCGAATGAGAAATTCTACTATTTAACGTCAAATCGAACACTGTGCGCTGGCAACAGGGACGGAAGCGGCCCATGTATGGGCGACTCAGGAAGCGGTCTGATGGTGCGAATAAGAAACAAATGGATGCTTAGGGGAACAGTATCAGCTTCCCTATTAAGTCGTGCACAGCAATGTGATTTAGAAGAGTATGTGGTGTACGCTGACATTGCGAAATTTATAGACTGGATTAAGTCAAATATGTTGCTTTAACAAAGTGTTATTTAATTGCATAGTTTATAAGGATTTGTTTAAAAAAGATTGAAAATAAAAAATGTGTCATTATAAAATGACAGCTGGATACAATAATTAACGTGTTTTTAACTACTCAGTGCCGGAAATGGATTTCCTGTTCTATGTACTTGACGAAAGATGTGTGCCCTCTAACTTTTGTGCAATGGCTTAAAATAATCTCACCGCCACGTTGAAAATTATATATATTTATAATTGCGAAAGTTGTCAGCAAACATGATATGGAAAATAAAGTGTATATTTAAATATAAATACGAAGTACTTATAGGTATATTATTTAGTAAACAAAGATACTGAGGCGATAACATCAGCGGCTATGTAAATGGATTAGTTAAACTTTTGTAGAAGTTGATATTTATTATCGGTATTCTCCATATTATTTACTTGTTGGTATTTTTTTATAATTTTTACTATATTCGGGAATTTAAACGTCGTGACAAGCGGCATAAAATATACACCTCTTTCATGACTCTGAACAAAATTAGACAGAGACTCGTATTGAACAAATTCGAATATAGATCTGGGAAAATTGCTAATATTCCTTAAGCTGTTCCAAATTGAAAATAACAAGTTTGATATTTGACAGGTCTTTTTGCAGAACATTGAAGGAATGTGAAAATGATTATTGAAATCCAAAAACAAGCACTGGATAACCGTTAACTTATTTTTTTATTAGCCTTGCAATGCTCAAACTAAAATGTAATTGTCTATAATGTCTGAGATCATGTCCGTCAATCGGGTCCGATACACTTCATCTGATTGGAATGCCTTCAAACAAATCTCGCTCCTCATTCTGGTAAAGAAATCCTCAAAGCCCTCCGTATTGGATGTAAGATTTTGTGTTAGCTCCGGCGGCAGAATCGTCAAATGTGAAAACAAACAGCTTTCAATTAATCCACACAACATAAACTCCGCAGCACTTTCGTCGAACTGCGCCTTGGGAATATAATCGTCAATGTCAACCCCGTTTTGGCGTAACAGCTTTTCCATCACACCATAGTAGCTTTCCAGCAGCCTATTCAAATGTTTGCAACGAAACTGTCTACTCGTGGGTATTGTCAACAAAGTGGCAACATCCAAGATGGGTGGCGCGTAACGGGTCAGTTGAAAGTCAACAAGTCTGCTCTCCACTGGGCAGCCATTTTGGTACTTGAAGAGCAAATTGTTTGCCCACAAGTCACCGTGGCTAAAGACATTATAATATTTCGCTGAAGGCTTACATAGGTCAAAGATTTTGCACATCCTTTTAGGAAACTCTTGCAAAATATACTCCAATCGATCGGAATCTCTATATTCTGCCATAATCTTGATCAGCTCACAGATGGAGGCAATGGCATTGTTGAAATTCACTAGGCGAACACTATTGGCCACAGTTGGGTAAGCGTTCTCTTGTACAGCTTCTGGAAACTCTTCTGGGATCTTTGTTGAATTCTTTGCTTCAAATAGAATCGATGCGGCATGTAAGCGTGCCAACGACGTCAATGCGCATCGGAGGTGATCGAGGTCTAAGATTCCCGATCGATCGGCACCCATGCGAAATCCCATCTCACCCAGGTGATCAAATATCAAAAGATCACCCTTGGCATAGTAGCACTTTGCAACGAAATCCGGAAATCCACTCTGCAATCTAGGCAGCAAATCCCGATACACGGATATTTCCTTCTTGAAGACACCAACCTCCTCTATGTATTCAGCCCGGGAGGTTACATCACTGGGAACCGACTTGGTGAAGAAGATCAATTCCTCCGGTATGGCGGATGGAATTCGCCGAATTTGCACGCACAGCGTTTCGTGACGTCCTAAGAAGCCAGCTGGTGCATCACTCGTTTCTTTAAGCGTATAATCAATAATTTCAAACGCGTTATCGACATAATAACGCGAATAACGCTTGCACAGATCTTCAACCAAGTTTGGTGACAACTTTGAAGATACCATTACGACTGCAGTGGTGTTAAGTACATTTGTGAATAAAAAATCATCTTGATGGTTCAATTTATACAAAGGTATCTTCTATTGCGATAAACTTAGAGATGAGCATTAATTACTGTGATAAGCTGTTACGACGCGACGCTCAAGCTTTTATTTACGATGTTGTGTTTAGGTATTTGTTGACTCTTTTGCTAATCCCTATAAAACTGTAATATAGCGTGCTTCTTTATATGCAGATTGTTCATTGAACTGTCCTTGACTTCATTGGAACGATTAGACCTTTATACGCTAAATTGGCAGAATGGGTCACAACTTTGTATAAAATTAGTTGAGGGCAAGGTACGCTATAAGTCCAAGCTCCGATTGTTTAAATCAACGGAAGAAGTGCATTATGTGGGTTATCACTTCCGGAAGTCATAATTTTTAGCGCATCACTATTTTTATAGTAAACTTTCCCATAATTCCTATCACGTCAACAAGATGACCGACCAAATTACGTGTCTCGTTTTATTTGCGTGTTAGGTAATACTGTAGGAATTATAGGAAAGTTCAACATGGTGAACATCGGAAGTTCGTGTAGCTGATTGATGAATTGTTGGTTTAATTTACTGCCGCTATTTACCACACTCATTTCATATATTTTGAAATCATCTTCGACTGCTTCTAAGTCAATCATCTGTGTTAGATTTTCTAATCTAACAACCAGCAGCGAATAATGTGTGCAAAGAGGAAAAACAAAAATAATCTAAACACTCATGCGGCTGGCGTCGATGGACTAGTTGACAACGGAGCGGGAGGTAGCAACAGCAGCAACAGCGGCAGCAATAAAAAGAGCAAAGGTACTGTAATCTACATCAACGATTCTCTTACAAAATTTACACAGGCGCTCTTGATGAAAACAAAAGAAGCAATGAAGAAGACAGGCGGAAAATATGTATGGTTCTCTAATAATCAAATTCTTATAAGAAAGGTTGAGGGGGGAAGAGTCATTTCTGTTAAATCATTCAATGATCTTGCACTTATTTAGTGCTTTGCATATCTTGCTTTGTTTTAAATCATGAATTTTGATATAGATTTAATTGATGACTTTTCTTCCCCTAATGTAAATATGTACTTCCAACTGTGATAATGTGTTAACTGATAGTTCTTTTTGTAATGATAAGTTTTTTATAATTCACCAGAACATTAGAAGTATGAGAGAAAATTTTTCTTCACTTGTTACGCATACAGATTCTTTTGCTTGCGTTCCAGATATAGTTTTTCTGTCTGAAATTTGGATATATGAGTTTGAGGAAAATGATTACTTTATACCGGGCTTTAAGTTTTATTCAAAAACGAATGAAAATTATGCTGCAGGTGGAGTTGGTTTTTTTGTCAAAGATAACCACGTTATTATTGAAGTTTTGTGCGTTAATTTACTTAGTGCTGATGTTTTAAAGGTTTCCGTGGAAATTCATCAGGTTACGTACGTATTTGTTTGTGTTTATAGATTGCATATGTTTAGTGTTGCGAACTTTATAAATGAATTCACTGACTTCTTGGCTAGGGAAAATTCAAAAAATTTAATTATTGTAGGTGATTTCAATGTCAACATTTTGAATTGTAATGATAACATTGCTAGTTACTTGGCACTACTCGCATCTCATGGTCTTACGTGCTTCATTTTTGAACCTACTAGGCTAGTCTCCGGAAGCTGTCTAGACCATATTTATGGGCGTCTAAGTAATGTTGATCTTAAGGAGTGTGAGAAATGTGTTTTCGATTTTAAAATTACAGATCACTGCATGATCGGACTTGTTTTTGACATTTCTAAAACTAGATGTTGTAATCCTTCTAGGTCAGTTGAGAGAAAAGCAAAAATTGACGTTGCTAAACTTAATAATAATTTATGTTTTGAGTTTTGGGAAGATGTGTATGCTTCCAGCGATTCATCTGCTGCATACTCAATTTTCATCGACTCTCTGAAGAAACATATATCGTCCGCCTCCTTTTTTGTATCACCAAAAAACTTATTAAGCATCTAAAGCCCTGGATATCCAGATCAATTGTGAATAAGGTTGCAACAAAAAATAAGCTTAGAATGAAATGCAGAAAGAATCCTGGTAACCAACTATTAAGAAGGAGGTATAAGAAGTTATGTGCTGAGTTAAAAAAAGAGATCCCTATATGCCGATCCCTATACACCTATTACCGTGCGCAATTCAACTCTGTACAGGGTTATATAAAAAATGAATGGCGTGTTGTAAATAGCATTTTGAACAAAGCTTCTGTTTCTAAGAAACCTACTGTTTTGCTTGTGGATAACTCCGTAGTCTGCAATAAGCTCTGTATTGCTGACGCTTTCAATTACCATTTCTCTAATATTGGTTGTAATGTTGGACCGAGTCATAACCATCAAATGTGTTGTAGTTGTCTTTCTATATGTCAACGCTCTGAGAATTTCCAAAGTAGGAGTTTCGTTTTTCAACTTATATCTTCTTTTGAAATACTGAAAGTTATTGGGAACTTACCTAAATCGTCTTCGTGTGGAGCGGATGGTATTTCAAGTTATGTAATCAAAAAAATTGCGTATTACCTGGTAGATATATTAGCATATTTATTCAATCGCTGCGTATTTGAGGGTGTATTTCCAGAAGAGCTCAAGTGTGCTGATGTCTTACCGTTATTTAAAAAGGGTTCTGCTACTGAAATTAGTAATTATAGGCCCATCTCACTTCTTTCCGTCTTTAGTAAAATTTTTTAAAAACTCATGAAAAATAGAATAATGAGTTTTTTAGATAAAACCAAGTTTTTCAATCCAGCTCAATTTGGTTTTTTAAAGGGCAAATCGACGGAAGATGCTCTCTTACAATTTTGTTCGTTAACAATGTCACAACTCGACGAGAAAAAATGTGTAGCTGGCCTATTTGTTGACATTACTAAAGCATTTGATATGGTCAATCACAATATATTGTTAAGGAAGCTGGAGAAAGCAGGTTTTAGGGGTTTCATGCTTCAGTGGTTCAAATCTTACCTTGAAAACAGGGCGCAAAGAGTGAAAATCGATGATACAAGGAGCGACGTAAGGTTTCTTAATTTGGGTGTACCACAGGGTTCTGTCCTGGGTCCAATTTTATTTTTAGTTTACATCAATTCTCTTTTTGCTCTTAGTTTTAAAGGCTCACCAACTGCTTTTGCTGATGACATTGCGTTCTCATATGACACTTATAGTCCTTTAGACCTCGTTTCCAATATTAATTGGGATTTAGACCTATTGCGACTCTGGTTCCATGAACATAATTTAGTAATAAGCTCTAAGACCAAGATAATGTTTTACAGTTTATCTTCATCTACCATGTTGAATGCAAATGTTTGCTTCCATGCTCCTGAATGTTGTAGATTCAAACTGTTTACTTGCCACTGTTCGTCTGGTTTCTCTCCTCCCTCCTTTTATTGTGATTTGAACTGTAGTGATAAATGTTTTGTAGTTGAGAAAGTCAACGAGTTTAAATATTTGGGACTGACTCTAGATTCTCGGATGAGTTTTGCTAATCATGCTGAATCCCTGAAGAAGTATCTCCGCTGTACCCTGCGACATTTTTATTATTTGCGTAAAGTATGCTCAACTAAACTGTTAAAGACAATTTACTATGGTATTTTCCACTCTAAGTTACAATATGGAATTGCTTGCTGGGGTGGTGTATATCGTAACAAAATACAACCACTTTTGATATTGCAGAAATATGTGGTTAGAAAAATTTGTTGTAAGGCTGGTAGGCACTCTAGCTTTCCTTTGTTCTGTGCTCTTAAGATACTACCAATTCGTCATTTATACTGTTTCAAGGTGTCAAAAACTTTCTATATGAAGTCTGGCAATCTCAATTTTCGTTTAATTTCGAGATACAATCTTCGTGGAAACCTTTCAAACTTATTATCTGTTCCTTTTTTCCGTACCACTGCTTATCGTAACTTTTTCTCTATAATGTCTTATCGGTTGTTTAACAGTCTTCCTCAATCAATAAGGACTATAACTGTACCTGGAATGTTTTTTAAAACCGTTAAAATGTGGCTTCTTTCCTTAGACTATGTTGCTCTGGAATCTTATATTTTTGATGTTTTGGGTTAACTTTACTTTAACATTTCAAATTTTTAACTACATACTTCTGTTATTTTTACTTAGTTTTTTGATATCATTTGTATTATAAAAAAATTATGTGAATTCTACATATAAGGGTCACCCCACCCAATTACTTTTAATGCTATTGCTATTGTAATTTGAAGTGGCATTCAACTCTATTTTTTAATTTCTCAAAAATATTGAATGTCACCAACCTTTCTTATATTTTTCTTTAAATTAATGGAATTTTTTATATTTTTCTATTATTCAATAATTGTTAAGAAATTTATATGAAATAATAAAAATGAATGAAAAAAAAAAATCAGAAATTGAAATGTTTTTGAGTGATTGCAGAAATGTTGGTCGCCTTAAAAAAGTTATCAACTCGTTATTCAGCAGTTACGTACAAAATCAGAAAACAGTAAATTCCCGAAGCAAGATCAACTGAATACCAAGTTGCTTTTCGGAGTTCTCCTGTTTAACAGAAATTATCGCGAAACTAATACTTGCACTTAAGAAAAGCTTTACGAAAGAAAGCTTTGATTCATGTTTCAGTTGTCATATTCATTATGGGCTTCAAACCGATGAGTAGATTAGTATCGGGAAGCTGCTCTTCGCACCAGCTTATAATCTCGTTGGTGTCTCTCAGGTGCAAAGTCAGAAATTAATTGAGTAATCCAGTGCTATTCAGTTATATTTTTTAATTCGCCTGTCAATCGTCCAACCGGAATAGTTCAAACTGTCAAAATGTTGTGCCAAATTTTCAGCGGAATATCCATTGTGTCATTATTTTGAATTGTTTACGTCAAGCAACTTTGCTTGAGGTTTTCTTTTTTTATAGATGTGTGATATATTTGAAGTAGTAAGCAAATTAAAGCCATGTGACTCTGGGTGCATTAGGGACGACAATAACCTGTTTTTCCATTTCTACTATGTAGTATGGCTCGTGAAAATGCCTTTGTTGCTAAAATATAGTTCGCATGATCTTACATCAACCGAGCAACAAAATAATGTCAGTTTAAGTGTATTGCGACAGACTAATTTCTCACGCATAGGGCAACACAAACCAAAATAGAGAAAAATGTACTAGAACTTGCGACGATAATAAAAACTAAATATGTATCAAGTGAAATGTGACTGCAAACCGCAAAAATCACAATGAACCTTTTTTGTAATAGTTTCTGTGTGATTTTGACAGGGCTGTGCTGTTAAGCGTTGTGATTTTATCCGGGCTCAATTGTATTCAGGTTGGGTATAATTACAGTGACCATATTTTTTACCCGACTGTACACAGGGAGGGTTATGTGTTTCGCGCGTATCCTACGGGACACTCTGTAGCCTAAACGGCTTGACCGATTTTGAAGAGTGGGGTGTCATTATATTCGTACTCCTCCCCGGAGTGTCATAGGCTAAAAAGATAAAAATAAACAAAAATAATTTAAAAAACAAAAAAACCCGACTGACTGTAAAAATAAGAATTAAGAAGATATGAGATATAAACAAGACACATTCAAGTACGTACACCTAACTATTTGGCAATCGGAGGGTACTTAATACTCATATATTTGTAGGTATATAGTCTCCAATTGTCAATAAGGTAGGTGTACGTACTTGAATGTGTCTTGTTCATATCTTTTTAATTCTTATTTTTACAGTCAGTCGGGTTTTTAAAATTAATTTTTTTTAGAATTCCAAGTAGTGAACAATAGATAAGGAACAAATTAATTCAAATAGTACTTTATAGAAAAAAAGAAGAAAAAAACACTTAAATAGAACCCATTTTTTAGTACTAGATTACTTGCGTGTTCAGCATATTCGGGGACGATAGCATTATCATTTCGTTCATTGAATTTTGGTTTTCTTAAAGTGAATGTTATTATTTTAGAGAATTTAAATGGAATACAGAACAAAAAATTAACAATTTCTAAGATACAGTACATTATGTTGTTGTATAATCCACTTTTGGGCAAGAAATTTACTTTCAAACTGAATTTACACCTAAATTGCCCAGTCGTCACAAAATGTTACCTATTTCAAAAAAATGGGGAGCTTCAAGTGGGTTTGGAGTTGGTTCGAACACATGTAGCTACTTTTCGACCTCGCGGAACTCTAAAGTGATCTTTTTCGAACTAATTTATTTAAGTACATGCTGCCAAACAAATATTCCTTAAAAATAAAAGCAGAACTGTAGTAGAAGAGATCTGCCACTTTGGTGTAGGATTAAGAAACTTAAATTAATTGAAGATAATCCTCAACCCATAGTGAAGCAGGTACAGCCAACGAGTGATAAGCAAAAGAAAACCCGTTCCTTTGTTTCTAATTGTAACCATGTAGTTAGTGGTTATGCCGGAAAGACAATGCACTTGGGAAGTCCAAAACTTATTCCCAGCGCAACCAACTAAACTAATTTTTGTTACATTAAGTGTAGTTGTCTTTAGATTTGATTGCAAGTATTTATCGATGACAGTTCATTAAAGCTTTGTTCTGTTGAGAGATGATGTCTGCACCATTGTTGATCGTGGTATATGTGTTCATAATCTTATTGTTATGCGACGAGACGGTGTCTCAGACTGCACAGACGCCAGAGAATCCCTGCCCTGATACGTTTAAATATATATTCGACGGTCATGAATACTATGGAATAATAACTCAAAGGAATACACCAGACACGAGAAGAGAAATAAAGATAGGAATGACACAGCCCGGTGTTTAAATCAGGTAAGGATAAAAATCTAGTTTTGTCATACGCCAATACGAACAATAAAATGCTATTAATTTTCAAACTTTATAAAATGTTCGTTTTACTAATTGGCAAACAAGTAGAACAAACCCAATGGCTTTTTAGCAGATGTTGCTTCTTTGGTAAAACGTGCGAAGCCAATTTCGTAGGAACTTCAATAGCGATCGTAGAAACATTCCAGTAAACACAACCAAAACTAAACTCCAAAGTGAATCGATTATCTCTGATGGATGGAACAGTAGAAATGGGAAACATTTCAGCGAAACGATTGATTCGTTTTTCAAAAAATTAACGCACAATTTGATCCGAAAACGACTTAGAAACAGAAATGTCTCCTCAAAGGGAACAGAGAATTGACTGCCAAAATTCAAAATCTATGAAAATAACTTATGAGGACTTATTGTTTGTCTTGAAACGAATGTGCAAAGGTAACTTCAACAATTATAATTATGTATATCTGAGAGCTCTAACTACCGTCCTAGCTCTTAGGGCGTAGAGCAGAGATGGCAGAGTAGATTACGTGAATTAACTACGCGTAGTAAATCGAGTAAACTGCACGCCTGTTATGTTTCATTTACTAACTAAATTTGTTACACGCTCTGTGCGTAGAAAAGTTAAATTTTAATCAAAATTAAAGCGGAACAGATTAAAGTTTTGACAGATACCTTTTGACAGTTAGCGCTTCATTTAATATATTTGGCTACGTTAACTACTTAACTACCTCAGTTACGTAGCAGACGTAACAAATGTGGTAATTCAAAAAAAGTAGCATTTCTGACATCTCTGGCGTAGAGACACAAGTAATCAGGTCAAATAAAGTGTTGCCACTTTGTTCTACAAGTACCCATACAGTCAATATCAACCATTTGAATTTCCTGTTTTATTTGAATACTTCTTTACTTTCAGGACTACAAAGGAAAAATATCACCAAACATAGACCCGAGTATAATTTCCGATTACGTTAACTTGGGTCTGCCAATTACATACCGAGTTGATTTTCCACAAAAGAACGTTCTCCCTCGAGTGACAGATATCACCGATAATGGTATCAGAACCTGCAGTGGTCCAAAAGGTAGGAAATTGTTGACCAATCAATATCAGCGATCATCTAGTTAATCATAGTCTGTATCCTTTGCTAGACAGTTCACCAAGAGCAGAAATCAGTATGAAAATTGTCCTAGAAGAGAAAATACAATCCTCGGAATTAAGAAGCCTTAACTTAGTCTGCGGCGAAGAGAATAACAATGAAATAAGATTAAGGAAACGAGCTGTGTTCGGTGAGGTTGTCAGCAAATCAAGATTTCCATGGATTGCAGCTATATACCAGAAAAAGAACAACGGGTTAATTTTCCAATGTGGAGGAACCCTAATTTCCAAGCGGTCAGTAATTAGTGCATCTTTCTGCTTTTGCAAGGAACTGACGTGTTCTAAGCCTGAAGATATTTTAGTGTCTCTGGGTCGGCATAACCTTAACGATTATCAGAGTGGTATGAATGTTGACGTTTCAAGAATCATCATTCATCCAGATTACAGAGCGGAATCGGGTAACTTCGATGGAAGTATAGGCATTGTACAGCTTGCAAAGAGTGTAACGTAAGTATACATATGTACAAAATGGCAAAGCGAAATCGTTTACCTCCGCGGGTATACCATTTTAAAATACCTATACGTTCCTTAAAATACATAAATTGGAATAATACTGACTTTTACTTAATTTAATTTTTAAATTTAACACTCTACCACTTTTTTTCTACACACAACACAATGGCGGCACATAAGTTATATCCAAACTAAGTCCAGCTGTTCACACTACAATCAATTCCTTCAAAGAGAGAGAGAGATCAGTTTCTGCTAATTAAATGGCGTGAAAATGAGTTAAAAAGTCTTATGCTTTAAGTTTCTACTCATTTTTGTTTTAATATGTAAACAGAACCCTACACAAATTCAGGGAATAACATTTCTGAAATGTTTCCAAGACTGATTTCCGACATATCATATGGGTCAGTAAATTTGACATTAATAAATGAAATACAAAAAAACATTTTTTATCGGCGAAATTCCGTTTGTCATCGCTGTAAAAATATCAATAATGCCAAACTTTTCACAATTCGTATCACATAAACAAAATGGCCGACCAAAAAACGTGTTGCGTATTTTGACAGTTCAGGTCAGTCCGTTTTAGTCAGACCTCAGACGTCTATTTAGTCTTGTGTTTCGTTTAATGTTGATAGGTTTACATGATGTTTTAAGTGAATAATTCGTTACTTGTTTATTTGATGATTACCTAACATATTCGCAAATGTCAAAACAAAGCCAGAAATGTGAGTTAACCTGTAAACGTCAAAAAAAAAATTAAGCGCTTTTAAGGGAACGCAGACAGCGTCTTTATAACCCGGAGGAAAATTACTCGTTACTTGTTATTTTGCTTCTCTCCTGCCATTTTAGAAATTTAAAAGAAACTCGAACGTATGGGAAACATTCAGTATTACAAACATATATGCTAGCAACACTAAAATTGTAAATATTTATCTTCTCTCCTCAGTTTTACACATGCCATCCGACCAATATGCTTGTGGGAAGGACCATCAGATCTGGATTTGATTAAAGACGTTACTGGTGTTGTTGTAGGCTGGGGCGTGGACGAGACATATACCGTTTCTCCTCTTCCCAAGTTAGTAGAAGTGATAATTGCTCACACAGCGAATTGCTTAAGATCAAATGAAGCCTTTGTACATTTGACATCGAATCGAACACTTTGCGCAGGTAAAAGAGATGGAAGTGGACCATGCATAGGCGATTCAGGAAATGGTCTTATGATTAAAAGGAGGAACAAGTGGATACTGAGGGGAATAGCATCAGTGTCTTTATTAACTTCTGGTCGACAATGTAATTTGCATGAATACGTGGTGTATTCGGACATTGCGAAATTTATAGACTGGATCAAGGAATTTATGTTGGTGTGAAAGTGTTGTAACTTTTATTTTCGTAAGCGAATTGTGTGCAAAAATTTATAAAAATATAAATTGTGGTAAAAAATATTTCCTTTTTTCATTTTCCGACTTAACAATGGAATTAAGGCTGGCGATTTTTTCAATCATTGACAGTAGGTACATCGAGATGGAGCAATGAGGCTGATGGAACTTCAAGGCATACGATCACCATGTAATTAAGTCTGACAGCTGGCTAACTTGAGGTGTATCAGTTTAAATTGAGCAAGATCGATCACGTGAACAGGTTTCTAAGTTGACGTTTATGGAGGGGCAGTCGACAAATATAGTCGAGAAGTTCGTGATTAAAATCTAAGTGACAGTGGTTTTTATGTGGCTATGGCGTAGGAAAGATACATTTCCGACAAATCTAGTTTTTGCGTACATATATAATCCAGTCCAATCTAGTCGACTTAGGATAACGCGATAACTAATTAACATTTGTGTCAAATCTCATTGAAAATTGACATTTGGCACATAAAATCCGGTTGTCAGACAGCCAGCATAGTAGATTTGACATATCGCCTGCAATTTAGACAATTACATATGAAGTCGATATCACAAAATGAAGTGATCCGCGATAGAAAACTTATTTCCTAAGGACCTGCTTCAAACCCAATACTTGCCCCTAAAAAGCCCAAACAAAATTAAAATAAAAGTGCTTGATAAAGATCCTCAACTTTACTGTCTTAATTATGCTATTGTCCAGAGGTGATAATATAGTCACCATTAAATCGATAAAGAGACTCTCATCAGTACTGTTGAATTTCTCTGTCGGCAAGGGCGGATCCAGGGGGGGGGGGGGGGGGCCACAGGGGCACGTGCCCCCCCAGACACAGGCCAGTCGAAAAAAAAACACTAACAATTGTATACCAACTGCATTATTTCTGCTTCCTCATTCCATAATGCAAACATAACGATAACAGACACTTCGCCTATACGCAAAAATAAAAACAGCTTTTCCAACCAATGTTGATAATCAAGACGAAAAATTACCAAAATCTATGTCTGCATATGCTAGAATGTGAATCTTGGCGTGCGTGAAATTTATGTGCACGTATCTCCTCATGCAGAATCAAGCGCGTAAACGCATGCGTGAAATATGCACATATACACATGATTTCTAGCTTTAAGCCTAATACGGAACGAAATCTGCGAAAAATATGCGAAAAGGCAGCGGAAAATAATTTGTGGAGAATCACATCAGCTGATACACAAATAGCAGTGTTAGCAGCGCTGGCTATTTATCTTTGATTTGGCTACTCGAACTTTTCACTGGTTCCTTAAAATTGTCATTTGGGATTTATCCAAATTTATGCTATTCACTCCGAAGTTTAGCGATTTTTAGGAATTACCGGCTTAGGAACTTGTAAAAAAAATTCATACTTCTATTGCGAACGTACTCTTTTCGTATAGGTGACTAAAACTTTCTAAAAGGTTATGTCGTTTTCGATTGGGCATTTCAGATTTTTGATGCCAAACATTAAATCCGATTTGTACTGGTTCTTTTGTATATTGAGTTGGCCGCGAAAAACACTTGTTTTTCATGTACACTGGAAATATATTGTAATTGATTTTCACACCTTTATACCAACCAATTTCGAACATAATTGATATGAAAACTTGTTTCCTTGGACGTTTTTATTTTGTTAGCATTGGAAAATGGAAACTAAAAAGGTCTCTGAATTTTGAGTGTGTTTATTTTAATTTAATATTGTCGTCTTTAAAAAGCAATGTAATCAGAATAAGTAACCCTAAAAAACTGGAAAAACTTAGCAGTTTTGATCTTTCAGTTTGTTTATTTTTGGCTCTAAGATTTTTCAAATGTGGCTTCATACCTGTTATAAAAGCTGCTAACGCATTACAAATGTCTAATTTTCTCAATCAAAAAATGTCGCGGACAATAAATAGTGCGAAAAGCGAGTAGATAATTGTACCAAGCAATCTGCTACAATTACCCATTTAGTTTATTGAGGTAAACAAAGATGTGCTCAACAGATTTATTCTTTATTTTTTGTGAGTGAGACAATAGTGTTGGAGACCCACAAAAAAAAAGCGTTATTTTTTTAATGTTGTACACGTTATAGTCTTACGGTAGACGAACACTCCATGAATTTTGCGAATAATTAAGTTCAAATGAAATTAACGACATAAAAGAAAACTGCCATTACCTACTAAACATATAATTTTGTATTATTAAACCTTTATAAAAAGTGTTTTTGATAGTTATTTTTGTATGTCATTGATAAAGAATGGATCCCAGAGATAAATTGCAATGCAATACATTCTTCACCTATCTGGGCTTTGTGCCCCTCCCAGAAATAAATCCTGGATCCGCCCTTGTCTGTCGGGCCAATTAAAAAAACACTGATAATATTTTAAATCTCTTCGACGATCGCGGCATCGCACTAACGTTAAGTTGAAATGTCAGACAATCATTGAGGACGCAAGTGCTGTAATCAGTTTTATTTTCAATGCTTCTGCAATCATTCGTGCGATTTAAAACCATTTTTAAATATATCCTCGTCCATTGCGGTACTGTATTCTCTTGATTAAGACCGACAGATTTCCTAAATCAGGTATTTTCAAATTGCCTTACGTGCATCGCGGCGCTATTTTGATTTGTTTCTGACGAGCAATTTTTTGTATACAGTGGTTTGGTATTCGATAGTAAAAGTTAGCAATTAGGGTTATTGTTGGAATGATGTTTACAGTATTTTGTTTATTTGTGTTGTATTGAGTGAACATTTTGAGAGGTGACATCTCAAAAAGTGCATACCTTCTCAGTATCATAATTGCTACGCTACCGATTTTCGGAAATTACCTTATGACGAGAAATTTTATTTATGGGTATTTGGTGTATATCTTCTGGTTAAGTCTAAATCAAGTTCGTCGAGGTGAGCGAGAGCGCACTTTACTATTACTTGCGTAATAAAAAAAAAATAGCCAATGCTGAAATCCACGAGTGCTAATTTTTGAAATCGCACATTTGCTAATGTCATTCTGGCATTAGTCTAGTCATGGTGAAATTGCAAAATATACTGATCATCTGTGAGCTGTCAAATAGACTGCAACTTAGAATGAAAAGAAGAAAAACAAGTGGCAACTAATGGCGTTTTTCATTGAATATCCGAGAGAATTGCCCCGAAGTTCCTAATTGTTCTATTTAATGAAATTCGTTGGAGCAATAGTGGTAGACACCATATGTGTGATTAGATTTTCAGTTGCTACTTGTTTTTATGTTTTCTACTGTAAATATGAATGTTTTAATAGGCCAAATCAATATGTTTCAATTTCAGTTTACAATTTGCACGTGTAATTTTATATTTTCGGATCACAAGCGAACAATTTGTTTCTAATAACACAACAAACATTTTAATCTGACATTTTTCTAGTGTGTGTTGGGTTGGTGAGTTCAGGGCAATTCTCTGAGAATATTCCGGACACTCCTGTCGTGTTAAGAATTGACCTGGAAGTGCACTTATTTCTCCAATGAAACATAGAATACATAGAAAGAGCACTTCTATATTTGATCTTTTCATAGAAAGGGCAATTCTTTTCTTCAATCGAAAACGCCATAAGTAGTTAACTAACATATTACATTCTGTACCGTAGCAACCATAAATTTGCCCTGCGTGCGGTTTTATTCTTGTTATGGCACAGAATGGAATATGGAACGTCAAATCGTAACCAAATCATTGTTGCAAAACCGAAAGCACTACAAATCAAATTAAATTTATATCGCCGGCGCATTGTTTAGTTCAAAATTTGCTGCAAATTTTATAATATTGTGCAAAATATAAAATGAAAATTGAAGAACTGGAATGTTGTATCTACTAAACCTATTTGTACAGAATAGTTAATAAATTAAAGACATGGGGTGTGTGCATCCTTTAGCAATATGAATTTAAAAAGAAAAATAAAAAGTACATGGCCATATAAAATGTCTCCATGAGTTTTTAAGTTTTTGACGTTTAATCCAAAATGGAAGAATTGGATTTGCGAAATGTTCCGATCGTAACAATCAAACAAACCTTGGAAAATGATTTTTTATTTAAAATTGACGTAAATGAAAAGTTGGGCTTGTATTTGTTATTAGGGGCAATATTTATTACATATTTGTCATTGGTTTCATCTTGTTTACGCATTAAATAGGTTAGTTAAAGTTGTCAGCAAGAGAAAACACTAAAGCTACGATTACACGTGTCATTTTTGGTGGCAAATTTTGACATGCTGACCTTACAAAAATTCGGCCATTCGGTGGTCACTCGTGTGTCTTTCGTGGGAGTGGGTGACCAGACTCTTGACAGGCGATCACACGTGACGTGTAATCGTAGCTTAACTTCACACGAGTAGATGAGCGTTCGATATCGGCTTTGTTCTGCCTTCTGACATATTTTTAAAACTTTAGGCATGGATCTTCAAAATTTACCAAAGATGATCTCAATATTTATGGCGCTGTTTGTGCTGTCTTGCGATGGAATGGTAGAGACGCCCACGAATCCATGCCCTAATGTTTTTAGATACGTATACGATGGACACGAATTTTACGGTATAATAACCCAAAAGTACACAACAGGCACGCGTATAAAAATTACGGTTGAAATGTCACAGCCCGGAGTCTTGAACCAGGTAAGGATTAAGTAATTTTGTTTTTAAAGTTCGTATATCGTACTCGTGGGTTTATTTTTTTAATTATGATGATATTGTGCTGTTGTGCACTCATCTTAGGCTTATCCATTGTGTTCGCTTTGCTAGTTCTGCTTCATAGTCTAGTAAATGTAACCTTTAATCTGATAAATGCAGCAGTTTTTATATTTTCAGAATTACAAAGAAAAAATATCCCCCAACATTGATGTGAAAAGAATTTCCGAATACATAAAATTGGGTTTGCCAATTACATACCGAGTTGATTTTCCACAACAGAATAATCTCCCTCGAATCACGAATATCACTGAGAACGATATTATAAAATGCAGTGGGCTAAAATATAGTGAAGACGTTCTTCTTACTTCGATTGAATCCGAAGAGAACTATCCAAGGGCACATATCAAAATGACGATTGTCCTAAAAGAGGACACAAAGTCACGAAGACTAAAGGCCCTTGACAAAGTTTGTGGACTGGAGAATGAACCTAGTTCTAGATTGAGAAAACGAACTGTCCAAGGTGTCAATGGAGAAGTTATCGAAAAATATAGATTTCCATGGATTGCAGCTATATACAAAAAGACTGAGAGCGGACCATCATTTCTATGCGGAGGCACCCTAATTTCCAAGTTAACAGTGATAACTACTTCTCTCTGCTTTTGCGTGATATCACCGTGTTTAATCGATGTCGAACTATCTGTTTATTTAGGCCGGCATGACCTAAAAGATGACATGGACGGTGTGAATATTCGAGTGCAAACAGTCGTCATTCATCCAGATTACAATTTTTATTCTAGTGTTTTCGATGCGTGTGTAGCTCTTTTACAACTGGCAAAGAGAGTAACGTGAGTACATTATATTAAGTTGGCTTATTGCGCTAAAACAAAGCTTAATATAAATTTAACAATATAAGTTAAATATAATATTTTATCCCATTTTGCAAGGCAGTAATTACCGAGCTCGTATTATCAAGCAAAAATTTACATTAAACATTTTGTTCCTCCTTTTCAGCTTCTCACACGAAATCCGGCCTATATGCCTATGGAAGGGGCCATCAGATCTAGATTTTATTGAAGGAACTACTGGCGTTCTTGTAGGCTGGGGTTACGATAAGCGAACCACGAGATCGTCCGCTTATCCAAAACTAGTAATATCAACAATTGTCTCGAAATTGGATTGCATACGTTCGAATGAGATTTGTTCGCGGTTGCTATCAAATCGGTCCTTCTGCGCCGGAAACAGGGATGGCAGTGGCCTATATTTTGGCCATGCAGGAAATGGCCTTATGGTACGGAAAAAAAGCAAGTGGATATTAAGGGGCATAAGAAAGGCTTCATTTTCATTTAGAGAACGATGTAATTCAAAGAAATATGCTTTGTATTCTGATACTGCGAAATTTACCACCTGGATTAATGCGAACATGTGGCTGTAAACGTTTTTCTTTGAGCTATTCACATTTCACCTATACTATTACAAAATTACGAATAAATATTAAAATTTTAAATAGAAAAATTATAAAATAGCAGATGGAAATACGTATGGAACGGAACGACAATAATTAAAAAAATTTAGTGCCCTACTTAGATACATTTTACAAACTTACGTTTACAACTTTTTTAATGTAAAATTATCTCTTGTGACCGAAAACTATATTAAAACGTAATGCCTGATGTTCTTTATTTTTTCAACTTATCTTTTGAACGGAACTGTGAAAAATGTCTGCATTTGGAAGGAGCATTTATTTCAATGAGACACTGGGCACATTCAAGGATCTAGTAATCTGTATAGATGTAACGACACAAAAAGTGGATTGGTCGGGAACGTCACTTTTTCTACGTCAACCATATAAGAACTGTCAACTTAGTACTCAGTCACGAATTTCTTAACTAGATTCGTTGCCTACTACTCCATTAACGTGAAACAGCTGCTCATATGACCGATTTCAGCCAATCAAAACCGAGGTGGATCTAGTCAGAGAGCTGTCAGACTTAATAAAGAAGATACTTAAACGTCCCCACCTCCTCAAGTGACAGCCGACGAGTTTCGCAAATAAAATGTACGCTTACATATTTTCGCCCCATGCACGATAACGATAATTCGTTTAACTTTTTAAAAACAAAAAAAAACAAATCCACAAGGCTTAGATTGGCTTTTTAAAATGTGTGCGTGCAAAATATTGGGCAAAGTAATGATCAGGATCAACCGAAAAGCAGACTAGAAATGGTCGTATATTCAGCAATAATAGCTTTACCTGACACGTTTTATTTGTATCGATCTAACGATATGTTTCCATCGGAACCTTACGCCAAGATTACGTACAAGGGGGTTAAATTTAATAGTATGTACAGTGTTTTTACAAAAAAAAAAATCACCAAAAGTTTTCATTGTCTACCAAATCGAACGACCCTTATGTGTAACTAATGATAAAAAGTTACCCACCAGGGCAGTTCCTGAAAACGTCAGTGTCAAATAAGAAGAAGAAAAAACCAAGTGACAGCTTAAAAAAAAATATTGAAAAATTTGAGAAATATTTTTCATTGTTTATCATGCAATGACATAAATGTCAAATGCAGCTTTTTTTTGTTCTGCATTTTTGACATCCCTGGCTGTGAATATTGTGTTTACAAACCAGACTCGACATTTAAGCCTGGTTAATTTTATAAATTAATGCTTTATGACATTTTGTGAGAGTATTCTTTAGCTGTATACAAACGGAAATTTATCTCCGGAGTAAATCTCCGATGGAAGCGTAGCTTAAGGCGCCACTTTTAACCCATAGAATACACGTCAGCTATGAAAAATGTCTCATAATTCAGAGTATATAAATGAGAACGAATTGCGAACTGTAAACAAGCGAATAACCGTGTTCCTGACATTTCATTCACATGAAAACTTTTTTTGGTCGCAAATACCCACGTATCAGTTTTATTTTTAAACATTAAGTTCGAAGGAATTTTTCATTCGTGGGTTTGTGGATTGTGAATAAAAGAGTTTTTCATTCGCCCGAAAATTTCTTTAATTGTAAATTTTGCTTTTTTAATCAATTAGGACAAAGTTTTTTTTTAGATTAGATATTTGATTAATTCTATAAAGGGTGTCCCATAATTCACGCAAAATTTGAGTTTAAGTCATTTAATAGTAGTACAGTGATACCAACGAAAGAAGAAAACTATGTGACAGTCGACAGTTCGGGGTTAGTAAAAATGTTTCTTTGGGGTTTTTTTGAAGTCAAACAACAACGCCTTGAAAGAGAAAATTGGGGGTGTGCTAATGAAATTCAGCTACAATTATGCGAAATGGTTACAGAAATTTTTTTTTAAAAAAGCCGTGGCGGCCATTTAAATTAAAAATCTGCATTTTCTATCAAAATTAATTTTTGCGTGAATTATGTGACACCCTTTGTGGTGTTCTACCACAAATAGCAATTTTCAATTCATAAATTATGAGTTAAATCGATTTGTTCGCAATTCGCCTATTGGCAGTTTGCACTCATGTGAATAGTTCTTAACTTATTGAACTGACAGATAGATAGAATACACACCAGCTTTTTTAAAATGACATATACCTAGCATTCTTATAAGCAACACATATTATGCCGAATATGAATGCTTTTCGGCGTTTTCGATTAAAGAAAACTAAATGTCCTTTTTATCAAAAAAGTAGTACCGAAAAACCCAATCTCACATATGAAGTGTGTCTACCGCTTTTGCAAAAGTGCTCCAATAAATTTAATTGAAAAGAGCAATTCTAAAATTTTTGGGTTATTATTTCAGATCCTCAATAAAAAAACGCGATTAAAGTGGGTATGTTCAAGTATCTAATTTAATAAGTCTGACAGCTGTCTGACTAGATCTCGGTTTTGATTGGCTGAAATCGTTCATACGAGCAGCTGTTTCAGTTGACGTTTAAGGAGGGGTAGCCGACGAATCTAGTCAAGAAATTCGTGACTGAGTACTAAGTTGACATATCACGTTACATCTTATCCAGACCAATCTAGTCGACTTAAGAAAACTAGATTTTCTGTCATTTTGAGTACATTGACAGTTTTCGCAAATTACACATTTATTGGTGGAAAAATTGAGAGAATAGGGGAAACTGTCATGGTCGTTAAATGCATTAAAATAAACTACATTTATAGGAGGAGCCTTTTAGAAACCGACTACAGTTGAATCATGAATTTTCTGTCTATGGATTTTTTTTTTCAAACAAATATTTTGGGCATCGAATATGCAACGGAAGATAGCATGCACTATCGTTTACGTATCCATCGATGCAGCGATGTTAACCAAATACGGTCTTCAATTTTGACATCTCTTCTGAATAAAAACAATTGCTAGGTATTATTCATCCGACTCAAAAACATGCTAAAGACTGTGCGGACATTTGTCTTCGGTGTGTGTTAACGTAAATGCTCTACAAGAAATAAATTTGTTTCTGTGTTTCCTTACGCATATTTTGTATATTACTCTGAGCTAAATGACGTCTTAGGGCAAACCAGTAAATTTGAATAATCGGTTGAATTTCTTGAGTTGACTGCTGATAAGCAAACATTAATTTTTTAATACGAAAATAATTAATTAAGTGACATCATCCTTTGTGCGCAATACCGGTTCTTACTCCAGTCATTCGAAATTAAATATATGAGTGTGTTTAGATGTTGTACAGCAGCGCGTCAGCATTTCTTTCCCTTGGCTTATATAACAATTATTACCGTCTGTCAATAAACTTGATTTTCAAATTATTTACCTTTTAAATTAGTTAGGCAAATGTTACACCGATTGGCGATTGTTAAATGTCGTTCTCTCTAAGGCGGGCATTCGTAATAAGGCTGTGATAAATGACAAGCTCCGACAGTAAAAAAAAATCGCTTGTCGTTAAAAACTTGTTCCGCGAAATATCGAATTCATGCTGTCTGCATAGAATGCGCACACTAACCCCTCTTTGTGCTGCAAGAGCTTGGGCTTTTCTAACACCACTGTAGAGGGAGTAGGTACAAACAGTAGGTGTAACTACTTTCACAAAAAACCCAGTCTTCCGTTGGGGATTTTAAAGTCCAAACCGCATTGGAAACATAAGACATTAGTCACAGTGGCATTACTCAGCCCAACAGTGTTAAGAGAATACCTCAAAGTGAAATCTTTAAACGAAACCAAGCTAAAGCCAAGCGCTCCTACCTGCTCTTATCAGCTTGGGACCGACTTGTTTCGTTTTCTAATTACAACTAAATCAAGTTATCATAATATTTAGTATTTGGGAGGTATACGAAACAAAGGCCATTTGTGAGAAGACGCTGATTCGTATAAGCGACACGCTTTACCACTCGCGTCGGGGGATTTTATTTTTCCAGAATTGAGATGATATCGCCGCCATTTGTCTCTCAGAGATCCGCACCTTAACAGATGATTAGGTTTTGGCTCGTGCAGATATTGCTTTTATGGCGTGCATAGACATAGTCAAAGTGTCGGTGAAGACGGTTTACCGCTCCGATCGAGTCTTTCGAAAACTAGTTTCAACTTAAATTTATTGATCTAAGAACGGACACAATTTTTTTTTGACAGTCAACTGCCATAACTATGCACAGCGCTATTAGTGTTAACGACGAGATTTTAATTCCGCGAATCGCAGAATAGTTTTTTTTTTAGATTCATGATCGGGGAATTCGCATATCGAAGATACGTTTTTTGTTTGTTTATTTATTTATTGATGAATCGAGAGATTAAGCGAAGCGGAAGACTTGATTAATAAAAAAAACATCAGTCGGGCAGTAATTGTCGGATCGGAACATACATCGGCTGTTTGTATTTTTCATTTTTGATATTAAGTTTTGATATTGTGTGACTTAAGTGCCCGGTTTTGGTTACAGAACTTTGATTGGTAACCACTTTGAATTGATTGTAATTTCGCGCCGGGACAGACATTCAAATTGCGAAATAATTATGCGAACTGTGTCGGAGGTGAACGTGGCTTTAGTGGTTATAGTTGTGTTATTTTGCAATGGATCGTTGTCTCAGTATTATCAGAACCCCCAAATTCCCTGTCCGAATGTATTTGAGTATTCAACCGATGGATTTAGCAACTTTGGGATAATAACGTTAAGTGATGTTTCATATGGAACGACAACAGTGCAGATCGAAATGACACAGCCTGGAGTCTTGCATCAGGTATGACAATTAATGATGAAAATGTCTGCACACCTCAAGGGGAATATACCTATTTTCAATTGCTTGCATATTTGTCGCGTCTGGGGTAACGAAAATGAGAGGCGGTTAAGGCAACTAATTGGAAACTAATTGATATACCTACATATTTCTGCTGACGCCTTTGTGAATCTGTGAAGGGTTCCGTCAAACTTAACCTCCTGGCGAGTAACTAGTTTATTTATTCTACCTTTAGAATTTTAAGATATTTCCATTCATCTACTTGTCAGCAGGTTTGATATTATAAAAAAAATAAATACGTGGCGGAACAACATCGTTTGGGCCTAGGCTTATAAAATCATTCTTTTGTGTACGTTTTTCTATTATTATACATTTGAAAAAACAAACTACTGACGGGACTCTTGTTTTGGCGGGAGAGGTCAGTAAGATTCACAATTGACGCAGTTTGGAGCTGTGGAAAGTTGTAGCTGGCAAAGGTATAGCAAGGCAGTTTTTTTCTAAATTAAAAGCGAGTTCTTTGTATATTGAACTATATATTAGAATATCGAATTAATATGGTTTTACTTATTTGCGATAGTCTGGCAAAACGTCCAAGAGTATAACTGTCACGAAAGAGCTTCTCAATTGGCAGTTTGGACTCGGCATAAAATTGTAGATCCATTCTATTCGTCCCAAAAATTAAACGAAAGATTGTAAGAATGACTGTTGCGCCCACTATTTATTTATTAATTTTTTATTCAAAGCTATGCGCAATGAAAGTTCTTTTAACATTGACCACTGGGCCAGATGCATACAAGCCGCGACACAAACCACTCACCTTTTGCTAAATAAATCCAGTAAAACTGGGCCTAAATCAAAGGTTGGGAATAGCGTCATTTTGAATACAGTTCCCTGGATAAGTTCAAAATTCTTAAAAGGTTTTTATGTATAATTTTAAAATACAAATTCAACGCCAAAGTTCGAAACTGGTTTAAATGGATTTTCCATATGGACGGTTTGATGTTGAAATGAAATGGAATGGAATGTGTGTAAGGTTTTAACGAAATTATATTTTATTTTAAAGCGGCCCCTGTAAGGCATTATTTATGGGATGTAACATTTTTTAAATGTCGGCTCTGTTGTCCGATTGGTTTAAGTGGTAGCATTGGTTATGTTAACATAGCAATTCAACTGAAAATGCGCCTCGTTGCTGAAGTTGATTTTTTGGCCAAAATTGTGACCTCTGCCATACGCTCCAAAGCCCCGTCAGCGAATAAACGGCGTTGTCTTCCATCATTAACTTTGAGCTTCTGCGTGAGTTGGATCTTGTACGGGAGTAGGGCCAGGTCCCGACGCAAAATTCACCAAGTTGACGACTTCTTTTGCCCGGCAAGAATTGACTGCCGTGGGTACTCCTGTACATCTTTATGGACTGTAGCAATATTGGCCGATCTGGCATTCCTCTGAATTTGACCACCAAACTCTGGGGAACTGACTGAGAAAAGCCACCACATCTGCCGCCGAAAAAACGGGCGCAACGCTTGCATTGTTTGCACTGACGAACACTCCTTCTTATAAGAAAGTCCTATCATTTGGATGTGCTGTTCTTTTTGCTGATTAATGACTTTTTTAAAAGTGACAGGGTTCAGGGTTACACACTTGTTTTCCATCGAACACCCAAATTGTGTTGAGCTAATTTTGAAATTTGCAAGAAAGGAAAATGGAATGATCCTTTTTACTGCGCACTAGGACTGACTTCGTGCAAATAAATCTTACCTAGCACGATAGATTAATTTCAGGAAGTTTTGTAGCCCCCTTATTAATAAACGCTGCGTTAAAGTTATCAACTCGTTATTCAGAAGTTACGTCAAATTTTTGTATGCTATCTGATGTCTACTAGCTAACTAACTTGTGCACATTTGTTTATTAATACGGTGGTCGATATTTTGGTTAATTTTTAGCACAAGTTAATTTCAATTATCAATTTTGTATCAGTATCAAACTTTTCAACAAAACAATAAATACTTTGACGGACAAAGTTAGGTTTAGGTAGGAAGGCGTGGCTACATTGAACCAAAAGATGGTCCTTTCCAATACCACATGAATCTATGTATTACCATAGGGCGGTAATTTTTTCCAAATCATCAAGATTGGTAAATTAAAAGAATCCCAACTGGAGCATTTTTCTTGGCATAGGCAGAACAGCTATAGTGAACCGAGATAAATGGAGAAGGAAATATATGACACAACTGTTTGGCAAAAATTGTTTAGTGGTCAGATAAGTTGAATCGAATTTAATGCCGCTTCGGTGGTAGTTGTGATGGCAAGTTCAGTGGATAATACACTTACTTCTTATAAAAGGGTAAAATAATAAATTTAAAAATATCACGACAAAAAACCTATTTCTAATTTTATACCCACCTTAAGCTTAAGTTCTATAAATTTGGCCTACATTTGACTTGTCTTTCAAACCGTTTCATTGTAGCTAATGAATATTTTAAGACAATTTCATAGAATTCCAAGTTAGGTAAGGTAAGGTTAAGTTAAAAAGGGGTGTGAGACAATAGTGTGTCATACGGAACTAGTCAACGAAAGCGCTCATCGTGATCGTTGGATAACCAAATAAAACCGCAATAAAAGAAAGACTTTCGGCCTTACTAATAATCTAACATTAATGTCGACGATTAGCTGGTTGCCAGATTTAGTAAAAATGTACAGCATTAGTGAAACGGTACCAATAAACAATTAGACCTCCACATTTGCTAGTGCGACAACTTTCTTAGAAACTATTACATTTTTTGTCATCGCAGAATTCAAATTTCATAATTTGTTTTCGTGAAAAACAAGGTCAATGGTTTATTTCACAACGAGGATTTTATTCTAAAAAAAGGAATATTTAAATTGCAAATTAATTTGCCGAACAGATTTCTTTTAAAAGCTTTTTGAAGCTTATTATAAGCAAAAAACAAAACAGAAAATAGGAAATGCACAAAATATCCGCTGATCTGTCAAATATCCTATGCAAATCAGTAATGCCCTATTGTTCGATCGGACACAATTTTCTGTACTTTTTATAGTACGCTTTCCTTTGTTTTCTAATACTTCACGATTGATTTATGAGTGAATTTGTGTCGTTATAAGGTCTCTTTTAAATTATACAATAAACGGAACACAGGTTATTAGAATGCTTTTATTTATTCGTTGGCTGATAATGCAAATCAAAATTTATTTGTAGTCTAAAGATCACATTTAGATCGTTAGCAACTGAATATTTTCGAAAGAAATATTAACCTGCTTATTCATTTCCGTTTGCAAAACAGTACTTGCAAAAGTATATGGAGGTGTGAACATAAATACAATTTGATCTTTTAAAAATTGCATAGATTATATTACTTAATTCGGGAAAAAAAATATAAAGCCTTGGACATTCTTCTACATATACATAAACTGTCATGTTTTCTCCTAGATGAATTCTCACCAAGTAATACAGAACTTTGTACATCTTAAATTCGCACATACTACCTCATATTCTTCCAGCAGTTCCTAAATTTATTATTTCGCGTGGATTTTGTTAATTGCTGACAATTCTCCTATCGATATTTTCCGCGAAGTGTACCTTTTCACAACAATATTTAAGATTTTCATCCAAAATCTACCTGCCGCCTAAGGTACTGAGAATTGTAAAAAAAAGTATTCAGGTATGAGCTGTCCAATATTAAATGAACAGATATTTGATTCCCTTAGCGACTACTCTCAAGAAATTCTTGGAAAGATCCCAAACTTATATCAAATTTATTTTTTAATCAGCATGCATTCGTTTAATGAAAATCAATCATAAGCACTAGCGGTTAAACAAGATAAAGCAGAGAAAAGCACTAACCATTTCTTTTAATCAAAATATTCGAAGTACATATTTTAACCCAAATATTAATAAACGCTGCGTAAAAGTAATCAACTCGTTATTCAGCAGTTATGTAAAATTTTTGTATGCTATCTGATGTCTACTAGCTAACTTACTTGTGCACATTTTTGTTTATTAATACGGGGGTAAGTGTTTAGAAATAAAACAAAAATGCATTATTTTTCAATTTTGTCCATACATTTGTACAAATTTGTGTTTGCTGGACTTGAAAACCACTTGCATTGTTGTATTCCAACGAATAAAATCAGAAAACATTAACTATTTACTAAAATTTGTTTATAATTATAAACGGTCAGGCTGAACAACAGCGTATGTAAATTTGCTCCTATTACGAAATTCCATACCATCCATTAGGATAGTTGGGCAACACTCCTCTGCAAAATGACATTTCGGGAGGATTTATTTAGCTAATGCCCGAGATAAACATGGGTTTCTGAACATTAACATTTAACCCTACAGTTAGCTATATTCTGGCAACTATATTTGTTTATTGGTAAAGGGATTTTGGAAAGTGTGGGGTCTTTGCGTAAACTTCCAGACTAAAGTTGATTATTGGTAAGGCCGTTTAACAATTTCCCTTGAGAAACTCAGAATTTCCCTGCAGAAACCAAGTAGACCTTTGCAGTTCGTGCAGTCTATCTCCTCCAAATATTGGATCTAACAACTCAGAAACATTCATATAAATATTTCGAGCAGTATCTTTGTAATATTTTACTCGGCTTGCAGGTCATTCTTAAGAACCTTTCCTTTGAAAAGAACCTTTAAAGTCTGTACCTAGAAGACTGATGGACAATAAAATTAAGATTCCCTATTATGTGTAATTGTTTCAAATATACCACAATTGAAATATTCTTCTCAACACTGGTTACACCTATCACAAGTTGGACGTTTGTTGAACGGAGCTATTTACACTCATAGTTGGTCGTTGGTCTAAAATTGTTTCGCAGTGTAGTCACTTTTCACCTAGTTATCTAAAAGTGATGACGAAGTTTACTTGAGATAGAGTAGCATTTTAATCACTGAAGATGTTCTCCATTATCACCTAAAATAAAAAAAAAAACCATATCTTGTTGGAGTTGTGCATCTTTCAACAAGATGGCGGTTATTGTAGAGAAAATTTAAAACGGGGCGATGAATAAAAAGAGCCTACGTTAAAGCTCAATAAGATTTATTACAACGAGTAAAACAACAGAAATATTATACCTCGTCAAAAGAAAGGAAATAAAACCAAAAGTAGTAGTGGACCGTTACAAAACTTGTTTATTCTTGTTACACACGGTCTAAATTTCATTACATGGTCTTAAAGATGATATCGGACATGTGATGGCCTCCGTTTTCGATACACTGAGATACCCGATTTTGGAAGCTCCTCTGAACTCTTTGAAGCATATCGATGGGTATGTTCGCTATTGCTTCACGAATGTTGTCCTTCAGATGATTGATCGTTCGAGGCCGATCGGTTACAACAATAGATTTAAAGTACCTCCATATAAAAAAACCACATGGAGCCAAATCAGGTGAGCGCGCCGGCCACGAAAGGTCGCCGCTCAAGGAGATTAGAGCGGGGAAATGTTCCCTCAAAAGATCCATCGATGCTCATGCTGTGTGGGCCGTGGCTCCATCTTGTTGAAACCACACATCACCAATGTCCAGTTCATCGAGTTTTGGGATGAAAAGTTCTTCAATCATCTCTTTGTAGCGAGCTACATTCACTGTAACAGTGCGTTCGTTTTCTTCGAAAAAGCGAGTACGGAAAGCACGTTGAGTGGAAATCATGGAACGACCGTTGGAAAAGTAAGCCTCGCATGCAAATGCTCTTTCGTCCAATGCATGATGTCAACTGCGGCATAGATGAAACTTCAGGAAGTAAATAAGGTAAACAGGGCGATGCCTTTTTTATTTTTCAATAACTATTTTCTGTTTCTAAGTGAATGAAAATCAATGAATTGGTGTGTTCAATGTGCTCGGCTCAATTTTTAGTGAAATTGCTATTTAAAGTATATATTATAAAGTATAAAACAAAATCAAGATAGTGACTTTTAATTTTATTGAAAAAATACATACATATCTTTAATTTTTTCTGTAATAACACAAAATTTTAAAACAAAATTCCACTGCGCTGGTTTGTGCGGTAAATTTTATTTCCCTTTGTGCTCTGTTCGAAACAGTAAATTTTCTACTATGCCCTTGTGTGACCACTGCAAAGACGAGCTGCCGCCGGCAGGAGACTTTGTTACCTGCCCCTCTTGCGCTAAGAGACTCCACTTCGTCTGCACCACGGTGACCGAGCGTTCCTGGAGGTCAATGGGATCGAAAAGGGACATTTGGAAATGCCAGTTTTGCCGAAATGCTAACGAAAATACTCGGATTGATCCTATATCTTCATCGCGAATAACAACTCCAACAAATTCATCTGAATCGGAGGCTCAAGCATCTAAACGAAACAGAACTGAATTGAATAGTCCACAAAACAAGGAAACAACACTGATTCCAATGGATAATATTAATAATATAAACACAAGCACAATTCTAATTGAGTTAAAGAACATGAAAACCGAAATCAAAGGGATATCGGACTTTTGCAATTTTATCTCGCCCAAGTTTGATGAGATTAATAAAAATATGGAAAAAAACAACAATATATTGGACTCACTTATGAGCGAAATTCAAAAACTTAAAGACTCTCATAAAGAAAAAGACGAACAAATATCTAACTTGCAAGCACAAATTAACAAACTAGAACAACAACAAATAAGAAATTGCATAGAAATAAAAAATGTTCCTCCAAAACAAAATGAAAATCTACTTGAAACTGTCAAATCGATAGGAAAAACAATTAATCAAGAAGTAACGAACATGGATATATCGGACATCTACCGCACAAGAACTAAAAACCCGGAAAAATCTTCAATAATTGCTACTTTCCACACCAATTTAACAAAATCTGCATTTATGCAAAAGGCTCGCGCAACGCGTCCATTAACAGTTGCAAGAATAAACCAACATACGGAAGAAAATGCTAAAATAAACGATGCATATAACAACAACAATGTCTACGTAAATAACTTTCTTACTAATGTCAATAAACAACTGTTGTGGCTGGCAAAGAAAAAGGCCAAAGAAGAAGGCTGGAGATTTGTGTGGGAAAGCGCTGGCAAAGTATTCGCTAGGAAAGAAGAGAGAGCGGAAGCTTTTTCCATCCAAGTGCTTGGCGATATTGATAAAATAAAACGCAACTAAGTGTACCATGTACAGTAAAAGAGCAAATATTTATAGCAAGTATGAATAATGATATTATTGAGGAGGTTTCAATCGAGTTGAATTTTATTGAGTTTGGAGATTTTTCTGAAGCACAAAATGAATTAAAGAAAATGAATTTTCGATGTTTATGTTTTAACATAAGATCACTAAGAAGAAATTGGGATATTTTTAATGTGCGTATAAGACCAATTTTAAGTTATATTGATGTTATTATTTTGTTAGAAATTAACATTGAAGAAAGAGAAAATTGTTTGTACAATTTCATTGGATTTACTCCAGAATTTTCAAACAGGGTAAATAGAAAAGGCGGAGGTATAGCGATATTTATAAAAGATTACTTAAAATACGATCCAGTAGACCTAGAGACTATTTCTTTTGAAAATTGCACTATTAAAATCACATCTCTACCAAAAGAACTTATAATCTGTGGAATTTACAGACCTCCAAGTTTAAGTCAATCTGCATTTATTGATGAATTACATAAGATAACAGATATGAGAAATTCACAAAATAACTTAATCATTCTTGGTGACATGAATATTAATTTGAAGGACAAACAAAATAACTATGTTCTCAAATACAAAGAAATGTTAGCTTCAAAGGGCTTATTCAATGTAATAAAAGACTACACTAGAGTTGATCCAAATGTGGGAAGTTGCACGCTTATTGATCATATATTAATCAATCTGCCAGAGTATAAAACTTTTTCAGCAGTGGTAGAAACGGATATTTCCGACCATTATAGCACCTTATACGGAGTCTATGATAAATCTTTAATTCAAGAACGCACCGAATTACAACCAATCCTGAGCACGCTTAGAGTAAATGAGTTGATTAGAAATATGGATTGGACATCAGTTTTGTTTGCTACGGATGCGGAAGCCGTATACAATTCTTTTGTAGATAAGATGAAACAAATATATGCAGATTCAAAAGTAGTATACGCTAATTACAATAATCGCAGAAAGAATCCTGCTTGGATTACAACACACATTATGGAAAGATGCAAAGAAAGGGATGTACTTTACCGTAGATGGAAAAATAATCAAAATAATTTAACATATAAAACTGAGTATAGAAAGATACGAAATCAGATAAATAAACAAATATGTACAGCTAAAAACCGATACTATAAGGAAAAATTCGAGCTAGCAAGAAATGATGTTAAGAAAACGTGGCTATTAATAAATGAAGTTTTAGGAAGAAAAAAATCCCGTATAGATGACACGATTGCAAGAAGTTTCTCATCCAACACGAGCCTAGAGTTATCTAATAATTTTGCAGACTTGTTTTCCCAACAGGCAGCATCTATAATACATACCTGCAACATTGCAACATCGGATCATAGAAATTCTTTAAATGGAGACACCATATTTTTGGGAGACGTCGACTGCGCTGAAGTAGAGAATCTGTTGTTACAACTAAATATCCAAAAATCACCGGGAGCAGATGGTGTTAGGGCAATAGAACTAAAATCAAATGCTGATATCTTTTCACCAATAATAACGAAGTTAATCAACTTAAGTTTTTCCTCAGCAATTGTTCCAAAAAAACTTAAAGAGGCCATTGTTCGACCAATTTATAAAGGAGGTAGCAAAAAACTGACGGCAAATTATCGTCCTATTACAATTCTGCCTTCGATAGAGAAAATCATGGAACAAATAGTAGCGGATCGATTATGGAGCTTCATTAAAAAGCATAACTTGATAAGTAAGAACCAGTATGGTTTCCAAAAGGGGAAAAGTACGAATCAACTTTTAGGAAAATTTGCTGACTCAATAAACAATAGCTTGAGTAAGCGTCACCATATACTAGTTATCTTTTTAGACTTCAGCAAAGCATTCGACACCCTGGACCATAATAGACTTATTGACGCTGTAGAAAGAGTAGGAATTAGAGGAAGGTTGGCTAATTGGCTGAAGGACTACCTTTCATTAAGGACCTTTCGAGTCAAAATCAAAGAGTGCCATAGCAGTGAACATGGTATACGATATGGGGTTCCTCAGGGATCCAAATTAGGTCCTCTGCTATTTATTTTGTATACCAATGAAATGCTTAAGTGTCTTAAAAAGAGCACCCCATATGCATATGCAGATGACACTGCCATTCTAGTATCTCACCAGTCACTTGAAGAGGCATCGAGAATAATGCAAGGAGAATTTGACGAAGCAAGCAAATGGTGTCATGACAATGGGCTGGTAATAAATAGTCTAAAAACAAAAGCTATGCATATACGCAGTCCAAAGTACCCGAAGACTACTATTGTGTTGAAGACTTTCCGATGTCCCTCCAGCATATTAAACGAAGAAGTTATTGAGTTTGTGGATACCTATAAATATCTGGGCATAACAATTGACTGTCACTTTTTATGGGAACCTCACATCAACATTCTAAGAAACAAGTTAAAGGGATCTTTGTTTGCACTCGCCTGTCTTCAATATAAAGCGTCAACTTGTGTTCGTAAAGCGGTCTACCACGCTCTCATAGAGTCGAGACTTCGATATGGAATATTAGCGTGGGGAGGTGCAGCGCAATCACACATTGACAAATTGCAAAACATACAAGACAGAGCTAGGAGACTGCTTTCAAGTTCAAGATCAAGTAACAGTGATGTTCAAATACTCAAGGTGAAGCATATCTACGAGATGAGTGTGGCGATGGAGCACTTTGGCGAAACAATCTTCAGGACACCTATCGATCACCAACATCACACCAGAAGACAAGCGATGGGTATGTACCAACTTCCACCAATCATCAACGAATATGGAAGAAGATGTATGATATATACCGTCCCGACCTTGCTCAACAATCTCCCTCAAGACTTAAGAAATTTAAGAGTAGTCAGCGAAAGAAAAAGAAAATTAAAACAGTATTTTCTCGAATCTATAACGTAAATTGAAAAATCTAAAACTTAAAAATTAAAACTTAAATTTTTTTTATTTTATTTTTTTTTTATAATGCACTGAATTCTTTTGTAATGAAAATTAATTTAATGGCAACCAATAATACACAAATCCATTTAAAACAATCTCCTGCAGATAAGCCCCATGGCTTCGCAGGTATCAAAAAATGTAATTTACTGTATTAGCTAATTAAATAAAAAAATTAAATAAAAAAAAAAAAAAAATGACGTTCACTGGCTATCATTTTAATAATAAATAATGTCATATTTAGTGTCCAGGCTATATTTTAACAACTCACAATTGCCATACGAAATTAGCCATTGCGACCTAAAAAATATTTAGTGTCAAGGTTAAAAATGATTATTAGGTAGGCTCAATGAGTTCTGTAACAGATCATACCTACAAACTAACATTTCATCGCATATAGGGAAAACATTTAAAAATTAAAAAACACAAAGCGATGTCTAGCAGGAAGCCGTATATTGATTAAAAATGAAAATGGGGTGATAATCTTATCAGCGATCAGTTACAGTTTAAGGGTTTTTCTGTTTTGCTCATATAACTTGTTTTGCTCGACGCAGTCAAAGTATCACAGCTTGATTTGCTGAGTGATTTTTTAATTGCATTAGAACAGCATTTTAGCATCAAAGGTCGGACAGCAATGGGTTGCATGTTGTGTGTTTGATAAACGACTGCGGGTTAAGACCGACTCCAATTCCTCAACGAAGCAGTTTAATGCCTGCACCGTAGCGCATCACTTCAAATTGGTTGGAACAATTACTTAGGTTAGGTTAGGTTAAACAATGTAGGGGGATTCACAAACGTCATGATGACCTATACCCTATTTCTGAAACAACTCGTAAACGTTTTGGAGCTCTTATCAGCTAGGAAAGTCTAGTTAATAAACGGATCGGAAACTGCTTCGAAGAGCATTTTTTTTTTACAGTGCCAATGGCTAATAAACACTGTCCCATTTTATAACCGCCCCGTCGTTAAGTCAATTACTTTTTGGCTATTTTTGGATTTAGACGGGTGCAGACTATCAATTCTTACGGTTTGCCAAGGCAGGTATTTTTCCCTAAGGCTTTTTCGATATTGGCAATGGCAGCATGAGGCGGCCATGTTGTTTTGGCGAATTTTGCGTCGGGCCTTGGCCTACACCCGTACAAGATCCAACTTACCCAGAAGCTCAAAGTTAATGATGGAAGACAACGCCGTTTGTTCGCTGACGGGGCTTTGGAACGTATGGCAGAGCTCCACAACTTTGGCCAAAAAATCAACTTCAGCAACGAGTCGCATTTTCAGTTGAATTGCTATGTTAACGAGCAATTTGCTGCAATTGGCCGATGCCCTAAAATCCAACATAACCAATGCCATCGCTCAAACCAGTGAGACCTATGCGACAGAGTCATAATAAATTGTAACAATCCAACATGAGAAGACGTGAAAAGACAGAAAAGCAACAACCTCAGTGGGAAGTAAGGAAGTCCTCACATAGATTGTATTGTAAACGACACCCTGACGTTGCATTCGGCATTTTCCCCCTTCGTTAAGATAAAACAAAACAAACAGATTCAAATGGACTGAAGCGGTGAAAAATATGAAGAAATTTACAGCAACATTAGTTTTATTTGAACTTTAATTTACTTAGGGACACTCGGGCGTATTAGCAACATTTTACCATTTATGGGCGAACATTGCAAAGTGCGATAAAAACAAAGCAGCAGCTTATGCTTTGAACACATCCATAATACTGGCTTCTATATAAACAAAATTATGTAACAGTTTATTCAAATTGTATAAAATGTGAATAAATGTTTATTTAGCAAAATACTAAGTTAGTAAGTGACTTGTTAATATATTCCTCGTCATTTACCTAATCAAACAAATTAATAAATGGCAATATGATTAATGGCAACGTATTATTAAGAACACGTTTTAGTTGTATAAAGAATATACCTATGCAAACTTATTGAATAAAAAGTCGAAACTAAAAATCGTAAAGCGGCTGAACATTCACCGATGTCAGGGGCTCGTTTGGAAGTAAATTCTACGATCTACCCTCTCACTGATATTTGTTGTTTCATAACAATGATCGTTGTACCAGAATTGCAAGGACAATTTTCAAGTCAACATTTATAATGATTGAAGCATTTTACTTTGAGTCCATTCACCCTTTGCTCTTCGGGATCAACAATCGACATCCTGAAGCGTTGTTTTTTTGTCAGCAAATTCTTCAAACTTAAATTTAGCTTTCATTTTTTTTTTATTTATTTTAGAACGAACAAAACGAAACGTACATCGATGTAGATTAAGAAATTGACAGGTATTCAATGCCTAATTGAAAATGCAATTTGTGAGTTATTTTTATCTTTAATAAATGAATTTTAGACTTAGGAACTTGAAAGAGCTTCTCAATTAGCCGTTTGGACTCGGCATAAAATTGTAGATCCCTTCCATTCATCCCAAAAATGAAAAACTCACACAAAACGAATGGTTGTAAAAAGCAAGGCCCAGGGTCCCTACAGACCTGTTGCGCCAACTATTTATTTATTTTTTTAGACTTAGGAACTTATGCCTCCGCGCCATAATTTCAACCAGAGATAAATCATACTGAGACCCCCAACTCACAATCCTCTTGCCGCTGGCCTTCTCAGTTTTTTTTTAAATTCGCCATTTTGTATTCATATCGGTGTTATGTCAATTGGGAATCCGTGTGACATGCAAAAACATACAAAAAATGCAAAACTAAATGCTGCCAACCTCGGCAAGCGCGGGGAAACGTGCAAGAGTTCGGGAATACCACATTTTAACATAACTGAATGCCATTGGTTAGTTATTATAATTGGTTTAAAGGTGAATAATTTGATTTGTGTGGCTAATAAAACTATCTAAAAGAGGTGCTTTATATACCAGAAATATATTGGGACAAATATGGTTGTGTATTTCCTCCTCGTGTGTAATTTTTTCTTAAATAATAAAAAAAATTTGCTCAAAATGTTTTTATTTTCCCTCAACTAATCTACATTCTTAATTTTTCGTAAATATTTTAAGCAAATATACACTTATTCTTAAAAAAAAATAATATTCACGCGTAACGAACAATTTCAAATTTAACGGATAAATTTCTATGAAAGCTGCAAGCCACTTTGCCCAAAGCAGAAGTGTATTGGTGACTCAGAATTTTTGAAGTTACGTGACATTTGTCAATACCAATTTCTATGTAACAATACTAGCGCAGTAAATCGTGACCACTCCGTAAAAATATAGCTTGTAGGCTAAGTAACGGGAAATCGGCGAAGTTGGTGGTCTCAGTATTGTCTCTGATTTCAATATTTAGCTAAAAGTTGACTTCAATGAAACAGGTTAACACAGATGCTCTGAATGTGTTCTTAATGTATTCCCATATATTTTACAAATAAAAATAAATCCAACACTTTTGCCGAAAAAACCCAGAACTAAGATGAACAAATAGTTGCTTTTAATTAAAAATGCAAATTGTGTGCAAATTGTTAATGTTTGCTGACGAAAAAAAGTTATTAACGTGCTCGGATACCCGCTAACTATATCTGCAGGCTGAAACGGAACCAGTTGTTTGGAACTGTTTTATTGAGCTGACGAATCGACCTTTGGCCGCTTCATTTTGCCAGTCTGTCACTTCTTAAATTCAAAACCCAATATAAGCCACGCCACGGTTGCCAATTTGGTAATATTTTACCAAATTTTGTCAGTTTTTTTACTGGTTTTGGTAACTGGAGTACACAAAAAAAAATAAAAGTAATAATAATAATTAAGAATTTACCCCCTGGGGTTAAAGTATTACTTGTTTTCTTTAGTAAGTCAAGTCCTATTTCTTTTATTTTATATAGTTGCCGTTGAACAGCTGAAACAATAGGCCTGTTTTGAACTTCGATCTCAGCAAAGCAAAGTAAAGTAGGATTTTCAGCACGCAATTACAACAACTACGCTGTACTTGACACTTCGAACCTCGCAGTAGTTATTGTAATAAGTGTGCTGAAAATCCTACTTTAATTTGCTCTGCTGAGATCGAAGCTCAAAAAAACACTCCTAATGAAAGAGTTCCTACTTTGATGTTTGAAAAATGTATTTTATAAATAAAAATGAAATTATTTCATATCCACATTATCTTCCTACAAATAATTTTTCACGACGAAATGTCAAGAATGTAGAGGGACGTCAATAAAATCCAAGTGAAATAGCTGTGAAGGGATTTAAGTAGCGCCACCTACACTGATATATAGGAATTATAAGAGAATGCGTCTTGTCATTCTAATTCTCTTGCTTATGTAAAATGTACTAACGAAAGAGTTAATACTATATGTATGTGCTTGATGCGGCGCAGGGTCATAAGTCCACAGGCCAAAAGTCCACAATGGACTTATGACCCACCTAGGTGGGTTATGAGTCCACAAATCCATTATTGACTTATAACCCACCTATGTGAGCCAAAAGTCCACACAAAATTCTTGTGGACTTTTGACTCACTGACTGTGGTCTTATGACTCACTGTGGTGGGTCATTGTCCACAACTCTCATAATTTAAAGTACAACAAAATTACGAGGTTTTCTTTGATTCTCTCTTAGACTATAATGTGTCTCTTGAACAATATTTCAGGAGCGGATTGACACAAAATATAAACAAATCGTCGGCTTACAAGCAAAACTGACCAACTGCAAAAAGTTATATTTTGTATTATTGATAGAAACTATAATAGAAAAGCAAGTAGAAAATTCTGCCAAAACTGCCTATCTGATATTTTTCCTAGAAATATGCAAAGCATTTAAAATTGTTGGTAGACTATCTGCTTAATGCATAGGAAATTCAGGAAACAAAAAACTTCTATTGCGTTTTCCCACGAACTACGTTTTTGCAGTTGGTCAGTTTTGCTTGTAAGCCGACGAAATACACAAGCATACAAGGAGTTGAGAAATTTGTTGTTAGTACTTTTCAGGCAGATCTTATGCCGCATTTACACAGTCACACATTCCTATCACGGAAGATTAAGGGGATGCTAAATACTAAATAGCCGTGTGAATGAAAGGGACGGCATTACCTAACACGCAAAAAAACGTGACACGTTTTTTCGTCGCCCATCTAGTTTACGTGGTAGGAATTATGGGAAAGCTATGCATGTTGATATTTTTATAGCGACGGCTCACGAAATTTTGCTTTCCTATAAAACAAAATGCCTTCCGGAAGTGATGAGCGGACAATTGTTTATAAATTTCGTACAACTGATTGATGCATTTTTGGTTAAATTTACTGAAACTTAAAATCGCTCTCATTTCAGATGTTTTAAATCAGAAATAGAAATATTTTCAAGTGATTACAGAAATTATATTCTCCGGAAATTGGGTTTATTTCCGTTTTACGTACCTATAATTATGGGCAGCACATCCATGACACTTTAGGCGTCTGATTTGTGATCTCATTCTTACTCCTGTACTAGCATTGACTGGGGAAAAACGGATTTCTCTCTCACGTCTCGTGCAAAAATGCGCGTGCGTGATCGTGTAAATGCAGTTTTATTTTCAGTTTGGTGTTGATGTTTGTTTAATATTTTAATCTCAGAGTATATCGTTTTTGTTTACCCGAAAAAAAAGTTATTGTAGGTAAAAAATATAATAATAAATTCGCTTTATAGATTTTTACAGTATTTTATTTAAACACGAAAAGTTTTTCAAAAACAATTTATATTAAAAAGTTTGTGAATTGTTCAAAAAATTTATAAATTCGCGCGAATTTTTAAAAATAACTTTATAATTTTTTGGAACAATTCACAAACTTTTTAATATAAATTGTTTTTGAAAAACTTTTAGTGTTTAAATAAAATACTGTAATTCTTATAAAATTATTTTGAACAATGAACACGAACTTTTTAATTAACTTTAAGAATAAGTAAGTAATGCTCCGTATACATACATGCTCTGAATGTGCTACACAGACAACTAATAATTGCTTCCATTCACCTAATGGAAGAACATTAAAGGTGCCGTCAAAAAGAATTAATTAGTTGCATCCTTTTCAACATATCCGATTGGTCAGGATGTGGATGAAGGGCATCACATATTTTGGATATTTTTTTGAGCTCTGTGCCGTAAATCAAGCTAGCCTTGCAGAATTTTATGTAACACGTGTAACTTGTTTTAATTAATTTTTTCGTCATATGGATAATTGTGGACTTATGGCTTACTTTTATTTTAAAATTGTGAACCTATGGCCCAAATTAATGTGAACTTTTGGCTCACCTCGGTAGGTTATAAGTCCACAATGGATTTGTGGTTGCAAAATATATATCAGTCTTTGAAGCAGCTTTATTCACTCGAACTGCATACTGCTTTCACGTGGAAAGATCATTTTGACATTTCGGTTTGAAAAATTTGTATGAAAATTGGACTTCACGTGAAGATCTTAGGCTTAAACAAAGGTACATTTTCAACTGCCTTTGGGTACTTTTTCAAATAATATTTGTACATAAGAGGCTTTTTTCGTGTTTTAACAACTTTCTGGATTTCGGTTGTTTTTTTAACTTGGTTTGGTAGTTTTTTTTTGTTTTCGCAGCTATTTTTTTCCTAATGGCAACAATGGTGTGCAACTATGTTTGTGTTTACATTAATCCGACGTACCATCCAAATAGAAAAAAAGCCACAATACAAAGGCTATAGAATAAAAAACCGGTTTTTATTGATATTTCCTCCACTGGCCGTTGGCAATATCAATCTGGCTGTAATCAAGGTTATTACTTGTACAACATTTTTAATTTAAAGCTTATTAATATTCAACTTCATGGTAATGTTCAAGGATGATTTGTATCTTGAGATATTCGTGCATAATTACACTTTATAATTTGATTCCATTCGGTCTATGATTTCGATATCAAGGAACTGGAAATTATTTTGTAATATACTCCCAGTTTAGGCCTCCGCTTCTCGACAGTGGATAACGATAGAACATAGCCTATATTAAAATGGTAACATTTTGCAGTGCAACTTCAAAAACTGAAGTCAATTTGGTGCAGAAACAAACTCCTTTTATTTAGGGAAACGTTTAAGTTTCATTAAGCAAAAGATTTGTCTTCTTTACTTTACTGAGATATATGCTGAATAAAACGAATCTATTGTCAGTTGTAAGCGGTTCTTCATTTAACGTCAGGAAAAAACGCTTGATAGTTCCACAAATTTGACTAAGCCTTAAGAATCTTAAACCATTGTTCATCTGTCAGCACAATTTTTGAACGCCACTTATGCGCTTCTACTGTGTTGAGTTTTTTAAAAGTTGGTTCAACATTTGTATTACCTACATAAAATCAGCGTTAAAAATTTTTGAAAATTTGGTAAATTCCTGTATAAATCCATTTTCGAAATTCATCCAGTATCATGCTGACAAATACTGTGTACTTGGCATCACTGTGACACGGGTGAAACGTCACTAAACGCAATTTGATACATACTTGGGAGTTGTAGTAGTTGTAGTAACAAATTTCTTATAAGTTATAAGCTCTTATCACATTTTATCAGATAAAAGAGTTCCTTTTGCGGATTTTTTGGCGGATAATTAACTTAAACGAACGGCACACTAACAAGTCTTTGGCTTAGAATACAGCAAGCTTTCTTCAGTCCTTATAAGTTGACTTTTCCATTTTGCCTGCTCAATATATCTTCTTACAATTATCTCGGCAGTACATTCAGCTGCGAATAAAAATATTTTCTCTTCAACGATTTCACGGAAAAAAGGACTCCAGTTTGCTTTAAGCAACCAAACCTTAAAAAATGTAGCCCAGAAAGAAGCCCAAAAATTGTTGAAAATTTTCCCAATTCCAATTCCTTTTTTTGTATTTTTCCCATTTACCCATCTTACTTATGCGTGCAGCGAATTTTATTCGGCTTATATCTTCTGCAATTGGCTTTTGTGGGTTGTGTCAAATCAAAAGGCCTGCAAAAGAAGTTGGTGGGCTTGCAAGTTGAACAACTGTTCGATGTCACTTGACTGCAAGAGTGCTACCAAGTTTTCAAAGTGCGGGTTTGTTCGAAAATATCTAATTTTTTAATTTTGTGAAGGAATAAAACAAACAAAATTAACACACAATTTGTTAAACGATATGCAAGCCAAAATTGTGTTGGGCACTAATTTTTCATTTATATCGCTTTCTTAAGAAAAAAATATAGCCCAATATAATATCATTGTCGTTTATCGCTTTTGCCCGAGGCAAAAGTTACAAAAAATTAAGAAATGATGGTAAAAGGAATAGACAACTGCACTTTCTACGTGCAGCAGAGCATATACTCTTGTTCTGAATTTTGATTATGTCTTATGTCTCTATTAAATAATATTCATGTGCAGGGAACACACTGCATCTCTTAGTCTGAAAAAGTGTAACGGAATACCTAGTTAGTAAAGGCAATCCACTTCTTTTGACTAGTTTTACTTGAAACTATATTTATTCGATGGAAAATCAATTATTGTTTTAACCTTTTGTAGCATAAACCAATCGTACAGATGCAACACTTTCCTATTAAAAAATTCATATTTTGTAGTTGTTTTTTTTTTTCAAATACATTTTATACTAGCAACAAATCTGACCAGTTTTACAGTTTTATGATTCATGCAAATTGTATGAGACAGATTGGATCAAAACCGGTATAATTACAACAATAGAAACGGCACACAGCTATTGTTTGTATTTTGCAAATTCAATGTCGAGGCCATCAACTTTTCAAAGAGACACATTTCACTGCGGCATTACTGAAGTAGAGCCATGTGTTCTCGCGCTAATTATTTTCATCTTTTGCCCAAAAGTTGCATCTATACATATAGTACGAGTACATAGTTCTTAAAACTAAGTTAGTTGGACTATACCTACTCGTATTTACTGAATTATACTAAAACTTGACACCAAATTCAAAAGGTTATTAAATAAATTCTTAAAGGATCGATGCACGTACCTGAACCTCTAAGATTACAGAAGTACTGCAAAACTGCACTTAAGTGTGTATAATTAAGTTTCAAGAGATTCCTCTCGGTTTCACAGTTATTCGTGTTCTTTGCAAATTTATTCTGCCAAGCGGACAGTGAACTTGGTCATTTGCTGACCAAAACGAAAACAGAAATGATTTTCAAATAAGTTTGATTAATACGGAAGTTGTCTTTCAAACATATCTGTGAATAAAACTTCATGTTTTTGCATGAAGCTTATTCTGTATGAGCCGATTAATGTACACTTTCATGAACTTGCGATATCGCTGAATACGCCCTAAAGTCATCTTCATAAGCTTCAACAGATCAGTGGGGACGATCAGGAATCTTCTTAAGTATGGCTGATAGATGGTTAAATTGAGTTTTTATTGACTTAGATTGTTCCCGTCAATTTTTCAGTTGACGTTTACGGAAGGGTAGCCGACAAATGTAGTCACGAATTTCGAGAATGAGCAGATAGTTGACAGTTCGTATATGTGACTGACGTTGGAAAAGTCATATATAGTTTTTGCGTTCAGGAAACATCTAGTCGACTTAAGATAACTAAATTTTTAAGTACACTCTATCCCCCGTATTAATAAACAAATGTGCACAAGTTAGTTAGCTAGTGGACATCAGATAGCATACAAAAATTTGACGTAACTTCTGGATAACGAGTTGATAACTTTTACGCAGCGTTTATTAATAAGGGGGTATATAGTTATCGATATAAGCCGTATTTTAAAGTTGTTGAAGAAAACACACCCATTGAAGCATTCACCAAAAAGTATGTATATGTGATGTCAGTCAGTGCTGTCGTTTATAATGCCAACTGTCATACTTAAACACTTTTTTGTTATCAAATTTAGAATCAGATTACAGGTGAAAGTATTCTTAGTGATAGAAGGCCGATTTGAAAAGAAAATAATAAGGCATTTAATTTGGTACCTCTATATATAAATTATGTCTCAACTGTCAGAAGTAGTGTTAAAGAATGTAAATAGATCAAAAAGCGTATTCGGTGCCTTTTTAGTTTAATATTTAGGTAAATTATTATTACATGACACTTAAAAATATGTATGATTGAATGATCAATATTTCTGGAGCTCTGGCATAGACATTCGACACGTGTCATGTATCAGAGTTTTTCATTGCACCGCGTGCGGAAGGACTCATACTTTCGCGCGTTTGCCAAACCTTCGAAAGATGTTTGACAAAGCATGTGAGCTATTTTCCAATTGTCTACTTGACCCGCTCAACGTCAAAAAAAAATTATACGCGAAAAAGTGGGAAAAATTGCGTCGTTACCTTCATGGTTTACAAAGCTTTACTTACCTATCAATCGACATTTCGTTTACTTTGTAGGTCCGTAGTAAAATATGCAATTTTTATTTACATTTACATTTTTTTTCAAAGGGCATCATTTTTATCGGGTTGTTATCAGAGATAAAAATTTCAATGTGGGTTGGCATCACTGTGTGTCAATACGATCTTTCCTACCTTAGTAGTATTAACATCGGAAGCGCTTCCGTTTTATTTTCGTGACTTAACGATCCGATTAAGAGGAAAAATGCCCCATGTCAAACAACAGCAAAAAAACATTGCGCTTGGGAATAACAAAACCACACTTTCTTGCAGAGAACCCAAACAGATGGCGCTCTACTTAGAGTATGAACTCTGTTGATATTTAAACCGGACGTACGAATGCGTAAACCACATTCTTCACCACAAATAATTGTTTTCAAGCGCTCCCATTGAACGTTAACATTTAAATTTAATTACTGTATTAGTCATGTTGCAACCATTTTGTTTCTAATCTTCCGCTTAATGAACAATCGTTGTTGAACGATCCCAAAAATCTACATTAGTGGGGAGTGAAATACATTTATGTGGGTGGATTAGATTATTAATGGGAGATCCCAGTCAGTGCGGTAACACGTTAAAAATAGTGCCGCAGCAGGTGGCTGCTTCTTTTATATCTCTTTTGGGCTTTCATTGCTATTGTTCGGTTTATCTTAGTTAGGAATTTTGGACAACGCGAAACGAAAAATATATTTTCGACGATCGATGTCAACAAAAAAAAAAGTTTTTCTATGTATTAATCAGTTAAGGTCAGCAGATCATCAATTCCACTGAGCTCGCACACATGAGATAAAAATGCATTCATGCAAAATGAATCCAACTACTTCGCCGTTGTTTGCGAATTCGAGTTCAATACTTGGCAGCTCCTTATCACTTGGCAATTCATGAAAATTTTGATATTGACATTCGCTTTACATGCCTACACAAGTAAGCCAATCACACACAAGGGAAGTCTGCTGGGAAATCACTGCGAATTATCTAAACAGTACATAAATAGCTTTTGTAACACAGCATCAAGTGGAAATAACTAAAAACTACTGGAATTACCCTCGAAGAAAATTGTTTAAAAGCACACGTAGTCTTGTTATTTAAAAAAAAAAAAAACAACATTCGCAACTGAATAAGACTCTGACATTGCTATCTTTTCAGGAATACTCGGGCAAGTTATCGCTAAACATTGACAAGGACCAAGTTTTTGATTACATCAGAACGGGTGTGCCGATTACTTACCGAGTTGATTTTCCGCTGCAAAATGTTGTGCCCCGAGTTACCGACATCACTGTCAACAATATCAGAATATGTTCTGGTCCCAAAGGTTCGAATTTCTGGCGCCCCTATAATAACGATGTATGCTCATCTGCCAAATCTCTTTCTAGATTCCCCACCACGAGCCACTGTTAACTTGGAGCACACCCTTAGAACTTACGCTAGTCTATCAGCGGGACCACCGCAGTCTCAGTTCCCACAACAACCGCCTAATATAGTTCCAAATACTAGAAGAACAGTCAACCAACCGTTTATCAACCCATCTGTTGATCTCAGTAAGTGTTCCCAACAACAGCGCATGGGTTAATGTGTTTCCCTCCAATTCAACTCGTTTTACTCACAAATTTATTTATCTTTTTAATGCAGATGCTGCTCCATTTGATGCAAGGGAATTTTTTAGGAGAACATTTGATACCCCTGTTCCGGAAAGAAATCTCGACGACATAAACTCATTTCTCGGATTTCGTACACCCAACCAATTCTCTACAAGAAATCCCCCACCCACTGTTCCGGCAACAGAAACTGCGACAAGGTCTATCCTTGCAACAGGACCTTCGACATCAAGTTACATTGATTCAATTTGTGGCCAGGAGAACAATAACTTTAGCATTAGGAAACTGGCTGTCAATGGGGAAGTTATCGATAGATCACGGTTCCCATGGATTGTTGCTATTTACAAGAGAAACGTCAGTACACTGTCGTTCCAGTGTGGAGGGAGCCTTATATCAACTAGGACTGTAGTCAGTGCCGCTCACTGCTTCCAACAAGGACTGGAAGGTATAAAAATTGAGAATTTACTATTGTCCATGGGCCGACATAGTCTGACCGAATGGGAGAATGCCGTCAATTTGGGAGTGCAGCAACTCATCAGACATCCAGACTATCGACCGGAGGTTGATAACTTCGATGCCGATGTGGCTATTGTGCAGCTCAAGGACAGTGTAACGTGAGTATATCGATCAGAGATGTAGTGAGATTATTTAAGTGGTGGATGAAATTCTTTGGAAATTCCTTCTCCTTATAAAATGTCTCCTTATAAAATCCAAAATTATGGTGGCGGTCTGGAAAAAATAGAGATTCAGATTAGATTTTCTCGGGAACAGTGTTTTCTAAGAAGATATACTCACCTCGGAAAAGTACTTATTTCAAAATCACGTGAATATGAGCTTTGCGTAACCGAACGAATGTAATATTTTCTCCCTTAATTCTGGGAAATAATACTTGCACTCAATTTGTATTTGCACCACCACTCGTCCAGGTGCATTTCTTATTCTAATTCATAACCCATCTGCGCATTCCCGCGCAAAAGTATTGGGGGTGTTCAAGTATATAGTTTAGTATTTCTGACAGCTGGCTGACTTGATGCATCTCTGTTTTTATTGGCTTAGAACGGTCATATGACCAGCTGTTTCAGTTGACGTTTATGGAGGGATAGCCGATAAATCTAGTCGAGAAATTCGTGACTGAGTACTAAGTTGACAGTTCGCATATGTGGGTGACTTAGAAAAAGTGACGTTCCAGACCAATCAAGTTTTCTGCGTTCAGGTTATATTTTATGCTGATCAATCTAGTCGACTTAAGGTAAGGTAACTAGATTCTTGAATGTGCCCATTGCCGCTGTGAATGACATTCACAAGCTCATATTTAGTAGAAGGAGCAAGAAAAATTAAGGCCTATTCATTTGAGAGCGAAGGAACGAAGTGATAAACGCTAACAAACCACTTTTAATGTATTTACTGTCAAAGGATTACATATTTTACTATTCTAGCAGTAGACTTCTTGTAATTTGTAATGGCATTTCGGTTTTGAGGTTAACTTCGAACGGATTTGTGGAACGCGTGTCAGTATTGTGGACTGCAAATAAATTGTGGGTATTCGCCACGATCAAAAAGACACTTGCAGTTAATTGTCACAGTTAATTTACCACAATGCTAACACACGTTCCACAAATCCGTTCCGTTCGAAGTAAAGGACTATTCACATGAGAGCGAATTGCAAACATCGAATAAGCAAATATTCATAGTTTCTGACATTTTATCCACATACACATTTCTTTGGTCGCTATTCCACTTTAAAAGGTTAAGTTCGAACGAATTTTTCATTTGTGGGTGTGTGGATCGCGACTGTATTATGTGGATTGTGATTACAGTGTGACAATTCGCCCAAGAATTTCTTATTAGCGGGGAAATTGCTTTAATTGGAAATTTTGCTACTTAAATCAGTTGAGACACGGGTTTTTTTTAAAGATTAGATTAGGCTTGATTAATTAAATATAATGCTTCTTTGTTAAAAAAATAACAATTTTCAATTCATCGTTCGCTATTCGCTTATTCGAAATTCGTGTCTTTAACCTCAAAACCGAAATGACATTTACATTTCATATCAATTTAACAATTTGTTTGTAAATATTCAGCGGATTCTGAGTAAACCTTATGTTAGATTCCGATCTGTAGCTCAGCTTCAGAATAAAGCAGAAAACTAATTGATCGCTTGAAAAAAATAAAGAAAGTGTAGCCTCCTTTAAAAACTTACTCCGCCATACTAATAATCATTTTTAGTGTCCAGGCTAAACTTCTCGAAGTCACAGTAGCGAAATTTTCCACACAAAATTGCATATTGTGACCTACAAAATATTTAGTGTGAAGGTTAAAAATGATTATTAGTAAGGCCCACTGATTTTTTTCTTTAATTAAGAATTATTTGAGTAATGCCAACGTTTATACAGTGAATGAAGTCGGAAAAAAGTACATTTTAATAAAAAATGCCCCCAAAAAGGAGGCGTGGCAATAAACGCCAGTGTTGGAGTCCTCGGAATTCGTATAAACATTTAAAAAAATTCCAATCGATTCATTTAGTATTGTCCTTGCTTTGGGAGAAACAAAAGTGAAAGGAAAAACCTAGGCCTCATACGCAAGCAAGTTTTATTAATTTTAAACTAAGGAACTGGAATGGGTAAGTGAAACAAGCTGTTAATCTATTGGGCTTTTCGTGGTAGTCTCTTCTATAGAATTAAATAGAATAAATATAAAAAATTCACACAAATTCGTTTGGTTTTCCGTTTTACCCACAAGTAGAGAATTTTCCCTTGATCCCTTAGCACTGGCTTAAATGCCTACAAATTTATGCGCAGCGTTGCCACTTATCTCTTCTCTCTTATCAATTTGAGAACTAACTTTTTTTAAACATGAAAACATGTGCAAATCCCAATACACCATCATGTTTGTATACGAAACCAAAGGAACATGATATGCAGACAGCTCGCTATAAAAACGTACTTGTGTTAGGCGATGATGTTTTCCCAGCTTTACGATTACAACTTACCCCAACTTTAGCTTCTCAAAGATCCCCGATGATTGGACGATTTTTTCTCTAATCGTACAGATGTTGTTTTTATTGCCTGCCTAGACGTATACAAAGTGTCGGTGGTGACGGTCTGAACGGAGACGGAGCTAAAGGCGGTTAAAAACTATAGTTTCAATCATTTAAGAGAGACCACATATTTTCTTGACATTACTTTTACAATCCGGCAAAAATAGTTCTGATAACATATCGAACATAAATTGGTTGCTTGTGTTTTTGTTTTCGATTTCGAAAACCGCTGTTTGTATTCAAATTCGGTTATTGATTGATAAGAACTTTGTTTTGATTGTAATTTCGCGGACAAAAATAATAAGATTTGTATTAAAATTTAGAAGTAAATATGAGAACAGTGTCAAAGGTGATCGCGGGATTAGTTGTTCTAATTGTATTAGTTGACGATGGATTGTCGAATCCCGAGAATCCCTGTCCGAATATATTCGAATATGCAACCGACGAACAGGGCAGCTTTGGAAAAATAACACTAACAGATATTTCCTATGGAACGACAACAGTGAAGGTCGAAATTTCACAGACTGGAGTATTAAATCAGGTAAGAGCAAAGGATGTCCGAGTTCACTTATGTGTGAAGTTGCGTTGACTTTTATTAATTAAGTGCGGAGCTCATTCAGCCGTGAGAGGGTATTAACTTGTGAAGGGTAAAAGCGAAGCTTCTTTTAGTAGTTACATGTTAAAGGCGTGTTTCATCCAACTAAATATTGGACCATTTCCCTTTACGTCCTTTCAAGTTCGAAGCTAAAGCAAATAACCAGATAATGAAAGTATATACGTTGCGTTTCGATGCTATCCTGTATAGCAATTGGTTTATAGAAAGATCCTTTGTAGAAATTCAGTGGAATAGAAAAAAGAAAAATAATATTTGATCGGTAGTAAAATTTTGTAAAGCCATGTATTGGCGTGAACTAACTGTGAATAAAGATGAGCTGATAGCCTTATCTGGGTTTTTCTGTATTGCTCACATTAAGTGTTTTGCTAATTGCTATCGACGCGTTCGCTTTATTTTAATAATTTTCACAGAAGCTTTGTGGATGCCGAGCAAATGAATAAAGTCGTGTCGGTGATTGTAGCCATTTTGTTCGTTTGTCGTTCAACTAGCTTATCAGAATCAACTAAGACTGACTGCGGCAACTTGTACTGACTTGTGTAGCTTGGGTTGAATGTCACAAAATATAAAGTAATAGTATTGAAAATATGGTGTGGGACACGGACACTGCATCTTTATGGCCTTCTGTGGCCTATTGGGTTTATTCCTTGCTCCAGAGCTCTAGGTGACGGTCTCTGAAGTTTTTCTTTTCAAGATTGATGCATGCCCATGGATTCGTTGCTTTAAAATCGTTTGCTTGAGAAGTCCACTGATTGAAATGCATTTTTCAAAGTTGAATCATACAGAAGTACAAGTTTTTCTTATACCTAAGTAGGTTATACGTCATGTCTGGTGAGACAAAGTTCTCAACAGACAAAAGCAGCGAAGCCCCATACAACATTTTGCTGCTGGTTTAACAGCCAAAATGCGTACCTTGCTAAACGGAGCGCTAAAGGTATTGTAAGGCTCTCGCAACTACAAATCTTTATTAAGAAGACAGATAAGATTAAGACTTGAACAAGGATAGGTACATGTCATCCAATACAATGGACTCTATAACAGCTAAGTTCGGCTACGATTCCAACAAACGAAGGCGAAGAAATGTATTTTTTTGGCTCCGTTTTAAAATATGAATTGTTCAAAAAAGTCTCTGCAAATCCCAGACCCTTCATTGGTTAAGAGAAATATTTTCTGCCAAGAAATATCTTCATTGATAAATTGTCTATCTTATTATTGAATGGAACTTTCCGTTCCCTCTTGGGTTGTCTACTCTTAACCCCCTCTGTAAGAGGTTAAAGAGCTTCCATGAACTATCCTAACTACCTTGTGGCTATTGCAAGACTGTTTCATTCTTCGCCTACAACTTGTATGGCCAAAGCTGGACTAAAAAGGTTCTTATTCTCGCATCGCTGTTACAGGTACAATAAAGTCAAGACTAAGGGAAAAGCGCTCCGCAAATGTTCTGGCTCTCTCAGGGACTCAGTACCTACACTTTAACCTACACATAACTGCCCTAGCTGTACATTTATGTATTTTTGTTGTTCCTTTTACGATAATGAATAACGACAGACTGTATAACTTGCTATCTTTTTAGGAGTTCTCAGGAAAGTTGTCCCTGATGATTGACAAGGATCGAGTTTTCGATTACATCCGATCGGCAATGCCGGTTACTTACCGAGTTGATTTTCCACTTAAAAATGTTGTGCCTCGATTGACCGGCATCAGTGTCAACAATGTCAGAAAGTGTTCTGGTCCTGAAGGTTCGAATTTGTTGCCCACATAAAAAATGATGTATGCTCTCATAGTTCGATACTCTTTTCCTAGATCCTCCGCCAATAACCGCTATTAAATTGGAACATACCCTAGTGACTAGTCAATCATCAGGCCAACCACAGTCACCTCGTAAATTTCCAAATTTCAGCGGACCCTCAAACTGGCCGTTTATCAATCGTAGTGCAGATCTCAGTAAACATTCTCTCAAGTCGATTCAGTTCATTTACTAATTTATTTACCTTTTCAACACAGAGAGCCATCCAGTGGTGTTACCAAGACAGACATTTAATAACCCAACCACGGACGGTTCTGTCGTCATGAAATCAAATCCATTCATAAACAATGCGTTTCTTATGCGAAGCCTATTTCCTACAAATCCGCCACCCACTTCGTCACCGAAAATAACAACTAGAACAAGTCCTGTCAGTCGGGCAAATCCATTCTTGAAAAATATATTTCTTACGAAGCCGATCACTGCGCCAGTCACTCCGGTATTGGTATCAAGTTACATTGATTCAATTTGCGGCCAAGAGAACTTAAGCGTTACAAAAATGGCGGTCTTTGGTGAAACTATTCAAAAATCGCAATTCCCGTGGATTGTTGCGGTTTACAAGAGGAATGTTAGTACGTTGTCTTTCCATTGCGGGGGGAGCCTTATCTCAGCGCGGACTGTGGTTAGTGCTGCTCACTGTTTCCAAGAAGGAATGGAGGGTATTAAAATAGAGAATTTGCTATTGTCTATGGGCCGACATAGTCTGACCGAATGGGAGAACGCCGTCAATGTGGGAGTACAGAAGCTCATCGTTCATCCGGATTACCGACCGGAAGTTGATAACTTTGATGCGGATGTAGCTATTGTGCATCTCTTGGAAAAAGTAAAGTAAGTTTTTCGATTACCCAAATAGCATAATAGAAACTTTGAAGAGAAAGAGCGGTTGCTTCGCCTTTGCTCTAAATAGTTAACTCAACTTTGATCGGTTGCATTAAAGTTTCGATAAAGGACCATTGCTAAGTTTTCCTGTAGACTTCGTCAATCATGCGAAAAGTATAAGTCAATCCAAGGAGCGAACTTCTTATTTAAGCTAAAAGGGGATTTTAACTGAATCACTTTTGATTTAAAACTAATGTGGTGAATCACTAGAGGGAATTCTTCCAGAAACAATTATCTGCGTGAACACCTGCGTTTGTTTAGATTTTTCACTGCGCCTTCACTTTGAATGTATTATCGGTTGGGTGAATGATATACTTTTCAATCATAAGTCACAATGGGAAGAGTGTCCATATTATCAATTGCCGATAAATCGAACACACTGTCGATAACGATTATAGTTGTAAAGTATTAGTCCCGGTTTTCTGATAGACTTTTAAAAAAATGTGCCTCACCGATATGGCTACTTAGTACTCATGCTTGAATCTATCGAATACCGTTAGATAAACCGCAATAGAAGAACTAGTGACGAAATCAATTTAAGTCAATACAAATAGTGGCAGATTCTAGGTTATATATATATAAAGATTTCGAGAGATATTCGAATCAGACCACCATTGTCGGGTCTCTTTTCGTCTCTCTACCACTGTAAATCTTACTCAGAGAGACTCTCTGGATTTCTCCACAGTTCTTCTCTGGGCTCGATTCCTAGTGTTAACGCTAGCATCTGTTTATGGGAGATCTGTTTTATCGACTGGGTCTCGACCCAATGATGTCTCAAGATCCTCATTCTTCTGCCAGCCAACGCCGGACATTGACACAGTGTATGTGCCGCTGTCTCAGATTCCTCCAGGTATAGTTTTCAGGTATCATCCTCTCTAAGGCCCATTTTCCTTAAGTGATACCCGAAATTACCATGTCCTGTAGACAAAGCCACCACGCATTTCAATGTTCCTCGACTCATGCTTAGAACCCTTCTTTGAGTGGAGCAGGTCGGCCACTTTATTGCCATTTTAGCCTGTCTACATTGTTCCACGATTGACCACCTTCTCAGGTGCTCTGCCGTGATCCATTTGTGAATCAGCTATTCTACCATTCGTCTGCCAATTGAAGAGAATGGTTCTGGTCCCGGCAACTTTTCAGTTGACCCCTGTTTTGCAAGGGAGTCCGCCTTTTCATTGCCCTCGATCCCTATGTGTCCTCGTACCCAAGTCAGTGTTACTTCATGAAGCAAAGCAATCACCTCAGCCTGGTATACTGAAGTGTATTTTCCGAGGCTAATGTGACGGGCAAGTTCCAGCTCTTCCCGCTCCACCATCCATCATGGATCCATCCGTGAAAATCACTATTTCACCATTTCACCGAACTCAATACGAGTTTTGTGACTTCTTTCCATAATACACACCCTTGTTATTCGATCCGTAGGCATGTTTAGCTCCCTAATCTCGTTTTTGACAAGTTCCAGGATCTTCCTATGTCCATCGATCGTACCACGATTGTGCCATTTCGCATCTCGATGCAAACGAAGTGCCGTTTGGGCCGCCGTTTTCTTAATAAATAAGTCTGGCGGTAAGGTACGTATTATTGCACCTGTAATTCCTATGCCTGCTAAGCGTTAAACCCTGAGAGGCTTTGACCCACCATACAACCGAGGCGTACGTGATAATAGGTCTAGTTATCATCGTATACATCCAGTATGCTGACCAAGGCGAGAGTCCCTACCTCTGTCCACATACACGTTTGCATTGATGTAGTACCCTTTCTGCCTTCCGGAACTTCTCCGCAATATGATAATTCCAAGTAAGTCCAGTATCTAGATAGACTCCCAGATACTTAACCTTCTTAATCATTATTAGTTCCGATCCGAAAAGTGTTAAGGGCCGAAATTCCAGATTTTTCCTCTTCCTAGTGAAGACTATAAGATCTGTTTCCCCCGCATTAATGGAGAGTCCTTCTTCCAGACACCACCGCTCAACCACTCTGAGTGCGCTCCCCATGATATCTGCGGTGACGTCCATGAATTTGCCTCTGGCCATTATTGCTATGTCATCGGCATATCCCACTGTGTGAATGCCAGTTACCTCAACTCTATCGAGAAGAGAGTCCACAGTAATATTCCGCAGTGTAGGTGAGAGAACAGCCCCTTGTGGGCAACCTCTGCTAACCCTTCCTCTGAGTTTTGAGGTTCCCGTCTGAATATTTATCGCCCTTGTATTTAACATATTGTCCACCCATCTTACTACAAGTGGGTTAACCCTACGTTTTTCTAAGGCTTGTTTCAGACTTTCAAAGCATATCTTATCGAAGGCACCTTCAATGTCTATTATAGTGGTCATCGCAATGCCCCCGGTATTTAGCTCTTCCTCCGCAACGCGTACTACTTGATGTACCGCTGTTTCTGTAGACATGCCTACCCTGTATGCATGCTATCTACTATTTAAAGGATACGTCCTAAGTCCTGTGCTTTCCATATAGCCCACTATCACCCTTTCCATTGTTTTTAAAAGGAAGGATGTTAGGCTGACTGGTCTGAATGACTTTGCCTCGGTGTAGTCCTTTTTTCCCGGTTTTGGAAGGAAGACCACATTTGCTTCCCTCCATGTATTTTAGATTCTAGGTTAGTACACTAAAGATCAAAACTCAACAGCAAATTCAAAGCAAAGAGCAACAGCAAACGAAAAAGCCCATGTTACGCATTTCATAGCATACTTGTTTATATTAGTAAAGAAAAGAAGGGCAACGAACACACATACATGAAAGTAACTTTGGTCGAACTGCATTTTATCGCAGGGTATAATTTTCACCACTTGTGATAATTATTAAAGCATGCTTTATGGCATATTCTGAATTCATCGCAAGTGGAGACAGCGTTTTAAAGCCACTGACTGGTGCTTAAAATTACAATACATATTTGTTTTTTGATATTTCGGATGTTCTAATAACATATAATACATTCCACTTCGAGAAATGTTTATAAACATAAACGTCAACTGAAACAGCTGCTCATTTGACCGATTTCCTTCAATCAAAACCGAGATACATCTACTCAGAGATGTCAGACTTACTAAACCAGATACTTGAAAGTCCCCAATGAAACGCTAATGTCGAATTAAAATTGACAACCCAGATGATCGTTTCAGCCTAATTCGCATTGTACGATAAAGAACAGCGAGACCCAGTCGTGAACTTTAGGTGTGTTTGACGTGGCACGTGGACCTTTTATGCGATCGATATAGCACTGAACTCGCCCTGGTACTGTAAACCTGTTTTTGACAAGACTACTAGGGCACCCTTGTTGTGGCCTGAACTAACTCTAGTTAATTTGTCGGGGCAAAAATTCAGTGCTGAGTTTTGCTGTCATTCATATTCAAACTCATCGTCTATATTGTGAACACTTTTATCACCTATTTGCATTATGGCAAACCCAAATTCAAAATTGAGTTCACTAATTTTTTAAATAAACGGAAAAAAGTGTTACCAAAGCATAAATAATTTGTCAATTGCGTAAACTGACAGACTACATTTTGTGTCCGATATAAAAGCAGAATTTTCGGGGTTTTGCAGAGTTTTTGACAGGCATGAAAATTAGCTGACACTTTTCAGTGCCCCACATCGAACAAATTTTTTATTTAATTTTTCAAACAGTTTTGTTCCGAAACTAATAGTAATTTATTTCTATTATTTATTTCGTTTAGCTTCTCGCCAGCTATCCGGCCAGTATGCCTATGGCAAGGACCTACAGATGTTCGAGTCATTGAAGGCAGCAGTGGCATTGTTGTTGGCTGGGGTGAGGATGAAGCACACACAGGCGTAGTCTCAATTCCAAAGTTGGTCAATGCAACAATTGTCTCCGAGTTGACTTGTATACGATCGAATGAGAAATTCTACTATTTAACGTCAAATCGAACACTGTGCGCTGGCAACAGGGACGGAAGCGGCCCATGTATGGGCGACTCAGGAAGCGGTCTGATGGTGCGAATAAGAAACAAATGGATGCTTAGGGGAACAGTATCAGCTTCCCTATCAAGTCGTGCACAGCAATGTAACTTAGAAGAGTATGTGGTGTACGCTGACATTGCGAAATTTATAGACTGGATTAAGTCAAATATGTTGCTTTAAAAAAGTGTTATTTAATTGCATAGTTTATAAGGATTTGTTTAAAAAAGATAGAAAATAAAAAATGTGTCATTATAAAATGACAGCTGCATACAATAATTTACGTGTTTTTAACTAGTCAGTGCTTGACTTTACTTGACTCCTTTACTTGTGCCCTCTAGTCTCTTTGGGGTGCAATTGCTTAAAATAATCTCACCACGTTTGGTAACAACTTTGAAAACTATATCCCCCGTATTAATAAACAAATGTGCACAAGTTAGTTAGCTAGTAGACATCAGATAGCATACAAAAATTTGACGTAACTTCTGAATAACGAGTTGATAACTTTTACGCAGCTTTTATTAATAAGGGGTATATATTTATAATTTTTAAAGTTGTCACCATAAAAGTGAAAAACGTCAGCGGCTAGGTAAATGGATTAGTTTAACAATTTAAGCCCGCCCCGCCGTTGCTGTCACTTTTATAGAAGTTTATATTTATTATCGGTTTCCTCCATATTATTTACTTGTTTGTATTTGTTTATTGTTTATACTCTTTGGGAGTTTAATCGTGGTGATAAGTGGTATAATAAATGCACCTCTTTCATTACGGTAAAAAAAATTAGAGACTCGTATTGAACGAATTCGATCATAGATCTGGAAAATTTGGTAATGTGTATTTCTTAAGCTGTACGGCTAACACTATTCCAACTTGAACAAAACAAGATTGATATTTGACAGGTCTTTTTCCAGAACATTGAGTATGAAAAAAAAATAATTATTGAAATCCAAAAACAAGCACTGGATAACCGTTAACTTATTTTTTTATTAGCCTTGCAATGCTCAAACTAAAATGTAATTGTCTATAATGTCTGAGATCATGTCCGTCAATCGGGTCCGATACACTTCATCTGATTGGAATGCCTTCAAACAAATCTCGCTCCTCATTCTGGTAAAGAAATCCTCAAAGCCCTCCGTATTGGATGTAAGATTTTGTGTTAGCTCCGGCGGCAGAATCGTCAAATGTGAAAACAAACAGCTCTCAATTAGTCCACACAGCATGAACTCCGCAACACTTTCGTCGAACTGCGCCTTGGGAATATATTCGTCAATGTCAACACCGTTTTGGCGTAACAGCTTTTCCATCACACCATAGTAGCTTTCCAGCAGCGTATTCAAATGTTTGCAACGAAACTGTCTACTCGTGGGTATTGTCAACAAAGTGGCAACATCCAAGATGGGTGGCGCGTAACGGGTCAGTTGAAAGTCAACAAGTCTGCTCTCCACTGGGCAGCCATTTTGGTACTTGAAGAGCAAATTGTTTGCCCACAAGTCACCGTGGCTAAAGACATTATAATATTTCGCTGAAGGCTTACATAGGTCAAAGATTTTGCACATCCTTTTAGGAAACTCTTGCAAAATATACTCCAATCGATCGGAATCTCTATATTCTGCCATAATCTTGATCAGCTCACAGATGGAGTCAATGGCATTGTTGAAATTCACTAGGCGAACACTATTGGCCACAGTTGGGTAAGCGTTCTCTTGTACAGCTTCTGGAAACTCTTCTGGGATCTTTGTTGAATTCTTTGCTTCAAATAGAATCGATGCGGCATGTAAGCGTGCCAACGACGTCAATGCGCATCGGAGGTGATCGAGGTCTAAGATTCCCGATCGATCGGCACCCATGCGAAATCCCATCTCACCCAGGTGATCAAATATCAAAAGATCACCCTTGGCATAGTAGCACTTTGCAACGAAATCCGGAAATCCACTCTGCAATCTAGGCAGCAAATCCCGATACACGGATATTTCCTTCTTGAAGACACCAACCTCCTCAATGTATTCAGCCCGGGAGGTTACATCACTGGGAACCGACTTGGTGAAGAAGATCAATTCCTCCGGTATGGCGGATGGAATTCGCCGAATTTGCACGCACAGCTTTTCGTGACGTCCTAAGAAGCCAGCTGGTGCATCACTCGTTTCTTTAAGCGTATAATCAATAATTTCAAACGCGTTATCGACATAATGACGCGAATAACGCTTGCACAGATCTTCAACCAAGTTTGGTGACAACTTTGAAGATACCATTACGACTGCAGTGGTGTTAAGTACATTTGTGAATAAAAAATCATCTTGATGGTTCAATTTATACAAAGGTATCTTCTATTGCGATAAACTTAGAGATGAGCATTAATTACTGTGATAAGCTGTTACGACGCAACGCTCTTGCTGGATGCAAGCTGTTATTTACGATGTTGTGTTTAGATATTTGTTGACTCTTTTGCTAATCCCCATAAAACTGTAATATGGCGTGCTACTTTATAAGCAGATTGTTCATTGAACTGTCCTTGACTTCATTGGAACGATTAGACCTTTATACGCTAAATTGGCAGAATGGGTCACAACTTTGTATAAAATTAGTTGAGGGCAAGGTACGCTATAAGTCCAAGCTCCGATTGTTTCAATCAACGGAAGAAGTGAAATTTGTGGGTAATCACTTCCAGAAGTCATCATTTTTAGTGCATCGCTATAAAATATCAACATGCAGAACTTTCCCAACCAAAGCAGAAATGTTGTTCGCCGGAACTTGTGCATAGCGCTGGAACGAGACAAGTCATTGCGAACGAGACAAACATAGAGTAATGACGGGAATAGGGGGAATAGAGAAAGGATATTCATTTTTATATGCGACATTGCAGTTTAGTATCTCGATCAAGGAGGATGTTTGATTACCAATAAATATTCAAGTTAAAATAATAAAACTATGTGTTTACATTCGTTTAACGTATATGGGTAGAACAACCATGACACTTCCGGCGTCTGATTTGTGATCTCATTGTTAAGAAGCGCGATTTGCAAACTGCGAGCAAGCGAATATCAGAGTTTCTGACATTCATTTACTTTGGTCACAGATTCCCGCGTATTAGTTTAATTTTTAAAGGTTAAGTTCGAACAAATTTTTCATTCATGGGTTTGTGGATAGACACTCTTTATGTGGATTATGAATAAAGTAGGTATGACAGTTCGCCGCAAGACTATTTTATTCGCGGGAAAATTGTTTTTGTTGTAAATTTCGCTAAATCAATTGAGACTTATGTATGTTTGTTTTTTAGATTAGGTGTAAGATTAATTAAATAATGTAGAACAAATGGCAATTTTCAATTCATTAATTGATTTGTTCGCAATTCGCCTATTCCCAATTCGCTCTCATACGAAGTTTATGTGTGAATTCACGGAAGATCTCAGGGGCATAAACAACAAAGTGCCCATGTAGATGTACTGTGAATACCAATTCTACATGTTCCATGTCTCAGTTCCACCTTGACGCCTGACAATTGACACTTGACAGCCGACCGAACGTCAATGTGATTTTTTAATAGAGAAAAATATACCAAAAATCCTTCTTCTTAAATTTAAAACATTTCTTTGTGAAATGTCTCTTATTCGTAACAAACTAAACACAGTTCTGGTTGTATCACAATTAGCCAGCTACACAAATCTTAGTAAGTGATTAAAAACATAAAAAACAATATCCATCTAAAGACATTTATTTACAGCTAATGTGCGGCACATAAAACGATGGGTCGCCCCAACATTACGTGAACTTACACGGCGCAATGCAAAAATGGGGCCCACACCACCACAGCCTAGATCGGGTTTCATAGAATGGAATTACAAAGCAGAGCTGTTCGCCTTTGGCAAACGCTTAAACGAGAACTTTAATTTGACATCTCTCCAGTCAGCACTCACCCATCCTTCATACATTATCAGAGAAGAGGAGAAACAACGTGAACTGGGTGTCGAACAGCCAGAGCTGAACATGCCTGATAATACAAAACTCATTGAAAAAGGAGCTCGCACAGCAATAGACTATATCGATGCCTATCTGAGGTACTCCCTGCCCAAAGTTCCCGAGGAGGGCATTAAAGCCTTCTCCACCTATCTTACTTCCGAAGAAACCCTAGCCCATGTAGCCAGTTATTTGGGACTAAAAGAATTGGTTTTCTCCGCTGAATATCCGCCTTCGAATGATACCATGGCAAAAAGCCTCCTTGCTGTCATTGGATCACTTGAAGAGTCGACAGGTGCACAGAGTGCCTTTAACTTCATTCGTGACTTCATCTGCACGCAACTCAATCAGAAGGACTTGAGCGAACTGTGGGATATTAAGAACCCCACGCAGTACTTAAAGGACGTCTGCAGGGACTTGAAACTAGCTGAACCTGAACCAAGACTAATCGGCGATGTTGGTAAGAACACCGTGCTGGCTGCGTACAATGTTGCCGTGTACTCGAACAAGAAACAAATTGGACAGGGTAAGCGTTACGCAATTCATTGAACCACTGCTAATGATAAATTTGTATTTAGGCGTCGGAGAGGATGTCGAAACGGCAATAGCAATTGCCTCCCTCAATGCTCTGCGGTCGTTGTTTGGCATACAGGATAACATTAAACCGTTCGACTTCACTGTTCAAGTCGACAAACTAGTGCAGTTTCAAAACAAACGAACGCATACATCAGTAGAGGCATAAATAAAAGTCAAATCATTCTTGTTCTGTTATAACTGAGTTCTGTTTCTTTACAATCCTGGGCGTAAAACTAAAACAAAATTTGATTTCCTAGATAAAAACAAAACAATAAACTAACAACAGACATCTAAGACGCGCAGCGGACTTTCTTCAATTATATGCCCTGTCTTTCACAGCGCACTTTCCGGTTTATTTGGCTTTGTTCCCTTCGCTGCAGGCGCTGGCGTCTCCTCTGGCTTGCTTTCCAACGAGAAGGGCGGAATTTTACAATCAAATGAGTGCCCGTCTTCACGTTCGAGACGAAACGTTCCCCTGAAATCAAAATGAATGCAGTGCGGATATTTTGAAGGCGGAATGATGACTTTGTGTTTGCTCTGTACTTACCACATGTGTCCACTGGGAGCTTGTAAACTCACATGACTGCTGTATTGAAAGGCTGGTAATTTTCGACTAAGTATAGGCTCCTGACCCACTACTCCACGTCCTCGGACTGTCTCAAGCGTGCCCGACAAAGAGAATATCCTCCAGTGACGTTCGCGTAGTTGAACGCTGAGCTCACCAAGATTTTCCAATCGAATACAGTACCGCCACTAAAAATGAAACAAAATTCGCTGTTGCAATTGAGTTGGAACTTTCAAGTCATCTACCGCGAGCATGGATTACTAATTGTTAGGCGTTTAGGTTTAGGAGGGTTATTGCACAGATAAATGGTGCGGCTTTTCCGCTACCGAAAAGCTGATCTTTTTGCTGTCAATGGCGTGCATGAGCATGGCAACTATAAAATATTTACCTAACCTTTAACTATACGAGGGCGTCAATATACACCTTAACTAAAAATGGTTTTAAACTTCAAAGATAGAGGCATGGCGTGCTTACGGAATAAAGAGTGAGTGATAAATAGCTTAAAGTACAATGATTCCCAACAAAATGGCAAGAAAAAAACAACTAAGGAGGTTACTTAACCTCAAAGCTTGCACTTATAAGACAGTTGGCCAAGAATTAGGCCCATCAAATCGTATTCACATTGATCTTTCGAATAGTATGTCTGTTGTTTCAGCAAGAGTATGAAAATAACACCTCAAATGACTTAAAGAAAACCGTTACATATAATAAAACCTCGACGGCAATTGGTGATATCGTGACAGAGTACAGAACGACTGCGAACCATGTTTAGGCAACTCCACTTAAAACCTTGATCGTTACGTTTAGAATTGAGAATCAGCCACTTTCCCTTGTTCCCTATCATGGCATTCCCTCAGGAGAGAAGGCCTACAGCAGTAGATGCCTGCTCTCCTACTCCCTAAAAGTGCAGGGAAAAAAGTTCTCTAAGTATATTGCTCCGTATGAAATGAAGATGAAAGCCCGGGCAGCATTAGCTAGATGAAGCAAGAACCCTGACTGAAGATCTTGGAACATTGTCACCAATAACCGATATAATCTCTTGGCAAACGTGAGTGAGTAGTTTGTTGTAGTTGATCCCATCAAGTTCCAACTATTTTATACATTTTTTAAATGAAAAATAAATAAAATTCGCCAACTAAGAATGACGATAAAAGTTGCAGACGAGAGGGAGAGATGATACACGCATAACCAAGTGACAAGGTTGGCTTTCATCTTGGCTTACTTGGACTCGGGTGTTACTTACGAGAAGTTTAAAGAATTGGATCAGCCAAATAGTTTATCTTACATGAATTTAAGAAATGTATTTGTATAGAGATTACATAAATGACTTTACTTTACGTTTACTAACGCAACAATACATGGAAAAGTGTCAATCCAAGAACTCTCCCGGAGAATTTGGAACGCAATCACAGAACTATGCTTACCCAATAAACAGAGGAAGCTGGTGTCTCCCGACATCCCATATAGAACGGTATAACTGTGACGCGAATATTTTCTGTCGTCTCTTTGTGAACATCGGACAACTCCAACCATGGATAGTTCTTTTCCTGCCATGCTTTCAGAGTATCCCTAGCCTCGAATGCAGGATCATTGCCCTCCACTCTGGCTAGAAATTTGTCAAACAACTCATGATGAAGTGGATTCTTTTCCGTCGACGAATATGGCATTATGTCATCATGTGACACGTAGTCCAAGCCCGGTATAGCATAAAGACTTCGGTTTGAATCCTGATTACCGAGGAAGGTCACAGCCTCTGTTTGAGCTCTCTACAAAAAAAAATAGAAATAACTTTTAATTGCCAAATTGAAACTATAACAATTGAAACTCACAATGAACGGACAATCTCGGGAGTCAATCAGTACTTGATAGAATGTATTGACTTTGCCCTTGACTTCTTTCGACGAGTTTTCAATTCCAACTGTCGATGCAGTGCCAGACTTTCCATCACCAGCTGTTGTTTGTGGCTTATCGACGATGTCGTTCTCCTGCACTTTCCCTGGTACATGTAAATCACGATCGTATACGCGAGCCAACCAGGGAAACAAAACAACACCACGATAGCCAAAGATTCGATGGAGAAACAATTGGCCGGTTAGGTATTTTCCTTCGAGTTTTGGATTTTCAAGTCGTCCGACTTCAGCTAATCTGTAGAATAAAATTATGCAACTCGATTTTATTCACAAAATTTAATAATAAAAGCGCAATATTAGGGTTTCTAGAAATAATATAGTCGAGCAATTTATTTTTAAACTACACTACTTATTACGTACTTTGTTAGTTTTGCATTACGTGTGGATATTGTCCGAATAAATATATCACAATATGCAGTGCGTCCGAATATGGCGGTTTTCGTTAGTAGACCCATTAAATATTTATTTGTGTATTTGAATTTTTAGGAAAAAAAAATAAAAATTATTTCAATAAACCTACAAACAGTGCCCACTGCATTTTCGATGTATGTAATCTGAAAATGTCATGTGTCAAGCTGACAGTGGGACTATGTTCCCAAGGTTTAAAGCTGAAAGTTATTTAAGCTGGGTACACAGCAATCATCAATTATGAGTTAGGTACCCACCTAGGTATAGTTGTTGGTAGTATAGGTCCTTGGTAATGGGTGTGCTTTTTTGAGCTTCGATCTCTACAAAGCAAAGGAACACGCCGACTCCACTAAAGATATATATCTCCGACTAAATGTCTGACATTTATACCATGCAATTTTCCCATTTCTGTGCTGGGCAAATCATGCTATGGCATTTCATTTCGTATCGCAACAGCTAGAGAGGTTGTGAATTAAAAAAAATGACATCTACAGATAAAAAGCAACAAAAAAACAAGCATCTGTCAAATTCGTGTCAGACATCCATGTCAAGAAATAATCGCAGAGAGCGATCGCGGACATCCAATCAAGAGATGAAATACAGTGACTCCACGTGATATTTCATCTCATGATGAGCACTATGAGAGAAATTATCTCATGTGGAGTCGGGGTGTAAAGTAGGATTTTCAGCACGCAATTACAACAACTACTGTGAGTCCTCGAAGAGTCAATTAGAACGTAGTAGGTCCTAGATAATTTCGGATTTTATCGAAATTTGTCTGCCAGGGTAAAAAAAGCGGCTTAGTTTTGAATTTTCCTTTCAAATACCTACCTATATTCAAAAAAAGAGTCTTTATTAATATTTCTAAAAGTCAATCCATCTGATGCGTTGTTATTGTCGAATACTTTGCGGACCGGTGTCTGAATACACCCATAGGACATTACTAATAATAATTTTTAACCTTCACAATAAATAATTTGAAGTTCACAAGATGCAATTTTGTAAAGAAAAGAAAAGATCCAATGTACTTTTTTCTATTGTCCGCCCGATTAGTCGATGTTGTGTCAATATTTAAGCCAACACGCAGGCAGCTTCACAGGCTTGTAAAGCCCGTGTGACACTACATTTTTTTGCATTTTTTCACACTTTTTAAATGAAACTAGAGCAGTACGAATTATTGGAACGAATATTGCGTACACACCAACTTCATTAATGTATATACTTCAAAAAAAATGTATTCAAATCACATTTTTTAGCTGCTGGCAGCTTTTTTTTTGACATTTCAAGATTATTTGAAAATAAATTCGTTTGAAAATCTGCGGTTGCTTTGCAAACAATTGCTACCCCTTTCGTAATACACTTTTAGTCTCTTTTACTCACCACTGACTTTTCAACATTATAAAAAAGACGAAAAAATGTAGTGTCATATGGGCTTTGGAGATTTTCGATAAATTTTGTTGAGTTTGACACATTTTAATGTGGTATTCGATTGGGCTTCTTCAGATTTGCTCTCAGATTTCGTGTGGCTAATCGAACACAAAAACGTCACTTGCTCTTTTTTTTTTTGTTGATATTTGTGCGACTGCAATATGTGTAGCCTTCGACACTTTTCTAAGCGTTTTCTATTCACTGGTTAAATTTTATATGAAAACATTCAAAACGCTCGCCCAGATTGATTTCTAAACATTTGTACATAAATAATTAACAAAAGTAGATCCACCCGATGCAATGCGTTTCCTTGCAGTTGAAAAATTTCACTAAAATGTAAGCAAACTCCACTAGTTGTCAAACTCAAACGCACGTAGATTGGTAAATCTGAAGCGAATCTGAGAAAATATCCAGATTCGCAAAAGTGCTCTGAAATCTGAAAAAGATTGCTTTTTTTCTACCAACGGAACATAAAAATTGCTCTGAGAGCAAAAAAGTGCTCTGAGAGCGCCCAATCGAATACAACATATACATAAGTGCTTAAATTTAACTCCACTGAACTTCACCCATTTTATGGTTCAGGTTATAAAAGCAAACACACCTTATTTGAGGTATCGACTCAAACAGTTCTACTTGAGGTCGCCATTTACAAAAGTTGACAAATTCACTAGACGCCTTTTTATTTGTTTTTCCACACGCAAAATATAAATAACTACATAATTAATTTAACAAAAAACTCGGTCAGAAGACAATAATATCGATGGCTGTTCCAACATATGGCGACAAACCCGTCAGCTTCCAACTGGAAGACGGTGGCGAATATTTTTATGTCGGTTCGGAAGTTGGCAATTACTTACGACTTTTCCGTGGTATTCTCTACAAGAAATACCCGGGAATGACTAGAATTGTTTTGTCCAACGATGAAAGAAAACGACTATCCGATGCGGGGTTAAGCAATCATATTCTAGCCAGCTCAGTGTCGCTGCTGAAAGCATCAGAAGTTGACGAAATCATATCGGGAAACGACGAAAAGTATGTATTGGTTGTTTCTAAGCTTTGTGCTTAGCATACACCGAGTACGAATTGTATATAAATTTGCATTTTACCAGATATCGAGCTATATCAGTGAACACGTCTGAGCCACCACTGCCCAGGGAAAGTAAATCTAAGAAACCACCGCAATGGGTGCCAACAATGCCCAATTCAAGTCACTTGGATGCTGTGCCACAGGCAACACCAATCAATCGCAATCGTGTCCATACGAAAAAGGTGCGAACATTTCCGATGTGCTTCGATGATACCGATCCAACTGTGAATATGGAAAATGCAGCACAGCGCGAGTGTCTGGTGCCAATTCGTTTGGACATGGAACTGGAGGGTCAGAAACTGAGAGACACATTTACTTGGAATAAGAATGGTAAGTGAAAGACTGATATAGGTTGGAAGGGTGCACACTGCTTATTCAAACAACGACAATTGCTGGACAGCAATGTGCACCAGGGACTCAAAGTCAAAATCAGTTAATGGACATGATCGGATGCATGAAGTCAATGCAATGCGGCTTGATGCTTTCATAATACAATTTTGTGTTTGCCATGCCTGCGAGATCGACAAAGACCAGCCAGCAGCTAATACAGATTTCCTAAAGCAAAACGCATTAAAATCTTTGCAACTGGTTTTCCTTTTTAATTGCAGAAAGCATGATAAGTCCTGAACAATTCGCCGAAGTACTGTGCGATGATTTGGACCTTAACCCGGTTCCTTTTGTGCCGGCCATAGCGCAAGCTATACGCCAGCAAATCGAAGCTTTTCCGAACGAACCGCCGATACTGGAGGAAAGCTGCGATCAGCGTGTCATCGTGAAGCTAAATATTCACGTCGGCAACACCTCGCTGGTGGATCAAGTCGAGTGGGACATGTCCGAGAAGAACAACAACCCAGAGGAGTTTGCGATGAAACTTTGTGCCGAGTTGGGTCTGGGCGGGGAGTTCGTTACTGCCATCGCTTACTCAATTCGCGGACAGTTGTCATGGCATTTGCGTACGTACGCATTCTCTGAAGCGCCCCTTTCGACCATCGATGTGCCGTTTCGGAATCCCAGTGACGCCGACGCATGGGCACCTTTTCTGGAGACACTCACTGACGCTGAGATGGAGAAGAAGATTCGCGATCAGGACAGGAATACGAGAAGAATGCGGCGCTTGGCCAACACTACAACGGGTTGGTAGGCAATCTATAAACTGCTCCATTGTATAAGAAGGTAGAAATAAACGAATCATAATAACTGGGAATGCATTTTATTCTGGTGCTGTTTTTGGCACTTTACTCTCTTGCGACGACGATGGGTCACCCAGGACACTTGATTTTCTCTTCGCCTTCCGTGTGGCTATGAGGATGTTTTCAGCGATATTGTTCATTTGAACGACCTTCAGCTCAGCCATGCTACGATTAGCGATTTCCCCAGACTTTGTGCCGTGATGAAATATTACCTCAAAGTGATCAGTCGCAACCACATTTTCCGGTTCAAGTCGGCTCAGAAGGGCGGTTCTGTAAAGAAGGGCATTCAGCCGCTGACGGAATTTGTTCTTGGCGATGTGCACATCAGGATGCATTTTCACGTCTGAAGTACTCGAACTCGCTTCCTCACAGGACGCCGTCAATATGCAAAGTCCCCGAAATGCGAGCATTGTACAATAACTCGGCGGAAGTCTGTACCCAATGTAAGGCATATCGGCGACCACAAACTTGTTGTCTTCGCCATGCAATCGCGCCAATTTCTCCAAGCACACGCGCACAATCCCAGTTGCATAGGGATTATTGAGAGTGATGGGCAGCTGTACGTGTATATCCAGGGCGTTTCTTACAAATTCAAGTCCAGCCAACGATGCCGGCGCTTTGCTGTAGCATTTGCCAAATTTAAAGTCATAGCTGAACTTCAAACAGTTGTACCATTTGAGTTCTTGGCGACGCAACCGGAAACGATAGTCGTCCCTTTTGTTTGGCTTTTCCACCGATTCCTGGTTCTGTTTGATTTCTGTGATTTTATTCACCCAATTAAGTTTTGTTACAGATGAAAGCGGCTTACGATTTTTTCTCGGCAGATCTTTTATGGTGGCATTTGGATTTTCCTTTAAAAATTTCGATATTACAAGGAAGCGTGTGCGACAGCTTGTCCGGGAATGAGACTCTATTTGTGTTGAGATTAACTTCCAGTCAGTTTTGCCGTGCTTGGCTACAAGCTGCAGAAGAAGTTTATCGTCCGCCGGTGTCCAGCTGCGAGTGCTCTCTCGGTATTTGATGGAGTTGTTGTATCTGTTGCGAATTTGAACCACTGTCCGATTGGGGAACAGCGCCTTGGGGAACAAAGTGAAGTTTTCGCCGTACTCCTCGACGGCGGCCAGAATGATGCAGTCTTCTTCTTGGGTAAATGGTGCTGCAACGAAAAATAAAATTGATGAGTGACAAATGAGTGGACCATGCCAAGTGCATGAGGAGCAAAGTAAACACAAAATTCCGTCTTACCTCGGAGTATAGACGGGTTAATACCGTATTTGTAACGGGCAAAGCACTGTTGCTTGGACCGATTGGGCAGCTGTGAACAAATTGGATTCCAACGTATTACATTGCCCATTCGATGTTTCTCCACCAAACTCAGCAGCAGATCATCCTCCTCCTTTGTCCATCGTTCGCCTTTGTCTTCTCGCATTTTCTGCGACACAACAGTCTGGTATTGAACAAAACACTGATAGTCAGATCGGCCTTTCATCTCCGCAGCTATGGCAATCCAATCTTGGAACTTATACTTTTTGGCGAGCGAATTCAATTTTACGTTCTCTTCCTCTGTCCAAGTATCACGGTTAATATCCGGCTTGAGGTACACATTCCAAAGTGCAAAGCAGCTATTAGCCGTGTGTCGCGATTTCAGACTGTAGATGGATATTTGATTCCAATCGATTGTAAAGTCATCGTCAACATTGTCCAGCAAATCGGTGAGTTTAAGTGAATGCAGCTTTACGTTTTTAATTATTTTGTGGTCTCTTCTAACCGAACTGGTCGAGGGATAAGACACTTTTCGTTCCACATGTTCGATTGCCTTTAACGAAGTGAATAGTCAAACGTCAGGTTCTTGAAATGAAATAAACATGTTTACCTGTTCTTTGATGCCCTGAAGGATGCCCAGTTTATCCGTTGCTGTCCAAACGAAATGTGGAAAGAGCGCCAAGTCAGATGGAAAGAATTCCTTTTCAACTTCACTGCGATAATTGTAGTCTGAATTTGGTGGGCAAGGTCGGCCCGAAGCGTCTTTAAAGAAAGGGTAACCACAATTGCCGATGCCTCTCAATGACGCGCTTACGGGCGTCGGATTGGCTATTTTCTCCTGATTTTCAACGTATTTTTGGCGACATTTATTGAGCATTGAAAATATTTTTTGACGGACGGTTTCGAGCATATCCTGCAATTTCAGATTGAGGGCAATAGCATTATCTGTATTGACTTCAGCATGTGTCTGCAGCAGGTTTACTGCTTCCGACATATAATCAATATCCATTTCATCCAACAAGTTTTCGTAGTCGCCGTCTTCTTCGTCCTCGTCGTCGTTGTCGACATCTTCATCTTCACTGGCACTGTCGTCTTCATTTATGTAGCTCTCGTCACTGTTGGAGGATTCGCATTCGCTTTCGTCATCGGGATCTGAAGAACCGAATTCCTTTTCTATGTACTCCATTTTATAATATATTGAACAAATGAAGATTAAACACCGCTTTTATGTATTACTTTGATTTGTTTTGCACAAAAATGGTCGTGAGTGACCAAAGTGTGTGATTTGAAAATTGTTGTTGACATCTTAGCTTTGTTCAGTTGGAAATAAACGGAATGTAAAGGGAATGGTCTGTCAGCTAGGCAACCGAATCAGCGCTGCCACTTTGCTACGATCGTAGCAAAACTGCTACGCAATTGCCCGTTTGCTACGCTGCTACGCACTCTCCCTAAAAACGCCTATTTTGCTACTTTTTTTTTTAAGCACGAAATGAGAACAAAAATCTTGTAATTAAGGCAATGCTTACATGCAAAGCGCCTTTTAAGTGAAGTTTTTAATGTTTTTTTTTTTTTTTTTTTGTTTGATTATAGTTTTGTAAAATATATAGTTTACCAACTATACTTGTACTAGTCCTTAAAAAAATATTTACTTTGAATAAAGAATTAAGTGTTTTTTGTTTATTTTCGAAAAAAAATTTATATTTTGGACTTTTGAGTTTTGCTACACAAATTAAGTTTTGCTACGCAAATTTTTTCCCTTGTGGCAGCACTGAACCGAATATGTTCTCGATAGGTGTGTTCGAATTTTATATCTACCTATAGGCCTGTTTATATTTTGATTCGATTTCAGCAAAGCAAAGTATGATTTTCAGAACGCAATTACAACAACTACGATCTACTTGACATTTCGAGGACTCACAGTAGTGGTTTTAATTGCGTGTTGGAAATCCTACTTCACTTTGCTTTGCTGAGATCGAAGCTCAAAAAAACACACCTTAAGTAGTTCGTTCTGCAGTAGGAGTACCTACTTAGGTAGGTAGTTGAAATGGAAGGGCCAGGGTCATCTATAAAAAGCTGATACCAAAAGATAGATATTCTCTTGACGCAACCAGATTCAGGTGTTGGCGGTGTTATATGAATTGGACTATACTCCATCATTTTTCTCTAATTTTGGTTTTGCCTCTCAGGTTCGCTATCAGATTTTATACTTTTCGGGTCCCATCGATTGTAAAAAACCTAGATTGATTACTATAAGTGTGTTTTATTGAACATTGAACACAGCAAAGCAGAGTAGCGTGGAATCTTCAGCACACTAATGTGGTATTCGATTGGGCCCTCTCAGAGCACTTTTTTTTTGCTCTCAGAGCAATTTTTATGTTCGCTTGGTACAAAAAAGCAATCTTTTTCAGATTTCAGAGCACTTTTGTGAATCTGGATTTTTTTCTCAGATTTGCTTCAGATTTACCAAAACAAGTACGTTCGAGTTGGACAATTGGTGGACGCTTTCGTGTAATTTTTCAACTGCAAATAAACTAATTGTGTCGGGTGGATCTATTTTTGTTAATTATTTATGTACAAATGTTTAGAAATCAATCTGGGCGATCATTTTGAATGTTTTCTTATAAAATTTAACCAGTGAATAGAAAACGCTTAGAAAAGTGTCGAAGGCTACACATATTCCAATAGAGTGTTTCGCGAAGCCCATCCTTTCACAGATGGGCTACCTTTTTTGCTCAAACGTCAAAAAAACTTGTAGGATAACAAAGCTGTTTTATAATGGCCAGAGTAGTGTTTTGTTCAAATATTGTTGAAAAGCGCACAAATGCCATTAATTTAACTTCTCAGTTGTTACCAAATACGTGTGATAAACATAATTTTTTAATTCAACAATGTTTTTATCTTGTTTTTTGCACTTTTTTATGCACTTTTCAGTAATTTTTTAACATAATTAGACTACATCCATACAAAATCCGTTTTGTTTTCCTACAAGTTTTTTAGCTGTCACTTGGATTTTTCTTCTTCTTATTTGACACTGACGTTGTCGCGAACTACCCTATCGCACAAATATCAACACAAAAAGAGGAAGTGACGATTTTATGTTCGATTAGAAAACTGAAATCTGACAGCGAATCTGCAATTTCCATTGCATTTCAACAGCTTGATTACCTACAGCTCTCATTCCAGCTTCATTCATTATTGCCCTCTGGCACAAAAATCCTCAAATTCCAAAATGAAACAGAACCTTATTTTGTGGAACCTATTTCGTAGTCAGTTTCGGCACCGTTTGTATGGAGGTTTTCGACTTGACTATATTTAAACAATATCCATATTTCACTCAGCGTTGAAACGTCAATCAGTTGTTCATCGCCAACATTTTTCATTCCACTTCATCTTTATCATTTTTCGCATAACCTCTATTGGGAAGGTCGGTCGTCGAGTGTATCACTTTACAAGTGCATCTTAATTTTTCGCAACAGCTTAAAAGAATTATCTAGCGGTATCAATATGTTCAAGCAAGTCAGCAAACAGTTAGCCTTCCAGGCTACAAGGAACTTCTCCACCAGCAAACAGGTAAGAATAAGTTTCTTTTACTTGATATTTTTACATTCGGAATATTGTGGAGGGTGGAAAACGTTACACGTTTACGTAATCTTGCAAAAAAAAGAAAAAAAATTCCCAAACGGTTTACTCGCTGCAATTTTGAGTTTGAGAGCGCTTCCAAACTCAAGTCTTTCAAAAATATCCATTCCATTCTTTAATCATATACGCTTTCCAGAGCAACTTCAAAGTTACTGTTTGCGGGGCCAATGGTGGTATTGGACAACCCTTGTCGCTGTTGTTGAAGCTGAACCCATTGGTGACACAGCTGAACTTGTACGATATTGTGGGTACACCCGGTGTGGCTGCCGATCTGTCTCACATTGATACCGGAAGCTCGACTGCTGGCTTCAAGGGTCCCGAGGAATTGGGAGCCGCCTTGAAAGGTACGTTCAATGTTTCTTTTTTGAAGAGTTAAGGTGTGAATTGAGTTATTAAAAGTAGAGATAAGTTTATGTAATTTAAGAATCAGAACCTGTTTTGGTAGCCTCCCAGAAGCAATTTCTGGTTATCGTGCAGTTACCGCAATACCTTGGGTAAAAATTAGTAACAACGATTAGATAAGATAAGCGTAGCATCGATGCGTGTACGCCAAATCAAATCGATGACCAACGAGATATGAAGCCTCGGAAACAAAAGGCTGACAAACCTATTTAGTCTCTCATGTAATGTCATGTGATCATCTTGCGCAGAGCATTTTTAAACAAGTAATTTGTTTGTGGATATAGCATCAACATACTTAAGTCGATGGAAAGTATACTATTAAAATTGTTTCCAAGTGAACCAGTGCTTTTAATTGAGCAGTTCAAGGGAGCTCTTCAACATTTTTGCTTAGAGGTTTCCATCCGGTCAGTATTGGCCTGAAGATGGCTTACTTTGTACTCTTCATTGCATGCCTTTCTGATGGTTTAGCGAAACGTTTGGCAATTACTTAGCCTCAATGCAGGATTGAGGGATTGACGAGCGCAAAGGTTTTTCCAAAATTAGAAGCTCCTTTCCGTTACAAAAGTGTCACGTTTAGTACTTGGAAGTTGCTGTTGATAGGAGCAGTGAGTTTTAAGCAGCCAAAGAAAAGTTTTTTTTCCCCCGAGGGTAAGTGAAAATCTTCCAAAGACACTATGAGAATAGCAAGCGCGTGCTCATAGCCGTGTCAGATTTTTACTGACTTCCCTTCGATAGATTGTTAGATACTGCAACTAAGATATAACTTATCAAGCAATTTCTCTATCACGAAATAAAAAAATACCTTTGACAGGTTACTTTCCACTGAAAGATCCTGCATGTTCCGCAATTAAGACGCGGTTAATCCTTACCTTGCCAAGTCGAGAGGTTTCGTTCTTTGTAGTCGGCGTAATAAATTACTCTCATCCAAAATTTGTCGGACTGTATTGTTGATATGTCCGATTAGTTGGGTTCTATGCTTTCGCGCGAAGCTTCCAGTTTCAGCTTCGATTGTAGGAATTCCGAGATCCCTGTGGATATCGTCGTTTCAAGTATACCACGGTGCTGGATAATTTCTCTATTGGCATTTGTTTTCTTGGTACAACCCCAAAGTTGTATACCGTAGGTCCACACCGGCTTTAGAACTTGCTTGTGTAAAAGCAATTTGTTCTCGGCACTGAGCTGGAAATGCTTTCCCAGTAACCAGTACATTTCTCTATCGAGATATCGAGTTCTTTACGTTTCATTTTCACGTGCGAATAGCATTTCGGTATTGCGCCGAGTGTCATTCCCATTCCCAGGTATTTGGCCTCGTTTGCATAGGGTATTAGGGCCAAGTTTAGAAAAATTGGCAAGTCATTAGTTTTCTTATATGAGAAATTCACTTGAACAGATTTAGTTTCGTTGAGGGCGATCCGCCAGTCCCTGGTCCATTCATTTACTTTATTCCGTGTGGTTTGCGGTCGTTTCTTCGACTGTATTACCACTGCAACGATAGCAGCGTCGTCGGCGAACGTAGCAAGGGTAGTGCCATCTTCTCTTGGTATATCGCGAGTATATAACAGATAGAGAAGCGGCCCCAGGACGCTTTCTTTAAGCTCCGAGTATTCATTTCCATGTCTTACACGGCACAGCCTATTCCCGAGATATGATTCTAGAATATCATATAGACCTACATGAAGAACTTGTCGTAATTGAAATTTTAAGCCGTCGCGCCACACCTTATCAAAGGCTTGTGAGACGTCAAGGAGTACGCTACAGAATGTCTTTTTTTTTGCTCGAATGCTTTCTCGATTACGTCAGTAATTCTATGCACTTGGTCAATCGTCGAATGCTTGGTTCGGAACCCAAACTGTTGGTCAGGGATAAGATTATTAACTTCTATAACCGGTTGTAGACGCTTTAGTTATATCCTCTCGAAAACTTTGGATATGACTGGAAGAAGCGAAATTGGTCTAGATACGATTTTACTTCATTTCATTTCATTCATTTCATTGCATTCATAATATATTGAAGCTTTTCTAGGTATTACTCGGAGAACTTCTCCGGTGATCAAATCACAACCAGGAGCTTTCTTCAGTTTTAGAGATTCGATTTCACGTTTTAGTTCCCTAAGCGTTGCATTTGTTAGTGTAAAAACGTCAGATAGTAATTCCGTCCCACTATTGGTATTGTCGTGAGCCGCTTGACCATCGTCGGTTTAAAGGTTTCCTGTAGATGGGCGGCAAAAACGTCCGCTTTTTCTTTGTCTTCCCTTGCCCATAACTATAATCAAACGCGTTTTCTTGTTTTAGGTGCCGATGTTGTTGTGGTCTCAGCCGGTGTGCCCCGTAAGCCAGGCATGGACCGTGATGACTTGTTCAACATGAACGCTGGTATTATAAGGGATATCGCTGCTGCCGTTTCTCAAAACTGCCCCAAGGCATTGCTTGCCATTATCACCAATCCCGTGAACACTGTTATTCCAATTGCTGCCGAAGTACTTAAGAAGGTAAGTCAATATAATGCTCCAATATTCATCATCACTCAAACATTGTGTCTTTTATATTTTCATGCAGAACGGTACATACGACCCAAAACGTCTTTTCGGCATCACCACTTTGGATGTTGTTCGCTCTCGCGCATTTATTGGCAACAAACTCAATGTCGATCCACAGAAGGTCGAAATCCCCGTGATCGGTGGTCATTCGGGTGTGACAATCATCCCAGTGTTGTCCCAGAGTCAACCCAAATACCAAAAAGATCAACAAGACATCGAAGGTCTGACCAAGAGAATCCAAGATGCCGGCACTGAGGTTGTCAAGGCCAAGGCTGGAGCTGGCTCTGCCACTCTCTCAATGGCTTATGCTGGTGCCCGTTTGGCAAATTCCCTGCTTAGAGGTTTGAGTGGCGAACGCAACGTTATCGAGTGTGCTTACGTGGAATCAACCGTCACAGAGGCTAGATTCTTTTCCACTCCAGTGGTCTTGGGCAAGAACGGACTCGAGGAGAACCTTGGCTTGCCAAAACTGAACGACTACGAGAAGAAACTCTTGGTCGAAGCCTTGCCCGAATTGCAAAAGAACATCAAGAAGGGTGTTGACTTTGTCGCTAAGTCTTAAGTGGATTACGTTGTTGCAAGAAAGTTTATTTCTGTTAATAATACTGTCTCCGAACTAGATTAATTAGTTGAATCTATAAATAAAAGTTGAAAGGTGAAAAGGAACGTAAACACAAGCGTTTTTGTTTTTAAATTGTTTCTTATTGTTCCGATAAGGCGCGGTCAAAGTCTTGACTCCTAAAGCGATGCAAAGATGATTTATCATCAAGTTCTTTTCCGTATGTGCTATACTTTTATAACAACTGGAATTGCAATCGATTTGATGATATGAAGCCGTATGAAGTGAGAGGTGGGGTTAAATAAATAGCCCTGGCAATTGAAACCCATGAATATCTTTAGGGTATATTTATTTGTGATTACTTTCGCTTGTGGTGTCACTTAAAGAACTCATTAAATAAACAGTACGACTAGTAAACTTGCAGGGAAGCTCATTAAATCGGGCATTTAACGCTGGAATATTATGAATGTAGAGGTGTGGGGAAATAACAATCAATATCGACAATTACTGATAAGCAAGTATTTTGCAATTATAAGTGTGCCAACAACAATTTATCAAAGCAGAGCACACAAATTGTTTCATTGGATTGAAATTAAAGACATTCTGTGGCTTTACTTTGGGTTCAAAGGTTCCGCGCAATGACATTTGTGCACGTAAACAATTTCAAATAAAAGAAGAAAAGCGATGGGTCGTTGGACAGTAATTCCGAACTCATATGAAAAGACTAGGCGACATAAAACGGAAGGAGGTAGCGCGGGCCCAATGCGAGATGAACGAAAAGCCATCAGACTCAGGGTAGGAAACCAAACGAAAGGGGGTAAAGCGCTTGTCGGGGCAGGGGAACTAACTATTTCAAAATAAGAGAAGAGCGGTAAAGGGGCGTCTTGGCGTCGTGAGTGAGTGCACAAGACATTCGCGGGATGCCTACACCCAAGTTCATAAGTAGATATAGGTCAACAGCGAGTACACAAAACTCTCGTTACCTTCCTGATAGTTGTTAGATGTTTGCCTTTTCTTCTTCTTTGACCGCTACTGTTCTCATACTATGAATTCACCGTCGAACAATATATTTTTTGGGGAAACTAAAAGCGAACGAAAATTATATTTGAAAGCGGGTTTATGAGTAGAGTTTGGTTTAGGCCCTGGTTTTTTTTTTTCTTGGAAATCTATTATTTAATTGGTTTTGAAGGCCTTAAAAGGAGGTCTACCTCGTCGCGGACTACAGGGAGACGGTGGCCCAACGCTTCAAGACCACGGTCCTAATATAGGGCATATACATGTATAAACGGAAATAAGAAAGTCGACGAAACGGTCAGATGGGGTTATACCTAATGCGCGGTGATATAATTGTGCAATTTATCTAAAAGACAGATACAGGGTTGACGATTTCGACGAATTTCCCGAACTAAATAATTGCCTCATGTTGTATTGTAGAATTCTTATTCCGGATTAGCACTAGACCGAAGCCGAAGCCGTTTCTTGATGACTTTTGGTACATTTCAGGCACACACTTCAAAACCATTTAATGGCTTATCTATTTCCAAAGGATAGTTTAAGGCAGAGACAAACCATACTGTCTCTGGTTTAAGGCTTCACCCATGTTACACAGATTATATAAGGAACCGACCTTATTGGCCATATATGTCCAGTTGAAAAGATGCCTCAAGACTGTGTGATCAATCATTCCGAACAGGTTGTGCTGGATAAGTCTGTTGGTAAGCGCATTTTCCTCCGCAACGTATTGCAATTTGCAACACTTTCGCTATTTGCATAGATGATAAAGGAATTGAAGACTCATTTCAAAAAGCAAATACGATTTCGTATTTCAGTCAGAGCTACTTTGCATATTAACCACACTGAAGCGAGCTGCCGGGGCAATGGCCAGGTCTAGTTAGTACCTATACATACCTGTTCCTTGTTAAATTAAAATTCTTGATCAACGTGAATAGGTAAATGAACCTAATACAACATACATACTACATTATAGTGCTTTACATTGAACTTGACTTTCAAATGCTAAATAACCCCTCGGTGGTCAAACGCCTTCAATTAACAGAAACGTATGCAAATGATTTCGTAGACGACACTGGAAATGCTAAAAAAAATGTATGTACTTTGTCTATGAATGTTATTGGTTTAACAGAAGTCAAAAGAGGATATTTATGTGTTAAGCAATTTGGGATGTGAAATGACTGGCTTAGATCACAAATGAAAATCTGTGTTCACAAATGAAAACTGAGCTGAGCCTAGGTACTCGTATTAGGTCAAGCGTGTTGAGTTTATGTCAATCGTAGCTCCCGTTTGCGTAACTCAGTTGGAAAAGGTTAATTAAAATTAGCTTATGCAACTGGCGGTAGTGGACTGTGGACAGCTATGTAGTGAAAAACAGATATTACTTCTGAAGGTTTTTTCCAATGCCCTCTATCACTCGAGTATGTATTCAAAATGCCCCTCATTTCAGACTTTGTGTTCGGCTCAAAATTGTAGATCCTTGTCATTTTTGTTTCAGAAATAAGACTCACGCAAATAAATTTAGAACAGATTGAAAGGCCTAGTTTGAGTAGGTAACTTCGTTCGGTTGTAGGTCTGTTTTGCTTTCTACTTCTTGTTCCTGGCAGATCACTAGTAATAACAACACCTAAAGAAAGGGTCGATGGTGTATCCAGAGGTGTAGTCTTATCTCTTATGGCGTTTTTGATTGAAGAAAAGATTTGTTCGTCCTTGAAGTGCTCGTTCTAAGTTTTCTATTTTTCATTAAAGAAAAAAGGTCACTTCCAGGTTTCTTCTGAACACAGTAAGAAAGCACTTGCTAACGACATCGTACTCTATGTTCCTTTATAAGCAGTTTGCCTGTTCATGAAACTACAAGTATTTTAAAACTGCACTGGGAGCGAGAGCAACGACAAATTTGCTACTTGATGAAATTGAGAAAAACGTTTTAATAGGCGTGTTTTTTGAACACCTATCTCAGAAAAGTAAAATCTTGTGTGCTAAAGATTAAATTTAAAATTGCTTTGCTGAATTCAATTTACCTTGGCACAATCCTCATATAATTTGGCTAATAATCGACATGAAGTTGATGAAAGGCAGACCAAGCTTAACTAGCGTAATCAAAGAGGGCGGAAAAACGCGATAAGAGGGATATGGTCACATAAATTTTTTTAGCCAACGTTTTTCAAAGCCGAGTAATGAGTTTCTACTTGCAAATTATTTCGTCAATATGCGATCGCAAAATTTAGTTACCACATGAGATACTAGTGTCGTTTTCCATTGGTTTCACTCGGGGATCCACTCATTCTGAAATCCAATGGAACAGCAAAACTGCTTCTGACAGAATCCACCAAAGTATTGGTGAAATGCCAAAAAATAATCTATTGTCGTTTTCCATTGGTTTCACTCGGGGATTCACTCATTCTGAAATCCAATGGAACAGCAGAACTGCTTCTGACAGAATCCACAAAAGTATTGGTGAAATGTCAAAAAATAATCTACGGCTGCTGTCAGTTAACTTGTAATAAATACATAAAATTGCACTTGTGTGAGTGCTTCTTGAGTGGATTCTGACTTGAAATCGAGAAGCGAAATTCTCTTCTCAGAATCACCAGAAGAGTATTTTTGTGCCAATGGAACGGCATTTTTTCGATTCCGGACTCTCCCGGACGCTTCCTTTTGTCCAATGGAAAACGACATATGGCTGCTGTCAACTGACTTGTAATAAATACATAAAATTGCACTTGTGTGAGTGCTTCTTGAGTGGATTCTGATTCTGACTTGAAATCGAGAAGCGAAATTCTCTTCTCAGGATCACCAGAAGAGTGTTTTTGTGCCAATGGAACAGCATTTTTTCGATTCCGGACTCTCCCGGACGCTTCTTTTTGTCCAATGGAAAACGACATAGGTCTGTTCCGTTACTTTTAAATCTTACGAATTTGTACTAATTCGTACGAATTTTACTCAATGTCGTTCCTTAACTCGAAAAATTCGTAAAAGAGAGCGTCATCAAGAGAGCAAGCTACTACCCCTCCACTGAGAATCTTGCGAATTTTTACTCAACAAATTTCTTGGTGTAGAATTGAAAAAACTGTCAGTCACCTTTCAATGAACAGCTGATTTGAAATTTGTTGTCCTATTTGACATATGAGTACATTTGTTTCGATTTCTTGCGTATTAAAATGGTATCAACAGGAGGCTGTTATCCTTAGATCCTTTTTGAAAGTCGCGACGAAATTCTTAGTTGCTGTAAGGAGTAAGAAAGGACAATCGTCTTCACGAAAATTTGAATGCCGTGTCGCTTTTTCCTCTTCTCGAATGCTTGTAGTTCAATCAGTACAAACTCTTCCAGATAGGTACATGAAGAAGAAGTTCTAATAATTTCGAATTACTTTCATCGCTAGGGAGATAAATCAACTAATTTTGTCAGGAAATTAGCAAACTCTTCGAGTTTAATCGAAATTTTAACGACTTTTCGTAGCACTTTTTTGAATTTTTGAATTATGTATCTGTCATTTTCATAAATTACCACTAACTATTATTGCCTAACTTGCTGTCAAATAACGCACTTATCCATTTACATTTCGTTGCATGTTCCATGAGCAGCGCTAAATCTGAGATCTGAAAAAGATTTTTGGTGGTCCCAATGGAAAACGACATAAGAGACGTCTATTTCAGACTAAAGAAACAAACAGTAACATCAATTTTTTCCTTACGTGCAGACAAAGTTACAAAAATAATAACCGTCGAAAAACCATCAAGGTCTTGCGGAAGGAGACAAGGATCCTTGAGGTGAAGAGATTGATGAATTTTGTATCTATTATCCGCGTAGAGTGAGAGAGACGAGTGTTTAATGTTTCTAGTTAGGATAAAGAGAAGGGGACCTGAAGGGCTGCCTTGTGGTATACCAGATGTTGCTTAGAAAAGGGACGATAGTACTGACCTGTAATATTAATTTTGTCAAAACAGGTTCAAAGCCAAGGTCAGATAATATGAATTGGTTGTATTATCGAGGACCTTACTAAAGTGTCATTTGCAATGAGGTCGACTTTGTTTCCACTCTTTATGGTTGAAAGGGCGAAGGATACGAATTTGACGAGATTTTTAGTAGTTGAGCTGCGTTTCAAAAAGCCATATTGCTTAGGTTTTATAAAAAAACTTTCTCCGAGACCTCACAAAAACACGCCCAGTGTCACGAAGCCGTTAGACGCATTGGGATAAAATTTATGTCAAGTTCTACCAGGACTCCATGCTTTCACATTTATTACAGTTTATTGCTAATTATTTAAAAAAATAAAACTATCATTCATTAAAGAAAACGTTAAAAAATGATTTTACTCTTTGACTTGTTTTTATTTAATGGTCATATAATGGAACTTTTTTGGTGTGCGACTATTTTTGATCCTGCCGATCTAGCAAACGTGTTGCAGGCGGAGCTTTTTCACATTAGAGAATTTAAACCAATGATTGAAACAAATACGAGTATCCGCACTCCGCAAAAGAAACATTGGTTATTTTTTCCAATGTACCATAAATCTTTGCCACATTTTGAAGATGGCAATTCTCGACTGGTGTTATTACTGCAAAACAAAGTTCTTGATTCAAGACTTCACATCTTAGTCATTGCAAAGCCTCGCTGGCTTCTTGACTTTCCGCTGTTTGAGATGAAATTAAGTGTAGCACACAGGGGCTTAACCCCCAATACCAGAACCATTTTTTTAAGTGCGCATATCTGATTAAAACCTCGAGTAAAAAATTGTAATAACAAACAAAAGTTGTACATCCCGCTGTCGAAGGTCAGTTCCTTTTGGACCTTTTCATTCTGTACGCATTCACATGCATTGTTCTAGTACGTAGTCCAAAAAACCGTTTGTACAGGTAGGTATTCAAATCAATGTCGAATGTTCTTCTGTGAGAGTCGACACAAGCTACTTCCGAAAGGGAAAAAGAACCATTGACCTTCCTTAAAAAAAAGAGACATTGCTCCTTATTTCTTTTGTTAAGTATTATGCATTCCGAAAAGAAATTAAATCGAAACAGTGTGTGTAGGTTTAAATATTTGTGAACCAAATAAATTTGTTGCTTCCAATAGATATTGCTATTTCTTTTCCACGTTTTGTAATTCAATTGAGAATCGTTAATTAGGGTTCGGGCAAATTATAAAATGAGTTAGCGCCTACAGTGTTAAGGCAATTGCGGTCTGTCTAGCAATTCGTTCGCAGTGGTTACGTGGATTGACAACACATTTAATTTGGGATATTATACGAGTGCTGTCAAGTTGCTAATTCAGAAATTGTGATAGTGAATGTGCATCAGGACCTCAACGAAAAATAAACGTAAAGAAGTGTGCATAAATTAAGTGAAAAGAAATATCGAATTTGATAAACAATTTAAATATGGCACCCAATCCCGAGCCTACTACCGAAACAATTTCACCCAATAAGGATAAGAAATTTTCGCGAATCTTTCCGGAGAGTGATGGCGACCAAGTGGTTATCTCGGGAATGTCGGGTAAATTCCCAAACTCAAAAAATATTGACGAATATGCATTCAACTTGTTTAATAAGGTGAGTAATGAAAGACGTTTTAGGGTATTAAAAAGTATTATCGGTTTTACATCGAAAGCTCTTTGTTTCTCAACAGTTGTCGAAGTGTCAAAATTAATAAGTGTCAGAAATGGGCCTTCGCTAATAAATGTCGCATCGATAGTGAAATTTCTTTCGATTAGTGAGTTGTGGGTGATATTTCACTACATTATTATAAAACATGAATGGATATGTACTCGTAGCAAACCGATCCACTAAAGGTGGCGACTAATTTTCACCCACATGATCATGGTTAATACAACAATAGTACGAGATCAAATTGTTGCTATGGAAATCAAGGATCTATAAAGATCATGTGGGTAAAATAAAATACGCTTCTATTACGTGGTCAATAGATTTGCGGCAGAATTTTTTTTTTTTTTTTTATGTAGAGTACTCCAAATAGACAAAAAGAAATTATTCGAAAAGAACACAGCTCTTTTTTCTACTAATATCGTGTCTGTTTTGAACCAGTAGTTAGCCGCATTTAATAAATTTATCACTACATGCGGAATGATATTCATCCCTATCGACACCAAGCGAAATGAAGGTCAAATCTGTTCGGAACCTAAATCGCGTTCGAAGTAACCGTTTCGGAACTAATGTCGTTTTTCATTGGAACAGAAAAATCACTTTTTCAGATTCAGAGCATTTTTTCTGCTCTCGAAATCAATCAATTTTTAGATTGAAATCTGACAGCAAATCTGAAAATCCGTAATGGAAAACGACATAAATAATTGAAGCATACAAACGCGTTCAATATTTATTAAAATGTTCCGCAGCAATTTGGAAGATCTTCAGAAAAAAACAATTGCGGAGCTGACTGCAAAAGTCAAGAAGGGCTTTATTATGTCATCGGAGAATTTTTCCAAAAGTTGTATCGGAAAAGAATAAAAAGAATAAGAGTTCCGATCGGATACCTCGATAGCGGTGATTATCTCAATTGGTGAGAGCTCGGTACTCGTTTTTGTCCCAATGTTCCCTTTGCTTAAAACTTTGTTCGTATATATAGACTTTCCGCGATACTAATAATCATTTTAAGTGTCCAGGGTGCAGATTCCGTATAAAAATAAACTTTGGGACGATGTCGTTTTTGAAACTTTGATGACCATAAGAAGTTATATTCTGCCCGAATTTGTTTTACTATCAAACTCATAATTTTGACACTTAGTTGCTACTTTTGGAGGTCTATCGTTTCGACGATAATCGTCTGAAAAATTAAGGAATGAGTGCCCAATTCTTTTGAACCCTCAATGACGAAATATATCATACAAAATTTGCATATTGTGACCTAGAAAATATTTAGTCTGAAGGTTAAAAATGATTTTTAGTGAGACCCTTTGTAAATTAAATACCGCCGCGGCACAGTTGCAGTACTGCAAACAAACATACCTTAAGTGACCGAACGCATTACTGGGCACATTCAAAAATCTAGTTATCTTAAGTTGACTAAATTGGTCTATGGACTAGATGTACCCTGAACGCAAAAACTATTTTGGCCGGTAACGTCACTTTTTCTACGTCAGCTCCATATGCGAACTGTCAAACAAAGTATACTCAGTCACGAAATTCTTGACTAGATTCGTCGGCCAACCTTCTATAATTTTCAACTGAAAAAGTTGTTCATGTGAAAATGCGTCATTCAAAATATGAAGAGTTATTTACCAACTAACAAATAGCTGCTAGTTTTCACACAAAACAAAATGGCTTCCGGAAGTAGTTTATGTCGTTTTCCATTGGTTTCACTCGGGGATCCACTCATTCTGAAATACAATGGAACAGCAAAACTGCTTCTGAAAGAATCCACAAAAGTATTGGTGAAATGTCAAAACAAAATCTACGGCTGCTGTCAGCTTGTAATAAATACATAAATTGCACTTGTGTGAGTGCTTCTTGAGTGGAATCTGACTTCAAATCGAGAAGCGAAATTCTCATCTCAGAATCACCAGAAGAGTATTTTTTGTGTCAATGGAACGGTTTCAGAAGTGATTTTTTATATTCCGGACTCTCCCGGTCTCTTCTTTTTGTCCAATGCAAACGACATTAGTTTGTAGATATTATTATTAGCTCACCGTAGGAGCAGAGCTTCTCACACCATTGATTACTTATTCCATTTTTATATATTCAATTTTCTCTTACAAAATATCGATGAATAATAATTATTTGAATGTATTGGCTTAGCAGCACGGGCCCAACAGTATGACATTTGGGTTTCCCTTATTATAATTTGTATTGATTCATACTCGCAGCAGGCACCGTAGGTCAAAACTTACGCTTTTCGGATCCACGTGCAAATGTAAATGTTCTTGAGTTTTACTGTTCAATTTCAATTTGGTTTGGGACGTCTCTGTTGAACTTTACACCTCCTCTTTGTTTCTCTTTTTCAATTTCATTTACTTTTTATGGACATTTCCATATAAATGTTAATTTAAATGGGGGATTTCATATTATCCGCACTCAATTGACCGCCTAGTGGATTGTCAAACTTCATAAAAAACAAAAAATGTCTTCTAACCTTAAATGCTAAAGTTAAATTTCCCGCGAATAACCCGCTAGATGAAAAAGGGACTGAAAATGAATTATCAATTTCTATTTAGAGCAAACAACATTGAAATATCAAACAAAAGTGGGCGTATAATTTGTTAACACTTTATATTTTTTAAATATAAATAAACCAAAAAATGTAATTCTTGCCTTACTCGCTCTTTAAATCCATGGGGCGTTTCTTCATCTATCACCGTATTTGCTGGAGGAGTACACGAACGCTAGTAACGCGTCAAATATTTTATTTTACTTTTTTACTTAAATATAGTAGATTTGTTTATTTATGGTCTTCACTGTTTCGTTCAAATCAACAAGCAGTAGGTACTGCTTGCAACACAAACGCATTAAGTTTTAAGTTCAACGCTATGACGCTATGAATTTGTTTACTTAATTAATGAGTTGAATAAACTATTGAACGCAGTTTGTTGTACCGAACGTTCATGAATCGAAAAATGTGTTGTGCAATGATTGTGAATTATAATAAGTTGAATTTGGTTGTTTGAATTTTGTTGATTTGCTTTTTGCTCAGCAGTCCAGTTTTTAGGACGCAGTGTCAATTTCTATTGTTGGTACAATTGGAAAGCACCTAGAATTGTATGCCGAGTCCTTGCAAATAATATGACAGTCTGACTGTGAAGAGCACTGCCTGGACTCAAGGCGTTTTTTTTAAAGTTCGACAGTATGTCCCATTCTCACCTATGGTTCACTCGTATGGTGGCCCGCGTTGAGTAAAGGCTACAACCTTGCAAAATGAAAAAGACTGCAAAGAACAGCCAGTATAGGCACCACGGGTGCAATGAGGTCGGCCCCAACGGATGCCCTTACTGTGCTCCTGCATCTTCTACCTCCCCTTCACATCAAATATACCGCACTGTGCAGCGCTGTAAGACTCAGCGAGTCTGGGTGCTGGAGTGCAAGGCCGTATGGCCACAGCAACATCCTGGACTCGTTACCAAACGGCATGGTCATGTTTCCTACCGACTACATCACACCATAACTCAATTTCAAAAAAGGCTTCCAGGTAAGCTTCCCTTCCAGAGCTCTGTGGAAGAGGAACGAAGTAGTGCAGGGTTTCGACACGGTCATTTACACTGACGGATCTAAGATGAAGTGCGGTGTGGGGGCCGGGGTCTACTCAGAATCGCCTAATATAGCAGTATCATACCGGCTTGCCGGATTATGCCAGCATTTTCCAGGCTGAATTACTGGCTATCCGAGAAGCCTGTGTGCAACTAGGGCGTGACACAACGCACAAGCAAAACATTGCTATCCTTATAGATAACCAAGCTGCCATCAAAGCCATCAATTCGGCTACCATATCCTCCAAGCTGGTGCAGGAGTGCCGGGACGAACTTGCCCGTCTGGTCGAACGCTTCAGTGTCACACTTCTCTGGGTACCAGGGCATAGTGACATAAAAGTTAACGAGTGTGCAGATGAGCTGGCCAGGCGGGGGTCAGCTCTACAAAGCTCACTTGCGGCAAGGGTCCACGTTCCACTATAAGTGGTCAAGGGACAAATCCATTCATACTTCCCGCAGAAAGCCAACCTCCAATGGAGGGGGTTGAACAATTGCGTCATATCAAGAAAGATATGGCCTTCATACGATGAAAATTGAACAAGAAACCTGCTAAACAGAACCCGCCCAGATATTGCCAGAGTCACGGCGATAATCACGGGGCACTGGCCAATTGGAGACCACGCTGCCAAACTTGGGATCCCACACAACCCTCATTGCCGCAGTTGCGGAAATACAAATGAGAAAGTAACTCTCACCCATTTCCTCTGCAAATATCCGGCACTGGCAAGAGCCAGATTGCGAACACTGAACCAACCTTTTTTCAACGACCTTAGCAACTTTTCGGGTAAAGGAATATTAGATATAATCCGTTACCTCAATTCCACAGGTTGGATATAAGTTTAGAATAAATCATCTCAACAGCCATCACAAACTAGGTCACACGAGTCGTGGTAACAAAAAGGCACAAGTGCTACTTGGGTTTTCAAGGTTGAACCGCCACTTCTACCTACCTACCTATAGTACACTATAAAAATGTACTCAATGTCAATGATACCGCAAAGTAGTTATTTAGGACCTCTGTTCTTCTGCTCTGGATTCAGAGTGATCAAAGCTTATGAGGTTCTTATTTCCAGTTAGCACCAGTTGCGTGGCGCCATAACTGACAATATTAATCGTTTTGAAAATTAGCACGCACCTTTAATAGAGATCGAACGTATTGTTTCTTATTCCTAGGTTGACATGGTTGACGATGACGAACGTCGATGGAGGCATTTCAATCCGGAGATTCCCCAACGTGCTGGCAAAATTAACGACTTGGAGAAATTCGACGCGACATTTTTCGGCGTGCACTTCAAGCAGGGCCACACCATGGACCCCCAGTGCCGCATTTTAATGGAAGTTGCCTACGAAGCAGTCATGGATGCTGGAATCAATCCAAAAGAAATCCGAGGCTCTCGCACAGGCGTGTACATTGGGTCTTGCATCTCCGAGTCGGAAAAGACGTGGTTCTACGAGAAGGTCTCATCGGGTGGGTTTGGTATCACTGGATGCAGTCGAGCTATGTTGGCAAATCGAATCTCCTACGCATTGGGCCTAAACGGCCCATCATTCCTTTTGGACACAGCGTGCTCTAGCTCTATGTACGCCTTGGACAATGCATTCACAGCGCTGAGGAATGGTGAAATCGATGCAGCAATCATTGGCGGTGCCAATCTGTTGCTGCATCCATTTGTGACGTTGCAGTTTGCAAGGTAGGCAGTGTGAGTTTCAGTAACCGAAGTCTTCTAATTAATCTATTTCACCTTGCAGATTGGGAGTTCTAGCGCAAAACGGCTTTTGTCGACCTTTCGATAAGGATGCAACTGGCTACACCAGAGCTGAGGCAATCAACTGCCTGTTCCTGCAGCGTAAACGCGACGCAAAACGCGTATACGCCGAGGTAGTGTACTCGAAGACAAACTGTGATGGCTACAAGCCGGAGGGTATTACCTATCCGTCGGGCAAGACGCAGGAGAGCCTTCTTCGGGAGTTTTACGCTGACGTTGATGTAACCCCGAATGACTTGGGCTACCTTGAAGCTCACAGCACTGGCACTATAGTTGGCGATCCCGAGGAGTGTCGAGCCATCGACAACATACTCTGTTGTCAGCGCAAAGACCCGCTCCTTGTTGGTTCCGTAAAGTCTAACATCGGCCATTCGGAAGCGGCGTCGGGTATCTGCTCTTTGGTCAAGGCGGTCTTTGCTTTTGAAACTGGAAAAATCCCACCGAATATCAATTTTACAGCAGTCAAAGAGGAGATTCCAGCCTTGGCCGAAGGACGTCTCACGGTAGTCAAGGATGTTGCCGACCTGCATAAGCCTTATATTGGAGTGAATTCGTTCGGCTTTGGTGGCGCCAATGCACACGCTCTTCTAAAGGCGTTTGATAAGCAAAAGATAAGCAACGGTCTACCCGATGACGATGTGCCCAGAATCGTAGGATGGGCTGGTAGAACCGAGGAAGCTGTCACAACAATCTTGAACTCAATCGAAAATCGGCCCCTCGATGCTGAGTACTTGGCACTTTTGCACAATATTCAGAAGGAGGATGTGACTGGTTTGGTCTTCCGAGGCTTTGGAATATTCGAGAAGAACGGTCTGGAGAATGCCAACTGCTCGACGAAGGAGGTTCAGCACTTCACGGGTATTAAGCGACCTCTGGTTTGGGTGTTCAGTGGAATGGGTTCGCAATGGACTGAGATGGGGTCGTCTCTCATGGGTCTTTCTATATTCAGGAACTCAATAGAACGCTGCCACAACGTGCTCAAGCCGAAAGGTCTGGATCTCATTGAGATCCTAACCTCATCCGATAAGCAAACTTTCGACAATATCCTTCACTCGTTCGTGGGCATCGCCGCCATCCAAATCGGTTTGGTTGACCTGCTGAGGGCTTTGAATCTGGAACCTGATTACATCATTGGGCATTCTGTCGGAGAGCTGGGCTGTGGCTACGCCGATGGTGGCTTCACACCGGAACAGATGATCTTGGCGGCGTATTACCGCGGCAAGGTCAGTCTGGAGATTGAGAAAATCCGCGGCTCAATGGCCGCCATTGGACTGGGCTACAAACAAATCGTCCGCCTGTTGCCGGACAGTATTGAAGTGGCGTGTCACAATGGAGCCGATTCCAGCACCATTTCCGGACCGGCTGAGGATGTTACACGATTTGTGGCCGAGCTAAAGGCCAAGGGCATATTCGCGAAGGAGGTACCCAGCTCGAACATTGCCTACCATTCGCGGTACATTGCCCATATGGGACCACAGCTGCTGAAATATCTTAAGGAAGCTATACCGCAACCCCAGCAAAGGTCATCAAAGTGGCTCAGCTCAAGTGTGCCGAAGTCCGAGTGGGGCCAAACTGGTCGGGACTTGTGCTCGGCAGAGTATCATACTAACAACCTCCTGAGCAGTGTTTTGTTCGAGGAGACATTCGATTTGCTGCCTAAGAATGCCTTGACAATTGAGATCGCCCCCCATGGTCTCCTGCAGGCGATTCTGAAGCGATCGATGCCAGGCGGTGTCCACGTTTCACTGACTCAGCGTGGCAGTAAGAACAACTTGATGTTCTTCCTTGGAGCCCTGGGAAAGTAAGCTAGTACGGTTGGAGTAGTGGTCAGTCTAAAATATTTCTCCTTGTTGCAGGCTCTTCAATAACGGAGTCACGCTGCCATTTGAAAACCTCTACCCAGTGGTAGAGTTTCCGGTGTCTCGAGGAACGCCGGGAATTTCTTCCCTTATCAAGTGGGATCACAGTGAGGACTGGTTTGTAACCAAGTACGAGAACATGAAGACCAGATCAAGTGGTGAGCGTATTTTCAAGGTGAACTTGAAGAGTGATGACGAAGAGTTCCTGAGCGGTCACGTGATTGATGGTAAAATTTTGGTTCCGGCCACGTGCTACCTGCAGTATGTTTGGGAAACCTTCTCCCTGATGTACCACGGACCCAGTTACATGGACGTGCCGGTTGAGTTCGAGGATGTACGATTCCTGCGCGCCACCAATCTCTCGCTGAGTGACAATGTCGAGCTGACGGTTATGATTCACTATGGGACCGGCAACTTTGAGGTAATTTTGATACTTTTCAGACCGTCCTCTCTTGGTTCCTATATAAGACTGAAATTCCTTTTAACAGATCACCGAGTCCAACAGCTTAGTGGTGACAGGGACCATTCGGGAACTGTCAAATCCAGCTCCGCCGATGCAGCTGACCACCGAGGAGCAAACCCTATTCCCCATGATGACCAAGAAGGACTTCTACAAAGAACTCAAACTTCGAGGCTATCACTATAATGGCGCTTTTCGAGCGGTCCGTGCGGCCCGTAGTGACGGCCTCTATGGCAAGATCGAATGGCAGTACAATTGGGTGGCGTTCATGGACGCCATGTTGCAAATTAACATCATTGGCACGGATTCGCGAACGCTTCTGCTGCCGACAAAGATTCGAAAGCTCCGCATCAACGGCCGGCATCACTTTGACATGATGACAAAGATGGATCCCGAAGACCGAGTTTTCGAGGTTCATTCCAGCAAAACCTTTGAGAGAGTTGTCGCCGGCGGAATCGAGTTGATCGGCATGCACGCCAGTCCCATTCAGAGGAAAAAACCGCCCGGTATTCCAGTTCTGGAGAAATACCAATTTGTTTCGCATTTCCCAACGCCAAAGATGACGACAGCTGATGCCGCTCGGATTTGTGTCCAATTTGGGCTGGAAAATGTACCGGCCTTGAAGATGAAAGTGGTGGAAGTGGATACTGGAAAAGTGAAACCGATTGTGAATCACTTCCTCGATGCGGTCGAGGATTTGCCGTTGGTAACCGGTGACTTTATGTTTCTGAGTGATCAGGCTCTGGAGTTGACGGGAGTTCACGTGGAGAATGGAAAACTTTCCACTCAGACGAGCTGCTACTTTATCATTGCAAAGAACCTGCTGAGTCAAGAGAATATATTTGCTACAGCACAAAAGTGCCTGCTAGATGGAGGTTTCTTGGTGGCCCGTCAGACAGAAGGAGAGGCTTCCAGTTCGGGACTGAAAATTCCAACAGAGTACAAAGTGACAGCTGTCATTCCCACAACTGAGAATGAAGTGATTTTGCTGTTGCAGAAGCAGAAGACAAAGTTCCTCGGTGAACCGAGCGTCGTCAAGATTTCAGCTGAGGACACCAAGTTTGAGTGGATTAAAGCTGTGCAAGCCGCTGTTGCGAAGGGTCCTATGATAATCTACTCGGAGAATGACAAGTTCAGTGGCGTTATTGGCTTGGTGAACTGCTTGCGGAAGGAACCCGATGGCCATTTAGTTCGAGCCGTGTTTGTGGACGATCCGACGGCGCCGTCATTCGATTTGAGCAATCCCTTCTACAGGGACCAACTGGCGCTTGGATTCGGCATCAATGTGTACCGCAATGTGAGTACGAAAGTCCGAATTTCTATATAGCAATTTAAGGTTAGGTTTCAGCAAGTTTTTCAATTGCTCAGAGTTGTCACTTGGCACATTTTCGAGGCTTTGTGCAATGCGCGCGCTTTATCAAACCGTGTGCTGACTTTTGTCTCACACGTAGAACTCCTCATTTTTGTTGGCAATAAACTGTCACTGTCACCAATTTTTTCCTCTGTTGGATAGATACCCACAGTAATCATTTTAACTCTGTCTATCCATAGGCGCTTTTCTTTTCTTGTTCACAGCGGGTCACTGAACAGAGCTTTTGAAAACGCTCCAAAATGAGCGCGTTCAGAGCGATTTGGTTTTAATGAGTGGCATTTGATCACTAGCTGTCATATGACAAAACAAAAATACACCGATTCAGTACAGTACTTGCTCTATTTCTTTAGTCTCCCACTGGAGTCTATTACACTTTTTCAAAATCTACTTAATTTTTTGATGTACCAGCATTAGCTGTCAAAATATGTTGTGCTCAGATTGCACTCAGGCAGTCTTTTTAAGCACAAATTCAGAGCACACGTCTTTTCTGACAGTTCAGACTTAAAAAGAAAACCACTTGACAAAAGTCACCATAACCTTGCAATATTTTCTTAAAGTGTTTAGTTCTTACAAAAGTTTCTCAATCTAGGGTCAATGGGGAACCTACCGGCATCTTCAGTTGGTATCTGACATTGAGGTCCTGCCCCGAGCCGATCATATCTATGGAAACGTTATTCACCGTGGCGATCTGTCATCGCTGCGGTGGTTCGAAGGTCCGCTGAAACCTGAGGATGCTGATATAAAGATCGTATACTCATCGATCAATTTCCGAGACGTAATGCTAGCTACAGGTCGTTTGGCTGTAGAGCTTTATGGCAGCAGTCGTTCCGACATAAGCTTGGTTTTGGGCTTCGAATACTCTGGCATCGAAATGCGAACCGGAAAGCGCATCATGAGTATGGTCACGTGGGGTGGTGTGGCGTCCTATGTAAACAAGCCGTCCAAACTGATTTGGGAGGTTCCAGAAAAGTGGACACTTCAGGAGGCCGCCACTGTGCCGGTTGTATACATTACGGTATACTATGCGTTCTTCATGGCCGTTGATATTCGGAAAGGTAAGAGCATCCTGATCCATGCAGGAAGTGGCGGAATCGGTCTTGCAGCGATCACAGTTGCCCTGTCGCGCGGCTTAGAGGTGTTCACTACCGTCAGTACACCACAGAAGAGGGAATTCCTGCTAAACAAGTTCCCACAATTGAAGGGTGAGCCCGAAAATAATTTTTTTTTTATATCCAGAAGTTATGTATAAAGTTCTTTGCAGACTCTCATATTGGAAACTCGCGCGATACTTCGTTTGAAGTTATGATTCAACAGCAGACCGCCGGAAAAGGTGTCGACTTTGTGCTGAACTCTTTGTCAGAAGACAGACTCTTAGCGTCGGTGCGGTGTCTCGGTCAAGGTGGTCACTTCTTGGAAATTGGTAAATTCGATATGGCTAACGATACTAAGCTGGGCATGGGATACTTCCTCAAGGAACTGACTTTTCATGCGGTCCTGGCGGATACTTTACTTTTCGCTCCCGACGAGGGTATTGCGGTTGGTCCCTTTAAGCTTGTTTCGATGCAGGGCCTGATGCATTTCCTTTCAGATAATCAAATCGATGATAGACACAGACCTAGCTTCTGGTATAATTCAGCCCCTCCCGTCCAGAGTGTTTCCAGCTAGCGATGTCGAGCAGGCTTTCAGACATCTGGCCGGCGGCAAGCACATGGGAAAGGTTTTAGTTCAGATTCGAGATGATCCAGATTCTGCATACACAACGCCGGTGCCGGTCCTGAAACAAGTTTACTTCAGCCCTGAGTTGGTATATGTGATTCCAGGTGGGCTTGGTGGGTTCGGACTGGAGTTGGCCGATTGGATGGCTATAAGAGGAGCCAGAAAGTTCGTCTTGAGCTCTAGTAGGGGAATATCCAAGGATTACCAAAGCTACAGGATTGCGTAAGTATGAATGACGTCCCTCCGCCAGCAGTGTGGTAACGACTTTCTTTTTATACAGGCTCTGGAAGACCTATGGCTGCACAGTGGTGGTGAGCACCGCAGATATTACAACCCGAAAGGGTTGTGAAGCTCTGCTCAGTGAGGCAAAGAAGCTGGGCCCAGTGGGAGGTATATTTAATCTTGCTGTAGCCCTTCGAGATGGAATCTTCGCCAATCAGTCGGTTGATAAGTTTGCGGAATCGTTTGCTCCAAAAGCGCTAGCAACCCGGTACCTGGACGAGCTGTCCCGCAGTCTCTGCCCGGACTTGGAGCACTTTGTCGTTTTCTCAAGTGTGTCCTGTGGACGTGGCAATGCCGGTCAAACTAACTACGGAATGGCGAACTCCATAATGGAGCGAATTGTTGAAGACCGCGTGGCCAACGGATTGCCTGGCAAAGCCATCCAATGGGGTGCTGTTGGAGAAGTCGGCTTGGTTGCTGACATGGCCGAAGATAAGATTGACATGGAAATCGGTGGCACTTTACAACAAAGGATATCGTCATGCCTTCAGGAGCTGGACACTTTGCTAGTGTCTCCTGAAGCAATTGTAGCCAGTATGGTGGTAGCCGAAAAGCGCGTAGGACGCGGTGGCAATGAAAGTATTACAGAGACCGTTATGAACATCATGGGCATTCGAGACTTAAAATCAGTCTCGTTGGGTACAACACTCTCTGAGATGGGAATGGATTCTCTGATGGCCGTCGAAATAAAACAAACCCTGGAGCGGGACTTTGAGCTGGTTCTGTCCCCGCAAGATTTGCGGTCCCTCACCTTCCAAAAATTGAACGAATACACTGAGGCCAGGGAGAAAGAAGGTGCCGAAACTGTTAAATTGATCCTAGCCGCTGAAAATAGACCCCTGGGAATGGAACTGCTCCTTCGCAATCTCGGAGAAGAAGTGAATTGTAATAAGGTCCTGCTTCCAATGGTCACATCGGCTGATGCTACCAAGTTCAATCTTAGTCCTAGTATAGTTATACCCGGCCTTGAGGGTACAGTTGGTGAAGCTTGGCATAACATTGGCAAACTTCTGAATTCAAAGTCCGTCGTACTTCAGTTGCATCAAACAGCAGATCTTACTTCGTTTAAGGAGATCTCAGAAGCAGTTATCGAGGTTTGTTTTTGCTTTAATCCATTGACATACGAAATTGACTGCCGTTTTTCTTTTCAGAGTGTTAAATCGGTCCTCAAAGCCTCTGAAAGTTTCTACATCGTTGGCTATTCCTTTGGTTCGTTCATAGCCCTACAAGTTGCCAGTCTACTCGAGAAAGCCGGCTATCGAGGACAAGTGCTGTTGATCGACGGTGCACCTCACTTCCTTAAGAAATTAACTCTGGGCCATTTGGGTGAACAGTTCCAAGACGAAGACCTCTACGACTTAATCCTTTCCGGTATTGTGAATCAAATTTTCCCCGATGAAAGCAAGGAATCGGCAGCGCAGATTTTCACACCACTTAAAACATTTAAAGAGAAAATGGCCAAGTTCATGGAATATGTGTCAAAACAAAAACTCTACAGCAAAGAGTACGCCGAAGTCATGGTGCGGGCAATGTTTAACCGAGTTAAGATGGCGGCTTTAGTCGATCTCGATAGTTTGGATGTATTAAAGTCGCCAATTACACTAGTGCGACCATCCGAAATAGCAATGCAGGACATTGAGGAGGACTACTGTTTGTCCAAACTGACTAAAGATAAGGTGACACTGAAGTTCGTCGAAGGCAATCACACATCGATGCTGGAGAATCCCGCATTGGCGCAGATTATCAACGAATTTGATCCCACGGAGGAGGATGATAAAATGTTTGTCAACTACATCAAGGACGCCAAACCGGTGTCAGTGTTGTAAAATACCTCAAAATTGGTTTATTTTAATATATAAATATTAATATGCACTGTCAAATGTTGGTATATAATATTTTTACGCAAATAAACAATTACGTTTACATAATTGAAAGTATTGTAGCTTCTGTTTAAATTTGTTTAGTAGAGTTCTGGTGGAGGTATCCTGCATTTTGTAGGAACAACTTTTCGCTGAATTCCTTCTTGATCTGCTTCGACAGCCAGTTTGCCAGTTCTTTGCAGTCAGTGCATAATTTAAAAATGCACTTCTCTTTAATTGGCTGGATTTATTGTACTAGATTTTACTTGAAAGTAAGAAACTGATTGTTCCGCAACGCTTTACGAAATGTCAGCTAGGTACTAAGTCAGAAAATTCGTTGCTAGATTTGTCGGTTACCCCTTCATAAATGTTTTTTAATCGTTGAAGTACAATTTACACAGTAATCAGTTGGAACTTGACAAACCATTTTTAATACACAATGACTCTAATAAGAAATGTATCAGCGACTTGTGATCTTAACAAACTTTTACAAATTGAGCATAAAGTTCTAGTACGTTTGAAATATTCCATCAGCGGACAGCGTTCATTGATGACTGACCAGGACCACCGACTTGCATACCCCCAGTGCTTTTAATGTTGCAACAACTAGATTCGGTGTTGTGAAGTAGAATTGATTTGTTTTTTTTTGTTTTACAATTTTTGCTGACGTTTTTTCGTCGGCCATCTTGTTTACGTGGTAGAAATTATGGGAAAGCTATGCATGTTGATATTTTTATAGCGACGGCTCACGAAAATTTCACTTTCCTATAAAACAAAATGCCTTCCGGAAGTGATGAACCGACAATTATTTATTAATTTCGTATAACCGATTGATGCATTTTTGGTTTAATTTACTGGAACTTAAAATCGCTCTTATTTCACATGTTTACAATCAGAAATAGAAATGTTTTCAAGTGATTACAGAAATTATGTTCCCCGGAATTTGGGTTTATTTCCGTTTTACGTACCTATATAATTATGGGCAGCACATCCATGACACTTTAGGCGTCTGATTTTGGTTCCGGCCACGTGCTACCTGCAGTATGTTTGGGAAACCTTCTCCCTGATGTACCACGGACCCAGTTACATGGACGTGCCGGTTGAGTTCGAGGATGTACGATTCCTGCGCGCCACCAATCTCTCGCTGAGTGACAATGTCGAGCTGACGGTTATGATTCACTATGGGACCGGCAACTTTGAGGTAATTTTGATACTTTTCAGACCGTCCTCTCTTGGTTCCTATATAAGACTGAAATTCCTTTTAACAGATCACCGAGTCCAACAGCTTAGTGGTGACAGGGACCATTCGGGAACTGTCAAATCCAGCTCCGCCGATGCAGCTGACCACCGAGGAGCAAACCCTATTCCCCATGATGACCAAGAAGGACTTCTACAAAGAACTCAAACTTCGAGGCTATCACTATAATGGCGCTTTTCGAGCGGTCCGTGCGGCCCGTAGTGACGGCCTCTATGGCAAGATCGAATGGCAGTACAATTGGGTGGCGTTCATGGACGCCATGTTGCAAATTAACATCATTGGCACGGATTCGCGAACGCTTCTGCTGCCGACAAAGATTCGAAAGCTCCGCATCAACGGCCGGCATCACTTTGACATGATGACAAAGATGGATCCCGAAGACCGAGTTTTCGAGGTTCATTCCAGCAAAACCTTTGAGAGAGTTGTCGCCGGCGGAATCGAGTTGATCGGCATGCACGCCAGTCCCATTCAGAGGAAAAAACCGCCCGGTATTCCAGTTCTGGAGAAATACCAATTTGTTTCGCATTTCCCAACGCCAAAGATGACGACAGCTGATGCCGCTCGGATTTGTGTCCAATTTGGGCTGGAAAATGTACCGGCCTTGAAGATGAAAGTGGTGGAAGTGGATACTGGAAAAGTGAAACCGATTGTGAATCACTTCCTCGATGCGGTCGAGGATTTGCCGTTGGTAACCGGTGACTTTATGTTTCTGAGTGATCAGGCTCTGGAGTTGACGGGAGTTCACGTGGAGAATGGAAAACTTTCCACTCAGACGAGCTGCTACTTTATCATTGCAAAGAACCTGCTGAGTCAAGAGAATATATTTGCTACAGCACAAAAGTGCCTGCTAGATGGAGGTTTCTTGGTGGCCCGTCAGACAGAAGGAGAGGCTTCCAGTTCGGGACTGAAAATTCCAACAGAGTACAAAGTGACAGCTGTCATTCCCACAACTGAGAATGAAGTGATTTTGCTGTTGCAGAAGCAGAAGACAAAGTTCCTCGGTGAACCGAGCGTCGTCAAGATTTCAGCTGAGGACACCAAGTTTGAGTGGATTAAAGCTGTGCAAGCCGCTGTTGCGAAGGGTCCTATGATAATCTACTCGGAGAATGACAAGTTCAGTGGCGTTATTGGCTTGGTGAACTGCTTGCGGAAGGAACCCGATGGCCATTTAGTTCGAGCCGTGTTTGTGGACGATCCGACGGCGCCGTCATTCGATTTGAGCAATCCCTTCTACAGGGACCAACTGGCGCTTGGATTCGGCATCAATGTGTACCGCAATGTGAGTACGAAAGTCCGAATTTCTATATAGCAATTTAAGGTTAGGTTTCAGCAAGTTTTTCAATTGCTCAGAGTTGTCACTTGGCACATTTTCGAGGCTTTGTGCAATGCGCGCGCTTTATCAAACCGTGTGCTGACTTTTGTCTCACACGTAGAACTCCTCATTTTTGTTGGCAATAAACTGTCACTGTCACCAATTTTTTCCTCTGTTGGATAGATACCCACAGTAATCATTTTAACTCTGTCTATCCATAGGCGCTTTTCTTTTCTTGTTCACAGCGGGTCACTGAACAGAGCTTTTGAAAACGCTCCAAAATGAGCGCGTTCAGAGCGATTTGGTTTTAATGAGTGGCATTTGATCACTAGCTGTCATATGACAAAACAAAAATACACCGATTCAGTACAGTACTTGCTCTATTTCTTTAGTCTCCCACTGGAGTCTATTACACTTTTTCAAAATCTACTTAATTTTTTGATGTACCAGCATTAGCTGTCAAAATATGTTGTGCTCAGATTGCACTCAGGCAGTCTTTTTAAGCACAAATTCAGAGCACACGTCTTTTCTGACAGTTCAGACTTAAAAAGAAAACCACTTGACAAAAGTCACCATAACCTTGCAATATTTTCTTAAAGTGTTTAGTTCTTACAAAAGTTTCTCAATCTAGGGTCAATGGGGAACCTACCGGCATCTTCAGTTGGTATCTGACATTGAGGTCCTGCCCCGAGCCGATCATATCTATGGAAACGTTATTCACCGTGGCGATCTGTCATCGCTGCGGTGGTTCGAAGGTCCGCTGAAACCTGAGGATGCTGATATAAAGATCGTATACTCATCGATCAATTTCCGAGACGTAATGCTAGCTACAGGTCGTTTGGCTGTAGAGCTTTATGGCAGCAGTCGTTCCGACATAAGCTTGGTTTTGGGCTTCGAATACTCTGGCATCGAAATGCGAACCGGAAAGCGCATCATGAGTATGGTCACGTGGGGTGGTGTGGCGTCCTATGTAAACAAGCCGTCCAAACTGATTTGGGAGGTTCCAGAAAAGTGGACACTTCAGGAGGCCGCCACTGTGCCGGTTGTATACATTACGGTATACTATGCGTTCTTCATGGCCGTTGATATTCGGAAAGGTAAGAGCATCCTGATCCATGCAGGAAGTGGCGGAATCGGTCTTGCAGCGATCACAGTTGCCCTGTCGCGCGGCTTAGAGGTGTTCACTACCGTCAGTACACCACAGAAGAGGGAATTCCTGCTAAACAAGTTCCCACAATTGAAGGGTGAGCCCGAAAATAATTTTTTTTTTATATCCAGAAGTTATGTATAAAGTTCTTTGCAGACTCTCATATTGGAAACTCGCGCGATACTTCGTTTGAAGTTATGATTCAACAGCAGACCGCCGGAAAAGGTGTCGACTTTGTGCTGAACTCTTTGTCAGAAGACAGACTCTTAGCGTCGGTGCGGTGTCTCGGTCAAGGTGGTCACTTCTTGGAAATTGGTAAATTCGATATGGCTAACGATACTAAGCTGGGCATGGGATACTTCCTCAAGGAACTGACTTTTCATGCGGTCCTGGCGGATACTTTACTTTTCGCTCCCGACGAGGGTATTGCGGTTGGTCCCTTTAAGCTTGTTTCGATGCAGGGCCTGATGCATTTCCTTTCAGATAATCAAATCGATGATAGACACAGACCTAGCTTCTGGTATAATTCAGCCCCTCCCGTCCAGAGTGTTTCCAGCTAGCGATGTCGAGCAGGCTTTCAGACATCTGGCCGGCGGCAAGCACATGGGAAAGGTTTTAGTTCAGATTCGAGATGATCCAGATTCTGCATACACAACGCCGGTGCCGGTCCTGAAACAAGTTTACTTCAGCCCTGAGTTGGTATATGTGATTCCAGGTGGGCTTGGTGGGTTCGGACTGGAGTTGGCCGATTGGATGGCTATAAGAGGAGCCAGAAAGTTCGTCTTGAGCTCTAGTAGGGGAATATCCAAGGATTACCAAAGCTACAGGATTGCGTAAGTATGAATGACGTCCCTCCGCCAGCAGTGTGGTAACGACTTTCTTTTTATACAGGCTCTGGAAGACCTATGGCTGCACAGTGGTGGTGAGCACCGCAGATATTACAACCCGAAAGGGTTGTGAAGCTCTGCTCAGTGAGGCAAAGAAGCTGGGCCCAGTGGGAGGTATATTTAATCTTGCTGTAGCCCTTCGAGATGGAATCTTCGCCAATCAGTCGGTTGATAAGTTTGCGGAATCGTTTGCTCCAAAAGCGCTAGCAACCCGGTACCTGGACGAGCTGTCCCGCAGTCTCTGCCCGGACTTGGAGCACTTTGTCGTTTTCTCAAGTGTGTCCTGTGGACGTGGCAATGCCGGTCAAACTAACTACGGAATGGCGAACTCCATAATGGAGCGAATTGTTGAAGACCGCGTGGCCAACGGATTGCCTGGCAAAGCCATCCAATGGGGTGCTGTTGGAGAAGTCGGCTTGGTTGCTGACATGGCCGAAGATAAGATTGACATGGAAATCGGTGGCACTTTACAACAAAGGATATCGTCATGCCTTCAGGAGCTGGACACTTTGCTAGTGTCTCCTGAAGCAATTGTAGCCAGTATGGTGGTAGCCGAAAAGCGCGTAGGACGCGGTGGCAATGAAAGTATTACAGAGACCGTTATGAACATCATGGGCATTCGAGACTTAAAATCAGTCTCGTTGGGTACAACACTCTCTGAGATGGGAATGGATTCTCTGATGGCCGTCGAAATAAAACAAACCCTGGAGCGGGACTTTGAGCTGGTTCTGTCCCCGCAAGATTTGCGGTCCCTCACCTTCCAAAAATTGAACGAATACACTGAGGCCAGGGAGAAAGAAGGTGCCGAAACTGTTAAATTGATCCTAGCCGCTGAAAATAGACCCCTGGGAATGGAACTGCTCCTTCGCAATCTCGGAGAAGAAGTGAATTGTAATAAGGTCCTGCTTCCAATGGTCACATCGGCTGATGCTACCAAGTTCAATCTTAGTCCTAGTATAGTTATACCCGGCCTTGAGGGTACAGTTGGTGAAGCTTGGCATAACATTGGCAAACTTCTGAATTCAAAGTCCGTCGTACTTCAGTTGCATCAAACAGCAGATCTTACTTCGTTTAAGGAGATCTCAGAAGCAGTTATCGAGGTTTGTTTTTGCTTTAATCCATTGACATACGAAATTGACTGCCGTTTTTCTTTTCAGAGTGTTAAATCGGTCCTCAAAGCCTCTGAAAGTTTCTACATCGTTGGCTATTCCTTTGGTTCGTTCATAGCCCTACAAGTTGCCAGTCTACTCGAGAAAGCCGGCTATCGAGGACAAGTGCTGTTGATCGACGGTGCACCTCACTTCCTTAAGAAATTAACTCTGGGCCATTTGGGTGAACAGTTCCAAGACGAAGACCTCTACGACTTAATCCTTTCCGGTATTGTGAATCAAATTTTCCCCGATGAAAGCAAGGAATCGGCAGCGCAGATTTTCACACCACTTAAAACATTTAAAGAAAAAATGGCCAAGTTCATGGAATATGTGTCAAAACAAAAACTCTACAGCAAAGAGTACGCCGAAGTCATGGTGCGGGCAATGTTTAACCGAGTTAAGATGGCGGCTTTAGTCGATCTCGATAGTTTGGATGTATTAAAGTCGCCAATTACACTAGTGCGACCATCCGAAATAGCAATGCAGGACATTGAGGAGGACTACTGTTTGTCCAAACTGACTAAAGATAAGGTGACACTGAAGTTCGTCGAAGGCAATCACACATCGATGCTGGAGAATCCCGCATTGGCGCAGATTATCAACGAATTTGATCCCACGGAGGAGGATGATAAAATGTTTGTCAACTACATCAAGGACGCCAAACCGGTGTCAGTGTTGTAAAATACCTCAAAATTGGTTTATTTTAATATATAAATATTAATATGCACTGTCAAATGTTGGTATATAATATTTTTACGCAAATAAACAATTACGTTTACATAATTGAAAGTATTGTAGCTTCTGTTTAAATTTGTTTAGTAGAGTTCTGGTGGAGGTATCCTGCATTTTGTAGGAACAACTTTTCGCTGAATTCCTTCTTGATCTGCTTCGACAGCCAGTTTGCCAGTTCTTTGCAGTCAGTGCATAATTTAAAAATGCACTTCTCTTTAATTGGCTGGATTTATTGTACTAGATTTTACTTGAAAGTAAGAAACTGATTGTTCCGCAACGCTTTACGAAATGTCAGCTAGGTACTAAGTCAGAAAATTCGTTGCTAGATTTGTCGGTTACCCCTTCATAAATGTTTTTTAATCGTTGAAGTACAATTTACACAGTAATCAGTTGGAACTTGACAAACCATTTTTAATACACAATGACTCTAATAAGAAATGTATCAGCGACTTGTGATCTTAACAAACTTTTACAAATTGAGCATAAAGTTCTAGTACGTTTGAAATATTCCATCAGCGGACAGCGTTCATTGATGACTGACCAGGACCACCGACTTGCATACCCCCAGTGCTTTTAATGTTGCAACAACTAGATTCGGTGTTGTGAAGTAGAATTGATTTGTTTTTTTTTGTTTTACAATTTTAGCTGACGTTTTTTCGTCGGCCATCTTGTTTACGTGGTAGAAATTATGGGAAAGCTATGCATGTTGATATTTTTATAGCGACGGCTCACGAAAATTTCACTTTCCTATAAAACAAAATGCCTTTCGGAAGTGATGAACCGACAATTATTTATTAATTTCGTATAACCGATTGATGCATTTTTGGTTTAATTTACTGGAACTTAAAATCGCTCTCATTTCACATGTTTACAATCAGAAATATAAATGTTTTCTAGTGATTACAGAAATTATGTTCCCCGGAACTTGGGTTTATTTCCGTTTTACGTACCTATATAATTATGGGCAGCACATCCATGACACTTTAGGCGTCTGATTTGTGATCTCATTCTTACTCCTTTACTAGCATTGACTGCGGAAAAACGAATTTGTCTTTCACGTCTCGTGTTTTGCACGTGCTTGTTGGTGTAGATGTAGTATTATTCATAAAACTAATGCTTATCAGTTACTGACAACTATAAATAAATTTAATACAGTCGAGCTCTTATTCGGCCGAATACCTTTGCGTTGAGTTATCCACTTCATGATAGTGGCGCTGCTTTCGCTACTGAGATGGCTATATCACGCAAAAAACCCTGGGGTCAGATTCTGTAAGGCGAAACGATCAAACGTTTTTCCGTGCGCACGAATGTTACACAAGCAAATTTCTTCGTGCACACGAAAACGTTTGAACGTTTCGCCTCACAGAATCTGACCACTGGTATTGAAACCACGCTCAAACCACATTGCTCGCCTGAATTATCGTGATAGATATACTCTAACAGACACGGGGTTCATCTCGATACCATGGTATCGAAACCATATGAGTGTGTCACAGGCATTACATACTTATAGTTAAAGAAATTGGAAATTAGTAGGTGAATGCCACAAAGCAAAGCAAAGCAAAGTGAAGTAGGATTTTCAGCACGCGATTGCAACAACTACTACGAGTCTCGAAGTGTCAAGTAGAGCGTACTTTACTTTGCTGTGCTGAGGTCAAAGCTAAAAAAAACCTTGTAGCAATCTAAAGGAAAACCGCATGTTGTTGAGCTGCATACGGCTTTTAAGGGTTTGAACATGTCATTGCAGATCTGAATTTTGTTGTCCCCTGGTGGGGTCGTCAACATTAAATCTAACCCATGCTCTTGGTTGCTTCGCTACAGGCTTTTTTCGTAGTAACCTTAGGGCGCCACAATTTATTTTCAGCATATAATAGATTTATAATCATTGCATTGTTTCATGCTTTTAACATGAAGCTTATAGTACATTTACACTGCACCTAAATTCATCATTTCGGCTAAATTCAACATTTCAGCCCAAATGTCCCGCATTTCGCCATACATTTTCAACATTTCCAAATGTTGAATTTCAGCGAAATGTCGAATTTCGTTCCCGCATTTGTAAGTTTGTCAAATCGAACAAACCTTTTTACAAATTCCGCAAGTCATTAGGTTTGTTTGACGTGGGCCCTAGTGCGCACTAGTGGGCACTGGGTTAACCCTAATGCGTTCGATATAAATAGCACTGAATTCGCCCTGGTACTGAAAACCTGTATTTGACATGGCTTTTAGGGCACCCTAGTTGTGCCCTAAACTGACCCCAGTTAATTTGTGGGGGCAAGAATTCAGTGCTGAGTTTTGCTGTCATTTCGCTAGCTGTCATTTCATTTTCAAACTCGTCATATGTATTGCGAACACTTTTATCAACTATTTACAATATACAAACCCAAATTCAGAATTTAGTTCACTCATTTTTTACTATAAACGGGAAAAAGTGTTACCAAAAGATAAATATTTGACAATATCAACAGCTGACAGACTTCAGGGCAACGTTTTGCGTTCGATATAGAAGTCGAATTTTCAGGGTAGTGCAGGGTTTTTGACAGGCGTGAAAATTAGCTGACACTTCTCAGTGCGCACTAGTGGGCACTAGTGCTAGCCACGTCAAACAAACCTATTTATAGTGCCCACTAGTGCGCACTGAGAAGTGTCAGATAATTTTCACGCTTGTCAAAAACAATGCTTAACCCTGAAAATTCGACTTCTATATCGAACGCAAAATGTTGCCCTGAAGTCTGTCAGCTGTTGACATTGACAAATATTTATCTTTTGGTAACACTTCTTCCCGTTTATTGTTAAAAATGAGTGAACTAAATTCGGAATTTGGGTTTGCCATAACGCAAATAGTTGATAAAAGTGTTCGCAATGTAGGTGACGAGTTTGAAAATGAATGACAGCAAGCGAAATGACAGCAAAACTCATCACTGATTTCTTGCCCCACTAATTAACTAGGGTCAGTTCAGGGCACAACTAGGGTGGCCTAGAAGCCATGTCAAACACAGGTTTTCAGTACCAGGGCGAGTTTAGTGCTATATCGAACGCATTAGGGTTAACCCAGTGCGCACTAGTACGCACTAGAGCCCATGTCAAACAAACCTACTATAAAACAACCACGATTGACTTGTGATTTGAGCATTCCAATGACTTTGATGAAACCAATTATACTTACTTATGTGGTATAATCTAATGTGGTCGATTGGGAGCTCTCAGAGCACTTATTTTTTCTCTTGGTCACTTTTTGCGTTCGATTGGTACCTACGAAAAAAAAAAAAATCTTTTTCCGATTTTAGAGCACTTCTGTATTTTTTCTCAGAGTTGTGTCAGATTTACCAATCCAAGTCCAAGTACGTTTGAGATTGACAACCAGTGGAGTTTCTCTACGTTTTCGTGAAATTTTCCAACTGAAAAGAAACGAATTACATCGGGTTGGTCTTCATATAAAAATTAAAAGTGTCGAAGGCTACACGTACTCCAATCGCACAAATATAAACACAAAAAAGAGCAAGTGACGTTTTTATGTTCGATTAGACAGACGAAATCGATCTCTCATGTCGTTTTCCATTGGGTTTTACAGATCTTTGCTCTCAGATTTCAGATTTTTCTTGCCCAATGAAATATAAAATGAGATATTTTTTTTTGCATTTTTGTGTTGTTGCGTGATTTAAAAGTCAGCTGTACTTAAATTGTAATTTGTGTTTATAAAAACCCATTCAATTTATGTTGATATCCATTGCAGCGGTTAAATGTAAATTTTTCCCTATTTTTCACAGACTAGGTAGTCGTCTAAAAACGTATACCTACCTATTTATATCCTACAATATTAAACTTCAAAGTTAAACAATTGTCAAAGATTTTGGTGTTAGTGAAAGTAGGTGTAAATCTCGCTGATGCCGTTTTCCATTGGGACCACCAAAAATCTTCATCAGATCTCAGATTTAACGCGGCTCATGGAACATGCAACGAAATTGATCTGCTTCTTAAATGGATAAGTGCGTTATTTGACAGCAATAACAACTGTTCAAATTGCATTCGCTTTTGGAAAAATCAGCTTGGATATCGACTTTAAAAATGTTTTCCCTGCTGTAGATACAAATGGAGTAGTTTCGGTGATTCGCAGTTTCCAGATGATGAGGAAGACAATGAAGATAATAATTCCTCCAACATTATATCCATTGCTATTGATGTATTTCTTTATTTTGCTTTTCACGAAACTTTGCGCATTTGTTTTGAAAGCAAACTTCTTAAAGTAACGTAAAACAGCTGTGCAAAATATAGGTATTGTTTATTGTGGCAGTATGTGTTAATTTTGAAAAAATATCTGGATCTGCAAAAAGTGATCCGAATCGATAAAAAGATTGATTTTGTTGCCCAATGGAACATGAAAAGTGATTTAGATCAAATTTTGTCCCAATGGAAAACGACATAGGAGCGAATCTACAGAAGCCCAATCGAATACCACATTCATTCATACGAAAGCCCAATAACTCAATGACGCCTATCCCAAGTCCCATTAGTTTGCATTTAATTGGCTATAACGGAGTTATACCGGCATAAACAATTGTTTTCTTGTTTGCAACAAAGGAATCATATCACGCTTAATTGACCTCTTTTCCAAATGGCAATGCATTTCAGTTTTGCCGTGCACGTAATTTATAACAAGAGACAAAAGTTTTAAATATTTATGGATATATTTGCGTTGCTGCATGAGTGCCAGGGTGACCGCTGCAGAATTCTGAAAAGTCGAAGTTATTCTGCAAATTTAAAACAAGCATTGGTAGTAGTGTTGTGACATGCAACTGCGATTTAAAGGTTTTAATTTGGAAATATGTAATAGCATTTGAAAAAAATTGACTTCTCCAACTTAAAAAAGGGCAAAAATACAAAACAATTGTGACAGGCTATCAAAATAGTGCCAAGTTGCAACTTTAGTCGCACAATGGTCACGCTGTCTAGGTATTCATAATTATAAATCGGAACGCCAAGTGGGGTGTTTGAAATTCAGTTGCACCGAACCAATTAATTTAAATAATTGAATTTACAATATATGTATGTAGGTATCTATGCTTTACAGAAAAAGTAGACGCAAAGTTTATTGAACTTAAAAAAGGGCTAAGTTAGGCGATGTTATAAAAATAATACTTATACAGCAATGAATGTTACATTAAAATAATAACAGTAATCAACAAAATGCTCCCCCGCATTTACATGTATGGGAATAAACAGGCACGTTTTCACTTAAAACAAAATTTCTACATCAGTGATGAAAATAGACTTTTTTCGATTGTACTGAAAACTGGAAAAATAGTACTGAAACAGACAAAATATTACTCAACTTTTTTAAATGCATAAGAGGTGTTATTTTGGTATTCAAAGAAAAATGCCATCTTTTGAGATAAATGATCGGATGTTTCTTTCATAATAAAGACGATGGTATGCCGTTAATAATGAAAAACAACATCAGCCAAATGGAATGAAATTTTCCATAACCAAATCGCTAAGTGGCTGCCCTATATCCTCGATAGCCTCATCTTTGAGGTCTTGAATCGACGCTGGGCTGTTGGCGTAGACCTTATCTTTCACGTGGCCCCAAAGGAAGAAGTCGCAAGGTGTTAAATCACAAGATCTCGGTGGCCAATTGTGATCACCTCTTCGAGAGATAACACAGTCCGGAAACTTTTCCCGTAAAAGATCAATGGTTTCGTTGCTTGTGTGGCACGTAGCGCCATTTTGTTGAAAGTAAACGTCCAGAAGAATACCATCCAACTCCGATCATAAAAAATCATATATCATCTCTCGATAGCGCAATCCATTCACTGTTGATCCAAACTCATTTTCGAAAAAGTAAGGTCCAATGACACCGCCGGAGCATAAACCACACCAAACAGTCACACGTTGAGTATGGAGAGGCTTCTCAACAAAAACTCTTGTCCCAACAGCTCGAATTTTTCCACCAATTTCTGTATTGCGGTCCAACAAGGTGCTTCACGACGACCAAAAAATGCTTTAGTTTTGCGAACTGTGACTGCAAGATTTTCACCATTTTTGTAGTGAATTTTAATAATTTCAATGCGTTGTTGAAGTGTGTATCGTTCCATTTTTAGTAATGGCGTAGTTTCTACCTACTTGTCAAATGTCAAAGAATAAAAGCTTCGAAAGTGACAGCTACCGGAATAGCGGGTCATTAACAATAACACCTCAAATTGGAAAACCCTTTAGTACAAATAGTACTGAAAAGTGAGAAGTGGTACTTGCGTACTTCGGGAAAGTCAATAGTACTGATTTCAGTACAATAGTAAGCCTTTTTTCATCAGTGGTCTACATTACATACTACGCTCTCCTTATATTTCATAGTAAACATACCCCTTTTATTCATTCAGCGTTCAGCTAATTCCATGGCAACTGCAATCGGGTTCTTCCATTCTATTTGCAAACAAATTAGGCAAAATAATATTCAATGGCAATGTCCACCCGTTGCACTCATTACACCATGCGAAATGTGCTCGAAAAAAGGGAATTAAGTGCATGCAAATTTGCTTTTAACCAATTTGCATTCCCCTGATTAAGAATTCCACAGTCTGAGAAACAATAAAAGCTAAATTTCGACTGAATCGCTTTCATTTGCACCTTAGCACAAGCGCACTGTTCACAAGAAAGTCAAAAACGGCTATTTGATAAAAGTGTTAATTTTTTAGCTAGTGAGTCCTACGCAAAAGAGGATAAGGACTTTGATTGCAAGTGATTAGTGTTGAAAAGAGTGATTTACATTAAAAAAAATGCCGTCACAATCAGATAAAGGCAGCCAGGTGCCGCGGCCGGATTTGTCGCGACAACAATACTATCGCTCACATGCTTGCGGCACAGATGATGAAATTGTCGTTAGTGGAATGGCAGGACGCTTTCCAAAGGCGAAAAATGTAGCCGAATACGCAAATGGATTGTATAATAAAGTAAGTGCATCGATAAGTATTGAATTCGCTGTTCAATACAATTTGAGATGTTAGATCTTTTTTGAAAATTGTGTGCTAACCTTGTAATTAAGGAGTGCCTTCGTTAAGCTTGGTACGTTGCTAGAGCTGAACTATTTTAAGCTGCTCACGATATTTTCTCTCCAAGGATTTGCTAAATAATCATATAGCTTTAATTTGACAGAGTGGGCAAAAAATCAGTGTCACAGAAAACAGCTATGCTGTTGTTTGAAAAAAAAGAATCCTTCAAAAGTTCAATTCAAGTGAGCAAAAATGTAAATCTATCATTAACTCGTCCTTGCTTGCTTTTCCGCTAAGTAAAAACAAAACGCAACAACTATCTGTCAAAATTTAGCTTGAGAAAATGTGCCGAACCTTTAAATGGACAAGTTGAATAGAAAAAATAACTAATCGCGTTCAATTGTGAAGCTTTAGGTACCTATAAAGCTTTTTTAATATCAGATAATCTTCTGTCTTAAACCAATTGTTTTTAAATCAATTCTCATCTGGGGGATTTGCATACGTAATTTTAACAGAAATGTAAAGATAAGCATTTCAGTCAAAATATTGTCAATCTTGACAGCGCTGATCAAAGGAGTAGCTATAGCTTCTTTAAAACACTATTAGCATCACTGTTAACTCTGAAAGACTTTGCATCGTCGTCATCTATTCGCTCGATGTTTTTGCGTGTCAAACTCTTTCTTAATACGCTGGCAATTCTTTAAAAACAAAATAAAATTCGGATGGTTTTTAAATGAAAACCTCCAGCTTTATTGGAGAGGGGATTCTGTTCTTTCAAATGCCGTCAATATCATTGCAACCGCTGCAGTAGTAATTTAGAAACAAAACGAATTTTTTGCACTTCTGATCGAATTTCATTAAGTCCCCTTAAGTTCTTTGCGATAATTATCTAAGTCGTTCTCGTCAAATACTCTTTTTTTACTATAATTAAAGTATATCTTTTGCTTTGGCTTTGGCGAAGGAGTGATTTTGTGATAGCCCCAAACTCCGCAAGGGTGTGTTTTCGCTCGTGTAAACGCCTAACAAAACTCACACTCACTGCCCATGTACATGTACACCAATTGCAGTTCACGGGATTTCGCAACGTGCTGTGCTGTTTCCTGTGAGTTTGAATGTTCTACGAAGTGAATCATTTTTGTCAGCCGAGTGAGCTGCATTCTGTTTGACTTAATTTTTATTCAAATAGGTACCTATTGGAAGTGAAAATGAGCGTGAGTGTAAGAAGACAAACTAGACGGCAAAATCGGTATATTAAATAAGAAAAACAAAAAAAAAATAAATAAATATTCGCGATTTGCGGCTATAAAATTCCATTCTGAGACCCCCAACTTCGCCGATTTCTCGTTACTTAGCCTACAAGCTATATTTTTTCGGCGTGGTCACGATTTACTGCGCTTGTATTGTTACATAGAAATTCGTATTGACAAATGTCACGTAACTTCAAAAATTCTGAGTCACCAAACACTCCCAAAAAATATGAGCCACTTTCGCTTTGGGCAAAGTGACTTGCAGCGTTCATAGAAATTTATCCGTTAAATTTGAAATTGTTCGTTAGGTATGAGTAATATTTTTTTTTAGGAATAAGTGTACATTTGCTTAAAATATTTACGAAAAATTAAGAATGTACATAATATGTTGGTTAAGGGAAAATAAAAACATTTTGCTCAAATTTTCTTTATTATTTAAGAAAAATTTACACACGAAATCGAAGTTAATTATATCCAAAGTGGGGAATACACAAACATATTTGTCCCAATATATTTCTAGGATATTAAACATCTACTTTAAATAGTTTTATTAGCCACACAAATAAAATTATTCACCTTTAAAAAATTTACAATAACTAACCAATGGCATTCAGTTATGCTAAAAAGTGGTATTCCCGAACTCTTTCACATTTCCCCACGGCTGCCGATGTTGGCAGCATTTATTTTTTGTATTTTTTGTATGTTTTTGCATATCATTCGGATTCCGAATTGACATAACACCGATAGGAATACAAAATGGCGAATTTGAAAAAAAACTGAGGGGACCAGCGGCAAGAGGATTGTGAGTTGGGGGTCTCAGTATGGTTTGTCTATGATCGGAACAGTCAGTGTTTCCGTGAACACGAAAAAACTCACTCGGAATTTGATCCACAACTTACTGATGGTTTTCTGGTCCTTAGGTGATCAATACTGCGGCTTTAATGATGGTGCTCTTCTGCGCTTAATGAGCGACGCTGTCAACAACTATTCTGTTCTCTATTTATTTCCCTTGTTTGTTTTTTATTTTCGTCGCTAATGTTGTATCCTTTGACTGTCACTTTTTATATTTTATTTTTGTTGACATATTATTGAGGGTTGCCACTTTACATTATATATTTTGTAGTACTTGTACTATATAACCACTCGGCTAAAATGATTCCCTTAAATTTAGCTCAGCTAAATTGTAGAGAGAACTTTGTGTTAGAAATAAAATCGAGCAGCGTACTAAGCTTTAAAAGCAAAAACTTTTTAATTGCATGAACTAGTCGTAACACAATCATTTCATGACAGCTTCTCCACATTCATGTATGGAACATTTTTGAAATTTGTTCAAACATTTCAAATACCTGTCGTGGAAATTCCTCCCTTTTATCATCGTTCTGAAACCTCTCCCACCCGTATTTGTTTACTGATTTTTGGTTTACGATTGGACAGGAAAAATATTTGATCTTTAAAATACAATCTGCAAAGTTGATAGTTTAGCTCCTTTTGACACTCAAGTTATTGGAAGACAGTGCATTCAACCTAACCACGGTTCGCGGAAGCATTGATGGGAATCTCGTAGCAGTTTCGAGTTAAACCCACAAAACCACCATTCATATCTTGCTCAAAGGACTCCCCTACTTTATAAGCTTGCTTAGTTCGTCTTGTCATCTTGAAGTGTGCACTTTGTCACTCCCATGTCAGCTGCATAAGGGCAGCGACAAAAAAGAAGAAATTGAAATCAATTTGGAAAATTCACTGAAAGCTGCGAGCAACTAACTTTCATTTTCGAATAGTTTTCGGGCCTTGTTTGGCCGAGTGTTGGTTTGGAGTTATTTGGCTCAATCCTTGACACATTGCTTAACGCTCCTTTTGCCTTTTTTTGACTCGTTTTCCTACATGCTTTTGGGACATGTTTGGCTAGGTTTTTGACACGTTGCTGAACCCCTCATTTTATCTCGTTAAGCGCATTTTTTGACGTTTTACGGCAAGTTTTTTGAAACGTTTTCCGACGAGTTTTTCGGGCCTTATTTGGATCTGTCCTTGACACGTTATTGAACAGTCCTTTTGCCTCTTTTTTTGGGGATTTTTTTTTGGGCCTTGTTGGGCGCATTTTTTTTAAAGTTTTCGACGAGTTTTCTGACGCATTTTCCGATGAGTTTTTCGGGTCGTATTTGACTCGATCTTTGACACATTATTGAACGCTTCTTTGATATTTTTCGACTTGTTTTTGGAGCCATTTTCAGCACTTTCTTGGACGCGTTGTTAAATTTATTCCAGGACAGGTATATTAAGCCTTTTATGAAACACATTCCTGAAACTTAAGACATCACCTACCATTCCATTTACTTGAAATCATTTTGCGAACAATGTTATAAACCCTTTCTTTCTGTCATTTCATGTTTAGCTTGATATGCTTGATGACTACACCGTGCGCTGGAAGCACACAGATCTTGATATACCAAAGCGAGGCGGTTGGGTCCATGGCATTGACAAGTTTGACGCAACATTATTTGGAGTTCATGCTGTGCAAGTGCATACCATGGATCCACAGTGCCGTACGGCTCTAGAGGAGTCTTACATGGCAATCATAGACGCTGGTATCAATCCGAACAGCATTCGCGGCACTCGCACGGGTGTATACGTAGCCTCGTGCTTCTCCGAATCGGAGAAGCAAACTGTCTCGGATCCTTCGTCGCAAGGTGCATTCGCTATCACTGGGTAGGTTACCTACATTTTGAATATAACCTGTAACTAACTCAGATACTGACTCTGCTCTTTCGCTTCTCATTGCATTCAGTGTCAGCCGAGCTATGTATGCGAATCGGATCTCATACACTTTGGGTCTGAGGGGACCATCAATGTACGTCGACACAGCATGCTCCAGCTCAATGTACGCCCTCGATCTGGCGTATGGCGCTTTGAGAAGCGGCGAGATCGACGCAGCTATTGTCACTGGAACGAATCTAATACTCCACCCGAATACAAGTTTACACTTCTCCCGACTGGGGACAGTCTCCATGACGAGCATTTGTTCTCCTTTCGACCAAAACGCCAACGGATATGTTCGTGCTGAAAGCGTCGCAGCGATATATCTGCAGCGTAGGTGTGACGCCTTTCGAATTTACGGCACTCTCGTACACAGCAAAACCAATTGTGACGGCTACAAGACTGAGGGTATAACCTATCCCTCCGGTGCTGTGCAGGAGAAGCTTTTGACGGAGTTCTACAACGAAGTGGACGTTGCTGTGGACGATATTGGCTATATGGAAGCCCACAGCACTGGCACTATTGTCGGTGATCCGGAAGAGTGTCGCGCTATTGATAATTCCCTCTGTAAGGAGCGCTCAGAGCCACTGCTAATTGGATCGGTGAAGTCGAATATTGGCCATTCGGAACCAACTTCAGGCATCTGCTCTGTGATTAAGGTTATATTCGCATTTCAGAGTGGACAGATCCCGCCCAACCTGAACTTCAAAGTGCCAAGGGAAAGTATAATGGCTCTCAAGGAGGGCCGCATGAAAGTGGTAACAGAGGTTGCCGACCTCAAGAAGCCCTATGTGGCAGTTAACTCGTTTGGGTTTGGCGGTGCCAATGCGCATATCCTTCTGAAGCAGTGCGAAAAGAAAAAGCTACCCGGCGGTGTTCCCGAGGGAAGTCTGCCACGGCTGTGCCTTTGGTCGGGACGGACGAAGGAGGGCGTTGACAGGGCGCTTACGAAGCTGGAGAGCAAACCGCTGGATCCGGAGTACATCGCATTGCTACATAGTGCTCAATCTGGTGGTATCCCTGGGATGGTGTTTAGAGGTTATAGTGTCCTAGGGGGAAGAGGTACGGAGGCGCCAATTTTGTTTAAGAAGGAAGTTCAGCACCACACCGGTGTTGAGCGACCCATCGTTTGGGTATTCAGCGGCATGGGCTCACAATGGGCTGGCATGGGAGCAGCGATGATGGCAATACCAAAATTTGCACAGTCAATTCAGCGCTGTCACAACGCCCTCAAGCCGGCAGGTGTGGATTTGATAAAAGTCTTGACTTCAGATGATCCCAAGACATATGACAATATCATGCACTCGTTCATTGGCATCGCGTCTGTTCAGATAGCGCTAGTGGATGTGCTGAGAGCGCTTGGCATGGACCCGGACTATATTATTGGGCATTCGACAGGCGAATTGGGCTGTGCCTACGCCGACGGTTGTTTGACTTTGGAGCAAATGATCTTGGCAGCTTACTATAGGGGAAAAGTCAGCTTAGAAAACGAGAAGATTAAGGGTGCAATGGCTGCAGTGGGTCTATCATACCAGGGCATTCGAGGAATGCTGCCTGAATCGATTGAAGTTGCTTGTCACAATGGTCCAGAGTCTTGTACGATCTCTGGTCCCGCGGAAGATGTTGCACAATTTATTGAGCAACTCAATGCTCAGAATATTTTCGTCCGACAAGTGCCATCTGCAGATATTGCCTTCCACACGCGGTACATCGCCAATTTGGGCGGCGACTTCCTCAAGTATCTCAAGCACATTGTGCCCAGCCCCAAGCAGCGATCCGCAAAGTGGTTGAGCACAAGCGTTCCGCAAAAGCACTGGTCTCGCCCCGAGTCACTTCTCTCTTCAGCCGAATATCACACGAATAATTTGCTAAGCAGTGTGCTCTTCGAGGAGACATCAGCGCTTCTGCCGGACAACTCACTGACAATTGAGATCGCTCCACACGGCCTGTTGCAGTCCATAACAAAGTCATGCATTCCAAATGGTATTCACGTGGCTCTGACTAAAAGGAACGACAAGGACAATCATGTGTTCTTCCTTAATGCGCTGGGGAAGTAAGTATTCAGCAGAACACTGTATAAAGAAGTGATAAACATGTCGACTCTTTTCAGATTGTATCTAAATGGGCTTAATATGCCGGTGGATGTTTTGTATCCAAAAGTGGAATGGCCAGTGTCATGTGGTACTGACACTATCAGTGATATCGTTGAGCTCGATCATCGTGACGATTGGGACGTGTTCAGCTACAACAAATTGATAAGCGAAAAGAGCGGCGAAAAGAGTTTTGACATCAGTATGAAGACGGAAGCCTGCCGATTCCTAGAGGGACACAATATCGATGGAAAGGTCTTGGTACCAGCATCGTTCTATTTGGAGTGCGTTTGGAAAACGTTCGCAAACATGAATCACGACACAAAGCTGACAGAACGATCTGTTGAAATGGAAAATGTGAAATTTGTGCGGGCAACAACACTGACTATGGACGCCATTGTTAAGCTGAATGTCATGATCCATCGGGCCACAGGAAATTTCGAGGTGAGTTTTGACACAACTGTTATCCGGACTAGATTTGGTATGAGTTCTGCATGGCTGTTGTTTACTAAATTTGGAAAAAAAACATTCGAAAACGGGTAAAGGTCCATAGAAGTGAATTCTGTTCCTTAGAAGAACTTACCTGTCACAAGTTGGCTTCTGCTTTATAGCGTCCCATAAGTGTAGATGAATGTAGTAGACGACTATTCTACTTTTTTTCTCAAGAGGCTGAACTGGTACAATATTTTCTGCATGCACTTCTGACTTCTGAGGAATAGCAAACCTACAGTGTCAAAATGAGCTACAAGTTCGGTTTATATTTTAAGAACGCAATTAACTTAACTTTGACCAATTTTTTTGCTATTGTTAAGATTACGAGTACTTGTATGTGTTGTTTTTCTTATCAATTACGCTTATACAAATTCCCATCCTTTTTGCATACCAATAAATGAACTTATTCTTCATTTATTGTCTCTGACAGTTCTCATTTTATTTTGCAAACACATCGATTAAAATGCATTCATCTTTTTGGTTCAAACGTCTAAAAAACTTGAAGGATAACAAAGCAAAAAACTTTTCGTTAACTTAATTTTTCAGTTCTACTTAAGTAACAAATACTTTTCTGATGGTTCTGAGAAGAGAATTTTGCTTCTTGATTTGAAGCCAGAATCCGCTCAAAGAATGGGGACGTTCAAGTATCTAGTTTAGTAATTCTGACAGCTGTCTGAAGAGATGTATCTCGGGTTTGATTGGGGGAAATCGGTCAAATGAGCAGCTGTTTCAGTTGACATTTATGGAGGGTTAGCCGACGAATATACTCAATAAATTCGTGACTGAGTACTAAGTTGACAGTTCTCATATGTACCTGACGCAGAAAAAATTACGTTCCCGACCAATCTAGTCGACTTAAGATAACTAGATTCTTGAATGCGGCCAATGAGTATTCGATTGGGTTTCTTCAGATTCGCTATCAGATTTCAGATTTCGTTTGTCTAATCGAACATAAAAACGTCACTTGCTCTTTTCTTTGTTGATATTCGGCACTTCTTTAGGCGTTTTTCATTCACTGGGTAAACTTTATATTGTTACATCCGAACTGATGGGATTCGAAAAGATAAAAGGCTTTTCTGTTGAAGTTTTCTAATAAAATCACTTTTATTACACTTTTACGGATCATTCTAATAATTCAGTTCAAAACAATATTTCTTGAAACAATTCTTATCCAATTTAAAATAATCACTTAATTCACAACCGATTACTTTCGACCCTGTTTCCAAATCTGGCTTTTTATATCCGCTTCGCCATCTACTGGGAAGTTTCTACATTATTCCGGTTCGTCCCGATCAAACTCGGTGGTTCTAGAATGACCTAACTTAACTCTTCATTTATTTGACAGATTCGAGTCTTCAATTGGAAGTGGAACTTGTTTGGTGACTAATGGGTTGTTTACACGCCACCAATTTCAGTTCCACGCTACAATATTAAAACCAAAGATAATGGAATACAGAGATGGATAACTTTCCAGTAGAAAGGCGGCTGCCTACAAGATGTTTTCTAAAAAAATTCATGAAGTCACGTACATTTGCTCATTTCTTTTCAAGTGTCTGTGAGTTCATGAATTGGACTTTAATGCAAGAATTCGCTATTCCGAAATGTGTTTTTCACTATTTTCTTTATTTTAATCGAAGCCTTAACAAAAACCAAACAAGTTCAATACGAAACACAAAGCAATTGAACAGCCCAGAAACGCAAAAGGAATGGTGGACGGCCATTAGCTGATTAAAACATTCGAAGTTAGCGTCAAAATTGATTTCTAAACCTTTGTACATAAATAATTAACAAAATTAGATCCACCCGATGCAATGCGTTTCTTTGCAGTTGAAAACGTAAACAAACTCCACTAGTTGTCAAACTCAAACGCTCGTGTATTGCCTGCAGTTCATTGCGAACCCTGACCATAGATGCTCTGGTTGGGCCCTTATATTTCAAAACTCTTGGGCTCTGTGCCTGAACGGAAAATAAATAATTTTATAAATCAAACCAAACATACTTCCCAAATACATGATTGTAACTACGGTTTCTCATATGTAGCTAAATTACAGAAATTAAAGCACTACAGTAAATTTGACTATAGGTTTTAAAGCGTTAAAGACATTTTTAACAAGATATCTTTGTTATACCCTATAAAGGCACATTTACATTACACAAAAGCAAATTAATTGTGAGAGATGAGAGAGAGATACGTATCTATTAGTTATAAGACCGCATGGACGTCTTACCTATAATTATGGGTATATAAAATTGAATTGAAGTTCCGCCAAAAAAAAACATTTCTGCAATCGACTGAAAACATTTCCATTACTAATTTCGAAGTCGTTTTAGAATTGCAATTGTTACAGTAAATTTTACCAACCGTAGCTAAATTAATAAATTCAACGAAATAAACAAATTTATGTTAACTTACCACTTCTGGAAGCCATTTTGTTTTAATGCAGATCAATATTTAGATTCAGTCAGTAGGCTATTGCTATAAGACAAGATGGCCGCCTCAAATATGTACTTGCCACGAATGTATTGCATATTGATGAGTGCATCGTGCGCGATAGGTTTGTGTGACGGAATCAAAATGGCGACGAAAACTTTAAGTGAAGACTAATTCTGACCCATTGAACAGTAATTCCGAGCTACTATGAAACGACATCTTTACAAATATCCCTAAAATCAATAGTAAAATTTTATTTTCATGCATATTTCACCCTGAGGCCGCTAATACCGTTACAAGAGGATACAGCTCCCGAAATATGCTTCAAAACAAAAAAGGGTCCTTAAAAATGTAATTTTTAGCGAATGTTGTGAGGACATTTTACCAAACTGGTCTTAAATCAACGGTAGACCTTTATTTCCATGTAGCAATACTTTAAGCTATTTTTTCCTTTAGATAACCGATGGCGACAGTTTAGTTGCGAGCGGTACGATTCGAGAAATCAAAGATGTTAAGAAACCAGTTGAAATTCCTCCCATGCCATTTGACACGTCAATGGGTGAAGAGTACAGCATGTCCGCCAAGGATTTATACAAAGAACTGAAGCTGCGCGGCTACTATTACAGCGGGGCTTTCAAAGCTGTGGAGTCAGTACGTGGCGACGGCCATATTGCTCGCATCAAATGGGACTCCAATTGGGTGACATTCATCGACTGCATGCTACAGACACAGATTGTCAAAAAGGATTCGCGATCTCTGTGCTTGCCGACGAAAATCCACAAACTTCGAATATTTGGCCGCCATCACTTGGCAGCTGTGGCTGAACAGCCAATCGTCGACATTTACAGCAGTGAGATTGAAGGTAGGGCTGTAGGCGGTGGTATTGAGATAGTTGGCATACAGGTTAACAGTGTACAGCGTAAAAAAGCGCTCGGCCTGCCAGTTCTAGAGCGGTATCAATTTGTTGCCCATTTCCCATCGCCAGCGCTGCGCGTGGAAGATATCGGTAGGTTTGTCATTCAGCTCATCCTTGAGAACGATGTGTTGGGCCAACTGAAAGTTGTGGAAATAATAAACAAACCGGAGGCTACTCCGATAATTGAGCACTTTCTGAACGCCATTGAGGATCTGCCACTGATAACGGGAGAGTACACGATCCTGAGCGCTAGCACTTATGAGGGTTTGCCTGCAGTTGTTACAGTTGAAAATGGCGACGTAACTGCGTGCAAGGACTGCAATTTAATTATCGACCAGTCGGGCGGCGACGTCTTCAAAGGAACGTCAAACTTGGCCGACAATTTGTATGTTGCGCTCATTACGAATGTGGATGAACACGTAGCTAAACCAGAGGAGTTCTCAGTGTTGGCAACTTGTCCCTGGGTTGAGAGTGGACTGAAATTAACACTGCTGCGGAAGAGAGGCAGCGTTCGTTCTGTGGAAACGAGCTACCTCAACATTTCATCGAACGACACCGAGTTTCAGTGGGTGAAGACAGCTCAGGAGATTCTCGTGAACAAAGATTTAATGATCGTCGCAGAGAAGGACAAGTTCAGTGGAGTCCTAGGTCTGGTAAACTGTCTGCGGAAGGAGTACATCAAAACGGTCGTACGGTGTCTGCTAATCGACGATCCCAAGGCACCCGCATTTGATCCGCAGGACCCGTTCTATACCGAACAACTGGCACTAGGAATGGCTATCAACATATACAGAAAGGTAAGTCATCAAATCATGAATGACGTCAAATGTAGACTATCCTCCTTTTTCTAGGGTCACTGGGGGACCTATCGGCATCTCCAGCTTGTGGCGAACCAACCACTTGCACCGTATCCTGGTTTTGTATACGGAAACATCCTCCATCGCAGTGATCTGTCATCGCTCAAGTGGTTACAGGCCCTCGAATACAACAAGAAACCACCAATCAAAGTCGTGTATTCCAGTCTGAACTTTAAGGACGTTATGTTGGCCACTGGACGTCTCGCCGCCGATGTTTTAAACGAAAGTCGTTTACAGCAGGAATGTATTCTGGGTTTGGAGTACGCCGGTGTTGACACCCGAACTGGTAAACAAGTTATGGGCGTTGTGGCGAAGGCAGCTGTCTCTAGCCACATCAATCCAACGGACTTAATAATGGAGGTACCTAAGAACTGGACCCTGCGTGAAGCCGCCACCGTCCCTTGCGTCTACTTTACGGTTTACTATTCGTTCTTCTTCCGTGCCGACATTCGCAAAGGCAAAAGTATTCTCATTCATGCGGGCACTGGTGGTATAGGTTTGGCGGCCATTCGAACAGCGCTGGCTTATGGCCTGGAAGTCTTCACAACTGTCAGTACGACCGAGAAGAGGAACTTCCTGTTAAGCACATTCCCACAGCTGAAGGGTAAGTCTTTGACAAGATGTTCCTGCATAATTTTAGTTATTGTTATCAAACCTGGTTTTTAGACAGTCATATTGGCAACTCGAGAGATACATCGTTCGAAAGTATGGTGAAAAATCAGACCAACGGCAAGGGTGTTGACTTTGTGCTTAACTCCTTGGCTGAGGAGAAACTACTTGCGTCGATCAATTGTTTGGGCAGGGGCGGCGTCTTCTTGGAAATTGGCAAGTTCGATATGGCAAGTGACAATCCTTTGGGAATGGGCCCGTTCTTGAAGGAATTGTCTTTTGTCGCTGTCCTCTTGGATTTGGTAATGTCGCAGGATGATCCAGTGTTGAGTAGGGTAAGTAAATCTAGTTTAAATGAGCCGACGAACCCCACAAAGAAATCCTGTAAGATCCGTCATTCCCTTATAAAAAATATATGTTCAGAATTTTCTTGATCAAAGGGCATATTCGAAGAGCTTTGGGTGTGTTCAAAAATCCAAAGTCGACTACTTCGGTTTGGACTAAATGCACCTCGAAAGCAAGAACTAAATTGGTCGGTAACGTCACTTTTCCTACGTCAGCCACATTTACGAGCTGTCAACTTCGTACTCAATCACGGAATTCTTGATTAGATTTGTTGGCTACTCCTCCATAAACGTCAACTGAAAAAGCTGTTTATGTCACCGATCTTATGTCGTTTTCCATTGGACAAAAAAAGCACGCAATTCTGTGAATTTCGATTTCTTAGCGAGATTTACCTACTTTCATTAACACCAAAACCTTTCGCATGTGTCAAACTTTAAAATGTGTTATTGTATACGTTTTAAGACGACAAGTCAGTGAAAATAGAGTCAAATTTACATTCGGCCACTGCAATGGATATCAACATAAATTGAATGGGTTTTTATAAACTTTAACTCACACACCATCAATGCCAAAAAAATGCACATTGTGTTCCATTGGGCACAACAAATCTTAAATCTGAGAGCAAAATCTGAAAATCCCAATGGAAAAAGACATAAGCCAATCAAAACTGTGACACAGACAGTCATCTGTAAACTAGATACTTGAACATCCCCTATCCGTCTAAAGTGTACTAGATTTATCTGGATTTTCCTTGAACGCGAAAGCTAGATTCGTTGGTAATGTTACGTTCACTACTAATGCGTAGTTGACTGGTGGGCGTTCGGTTTCCTAGTTTACAATAATTTTGACAGTATGTAGTCTAAATCCACTGTTTTTGATTGGTCTGTATTGGTTGCGTGGTCACTTGTTCAATTGACGTTAACCGATGGGGTAGCTAAAAATGTACTAAAGTAAATATAAACCTGCCTAATTCTCAAGGCGCAGGGTCATAAGTCCACAGGCCAAAAGTCCACAATGGACTTTTGGCCCACCTAGGTGGGTTATAAGTCCACAAAGCCAAAAGTTCACATTAATTTGGGCCATAAGTTCACAATTTTAAAATGAAAGTAGGCCATAAGTCCACAATTATCCATATGACTAAAAAATAAATTAAAACAAGTTACACGTGTTACATAAAATCCTGCAAGGTTAGCTTCATTTACGACACAGAGTTCAAAAAAATATCCAAAATATGTGATGCCCTTCATCCACATCCTGACACAATCGGATATGTTTAAAAGGATGCAACTAATTAATTCTTGTTGACGGCACCTTTAATGTTCTTCCATTAGGTGAATGGAAGCAATTATTAGTTGTCTGTGTAGCACATTCAGAGCATGTATGTACACCGAGCATTACTTACTTATTCTTAAAGTTAATTAAAAAGTTCGTATTCATTGTTCAAAATAATTTTTAAATTACAGTATTTTATTTAAACACGAAAAGTTTTTCAAAAACAATTTATAATTTTTAATTTATTTGTGAATTGTTCAAAAAATTTATAAAGTTATTTTGAAAAATTCGCGCGAATTTTTCAAATATAATATAAAATATAATAATATATATTTTAATATAAATTGTTTTTGAAAAACTTTTTGTGTTTAAATAAAATACTGTAAAAATTTATAAAGTTATTTGGAAAAATTCGCGCGAATTTTAATATAAATTGTTTTTCAAAAACTTTTTGTGTTTAAATAAAATACTGTAAAAATTTATAAAGTTATTTGGAAAAATTCGCGCGAATTTTTCAAAATAACTTTATAATTTTTTTGAACAATTCACAAACTTTTTAATATAAATTATTTTTGAAAAACTTTTCGTGTTTAAATAAAATACTGTAAAAATTTATAAAGCGAATTTATTATTATATTTTTTATCTACAATAACAAAAACGCTCTTCAACAACTTCCTTTGATAGACTCTTATCAGCCAGTGAAGGCTTACCGATATACTCTGAGATTGAAAAATTGAACAAACATCAACACCTAACTGAAAATAAGATCTACCTGAAAAGAACTAACAAAAAATTTTTCAACTTGTGCAATTTGTTTACATTTTGTGTCAATCCGCTCCTGAAATATTGTTCAAGAGACACATCATAGTCTAAGAGAGAATCAAAGAAAACCGCTTAATTTTGTTGTACTTTAAATTATGAGAATTGTGGACTATGACCCACCATAGTGAGCCATAAGACCACAGTCAGTGAGTCAAAAGTCCACAAGAATTTTGTGTGGACTTTTGGCTCACCTAGGTGGGTCATAAGTCCACAATGGATTTGTGGACTTATAACCCACCTAGGTGGGTCAAAAGTCCATTGTGGACTTTTGGCCTGTGGACTTATGACCCTGCGCCATTCTCAATAGCAAGTTGACATTTTGAAGTGTCAAAAAAACGGACAAATCGGAATGTTGTTCGGACTAATGGGACTTCTTTTGAGACCATCCCTGTGCTCTTATTTTTTTTATCGCATTCCCCTTTTATTCCAGCAACTGTGCGAACTTGTGCTGAAGGATATCGACAACGGTATCATCCAACCACTCCCAAGTACAATTTTTCCGGCTCACGAGATGGAACAAGCCTTCCGCTATCTAGCCAGCGGCAAACACATTGGCAAAGTAATGATTCAAGTCAGAGAGTCTGCCAACTCGCAGACCACACTACCAATGCAAGTGCTGCCAATGGTATATTTCTCGCCAGACCTGGTTTACATAGTACCAGGTGGTCTCGGAGGTTTCGGCATCGAGCTCGTCGATTGGATGGTGTTGAGAGGTGCCCGCAACATCGTTCTCAGTTCCAGTCGTGGAATTTCAAATAACTACCAGCTATACAGAATACAGTGAGTATATTATTTTTCTACAAACTGAAAACTAACTTGGTGTCCTCTCAGAACTTGGAAGAGCTACGGCTGTGATGTGCGCATAAGCACGGCTAACATTGCCACCAAGCATGGCTGTGAGGCGATGCTCAGGGGAGCCATGATCATGGCACCAGTTGGAGGCATCTTCAACTTGGCCGTGGTCCTCAAAGACGCTCTTTTTGACAATCAAACCGATTTGTTTTTCAAGGAAAGCCTAGCACCAAAGGCATTCGCCACCCAGCACCTAGACGAACTGTCGCGAAGACTTTGTCCGAGTCTGCATCATTTCGTCGTATTCTCGAGCGTTTCATGCGGACGCGGTAATGTCGGTCAAACTAACTACGGCATGGCGAACTCTATAATGGAACGAATAATCGAAGACAGAGTTGCCAGTGGCTATCCGGGAAAAGCCATCGAATGGGGTGCAGTTGGAGATGTGGGCTTGGTAGCGAACATGGCCGAGGATAAGATCGATCTTGAGATCGGAGGAACGCTGCAGCAAAGGATTTCGTCTTGCCTACAAGTGCTAGACGCTCTGCTTACTTGTCCGGATCCAATTGTCGCCAGTATGGTTGTAGCCGAGAAGCGGTTAGGCACCTCCAGTACGACAAGCCTTTTTGAAACCGTGTTGAACATTATGGGCATTCGAGACTCGAAATCAGTATCATACACCGCATCACTATCAGAGTTGGGAATGGACTCCATGATAGGTGTCGATATCAAGCAAACGCTTGAGCGAGACTTTGATATTTTCCTTTCCCCGCAAGATCTGCGGTCGCTTACTCTGCAGAAAATTCTGGACTACTCTCATGATCCCGAAAAACACGGCGACCCTAGCATTAATCTCGATGTTCAGGCTCTAAGGATGCAGATGACCACGATGATTCACAACTTGGGCGATGAGAGGAACTTCGAAACCACCATTGTTCCCATCAACCAGAAAGGAAAGGAAAAACCGCCAATCTTCTTCTTCTCTGGTATTGAATGCTCATCGGGCCAGGCCTGGAAAGATTTGGCCAAGGGTATCAATGCGCCTTCGTACATCATTCAACTACACAAGACTGGCAAAATGTCCTCATTCGATGAGATTGCCCAATTCGCACTGAAGGTAAGATATGAAAACGTGAAGTTTGCTTTTCTGATTTTATGTTCTTTTTCTAGGAAATCAAATCCTTGTTAAGGCCGACTGAGAGCTTCCGTATCGTAGGCTATTCCTTTGGCGCTGTCATAGTAGCGAAAGTAGCTCAACTTCTTGAGGAACTGGGTCATGCGGGAAAAGTGTTCTTCATAGACGGGTCGCCAGCCCTTATGTTTGCCCTGCATAAGATGAACGTGGAATCTGTTGGCGGACATATGTTGGATGCTTTGATTCTGGCAAATATTGTTGTCATGGTATTACCCGAAGAGTCCGAGGAGAATGCTCGAACTGTATTCGAAAGCAAGGTCTCGCTGGAAGACAAGCTGCTGTTATTCCAAGAGTACGCTAAACGTCAAACGTGCTTCAGTGAGCACTATGTTACTTCTCAAGGAGCTGCTGTCCTCCAGCGCATTCGGTTGGTACTCGAAATGGATCTCAAGTCCTTCAAACGCATCAACTCGCCGATCTGCTTGGTCAAGCCTACAGTGCAAATTTTGGCGAGCATTTCGAACGACTATGACTTGGGCTCGTTGGCGAACAATGAGGTGGCCATCCATGTGCTCGAAGGAAACCATTCTACAATTCTGGGCAATCAACAGCTGCCGCATTTGATAAATGAGTTTTTGCTATCGGATCAGTCGTGAGAGTGGAGAGGTATTAATGTGTACACAAAGAGAGCAAGGGCTTGTGATGTATAGAAATTAGAAATGCAGTTTGTTTTACTTTTATGAGGATAGCTAATGGTTTTTTTAAGAAATACATTTTGCAATGGCAAAGACAGATTGAGTTGATTTATTTTTAGAAAGCCTTGGCATCGAGTCTCGTTTGGAATCGATATGAGATGATTTCGCCTTCAATTATTTTGCATTTGCTGTCTACTGACGCAGGTGACTTTATATAAATACTCGGTTTGGAAGCAGCGCTGCCGCCGGAAGTACTACAATAGGAGTTTTGTACTCCCTTTTCGTCTACCGTACTCCTCAAAAAGAAATTGCACTCCTATTTTAAGTTGCGGATTAAACTACTTCTGCATGCCTTGTCATTTCTCTACCTAGTAAATTGCAAAACGAATTTCACTTTATAAATGCATAAAGATTTTGTTTGTGCTCAATTTTGTTATAAAGGGTTTTTTCCAATGAGAGGTGTTATTGTGCATGATCCGCTATTTCGGTAGCTGTCACTTTTGAAGCTTTCATTCGTTGACATTTGACAAGTAGGTAGAAACTACGCCATTACTAAAAATGGAACGATACACACTTCAACAACGCATTGAAATTATTAAAATTCACTACAAAAATGGCTACGTGCCACACAAGCAACGAAACCATTGATTTTTTTTTACGGAAAAAGTTTCCGGACCGTGTTATCTCTCGAAGAGGTGATCACAATTGGCCACCGAGATCTTGTGATTTAACACCTTGCGACTTCTTCCTTTGGGGCCACGTGAAAGATAAGGTCTACGCCAACAGCCCAGCGTCGATTCAAGACCTCAAAGATAAAATTCGTGAGGCTATCGAGGACATAGGGCAGCCACTTTGCGATTTGGTTATGGAAAATTTCATGATAAGGATATGGTCTGTATGCGTGCTCGTGGTGGCCATTTGGCTGATGTTGTTTTTCAGTATTAACGGCATACCTTCTTCTTTATTATGAAATAAACATCCGATCATTTATCTCAAAAAATTACATTTTTCTTTAAATACCAAAATAAAGGAAAACCCTTTATAAGCGTCGAACTCTTGCGGATCCTGAAAATTCCTTTCTTCTGTCACTATTTTTTTTTTTCCAATAAGCACTGGTAGATGCTGAAGTGGAATTAAGCAAACTGGGTGTTAGGTAAAAACAAAATAAGCTTTCCTTTTTGTTTGAAAGATCCATGTATATGCCTGTTACTCAGGCGTAGTAATTGTCCTGACAGTGGACTTATTGCTGCTGTTCCGGCCCTGAGCCCGATTAAACTAACGAACTCCTTTTATAAGCGCTTGATTGAGTTGAGCTGCTATTTTCTAAAACGGACATGTTTATTAAATATAATCTTAGATAATCTTACAATTTATAGCAGGCGATGGGTCGGTTTCACTTATTGATATTCTAAAATGGCGGCAAACCCAGAAAGGGGGAAATTATATTTGACATATATATTATTAACGAGCGCGTTCGGAGCTTATACGATCCAACATATTCCTATATAGAGTTAACAATGTCATTGTATTATATTATATCTTTCAAATTCCCGCTGCGGCTTTTCACGGTGGCACAGATCCGAGTGGCCCAATTTTTGGTTGAATGTTTACCTGACCGTTTGTTTCGAATTTCGCCAGCAGAGTTGTATATGAGGGGCCACTGCGTCTGCTATAAAAATTGGCGCAACGTTTACACTGACACCAGTTTTGACAGGCGCCAACAAAACAACATGGCCTCAATTGAAAAAAAAAAAAAAAAAAATTTTGTATGTCGTTTTCCAATTGAACCACCAGATATTTATTTTTTTTTCAGACTTAACGTGGCTCATGAAACTGGCAAAAGAATTGATCTGCTTTTGTAAATGGATTAGTGCGTTATTTGACAGCAATATCAGATGTTCGAATTGCATTCGTTTTTTGGAAAAATCAACTATGGATATAGACTTGAAAAATGTTTCCAGAGTTGTAGATACAAATGGAGTACTTTCGGTGATTCGTAGTCTTCAGAGTTCAGATGATGAGGAAGACGATGAAGAAAATAATTCATCCAAAATTATAGCCATGGATATTATGTATTTTTTTAATTTTGGTTTTCACAAAACTTTGCGCATTTGTTTTGAAAGCAAACTTCTTAAAATGACATAAAACAGCTGTGCAACGTATATTGGTATTTGTGGCAGTATGTGTAAATCTGAAAAAATATCGAGATCCGCAAAAAGTGATCCGAATCAAAAAAAGATTGATTTTTTTTCCCCAATGGACAAACACATCAGTTTTGATTTTCTTAGATCGGTCATATGAACAGCTGTTTCAGTTAACGTGTATGAAGGGGTAGCCGACGAATCTAGTCAAGAAATTCGTGACAGACTGAGTACCTACCTACTACCTACTAACCTAAACGCAAAAACTAGATTGGTCTGGAACGTCACTTTTTCTACGTCACCCACATATGCAAACTGTCAACTTAGTACTCAGTAACGAATTTCTTGACTACCCCTCCATAAACGTCAACTGAAACAGCTGCCCATATGACTGATTTCAGCCAATCAAAACCAAAATACTCCTAGTCAGACAACTGTCAGAATTACTAAACTAGATACTTGAACGTCCCCATTGGCTTTCTATCTATTGAAAAATCGGCTCTTAAAATAACTAGATTTTCGAATGTGCCCTTTGAGTCGTAGCTTACGATTGTCCTCAGATTGTTATTATGGAAAAGAAAACAACAAGTTATCATCAACTTAGTCTTTGGTTACCTGTAGCAGGGCCAGGTCAAAGAAATCAATTTATACCTTCTGTCAGCTCTGACCCCAAGTCGTTCTTTATAATCACACGCATGCCGAATTTTGTCCCCTCTCCGGTCCATCCAACTCAATCTGTTTCCCGAAGAATGTCAACTCAAAAATATTATTGTTAATTTTACTTTTTATTGATAAATATCAAAGATCATTATTTTATTTGTTTTCGTATCACATATATACATGTACATAGGTATATAAATCTTAAAAAAAAATAAGTAAAGAAAGTCCACGTTTTCACTCTAAGCCCACGAGCATTGGATACGTTTTGGAGTGTTTCTTTTTCTTTTTGTTATAAATTGTGTAGCCATACACGTGGTACAACTAAAGGCAGTAAAAAAACAGACTAATCGGTAATATTTGTATATAAATAATTAGTTTATGTGGTATGTGTTGCTTATGCTACGCTAGATTGATCAGCGGAAATCTCTCTCACTTGAGACAGTCTTTTGGTTCGGGGTGGTGGAACTGGTGGTACAGCTAATACTGAGCTCTTGACGTCAGTTGCTGCGGCAGCAGCTTCTTGCATATTGGTTGTAGCGTTGCCGCTAGTCGGACTGCTGCCGTCTTTTGCATTTTTCCAACGCAACAACTGCTTCACACGTTGACCATGATAGTGATACAGATAAATTGTGGCCAGTATACATAGAACAATGAGCAGAGTGATTGCGATAATAACTGGAGCAATGTATGGTGAAGCTTCGGGCAGTGGCTCCTTGTCTTTTGTGGTCTCTTGGGTTTGTGTTTGCTCTGTGGACGATGCTGGCCTGACAGTGGTTTTCGTCTTGATCGTTGGCCGGAACGGACGCATTGTTGTCTTGCCGCCTTCTCCGATTGCGATATCGGAACAGGCACGAAACTCTTCTTGTGGACCGCAGCCAACGGCACCGACTCCATTGTCGCACATGCCCCAATTGTTGCCTGCTATGTAGCGCCATTGTAGCATACATTGGCTGCATTTGAAATCTGTAGGAAGCAAAGAATTAGCGTGTGGGTGTCAGAATGTGTTTTTAGAAATAGAAAATATGACTCCTATCACAAAAGCAGCCAACTGACCTCTGGTCGTGATTTCTTAATAGTTGAAGCAAAGGCTGTTATAAACTTTGCCAAATTGCCAACAGCGAACCACATTACAACACAAGTAGAGGCAGTTGACTCTCTCCGATCGACCTCAAACTGTTGCACAATAGCGACCTCTATGTTCGCATTTGCACGATTGTTTTCTCTCGCACTTACCTGGCAGTTGCGCCTTAATCTCGTAGATTCGACTGCCATTTCTGGGATAGAACCTCGTGTCCAAATCCTCTGGTGCCGGTATGGCAGGTGAGCCGCTCAAAATCGTCAGCAAGTTCTTATCCAAGCAGTCCTGTTTTGCACCAGGCTCTGGACACAGTCGGAACTCGAAATATCTACCGATGACAAAGACAGAGACAGAACATAAACTCACACTCGCCCGCGGAAATTATTTGCACTCACCCCATATGACTAGCGGTCAATTCGACCCTTATAACCATTTCCGATCCAGGATTGTACCGCCGGACAATCACCCCTTGACCCCATTTGCCACCAAACTCATGCGGTCTCGGCTCGGGCAGGTTCCAAGCATCACCGCATTCTCCGCACTTGCCACCGTTGCCTTTCCACTGGCGCGTAAATCCACCGCAATACGATTCATGGTCGTTATAGTCTGGAGGAGTTTGGAAACCATAACGCCATGCAGACGCCCTACTTGGTGGTTCAATCAGTCTTCCATGACCAGAGCAGGTTGTGAACAGTGTGCAGCAGGTGTACAGCAGGCATAGCCCAATGGTGAATGCATTGAATGCTGATGTCTGTTGCGACGAGACCTTCTGTGACATGATGATATGACGATGATGATGATGGTGGCTGTGGTGACGTTTGTTTTACTTTTGTGTTTTTCTGAAATAAAAGATGTGCGATGTTGCAATGAAAAAAGTTGTTTGTTCATCTCAGCCGAAGCCTCTTAAATGTTTTTAGAGGTCGCTGAGATCAAATTTGTTTGTGTATTCATTTTAACAATTTTTCTATTTTTTTTTTTCTTTTTCAATGGGTGTTAATTTGGAGAAAGCAACCAGTCACATGAGAGTGTGTTTTTTCTTACTGTATGCGGTTCATTTGCGTGATAATGGCATTGCGTGTGCGGAGCTAATTTGGAGGAAGCTTGGCTATTTGCATTTCAAAAGACGGTTTTAATAAAGAAACGAAAATAAATATTCGACTTTAGTGGAAAGTAATGGTGCGGGGAATGTTAGTGTGTTCTGAACTGTATTTTTCGTTTTCGTTAGTTGGGTTTGGGTTACTACTTAACAAGTCGACTTTTGAAAATTAAGGAACTAATATAGCACGCACTGGCTACTTACTTGGGTAGTGCTTTGGTGTTGGTTTAACCGCAAAAAAGACCTAGTTATTGTCAACTGTGGCAGTAGATGTGTAAATAGATAGCTGCCTTGCTGTAAGAAACACAAAATGAAGGGCTTCGTCGATATATTGTAGAATAAAACACTCTCTTGTCACAAGAGCTACAAATTTTTGTTAACGGCTGTCGATTCCAACAAAATTCTTATTCATAGACAACAGAGGAAGTCTTAAAAAAGTTGGATATGCATGTTGATGTTCAACGCCATGTTTTTAGGAATCAATTCAATTCAATTTTTATTTGACAAGGTACAAATAAGAGCAATGTCATTTATAGTTCATAAAAGCTCATAAAATAAATGGGCGCATTAGATTAATTTATAAAAGTACGGAGCACAATCAAACATTAAGCGAAAAAATATTAACATTATTAGGTTATAATTAAATCTTAAATTAAATAAAAAGAACAAAATTTTAATTGAGGCTTTAACGAGCCTTCTGTGGATTGTTCCAAAATCTTTATCGTTGAGTCATACTCAATCGGCCTTACTAATAATAATTTTTAACCTTTACACTAAATATTTTGTAGGTCACAATATGCAATTTTGTATGGAAAATTACGCTACTGTGACTTCGAGAAGTTTAGCCTGGACACTAAAAATGATTATTAGTATGGCGGAATGTATCTTGAGAACTAACTAAAAAAAAAGGTTTTACGCCGCTCACATGTTTACCACAGAGCAGTTAAAATAAGCTTGAGCTGCAAGGAAACGCATTGCATCGGGCCAGTGATGCCAGACTTTTCGGACTGAACGGCCCACGACGATTATCAAAAATGTCAAAAAATTACCTTTTTGCCCCGACGTTAAAAAACAACCAAAAAGGGACACTATTCCTTTTTTTCTGAGAGATAATAAAATGTCCTTTTTCGCTTATATTGAAAGGCAAAATGCCCACGATCTGGCATCACTGCATCGGGTGGACATATTTTTGTTAATTATTTATATACCTACAAATATTTACAGATCAAATTGGGGGCAAATCGAGTGGTTCAACATAAAACGCAAGCAGTGAATGGGAAACGCGTAGCAAAGTGTCGAAAGGCAAAACTTATTCTATAACCGCGTTATTTTGTTCGATTAGAGACACCAGCGTTGCCACTTTAGGGCTATTTTTTCGCAGTAGATTCTCTAAAAAAATGCAGTAGAAATTTGTTCGAATATGATTTTTTTTTCAAACAAAACCAAGGTAAATAATAAAAATTATAATAAACAACACAAAATTGATAAGACCGAATATTTAAACAAAACGGCAGAGTTCAATAATTCATTAATTTTGTTGTTATGTTTTCTGTTAAAAGCGTTACATTTCCTCGATCTAGTTGTGCATAAAAAGCGTACTACAAAAATGCAGTAGATTTAGTTTTTTGGCAGTAGATTTAAGTTTCGAAAATAAAATGTAGAGGATCTACGGCAATTGCAGCAAAGTGGCAGCGCTGTTAGACACACGAAATCTGAGAGCAAAATCTGAGAAGCCAAATGGAATACCACATGAAAGACATGATTCCTTTCAGCAAACACTGAGTCACCAAAAACCATTTTACACTGTTCAACATGGCTCTGGGAACGTTGTATAAAGGAATATCACTGTAAGACTGGATATTTGTCGTAAACCCTTAGGTGCATCAGCATCATCATTAAATTAATTCACTCTTCCTTTGTGTTTCCCTTTCTCATTTAAGAATGTATTAACAAAGGTCGAACGATGAGTAATTTGATAACTGTAAGCCGACGCACAACCTTCTCTGCAAAAAAAAAAAGATATCCCATTGAAATCCATGAAAGTAGGTCGTGTGGAGCAGATGTTTTGTTCGTCATTGGAGACATTGCTTGTGGCAGCGACTTAAATCTCCAGTACATTAATTTCGAACCTTGTTTAAAGCCTACCCCTGCAACAATGCAAGTTAAATGAAATGAGTTTGGATGATTTGGTCTTGTATAGTTGAGGTGTTTCGTAGAAGAGCTGCCTGAGAACAAATGCCTCTTGTCTTCATAAAATATATCAAAAGAGAAAACAGCAGAGTTCAATAAAATACTATGTATTGTTTTATAGATTCCGCTGTTAGTGTTTTACATTTTCTCCTATACCCTGCATGTATGACACAATGCATATTTGGGTGTCTAGAAGCCGTCAAATTTGACAGCAAGGAATCATGCGAAAGTTGTAATCTTGTGTCTCCTTGATTCAGGGATATTAATCAATTTTGACATTGGAAAGATTGGAAGTGAAGAAAATCTGGTCATAAAATTCCACCCGTCTGCTCCCTAGCTACGGATTTGTTTCGAATTTCAGATCGGATTGTAACCTTTTCCGCAATTAACTTTTAAGAAACGATTCTATTGGTCAGGACCTTAATCTCATGAATACCTAAGCATTGACAGATTGTCTCAACTGGCTCAAAATGAACCCTGTTTGTCGAATCATAGGACAACATTTTTGCTCACCACTTTCATTGGCGCAGTGGCTTAGTGGTTAGTGTGTTGGACTACTAAGCAAGGGGTCCCAGGTTCGAATCCCGAGAAAACCCAAATTTCAACTCAAGGTTTTTTTCACTGCGCCACCTCTCGCGAACGTCTGACAAACATCCGAGAGTATAACTGTCATGAAGAAGCTTCTCAATTAGCCGTTTGGACTCGGCATAAAATTGTAGATCCCTTCCATTCGTCCCAAAAATGAAAAACTCACACAAAACGAATGGTTGCGAGAAGCTAGGCCCAGGGTCCTTACCGACCTGTAGCGCCAACTATTTATTTTTTTACTTTCATTGTTCTTAAATGAGACCTCGATTTAATTTAAAATGCGAAAGCCTGCCTATAAAGTGAGTATACCTTATCGTCTACACGAAGGTTGCCGTTTTTGGGTAACAAGTATGGGCAGTATGGAAAGTCTTTCAGTCTTTGTACAGACTGGACAGAAGATCAGTAAATTCCCCACGAGCTTAACTTGCCCGTCGGTCGTACTGCAAAGTGAAGCAAGTAACACACATTGTCATCCCTGTTATCTCCATAACGAAGTCTTAAATTATATTCTATGAGTACTTAAGAGCAATGCCTCGTGAGGTTCCCCGTGAAACTTAATAGAATCTTACAAGCCCGTTCGAGAAACATGAAAACTTGCTCGAAATCAGAGGTTCACAACGTGGCTGCCCTCAGTGTAAGCGATGTTTGAATGTGAACCATGGAACAAAATGGAAAGCCCAAGCACTTTATTTTATATAACGAATAACCTCGAGCTAAGAACGGACTTCTCTATAATCCACATCAAGTTTGAAAGACGTCCCGTCAAGCGGCAGGAGAAAATGTATGTCCATCCCATCCTAATTCAATTTGAAGCCTCCCCAATTTGTCTGATGCAAGTTTTATCGGTAGCTTTTTGGAAGAGTTCCACCACGTCGACGAAAATTTAATTAAGTCCATTTCATTTTTAAAGGCAAAGAAGACAAGGTGTTCGGTTTAAGTGTCTGAACATAACATAACATTAGACCTCCGACCACAACTATTATTCCTGATGAATTCAAACTTTGCTTTTACATTTTCGGGTACCTACCCTAAGACGTTAAAAATCCTAGCTCCAAATGGTCACAAATTCCTTTCTGTTCTGTGTATAATAGCCTTATCAACTCCGATCTCCTGCAATGTATAGAAATACCATTCCCGCAAGTGCTTAACAAGTACCTACGCACAACTCTCGTAACGGTCGTAGATAAAGCTATAAATAACTGTAGCAACTTCAAATGTACGAGCCTGCGACACGAACTTTTCAACCAACAACACATACAAATACGTATGCAAATGGCAATACAATTCTTGTCCACACAAACCAACATACAAAGTACCGACCGCGTTACCACCCCATGTCCCACAAATGTTAACAACAACAACAACAACAATCAACGTTGTTGTTGTTCGTATGCAGGTATACGCCAGAAAAGTAATTTTATCTTGAAAATGGGAACAATCGTGCGACTTTATCCGCCATGTCAGTGGTTTTGTTTATGCGAAGGGAAAGTTTCTCCAAGAGATTTTCATTGCATCCGTAGCCGTACCGTATCCATCAACGTCTCGGTGGATCGCAATAGACGAGATATCTTCATCTTGCAGTTTTGCTATGCTGCTGTAGGCCATTGAGTCAGTTGGCAATAGTTTCTTTTTAGCTTTTCGTCGCGATAGTCATTTAATGCAATTTACAACCCGAAAGCTGTGGGGAAAACATCAGACTTCAGACATCAACCAACTGCGGTGTATAGGTAGTTTCTTTTGAGTCGCCACTGGAAGGCTATACCTAACCTATAGCTGCCAAGAGCCGACCAATTAATACGTACGTGTGGAAAATTATGATCATTGTTGAACGAAGGTTAGTTTGGCTAATTTGAATTTCTCAAACAAAGCTTATTTAATATTTTCGACGAGTTGGAGAGTTTTTTTGTTTTTTTTTTTATGGTCTAATTGAATTCGATTTGTGTGACAAGTTTATGCTTTGCAATTGCCACAGCACACCAGCAAAAGGTGACAGCGAGAACTACTTCCTTAAACGATTGATCAAGGTTGAATTTCGGGTAATTGATGTCTTGCGGCTACATGTATGAATGGAGTGCATGTAGATGAAGTATGTACCTACTTATGAAGTCGAGAATGGCTTACAAACTCTATTAACCTCTGGGAGTCTATAAATGTTTGAATAGGCTGAAAGGCAATGAATTAGACGACAATTAGTTTCATTTGAAACGCTTTTGGAGATTGGTGTGCGAATGCAAGTGTTCAGAGGCCTTAAAGAGGGTTATCGAATATGAATGATTGGTTTTTTGGGTTCACCAAAGCCAGGAAGCTTTATATGTCTACTTTTTACCAAACAGAACTACCCTTCGAATAGACCTTTGCAGAATGCAATCAACCCATACCAGCTATACATTAATGATGGTCAGTTTATTGTAACAAAATCTTTTTACTCGTAAATTATATAATCGGCTACTTTATACGTTCAATGGGATTATAATAAGTCAATGCATGAACAAACTTATTAGACGTCAAAGCGGTTTGCCCTCTCTTTGGTAAAGGATTACTTCAGGTGCTATATATTTTTTTAGTAATCCCAAATATTTTTTAGTAAACCTTACTACGCTGATCGAGTTAAACTATATTTTGAGCAGCTCTTTAACTTTATTCTCCAGTTATTAGCTAAAATCCTAGTTGTATTTTGGCAAAGAGTACGCTGTGGATAAGTGTCACAGAAAACAGCTGATTTTTGGAAAAATTGAATTCAAAAATTAATTCCTTTTTTTTCAACAATATCAGATTCTAGGTACTCCGCGTCGAGGTAGTCCTTAAAAACACTCTTCTTTGCATACTTTTCCGCAACAGAACACAACGATCTGTCAAAATATAATTTTGCCGACCCATTAAACGGGCACGCTAAATTTTGACAGATAAGTGCGGAGTGCATTCTGAAACAAAAGTCTGATTTTTTAGCTCAAGCTGCGGCTAAAGGGATTTGCTTAGATTTAGCTCAGCTAAATTAAATCTAGTCGACTTAAGATAACTAGATTCTTGAATGTGCCCATTGTCGTTTCAGTATGCACATCTGTCAAGAAATTTAGCTTTTGCAGTGGGGGATGGGTCACAATGGTCCGATATTATAGACATGCTATTTATAACCTTTCTATTAATATGATGTTGATTCTCTCCATCCATAAATCGTTAGCTTAAATAAGGAATTACTCTTTTCCTTAAAAACACAATTTGTTTATGAGCGCAGTGAAAAGAAAGTCTTCTTCTTCTAGTACATTTAATAGTCTGTCAAATACCAGAAGATATCTAAGGGGCTAGAAAATGCGACCCTATTGTGTTATTACTGTCTTCACATCTGATTGTCACATGATATAGGTAAGACTCGAGGGTCAACTTGTCAAAAATCGTCCTTAACCTAAAAAAGTTCGGTCAATCGCTTGGAATCTACTTCTTATCCGAAAATGGTAGCGACATATGCCTTCAACTTTCTTGTCATGAGCAATTTCATCAAGTTATGCTTCTGCCTAAGGCAGACAACTAATTGAAAGCTTCAAATTTGTAGTAAAGTGTTGGTCACTTAGGTTTATTTCTTTGTGTTTGTTTTGATTGAACATGCAGCTTGCCTTTAGTGATGTCAGAAAAAAACATTTTTGATAACAATTGGCATGACAATGAGCGACATAGCCTAAGTTTCTAAGTTCCTAAGACTTCTCGAAGGCTTGATGAACATTTAGCAAAAAGTTTAATCGAAATTGGTTCAATTGTTTTTATGTCAACCGGCAACAGACGCAAAATCCCCAACAGTTTTTTTTTCCACTTTACTTAGCTTTGCTAAGATTTTATGTTCAATACAATATTAAACTCGAGCAGAGTGGCCCAGTGGTTAGTGTGCTGGGAGACTGAGCGAGGAATTAGTATTGATCCCCGGAAAAATTGCGAATTACATCTTAAGTTTTTTTCAACAGCAACGTCTCATCTGACAAGCATCCCGAGAATATAAACTGCAATGAAAAGCTTCTCAATCCACCTGTTCGAACTCTGTATCAGATTGTAGGGCCCTTCCATTCGTCCTTACGCTGCCCGAGCTAAATTTTAGCTCCCATACAAAATTCTCTTCGAAATTTAACTGAGCTAAATTTAAGCGCATCCCTTTAGCCGAGTGGCCGAATTTCTATTCACAAGCTATCCTCAAGATATATTTTGACAGATCGTTGTAATCGGTTCTGTTGCGTTTTGTATTGCGGTGCAAGGCTTTGTAATTTTTTTAATAAATACCTCGACGAGGGGTACTTAGAATAGGAAATGGTTGAAATAAGAAAGAATTGGATTTTTGAAGGAAACTTTTTCGAAGATCCGGCTTTTTTCTGTGACACTTATCCACGCGCTTTAAGTCAACATTTAGCTAGGATTTTAGCTTATGTTTGGAGAGAGCAGATAAATTTAGTTTAGCTCTAGCAGGGTACTAAGGTTAAAAATATAATCTCATACAAAACGATTGCTTGTAAGTAGCTAGGCTACGGTATACGAATCGTGTTTATCTTAAAAGATCAGCACCTCATTTTGACATACACAAGAAATTTTTAAAATTTTATAAAATAACTACATTAGGAGGACCTTGATAACAATTGAAAATGACACCCAGAAACACAGTCATAAAATAGCAGAAGGCCGCCGATGTAGGCTGTAAAAATTCCTCGATTGTCTTGCCAAATTTTATTAACGCAATCAAATTAGTTCGTCTTCTCGATGGTCGCCTGTCGCTCCATTAAGTTGCTGTCTTATTAACCAACCAATTGACATTCAACTTTTTGGCTCCACTGCCTGTTGAGTTTCTCTGCAGACTTTCGCGTTCCTTAAAATTAATGTGGGAGATTTGCATTGTATTGTGATGCGGGGATAAATTCTTTCCAATGTTGCAATGTCTGTGTCAAAATGATCTAATTTATTAAAACAGAGTCACACATCACAATTGCTCTGTGAAGGTGAAACCGAAATAAAAATCTCACCGTATAATCTGTGTGCCTAAAGCGCAGGGAAACTCAAGAGCGCTTCGGGCTCGCTTAGCTTCGAAGGTATAGTATAGTGGGCAACCCTCTTACGCAAGATTTAGAGAAGTTTTTTTTTTGTTTGTATTTATTTGCTATTTTGTGTGTGGTCGGTTTCGCATTGTCATTTTAATTCGCCAGTAAAAGTCGAAAATGAAAGTTAAATCTCCAACGCAGACTTTCATTTTTTGAATATTATCACAGAAAATAAATCTCCAATCGATCAGTGTTGCCAGAATCGTCAGCTGAATATGCATACATTTAATGGATTAATTAAAGATCAAATTAACGCGATCCAATCATGATTCATGGTGCCTCGTCGATGGCTATCTCTCTTCTCTGTCTCATAGTTCGCGACGTGTCAGGCTCATGTCGTACTACGTAAAATGCAACCGAATTCAATTAAGTTGTTTCTCTTTGGTCAGCTGGTCCTAACGGGGCCAATTATTTTTAGCGACTACCTTCCGCGCCTTGGTAAACAAATCCAAATCGGAAAACGGATTACGCTTACGACTACACTGCACTCAATGTGCGGCGCGCGTCATTATCTAGGGCGGAATGTAATACAGCTCGAATTACGTAAATTGTACAAAATTGCATAGATTAGAAAATAGGAAGCGTTTTTTCGAATTGATGGTCGGCTCGGTGTGTGATGGCGCCGCCATCCTCAACAAAGGTCCAACTTGTCTACAACTTCGACGACGACTTCCAAGATGATTAGCATTCAAAGCGCGTGCATTTTTGTTGGTTTCAGAGGAATAAAAACAAAGAGAAAGGTGAAATTGTTTATCGTATGTATATGGGCGTCCTACTTATATAACAGACTAGACAACAACCGAATTTGTTTGAAAAAGAGCTCAGATAACAATTAAACAATAAGCTGACATAATTGAGAGTGAATTCTGAGCTGGACGGCAGTTCTAAGAAAGATTGAGAGTGACGCATGTCGCTTGTGGTTGTTTTTCGGCGCGATAATGAGTCTTCCGGTTAAACACAAACAGGTACACCGAAAGAAATGGTAATTTGAGATAATAAAAAAGTAAACAGTGTTTCTGTAGCGATGTAGATAAATATGCTAATTTTTGAGAAGGCTTCTATATTTAATTATCGATTTTGAAAATTTTGGAAGGTTTTAAGTATTTTTCAAGCAGACAGCTAAAAAATTATATTTCATCAATAAGCGTGTTTTTTAGCTTCAATCTCAAAGCAAAGTAAAGTAGGATTTGCAACGCTCAGTTCCAACAACTACTGTGATACCTCGAAATGTCAAGTAGAACGTAGCTGAAAATCCTACTTCGCTTTGCTGATGGTTTGATTAGACTGTATGCCAAGTGTTCATAAAATGACAATTTCTGACAGTCCTCCTGTAAAAATATGGTCGTACAATGTAATGGCCTTATCCCATTTATGCTCTAATGACCAAAATGCCACATATGACCAGGCTGATTTTGACAGATAAAAACGACCAAATAGCATATAGCGTAATCGGACAATAAGCACAAATGCCAGCATAAAGCCTTATATGCCCATATGCACTTTATTGAAATTTCGTTATGGCATTGCTGGCATTTTTGATGGAACGAGAATTATTTAGTTGTCATCGGTTTAATAAATTAAACGACTTTTTGACGTTTTCCAAATAATTTAGTAATTTCTTTATAGCAGCGAATGCTTTCTACGCATGCAACCAAATCTTTAGCAGAAAGTGGGGACCTAACCACAAAATGGATGGATGTGTCTATCGTGCGACCAATACTCACATATGACAGTATAGGTAGGTACTCTGTTGGCGAGCGAATGACTAAAATACAAAGCGCGATGCTGATAATCATATTTAGTGTTCATGCCAATTTTTTCAAACCCACAATGGCGAAATTTTCCATACAAAATTGCATTTTGTGACCTACATAATAAATGTGGTGAAGGTTAAATATGATTATAGTAAGTCACATTGTGCTCAGCTGTCTAAGTAGTACATCTGCTGTCTCATACAAAAAGAAGCGAAGCTGTGCTTACTTGCTGGTCGGATAGTTTTTTATATATTGTATTGATCTGTCTTGACCTATTATTGTTATAGATGACCAAATGTTTTAAGAAATAAGTATTCATTAATAATTAAAAAGAAGTTGAAATACATGGTTTAATGAACTAACTGCATTAAATAAAGAAAGCGTCCTTTCTCTTCCAAAGTGAATCAACAAACAAACTTCTTTTAATATTGTCGATCAAAACTAGTCTTTGTCAAGATGTTGCAGGGTTGACGTTTAAAATTTGTTTTGTTGTTAAACAGACCTTTTGGTGGTATGAATAAAATGTATCCATTAGTTTTACTAAAAAGAATGTTAAAATCCAAGGATTTGCTAAGTTTCGTCTGTAACTGATTTGAGTTAGCTCCAACTTTTGACATGTTCGAAAAATGGCGTCACTGATCTTTTACTCAAATTGGTATGAAAAAAGATGTCAGACAAAGCAATTGCTTCGAAAGTTTCAAGTCTGCTATTTTGCTAGTTCAGGCCTTTTGCTAATTTTCTTGGAACGCACACATTTTACACAAAAACAATCTAAGCATTGTGAATTTTCCATGTTTCGTTTATAAAAAGTTAACATGAAATTTTTTTTGTGAACAAAAATCGACACAATACTTTTTCGTGAAAAAGCAGCCATTGTTTTGTTTCGCGCAAAGTGTGGATATACAATTTTATGCCGAGTCCAAACGGCCTATTGAGAAGCTCCTTCATGACAGTTATACTCTCGGCTGTTTTTCAGACATTCGCGAGAGGTGGCGCAGTGGAAAAAAAACTTAAGTTGGAATTTGGATTTTTTTCAGGATCCGAACCTGTGCCCATGTTCTGTAATTATCACATCGATATATTTATCACAAAAACAATATGAATTGAAAGAAAATGCTTAAAAAGTATCGATGCGAAAATTTATTTATTTAACTCAGTAGTATTTTCTTTCAATTCATATCGTTTTTGTGATAAATATATCGATGTGATAATTACAGAACATGGGCACTGGGCCCCTTGCTTAGTAGTCCAACACACTAACCACTAAGCCACTGCCCTTTTTTTAATAAAAGAAAAATGTAGGATCCTACAAAGACAGACAACCGATCGTTATTTGAAAATTCAAATTAAAAACTCAAATAAATAACATCAACTTCATGGATCGACCACAAGAGTGCGACACTAATGTCGTTTTTCATTGGGCAAAAGGAGGCGTCCGAGAGAGTCCGCAATTAAAGTAATCGCTTCTGAAACTGTTGCATTGACACAAAAAAATACTCCTCTGGTGATTCTGAGAAGAGGATTTCGCTTCTAGATTTTAAGTCAGAATCCACTCGAGAAGCACTCATTTTATACAAGTCAGCTGACAGCAGCCGTAGATTATTTTTTGACTTTTCACCAATACTTTTGTGGATTCAATCAGAAGCAGTTTTCTTGTTCTATTGGATAACAGAAACAGAATGAGTGGATCCCCAGTGAAACCAATGGAAAACGACTTAAGGCAAACGCCAAACGACAAAGTACCTTCTCAATTCTTTCAAAGCTATAGTTGGCTGCTAATCTTGATGTATTGATTTTCAAAGACCAAGATAAGTTCCTTTTATAAAAAATTTAAAATTTTGATAAATTATGTAGGTACTTCAACCATTTTCGATAATATTACAACTTAAAAAAAAATGTCCTCTTTTATGTTATTGAAAAAATGGTCACCGTATGTACAGGAGATCGGGGATTTTAGGTTAACATTTCGGTACCTAATTCATATTTCCTTAACTAATTGGCTATTGTGTCAAAAAAATATTTCCAAGAAGCCGATGATCGGATACAATTCCCAGCACCTGAAGAAAAAATTAAACACCTCCAAGTTATTTATTTTTATTCCAGTTAAAAATAAAAATATGTGTTAGCAGATCAGAAAACAGAAACCAATGCTACACTTTGCCTTGTAAAGTGTAAGAACTTATAAAATAGTACTGTAGACGCTAATAACTCTTTAAACAAAACTTGGGACTATTGCCTGTTACAGACAGCTTCAACTTAAAAAAAACTCACATCGTTATTTATGTAGTTATATTTATGAGCTGCCTATCAGATCAATAACCCAAAGTGAATTTTATTTAACACTACATATTCCTTTTCTCATATTCTATATCTAGCGTTGGTTCTCAGATTTTTACCTACCTACTTAATAAATAAGAAAACAATCTACCAAACTTTTGATGAACGGGAAAGTTTCGTTCGACCCAGTCGTGTACTTTATTTTTTTCAATTTCGTTCATATTTGTTCACTTGTTCACAAGATTCGTTAGAATCTTGAAAAAAAATTCAAATTTATTGGTCAAGTTTGACAGAAATTGCAAAGCAAATACACGTACAGCAAAGTACAAATGTTATGTTCGAATTTTCGAACTTACTTTAGGTTTTTCTTTTAACTCATTCAAAGCAATTGCTAAGTGCTTTTACTTTAACAAAAATGCTAGTTTTTTACTGATTCGACCCATTGCATTTTTTTTCTTTCATTTAGGAAAAAAAGTGTTTAATTTTTAAATTCAGCAATTCAGCAAAATGAGAAAAAAAGATTAACAAAACAAACGCACCTTTGCAGTCGAATTTAAATTTTTATAAGAACTGTCAGCTGTCGCGTTAGTAGCCTTTGACCAAAATGTCTTCAATGGGCCCTCCTAATAATGAGGACTTTCAAGTATCTAGTTTAGTAAGTCTGACAGCTTGACTAGATGTATATATCGGTTTTTGTTGAAATCGGTCATATGAGCAGCTGTTTCAGTTGACGTTTATGGAGGGGTAGCCGACGAATCTAGTCACGAAATTCGTGACTGAGTACTAAGTTGACAGTTCTCATATGTGGCTGACGCAGATAAAGTGACGTTCCGACCAATCTAGTTTTTGCGTTCAGGTTACATCTCATCCAGAAATCTAGTCGACTTAAGATAACTAGATTCTTGAAATATTTCCAATCTTATAGAGTTATACAGACAGAACTGGGTTTCTTATTACTGGGAGGAGAATACCTGACATTAACATATAGTTTTGATCCATTATTTCCGCAATGTAAAACCAAATTTGTATGATTTCGATGAATTATGATCAGTTTGGAAAACGACGTGAATACTAAATTCTGCCAACATCATACGTATACGTATACCTAGATGACATGACGTTGAATCTCTTTTTAAAATTGAGTAAGTATGCATTCACTGACAGAAGTTACGATCAACGGACGAATCAATACAGTTTAAGTGCATCACCAATTTGGCATTTAACATTTAACAGTTGTGAACAAAAGAACAGAAAGCTAAGCACAATCTCAAAGCAAAAAAACTCCCCAAATCCGTATTGCTGAACAACTGGTTAAGTCAGTAAAATTAACAGCTTAAAAAAGCAGCCCCATAAGCATTTCGCGATCAAGGTCGTATAGAAAAGTTTGAAGCACGAAAAAGTTATGATTAATGAAACTTAAAAATAAAATCCTATTCATGACATATTCCTTCTGAAGCCAGTCTAGTTTAAATTATGTAAATAAAATGTTACAATTATCAACTGCCACCAACTGATGCAAAACTATTTGTGATTAACCGGTCTGTAATTTAAGAAAGAAGAGTATTGACCCGACAAAAGGCTGTCTGCATGGTTAAACGGTATTCCGCCGCTGACGTTTTTAATTACAGCAATATATGTATGTACCTGCCCCTATCTACATCAAGATTTTTATGAGACTTGGAGGAGATCTGGATTGCGTTCGGCATATGGTATACCTATGATGACTGGATGGAGTTTGTATTCGGCTGCCTGCTTTGCTTCAATGGCGGCGTGGTCTTTGGGCGTAGGAATAAATGTTTGGCTGAAATTTCAACTGCGAAATGGCCCTGCGTTCCGATGCTGGCTAGATTAAGCCAGCATTCTGCGTTGCGAAATATATTTCCGTTCTTAAACTGACATTAGGCCTTTGGATATTTTCGATTATATTGAATATTGTGACCGCTTATGGATTGGTTTTGAGGAAAGGTGATAAGAGCAATCCTTATAGAAAGTAATGGATATAAGACTGCTAGATTTCTCGACCAAACTAGTTCCCGAACCTAACTTATAGCGCGGTACTAATCATTTTTAGTGGCAAATTTAAAGGACTTAAAGACTTTATCACATAATCCATTCACAAAGGAGGTTTGTGTAAGGACCAGGATGATATGGTTGGTTAAAGACCGACGTCTATCCACTAGGCGGATTCTCTAAAAGCTTTATAATTTATGGCCGAATGGCCGAAGATAGAGAGGAATAGAATTTGAGAGATATTTAAAAAAAACTGGCGCCCGGTAAAAGGCCACTTGTATTTCAAAGCTAGTTTTACTGACTTTCCAACCTTTTTAGTAGAAAATCACTGGGTACATTTTGCCTGTAGTTTGAACAAACAACTGCAGTGGCATTTCGAAACAAACGCTAAAAAATCTCTCCCACACTACAGCCAGAGGGTGAAAGCCAACCATCTCTAAATGCTCTTTGCGTAGCCACAGCAATGTCATGGAAGATACCACAACCGACCGACCAGCTTAGACAAGGATGTTAATGAAAACAAACACCAAACCTGTTGGACCACCCCAAAAGCAAACCCATCAGCGAAGAGTTGCGATTAACATGTTATTTTGCTTTTGTACCAGCATTTCATGCGGAACCCGTGATGCGGTGAGTTCATGTTTTTCGATCCGAATCATTTCCAAAATAAATATTTAAATGAGCCGTGTATTGTTTGTCGACACCCCGTCGATCATGAGTCATTCCAGTAAAAAATTGACTAAAAACTAGTAACAAAACAAAACCGACGCCCTAGAATCGCATCTGAAAAAGGAAAACAGGTCTGTGCCGCTGTAACTCGTTTGTTCAAATTGGAAAACTCGGACCACAAATCGATGGGACATCATATCGATGGCCCAAGAGCTCGCAAACCTATACCGAACTGGTTTCAGTCTATATTTAACTGCTTTTTTGCGTCGTTATTGTTCACGTTTGCCTCTCTCTTATACTGAACGAGGTCAAAGGATCCCCTTACACAGCCCAAGGATCAGTGATGGGACTTCTACCACTTAAGTGGTATTTCTACCACTTTTTACACTTTTGGAAATTCTACCAACCTGAACTCGAAATCTACCACCTTTTACTCATCGCTACTCGCTAATAATATTTCTTTGCAATCATTGCATTAAATTAAAAAATTGTTCATATACCTACTCGCCTTATGTCGTTTTCCATTGGGACCACCAAAAATCTTTTTCAGATCTCAGATTTAACAAGGCTGATGGAACATGCAACGAAATTGATCTGCTTTTGTAAATGGATTAGTGCGTTATTTGACAGCAATATCAGCTGTTCAAATTGCATTCGTTTTTGGAAAAATCAGTTATGGATATCAACTTGAAAAATGTTTCCTCTGTTGTAGATACAAATGGAGTAGTTTCGGTGATTCGTAGTTTCCAGATGATAAGGAAGGCAATGAAGATAATAATTCCTCCAACATTATATTGCCTTTTATGTATTTCTTTATTTTGGTTTTGACGAAACTTTGCGCATTTGTTTTGAAAGCAAACTTCTTAAAATGACGTAAAACAGCTGTGGGTATTTGTGGCAGTATGTGTAAATCTGAAAGAATTATCGAGATCTTCAAAAAGTGATCCGAATCAAAAAAAAGATTGATTTTTTTGCCCAATGGAAAACCACATTAGTTTTACCCATACACACTCAGCTATCAGTATTTTTTTCTGAGAATTGCATTAGCAAAAGCTTCCCGTCCAGTGCACCATTTACTGCGCTAAAATTTTATTATTTGACTGTATTTGCGAGAGAGGGTTTTGCTATATTTTGACATTTTGTAGTTAATGATGAGTTGAATCTATGGCGTTTTTTCTGTAGTTCCTTTTTATTTTGATGCGTTTACTTCAAAAACTTTTAATTTTTTAATAATATCAAGAACTATTGAAAGTGAAAATGCGTAAATTCCTGGCTTTCTCTAATGCTTGCATTATTTTAGTGCAAGTGGAAAATTTTATTTTCTACCACTTTTCTACCACCTTTTTTTAATGCTATCTACCACCGTTTCGCTATTCTCAAGTCCCATCACTGCCAAGGATACTTACATTTATGTTACTTTCTGCTTCCGTTGACTCTTTTCAACCATAATCCAAAAAAGCAAGGGGTGAACTGCACACAAGATCGTGTCACTTCAGTACCAGTCACAGGCCACTAGATGGAGATAACGTAGTAAATAGTTTACGGTGTTTTCTTGTATGCTTGTGAGAAAACTGTGTCAACACCGTGACCACATAAGCCGCTCACTGCACAATACCGCCTTTAGTCGAAATCTCGGGTTACCGCGCCGAGTCTTAGTTTGAATTTAAATCGTCCGCTTTATTGTAACTCGCCAAAGTATGCGAGTTCTTCGTGTACACGTCTTGCACCCAATGACCAGAGAGTTCCTAATCCTCAGTCGCCGCACGTAAGCAGATTAGTCGTGTACTACGCGAGCCGAACGCACTCAGACTCTGCAGCACTTCTGTTGGTTCAAATGAAATCGAAATCGATACAAGCGACCACTTCGACTTGGTCTCTTTTTTTTTGGAAAAATTTTCTCCACTTCCACGGGGCCGGGCACCTTTCACTTTATCCACACACAAAAACAAACCGCACTCGCTCTCACCGCGGTTATGGTATCCTCTGCAAGAAGCGCTAAATTTTCGTGTAGAGCGTACCTTCTGCGATGACGGCTCAAAACGTACTAACTGGATGTTTCGATTTGGTTTTCAGTTTTAAGACGGAGATACTTCTTGTATTTCACACTATATGTTTGGCCTACCAACGAACCAGTGGAGTTGGAGTATTCGGTTTCAGCAATGCGGACTGCGGGCACATACTCGGATGTAACAGCCGCAGTGACTGTGACAGTTTAGTTAGCGACAACGGCTAATGTCACCTCGGGAGCGTGGTTTTTAGAACCACTCGAGCGGGATTTTAGAGGAAGAACGAGTAACTGGCGTAATGCATAGTGGAGTTCTCCTCACGCTCATGAAATTGCGTGCGTGGGAAGTGCAAGACGCATGATGCCGCCCCATTACTAAGTCAGTTAACCGCGAACGTTTGCATCTTCCGGTTTTCTGTTTTTGCATGGCTTTTCCGGGGCTTTGCGGAATGGGAGCACGAAGAAAAGATGCAAAAGTAGGATTTCAATTTGACGATGATAATTCAAATCCGCTGACATCACGATGAATATTTGGAGAAGCCAAAACATGTACAACTGACATTGCGGGATTGGAAGAGAAACTTGTTCTAGAATGACCATGGCCATGTATAGAAAGGGGTATCCACCATTTCAGGGTATGTATATCATATGGCACACAAGCGACAGACATATCATCGAATGTGGGTGTCCGAAAGTCATTAACTAAATTTAAAACGTACCCACATTAAATTATAGCCAGTTGTGTTTTGGTTTTTGGTAAGCAATCCTCTGGCGCATGCAACCTAATTTGGAGCATTTGACATTCCAAGCATGCAGAGGTTGGTTCCTTAAGGCACAAACACGGTCAGGAATAACTTTTTTTTCTCAAACAAACAGTTTTTTCACGGTCAACTGTCAACTATGTTGTACTTACCAGAACCAAGTTGAAGATAAACTTTGAAATATTTAAAATGGACGCGAAGATGGGAATTTGTATAGAAATAAAAAAGTTTTTAGTAAGAAGAAGAAATTTTGACGTTTGCTCATTAATTTTTCAACTGATCGCCTCGAATAATACCCTAGTGGAGATCTCTCGAAGAAGAGACAACAGAGAGAGACGAACCTCCATTTGGAAGACCAACCTATCGCGTATGTCAAAGCCAGTAATTGCTGAATATTTAAGAATGTATTGTCCTAAATTGAGGCTATAGGCAGGACAGGTAAGTAACTCGACCTATTCGTGGAAGGGCAGTAGCAAAAGGCACAGGAGCTTTGTAATTTTCGGCGTCCATTCAGCACAGTTATTGTTTTATCGATTCTTTTTTTTTAAATCTCGCTTAGATCAGAACCGCTGGCACTGCGGAATATACTAAAGGATCCCAAATAATGGGATTATGTATACAGATAGGCCACTTTAAAAGACCTTTCGCCGTACTTATGACAATAAATTTTAGTTTCGACTTTAAATTTACGGAGATGGCTCACAATTATTGTGAAATTTGTATGGAAAATATAGCCACTGTGAAGTACTAAAATTTTAAGTCGAAACATAAAATGTTTATTGGTAAGGCCCTTTAAATGTTTTTCTGTGGGTTTGACCTAGAAACCTTTCTTTCAATTACTTTTGAGTTGCGATCATTAGGTTTGTTTGACGTGGGCCCTAGTGCGCACTAGTTTTGCTGTATTTTCGCTTGCTGTCATGCATTTTCAAACTTGTCATCTACATTGCAAACACTTTTATCAACTATTTGAATTGTGGCGAACCCAAATTCAGAATTTAGTTCACTCATTTTTAACAATAAACTGGAAAAAGTGTTACCAAAAGATAAATATTTGTCAATATCAACAGCTGACAGACTTCAGGGCAACATTTTGCGTTCGATATAAGTCGAATTTTCAGGGCTTTTGACAGGCGTGAAAATTAGCTGACACTTTTCAGTGCGCACTAGTTGGCATTAGTCAAACTTTATTTTCCTGTTCCCGCTCCCGCGCTTCTTCATTTAGCATGCCTGGTCTAGATGGGCGAAATCAGTACCCGGTACTTAACACGTCAAGGCTAAATAAGAACAATCGATGTGTATAGTTAGAGAAAAGCATGAGCGCATAGTTCATCCAGTGCCCAATAAAGCAGGAAGAGCAGCAGTATGGTTCCAAAACAGCCACAGAGACCCAAACTTAAATGGAGGTGCCTAAGGATCAATGTCATTCCACAACAAATACCTATACCAATTGACGTGTTTTATTGACCATCTATTTTACACAAAAGCCATGTTTTATTGAACGTCAATCTTAACAAAGTAAAGTTACAACTGACGATAGTAGTAGCGTGTGTTACCACTTTTCTGTTGATGTAACTATACTTATAAAGGGTGATTTTTTAAGAGGTTTAGAACTTTTTTAAAAAAAAAAACACAAAAAATTCGAAAAAATGAATGAAATATTTATTTGAATCGATAGTTTGAACCTTGCAATTTAATGTTTAAAGATAATTTCATGCAAATGTTGACCGCGGCTGCGTCTCAGGTAGCCCATCCGCTGAGTCCAATTTTGGCATACTCTTTCACACATATCGGCCGGTATCTCACGAATGAATGCATGGATGTTGGCTTCCAGTGCGTCAATCGAAGCGGGCTTGTCCCTATACACATTAGCCTTGGCATACTTCCACAAAAAATAATCTAATGGTGTCAAATCGCACGATCTAGGCGGCCAATTGACCGGCCCGAAACGTGAAATTAACTGTTCACCAAACTCGCCTCGCAATTGCGCCATTGTTTCGCGTGCTGTGTGGCATGTGGCACCGTCTTGTTGAAACCACATATCATGCAAGTCAAGAACTTCCATTTCGGGCAAAAAAAAGTTTGTTATCATCGCTCGGTAGCGTTCACCATTGACAGTAACGCTGCGATTCGCATCATCTTTGAAGAAATATGGCCCAATAATGCCGCCGGCCCATAAACCGCACCAAACAGTGGCTTTTTCGGGATGCATTGGTAGCTGTTGCAATGCTTCTGGCTGATCTTCACTCCAAATGCGGCAATTTTGCTTATTTACGTACCCATTCAACCAAAAATGAGCCTCATCGCTGAACACAATTTTTCGATAAAAAAACATTTCGAACCGAACACGAATTTTGATAGTAAAATTCAATAATTTGCAAGCGTTGTTCATTTGTAAGACGATCCATGGTTAAATTGCAAACCAAACTGAAGCTGTTTGACAGTGACACAAGGTACTAAACACACGTCAGCTATCAAAACCAGTGTTGCCAAAACCAAACCAGCTAAAAAATCACCCTTTACAAGTAAACTACTTTCAGTTTAATTTCCTTTCAGCTAGCGAGATTTATTAGAACCGATTTAAAAAACGAGACAAACAATAAAATATCACAGTTTATACAACACTACCCCAAAAGCCACTTTGGACTGTTTTATTGAGCAACCAACTTCTTACTTTGCTTTGATTTGTTCTGCTAAGATAGAGGTATTCAATAAAACAGGCTTAAAATAAAAAAAAAAAAACAAAAGTTTAAGTTTTTAAGTAAACAAACTTCCATTAATATGATATTCAATTGGGCGCTCTTAGAGCACATATTTTTTCTCATGGTCACTTTTTATATTCGATTGGTACCTACGAAAAAAAGAAATCTTTTTCCGATGTATTTTTTCTCAGAGTTGTTTCAGACTTACCAATACAGGTGCTTTTGAGTTTAACAACTAATGGAGTTTGTTTACGCTTTCGTGAAAATTTTTCAACTGCAAAGAAACGCATTGCATCGGGTGGATCTATTTTTTTATTTATGTACAAATGTTTTAATTTTAATTATTTTTGTACAAATGTTTAGAAATATTACACATATTACAATCGCACGAATATCAACACAAAAACAAGAGTAATTGACGTTTTTATGTTCGCTAGACATTCGATATCTGAAAGAGCCCAATCGATAATTACATAAATAAGCCCTACTTCTGAAAATCAGGCTGATTTTGGTTTCAATTGTTACTAGTAGTATTTACGTAGGGATGATAATAGGTCTGTTGATCTACTTTCTTCATGTAAAATTATGTCGTTTTCGATTTGGCAAAAAAATATTATTTTTTGAGAAGAAATTAAATTTTTTTTATCGAGATTTCTTTTCATGTTCGATTGGTCAAAAATACATATAACGCTTTTTTTATCTGAGGCTCTCTTGAGAAATCTCGATTTTTTGCTCAGATTAAGGTAGACATACTTTCACTAATCTGAAATCTTAGATCAAAATCTGAAAAGTCAAATCGAAGATGACATTAATCTACTAATATGTAAAAAACCGATTACAGCTCCTTCCCAATTTGATTACCTTCAAAATTTATAATGCAGACAATAGTTCAATAGAAAAGACCGTATTCTGCCGCATACTCACAAACAATTATAATTGTGAATTGTGATTCTATGATTTGTACTGCATTTACACCAGCGTTGCCAGTTTGGGGGTTTTCCCCCCAGATCTAGGGTTTTTTTTGACCGACGGGGGGAAATCTGGGGGAGAAATTATTTAGGGGGAAATCTGGGTTTTTTTTGTGATTGCGTTCAAATTGATCGTATCGTTTATCAATTTTACCCCTGATCAAATGATCAAAATGTTAAATCCGAGCAGATGTACAAAACCAAAAATGAAGACAACGACAACTATATTTTAGGACTTATTTTTGAAAGTTGATTAATTTTACTTATTGGCTAAGTTTTTCTTATTAAATCTTAAAATCTGAATGCATTTACCTTTATTTTGTTTATAGATACATATATGCAGTAAAAAAATCTTTTTAATTCTTGAAATTCGTACTTTTGTATTTAGTCTTGAATTTACTTTTTGCTTTCAAATACACAATTTGAAAAAAAATTTGGGGGTTTTTCTTTAGAAAAGGGTTAAATCTGGGGGTTTTTCTGATTTGTCTAGGGGGAAATATTTCAAACGTCTGGCAACGCTGATTTACACTCACGCGCTCGCATTTTTGCACGAGATGTGATAGATCCGTTTTCCGCAATCAATGCTAGTAAAGGAGTAAGAATGAGATCACAAATAAGACGCCTAAAGCAAAGATAATGGAATACAGAGATGGTTAACTTTCCAGTGGAAAGGCGGCTGCCTACAAGCTGTTTTCCCGTAAAATTCATGAAGTCACGCACATTTGCTCATTTCTTTTCAAGTGTTTGTGAAATCATGAATTGGACTTTAATGCAAGAATTCGCTATTCCGAAATGTGTTTTTCACTATTTTCTTTATTTTAATCGAAGCCTTAACAAAAACCCAACAAGTTCAATACGAAACACAAAGCAATTGAACAGCGCGATGCCCAGAAAAGCAAAAGGAATGGTGGCCGGCCATTAGCAACATGCTTTTTTTATGTCACACGTATTCACAGACGTTTGAAATTACAAAAACAACAATGTAAACAAATGGGTTTTGCGGGGATAGACGTACGAAAGATATCCATCTCTTTTATTCATTGATCTCTGGCCTAAAGTGTCATGGATGTGCTGCCCATAATTGTAGATACATAAAACGGAAATAAACACAAGTTCCGGGGAGAATAATTTCTGTAATCACTTGAATATATTTATATTTCTGATTTAAAATATGTGAAATGAGAGCGATTTAAATTTAAACAAGATGGCCGACGAAAAAACCTGTCACGTTTTTTTGCGTGCTAGGTAGTGCCGTCCCTTTTAGTCACACGGCTATTTAGTATTTAGCATCCCTTTAATTTTCCGTGTTAGGATTGTGTGACCGTGTAAATGCGGCATAAACGGCAGAATCAGCCTGAAAGTTTAAATTGTTTTTATATTTTAATAATACATTTCGACCACCTGTGTCGAGATGACCTTCCACATAGGTATTTATATGCACTTTAATTGACACTCATATCGCTGACAAGAGTTTAAATGCAGCCACCGCCTTATATGACACACTTTCGCAACCCATCTATCTGCCTTGTTAATGGTGAATTACCTGTCATGTCTCATTTCTAGTGAGTAGACACAGTTGACAGCTGTCACAATTCAGCCCACTGACATTCGTTCAGCTTTGTTTATTTTCCATCGGTCATCATAAAATTTTCCAAAATTTCTTTCCACATTGATACATATACCCCAATATCTGAAGAAATGGCCGACAGATTAACCCAACTACAGGACACTGTTAATCAGGTAAGATTTATCCATATCGCCCTCTCCTACTCATTGCTTTCCGTTTACCCACCAGCAAGCGGAGCACTTCTGCAACGCAATCGGTATCATACAACAAACCTCATACCCCAGCAAATTTCCCAACTTTGATCGTATTGGGAATCAGACTCCCGTTCAAAACCAACAACAGGATGACTTTGCCCAGCTGTTTGCCCAACTCATCTCGCGCTGCGCCAAAGACATCGACACTCTCATTGAATCTCTACCCAACGAGGACAATTCCACAGAGTTGCAGAATCAAAGTCTGAAACGTCTCGAAGTCGAAAACCATGAATCATCTGAGCGGCTCGAAGAAATCGTCCACAAAGGTGAGCTCCTACTGGAAAAAATTCAAATCGCCCTCGAGGACATAGCCCAAGCGCAGCTCGACATGCAGATCACATTCAAAGCCAAGTAGAACAAGTCGGGGGAAAATAAAAGGACATCCAATTTGTTGGTACATATTTACGAAGTAGTAGTTGTTTTTAATTATCTTTTGTTTTATTAAAGTACGATTTCAAAACACTTAACGTAATATCTACTAGGTATTTACAGTTAATAAATGTCCACTAGTGGAGAGCGCGCCAATCGAGATTGTTTCAAGCCTCCAGTCACATAATTAATTAACATACTTTCATTTCGTTTGTACATTTATTTACATTACATTTTTCTTAAATCTTTGATTGCTTAAGCGGTAGATGTGTAGGAGAACATTTGCGGATTCCTCCATTTTGAGAACGCACAGATACAGATTTACAAAAGAACCGCGTTCCTAAGAAGAAGAATTAAGGAAAAGCAATAATAATAAAAAAAGAAACGTTACTCCATCAACACTTACAGTTAAAAAGTTATAATGAAAGTAAATTATAAAATTATACAGTTCACGAGTTGCAAGCATGGCTCATCCGTCCGCTTGCAAATAAAGTTTAACACTAAAACAAATTGTCTAATATAAATACATATTTTATATAAAAAAAGGAATCTTACGCATGTAAACCTATGAACATCTAGATGCTATCTATGTGAGAGGGGGAAAATTAATTTTCGGAACGAAGAAGAAACTATGAGTGCATACACTTGGGCTTTTGAAACAAAATAATAATAAAATCAAAATAACGAGTAAAATAATATAAAATCCATTTCCGCGTAGAGGACGTCCAACTTAGTTGAGTGTCCCCCGACATCCCTGTGCCCCGCATAGGCATGCAATCTTCTCGTCCTCCAGTGGAAACTTGTAGTCATAGGTTATCTCCTCGTTTACACCTATCGGCTGCTTGGAGTAGATGACGATCTTCTTCTCGGATTCAATTGTTATCACCTTTGCATAGCAATTCGGCTGCAAGTGGAAACAGAGAAATTGGATGGTTAAACAGAGACACATTGTGGGTGACCGACAGACGGACAGCAACTATTTGCATACTCACATTACAACTGTGATTGATGAACCGCGCCAAATTGCCGCACTTTGTCGCATCGATGATGGTCTCCATGTCAATGCGGAACAGATACGAGCTGCCGATTCCGATGGCTTCGTACTTTTGCTCTCGCAAGTCGGCCACAATCGGCCGAATCATCTGGCCCACATACTCGATGACCATTTCGTCGGCTGCTATCGGTTCCATTGCAAACAGACCCCAATCGTGAATGGCAGACTTGGCGAACTTCAGCTGCTTCTTGCGGAACTTGAGCTGATTGAATTTCAACAGCTCAGACTCGCCAATCGAACCGAAGGCAGTGAGCAACCGCCGTTGGTTGGAGCGAGCTTCTCGCGAGATGCCTTGCATCTTGGACACGACTTTGGTGAGCGCTTGCGCTTGATCCTCCAAGTCAAATTTCGACTGACTGCCGGCGTAAGCCTTGGCGTGGTGGTACTTGTATTTCGCCTTGTCCTTGACGTCCAGTTTGTAGAAGCCTTCGGTACGGGCACAGCCGGTCTTGTGTTTCTTTAGTTCGTCCTCCTTTTTACGTTTCTTCAATGGTGGCGGCACAAACGAACGATCGGTGACGCAATGATCCACCCAATGGGTGTTGTTCAACCAGAAGCTGCAGGGAGATATTAATTACTACACAATACACACAAACTAACGCCTAAACTAGGTACATACCCATAGCGATCCTCTTGCAGGTGCTGTTCGTAGCTCCGGCGAATGTACTCGGCATCTTCGGAGTCAATGCCACGCGTGAGGAACTCATACAGCAGCATCATCTCCTGGGTGGGGTCTCGCGACTTGAACTGCTCCGATGACACAAACGTGCTGCGCACCAGTTGGAGGGCGGCTGACGTGGACGTCTTCCATGGGATCTCACTACTTTCCTTGGCTTTCGGCGCCTTCTTGGGCTTCTCGAGAAGCAACTTCTCCTCGTCCTTCTTCTTTTGCGCTCGTATGGAATCCTTCCGCGGTCGACCAGGACCGTACTTAATTGGTGCGGCAGGCGGTATCACCTCTGCGACTGGTTCGGGCATTTTCGACTTCTTCACCACTGGCTGCGATGTGTAGCCGTGGTCATGGGCCAAAAAGTTATTTGAGTTGTCGGTGACTGCAGACGACAACGATGCGGACAACGACAGGGACTTTGTTCTGGAGTCGTTCTCATCCGCCTTGGGCGGCAGCGAATAGCAATGCTCCAATGCGACTTGACTAGCTTGACTTGCTTGACTAGATCCACCGTCCGAAGATGTTGGGGACATCTTCACCTCATCGGGTATACTGTTCTCCTCCATCATCATGTCGGCCGCATACCCGTTGATAGTTTCCTTCGGCCGATCAGTTAACAGCTTCCGCGGTTCGATCTTTTCAACCGGCTCTGCGGGAGGCTTGGGCGCAACTTCCACTGGCTGTGCCTTTTTCGTTTTCGGCTCCTTTGTCTTCTTCGGTTCAGTCTTGGGTTTTGGTGGAAGTTTTTCAGCTTTCTTGGCTTTCGTGGGCTTCTCCTTCACCTCGGGTGTGGCTTTTGTTGACGCCTTCCTGCTCGATTCGACCAGTGATGCTCCCGGTGTGGGGGGTACTTTCGTAATATCTGGCGTGTGGGGAACATCTAAACTGTTCGACTGGGCGATACTGATCGACAGCTTGGATAATGCTGGGGCAGTGGGCTTCTCCGGAGTGACCATTTCCTCCGTCTCGCGTGCATTTTTCTCTCTTTCTTCTAGGAACTCTCTTTCGATCTGGGCCATGTATTCGGTGTTGCGACGACGCTTCTCCTGATACTCGCGTTCTTCGTCCGAGTCGCTGTAAATGCGATCGTAGTCGAAGATTGACTTTTTGGTTTCCTTCACGGCGGGCGGCTTCGCTTCTTCCTCGGGCTCGGGTTCCTCCTGACCGCCCGGTGTCGGCGGTGCGTCTGGCGGTGGGCTCATGCTGATCTCCTCAAAGTCCGACGAAATCATCAAGCGATTCACGACAGGTGGTCGAGGAGGTTTCGTCTTTTCGTCCTCAGAGTCCGAGTAGATGTCAATTTTTCGCTTTAATCTCGCGCGGTCTTCCTCAGAGTCCGAGTACAATTGAGTGTCCTTGCCCTTGACCCGATTGATCTTCTTCAAATCGATATCCGACACCGAGCTGAGGTCCGACGCGGAACTACTGTCGTTGTGGGCGTCGCTATCATCGTCGTCATCGTCGTCTTCGTCCTCCTCGTCATCCTCGTCACTGGTGGAGAAGAAGCTCGATGAGCTGCCCTTGCGTTTTGTTCGAACAGCGGCTTCTCTGCCAGCAGGTGTTCCTGCTGCTCGCTCGTCAACAGCCGATCGACGGTTGTAGGAGAGACCACTGGCACTCTCCTCTTCTTCGTCGGATCCTTGCACCATTTCCTCTTGATCACTCAAATGCTTCTCGGTTTCATCGACACCCTTGGTAATGGGACTGGGAGCGCGCTTGTGTATCCTCCTAAAAGACGGCATCTTGGGAATGGCAGCCCGCAGCCCCAGGCTCGTGTAGTTATTGAAGTCCAAATTGTCGCGGTTGCTGTTAATGAGCGCGTTGATGTCCGGCGCTTTGTCGAGCGGCTTGGTGCTGCCCACGACCGTCGCCTCCACGACGGGCTCCTCTTTCTTGTTCTTCTTGCGTTCTTGTTCGTCCCACCAGGCCTCGAAGCTCTTGTAAGCCGTGTTCTCGATCATTTTCTTGTTGAAATCCCGCTTGAGGATCTGCTTCAGCTCCTCGCTCACTCGATCGACGACTTCCTTGATGGACTGCTTGTATGGGTCGTCGTAGCTGTAAGAGCTTTCTTTGTACTCATACTTGTACGGGTCGTAGTAGGCGTCGGTGCTGGCAACGTAGGCCGCCTCATGGGGCAGCAGATGTGGGAAACCGGGCATATACGACTGCATATACGACGGATGTGGGAAATACTGCGATGGCTGGTGGTACTGCGCATACCCATCGGCTGCGTAGTACCCGTAGGCTGCGCCTGCTGCAGCTGGGTAGACATACGAGATGCCCGCCATTGGAGGATAACCTGGATCGCCCAGTGGGTTGTCCGGCGGCAAGGGTGGTTGTGGAGGCGGCTCGCCTTCGATTTTCCCGTCGTGAGACGATAGGCTGGACAGAGACATGCGGTCGTCGTCTTTCTTCGGCCCAACAGGGCTCGGCTCCTTCTTGAGTAGGATTTCATCGTCACTCGATGAGATGTCGCTGGCACCGTGCTCCGAATGCACTTGTTTCTCGGTCTTCTCCTTACGTTTGTGTTTTTTCGACTTGGAGCTCTTGGATTTGCCCCTGTGGGAGGGATCCGAATCGCCGGCCACCTCTCCGTCTTCCCTGGTTTTGTCCTTCTCGTTTTCAGACTCACTGCTCTCCATTTGGAGGAATGGCGGAGCATTCCCAAAGGACTTGCCTTTGAACATCATTGCGATTCTCGTGTCCAGATCTACGGTCATGCGGTCAGCCTCTGAAGTCGATGTGGTCGGCTTGTCACTAGTTTCTGTCAGACTGGGCGTTTTGACGGTGGCCTTTGATCGCGCGGAGGACGATGTTTCATCATCGATTGTGGGTGTCGATACACTTTTCACTTCCTTTGGCGGTGTTTCCGGCACCGGATCATCGTCCCAATTCGGGCTGGCCTCGGGTGGCGGTGGAGGTGGAGGCGGCGCCGGAGGGGCTGGTGCTGACCAGGCAGCACTTGACCTCGCATTTACAGACGAACTCCAGCTGCTTGGCTGGGCTGTCACCGGTGGGTATGCGTGATACGCAGCATGCGGCAATGGAGGCGCATGATGATAGCCATAACCACCTACAGCTGGTGGCAATGCGTAGCCAGTCACTGGGGATGCATACATATGATTGCTATGTGGCGGCAATGAGTGCCCAGTACCTGAGGATTTTGAAAGTTCATCGTAGTCGCTACGCTCGCCTCTCGAGTACCTGCTATTGCTGCTGCTGTACTTGTCTCTCTCGCGTTCCTTGCGTTCGCGTTCTCTCGATATTTCCCGATCCCGGGTTCTATCTCGTTCCCTCTCTCTGTCTCGATCCCTGTCACGATCGCGATCACGACGACGTTCCTTGCTTCGATCTTTTGATCGATCCCGCTTATGGTGATGATGGTGATGGTGCTTCCGGTCTTTGTCGTGTCGCGTGGTCTCCTTCTTGTCGTAGTACTTGTCGCGTTCACGATCACGACCTCGCTCCTTGTCCCGATGCCGATCGTCGTCGGTATACCGATCGCGACTGCTATGCGACGAGTAGTGATCGTATTCACGATCGGTGCGGTAGTATGCACTGCTGGTGGACGAAACCGGCTCCACAGCCTCTTTGGAGTAATCCTGAAGATATTCCCCAGACAAATGATGTGCGGGTGGTATTGGAATTTGTGAAGAAGTCGTCGCCGGCAGCGGTGGTGGTGGTGGCTGTGCATGTGCCGCAGTTGTCACTGGTGCCGGCACTGGCGGTGGAACTTTTTTCTTGTTTGTTAATCCTTCAATGGCTTTTTTGCAAATATTCCCAAACGGATCATGGAAGACGCTTAAGATCTGCAAGCGGAAAAAGTAAATAAATTAAATATCGTATCAAGGGAGAGGCGATGGTTTTTTTAAGGAGTTCTGGGAGGAGAGTACGGCAGGATGCTTCAGCGCACAATATTCGGCACTTGGTAGCTGACATTTGTAGTACGGTAGGTATTTATTGCAATATCAGCAGGAGCCATCATTACAACAGCTGCGAACATAACAACCCGTACCCTTATTGAGCTAAAAGAACAGCGAAATTCATACTAGCTGGTCGGTTATAGGACGCGACTCTGAAGATATGTTGTCCGGTCTGATAGGAGCAACTTAAACTCCTATTGGAGATTTGTCCACACAAGAAAGTCACTCCCAGCCGGTGTATGTACGCATTCCGATATTTTCTTTACACAGTTTCGACTGCAAACTGACGTCAAGTCGAGTTTGCTCCCAGTGTACTGACAAGGATGCTTAAAGCTTGCATCATCTTTCAATTACAAGCCCAATTCGATGTAGTGAACACAAGTTTCCTTCTCCCCAAGTTGCTGCGACAATTTTTTTTATTTCACAACTGCTTTCACTGTTTCCTTCACTCTTTTGCACTTCCTCTTTATAACCAAAACATCCCCCACCATTGGACTTACCTTCCCCATAACAGATTTCTGATTGTATTTCTCGATGCATATTCTGGCCGCCTTCACATTCTCAAAGACGATCCTGGCCAAACCCAAATGCTTGTTATTCGCCGGATGGTGATAGATTGTTATCTCGTCGTACGGCCCGCACTTGTCCAGCATACCCGAGAGAAACTGTCTGTCAATGTTATCATTCAGGTTTGTTATTGTTATTTCAATCGCTGGCGGTTCTCCCACATAGAATTGATCAATCTTTAACCTGCAAGCAGACATATCAGTAGCACAATAGTCACCCCTCCAGCCAGCCATTCAGGCAACTCACCTTGGCACCGTCAGCACTAAAGGCTCCAGTGGCCTTGCGCGAATCCTCACAACCGGGTTCCGGGGATCTCGTGGAACAACTGGCGGATATGACGGATCATTCGGTACCACTCCATCGTAGCGATACAATTTGATTGCACCCTTAATTATCGCCGGGTCGGCTAGCAACTTGAAATTCCTCGGTGCCTTGACAACGGAGCCACCCACTGACAACAGTGCCGATGATGGAGGAATCGAACTGCCCGATCCACCACCACTTGACTGAGACAGCGCCCGACTATGCAGCTCCATTAGTCCACTGCCGTTCATCTGGTCCAACTACAAATTAGCCAACTAGTAGAAAGACGAACCAAAGAGATAAAAAAAAATCCGCGAAAAGTTCAAAACCAAAGCAAAATGTCAGAAAAGTGCCCCCAAACCCCAGAGCACCTAACCTAAAACGAAAAGAATTTCGAAAAAAGTTGACGTTTACTCGGCCGATTTGATTAATATTGCAAATTTTCGCCAATTATATGGAATACCATCTGAAATGGACGAAAATTTATTTTAAAATATTTAATTTTATTACCTCAACACGCTTTCAAAACGAATACAAGTCTTGCGACTGACAATTGTTTCATATTGACTTCAAATGGCATAGGATTTGTACCCAGCCAGTGTTTTAGAAGTAACTTCACCGCCCAAAGCTGGCCGCGATGTTGAACTTTAGTTTATTTCTGATTTTGGTTTAATATTTGCGTTAATTCACGCAGAATTCCGAATTAATAAATCCTAATTTTCTTATTGAAATCAATGTTCCTGTGTTTCGCCCGTACAGCAAAAAAAAAATTAAGTCGGCCAGAGGGAGATAGACAATGCCAAACAAACACCAGCAAAGGGAAACTTCAAAATGACACACCACCAACACAAATTAGAATTCGATATTTGCGTCGTGTCGTTCGGTTGCGTGCCTTCTTGCGCACTTTCGAAAGTGCAACAGAGACAACATGATGGTGTTTTCGTTTTTTCGAACATTATGGTCGTTGCGAGTAATTTTGGGTTATAATTTTATGTGAATACAAATTATTGAAAAACGGATCACAGCGGCAGTGTCTTTGGCAGACAAGTTTAACAAAATGATTGCAAATCATTGTGGAAAGACTCTTCGTTCGTCCTGGTAAATTACTTGCCATGTTTTGAAGGGAAATTGTGATTTTTGATTCTGCGACACAAGTTCTGTCGAATGAGCGTTTTGTCCTGCAAAGCAATTCCATTTTTCGAAGATGGCAGAACTGCCAGCTCGCATCGGACATGGCATGAATTTGAAAATGTAATAGAATTGGAAAATGTAAACAATTTTGGATGTGAAGTGATTTTATTTTTAATTTGTTTTTTATGTGGTATTCGATTGGGATTCTTCAGATTTGCTCTCAGATTTCACATTTCGTGTGTCCAATCGCACTTAAAAACGTCACTTTTTCTTGTTTTTGATGATATTCGTGCGATTGGAATAAGTGTTTGGCGTTCGACACTTTTTTACGCGTTTTCCATGCACTGGTTGAAATTCGAAATTTGAACCTAGATTTATTAACAAATATTTGTTCATAAATAATTAACAAAAACAGATTTGCAGAGTTAAAAAATTTCACGAAACGGAAAAAACTCCACTAGTTGTCAAATTCAAACGCATTTAAATAGCGTGCTGAAAATCCGACTTTATTTTGCTTTGCTGAGATCGAAGCTTAAAAAACATGCCTATCAATGTAAACTGCTTTCAGTGCCATTGAGGACGTTCAAGGATCTAGTTTAGTAAGCCTGACAGCTGTCTGACTAGATATATCTCGGTTTTGATTGGCTGAAATAGGTCATATGAGCAGCTGTTTCAGTTGACGTTTAAATAGGGGTAGCCGATTACTTTACTTCAAGAAATTCGTGACTGAGTACTAAGTTGACAATTCGCATATGTCGCTGACGTAGAAAAAACGACGTTCCCGACCAATCTAGTTTTTGGGTTCAGGTTACATCTTCCAATCCAGACCAATCAAGTCAATTTAGGATAACTAGATTCTTGAAAGTGCCCATTAACTATCAGTAAATGAGTACTAGATCAGAGGGACATACCAACTAAACAAGGCATATGAAAAACGATGACGGCAAATAAACTCAAGATGACACGATGCCGTGAGCTACTGATATTTATTTAGATTTCAGTTCAGTTAATAAATGCTATTCAGGGCTCAAATATCCGGCAGAGAAGAAGTAGGTAAGCAAAGCAGAGTGAAGTAAGCATCCGACTCTGGAGGAAGTTAAAATATTAACATGGCAGAAGCATCGTATCATTTTTGGTAGGTGGTCAATGTTAAGAATAAACATGTTCTAACAATTATCTACTATGACAATTTTCTTAGAACAATGACATCCATTCAATTAAATTCAGTTTGTATATAAATTTCTGAAAATTGGCTAACTATGACTGTAACCCTTTGCTACCATTCTATTTATGCAGATCCATAGGGCTGATATATCCAAGTTTAAGGATAAAAATCGCCCAATATTAGGGTATTCGACAGTAGACCAACGTCCAGTAGAACATTGCATATCAAATTCGGACTCGAAGTAACTTGAGTCCGTTCACTTTATTATTGCTCCACAAAACCGCACGGCTGAATTCACCCGCAACCATGACCAATTCTATTACAAAAACCATTTCCGAAGAAAAATTCCCCATATTCATAAAATATACCCCCTTTCAAACTACTTGGGACTTTTTCGACTTTGTCAAATTTTGGTGTTGCATCACAGGTCCCGAGAAGTTTTCCACATTTATTTTGGATTTTCTGCATTAAAAAGGTAGAAAATGATTTCAAGTTACTAGAAATTGCTTCCCCATTCCATACTTCCTACAAAAACTTAAGAAACGCTTTTAGACAATCACTAATATCACATTGAAACCTTGTTTTCCATCATCCAGCAGCATTATGGCCAACAGAAGTCTTTTTGGATTTTTCTCCATTCCCTCGGTCCGAGCCCAGGAGGAAGCTGAAGAAGAAGAATTGGTTGATCCTCAAACAGCTCTGAGGGTATGTATATTTCACTCAAAAAACAAAACTCCACTACTTCACCTGCTCCATTTTAATCCTTTGTAGGAGAAGTGCGGCAAGGATGGTCATATTGAAGCTTTGTACACCAAATACCAAGCATGCAACGATCGTGTCAACAGCCGTACAAAAACCACTGAAAGCTGTGCCGAGGAACTCTTCGACTACATTGGCGAATTGGATCATTGTGTATCTCACAGCTTGTGGAGTAAATTGAAGTAAAGAAAGAAGCTATTAGTGAACAAAATCCATAACCTAAATAACACCAAAATGGAAGTAAAGATGAAATCAAATCTTTCAGTTCTTCTAATGTAAATTACCTAATTATGTGGACGAATTATAATGAAATATCCAAAGTTAAAGTTAGAATTTGTTGGTTTTATCACTTCAATTGAATCAGAGGATGTATAGAATGAAGGGTCATCCGCATATCTATAGTTACGAAGTAGGTATCGCCATTCAAGCCTTTTCTTTAAGATGACAATTTGACAAGCATTCGAGGGCTAAAAACTTGCATTCGAAGATCACGCATTGGAAGTAGTAGAACAGGGGTTGAGTTAAAGCATCCGTCCTTTTCAATGAAACATAGAAACAGCACTTCTAGATTTGCTCCTTCGACAGAACATTATTTTCTTCAATCGTCTGTTGCAAATAAAATTCACATATTTCTTTGACGTGTTGCTTGCTCACGAATGCGGCAATTCGGCCGCAAGTATTTTAAACGCAATGTGCAGGTTACAGTGTGACCGTTGTGTGATTAAAGTTCCAATTTCGTACTTTTTTCGAAAGCCTGCCACCATTTTTTTTGCTATTTTGGCCCATTTTTCGTTGGAAAATGTACTTCGCAAATTCAAATGCTGTTATTTCCAGTTACAAACCTTTATAATGTAAGGCTGTTCCTATCACTACACTGTTATGGTGCTTATCGACCCAATGCTTGTTAAATATCGTTGAAAAATTCTTAATTTGCAGAATAGCTTCAGAAATTGCAGTTTTTTTCCTCATTGGGGGCCTTTTTCTTGCGACTTTTGAAGATTCTCCTCATTTTGAGTCTGTTCTCTCATCCTTGCATGCTTCGTTTATGCCTGTGTACTTGTCTCCGCTTGAAATCTTAATTACCATCGGTATGGGTTAAATAGATTTCTCTGGATGACCGGAAGATATTATCTGTCTTCTTCGTTGTAACAGTCCACAAAAGCATTTACTACTTAGCCCTTGCCATTTCGCCACACCAAAAGATCAATCGGTCGCGAGTTTATTTCCGGGTGTTGTTAAAATGTTGTGTATCACTCTTCGAGAATACTTTGTTATGCAGGGGGTTGTAAAAGCTTGCTTATGTGTTCTTGTCTCCCTTCTTTGGGTACGGACACAAAGCGGATCAGCGTTGCGAAACCGAAATTGACTATTGTGAATTGCCCGAGCAATTATCAAAATTAAAAGTCCAAATTAGGCAGAGAAATTAGATAGTAAACATATTCTTTTATTTGTATACTAATTAACATTTCGTATATAGGTAATATATATATATAGGTGTTAAAAAATCTAAAATATTAAATTAAACTCTAGATGATGGAAACGAAACAAATGATGAAAAAAGAATCGAAACCAATTTAAAAGCGTTACAAGGAAGTTAATAAATATCAACACACCCCGAATGTGAATTAAATAATAAAATAGACTTGCAGTTGATCATTTTTGGTGAACACAAGTGTAAATTAATAAAACTTCATATTAGTTATGTTTAAGGAATGAATTATGTTGTGGATGTGTTGTTGTGTAGCGCTGTTCATCCATGTTGGTCGTCGTCGTCGTCTTCTTATGGCATTCCACCACTGCCCACGTGCAATACACCAAAGCAAACACTGCATACGCGGACGGGTTTGTTAATGCCAAACTTAAGAATCGGTATATCGTTGTTGGAGCACTTTGAGCAAAGCACCCGGCCACAATGGCGACTGTGAAAGAGAGGAATTTATGTAAGTAAAATGGAAATTTATTTAACAGATCAAGTCCAAAGAAAACTATATAAATCTAGGACTCCTAGTGTGTTTGGATAGCCTTTTTCAAAGGGCATGGATATCCACACGTGTTTCACATTCTTAGAAACCTCTAAATTCCACTTCCATCAGGCACTTATGTTCCCCTTTCACCCTTTTAACTTACCAATGATGTTTCCGCATCGTGAGTGAAAATTTCGATCCGCATTCCTGACACAAATCAGCTTCGGCCCATGGTGATTCCTGTGGCAACTGATCCAGTAGTTTGTGCAACAATTGATCGGTGGCCAGTTTGAAGTTGAATATGGTGGCTCCGTCACGGTTTTCAGTGCCCATGCAAGCACCATTCTTGACGAGCACTTTGCACAGGGGAGCCTGACCACGCATGAATGCCAACAACAGCGGCGTATTGCCGTCCATATCGGGCATGTTGATTGGGTACTTTGGCATACATTCGATGAAGAGCTCACAAATTGCGGCCGCAGTATTGTCTTTGCCCGTGCGGCACAGCTCATGCAATGGATTTCTGCCCTTCAGGTTTACCGCCTCAGCATTTATTCTGGACTCGGTGAGTAGCTCCCTCACGATCGTCAAATGACCTTCCCGGACGGCGATATGCAGCGCATTGTTACCGTCTCCATCGGTTGCATCGAAGTCGGCTCCGTTTTGGACCAAAGCAGAGACCGCCGGCAGATTTCCCCGTTCGGAAGCAATATGCAGCGCAGTTTTCTGCGTCGCATCACGATCATTGATCCTCGCACCGGCCAGAATCAGATTTCTGATGATCATTTCGTTTTGAGACGCAGCGGCTAGGTGCAGCGGTGGCGTCTGATTTACGTCTTGAACTCGGCTGTTCACATCCACTTGGATGGCGAGTAGGAAGAGCACGCTCTCCAGATCATCCTTCATGATAGCAGTGTGAAGGAAATTTCTGCCTCTTTGGTCCATTTGTTCGGCGGCATTCGGTAGACGTTCCAAAATACTCTGAGCCGCTTTGTTCTGGCGCTTAGTAAGAGCGGCTGCGAAGGGTGTGTTGCCACTTTTGTCGCGGATCTTCAGATCGATTCCTGGATGACAGAGGAGAATCATTATGATTTCGTTGTGTTGATTCTCGATGGCGACATGCAGGGGCGTCTTGTTGTCGCAATCGAGTATATTCACATTGGCCCCGTGATCGATTAGAGTTTGAAGAACTTTTGTGAGTCCCCACTGGCAGCAGAGGTGCAGCGGAGAAGCCTTGTCCTTTGCCTCGTCGCCTCCCTCACCGTTTACACCAGGGTGACGCGGGGAGTCCAAGTCGCAACAGCTTTTTATAAGGAAAACTGCAGCGGCTTCCTTGTTTTCGTCGATGGCGCGATGAAGGAGTGTCTGTTGACATCCATCAGGGCCAGGGCCCCAGCAGTCTGTGTCAACACCATGGCGGACGAGCACCTGAGCCACGTCGTCGTATTCGAGCTCCAGTGCCGTCCAAAGTGGAGGATCGCCCTTGTTGTCTGGAGCGCTTAACGCGACTCCAAGGCTGCAGAGAGCGTCCACAACCTGCGCCAGGTGACAGTGAATGGCTAACTGAAGGGGCGATTCCTGTTCCCCAGTAAGGGCATTCATATCAGCTCCTTGCTTCAAAAGGAATACTGCAGTGTCCGCATCATGGTTCAGAATAGCTTGATGTAGTAGCGTCATGTCCTGCCCGTTGCGCGCATTCACATCGGCTCCGCCTCGTATCAAAATCGGTACCAGCTCTGTCCGACTCAGTGAAAGACTCAGGCTAAGCGGCGAGTCCCCTGAGGCGTTTTTAGAATTAAAGTCCGGCACTTCACGACCAGCATCCCCATGCTCCTTGAAGTCGGCGAATTCTGTAATAACCTCGACACAGTTCCCCTCTACAGCCAGGTGCAAGGCGGACTTCAGTTCGGCTACACTGGATTGGAGATTGGGTGAAGCTCCAGCGTTCAGAAGCTTTTTCACCAGCTTTGGTAAGTTCTTTTCACTGGCGATGTGAAGAGCGGTGAGACCCTGGCTATTGACGTGATTCAAATTGGCATGATCTGCCAGAAATACAGCGGCTTCTTCCAGCCCCTGTATGGCGATCAGTTGCAGCAAACTGTCGTGTGTTTCGGATTTGACCTGATTTGGACGGGCGCCTTTTTCCAGAAGCTTCTCAGCCAATTCAAAGGGCGCACCTTCGGCTTGTGGTGGCGTCAAGCTCAATAGCAAGGCACATTTATCGTCGTTAGTCCGCAGGTTTATATCGATTCCAGGCATCTTTAGCAGCAGATCCACCATGTCGGTGTGACCCGAGATAATGGCGGAATGTAGTGCGGTCAGACCTCGCAAGTTCTGCAGATTAACGTCGGCATTGAGGGCTAGGATCTTTTTGCCCACTCCCAGCATGTTGTTGAATGTTTCAGAGTCAATATTTTTGGAAGAATAGTTGCAAGCGAGGTGCAGTGCCGTATCGGAGCTTACCCTGATTGGAAGAAAAACCCGTTCTTACTCTTATTTTGAAAAGAACAACAAAGAATCTAATGGTACCTGTGGGGGAGATTTACGTCGCATTTGCGGTCAAGGAGGAAGTTTGCAGCGAAATCATCGGCACGTTTGATAGCATCAATCAAGAGTGTCGAACCCTTAAAATCAAATCGAGTCGTTGGAGTAGTGGTTTGGTGCGTGACAATGAAAAACTTACCTCAGCATCGTAGGCGTTTATGTTGGCACCTCCATTTTTTACAAGTTGTTCTGAAATTGCCAAATTTCGGGCGAGTAGCGCCATTTGCAATGGCAATTGACCTTGCAGCGATAAACTGTTGACAAGTTCCGGCAGCTGAAATGGAGTAATGGTGGCCAGTTAGCAGCTATACTTTGTATGGAATGGGGAAAATACATAAGCAAAGTTAATTTTTGCGATTTCATATCTTGGGATAGTTTGACGTAGTCGGTTATAAACCGACAAGTAATCACCTGTTCGACATAACCTAACATTCACATGTATTTCACGGGAAATACTGAAAAGCCTCAAGATTTTCAAGTCGCTATCGAATTCGACGTCAAAATAAGTGAAAGAGATGTCAGGAGTGCTTTTGAGAGAGTGTTAAGAACGTTGTTTTCTTGGGCTAAGCGCGAACTCCGGCTTTGACATATCAGCGTGTTTTTCACATCAAGATCTAATTTTGGAACTATTAAAACATTCTTGAAAGCAACTGTTAATAATTCTGACAGATGGGTGAGTTGATAGGTATGTTCCTTTACTTTTAAATTTTACGAATTTTTACTAAAGGGCCCAACCCATAGAATCCGTCGCATCCGTTGCAGCAACGTATTCGACTGATAGTCTGATAGAATACACAGCACCTTATGGAAGCTGACCCATAAGCAGCGCACATGCCGGATACGACGGATAAAGTAGGTTTACTTTCTACTTTTCTGTCCGTTGCAATGTTGCATCCGTTTACGGTTCTCTTCACACAGCGAGAGAGGCAGCACTTTCATTGGTGGAAATATTGAGAGCATGAGAGAAACTGTCATTGGCTGTCGCCAGTTTTCTTATATTTCGATGTCCAAAAAGTCTCCAAATTCATAAAATCTTTGCTGAAATTTCATCAAAATTGATATCTGCATTTTACCACGATTAAAAACACAATGAATGTACATAAAAAGAGCTTCTGTAAATCGCTTTTTAGCAAGATTTTCTGGTATAAATATTAACAAACTGGGACTTTTATAGCAAACATAATTTAATACGATTTTTATGTCCGTAAAATATAAATTTTACTTTTAAAAGAAAGATTTATTCACAAAAAGGACATTTCAAGGTAATTATTTAAAAGGGAATTTGAGTACGGTGAATAGGGAAATATTATTACGTTTCGTGGGAAATATTAGGACAGAGTACTTTGCCACTGGCTGTCACCGTATGCGACGAATTCTATGGGACTGCTCGTTCCGTCTAATCCGTCGACGCAACGGATGCGACGGATTCTATGGACTGGGCCCTTAACTCTTACAAGTTTTTATAAATTTTTACTCAATACCGTTCATCGAAAAAATCATAAAAAAGAGCGTCATCGAAAGAGCAAGATATTACGCCTCTACTGAGAATCTTACGAGTTTTAACTCAACAAATTTCTTGGTGTAAGAATTGGAAAAGCTGTCAGTCACCTGAGTATTGACAGCTGATTTGAAATTTGATGTCCTATTTGGCAGACGCGTGTTTTCATATTTCTACGTATTAAAATGGTATCAACAGGGCAAAATAAAATTGAATGTTTTCCTAAAGATTTTTTAGGACGAAATTTTTTCTCGCTGTACGGGACAATCTCCTTCATGTAATTTTAAATGCGGAGTCGCTTTTCTTCTTCTTGAATGCTTGTAGATTAATTAGTATAAACTCTTTATGTACTCGGATGCAGCATAAAAAATTTCGATTCTAAATCACTTTCATCGCTAGGTGGATGAATCAACTTATTTTGTTAGTAAATTAGCGAATTCTCTGAGTTTATCAGACATTATTTAACGACTTTTCGTAAAACTTTTTGAATTAGGTATGTATCTGTCATTTCTGATATGTCGTTTTCCATTGGGCAAAAAGAAGCGTCCGGGATTGAAAAAATCACTTCCGAAACCGTTCCATTGACACAAAAAATACTCTTCTGGTGGTTCTGAGAAGAGAATTTCGCTTCTCGATTTCAAGTCAGAATCCACTCAAGAAGCACTCATACAAGCGCAATTTATGTATTTATTACAAGTTAGCTGACAGCAGCCGTAGATTATTTTTTGACATTTCACCAATACTTTGGTGGATTCTGTCAGAAGCAGTTTTGCTGTTCCATTGGATTTCAGAATGAGTGGATCCCCGAGTGAAACCAATGGAAAACGACAATAGAATGCTACAAAACCGTTCCCTAACTTTTTCGTAAGTTTCTTAATTCAAGAGATATTATCACCACCTACTACAAAAGTAAAGGAACAAACCTGATGTGTTTCAGTTTCTATTGGACTAACCTGGTCACGAGAACATTTTTTAGTCAGTTAACGTTTATTTTAGTCAAGAAATTTATGACGTAACAGACTAATCTAGTTTTTACGTTCAGGTAATCTAGATTCTAATCTATTACAACTATAGGCGTGTTTTTTTGAGCTTCGATCTTAGCAAAGCAAGGTAAAGTAGGATTTTCAGCACGATAGCAACTAAGCTCTACTTGAAACTTTGAAGGCTCACAGTAGTTACTGAAATTGCGTGCTGAAAATTTTACTTTACTTTGCCTTGTTGAGATCGAAGCTCAAAAAACAGGCCTATTATCTTGCCGATTGGTTCTGTCAAATGCGGATTTAAACATTTTCGTGTGGAGTTTAGTTAGTTCTTCTATTGGGCATCCGAGGGATAATACTTGTGGTGACATATATGATATTCATTATTTAAACATTTTCGTTTCGACAAACTCTACTAAATCGTTTGTCTTTGCTGCTTTAAAACTTGCTTCGACAGATCGTAAATATTTCTATACCAATTGAGTTATCCGCCACCTAACGGCTTCGAGTCCAATAGTTATGTGGAAAATCCCCGATCTAATGTGGTATTCGATCGGGCTTCTTCAGATTCGCTCTCAGATTTCAGTTTTCGTGTGTCTAATCGCACATAAAAACGTCACTTGCTCTTGCGTTTGTTGATATTCGTTCGATTGGAATATTTTGTAGCATTGAATTTTTTTATAAAAACATTCGAACTATGATCCCAGATTTATTTCTTCACATCTATACATAAATAATTTATAAAAAAAGATTCACCCGATGCAATACGTTTCCTTGGAGTTGTAAAATTTCACGGAAACCTTAACAAACTCTAACATTTGTCAAACTCAAACGCACTTGTATTGGTAAATCAGAAGCAGCTCTAAGAAAAAATCCATGCTTGTTTCGCATGTCCCAATCGAACAAAAAGTGGCCTAGAGCAAGAAAGTACCTTCTCTTAGAGCGCCCAATCGAATAAGTTGACGTACGTCAGGAACCGAACGCGGATTTTTGATTTGAGAAAATTTAAACTGTATATAAGCGCATAAATTATGTGTAACTTTAAGCTGGTGCTCGCTTTCTAAATACATATTCTTTTCATTGATCGACGACTTGGACTTTAAAGGGTCGCTTCACGTAATAGTACTAGACTGGTACATAATGAATTAGAGAGTACCTTTGACGACAGAATACGACTTCAAATCTGCCCGAATATGCCAATTGGCCTCCACCAACTATGCCCACCAATTATGTAGCACATATTCGCTATAATTAGCCAAATAAATTCAACACACAAATTCCATGTCTTCTTTAGTCGATATGAATTTAAATTCGTCTTTCGTCGATTTTCCCGCCCATTTAGGCACACGCGGTATGCTCATCTAATAAAACAAATTCAATTTCATTTAATTAATTTGGCGCACCCATTCAACACCACCGCTTCCATGATTGTTATTAATATTTCCACGAGCTCGAAAATAGTCCCATGCGGACAGTCCATTAGCCAAGTGCCGGCCATTGGAGCGGGGCACATCGAACGCACAATACCGCGCCTCATCAAGTCGAAAGCTGATACTTTCAATTTAAAACCGGCCATTTATCAGAAGAAGGTAAAATTTCCGTATGCATTTGATTGCCTTCGCTTGCTAATTCGATTTAGTTGCGAGGGGCTACCTTACCGGGTACCGGTTACCCAAAACCCGGAAATGTTAATGTTCTACTCGTACACCTTAGACATTTGCTACCTGTCCGACAACAAAAGTGTTGGACAGCATTTCCACGTATTTTCTTCAAACTCAAAAGAAAATAAATGAAGGGGTAGGTACAATTCGAAAATGACAAGACCATGTTTGAATTTTTGAAACGGACAACAACAGTTCCAATCAGTTTTATTGTTATTCGTCAGACGGTTATGGTGAACAAATTAAAGAGATTACCAACTGAACATCCATTCCGTTGTGTCGTCATCAAAATGCGTACACAAATCACTATAATCGCATTAGAATGAGTGGAGAATGGAGATAGCGTGAACGGCAAAGAGAAGCTATAAACTTGTGGAGATGATGATGGTAATTGAAATGGATTACCATTATTGCTGTTCTCTGTCTAACTATGATACTGATGATGATGATGACTATGAGTGACAGTTGATAGCTGCAACTGAAGCTATTTCTCTAGGAGTACACAACGCTCTTAGTTTGGGCTCTTAAAACGCGCATCGAAGCTGTGTTGCCTTTGCGTGAGTAAGGTAGTGGTTTTAGAGAACTTTTTTAGTCGCAGATACCCGCGATTCAGTTTCATTTTTAAAGGTCAGGTTCGAATGAATTTTTCATTTTTGGTCCTATGGATCGCAACTCTATTATGTGGATTAAGAATAAAAAAAATGTAAAGCTACGATTACACGTGTCATTTTTCTTGGCAAATTTGAAATGCTAACGTCACAAAAATTTGGTGGTCACTCGTGTGTCTTTCATGAGAGATCTGCGACAGCCCGCGTGACCAGACCCTCGACTAGCGATCACACGTAAAGACAAATTTAGGAAAAATGTCAAAATGTACATGGCTTGTGTAATCGTGACTTGACAGTTCGCTGCAAGAATTTTTTATTGAATTATTAAAATTGCTGTTATTGGAAATTTCGCTATACAAATTAAATTAAAACTCAGTTTTTTTTTAGATTAATAGGCCTATTATCGTTAGCGAGTCGAATTATTCGCGAGTCAGTTGTCGAAATCTCGAGTCAGTTGTCGAAACACTCGCCTTGTACGATTATGGTCGGCGAATTAATTCATTCGCCTAGAAATTAAAGGCTACCTATAGTATAATAAAAACGAAAATGACAGCACCAAAATGACAATTCGAACATTTATGTATGCCTTAAATATTAAATATTCTTTATAGGATTTTTTTGAAGCTCCAAATTGTACCAACCCTTTGGCTATGTCTGGGTTTTGTTCCATGAGCTCAACTAGCTCCTGGATTTGGCTGAAATTGCTTCTTTTAAAACTATAAAAGGAAATTTTCATTATAAAGGGTGGTTAAATTTTAAGGGCCGATGTTGAATGTGAACCACAGCTAAACGTCAAGTTTTTTTCTGCATTTCATTTGACATTTCTCAATTTCAGACTAACTCAATTTGAACCATGGAAAGACACTCAATCTAGCAACGCGTTAAAGTTATTCAGGCTTATTATGAAAATGGTCATTCAAATCAAAATGCATATCGTGCACTTTGTGATTTTTTCGGTTAATTTAATCGTCCAAATGTGCATACTATCCGAAAAATCGTGCAAAAATTTAAGCAAACCGGGTCTGTAGGAGATGTTAAAACACCATTGCACGCTCGTACTGCAAAAAATATTGCTGCTGTTCTCGATAGTGTGGCTGACGAGCCGTCCACCTCTACTCGTCGTCGTGCCTAAAAATTGCACCTCTCACGCTCGTCGTTGATGAACATTATGCATAAAGACTTGCATTTGGTGCAAATGGCTCAAGAACTAAAGCCTCTTGACCATTTCATGCGTCGTCAATGGTCAGAATGGTGGCAAGCAATTTTCGAAGATCATCGGGCCGTATTTTTTCCAAAATGAGGCCGGTCAGGCAGTTACTGTGAATGGTGTTCGTTATCGTGAGATGATAACGAACTTTTTATGACCCGAATTGGAAGATATGGATGTGGACGATATGTGCTTTCAACAGGACGGTGCGACTTGCCACACAGCTAACGAAACAATGGCTCTTTTGCGCGACAAATTCAATGGCCGTGTTATCTCACGTGTTGGCGATGTCAATTGGCCGCCAAGATCATGTGATTTGACACCGTTGAACTTCTTTCTTTGGTGTTATTTGAAAGGTGTACGTCGATAAGCCAGCAACAATTCAAGAGCTAAAGGATGAGATAATTCGACACATTAACGACATAGAACCTCAGCGTCATCGAAAATTTGGACCATCGGATGCAGGTGTGCCGACGAGGTCGTAGCGGCCATTTGGCCGATATTTTGTTCCATACATAATTGAACTATACCAATATTATCATAATAAAAAGAAAGGACAATAATTTCCTAAATAATCTGTGTTTTATTCAAAATCAACATCGGCCCTTAAAACTTAACCACCCTTTATGTATAAATATGAATTGAATGGGTTTTATACCTTTTTCTTGAATTTTCATTCATTTCTCTAGCTCATAAGTTACATTCGCCTCAGGTTTCACCAAAAAGTTTTGTTCGCCAAAATTTGAAGTTTTAGGCGAATGATATTTCATAAATTCGAAAACCGCAATGAGGCGACTTTAAATTCGCCAGCGGTTTGACAGTTCAGGCGAATGAATTTTGTTCAATTCGCTAACCGTAATACAAATAAGTCACATTCGCTTTTTTTTTTGTTCGACTCGCTAACGATAATAGGGGCATAAATAATAGATTTATTAAATATAGTGTTTTTTTTGGTATAACAAGTAGCAATTTTCAATTCGTTAATAGAAGCAATTCGCGCTCATGTGAATAGTCCTTAAGTATGACAGCATTGGTCTGCCTTTTGGTTGGCCTTGTTTATTCAAATGACTAACTTTTCAATTAACAAATTTTTATTCAGACAAATACTGCAAAAAACATTCAGTTGACATTTTGAATACCATGTAAACCTAGTTCCATGTCCTCGTTGTTTACCAAATTAGCAAAAAAACTGTTTGGATTTGACAGATTTTTTTTAAAACCTAACAACGATAGGGAGTTATGACAGGGCACATGCAAAAATCTAGTTACTTTTAATCGACTAGATTGGTCTGGACTAGATGTATCCTGAACGCAAAACTAGATAAGTCGGTAACGTCAGTTTTCTTAAGTCAGCCACATATGCCAACTGTCAACTTAGTACAGCAGGAAATTCTTGAATAGATTCATCGGCTACCACTCCATAAACGTCGACCGAAAAAGTTGTTCATATGACCGACCTTAGCCAATCAAAACTCAGATCTCCGTTGTGCGCTTTTATGAGATTGTCATAATAGACGTCAATGAGTATCGAATCGAAATTAAATATTTTGCAAAAGGTGCACCAAATCATGTAACTAAATGAGCAATTATTGGTCTTCCAGTTGAAAATAAACAACATCGAACGTGTTCCTAGTCCTAATTGACAATTCAAGTTTACAAGTCGAGATGGCGTTCATTCAGACAGCCCTCTAAAAAATCGTAGCTGCAAAAACACAGTTTTAAATAAACGGAGATCTGAGACGTTCTTGCGTCCAATAAGAAAAAAAAGTTAAAAAAATACGTAACTGGTGCAGTTCTCTTTTTAAGTCGATTTTCAACTTCTGAGGTCTGTCAAAATCAGATCATTTTATGGGCAATTTCGGTTTGAATCTCTTTAGACTTCAATCTATTTCCGATTCTGGTATATAGGCTCCTTCTCAGATAACTGCAATTAAATTCCAACCTAAGATGCGTTAAACGCCATTTTGAATGTTATTTTAAAAATCCAACTTTCATTAAAATTTAACGGCTGAACGTACTGCGTTCAATTTATGAAGTTATACTTTTCTGTTTTGACAGTTTCCACAAAAAATTGCAGTTTTGCCATATTCTCTTTCGCACTGCAGTCGAAAGCGACGACTATATAAGAGCTAGTTGATTAAAGGCATTGCGATAGGACCAAGTTGTCCAGTACTAGATTTTAGACATTTGTATATAGTAAAGGGTTTTCCAATGAGAGAGAGCTACCGCTATTTCGGTGGTTGTCACTTTTGAAGCCTTTATTCTTGACATTTGACAAGTAGAAACTACGCCATTACTAAAAATGGAACGATACACGCTTCAACAACGCATTGAAATTATTAAAATTCACTACAAAAATGGTAAAAATCTTGCAGTCACTGTTGGCAAAACTGAAGCATTTTTTGGTCGTCGTGAAGCACCTTGTCGGACCGTAATACAGAAATTGGTGAAAAATTTCGAGCTGTTGGGACAAGTTAGTGATGTGAAGAATAAAACCTGTGCACGTCGCTCAAGAACAACTGAGAATATTGCTGCTGTAGCCCAACGTGTTGAAGAAAACCCAGGTTTGTCCATTCCTCGTCGTTCTTTCGTGACTCACTCACAAACGTCATTACACCGTATTTTGCATGAAGAATTGGGTCTTAAGGCTTATAAAGTTCGGTTAAGTTAAGTCAAAGGAACTCAAGCCGGCCGATCATCAACAACGTCGTGTCTTTGCTGATTGGGTCCTTGAAATGCATGAAAATGATCCGGATTTCCATCGAAAAATCATCTTGACTGATGAGGCCACCGAGATCTTGTGATTTAACACCTTGTGACTTCTTCCTTTGGGGCCACGTGAAAATTAAGGTCCAACAGCCCAGCGTTGATTCAAGACCTCAAAGATAAAATTCGTAAGGCTATCGAGGACATAGGGCAGCCACTTTGCGATTTGGTTATGGAAAATTTCATGAAAAGAATATGGTCCTGTATGCGTGCTCGTGGTGGCCATTTAGCTGATGTTGTTCATTATTAACAGCATAGCTTCCTCTTCATTATGAAATAAACATCCGATCATTTATCTCAAAAAATTCCATTTTTTTTGAATACCAAAATAACACCTCTAATTGGAAAACCCTATACTTGTATAATTCAAATGAGAACCATTCATATTTGGTCGGAATATTAGCGATGGTTCTCAGGTTCGATCACATTTTAAGGTCTTTCCTCTCGCGAAACATCCTCTGACAAACACCCGAGGGTATAGCTGTCCCAAATGAGGTTTTCAATTCAAACGTTCGGACTCGGCATAAAATTGAAGGTTCGTTGTGGGAAGCTATAGCTAGGGTACCTGTGCTTGCTTCAAATTTCTACTTAGCCTGGTACACCTCTTGAAGCTTGAACATGAATTTCTTTAGATTTTAGTTAGATATGATTTTCTAAGCGTGTTTCAAACTCTAGCCCCCTTATTAATAAACAAATGCGCATAAGTTAGTTAGCTAGTAGACATCAGATAGCATACAAAAATTTGACATAACTTCTGAATAACGAGTTGATAACTTTTACGCAGCGTTTATTAATAAGGGGGTAGATGTTTAAAAATGTGTAGCCAGAAAGCTTGTATTTGAAGAAAAACATTCAAAAGCACTGTGGTCTGTTTAAAATTGCAAAAAGTTTGGAGAATTAGTAAATCTCAGTACCTAGGACCATACTCAAATTCGGTTGGAAAATGGAGTTTTGTTTAGGCGAAATGGTTTAGGCTCAAACAGTTAGGTTTCTCTGGGGATTGAGTTGATGCGTAGTTTATTGTAGTTATCTCATGTAAGCGCCACCTAAGGCCGAGGTCTTCCTATACAGAGCGTTGTCCCTCTTGCTCTTGGTTGGAGTTGAACACTTCTTCGAGCTGGAGCATTGCTGTCCATTCGCTCTAAATGTACTAGGTCCTAGCCATCTTAAATGACAGATGCGCAATTTTTTTACTAGGTCAATGTCGCTGCAAAGCTCGAATATAGTTCGTCGTTGAATCTTCTTTTCCGAAGCCCGTTACGAAAATTTTACGAAAAATCTTTCTCTCGAAGGACGAGGACATCTTTATCCGCTTTGGAAAGAGTTCAAACTTTAGAGCCATAAAAAATATCTTCGGCATACATACACACAGACTTTTGAAAGATTGTGCCCCGGTGCCCACTGGGGATTTTCCACAATACTTTCAAGCATGATGTTAAAAAAAAAAACACATGATAGCGCTTCACCTTGTCAAAATCTTTTTTGACATCAAAGGTCTCAGTGAGTTCGTTACCGACCTTAATCGAGCAGCGAACGTTCTTCATCGTCATCCTGCATATGCGCACGAGTTTTGCAGGGATGCCAAAGGTAGAATTGGCTATATATAGCTCGTTCCTATAAATGCCGTCATATGCGGCCTTGAAATCGATAAAAAGATGCTGGATATCGAATCGGACTTCCATCAGTCCCCGTTTTTTACTCGACCCTTATTTGAATGGTGTCATAGAGTCTGACAGTCGATGGGGTTACATATGAATGTCATTTTAAGTATACCTACATTATCAACAATGATGGATTTAAATCTAAATGGACCCCTTATTCCTGTTAATACTTAATTGCCCAGTGAAAGGTACTCAATTTTAAAACCTCCAAACTCCAACCACCAAACTGCACAGTGCACAATCCCATTGCAGAAACAAAAATGTTGCCAGTTGACTGTTTCGCTTGCTACCGTATTAGTGGCGCTTAAAAACCCACACACGATTACACTGGAAGCGTACTTTTACTTCTGCTTCTGGTGAACTTGTGTGCGCGAATTATGTGTGATGATGGTAGTTGATTCTGGTCGTTTTAATTATCATCATCATCGCATGAGGCATGGGCCGCCGCAAGAGAATACTATGTTCCAATGCGCATCAACCAACAACGCACTTGGGGCTCGCTGAATCTTGTATACTTCAGTCAGTCAGTTCTTTTTCTATCCTCAGTGCGATAGCAAGCATTCGTGAGGAGAGGGTGTACGTGTTCCATTAAATTATATTCTTTTGCTTTCGGGTGCTAGTATTAACTTTGTTACTTACTTTAAAAAAATAAAAATCTAACCAAAAAACGAACGAAAGAGTAAAACAAGAATCGTGCCTTCCCCAACTAGTTTTGTCGCTTTTGTGCCGCGTATCTGTGTGTGCTTGCTTAGAAAAAATATAACAAAAGATACAGATACGTAAATGGAGAACGCTTTTGCGAAAATCGAACATTGTCATTGACACATGTGGAAACTGTGATGATTGTTGGTGTTCCCAACTGACAGTTTAAGTTTAAAAGAAAACAAAATACGTTTCTTGCCAAAAGGAGGAGATTACACTATCTCCGCACCAAGTCGATAATAGTATGCAAGTCGTGTGCTAGTGATTTAAAAAAAAGACACATTAGAGTAACAATTAACAATACGGTTTTTTTTTTAGTTTTTTTGTAACAATGAAGTGGTATTTTAGAACAAAGAGCATCGGTTCCTTAGCGCTTGTTTTAGCAGTCTTTCTGATACTCATAGGTTTGTAGAGTTATTGGAATACAAATTACCGTCAACTGTGTATAAATGCGGGGCAACAGGTGATTGTCCAAAAATGGTTGCAAGTTCAGTGCTGTTCAAACAAACAAACGCTGTAAACAAGTCGTTTGTTTGGGGGCGGCTCACCCTGTAATTAGTTCCACATCGTGGCGTGTGGGGCCGATAAGTATGAGTCTGTTTTTCCTTAAAGATAATTATCGTTTCGATGTCACATGTGTTTTTGTTCGTACACGATTTGCAACATCTCTCAACGGTCTTGTGAGAACATCATTGACCTGGAAAATAATGGCGAATGGTGGGGGAAATTGAAAGGAAGCGAAATGGGAAATATTTCGAAAGTTTCTACAACACAATACACCGAACACCGAATACCAAACACCGAACACAGATTTAACTGTTTGTCGATGTTTTAACACTTTTAAAAGTCGTACAGTGTTGGTATAGTTTAACGATCAACTTGTGTATGGCACGGTTCCACGAGTATGCGTAGTGGCGATGGACAGTGTAAAATGGGAATCGTATAGGTACAAAATTTGGATCACTGACACTCATGACTGCAAGAAGTCTTTGCACTCGGCCCGATGACGAAGTGAGATTTCCCAACGCAGAAAAAAAACATTGCGACTTCGAGAATACCGCCAAGAGCCGGTTGCTTGAGTGAGTAATGACTCATGACATATCATCGATACAGCAGATGAGTTGAAGTGTATCCGCAATTTGTTTTCCTGGAATGTGAATGTGTTTTCTTTGAAATTTTGCAAAAACGTATTTTTGTTTTTTTTTTTGCATTTGTTTGGGGAGAACTGTATGAGTGTCTCGGCGTGATTAAATTGTTGGACTAGTCTGCTGACCGGATTATTGTTTATAATTAATTCATTAAAGTGACTGTCACGAGCTGCAGAGAATTGATTTCTCATTTCTTTCGTGATAATCGTGTTGAAGAACTGGTCTCTGGGGCAAGACCAAACTGGTGTAGGTACTAGATTTGGTTGCGGCAGAAAATAGTTTGCCGGCATTTCGCCTAAGCGTGTGTTTCAAAGGGAATCGAAGAAAAACCTGATTGCAATCTCAAAATAATCGCAGGTTCAATTTCAGCAAAAAGATTTTCTTCAGACGTAGACAAAGTACGTTATTGTGATCTTGATTGGCAACATAGAATAACTATGCGCGAAAACTCACTTATACTTACAGCAAAAACATGGTCAGAATACCAACAATTTTGTTGCTTAATGGCGATGAAATTATTGATCGAAATTTGACGTTTGACTAACATTTGACAACCACAACCACCACTGATGGTGTTACAATTACAAGTCAAATTAATAATTATAAAACGAGTATAAGAGGAAAACATTGTAATAAAATCTGACAACTTCATCAAATGCATACTAAAATGTAAGTAAAAACTTAAGGAGATATAGTTTCGATGTTTTTACACCTTTTCTCTGTAAGTCCCTTTCAGTTGCCACTCAAATTTTAGTACGTTTTTGTTAAACAAAAAAAATAGCTGAATAGAGACAAAATAACAAATTGACGGACGCCGATTTTAAGATGGATGACAACATTATAAATGTCATAAAATTCTTCATTCGTGCTCATAAAACTGTCACTAAATATATTGACGTTTTTAGATTCATTTAGCCTGCTTTTGTACTTCTTGGGCCGCTAAAAGCTTTAAAATTTGAATGTCATATAAATTTCAGTTCACTGTGAGGCAGAATAACCAAAAAAAGTACGAGAACGCTTCTGTAAAATGTAAATATGTGCAACACGAATATTAAATTTAATTTAACAACTTTCGAATTTGGCTGTATCTGATGTTGTTTCAATTATTCAAAATGAAATCCATTCCGCGTAGATTTACTACTTTAAGTTCTGGTATTTTCGCACATCTTCAGATTAATTGTGCAAAAATTTAGCACCATTTTGTTCAGGAAGCTTTAAGTAAATATGACATCAAATACCGCGTTTCCGCTTACGGGATTTTATTAACAAATATTAATATTCAAGGGGAAGTAGTTTTATATTGACATAAACTGTCAAACTATTCAACGAACGTCTGTGTTACTGTGTGCAACCATCGACAACACGTTGGAGATTTCGTTTGATAATATTAATTTTCATTTGTTTATGGAAAGCAAAAAACTCATGAAACATAAAGAAAAAAAAATTTCACAGATGTGTAAGCAATTCTGCTTGATTGGGCTGAATTTCATAATGCGATGGCAGACCCTATCCGGTATCTAAGTCTTAGAAATATACGGTAAATCTAGGGATTTGGAAATTTCGGTAAATCAAGCACACATTTACTTTTTTTTAATCTTGCCAACTATAGAAGTGACAGTTGCGCAATGAAACTCGTTTAATCATTTTCAGAAAGTGTAAATAAAATTTTAGCACCTAAATACACACACAGCTTTATATTGAGTGGTTTAAATAGATCAAAAAACGGCGGCTTTAGCTAACAAACTTTTGCCCGTCAATCTCAAGCCCACAAGAAATATGCGCTAATGTTAATTCTGCACTTGGTGTTACTAGAAAAAGAAACTTGTCAATAAAATAAATCCATAACAAGTAACAACATTAAGAAAATAATAATAACGCAGTCTTAAATGCATATATTACTAGTTCTTTTCATTATAATCAGGGTTATCGCGAATAAATTCCGACGGAAATGTTTCCCTTGTCAACAATGTAAATCAGATTGCTAAATAGAAAACATTCCCAGGGAAATTTTATTCCCGATGTGGGTGAATGTTGTTGCTATTAAGAGTTTTAAATAATGTTGCGTATGACCTGATTGACGTTTAAGAATATTAGCGAAAATGCGTGTTCATTTTAAAGGAATATGAATCTGCAACTCATAGTATAACAAATAAGTTCTCATGCATAAACAAATCCGTGGAGAAATGTGTCACGTATTTCGTTTTAGTTCAGTCAGAGATAAGATATGAATACATTTGCCGAAACGAGTGTTTATAAATTCGGAAGCTATATCATAGAGCTTTTCGTACCCTTGACGTCTACAAATTTGAAGTTTACTTGCAGAGAAATCAAAAGTTTTGGTTGCTCATGTCAATTTTTAGTTTGTTGTAAATATTTACCAAATTGAATGTTTAGAATACATAAATTCCACTGGGCGCATATAAACCCGACGACCAAACACACTTTCCCGTATATTTGTCAGCTTTTGACAGTTCTTTAAAAATCTCTTTTTTTACCAATGGTTTTTCAAAACTGGAAATCGTTTTATTATTAATAGTATTTTATTTTCTATTTCATTAATTCATTTGAGGCTTTTTGTCAAGAAGACATTGCACATGTCAGATGTGTGTCTATTTTATATATGTTTGTCATAATTTGTTTGGTGAATTTGAGGTTTTTTTTACAATGTTTTTTTAATCAGTGGAATGGCAGCATACATTTTGCAATTTGTTTTTTGTGTCAATGTGTACGACATTAGTCTTAGACAAAGTATAATTTAACGTTTAAGAAGTATTTACCGATACATTTTCAACGTCAATGTTAGTAGATAAGTATGTTCAGGACAATGTCTCGAACATTTTATTGAAGTTAGAAATGAAATTAAACTGCTTTTATTCATTGAAATGCAGAAAACATAGAAGACAACTTCTGGATTATTTCTAACATTTTGACAGATATGACATTTACTCATAAGTCATAGAATTTATGCAAATACGTCAGCCATTTTATTAAAATATAACTGAAGATATTCGAGCCTGTTTTTTTTAAACAACAAGTTATGACAAATGGCAGTCTGAGAACCAAACTTTCAAGTGTCACTTCTTCTAATGTACCAATCTGACAATTATGCCAATTAATTCGAACATTCTTGCCAAGTGATGACTGTACTCATACAAAACTGAGCCCACGTTCGAATGATAATAAATTTGAGACATTCAAATCGGCTTAATATCTTTGATCTGCTTGACGCAAATATGTAAGTACCTATATAAGAGTACAAAAATATACAAAGTGCGTCACTTGCTCCAGCAATCAATCGAACGTGTCCATTGTGTATACGCAAATTCACCCGGAATTAAATTCGCACAAAGGCGCTGTTCCTTTAAAATAAATGCGATTTTTTTTAAATTATTCTCCGTTCAATTCGATAATACACAAGTACTGTTCAGTTCAGCAACACACTATAGTGAGTCATTGACATTCTCTATGTGCGCCCGGGCTGGGGGCCCCTGCCCATTCAAAAGGAGGAAGTCATTGCCGATAACGAACGAGTGTTCATATCCGAGGAAAGGAATACTTATTCTCTTGCTACTTAGTTATGTTATGTATATTGTATGTACCTACTTGTACGTTAACGATAATCTTTGGAAGAACCGATAAAAAAATATTAGAGCCCCAATCCCACTCTAACGTGAAATTTTTTATTATTTGCGCTTTAATGATTTTGATTTCTCTCATGAGCAGAGTTGCGCGCTTTCGTTTTATTTAATTTGTGCACGAGAATAGGTGGTCAGGTATCGTAAAAGTAACGCAATGTTAATTAATACTTTCTTGTACGGTGATTTTGTTTGTATGTATTTGTTCTCTCTGGAAATGGGTCAATGATCTGCTTGAAGAGCCTCACCGACTATAAAATTAACTGACACTGTTCGATTAATGTATGTAGTATGCAGCTGGATTACCTTTGAGTTGAAAAGACGAACGCTAGACGCACTTTCTGTTAGCTTACATGACGGCAAATACTAGGCATACTCATCTTTGAATCTACTCACGATATTAGTTTTGTTAAGTAAATAAACACAAATGACAGCTTGCTTTTGAAGACGCTGCACGTCTAAGTATTTTCATTGACACCATTTGACACACTTGCCTGGCCATACATAAATTTTTAGCAAATTTTTTAGGGTTTTTAGGACGGGATGGTCATCGCGGGAAATGGCTTTTTTAACACAGAGAGAATATGACAGTTACACTTGATGTGTATACCTATACGTATTATTAAATGAATATGGGGACGTTCAAGTATATCTAGTTCAGTCTGACAGCTGGCTGACTTGATGTGTTTCAGCCTAGATCAGTCACATAGTCGAATCGATTTTTAAATGTACCCAATGATATTTTTAAATTAAAGAAATGAAAGTATTTAGAGAAAGTCTACTCATACGTCAGCGAAGTTCAATAACCTAAAATTATTTTTATTAGCAAGCAGCTTTTATAACGAATTCGTTTTTCGATAGTCCAATGGTAAAAGTGCTTTGACAAAACATAACAGCACGGTTAAAGTACCTATCACCCCTGTTGAAAAATTATTCAATCTAAAAGAGTCTCCCAGTCTCCTTAGGTGCAGGCAGCTTTGTCACAAAGAAAAAAAAATATTGAGCGCCTTTCTGCGGACCACTACCCTTCAGAAAAAACTTTTCAAACAAAAATTAAAACAAAAATATAAGACAACATAAATATAAATTGACAGGTACAAGATAAAAAATACGAAGTCGAATTATTATGAGAAACGAAAATGAAACGAAACGTCAGTCAGAAAGATTGAATTCAGTGCCGCTTTCAATATATGAACTTGTTAATGGAGGAAACACATTGCTAATTTTTGTGATGAAATAAGAAAGTGTGTTTTTTAGAATATTTTGTTTAAGGAATACAACAAATAAGATATGCGGTCCATTTCTTGCTGGCCCCGAGTCAAGGGTCAAAATAAAAAAACAGAAGGCCAAATGGACCGATCGGGCACATTATGGCAACGTTGGGTGCAGGTTACATTTCTGTAACTCACAATGGGGAAACTTTGCAAAAATAATTTACTGCGACCTACTAAACATTTAAGTTCAAGGTTAAAAATGGTCAACGTGATTTGAGTTATGAATTGCATACCGTGTTGTATGAGTTATTTTAGATGGAGACTTTTGTAATGGGGACGTTCAAAACTCTAGTTTATGTACAAACTCTGACAGCTGGTTGGTATTAGGTTTGTTTGTCGTGGCTAGCACTAGTGCCCACTTGTGCGCTCTGAGATGTGTCAGCTAATTTTCACGCTTGTCAAAAACCCTGCACAACCCTGAAGATTCGACTTCTATAGGTATCGAACTAAAAATGTTGCCCTAAAGTCTGTCAGCTGTTGATATTGACAAATATTTATCTTTTGGTAACACTTTTTCCCGTTTATTGTTAAAAATTAGTGAACTAAATTCTGAAATTGGGTTTGCAGTAGTGCAAATAGTTCATAAAAGTGTTCGCAATATAGATGACAAGTTTGAAAATGAATGACAGCAAGCGAAATGACAGCAAAACTCAGCACTGAATTCTTGCCCCCACAAATTAACCGGGGTCAGTACAGGGCACAACTAGGGTGCCCTAGAGCCCATGTCAAACACAGGTTTTCAGTACCAGGGCGAATTCAGTGCTATATCGAACGCATTAGGGTTAACCCAGTGCGCACTAGGGCCCACGTCAAACAAACCTATTATGTGCCTGAGTTTTTACTGGCTTATATTCATCACGTGAATAGTTTTGTCGCGTTGCCGTTTATAGAAAAGCAATGAACAAATTTAGTCAAGATGCCTGTCGTTCAGGACCAATCTAGATTTTGCGTTCACACTTCAAGCTAGTGGAATGCTCTCAATGATTTGATTTATTTGCTTCAACTTATTTTTGACAGTTTATCTTAGTCTTTTACCATATCCATTATAAAAATCTCCATACGTCAGCAAATATGGTCTCACATCATTTGCATTCTCTAAATTTTACTCGCTCAATATACATTCCGCAGAAAAATTATGAGAAAGCCATTAAAAAGAGCTAGTTATGAAATAACAAAACCTGACCTTGAAATAATCTCGCTTTGATTGTGCTGATAAAAACACAAGCTTTTGTTAGGCAATAAACCTTGCCCGGCATCCGCACCGTGACCAAATACAATCTTGGAAGTGTAATTATTCTGTTAATAGATAAAACTACGATACTGGGTCAAAACGATAAAAGCCATTTCTATTGATTTTCATAGCATAACATAAATTTTTTTTTCCCCATTTAGAATCGTATCCACATTTCTAACTTTCACCACATTAACTGGAAAAAACTCTACTGCAACACTCATCCACCAAAAGAATCTAACAAATTCATTTCGTAATGCATTCGGTGTACAAAACACCTGCAACACACAATTGAAATAGCAACGAAGCCAAGCATGTCTGACTTGACTTGCTATGGAGGTCATTCGATCGATAACCCGACCCAAGTTTGGGCGTAAAGGTCATGTTTATGATTCAAAACTCACGTCAGAGTCCACGATGCACAATAAACTGAATACATACTTACTGTCAGTGTACATGAAACTAAAACTACAAAATGGAAGAACAAAAACACTAAGAAACTGCCTACATACATCCACAAATCTCTGTCTTCTCTACAAAGGTCTAGTGCCTTTAGTTTGACCTAGAAGTAGCTGCGTAACATTTGTCTGAAAATCAATACCATGTCCTTGTGGGAAGTAGTTACGATGTGTTTATCTACACCCTAAAAAGAGCAGATTTCGCTATTTTTCTTTCTAAAGAATTTCCTTCCTCGGATGAGCAGCATGGCAGAAAAAAACACGAAAATTTCGCCCACATCCAAATGAACAAATATGTAACAAAATTCGGCCTTGAACTTAGTGGAAATTCAATTGTGCTCTCCTGCATATGCCTCTGTCTACAGCACCCCTCCTCCACACTTCGACATTCACCATTGCATAGCAAAAGCATTAGGAAATAAATGTACTCTGGCTGGTTCTCTTTATAGACTGTCAGCGTCAGCGAACTCTCTTTGCTCCAATTTCACCTAATTACACACTTATCTAAATCACTCACATAAATATAAACGGCACTCTGCGCGCTCTCGTTCAGTCAGGTGTGTCTGTCATAAAAATGCGAACAGAAATTTTCACTGAGGGAAATGCTCATTAAGACACAGAGAGGTGAACAAGAAAAACAAACCGAAACCATACGCGGAGCAATGTAAACAGTTTTTTTGTTAAATTTTTTTTTATATATTTAGATCGATGGAATGTGGGCCAAGTTGGAAACAAGTGAAACCATAAAATGATAAAAAAATAATTAGGCAAATTCAATTAGATGTTAGGGCTTGCCTGGGATGTTATGGGTGCGTTTTTAATAAAACTTTCAAGGTTGGGAACAATAACTGTCAAAGGAACAGCGCATAGACAGGCACACAGACGGACACCTACCCTAATAACTGTCAAAAGTTTTTGAGAACAGTCTGATGAATTCCTAAGTCCGTCAGTTGTTAGATGGAATAATGATTACCTAGATAAATGAAATTTTGTTTGTTGAAGCGAAATGTTAGTAAAGGAACGAGAGACTATATTTTCGGTTGTTAAAACGAACAGCTGTCAAAATACAAATTTTTAAGTTTGTAATATATTTGCTCTGTCGTTTATGGTTGAACAATAAGATTTGAATTGCCATTAATAAATAGCAGTTTTGTCACATTTGCGTTTGCTATTTGCCTTTATTTAGAATTATTTTTCAGCTGACTAATGGGGACGTTCGGCTACCCATAGTTCATGTGAAACGTCAACTAGATTTGTCTGGACTAGGGTATACAAACGCGTTGACTAGGCAACTTCAATTGTTGTTGTATTCGAAATGTCAATAGGATTTTCTTCCATAAACGTCAACTAAAAAAACTATTCACTTGACTAATCTAGTCCATTAAAAACTGAAATTACATCAAGTCAGTTAGCTGTCAGTCTTACTATAAACTAGAAATCCCCAAACAATAATGTGACTTTATCGAATTTGTTTGGCCAGCTCCAAATACACTTCTGTTCATGTTTAAATTGTTTTTACTTGAAGTCAATGCAATGCAATTATTCATAATCACCGCTAGATTGCGCCATATTCGTTATTGCTTTGTTGTAGAATGTGATCTGTTAAAGTGCTGTTCGAATCGTTAAAATTGTCTTTTAAGTCTACTAGATTGGCCTGAACTAGATGTAGCGTGAACGCAAAAACTAGGCCGGTAACATCAGCCACATATGCGAACTGTCAACTTAGTACTCAGACACAAAAATTCTTGAAGTCATTCGAAAAAGCTGTCCATGTCACCGATTCAAGCCAATCAAAACTGAGATACATGAAGTCAGACAGCTGTCAGACTTACTAAACTAAATACTTGAACGTACACATTTATTGGCGGAAACTTTGCTTCCGGAAGTGACGAACGGACAGATCTATATTTATTTTAATTTAATTAACTGTGGATAAATGGTGTATCGACTTCCAGCAGTTTAACCAAACAAATCCAATCTCCCAAGCTCACGACGCAAACGATGGTCAGATTAGGATTTGTCAAAAAATATTTGATAAAAAAATGGTGAAAGCTGAAAGCTGACAAAATAACAATCTGCTATAAGTTAATTTAAAAGAAAACTGTGTATAAAACAGCTTTAAGGCAGCTTTATCAAAAGTGCATGTCACGTATGACTGCGCAGCAGGTTTATCGTTAGCAGGCTGAGACAACTGAAAGACGTTGATGGAATTAGCACAGCAACTTTGGCATTGCAAAGCAATTCAATCCGTAACTCGAATCCTTTTTTTAACTCCTCACAATGTCTTACATAGTATTTGAAAATAAGCTCACCTACACAGGTCACTATCGCGACTTTCGATTTTCATTTCGAAAAAGGTAAAACAAACTCGCTGGTCCACTGACTCAAAAAGCCGGCAGCTTTGCAACCATTTATGGTTAGAGAAATCATTGAAACCATTCATCATTCTGGCGCTTATGGTGTTAAGCCGCAAACAGCGTCTTAGCTCGAAATGAATTCATAAGGTCTGTTCCCTTACTTTTAAATCTTACGAATTTGTACTAATTCGTACGAATTTTACTCAATGTCGTTCCTTAACTCGAAAAATTCGCAAAAGAGAGCGTCATCGAGAGAGTAAGCTATTACCCCTCCACTGAGAATCTTACGAATTTTTACTCAACAAATTTCTTGGTGTAGAATTGAAAAAGCTGTCAGTCACCTTTCAATGAACAGCTGATTTGAAATTTGTTGTCCTATTTGATATATGAATACATTTGTTTTGATTTCTTGCGTATTAAAATGGTATCAACAGGAGGCAAAATAAAATGAATTGTTACCCTTGTCCTTTCTTACTTCTTACTTGCTGTAAGGAGTAAGAAAGGACAATCGTCTCCACGAAATTTTTAATGCCGTGTCGCTTTTTCCTCTTCTTGAATGCTTGTAGTTCAATCAGTACAAACTCTTCCATATACTCGGAAGCATGTAGAAGAAGTTTAATTAATTACGAATCATTTTCATCGTTAGATAGATGAATAAACTAATTTTGTTAGTTAATTAGCCAAGTCTTCGAGTTTATACGATATTTTAACGGATTTTCGTCAAACTTTTTTGAATTTTTGAATTATGTATCTGTCATTTTTCGCAGTTTACTACAAAAGCGTTCCCTAACTTTTTCGTAAGTGTCTCTCTCCGTGAGAGAATTTATCCCCACCACTGCCATTTTGACAGTCTTTTCCATTTTACTACAAAAGTAAAGGAACAGACCTATTATGTTTCTTGAATGTCAAACGCCAACTCCGAATGTGTGTCGTATTTCTTTCCCAATATGGTTGCAAGTGAGTCTGACTTTAACCTACGCGTTGAGTGTATGCTCAACTACCATTTTGCATGACCACTTCATACGCTATTAATAATAGTACAAATATAAACCAAAACGAAAATTAATTGCCTCTTGGCATATCATTTAAAACCCAAGTCATGCACATCATGAAAATGAAAATTAAAAGTGTACTCTAAACTAAGGAATTCCTTTTACATTGTTTTTCCTTGCCTATACAGGAAATTACTCTTGTGAGGTCATCTGAAAGAGTTCTCCTCTTATCAATATGCAAGTGAACGAACGGCTAGATAGCGAACTCTTGCGCTTTGCCAACTGCATTTGCATTACATACTCTCGGCGTCGTTGTTGCTTGTACTCGTGTCGTATAGTCGACATAATCACTTAGAATGTGACTCATTTCGCTTTTGAGACCGCTGCCGGGCATTATCCACTTCGGCGGTAGCTCATTGTACGCACTGTGCGTAGAGTGCGACCGGAAAGAGCCCATATAATGTACATGAAACATACTCAAACGCTCACACTAAACTCACAATCTACTCATAGAAAAAAAACACAAACTTGACGAGTTGATGGACCACATGAGATGTGACTATGATGGGCGCGAACGATGACTCTTGTAAATTGGGGTGGTCATCACTTACGACGAGAGTCTGTCATAGTGACCTAGAATTGAAAAGTTGGGAAAAACAAAAACAACACGGATTTCTATGCGCATATACTCGTACATACTCGTAATAGCGGAGGAAATTGATAGCAAAATGCGACGATGATAATTAACTTAGGGAGGCTAATGTGGATGCTAATGATAGCTGAAATAAAAACCGCCCGCAGTGATGAATGTGTGGGAGTTTAGTTTCTAAAATTTTGCGCACTACATAAGTGGAAACCTTGTAAAATGAGGCGAATGGCTGAGACTGAAAAATGTTCAACAGGACAATACTGAGAAATAGAAATCGTCTTGTTTGTTAGTTTTTCTCAGTTCAAATGTCTTTAAGCGTTTGAGTAAGCATTAAGCAATTTGGTTTGCTTGCTGGAAATGTAAACCAAGAAATACCATTCAGTTTTGAACAGACATATTCGTGACGTTGCCCTGTGGTAACGATTTCGATAGAAGTAGGTTTGTTTGACGTGGGCCCTAGTGCGCACTGGGTTAACCCTAATGCGTTCGATATAGCACTGAATTCGACCCCGTAGGTACCCAGCATAAGAAACAAACATATACAACACCAGCGAAAGGGGTTCATTAAACTCTTTGGGTCTTTATCAATCCTTCGAGTTTAACTACGCTGAATGTGCCTCCATAAAAGCCAATAAGAACTACTGTATCAGCTTGGGTTGCACTTATCGACTTAAACTGAGGTGTTTCCCGTAAAACTGGACTTTTCTTCTCTTCCGACAATCACTTTAGAGCCCTGCGAATCAGATTTAAATTACAAAACTGTACTGATATATTAACATTCTTCTTTCTTCCTTCTTTCTGATCCTCAGAAACAAGCACAGCAGTCAAATGCTACAAATGACAAGTCTCACTGGTACTAAAAACCCGTGTTTGACACAGGAGCACGGCACCCTAGTTGTCATTTCGCTTGCTGTCATTCATTTTCAAACTCGACATCTACATTGCGAACACTTTTATCAACAACTATCAATTTGCAATACGGCAAACCCAAGTTCAGAATTGAGTTCACTCATTTGTAACAATAAACGGGAAAAGTGTTACCAAAAGATAAATATTTGTCAATATCAACAACTGATAGACTTCAGGTCTAAGGGCAACATTTTGCGGTCGATATAGAAGCCGGATTTTTCATGGTTGTGCAGGGTTTTTGACAGTCGTGGAAAGTTGCTGACACTTCTCAGTGCGCAGCTACATCAAACAAACCTAGTGCTTTGCATTTTCTCTTACCGAGCGCACATGCGTCAGAATATAAGAACCATTTCCATTTTGATATCGACTAGCTGTCAAAATTTGCAAGAAAATCATGTTTTCTAACGATATTAGTGAAAGGGGACGAAGTTTGACTTAATCTGACTTATGCCTTCGAATGTATTATGGTTAGGACACAGTCCTAATGTAAACATGTTCTAGGAATCACCTACAGGAACCAGCAATGACAAATATTTACATTTAAAGTTATAGTCCAATGAACAGCTTTAAGCTGATTGATTTTAAATCGATACGAATTTACTCCAAGGGATATTTTTTACACAATTACTTTGCCTTAAGCGTTTTTGTTTCGAGTCTGCGTTTGATCATTGCTAGCAGTGAATGACCGCAGTAAATTTGTTTTCTTTTGGCGAATTTTCGAACGTTCTTGTCTCTGGGAACTTTCGCCTTTTTTTTAATACAAACAAAGGTGTCTTCATCCTTCTGTTGCGAATGTGAATGGAGAAGTCTTTCAACCCCCACTATACAGCACTTTTGTTTTTTTCTTGACTTGTAATCATTTCCAACAACACATATTTAATTTTGCATAGTCATAAGTATGCAGTTCCTGTTATCAAAAACAATAAAGGCGTAGCTTTCCTGAAAGCCAGTTTTGCCCCGAGATCCATGGGTTTAGTGAAAGTGTTGAGTAGATATTAATGTATTTAAATTGTTGTTTCTCCATGACGAGGCTACGTTTACGAAACGTGCGATAAAGATTGTGTTGACTTATTTTCTGCCAATGTCAACGATAGCGCTACATGGTTACAGTGGGTTTATTGTTGATAAGCAAACTTGTTTGTCAGAGGATCAGTACTTTCGCAGCTGGTAGTTTACTAAAATTTCACTCAATATAATATGGATTAACAATGTAGCCACACAAACGTTAATGTATTGAGATGACGTGAGAGGTGAGATATAATGCTATGACTTTCACCTTGTCATTCGAATAATTAAACTTAATACGCAATCATACAAAACATGACATTAATGAGTCTGCAGGTAAGAATTGGCCACATCCCACCCACAAAAGAAGCAATGTTAAAAGTTTCACTTTAGAAAGACCGAATTAAAAGAGAACCTGTTTTCGCAACTGACGGCTGAAGACATTTCCAGACGAAAACACAATGGGCCTTAGCAATAAACAATATTAGTTTCGACTTTAAATTTACAAAAGCTCGCAATTGCAAAACTTGTATGAAAAATATAGCCACTGTGAGCTACTAAAATTTAGAATTGAAACTAAAAATGTTTATTGGTAAGCTCCAATCAGTTAGGTCTCTCCATCCGTCTTTCAAAACACTAAAATGTATTTGCCAGCGCCGATTTTTCTGTCTTAACGATGGTAGCTAACCTTTTCGATAAATATACCCACTTTCAGTAGAATATCCAAGCGCTAATATATTGGAATCGGTCTTTTTTAACTGTTTAGTAGTTCAGACTGTTCATTTCTTGGGGGAGATGGTGGCGCAGTTTTCAAACTAGGTTCTGCTATCCTCAGCAAGTCGACATCGGAACCTCAATGTTGGTAATATTTGCACCATTTATACCAGATCAGGCTCATCTAGTCAATTCGTCAGGTTCCCAATGACCTAGTAGGTACCCAGCAAACAACCACCAGCAAAAGGGTGGCATTAAACTCGTTTGGGCTTTATTTCAATTTTACTACGCTGAATGTGCCTCCAAGTCAGTAGGTTGCACTTACCGACTTAAACTGAGGTTATTCCCGCTAAACTGCGACTTTCCCACTCTTCCGACAATCACTTTAGAGCCCTGCGAATCAGATTTAAATTACAAAACTGTACTGATATAATAACATTCTTCTTTCTTTCTTTCTGATCCCTAGAAACTAGCACCGCAGTCAAATGCTACAAATGTCAAGTCTCACCGGTTATATACAAAATAGGCAATATAACATCTACCACACCACTCTGTTCGAAATTCGATGAATCCGACGAATATATCACCGAGTGTCAGTACTCGACGATGTGTGTTAAACAAATTCTGAAGTTTTACCTACAAAACGGTGATACCGTGGACACAGTGACCAGGGGCTGTGCGAGTCAAAAGTACACCGATCAGGTACAAATTCCAAGACACATCTTCAAATTATATGAATTCACAAGCCATTTCATTTGCAGGTCTTCAGAAAAGGCGGCTGGAGTATGGAACACCGAGTTGAAGAACCCTACAAGGAAGGCTGTGAGGAATTCAAAGAAAACAATCTCTCCGGTTCGAGTACAACGTACTGCTACTGCCGCGGCAACCTATGCAACTCGGCCAAGAAACACGACCCAACGAACGGATTGCATGCAGATGCAATGGCTGTGATATTTGTGTTCAATGCTATGAAATATTTAAGCAATGGTTACAATCGACTTTAGACACGAATACGTGTCACATCTATAAAACAATCAACGCATACCCTTTATCGTTTTAGTTATACATAATTGTACTGTCTAATGGGTGTTTTCTTTGTTAAAATTTTCCAAAGTTTGACTTGTGTAACGAATTAGAAAAGAAAACAAAAAGCTTTGAAGACTTTTCGAAGAGAATATTGTGATATATAAAGGATACTATAAAAAGAAGTTATAAATAATACCATGTTTGTTTATGAATATGTTAGAGAAAATACTCATGTTAAATGTGTAAGAGAATAAAATATTTAGGTACTTTGTTTTTGAAGGTTTCTTTACCAAGTCAGAAGTTAAATAAATGCTGAGTCGATTCGCGGGTTGGGCGTGTGGGGGAGTTACGTTTCTACAAACGGTGGGTATAGTTCTAATTCAGAGCGAGATGGCTACTTCTTATTATGGTTGGTATCGATTATGGTAAATAGAACCTGGGGGGTTATTCCCAAATGCGCGGCGGATCGCTTTTGATGGCGGATTTGAATTTTTGTGTTTCCATTCGACCACATTTTTTTTAGGTCCGCGAACAATCCGCCAGCAATCCGTCACCTAAACACCTATCGCTTTCAATGCAATCATAAAATGACGTTGGAAAGTGTTTTCGCTTATACAAAAATTCAAATCCGCCATCAAAAGCGATCCGCCGCGCATTTGGGAATAACCCCCCTGAGTGCAGGGCAGATTTTGACACATATTACAGTTGTACAGAGGAACCACCGACTGGTTGCGTTTTACGGGTGACAGTCCAGATATGTATCACTCTGACGGTCGCTCAAATGGTGGCCCAAATCTTCTCATGGCAATCAAGAATACAATGACAAGTAACCATGTTTAATTTTTATATTGCAATAAATTTCGAAAGATAAACCAGGGGTGAAATCGTCTCTTCCGTGAACGAGCAATACGCGACTGAATTTGTTTTTGTGTCGCGTGTAAAACCGGCATAATTCCTTGAACGTATAGCTCGTTCACGGATGTGGCGATTCGACCCCAGTACTACTAGTCCAAACTGCTAGAGAGGAGTTAAAGAGTTTTACGTCAGGGAATAGAATATTTTGAAGACAAGCTCGGGAGTGGGACTTTCCATATGGTTCCACCACCTTCTTAGATGTACTTGTGACCGCGATGATTTGGGATTAAACACGCCTGCTCTTTTCCACAACTTTTGAACCAGAGAAACTTTCTACAAAAAGTGAGGAAATCGATTTACAGTCGTTTTATATGTGCTGGAGTGGTTTGTCTTAGCCTTACATGCGGGTTTATGGCTTGGTAACCGGCCGTAAACAGATAAAATGACTTCAACAAACTCAGTACAGTACAAAAACGGGATCGAATAGGTAAACCGAGAATGAGGTCAAGACCTACCAAAGCTCTTAAACTCAAACACTGTATGTGTTTACCGCAAATATCGTATCATAAAACGGGAGCTGATCTATGAGACCGTAGAAGGCCGAACAAAGAATGCGACTCGCCTCCGGGGCAGCGCAAGAATCGATCTTGGGGCCTGGCCTATTGAATATCTCATATGATGGCATTCTGTGCATGGAGATGCCACAAGATACCTTCCTGGTGGCGTACGGAGATTATATCGCAGCGGTTGTGATGGCAAAAGAGACCGAAAGCGCAAAGGAAGCTGAACTAAGATATGCGGCGAGTAAGCTTCTGGATGAGCACGGCCTTAGTCTGGCTACAGAAAAAAAACCAAATCCAGCAAATACGCAGTGAAGCATTTGGGTGTGACCACTGACCACCAACACGAAATTTACTTTTTGGCATCAGAAAAAAAAAAGGCGGCGGCATGATCATCGAGAGTGACGAAAAGTACCGAACGTCGACAGCCCAACGGCAAGCAAGCGAAGGCTCCTGTGGCCCTACTGTGTATCCCGTTCCGAAAGTAAAATTTTTCGAAAACGAACCTTTTCTATTCTGTATTTTGAAAGTGGAATGAAATGCACTTATGGCGAAATTATAACATAGAACCTAACGAAAAGCGGAAGGGGAAAGCTATTTCGAATGGGACGAAATAGAGAGTAGGGCCCCTGATGTCGATAACACATCCCATACTCCTTTACGGATGTGAGATCTGGGCAGACGCGCTCTGACAGCAAAAGTACAGAAAGGAGATGGCGGCTATACAGAGACGCTGATCTTAACGTGTGGCAAGCTCGTATAGGAGGGTGAGGGAACCTTGAACGACCCCAATAGACCTCCAAGCGGCAGAAAGGAAGTATGTCTACGACCAAGATGTGGAAGTTAAAATTTAGTGGAAGTTCCTTTCGTTAAGTCAAAACCAAAGTAAGAGGATCCTCAAGAGGAAACACTGTGGTAAAGTTGCCATGAACCCTGCTATTCAAAATCGCTTTGTCTATGGCTGAGTAATAAAATGTTTGTTTATAATGATAAAATCAGTTTTGGAAATTCCTCATTTAAATAAATCAATTACCTTTGTCAAGCAGATAAGATAACGGTTAAACGAATTTACCAGAACAATTCAAAAACATCTTAACCCTAGCAACTGAACTCACCGATCCATCATTCTCCACCAAGCACAGGAACACAACATCTTCCCTTAGTAGACGCACTGCGGCATGCAATGGATGTTTGGTCTTGCTCTTCAGCATTTTATACAGAAGCGGTCCAGACATATGTTCAAAGTCCTGCGGTGTCAAGTCGTCCCAATGCGTCGATATCAATCCAGAACAATAGTCTAATAGACTGGCGGCACCCACCTCCTCGGCGACACAGTAAAATCGCACACACGACCGAACACCAACGGAAGCAACTAGAGCTCTCTCGCAAAGTCCAAGTAAACCGGGCAACTTGAACCGATGAGCAGCACGTAGCAGACCAAGCGCCAATCTATCATGCTGCAGGTCCACCACATCGGTGTAGATCCAACGCAATAGAGCGAATCCGATATCTTCCTCGAGGTCGGTCCAATCAAGTTCTGCGGCATCGGCAAGAACTTCTTCGCGCCACTCCTCGGATCTGGCGTTGAGAACGAACTTGTGAGCCGGCATTGTCTTGCCGCTTAGTTTTATCGTCAAATCCGAGTATGTCTTGCGACCGTACAACGAACCCACTGTCATAACAAGGCGTGACACAAAACTGCTAAACTCGCCGATTTCTGCATCGCCGGATGCTGCAACCACTTTGCTGTACTTCCGCTCGAGTTCGGCATAGCTGCGTTGCAGCTTGGTATACTCTTCTTTCAGGAGTTTCAGATGTTTCTCTAGTTTGACTGATGGAGTGTCTTTTGTATCTGGAATTGTAAGGGGTAACAAGTTCAGTTAAGTTGGATGAATCAAGAATGAGTTAACCGAAATGTTCTACGCCCCCATAAGGTAACTTGTTTGCGAGTGTTTTTCGGTACATAATTCCATCTGTGTGCGTGTAGCAATGCAACTCACCCATTGTTTACGATTGCTTTTGTTTTTTATTATGGAACAACGAATGAAACTCAATTAAAATGCAGTAATAATTTGAAGAAAAAGTGCATAATTTCACCGAAGCACCGATTTTTATTGATAAATGTCACTGAACTGTCACGGAATGTCATGTCATGTTTGTGTTTTGGTTGTGTAGCCAACTTTGAGAACACGGGGGGGAATCTGATTAGAAACAGGATGGGCAACTGCTATAAAAGAAATGAAAGAGTAGCGAACTAGGTAGCTGTTAAATTTGAATTTTGATAAATTGCTGGGTTAACGGTTTTTATAAAAAAGTGCGCAGTCGGAATTGGAAAAAAACATACAATTTCGGATACAGACTTATCACAGCAGCAAAGTCGTATTCGGAATAATTGTTAGGATGATGTGCGTATGAATTCTTAATTTCTGCATCTATATATGTTCGAGCTTAATGAAAGGGATCATGATGATGATGTTTAACATGTTATCAATAAAAAGATAAAGTTATATGAACCATTTAAAATGCCTCTAAACGCATAAACCTTATTTATAAAAATTATTCAACGTTGTACAGAGCTTGTATAAGCTAAAAGAGCTTGGACGTTGTTTAGTGCCTGTTAGAGGTGGAATAATAGCCGTATTTTATTATCAGCGTGATCTGATCCGGATCAGATCACGATAATAAAACACTACGGATCATTGAAAAGTTTAATTTCTGAATTGTGGCGACAGTTGCTTTCAAAAACAAAGCAGATAATGAGGGGTATTACAAACTTCATATTGTTGCCAGCCATATTGCAAATATTCTGCTCAACGTGACGTCACACAAGGCACTTTACATTTCACTTGAAATATCGGGGGTGTTACCATATTTAATGGAATTTGCATAATTTATCTTTTCCAATTTTTTTTTAATAACAAATTTATTTCATATATCTACAATTATGCAACACATGAACAATATTTTGCAGCTACCACTTGAGTTTATTTTGGCATGTCAAGCCAAACATTTCAGAAATGTTTATGAAGCAAATCGGACACATTTCATAAACATTTGTAAAAGATTTCTGAAATTCATTTATTAAATGTTTATGAAATATTTAAATTTCATCCTTTTTTGGATAAGAAAAAAAATATGTGGTAGGATTATAATTAGATTAGGGAATCACGCGGCATGCAATTTAATTCAAATAATTGTTCATTCATCACTTTCTCATTACGTAGGTATCCCAAGCTTTTCTTAACAATTGTATTTTATTTACAAAAAAAATAATCGAAAAACAGCACTTACTTTCTGCAGGGAAACTTGTAAAACAAAAATTATTTCCTATCACGATTGGGAAACTGTGAAACATTTCATAAATGTTTTCAAACCAGCAACACATTTCATAAAAATTGTTTTGTTTAATAAATGTTTAAGAAATATTTATGAAATATGTAGGTATTTAATTGTTTATCAAGTGTTTGGCTGGTCTGAATATACCTTTAAAGAACGAAAAAAAATAACTCGGAACTCGAATGCGAAAAAATCAATTGATTTTTTTTCCACTTTTTAGTCTGGCAACGTGATTGTGTGGCTATCGTTTGCAGGCACACCAACACTTAAAAATGAAACAAGCCATCTAGTGGGAAATAGTGGAAATAATTTTCAGATCATGTTTCATGATCTCGATGGGAAGCAGGATCATGTGCTGTTGTTGTAATTGCATGTAAATCGATGATCTATATGGATCATAGCTGATAATAAAAAACAGCTAATATCGAAATGTCATTTTCACTTATGTGATTTTCGATTGAGCTTCTTCAGATTCGCTCTCAGATTTCAGATTTGGCTAATCCAACATAAAAACGTAACTTGCTCTTTTTTTGTGTTGATATTCGTGCGGTAGCCTGCGACACTTTGAAGCGCTCTGAGTTCACGGGTTAGATTTTATATTAAATCATTCTAAATTTGCCCCCAGATTGATTTCTAAACATTTATACATAAACAAAAATAGATCCACCTGATGCAATGCTTTTCTTTGCAATTGAAAAATTTTACGAATACGTAAACAAACTCTACTAGTTGTCAAACTCGAACGTACTTGTATTGGTAAAACTCAAGCAAATCTGAGAAAAAAATCCAGATTCGCAAAAGTGCTCTGAAATTTAAAAAAGAATGATTTTTTTTTGTACCAAAAGAACATAAAAATACCCACCACTTTATAAAAATCTGTCACATTTAACTTTAAATGAAATCAAAAAGAAATTAGATAGATTGTATTGACATTTTTATTATTTTTAATGAGTCCCTAATCTCCCATCTTTTAATTATTACTTTTCCATATTTTAATTCCTATTTGTATTTAAATTTGCATTTCTCACAAGCTGCTTAAGCCCGTATGACACTACATTTTTTCTCATTTTTTTAAAAGTCAGCGGTGTGTAAAAGAGACCAAAAGTGTATTACGAAAGGGGTAGCAATTGTCTGCAAAGCAACCGCAAATTTTCAAACTAATTTATTTTCAAATAATCTTGAAATGTCAAAAAAAAAAACTTCCAGTAGCTGAAAAATGTGATTTTTAATTAATTTTTTTTTAAGGTTTCTTCATTAATGAAGATGGTGTGTACGCACTCACTCCTATCGGGAATTTTCGTTCTAATGTTTCGTACAGCTCTAGTTTCATTTTAAAAGTGTGACAAAAATGCAAAAAAAAATTAACCCCCTTATTAATAAACGCTGCGTAAGAGTTATCAACTCGTTATTCAGAAGTTACGTCAAATTTTTTGTATGCTGATGTATCTGATGTCTACTAGCTAACTAACTTGTGCACATTTGTTCATATTGGTCATATTTTCCTTGATGGTCATTTAAGGCATATGTTACTTTTTATAAAATGTTAAAGTAGGTTAATGTTGTAAAGAAACACACACCGATGGCAATAAAATACTTCTTGTTCCATCCATCAAAAATGCCAGCAATACCATAATGAAATTTCAATAAAGTAAAGGGCTTTATGCTGGCATTCGTGCTTATTGTAGGATTTCACTTTTATATATGCTATTTGGGCATTTTTATCTGTCAAAATCAGCCTGGTACCTAATAATATGTGGCATTTAGACCATTAGAGCATATGAGATATGCCCATTATATTGATAGGAGAACTGTCATGAAATTGGCATTTTATGACCACTTGGCATTCAGTCTAATCTAACCATAAGTTCCGTATAAATACTTATACACTGTAACTTAAATATAACTATACAGGTATTCAGACGCGTTTGGGAAATTCTAATAAATGGCCGCGTTCCACTGCCCGCTAGAAGACTAGCGGCATGTCAAACTCCATGTAAAAAAAATTGACATTTCACCATTTGCGCTAGACGTCTAGCACTTTTTGTGAAATACCCCTTTCAGGGAAATTTCTCAATCTAGCGCAAAACTACCCGCTGCATTGGGAGAAACAACAAAAAAATCGACCTGTCAAAGGAAATCGTTCAAACGTTTGCAAAATAAAATTAAATACGAAACCGAGTACCTATGTGGAATTGTGATAAAATTGTTAATATGGCAAGAAAAATAGTAATTCAGATATCGCTTTTATAATATATTGTATCATTTCTTTGATTATAGTGTGGAAATAATTAGTGTTAATTGTCACTTTGCCGCTGGCGTTAGGGTTCTAGCGCGGACGTTCCTTCATCTGGGATATTTTGTGATAGACATCTAGCGGGCAGTGGATCGCGGCCAATAAGGCTGATTTTATTAAGTGTGTGTATAGGTCCCAGGTTATCGATGTAGACAAACGAAATTTATCTCGGATTTAGCTGTCGTTTTTTTATGAATGAAAAACATTGGCTCTCTCTTTGGTTTATTTAATGTTTTTTCATTAAGTTGATAAAATGAGTCAGAGTCTGGCTCGATTTATGGCATCTATCACTCCATCACTCTTGCCAGAAGTTCCGGCGATAGGTCCCCGCATTCGTGACGCTTATTCTTTTTGAAGGCTATAAGAGTCTAAGGGCTTTTTAAATAGACTCGTGACTTCAAAAATCACAACTTAAAGAAGTCTGCCAAAATGAATCGCCAAAACGAGAGATTAGGCTCGAACGCAAGTAACACGCGCTTGGCTGTTGACAGCTAATGCACTTTGTAAGAAAATATATTTATATTCACAATTTTTCCGCGTTCTTTAGGAGTTCGACGTGTGCTTCGTATCTCTTAACTTCACAAATGTCAAAGTAGAGTTGACATTTGCCGCCATTTGCGAAAACTCCTAGCATCTTCCGATAGAGCGATAACTTTTGCACCACCTAATTTATAAAAAAAACTAAAATAATAACACACCGACAATCACTTAAGGATTGAAAAATAGTTCAATTTATTGATAATAGATAATTAATAGTTTGTTGTTTTGTTTTACATTTTTTTTGATAGTTTTCTTAATAAGTGAAATACGATTTTCTAAAGATTAATCTATTTTTCATGCAGGCTTTTGGTTTGAATTTTGGACATATGTTGCTGTTACGTATTTCCAACCTACTTCAACTACTTATTTTGTTATTTAAAAATGATTAAGAAAACAGATTTCAATATTGAAAAGCAAACTGAACTTAGGTAGTTGTTTTATTTTGGTTAATACATATTTTACTTTGTTTAGAAATTGGAAGAGCTTTAATGTTGGTGTTGTATTCTTGTGCTTAATTGTTATTATTTTATGAGAAACAGATCAGGTAACCAATCTCCATCCTTAGTCAGATATATTTTGAACAGAGACAGCCATGAAGCAAATCATAATGCGAAATACGATGACACGGATTTTCCTCGACAATCCACAAACCTAACCTATAAAATATTCGATTAGGACTGGAGTTCTTTGACTTATTATAAATATGGACTGCTATAGTAGCCAACTTCACGCATGTTCCAAAGCTACAGGCGCTCTACAGTGATACAGTAGAAAACAAAGTAATTTCCATTCGCTAGAGTTAACTGTCATTTGTAACTGTAAAAAATGTTAAAGTTTTTGTCACAGTGAAATATGGAAATAGCTAGATTTGAAATTTGGACATGATCAAACATTATGTAGGACAATACGAAATGCTGAGGGGTCAGTCTGAACGGCCCTGGAGCAGTCGTTCTGCTGAGAATGTCGCAGAGGACCCCGGAATGTCGACCAAACACTACAGAACCAAGCTCAACTACTTTTTCCTTCCTCAATTAGATGAATTTGGAACACATTCCTAGTACGGATGATTACGGATTACGGATGTCTTTTTCCATTGAAAAACTGCTTCGTATTGAACTTGTTTGGTTTTTGTTAAGGCTTCGATTAAAATAAAGAAAATAGTGAAAAACACATTTCGGAATAGCGAATTCTTGCATTAAAGTCCAATTCATGAACTCACAAATACTTAAAAAGAAATGAGCAAATGTGCGTGACTTCATGAATTTTACGGGAAAACAGCTTGTAGGCAGCCGCCTTTCCACTGGAAAGTTATCCATCTCTGTATTCCATTATCTTTGATTTTTATCACGATGGTTTACGAAGTTTCGCGATTATGAGTTTCTTTTGAACATACCCGTGGAACGCACCAAAAATGACCAAAGAGCTTATTAACTTTGAAATAAAATAATGTGGTATTCGATTGGGCGCTCTCAGAGCACTTTTTTTGCTCTCAGAGCAGTTTTTATGTTCGTTTGGTACAAAAAAAAGCAATCTTTTTCAGATTTCAGAGCACTTTTGCGAATCTGGAAATTTTCTCAGATTTGCTTCAGATTTACCAATACACGTGCGTTTGAGTTTGACAACTAGTGGAGTTTGTTTACATTTTAGTGAAATTTTTCAACTGCTAAGAAACGCATTGCATCGGGTGGATCTATTTTTGTTAATTATTTATGTACAAATGTTTAGAAATCAATCTGGGCGAGCATTTTGAATGTTTTCATATAAAATTTAACCAGTGAATGGAAAACTCTTAGAAAAGTGTCGAAGGCTACACATATTGCAGTCGCACAAACATCAACAAAAAAAAGAGCAAGTGACGTTTTTGTGTTCGATTAGCCACACGAAATCTGAAATCTGAGAGCAAATCTGAAGAAGCCCAATCGAATACCACATAAATAAGAGATAAGTATGTAAGATTCTATTAAGATTGAACAAGTAAATTGAGTTTATATTTGAAAAAAGTAAACGACTGCTATAATTCCTTAGTTAAGCTTTGTCTTTCGACGGCAGGTTTCAGTTTCGGATTCAACTTAAATGGAGATTGGTTTTAGAATGAAAAAATATTTATAAAAAGGAAACTTAGAGTTTCAGGAAAATATATACGCAGATATTTGTAAAGTTTTTGCTTTCTTTAAGTAGCAAATTGTGACTTTGGAAAGTTTAGTGAAATTTGTTAAACCAAGTCCGAAAAGAGTTTAGAATTTAGAATAGATTTTTTGTTTATTTGGAAAATTGCATTATTTAGAATTCGTTGTTCCGTTTACAAAACAAACCGTTTATTTAAATTGTTTTTCATTTATGTTAATATAATAATTAATTAAATTTTTCGCAATTAACAGCCAATGATAAAATGATTTCTTACGATTTTATTAAAATTGTTTTTGGTATATTCATGTTGTATTTGCTTTGCTTTCACATTTTTGGAGACAAATTTATTATTAAGTAGAACATTCAACATTTAAATACGTTAAGCCTCATTGTTTACATTGGTATATGGTCCCAAAAAAATTCTCATTAAAAAGCTCTCGACTAAATTATGGAAATGTTTGTTTCATTTTTGTTCTTAGTAAAATGTCTTATTTTATATAATGTCTACTGTAAACTTATGTTACATTGCGAAGTTTACTTTTGATTAAGGTAGGTATATATAATTATGCCAATATTTGCTTAGATATATTTATTTAATTCCTATTATGTAAAAATTTAAAGCTTTTATGTTTTGTTTTTTTCTCTTTACGAATTTATCATTTAAAAGATTAAATTTACTTTTGATTGGAGATAAGTATTTTCTGCGATCTAAGGTTAGCTTAAATTTGTTTCACTGGAAATGTGTATTTCTCTTGGATGGATATATTTTATATATTTTTTGAAAAAATGACAGCTTTCTACTTAATGATGAAAGATCAGGAAATAAGCAAGAGGGACTATTTTCACTTACAAGGAAAGAAGAGAAAAATGTAACGCTCTCATTGACACGACTTGGGTTATGACAGTTAATTATTTGTTCGTGTGCTGTAGATGTCAAGATGAACTAGTTATAACAGAGTATTAAGATAGATGTGAATATGTAAATACTAGCCAAAAAAAAAATGCACTCTACTTCATTTGTGGACAGAAAATTCAGATTTAGTTTTGCAAAATTGAAGAGCAACATATTTCTGAAAGGAGTGCCCTGTAAAATGTGGTATCTTCGCAAGACTTACACCTACTTTTACTTACACCAAACCATTTGACATTTGTCAAACGTTAAAATGTGTTATAATTTTTTGCCTAAAATCCCAATGGAAAACGAAATTAGTTTGCAGTTTTTATTAGTGATTTCCACACATACCACCAGGGAGGTTCCAACATAAGCTGCTGCTGTCAAATCGCTTTCACTCGTGTCAAAAAGCATATAAATATTACTTGTAATTGTGTGCTAAAGATTCTACTTGCTAAGATGGAAGCTCAGAAAAATACACCTACCGTCTTTTCTCTATCTTTATTTCCTGCTTGATTTTGAGACAAATTAATTTGCTTTCTATACCCTATCCTTTCATTCCGAAACTTATTTGCTGATTGAAGTTGTGACATGGGGACAGGTTTTTTTCTTGATCTGCCAAAATTAAGTTGAGGCGTTTTTGCGATAGTTTCAATTTTGTTGAGACATTTTGTGCAGTGATGCCAAAATTGTTTAAATTTACCTTCAACTGCGTTGTTATTGAAACTGGTTTGTTTAATTTTGTCTTGGAAGACATTATTTGATGGGGACTTAACTTTCCGCGATCAGAGTAACAAGCGTTAGAGGAGAAGTTATGCAAAGCCTATGTACGAGTTTTACCTCCAGGAATGTGCTAAATTTTCTACCTTATAAAAAAACAGATTCCAGAAAACTGTTTTATTTGGGTTAATGTTTTGATCCCGCATCTTAAGAGGTTTTTTGTGTGGTAGCCCCATTATTACTATTAAATTTTGACAGCTTTCAAACAACGAAACCCAAAAAAAAACGTGTGCCCTAAAAGAAAGTCATTTTTGTTTGTTATTAACATTAACATTTTGACAATATATCAATAAGTCATTCATTAATTTGGAATATAAAAAAACCTACAGATGAAAAAATTCAGTTTACTTAGTCTGACAGCTGGCTGATTTGATGTTTCAGTTTTTACTGACATAGATTGGTTTCGTGGACAGATTCATCTGTTGACATTTTATTAAATGGTAGTCAATGAATCCAGTCAAGAATTTTGTGACTGAGTATTTAATTCACATTTCGTATATTGTGGATGAATTTGGAAAAGTGACCTTACTGACCAGTTTCGCTTTTGCGTTCATTGTACTAGTCGACTAAATATTACTAGATTTTTAAGTGTGCTTATTAACTGCCCAAAAGGAAATCCAATGGAGCTATGTTAAAAAGCCCTGTTGTTCTAAATTGACTTTTCAATGAAGTAGCTGATTGCAATTTTATTGTACCTAAATAATAAGGCAAATCACCCGTTATTTGAGTGACATTTTAAAATTCCACACGCAGTGGTTCTCTATTTCCTTTACTTGGTCGAAACTTTTGATGTTCTCACTTCAAAGCTAAAACTTAGCAAACTGCATGTACCAGAATTCCGTCTTCCAAATTAAATACTTGTGCTGAAATCATACGCATGGTACACGCAAACGTCACAGGGGGGTGACATCTGAAATTAAACGTACATAAAACAAATTAAAACACTATTTCGCCTGGGGAGCGTAAAATCGAAAAATATATACATCCACAAGAGCATAGAGTCCCTTAAAAGTATTACATGTATTTGTTATTTTTTTCTTCTAGTTGCCAAATTAGAATATCCAAATCTCAATCTGTGTCTAATCACAGTTAGATGAAGTTAAAAGTTTATTTTAATGATAACCTTCTTATGCACAACCTAATCTTTTAAAATTACTTTAAACTATGAATTTTTGTGTTCACTTTACTTTAATTCTTAAAAAAGAAAACTAATAATATACACCACTTAAATTGTATGCTAACAAAAAGTTTATAAAACCAAATAGATGTAAGAAAAAAAAAAATCAATTTACTAACCGTTTTCACAAAGGTACTTTTAATTAAAAGGTATGTATACGAGTATATACTATAATATATAACAACAATAATAATATCAATATCACAGTAAACAATATATAGGTTATACAAGTAATGATTGCAAGGTAGCATTCGCATATTTTTGTTTTGTGAAATTTGTGTCATTTTGTGTGTTGATTTACTCTTTTAATTTTCTAAAACTACAATCTAAGTTTAATAAAAATTTGGTATTAGGCAATTTAGTGCATTAATTCAATGTGCATTAATTTGATAAAAAACAATCATTTCTACGTCTTTATTTATATAGAGAGACAAAAGGAATAATATATTTCTTAGGATATACAATTTACTTTCATTTTAAATTTAGTACTAAAATTAATTTAAAAAAATCCTATTTAATAGAAATAAGTTTGACATATTATGTAACTGTCATAGAGAAACACAATTGTTACCTTAAACTTAAGAGTTACTCGAGAACAAAGTCAAATATTGTTTGTAAGAAAGAAGTTTCATTTTGTGTGCTTGTGTTTTAATTTTATGTGTATTGTTAAAGCTTTAGGAATCTTCAGCGATGTCATTATTCGAACTGACTGTATGTTCTGATAAAGCTGGTAGGATACAATCACCGGAGAGTTGCCTATCGATTGGTGAATGATAAGCACCTGGAGCGGAATTCGAGCGTCCTGCACGAGTGAATCTTTCCAAACGCGATCCACCCCGCTGAGGGGCACGCCCAGATATGCCACGATTGAAGGGATTCAAGAATGAGTGATTCTTAAGCATAGTTTTGATTAGAATTAGTGTGTCCAGTTTGGGAATGCTTTTAACAACGCTATTGATGTCTTCTTCGCTGACTTGAACCAGGCGGCAATTATCATCTTCCGATGGTAGAATGTGCACCCCATTGGCTGTCAGCCAGGAATGATCCTGTGGAGAAAAAGAAATTGTATATTTATAAAACAGCTTGGTGCGAATTTTTTAATATTCAGTAGGTACAGCAATGAGTTCCCAGAATTTTATTTTATTTTCAAAATGATTAATAAAATTCTGTTTTGATTAATCTAGGACAAAATAGGTCTTCTCTCTTTTCGTTCAGGGTGGATAAGAGCACTAACATAAACTAACTATTAAATAGACTGAAAGCTTCAGCCAAAAAAGAGAAATTGACTACAAGCTGAATTTGACCTTGATGTAGCCCAGTTTGAATTCATGTATTAGTGCCAATGTTAATCAAAGGGACTCACTCATCCTTGAAAAAAAACAGCCTACACTCTTCCGGTTTAGACCGGATGTCGATAACCTGAGGTGGGTTGTTATTTCATTATCGTGTGTTGCGGTTGTTGTTCTTAGTTCCTGTTTCCCAATATATTTCTAGTATATAAAACATCTCCTTTAGATAGCTTTATTAACCACACAAATAAAATTATTCACCTTTAAAAAATTTATAATAACTAACCAATTCAGTTATGCTAAAATGTGGTATTCCCGAACTCTTTCACATTTCCCCACGGCTGCCGAGGTTGGCAGTATTTATTTTTGTATTTTTTGTATGTTTTTGCATATCATTCGGATTCCGAATTGGCATAACACCGATAAGAATACAAAATGGCCAATTTGAAAAAAAAAAACTGAGGGGGCCAGCGGCAAGAGGATTGTGAGTTGGGGGTCTCAGTATGGTTTGTCTATGGTCGAAACACTCGCCTTGTACGATTATTGTCGGCGAATTAATTCATTCGCCTAGAAATCAAAGGCTACCTATATAATGAAAACCAAAATGACAGCACCAAAACGACAATTCGAACATTTATGTCAACAAAAAAGGAATACAAAATAAAAAATTTGTGTGCCTTAAATATAAAATATTCTTTATTGGATTTTTTTAAGGTCCAAATTGTAGCAACCCTTTGGCTATTTGGGTTTTGTTCCATATGTGTGTAGAAATATGAATTGAATGGGTTTTATACGTTTTTCTTGAATTTTCATTCATAAGTTACATTCGCCTCAGGTTTCACCCAATAATTTTGTTCGCCAAAATTTGAAGTTTTAGGCGAATGATTTTTCATAAATTCGCAACCCGCAATAAGACGACTTCAAATTCGCCAACGGTTTGACAGTTCAGGCGAATGAATTAAGTTCAATTCGCTAACTATAATACAAATAAGTCACATTCGCTTTTTTTTTGTTCGACTCGCTAACGATAATAGGGGCATAAATAATTATTATAGGAACAAAAATATTTTATTTGAGCGAATGATTTTTTTCCTTTATTATTTATATTGATTACATTCGTTATTATACTATTTGTAGAATATGAACATGTATTCGTTGTGAAATAAAACAATGAATTTACACTCTCAGAACGCATCCATCAGCTGACAAAAATCACCAAATACACAAACTATCAGTCAGTGTTCTTAGACGTCTCTATTTATTTTTCCCACGAAGTGTGTTCATTTTCCTTTTTCACTAAACTTAAATTAAATAAAAGTAAAATTTGTATTGTTCGGGCAAAAATCACACTTAATTAATCTATAAAAATCGCAGTTTGCAGTTGCTATAGGCAGATCTTCTTTTTATGTGCATTTAGTGCGTTTATATTCATGGTCAAATGTATATAAACAAAAGTTATGACATGCTAAACAGGGTTTGTTTTTCTTTTTCAAATTTGTTATAAATTTTGTCGATCTACTACACTTTTAGAAAATCTACTATCTTTTTCTGTACCAGCACTTGCATTCCTAATCACCAATCATATGATTTACCGTCAAAATATACTGTGCTCAGATTTTTATTCAGACTGGGTTATTTCAAAAATCTAGTAATCTTAGCTCGATTAGATTGGTCTGGACTAGATGTACCTTGAACGGTGCAGGGAAATAAGTCCCCGGGAACTAAGTCCACTGAGGGACTTAGTTCCCACCTAGTGGGAAATAAAATCACTTTCGTAAAGTGGACTTAGTTCCCATGTAAGATGGGAAATAAATTCCGAAAACTCAGAGTGGTTTTATTTCCCTTTTAATGTGAAGTATATTCTCACTGCCGACTAAGAACAAAGTAAAATTAAAGAGTCAAGTAGGAAGTTTGCAATTTTTATAAACAAAAATGAAATTATTTGTTCACTAAGTCAGAGTAATATATACCAAACTGAGTTAACAAAATTTTCAAAATTTCGATTTAAAGATATATAACTAAATAAATACATATATAACATTAATGTAATGCAACCAATAAGAAGCGGAAAAGAAAAATCAATAACTTAAAAAATTGTCAGAGTCTTGCAAACTGAACTGCATTTCAATTTCAAATCGCGCGATTTTTTATTTGATTATTTTCAGAGTCTTGCAAACTGAATTTCGAAGGGAGTATTTTGTCAAACAGAACAAAAATTAAAAAATGCAGTTCAGTTTGCAAGACTCTGTAAATAGAGTTCAGTTCAAACTGTTTTTACTGATAATGAATCGTATTGACTGCACTTATCCGAGATAAGCTTAAGATTTTGTTAGAAGAATGCGATAACTAACTGCACTTTACAGTTTGTTGTCCAATCCTAAATGTTGGAAGTTAGTTCCCCCTTCTTATTTTTGAATGTGTACTAAGTTCCCATAAGAAAGTGGACTCAGTTCCCATCTTGCATGGGAACTAAGTCCACTTTACGAAAGTGATTTTATTTCCCACTAGGTGGGAACTACGTCCCTCAGTGGACTTAGTTCCCGGGGACTTATTTCCCTGCACCCCTTGAACGCAAAAACTAAATTGGTCGGAAATGCCACGTCAGCCACATATACGTAACCTTAGTACTCAATTACAAAATTCTTACTTGTTGTAATTATTTTGTCATGATGAGTGTTTCAGCACCATTCAAGCCTTCTGCTATTGCCTTAATAGTTTCTTCTACTACTTTTTATACATTTTTTTATATGACATTTGTCATTTGTTTAACTTTATGAATTTGCTATGAATAATTAAACCTCTCTCTGAATTTCACATCAAACCAATCGGACGCCTTTCAATTATTGCAATCTGCGTAATTTCGGTGAGATTTTTTTATAACATCATTACTAGACTCGACGGTTACCCCTCAATTAATGTCAACTGAAAAAGCTGTTCATATGATCGCTCTAATCCAATCAAAACTGAGACATATCAACTCAGCCTGATAGAAGATGCGATTCAGGTTGAACCCCTGGAGACATATGAATAAAAAATACTAAGCGTTTTTACACTGCGTCACCACTGACAGACGACTGACAAATGTCTGAGGGTGTAACTGTTTTACGCCGAGTTTACTTACTAGTTCAGAATTAATGTTTCATAAATTCTTCTACGGAAAAACATCCGATAGATATTTTTTGCCTGACAAAGAATTAATTTCACTACAGTTTCCGTTTCTGCCATTAATATATGTCCTCAGAATTCATTTAGAGTCATTTTTGTGTAGTAAGTGCTGCCAACTCAAAAAATATACAAATAACAGTTCAGTGTTATTTAGAATGGACCGCACATGAAAGAAAATATGGCTGGAATAGGATCGGTCATTGGTGATTTAAAGCTTGGACTTGGTCGTCCTTCAACAAGTTCTTCAACATAAAACATCCAAACAGTTCGTGAGGGTGTTGGTTTCCAGTTTCGATGATGAGAATTGGCAGCTCAGATCATGCGATTTAGCTTTTAGCGCCATTGGACATGGTATTTTGAAGACTAAGTCTGTTCATATAGAATGACCAGCTTCCTACGAACGAAATAATATCCGCAAGTTTTGACAGTCCATTTACATTTTACTTGAATATGAACAAATTGTAGTGGCATTTCGATTTTTAGGTTAGGTTCGAACGATATTTCGATCCTCTTCTGGTTTGTGGAACACGTTTGAATGAAGTGGATTGTTAATAAACTGTGACTTTGGAAGTCCAAATTTATTCTTTTAAAATCTCTTCAATTTGTTTTCTCAACACATTTCGATGGCTTAATTAAAGATCCATCTCTTTGCATAGTAAAACCTGCATTTTTCTGTTTGCTAATGCATCAAAAGTCTGTTCATGTTTTCAATTCGTTTCAACGCTTTCATATGAATATTCCTAAAGGCCACGACCATTAATTCACGCCTTGAAGGAGCAAATCGAGGTCTATATCGACTGTATTCAAATTGGATGCCACCACATCTCCAAGGAGCACCACCCTGCCATTTAATTTTTGGTTTGCCGAAACTTCAGAGTCTTCTTGTAATAGATGAACTTTCCTGCTGAGACACCCTGTAAACGTATTTAAACCTGTCCAATGCTTATAAATCGGTTCGTGTAAAATATGACTTATAACAAATATCATTCATGAAATAGAGGCTCAGTCAAAAAACTTGAAAAAAGGTTCGAAATTACTAATCATACATACATCAGGCAGCTGGACCACAGCCAATTGGTTCTGCACCACATTTGCCCAGATCCAAAGCCCGAAGCCAACCTAATAAATAATTCAGAGGAAAATTTCCCATAGCTCACCTTAATTTGTGGCAATGTAATCCTTTTGGCTGGATCCTTTGTCAGCATCTTCCTAATGAGATCGACCAGCTCCTCGCTCATCGCCGGCTTCTCGGGTATCATTAGAGTTTCATTTTTTATCTTCTCATACAGCAATGGCACCGAACTAGCAACGAACGGCACATTACCATAGACCAACGAGTATAGCGTTGCACCTAACGCCCAAATATCAGCCGCCTTTCCGCTATACAAGTGCTGTGAACAGAAAATTAATTTCAATATCCATGCGTAGAGGCGGCACTTGCATGCTTTTAAAACTCACCTGTCCCGGAAATAGAGTTTCCGGCGCCCGGAACGCTGGTGTCCCAGCAGTAGAGCCATTATTCATGGTTGCATCCTCCCCTAAGAATTCATTGCACACCCCCAGGTCGGCTATTTTCACATGTCCGCATTCAGTTAGGAGCAGATTACCCGGTTTGATGTCAGCGTGAATAATGCGTTGATAATGCACTGAAACGACAAAAGGATATAGGTGATGAGCATTAGCTGGAGCACAGTGCCGGAAACAAGCAATATAGGGAGTTGATCAACTGGAAGTAAATGGATTAGGAATGCTCTGGAGATGACAGGAATCCCCCTCATTCTTGCAGTCCTCGATATACATCCGCATCCGGCGCACAGTATTTATAGAAGACGTGCAGCAGCTCATCTGACTGCGGTGGCCAACATGAGAGCCAATTATGTACCCAATCCTCCTCCACTTCAGATTCACCTGATGGGGCGCTCTCGGGTGAATCTCAGGTGGAGTGGCTGCCAGCTGTATGTGGAGAGTTGTAATGGGCGGAAATTTTCTAAACAAACAGGAAGCGATTTATGCAAACAAAATGTGTGCCCCAGTGCCACCATCCACACCTCACAGTGGTGTATAGCTCTCGGAATAGATGAGCTCAGCAGGCGACAACAGTTGAGCCCTAGGTAGCCCTTTCTTTTGGCCATAAAAATAAATGCCACTCAATGGGAGGGGTGGAGATGATGGCGGTGGTTCACTGGGTTATTTATAGGAAAACAGGTCAAGATAGCTGTTTTATTGAATGACATTTATGTGTGAATACGAGTTGAGGGTGTATTGGATAGAGGCAGTTCTTTGTGTTGTTAAATTGCCGTTAGATATCTGCTGTTATCCTGTTTGTTTTTTTCTTTACACACAGATGAATGAGAATGTGACGCTGAATAAATTGGAAATGGTTTCTTCAAAGCATACGAGAAATAGAGGTCGTGGGGAGATGAAACAAATTTTAGGTTTATCATCCAAGATAATTCAGTGGCCCTCCTGAAAAACACAATCTGCGCAGCCCTCCGTTTGATAAATGTCTGAGACTACATTTGTTCTGAGAAAGTTTCCTAATTTTTCCGATTAAATTCGACTCAAATTGTGGGTCGTCTTAACTCAAACGAAGGGCTGTGAGAAACTAAACAAAATTTTACAAGTTACGGCCGGTACGCAGCTGTTCCGGAACGAACAATTCCATACAAAAGTAACACAACGAAGTGTGGCGAAAAGTGGGTAATTGTAGTAGATTGCTTGGTACACTTCTCAACTCTTTTTCCGCACACCTTTAAGTCGCTTTTGATTTGGCTTTTCAGATTTTGATCTGCGATTTCAGGTTTATGCTGCCAAATCGAACACTAAATCCGAATTTTATTGGGGACGTTTAGGTTTTTAGTTTAGTTTAGCCTGACAGCTGTCTGATTAGACGTTTCTCGGTTTTGAATCGGTCATATGAGCAGCTCTTTCAGTTGACGTTTATGGAGGGGTAGCCGACGAATTTAGTCAAGAAATTCGTGACTGAGTACTGAGTTGACAGTTCGCATATGTGGCTGACGTAGAAAAAGTGACGTTTCCGACCAAACTAGTTTTTGCGTTCAGGTTACATCTCATCCAGACCAATCTAGCCGACTTAAGATAACTAGATTCTGGAATGTGCCCATTGGTTCTTGTTTGTATTGAGATGGGATCAAATCAAAGTTGTGAAAGTTTGACACTTGTACTCAGTGTTGCCGGAGGTGTGGAGCCAAATTGAAAAATCTTGTAAATCGCGACTTTATTATGTGGATTGTGAATAAAGTGTAACAGTTCGCGGCAAGAATTTGTTGTTCGCGGGAATTGCTTCAATTGTTAATTTCGCTATTTTAAACACTCGGGACACACGTTTTTATAGATAAGATGTTAGATTAATTAAATATAATGCTTTTTTGGTAGAACAATTCAATAAATACAATTTTATTCATTTGTTCGCAATGCGCTCACGTGTGAATTTGCCTTTACAAGTTGTTTTGATGTTTTATTTCAGCTTCGCTTCGAAATACCCAATTCTCAAAAGTGATGTTTGGTTTCGCTGTCAACACTGACAGTACCTTAGCTGTTTGTAAGATGTTCTTTTTAATAGAAATTCGGCGAAAGTTTGATTAAAATCAGTAGGGCAGTGACTGGTATTTAACTTGCTTTGTATACAACTTCGCTTTTTTGGAAAAATAAATTCATTCATCATAAGAAGAAAGAGTTCTTCAATTACTTCTGCGGCACATTCTGTACAACATACGGTTAAAGCTCGTTCGTTTAAGTAATAAGTCTGCACCTTATTTCGTTGGAATGTACAAGATTGGAAATTAAACTAATCGAATCATCTGCCATTGTATCGATACCACTTTCGCTTTTACTTAATTCTAACAATGCTGCATTAATTCATAAGTCACGACAGCGTTTTATTGATTATCAAAAGTTTCGTTACCTTCCCATCGCCAACCTGACTTTTTATTACTTTTTTACTTTTTCGTTAAATCTCAGTCACGAAAACGAGGAAACGGTGACAAGGGTAAAAACCGCTTGCAGGTTCAAGTTCAACTTCCAGTTCACAAAAGCGATATCTTACATTTGCTTGGGTGTGTCATACTACAACTTCTTCAAGTAGGTTCAATGCGTCAAATGTAAACACAGCAAACTTATTTGGAAACGAGATTGATAAACCAAAAGTAAAATTTTTTTGTTTTGATTAATACGAGGGTTATATGTAACGTATTCAACTTTTACATTTATTTGACCTTACATCACCGAGTTTATTGACTTAAATCAATCTGAAATATTGCTGTGCCACAATGAACGCACTCCCCGAAGTGCTATTTCTCAAATAATTTTGTAACTATGACGTAATGTCAAGTTAGTTAAGTAGTGTCCCACTGACCTTTGCTGATAACTACATTTAGTGTTGTTTTGTTACGAAAACGAAGACTGGTAGATACAAAAAATGATTTAATTTTATTGGAAAATTCAAGACGTGACCTCCCATAATTTGTACCAGATTTATGTTTTTATAATATTACGCTGACGTGTCAAAACTAAACACAAATACCACGAATTGTGTGTGATTTGTTAAATGCTTTTGTATGAACAAGGAACAATTTGGAAATGGTCAGCAAAAAACGGCGACAGCAAGCACCTAATCGCGCGAGAAGTTGCGGAATTAAATATGTACCTCAATGGGGAAGTTCAAGTATCTAGTTTAGTAAGTCTGACAGCTCTCTGACTAGCTGAATCCGGCTTTTGATTGGGGGAAATCGGTCAAATGAGCAGCTGTTTCACTTGACGTTGGAGGGGTAGCCGACGAATCTAGTCACGAAATTCGTGACTGAGTACTAAGTTGACAGTTCTCATATGTGGCTGACGTAGAAAAAGTGACGTTCCCGACCAATCTAGATTTTTGCGTTCAAGTTACATCTCATCCAGACCATTCTAGTCGACTTAAGATAACTAGATTCTTGAATGCGGCCAATGATCAACATTTTGTTAAGATTTTGACACTTGATACTTGACATTTTGACACTTTAATGAGCCAACTAAATTTGGTATTGTACACCCTAATGGCGTAGATTATGTTTCTATAAATATAATCAAACTTACTGACTTAACTTACTTTTTGCAAGAAAAACACATTTTGAATGTTGAAATGACAGTTGCCCCCATTGAGTATTAAGTATAATTGTGTGGCGATAACCACAAATTGCTGACAAAACGTCAGTGTGCTAACGCCAACGGTGCACTTATCTAGAGAAACATCTAGCGATGCAAAACCGTTCTTTCAGTAATGACTGGGTTTAAGTTTAATTTCTCAAATTTGACAGTTAATCACTATACAATACCACCTGTCAAATTTCTGTGTGTGGTTAGTGGGCATATTCTCAAAACTTAAGTCGACAAGATATGTGCGGAGTTCAGTTGTTTCCTGGCCGAAGTTACAACTTGAAGTAACATAAACGTCACTCAAATCACGAAAATGTTTCGATTAACGGTTAAGTGTTACGTTTTCGTAATGTAGTAGTTGTGATGCGGTCACTAAGTGGGTAACAATAGCTTTAACTACTCAAAACATACACGAATGGATGACTTATTATTGTTACCGCGAGTGTCACAAGTATCTTCTAGTGTTTTCTACCTGTGCACGTCACCTTAGGGTGGGTCTTCTTCTCCTGCATTGATCGTCTTCCTTCGAATCGAAGCCTGATTTGATCGCTAACTTCCTGTTGCTGTTGCTGTCTTAAAACTGTGATTTCTACTTTTCTGAAATTTGATTGAAAAGTGGGTTTGAAGTGATAACTCCGTCGACTAAATAAACCGCCAAATATAGAAATGCCACCGAAAAAGAAGTGAGCCTGTGAAATACTCTGCAGGAGACATTTTTTGATGTAGTTCTTTGAGCTAGCTAAACTGCAACCTACGTAGAATTAACCAAAAAGTGATTTTAAAAATTCCCACAGACCCGAAAAGTACTTACAGTATTCCAGCCCCAGTACAGCGTCACGGAACACACTCCAAGCTCGTTCCTCTGTCAGGGGTTTCTCGGTTGGAATCTCCAGCACCTCACCCTGCTTCACCAACTCAAAAACAAGGTACAACGAATCTTCCAGTGGATCATCCAGCACCTCCACGAGCTTCACAACATTGGGGTGGTCTAACTTCTTCAGCACAGCGATCTCGCGATAGACCCTGTCAAGTGGCGATGTGGTCTTCTTTGGACCGCGACTCATAAGGCCAGCCTTCCGCAAGAGGCGCCGTTTTGATAGGATTTTCATGGCGTAGTGCGTGGAGTCCTCTTCGGAATAGGCCAGCTTGACTAGGCCGTAGGAGCCCTGCCAATGAAAAGAGGTCAACCTGAAAGCTTAATAAGCTACGACAATGTAACAAACCTGTCCAATTTGATCCATGAGCTTGTACTGATTGAGCTGTAAGAAGCTGCCCGACTGCTCAATCGAAATCCTTCGGGACTCGCGAAGCGGAGTGCGCCGCCTGTTGCTTCGCGGACTGCCGTACGGACTCGCATACGGACTGTATGGCACATTGGGATAGATTGGCCTAGATTCCAGTGACTGGACCTTTGGAAGGACTCCCTTTGCCAGGCCGTGTTGCCTTGGTTGAGGCGAGGCCAAGCGAACAACGTCCGTCTGCTGTGAGCTGTCTGTGGTGTCGCCCGTAGACGATGTGCTGTCCAAGCTACAACGAGGACGGTGGTTCATATGGGGCGAATGCGGTGCCTCCTCATCCAGGGTGTGACTCCTTGCGGAGTTCGTCTTCAGAGTTGGAGCTCGCTTCGGGGACAACTCGTCGTCGTCGTCGTCGTCTACGTCGGCGTCCACGTCCTCTGTGGTCGGAATGTCAATATTGCGCGAACCCTCCTCGTCCTCGGAACGCTGATTATCTAGGGAGCAACCTTTATTTATTGTTTTCTGTTTTTTGTTCGACGACGAGTGGTGAGCGAAATGGTGAAAGTGATTGTGAAGGTGCTGGTTACGGTGGTAGTGGTGGTGGTGGTTGTTATTTTGGAACAAGAAATGGTTATTCTGAAGGTGGGAGTGCACATCATCGTCACAGGCATAGTCCAATGACTGTGCCTTTATAATGGGCGGCAAACGACGTTGTTGGATAGTCACTGTCCCATCGCCCGCCTTGCCATTGGATGAGACTATATTCGCCGATGCTTGTGGACGACCTGATATGGGTGATGAGGATGGTGGTTGATGGTTGTGGCATGCTTCAAAAAGATCACGATGACTCTTCGGTATGATGTCGGTGCAGGATGTTGGAGTGGTGGTGGGGCTGGTTCGACTTGGTGCAATGGAATGTGGCTGTGCCTGACTTGGACTGGAAGTACCTTCCAACTCCTTGGCACCACAGTGTCTGCTCTGACTCGGGTTGCTGTACTCAGGGCTCTCGTCGATTGAGAGTTTCTCCATAGTTAGTGCGTGATTTTGATTCTTACTGCCATCCTTGTCGCCAAGTCCCATGACCACAACGACGTCCTTGTTGTCGTCGTAGTCATCGACGTTGTGACTTCTGGGGTTATCACACTCGCGGTGATTGTTCGAACGACAATGATTCTTCTGCCCCGCGAAGCGATTATTCTTGGGGGAGAACTCACCAAAGGACGACGACACCACATTCGACGGGGACAGTATTATCGGGCTAGTCGTCTCTTGGTCTATTTTGTGCATCAGTTTCGAACTTTGTTCCTTTGTGTTTGGCCCGCTGGGTAATTTTTTATTTTTATTTCCTATGCTACTCTGGTCCATGGTTGCGATTAATGGGTCCATTTTTGTTCAGTACTCGGTAAACCTGAAAGCACAAAACAGAGGAGAGCTTTGTTTATTGTTAACTACTTTTTAGGGTGTGTGTGTGTGAATGAGAAGTACATAACTAGAGTGCTTGGCATCGTTCCAAAAGTAAATCAATTCTTTTTCAAACTGGAATTTCTTTATTGTGTTGAAATTCATCGCAGAGATGTCTGCCTTCATCAGTCAATTAGTTTCCAGCTTCAAGCACACTGCTGCATGTTTGTATACATGTTTTAGGAATAGTACGACCGGAATCATCCGAATGTTTTAAAAGAAAAGTGTTCTGCTCGCTGTTGTATTTCATGGAACGTTTTGTGTTTACCCACGTGCTTGGCAAGTGATTGGAAGGGACGTAGTCCCGCGAATGCCAATTAGTCATTTTATAAAACGAAGTCGAGATGCAGATGACGTTAAGTTCCGTCAGAGAGAGGGCAAATATAGTGCTTCGGTTGATTTTACTCATGTGAGGTAAAATTTTTTTATTCTGAAGCAAGAAATGGTAGGCGGAATTTAAATATATCCACATGGGTACGACAGGACCAAATCATTGAAACGAACGAGTATGACTGCGGCATGGGTAAAAAAAACGTGCGTCGAGGCTTCGCTTTAACTTCGGCTATTAAGAGCAAGCGAAGTTTGACAATGGGCGGTCTTTTTCAACATTTTAGTTTGCACACGGGTGGATAAAATCGAGTTGATCAAGTGCGCAATCGGTGGGCTGATTTGGAGGTCTGACAGGTAACATAAACGAACCACGACGACGCCTCGAGAGGTAGCTTCCCCGATGAGCTCTAATATCAGCCACAACTGAAAGAGTTATCCGAAGTAGCCGTTCCAAACTTCAGGAAGCTGTGCAAGGCAGCAAAGAAATCCTTTTTCGCTTTTTCCTATTTATCCGCTAAACGCACTTCAGCCGCTTTCATTTCTAAGTTATGTCAAATGAGGACATAACAATTTTGGACTTAGGTAAAACAAAGAATAATTGAGATGTCGGGCTGAAGTTTATTTCACGTATAATATGCATGCTAAATTTGAGTATGGAACTTGATCTCGTTCATATGACGATCGATTCCTTGGAGTTAAATACGGAAAAGGCCTGGTCCCTTGTACGTATTGTGAAGGAATTCAAAAGATTTCTAATAATGATTAATGAATATCATTGCATAATTTGAATGCACCTTTTTTATACCCTCCACAGGAAGGTATATTCATTTTGCCAATACATTTGTAACGCCAAGAAGGAGTCACTGGAGACCTCATAAAGTATATATATTCTGAATCAGGATAACATTCTAAATCGATTTAGCCATGTCCGTCTGTCTGTCTGTTGAAATCACGATAGCGCCCAAAGTAATTGACGTAGGTGAATGAAATTCGGTGAAAGGACTTCTTTTTATCGGCGTCATTTTGGTATTGAAAATGGGCTATGTCGGTCAAGTAGTTCTGGTATTTTGCATGACTTGTATGCAGTGGAGGGTATCAAAGCATCGCCAGGCCGATGATAACACTTTTACTTGTTCCATTTTCTTTTGAGCAAAAGAACTGTAATTCCTAAAATTTTAAAAGACTCTTATTAGATCAGGATGTGGTTTTCAGTGACCCATACAGGTCATAGGAATCGCAATTTTTTCTCTTTATGTCAATTTATTTCTATTTTTTAAGCTGCTAGCTGACCCGGCGAACTTCGCACCGCCTAAAATTGATTATATTATGAGCATCCCTTTTGATTGTTGGATCTCTGTATTGAAGGAATGAAACTTCCTTGGAATTAAATTGATCCAATGCATAGAAACGACTTCAAAGATTTCCGGGTCGGCTTCTCGATCTAGACAATAGAAAACTTTTGTTTGAAATTTTCGGGCAGTTATAAAAACCGGGTCCGAAAGGAACGTCGTATAAATAAGTAGCAACGTTTCTCCTTCGTGAAACTTCACCATGATAAAAACGAAGGCCTTAACTGACCTTTTTACTTTAACAAATCATATCGAAAGTAAAAATTGAGTATAACATATTGTTCGGGATGTAAGGAATTATGTATTGGTTTTTAAAATTTTATCCATATCGAAAATGGGGTTTCCGAGTATCAGCAATAATTTTGAAAACATAATTTTTACTCTAAGTATGCATTTTGGTCAAAATCGTTATTGCCGTTTTCAGGTAAACTAAAGAAAACTAAGTTTTTAAAAAATGCCTTTTTTCTAAATTTATTGTATAATAATATAGAGAAAAACGGAGGAAATTAATTTTTGTTTCTATCGTATGTACCGTTTTCGAGATATGTCCGAAATCCGAATTTATAAAGTACTGTTTGATTTTTTAGCGAAAAACTGAGTATGCAGTCATATTTACCTCGCCTATTTAAGCTTAAATATAAGTTTTGGTTGAAATCGTTAGACCCGTTTTCGAACAAATCAAACTGATGTGAACCGTCAAAAAAAAATAAGGTTCCGAACTGTAGAACTTAAAACTCCAAATCCGGGCAACCGTTAAGGCTGTAGACCTCAGGAGCATACGGCCAGACCGACAGACGGACCGACGAACAAAATTTTGCGATTCTTCTATCATCGTAATGTCAACATTGATTCAAATTTTGTACAAAATACAATGATAATAACAAAGTCTAAAGTCGACTTTAAATTTACGGAAGCTCACAATTGCTAAATTTGTATTGAAAATATTTTAGCCACTGTGAACTACTAAAATTTGGAATCGGGACTGAAAATTTTTATTGGTACGGCCCAATATCTTTCCCTTACTACATATTCGAGAAAGTTAAAAATGAGACTGTCAGTTTACAGTCTGACAATTGGTTTGAAAGATATAACTTTCCGAAGTTGGTATTGGTTTCAAAGGAAAAACTATTTTTTCACAAGATATTGTGGTAGCACACGTAAGAGATAGCAATTTCACATTAGAAACCGTTAAGATCCTTCTAATGTCATCCGAGGATAAGTGTCAACCAAGTCGGTGGCTATCCTTTTATCCATTTACTTGCAAGCGAATCAGACTCACTAAAAGACCAAAATCTTAAGTATTTTTTTAGAAAATAATTTCTGTAAGGGTTCCCTCACATAAATAAAATACGATGTTTGTATATGTGCACGATTTTACTAAAAATTAAACGAAATACTAAAAATTCGGCACATTCTTTAAGAGTAGCTTTAATGCAATCCAATAGGGGGCGCTATTCTGCTTTTAGAGTGTTTACCTCAATCGTCTTCTCTGCATAACTGCAGCGGTAATCTATAGAGTACCACTGATTGGGATCGAATACAGTTTCCACAGCTACCACCTCGGGAATGTGTTTATGTGTACTAAATCTTAGAACTTTATTAGGTTAGGTTTTTTTTAATTTACTGTTCAAAAGCGTTTCTCTTTAATAATTTCCCACTAATTGAATTTTCCTTGTCTGTCATTACAAAAAAGCCTACGTACAAATTAAAACATGCAAATGAAAGCAGGAAACCAAATCAATCAGTTTAATGTTACTGCGTACCAGTATTCAACGTATTTCAATAATTCTCATTCATCAATTTCAGTTTCAATTTGAATAGAACTCACAGCAGACCCAACCGCAGCCATTCTCAATTCGAATCGCAAAACAGCTTCATCGATTCATGCTGTATCTCTATACACGTGTAAGAGTGAGAAAAACGGATTAGTTTGACTTTTGATGTACTATTTCGAACTTTACGGCTAAGCCCATTAACACTTTAAATACCACTTAGGCGGTATCTGTAAAATACGCGTGTAATAAAGACGCGGAGAAAAATAAAACAGAAAACCTCACTCAACACACTTGGCGCGCGAGTTGTAAGGTTGTAACATACACAACGCACTCGCACTCGTATCTATCAAGAAGTACTACTCGCATTAACCAAGACGCGCATTCCCGCATGGACGACGTGTACACAAAATTAACCATACCCGACTGGCGGTCTAATCGAGGAATGGCACGCCGCCACCGCTTCAAAGGCGTTCAATGACCAGGTTAGCTGCCAACAAAATTAATCGAATACCAATCAGGGTAATTGACTTTCGCAGTTGGTCACATTTTACAACTTCATGCGCAATGCCCGATGCAGGGATACAGGACTGCCGGCCGATAAAACTGGCACCGTCGTTGCGCGGCACGCAGCAAGCGCCTTATCTGCTCTTTGGCAGTGACATGCCTATAGTGCGATAGTTAATTGGAAACATTAAGCGCTACTTTGCCAAAGTGGATGCGATGGGCACCTTAACTAAGTGTGCGGCGGAATGATGTATGTGCTTGTGCATGTCAGGTTTCATCGTCGGAGATTTTCCTCTCCTTTTCGAAGATAGCAACTGAATAAGGGTATGAATATTCAAATAAGGCGGAACAACATAAATTTAGATGTCATTGCGTGGCATCTTTGGTATATTTTAACATTTGAAGTGGAACGAGGAAATGACTGTTACGATCTTCCCTATGAGAAAACACGATGGTGTTGATCTGACGAAAGTGACAGCTTTGCTCTCTCTGTGACAGTGAGCCACAATAGGTTTGTTTGACTTGGCTAGCACTAGTGCCCACCAGTTCGCACTGAGAAGTGTCAGCTAATTTCCACACCTGACAAAAACCCGAACGCAAAATGTTGCCCTGAAGTCTGTCAGTTTTTGATATTGACAAATATTTATCTTTTGGCAGCACTTTTTCCCGTTTATTGTTAAAAACGAAAGAACTCAATTCTGAATTTGGGTTTGTCATAATGCAAATAATTGATAAAAGTGTTCGCAATATAGCACGCGAAATGACAGCAAGACTCAGAACTAAATTCTTGCCCCGACAAATTAACTGGGGTCAGTTCAGGGCACAACAAGGGTGCCCTAGAAGCCATGTCAAACACAGGTTCTCAGTACCAGTGCGAGTTGAGTGAACGCTTTTGGGTTAGGGCCCACGTCAAACAAACCTAATGGCAGACTTAGATTTTTGGTACACTAAGGAAGAAAAGTAATATTACAGTTAAAATATAAAGTTACAAATTTCCACTACACTTATTTCCAAATAATTACTGATTTAATTTGTATTAATTTATTGGTCAAGTCGAGAAGATGATGTCGGCCAAATGGGCGCCGACACAATTGATTGCCATACGGGCTCGTTTTATGGCTTTTTTCATCACTTCGGGCGACAGATTCTCGCACTCGTGTCGAATGTTGTCCTTGAGGGCTTCTAGGGTCTCGGGCTTATCACGTAAACACGGGACTTCAAAAAACACCACAAAAAAAAGTCTGGAACGGTTAAATCTGGCAATCTAGCGAGCCAGTGCAAATCGCCAAAACGAGAGATGAGTCGACCCGGGAACGCCGCCTTCAGAATATCGGTTGTGGCTCACGCAGTGTGTGCCGTAGCTCCGTCCTGTGGGAACCACATGTCCTCCAGTCCTAATTCGTCCAATTGAAGCAGAAAAAACTAGGTTAACATGCCCCTAGCGCGCACCGTCCACTGTTCGCGTTCTCGAAAAAAAAATGGCCCGATGACTCCTCCAACGCGAACAGCGCACCATGCAGTAACTTTGAGCGGGTGTAATGGCTCCTCGTGCATTACTCGTGGATTTTCGGTGCCCCAGAAGCGATACTTTTGCTTGTTCACGCACCCGCTGAGGTGGAAATGAGCCTCATCGCTCATTATGATTTTGGTCGAAAAATCTTCCACTTCGTCCTCAAGATTGAGGATGGCTTGGGCGTAGGTTAAACGCGTTTGGCGGTCGACAGGCAGCCAGCTGATGCACGGACGACTTTGTACAGCAACATGCGGAAGTCTTTGACCAAAATTCGCCTTAGGGACGACCGGCTGATGGCTAATTGCGAGGCACGGCGTCTGGTCGATGTTTCCGGCGACAGCTCGACATCCTCCAGCGGCGATATTCTCGGCACAACGGGCGCTCCGGGGCCGGGCACTCTTGGCAACGTCTCGTGTGGTCCCATACTCTTCAAGGTTGGTGGCCAAACGGCGCAGTGTTTGCGCAGTCGGTGTCGGACGCCCGTGGAATCGCCGACGGAATTCGCGCTGCGCCAAAACTACGCATTGTTACACGCAAAAAAATAGACACGATTATTCCGCGTTCTTGTCAAAAGAGAGTATTTTCTGCCTCGGAATGAGAGCACAAAAATCTAGACAGTCCCAGATCTGATGATCCGCCTTGCATACCTCACATGAAGGACGTCCGATGTGTCTCGAACTACCTCCAGGGTTGGCCTCTCCTGTAATCGGCCTCTGGGTGTTGGTGAAAAAAACCTTAAGTTGGAATTAGGGTTTTTTTCGGGATTCGAACCTAGAGGTCCCAGGTTCCACCACACTAACCACAAAGCCACAACACCGACAAGGTAGATGAACACTTGCTTACCCTGTCCTTCTTTTGGTGGTTGTTTTTTATTTCTGAGGCAACCATCGGAATTTTTTTTATTTCTTACTTGTTGCTGTATAGGTACTGTACGTTTTCCTCTTTTCCCTTGTGCTTGTGTGTAGCCAGACAAACAAAAATAAAGATATTAACTCGCTCCGCAATCTGTACTGGAGATGAAAATATTGTCCATCACAATTCTGCTCATAAGTTGTTGTTCTTGTCAGTTGTTATGCTATCCGTTTCCTTTCGCCTTGTATTTGTTTTTTTTTTTCTCGCTGATCGGAATAAACTGATTCTGTACGTCATCGAACCTGTACAAAACCGGTAGCGGCAACGTCGCACTTCGCAATTTTTGTTCGTCGCTGCTTCTGGATGCCTTGTTCTTTTTCTCTCCATGCAAAAAGGGAATGTAAATGCGTATTTGCAATTTCGCACATCAACGGCGAGCGCTGCAGAAAGATGCTTTCCGATTCCTTTTGGTTCTCAATAAACTTAGAGCAATACATCTTCCTTGGGAAATGCAGATCATTAGGTACATTGAAAACCGCAACCGAGTCGTCTACCCTAGGCCTATATATTTAGCTTCTCTCGTTTTGTGTGAGTTTTCAGGTTCTTGGGACAAATGGAAGAGACCGAAGATTTTATGCCAAACTAATTGACAAGCTCTTTTGGTTATACTCTCGATTGTTTGGCAGACGTGGCTCAGTGGAAAAAGCTACAAGATGTAATTTGTGTGTTTTGCGGGGATCGAACCTGAGACTCCTCGCTCTGTAGTGCAGTATACTAACCACTAAACCAGTGCGCCTGCACAAAACTAGTAAGGCAAAAAAGGCAAAAAGTATAAAGCCCGCATTGGGTCGTATGAATAAAAACTAGCATTTGCTTTGAGTGAAAGGTTTTAGCAAAGTAAAAGCCCTTAGCAAATGCTTTGAATCGGTATGAATAAAAACATAGTTTGCTCGAAAATTCGAACATATCATTTACTTCGCTGTATATGTCCTTGCCTTGCAGTTCCTGTCAAACCTTACCAGTAAAATTGAATTTTTGAATTTTCCTTGAGATTGCAACGAATTTTGTGGAAATTGAAATTAAAAATAAATAAAATTCAGAAGTATGAATGCAATCTATAGCTCCAATTGCACATGGAAACATAAATTTGATTTGCCAAATCGTTTGGGGATGTTTGATTTCTTCCTCGGTTGACTGATAAACACCAAGATCTTCTCCAACACCAACCTAAACACATAAATTTTTCACTTGTTAAGCCATGAATTTTGAAATGTTTAGCTGAAAGCCCCGAACTCATAAATACCTTGGTAAAGATTTAATTTTCTGGATATTTGAAAGGGCACCACCACGCGTCTCAAAACTATCATTTAAAAAAGTATTAGCCAAAATGTCCACGTTTTCACGCGTGAAAGGAAACAATTGCTTGTTATTATCGTCACCAATTCTTCTTTGTTTATACTGTTTTTGTTTTTTTTAGCACGAACGTTAACAACAAGAGGTAAAACAGGTCCGTGGTTTTCCTACACGAACAGAACTTAATTTAACTATTTATAAACAAAACATCGAAAATTCACAATACTTCAAGAATGTGCGTACAAAATATTTAGCAAAAGGTCTGAGTCAACTAAATAGCAGACTCAGAATTTGCATAGCATTTTCTTAGTCTGATAAGTTTTATTCATACCGATCTGAGTAAAAGGTCAGTGCCGCCGCTTTTCGAACATGTCAAAAATTGGAACTAACTCAAATTGGGTTTTATTCATACGAAATGTAGCAAATGCTACGATTTTGACATTTCCCTTGAGTAAAAGCAATTGCTACGTTTTATTCATACGACCCATTATGACACTTCATTTCTATTTTTCTCTCATTTGTATCATGTTGAAAATTCAACTGTGTGTAAAAGAGACAAGGGATATCAATTGTAATTGCTTGCAAGGCAACCACACATTTTCAAACGAATTGCTGTCAAAGTGTCAAAAAAGGTCCCAGCAGCTGAAAAATTGTATTCATTTGAAAACGTTCTCATCGTATTTGTGTTGATATGTCTACATTATTGAGGTTGCTGTGTACGCACTGACTCCTTTCCGAAATTTTCGTTCTAATTTTCGTACTCTTCTAGTTTCATTTAAAAGCATAAAAATGAAGTTTCATTCGGGCTTAGCAAAAATGTTCCTAAATTTGGAAGCTTATAAAAAGAAATGTTGTCTCAAAGTGTGAAGATTCCTGATCCTTTTACTGCAATCTATAGACTGCAGTTCACCCCGCAGATTTGCAGTTTGTTTGTTAGCGAAAATAAAAATGTCTTTCATCATTCTTTTTTCCAATCTGTCACCAAACTTTTCTCATTATAATCCAATCTGGGGAAAAATCAATCAATCAATATCAGCAATAGATAATAATCTGTAATGTCAATGGCACATCATCACCATGTCCCATACAATGTTAATGAAGAGCCATCTCAGAGGCCTAAGTGATTATGAGCGACAATCAAACTCTATCCGTATGTGTGGACGCCAATGCTAATGTAAACCAAATAAAAGTAATCAAAAGAGTCCCCAAAGTGGCGGAGGAATTACCATCTGGCACAACGAATGAATAATTCATAGTGAACGCGGCTACTCAAGTGTGGACCAGGTCCAGTTGATGTTGCAAAGCACTCCAAGTTCGAAGAAAGTTGAGTACACCCAACTGTACTGTGTTGATCGACACCACATGTTAGTATAATCAAAATCTGTCAACTAACGAGACAAACGTGACTGACCTTCTGTTGATGTATTAAATATCCAAAATCATAATCAAGTCACTAAGTATTTTTCATGTTTTATGTTTCACTTTGGCAGCCGCCATTGCGCACATTCAAGAATCTAGTTATCTAAGGGCCGTTTGCTGATACGACTCATAGCGAACTAAGTTCCACATAAACTCTTATGTGACAGTTTATGACCTGAAAAAAGTAGCCCATAAGTATTTAAGTAGAACTTAAATCGTTAAGAGTCGTATGAGCAAACGGCCCTAAGTCGACTAGATTGGTCTGGGTAAGAAGTAACCTGAACGCAAAAACTAGTTTGGTCGGAAACGTCACTTTTTCTACGTCAGCCACATATGCGAAATGTCAACTTAGTACTCAGTCACGAATTTATTTACTAGATTCGTGGGCTACCCCTCCATAAACGTCAACTGAAACAGCAGCCGATTTCAAAAAAACCGATATAGTCATCTAGTCAGAAAGCTGTCAGACTTACTAAACTAAAACTAGATACTTGAACGTCCCCATTGCTTGACTACCTTTTTGATTTCTCGGTGCTGCCAAGTTGCAATGCTAGCTGAATATAAAAGATCATTAAATGCTTCCAACCGAAAGTCAGCCCTTCTACCAGAATCAACAAAGGTCCAAGGTGAACTCCATATATCGTAGTTGAGTGACTCAATCAATAAGCTACGATTACACATGCCACTTTTCAGGTAAAATTTTGACATACCGACTCCATTATGACGTAAAAACCTTTGTCCTACATTTGCCACTAAGTGTGATCACCTGTCAAGCGTCTGGTCAAGCGCACTCTCACGAAAGACACGCGAGTGACCAAAGAATGGCCGAGTTTTTGTGACGTCAAAATGTGCAATGACATGTGAATCGTAGCTTTACAAAGCCGAACAAGCCGTAACAAGCCAACATGGACTCCAACTCCAACTCCAGCTGTGAAGTAAATTTTCCAGAAATTGCCTCGTTACTGCCCAGCGAAGCTTGAACGCAACTCAATTGGTATGTATCGCATTCCACCGAATCGTCAAAGAAATCTCTGCTTTCGTGTGACTGCACCGTCACCCCTGGCCACACCAAATCAAATGTTGTTCGCGTCCTTATGCCATGCTCGACTCATGCAATTAGAACGATTAAATATAGCGCACGGCTTGCGACAACAAAGGCAATCGCACACGAACACTATCTCGTATAATTTTCTTTTCTTACTCGTAGTCGGCGAGACCTCACCTTGGCCCAAAGTTCAAGGTTCAGCCAAACCGCCAGCGAACAAGTGGATAAAATATCTCTATAGCACTATCAATTGTTGCTCCGACGGTTGTAAACTTTCTCGGCACTCGTTAATTAGTTTCCGAATGTGGGGTCTTGTTCGGCAGAGTTTTATAGCCTGGCGGCGGCGGTGAGTTAATTTACATTTTATTGCGGTGAGTGGAGAACTTTTCGTCAAATTTGTACACGAAATTAAGTAACAAGTGACTCTACCTTTGGAGGGTTCCCTCTGTTATTACAGTTGTAATTTAATTTATTGTGATTTTTATTCCTTTATTTGTTGTAGTATCTTTTATTGCAATGTCGCCTGCATGTTTGGGGGTAATCAGTGCAGACTTTCAGGGCAATCGGTTCTCGTCTTGAACGGAGAAGGAGAACGCCAGTGCACGATGACGTTGTGTGGAATTCCTTGCACTGAAATCACGGCGACTGCTTGGATTTAAGTGCTATGTTGCATGTCCACCTACCACCTAATTCAATGTTCTCTCAAGGTTGAGGAGCTCGAGTCGAGCCGAATGGCAACCCGGGGGGAGGAAAAAAAATGTATACACCGATTTATTGTGTCTTGGTTTTTCTCCTCGCAGAGAAACTCATTATGTGGGTGGAATGGATAGGTCGTGGGGAGGACACATTTCAAGTATTTGCATAGCCTTGAGGCGGCGAAATAAGTTTTAAGTATATATTACGAATCGATTAAGGTTAATTCGGTTTTTTCCTCTGTTTTGGGGAACTTTGGGTTGGGTGTTCCTGTTTCCGTTTGTACACGACAAGTATACTTCTGCTTTCAAGGACATCTGTCTGTTTTTATTGTTTCGGATACCCTTTTTATACGGCTGGTTTAGATGTGACATGCGATATGGTTTTGTTTGCGTCGAATCTCGGTGCGTCTGCGAATTGATGTTTGTTTGTTTTATGGGATTCATTGGGCGTGGTATGAGAATGTCTATATACTGTCGTGTTGGATTGTTTGCTCGGCACTTGGAAACCTTTTGAGACTTGCTTGCTTACTAAGGCGAAGCTACAGCGAGGGGTGGACCTGGACGGTTCAGTCGCATCAACCAATTCACCTCTGCAGTTAGCGCAGTCTTTGAAGTACTGCCTCCAATTGAGCGGTTGGTAGAAGTCCTTCAAACTAGTACTTACTTATTTAGGTTACCTTCCCGGGGTTGAGGGTGCCCTTCCACTTGCGTGCGCCACCTAAGGCAAGGTCTTCCTCTACTTAATTTCAAATAGATCTACAGCTCCGAGCCATCGTAGACGACTGATTCTGACTTCTGTCACCCTAGAGTTAGCTGCTAAATCTTCTTCTCTCATCTCAAGTCCTTTCTTGGCACTTAAGGCTTGGGTGAAGTTCTTTTTGGCCTCAATGGAGCGGCATAAATGGACATCACTTTCACTTTTTGTGTCTATGAATGCACTTGAATGAGGTATGGAAACAGTCGAAAAAAGACAGCATTTAAGCTAAGCTCTGGGGTTTTCCTTTGGCGGATTGAGTTCTCCTCGAACAAAATTCTTCATAAAGTTTTCGGTACTGCTTTCGTGGACGGCCTTTGGAGAACTATAAAATACGGTTATTTGACTTGTGCCATCGACCTAGAAAAAAATTGCTCATCATGAAGAGGGAATGAACACAAATTTTCCGGCCTGTGAAGTCCTTGTGTCATTCGGGCTATCATTTTCGTATTCAGCTCTATTTAGATCTTAAAATGTTCAAATAGACTGAACGCAGTAACCTGTCAAAATGTCAGAAGAAGTCATCATCATCAACTGCACAATTAGCAAATGCACATGTGTCTGTACTGAAAAACTGCACTCAAACTTCCAAGCATTCATCAGTTGCAAATGAGATTAAGTTGCACACCAAATTAAGTTGTTCACTCAAATAGAGTGACAGTTGATGGCGTTCCTATCCGAACTTTCCTAGCGAATTTTAATAATGGGCACGTCCGGATTTCTAGTTTAAGAATTCGGACAGTTCACTAGACTTGATATAGGTATTTAATTTATTATTGGCCCATATTGGTCACGTGAATATTTTTTTTAGTTGACGTTTATAGAGGGGCAGTCAACAAAAATCTATTTATATTCAGTTGACATTTCAAAGTGTCAACATTCAAAATAAGCCGCGAGAATATACCAACAACTTAAGTCGGGTCAACGCTTTCGTATACCTCGTTCAGACAAATATAGTTGACATTTTACATGAACTAGGTATCCTTACGTCCCCAACGAACGGTCTCACATTTATCGCATTATAATGTTCATTTAAATTTTAAAATTTTCAATCAGAATTGCCTCCTCAAGTCAATGAAAGAAGGATGGGTAATTTGTTCGTTACTTTTAGCAAACTCTAAGAAAAGGGTTTTCAATTGACAGCTGTCAGCAAGTTGTCAATATTTGGTCCTTTTTTTCAATTAGAAATGGGTTTCACCCCGTATACCCTTAAAAATAAAAATAAACTCCTCTAGGCGGGTGTTATTGAACTATTTTGATTTAACCCGTTCGACCTGTGTCGTCCACTAAGTGGGTGGACATTTTACGCAAAAAGGTCGCCTTGTATGACATTTACGTTTTTAGATCAACTTTAAATCGATGCGGAAAAATGTTTCTCTGATTATTTTTGTATTCAGCAACTCGCAAAGGATTCAACAGGCAGACTTGTTTAGATTTTCATAATATCACAGAATGTTTACCCCTTTTTAGCAAGGAGAAAGAAAATAAATATTTATGAAGCAACCCTTTCTAAGAAAAATGTAAATCACTTGAATTTTAAAGAGAGCATCCTGCATGTACTTGGTTTATAAATTCACTGACGTTAATTGAAACAGATATAACCGTTTTTAATGGTGGCGATGTGCTTTTTCGCTCCAGTAGATTTTACAACAGCTATATAGCTGCCACAAACAAATTTATGCAACTCTCGCGTTTGATTTATCAGAGATCATAAAATGTTTTATGCAGATGGGACGGGTGTTATTTTCAAGTTTTATTTGGCAGCACTTCGAATGCTTTGAATTTTTATAACGTTTGGGGGTTTCCATTCGTACACAGAATATAGATTTCAGATTCGAAGAGAAGGGAATTTCGGTACTCATAGTAAAGGGAAAAGATGACAGCGGTTAGTAGATCATGGGATGGAGTTATGTAACCAGTGAAACAAAAAAACTAAGGGAATCATACAAAAGCGAAAATGTTCTTCACGTACCTTTCGTTTTCGTTTTCCAGTTCACAAACGTTTAAAAGAAGGGTTTGTTTAAATTGCATAGTTTTAGGATTTCTTTTAACAATTTCGGAAGCTCTGGCTTTTGAGAGTACCACCGGAGCTATCTTTTTAACCTTTACGGGGTCTTTAATAATATGTTATTTGACACTTAATTACTTATTTTGTTGCATGTGGAGATATATCTAATCTTTTCTTATTCTATACATCTGTAAATCAGTACAAAACATTACTTCTTTCTTTTAACACTTTGTGCTTAGAACGGTTGGGATGAACGCAGCAAATGCTATTTATTCTGTACAAATTTGCATTGAAAATGAAAAGCGTCAAGTTATCGTTGCTTGTTTTTCGCACAAAACGAAATTGTTTTTTTTTTTTTTTTTTGTTTTTCGTCCATGAAGCAAATAAAACGAAAAGTCATTGAAATTGAAATTGAAACTCTTGGTGTTGAAAAGCGAATGTTTCTTTTACTTTGTAACTTGGCACCACTTTTCTGTTTTGCTCGCGCCAGACCTAATGTCATGTGGTCATCTTTCTTTTCTTGATTAAAATAAAAAGTAAGCTGCGTAATTTGTATTTTCAATTTTGCTTTAATAACACTTGGCCGTTTGATTTCGAGCAAACGAAAATTTCTTTCGTTTCCAACGTTACGTGAAGTAAAAAGAAGTGCTTACGAAATCGATTGAACGTTTTAATCGTACAGAATGCCGCCTCTGTCTTGTGGTCATTTTGATTTGAGATTTTAGATTTATATGAAGAGAAAGTGATGAGTATAGATATGGAAACCATTCGTTCATCCGTTCAATATAATAAATCAACAGTTCTGTTTATGAAAACGAATTACTTTTTTTTGCAAAAATATAAAAATGTTCTGTATTTAGAAGTCCTTCATTATTTGTTTTGTATTTCATTTAAATTTTTAAAAGCAATACCAAAAACATTTACAAAACCAAAAATCGATGAACAAAATTATAGTGCGAGCGTGCCCCAACTTGCTGAATGAGGAAACAAATACCCAATCTAGTACTGAAAAATGTGTTCTATGCAAAGTATACTTATTTATCGAATAAAAAAAGTGTTAAATTAATTCTTTTTCTATTGTTCATTATTTGTAATTCTAAAATATGGTCAAAACTTGGCCGGTTCCCAAAACTAGTCAAACATTTGACTCCCAGATTTTGCTTCTTTGATTTGCAAAACCTCAAAATCATCTCCCATAAAAGTAGAAAGTACTAAACTCGGTCTGGGTCGTGTGATGCAGTTATGCCATGACAAAGTTATGACCTTTTTTATCTCTACAGCGCCCTTGCAGTATTAACCAGGGGAATCGTCGTTGCAGTGAACTTATTAACGTTTCTAGCGTCCAGTTTAAATTTACCACTTTAACAAACTCACAATGACGATATTTTCAACACCAAATTATCGCTTACAATTTCCAGAACTTTGTTACTTATAGCTAAACTTCCGCTAGGTGACTTATTAATTTATTTTCCAGTCGCATTACTACCTTTTTGCGGTCCATGTCCATGGACCATGCCTTACATTTATGATATCAATATGCAAAACCATTATTTATTCACAACAAAATGTTAGCGTAATGTGTGCATTCGCGTGGGCGGGATGGCGATAAGAGTATGTGATAACGAGTGAGTGCAAAAACTGATATTAAGAGGAAAGTATGTTTTGTTACTCCCACATTTTGAGAGAACGATTTTTGGATGGCGATTGGCGAATAAAAAACACCAAGAGAAGCTACATGCAAGGGAAAAGTGAGTGTACAACTAGTTATCATTGACCGTTTCAAATAATCATTTAATTAATTTAAGATCACAATAGATCAATTTGTTTGTATAAACCTTAAATTTGAATTTAGAAACTCAACCCAAAGACTAAATAATGGGTCGTATGAATAAAACGTAGCAATTGCTTTTACTCAAGAGAAATGTCAAAATCGAAGCATTTGCTACATTTCGTATGAATAAAACCCAATTTGAGTTAGTTCCAATTTTTGACATGTTCGAAAAGCGGCGGCACTGACCTTTTACTCAGATCGGTATGAATAAAACTTATCAGACAAAGCAAATTCTGAGTCTTCTATTTAATTGCCTCAGACCTTTTTCTAAATATTTTGTACGCACATTCTTTACATAAAACAGTTTAAGTATTGTGAATTTTCGATGTTTTGTTTATAAATAGTTAAATTAAGTTCTGTTCGTGCAGGAAAACCCCGGAAAACATGGATGCGATAATTTTTCGCATTACACATACCTGTTTTACCTCTTGTTGTTAACGTTCGTGACGATAATAACTTCAAGCAATTGTTTCCTTTCACGCGTGAAAACGTAGACATTTTGGCTAATACATACTTTTTTAAATGATAGTTTTGAGACGCGTGGTGGTGCCCTTTCAAATATCCAGAAAATTAAATCTTTACTAAGGTATTTATGAGTTCGGGGCTTTCAGCTAAACATTTCAAAATTCATGGCTTAACAAGTGAAAAATGTATGTGTTTAGGTTGGTGTTGGAGAAGATCTTGGTGTTTATCAGACAACCGAGGAAGAAATCAAACATCAAATCAAATTTATGTTTCCATGTGCAATTGGAGCTATAGATTGCATTCATACTTCTGAATTTTATTTATTTTTAATTTCAATTTCCACAAAATTCGTTGCAACCTCAAGGAAAATTCAAAAATTCAATTTTACTGGTCAGGTTTGACAGGAACTGCAAGGCAAGGACATATACAGCGAAGTAAATGATATGTTCGAATTTTCGAGCAAACTATGCTTTTATTCATACCGATTCAGCATTTGCTAAGAGCTTTTACTTTGCTAAAACCTTTCACTCAAAGCAAATGCTAGTTTTTATTCATACGACGAATGGTAGTATCGTTGAATATTCAAAGCTGTCAGTAATTCAGTTATGATGACAATTGAGACCGATACATCTGTATGTATAGCTGCGAATGACATCTAAAAATCAAATTTAAGGTTAAGTAGAATTGCGCATATAAAGGGTGTTTTTTTTTAGAATTGAAATAAAACACAAGAAATGTTCATTAATTTGGCTTTATTGGAAGGATAATTTTAAGCCATTAATATTTAAATATGATTTCCGGCATGTGGTTGGTTCGACTAAAGCCAAGTTTAGAGGTCCAATTTTCAACCACTTTTTCGAGCATTTGGGGCTGTATGTCGGCAATAACGCCAGGAATGTTGGCTTCCAAGTCCCCTAACGTTTCTGGTTTGTTGGCGTAGGCGAGCGACTTCACATATCCCCAAAGAAAATAATCCAATGGTGTCAAATCACACGATCTTGGTGAACAATTGACAGGTCCATTCCGCGAAATTATGCGCTCACCGAATGTTTCCTTCAATAAATCGATTGTGACGTGCGCTGTGTGGCATGTAGCGCCGTCTTGTTGGAACCACATCTCATCCACATTCATGCCATCCAATTCAGAAACAAAACAGTCGGTTATCATGGCTCTATACCGGTCTCCATTAACGGTAACTGACTCTCCAGCATCATTTCGGAAGAAGTATGGCCCAATGAATCTACCAGCCCCTAGAGCACATCAAACAGTCAGTTTTTGTGGATGTAATGGCGTCTCAAGGGTCTCATGTGGATTCTCTTCACTCCAAATGCGGCAATTTTGCTTGTTGTCGTAGCCATTTAACCAAAAATTAGCCTCATCACTGAACAAAATTTTGCGATGAAAATCAGCATCGATATCAATCTCATTTGCGGCCCATATACCAAAATCACGACGCATTGCATGGTCTCGTGGCTTTAATTCTTGCACAAGCTGGATCTTGTAAGGTCGTAAGCCAAGATCTTTATGCAAAATCTTCCATAAAGTTGATGGACAAAGCTCCAATTGCTGTGCACGGTGGCGAATCGATTCATTCGGGTCCTCTTCAACCCTTTGCTCTACAGCGTCAATTGTTTCCTCGGTGCGCACTGTTCGACGTCTCTGCGGATGCGTATTATCACATAGAGTAAACGTAGTGCGAAGACGATCCATGGTTAACCGAATTAATTGCTCTGATGGACGATTGTGTAGAAAATAAAATGAACGGAGCTTGCGGTAGACTTTGCGAACTGAACCATTATTTTCGAAATAAATTTGCACGATTTGCAAGCGTTGTTCATTTGTTAACCTCTTCATCAGAGACAATACTGAGACCACCAACTTCGGCCGATTTCCCGTTACGTAGCCTACAAGCTATATTTCTATGGGGTGGCAAATGCTAAGTGCGCTTGTATTGTTACATAGAAATTCGTATTGACAAATGTCACGTAACTTCAGAAACAAATACACTCGCACCTTGCATATGCCACTTCCGCTTTGGGCAAAGTGGCTTGCAGCGTTCATAGAATTTTATCCGTTAAATTTGAAATTGTTCGTTACGTGTGAATTATATTTTTTTTTAGGAAAAAGTGTACATTTGCTTAAAATATTTGCGAAAAATTAAGAATGTATGTTGGTTGAGGGAAAATAAAAACATTTTGAGCAAATTTTCCTTATTATTTAAGACAAATTTACACACGAAATCGAAGTTAATTATATCCAAAAGCGGGGAAATACACAACCATAATTATTGTGCTAATATATTTCTAGTATATAAAACATCTCCTTTAGATAGTTTTATTAACCACACAATTCAAATTATTCACCTTCAAAAAATTTATAATTACTAACCAATGGCATTCAGTTATGCTAAAATGTGGTATTCCCGAACTCTTTCACATTTCCCCACGGTGGCCGAGGTTGGCAGCATTTATTTTTGTATTTTTTGTATGTTTTTGCATGTCACACGGATTCCCAATTGACAGAACACCGATAGGAATACAAAATGGCGAATTTGAAAAAAAAACTGGGGGGCCCAGCGGCAAGAGGATTGTGAGTTGGGGGTCTCAGTATGGTTTGTCTATGATGGTAGCCGGCAGCCATATTAAGGAGATAAAAATAAAAATTATAATTGTTTCGTTGACTGGCCGTTTTCCATTCAAACTTTTGTGGGTCTTTTAGGACATAGGCTCTTTTGAAACCCTTTGTCGAACCTTTCAAGCCTTAAGAGCAAAAAATCGTTCAAAACCTGTAGAACTTTCGCATTTTAGCTGTAGACTTTTAAAAAGATGGTGTCGGTTTTTCTCAGAAACAAAACCTGCAGGCAAGCTAAATGTCACACCTTTGGCGATTCCGATGAAGGGCAAGTTTATAGCGAGTATTACGCCGGACATCAGGAGGAGTGTACTCCTGAATTTATACAGTAAAAGAATATGACGTATTTAGGAGTCGTTCTGGACTCAAGAGCTACTTCGTAGTATCAAGTTAAGGAGAGGAGTCGTCCGAGGACATAAGGTTGTTGAACTGAGGCAAAAGTTATAATCGCACACCAAGTTGCTCTCAAGATGAACCTGGTAAGGCTAACTCATTGGAATGAATTAAAGAAGACACATGTCGATCTCAAGGCAAGTATTTTCGACAAAATACCATATTGTCAAACTCTGCCAAAGGCAAAAAAGAATCGTCCTTTTTAGGAGAAAAGAGTTCAGAAAACTAGAACAAGTGAAGAAGCTTGGGCACTTGCTTTGCCATCCTGGAATTAAACCTCTTTAGAGTTATGGGGAATATTTGGGACCTTTAGGGACCTTTTAGAACTATGACAGTTCAAAAATGTCCCACCGAGTCATCAACGCATTTGAACAGAGGTTGACATTCGATACAACCTGACATATTAGATTAGAGGATAGAGCAGTAAATTGCTTAACCAGCAGATTTAGTTAGGCAGCTCTTCATGCTCGTTAAAAGTCAGACAGTCAGTTCTTGAATCTTTGCCAATAAATCAACAAGTGGACATATGCACTTGACACTTTGTCAAGCCTCTCTCACAGTTAAACGCGCTGCACACGCAGTCGGATTCTTTCTGCTCTGTTTACTCCTCAATTCGAAAAAAAAGGAAACCTACTCCAGCTGATCTGCCAGCGGTTTGTAGTTCCCTATAGTCATAACAAACTCACCCAAAAGAATATACCCTATAAAATTTGGTATACAAAGCCGGAGCAGTTGGCGATAAGCGCGCACACTGAACAAGCACGTAGAGTGAAAAAAAGCCCATTACTAGTTTCTTCGGTATAAACATATCGCTTCTACACTAAACAAATCGTGTGCCCGGCAACCACCTATACCGAGGGCATGTGTTTTTCTGGTCAGTTTATAGTTTCCAGCCGCCTGCTGACACACATTCTCCAGCCTCGATCATTAAGTCCAAAATAGAAACTCACGCGTATCGTTTTATTCCGAAATATAAAACATTCGAAGAACTTAACGCATTTTAGTTGCGCGCAATTTCTCGAATATGAAGACTACCCTGCTCAGCGTCGGCATCCTATTGCTGCTCAGGAACGCAGCCGCCGCGAATCTCGGCTACCGCGGTGATCACATCTCCATTGACTTTTACATCACCGGCGAACACGCTGACAGCGCCAAGGACAACCTCAACGCACTGATGGACAGATACCCGTATAACCCTCAGGCAAATCTGAGCCACAACTTGCTCAGCATTCCGCAATACCGTGATGCCGCGTGCAACGCGTCATCTCTGTTCGCCGCACTGGCAGAGGATTTCTTCAATGTGGCCAAAAACGAAAGTGCGAACCTCCTTCTGAAGCTGCGTCAAGTGCCAGCCGCGGAGAGTATATCGGACAGAATTAAGTCCCAACTAACCGACTACTTCACCGAAATGGAAAACTTCCATGTCATCCTGTGTGCAGTCCTGGACGATGCCATGGAATTTACTCTTGACTCGGTGCGTGTGGCACAGCGGACCTTCACGCAGTACACCGACGTGCACAACGACATCGTCGAACAACGCAGGCACCAACCGAACGAGTGCAGTTTTGCCGGTGACTTTCTGTGGCAGTCTGGCGACGAGATATTCAAGTGCGCCATCGGCAAGTTGCGCGTCACGTTTGACATTTATTCGATTACCAAAATGACGACATATCACGTAATGAAAATGCTGGAGCATCGCATTCAGAAACTCTACAATTGCTTTGTGTTTGGCAACTATCCGATACGGTGTCGGTTCGTGAGGAATGCCGAGGCGGATTTTGTGAAGTTACACGCGCGATTGGACGACCTGATGATGTACAATGAGAAGCAGAAGAGGAAAATATTTCGCAAGCGGGGTGGGTTTCTCAAGTGCATACCGGAGAATTTTCCCGACGGCCAAATGTCGGACGCGCTTAAGTCGTGCCTTCGTTACGGATAGTGTGTCGCGCGATAGGAATTGGACGCGACAGGACAGAAGCTATTGGGAGATTCTGTTCAGCACGTTCCTGTTTTGGGCGGTTTCTATGTTTCTTAGAGAGTGAATAAAAATCGTTTTTCATATGTGCATGTGTGTATTTAGTTGAATTTGTCTGAAACACATCGGCGGAAGTTTTTCTATCACGGGTATGTTCTGTGGGAGGACGCAGACCTTCTTAACCCACCTCAAGTTTTATAATTACGGCTGAGTTAAGTGTCACTTAGCGAGCTCTACCTCTACATAAATATATTTTTCAGCGGGTGATGGAATGTTCAGGGCCGCAGCAGTCGTATGTGGAATGTGTGCAAGTGAGCAGGGCGCTAGTCTTGACGGGCGCCTCGCGAAAATTATTACAAACTTTAACTACAGGAGGTTATTCTTTATGTTTACTTTTTTTCGTGAAATAGTGGAGTTAAGTTTAAAAAAAATTACAAAATTTTATGCAATGTTATGCAAAATGTTTAAACTCCTAATTTGGAAAACATTTGTAGGTTTTAATTTTTTAGCTCAAGCCTCTTCTTGGGTAAGAGGAAAATGGCCGCACCCAAGAAAGAGAGTGGCCAATTTTGTCCCTAATTAGTTCGGACTGACCCAACCCAGAGGATATTGCCTACTCTCAAAGTTATTTAAATTGGCATTCATTTTTCAAATAATCACTTTAAATAGGTAGTTTCTAATACAAGTCTGGTAAAATTCCAAGTCTTATTAGGAACAGTTTGCTACTCGTATTGTAGTTTGTGCTTGTATTTTCGTTCGCACAGTGAAAGTGAGGTTATGCATAGTTTACACCAAGAGGATATTTGTCAAACAAAGTTATTTGCTCAAATAATCAAATAAAACCCGTTGAATCACACTTTTTTCGAATATTTTATGAAAGAAAAACGTTCATCACTTAGTTTTTGAAAATACAGTCAAACTTCCATAACTCGAACTTCTATAACTCGAATTTCTCCATAACTCGAATAAAAATTATGGCACGACCATTCCATAAGTCGAATTTTAAGGGGAAACCCCCGATTATGCTTGGTTAATTTTGTTTCTGTTTCAATTTTTTTGTCTTGTTTTGAGTATTTTACTGTTCGGGGACATCCCGAAAATGATTGTTTTATGTTCTCCTTTTGTTTTTAATTCTTTTGTGTCAGTCGCGCATAATCAATGTAAAGCCAAGTAAGTTTATATGCTATGGCGTCAAAACGCGTGTTAAAATGTTTATCACTAGAAGACAAATTCGAACTCATCAAAGAAATTGAAAGTGGGCTAAAAAAAAAGGATGCAGCTAAGAAATTAACATAACATCCAATGCTTCACTTCAGGATTATATTGATGTGGACAGTGAGGTTTCCACATCACAGTTTCCGACAGATAACGACATTATTGGGTATTAGAGCTCTGAAATAGTTGAACCGATTTTTAGCGCAACAGAAAGTGATGAAGAGGGTTCGGTAGAAGGAATTATTCATCATCCTTCCAAGAACGATGTAGAAAACGCCTTCAAAACGTTGAATGTATATTTACAAACGAGTGACACTACCACTGATGACCACTATAAGGCTTTAAAAAAACTTGAATCTCTTTTTGTTGCAAATAACAAGATAAAGGGAAATTTTCAGTCACTTATTTCTGATTTCTTTAATACTCTGTAACTTGTGAAAAGTTTTCGTATTATGTTTATCAAACGTATTTGGTAACAACTGAGAAGTTTAAGTAATGGCAATTGTGCGCTTTTCAACAATATTTGAACAAAACACTACTCTGGCCATTATAAACCAGCCTTGTTATCCTACAAGTTTTTTTGACGTTTGAGCCAAAAAGATAGCCCATCTGTGAAAGGATGGGCTTCGCGAAACACTCTATTGGAGTTATGGAAGTTTGACTGTAATTTAAACTATACAGCCTGCTAGTTTACAGTTTGACAATTACCGTGTTTGCTATTTTTATTTTGTGCTATAATTAATTAATAAAACCAGTAGGAGAGCAAGAGCAGATTTATCGTTGTTACGGTACAGATTGGAATTTGGAACATCAAATCATAACCATATTAACCATTGCTGAGAACCCGCACGCAATTATTGACAGTAAAAATAGTTATTAATATTGCGCAATATGAATGAGAAAGCAACAGGATTTCATTAATTTTCAAGGAGTCAAATCGAGTGTTTGTTTTAAAAAAAAAAATCTGGCAATATACTTATTTTTCATAAGAGTTTGCAGTTCGCACTACCATACCAAACGTCCAGAAAAACATTGTCTGTCGCTGTTGATGACAATGGCCGCGTTCCATTGCCCGCAAGACGTCTAGCGCAAAATATCTCAGACGAAGGAACGCGCGAGCTACACCTAAGAAATTATGCAATTTATTATAAAGACAATATCTCATTGCTATTTAACATTATTACCAATTTTATCACAATTACGCTTGCTCGGCTTCGTATTTACTTTTATTTTGTAAACGTTTGAACGATTTCCTTTGTCAGTTTTTTTTTTTTTTCTCAATGCAGGGGGTAGTTTGCGCTAAATTGTTTAGCGCTAGATGCCGCTAGTCATCTAGCGGGCAGTGGAGCGCGGTCATTCACTTGCAAGACACATTTTGCCTTTTCGTTCCGCTGCAACAGAGAAAACGACACACGCCTGTTCAAGTAATTTGTCGCCAATCTGCTCGATCAGCACCACGATCAAGAACATTCGCCTTTTTTACATTTTGGTCTGTAGCTCAGCTTCTGGATGAAGCAAAAAGCTGATTAGTAGCTGAAAATATTTACGAAAGTGTTGGCTCTCGTAAGAACGCTCTGGAATGAATTGACTAATTGACGAATAATCTAAGTGATGCCAAATCAAAGGCAATTAAGTCGAGAGAAAAATACATTTTGATCAAAAATGCCCCTAAAAAGTAGGCGTGGCAATGAATGACATAGCTTATAGTTTATTTCGGAACAAAACATTTGCAAACAAATTTAAGTGAATTCAAAAGTCCCCTACAGTTTTATCTATCGGACAGGTGTCCTTTAAGTTTCGTCATTCCACTTGAATTGGACGGACTTGCTATTGTGTGCGGTCAGATATGTATCGAAAAATTGCATTGTGAAGAGTGAGGTTAACCAACTGCATTCGACTTTGTTCCGGTACAATTGAATTTGGGTAATTTGCCACACAATTTGAAATATAAAGTCGGGTTAGTTTTAATTTTGTTGAGCAACCTCAATGCACCAACATTTTTTTAACAGAACGCGTTTGATTGTGAAGAATCTCAAATCAAATATGTCATTAATAAGTCGCAATGCCAACCGCTGTATTGCTGTGGCTCGGAATTATTGCGCCTTAGCAATAAACATTTTTAGTCTCGACTTTAAATTTGCAAAAGCTTACAATTGCAAAATTTTTATGGAAAATATAGCCACAGTGAACTACGAAAATTTAGAGTCGAGACTAAAAATGTTTATTGCTAAGGCCCATTATTTTCAATACCTTAGGCGTATTTTTTTTAGCTTCGATTTCAGCAAAGCAAAATTAATTAGAATTTTCAGCACATAATTTCAGCAACTACTGTAAGTCCTCAAAAGTGTCAAGTAGGGCGTAGTTGTTGTAAATGCGCGCTGAAAATCCTACTTTACTTTGCTTTGCTAAAATCGAAGCTAAAAAAAAAGAGTCCTATTAATAAATTTCGGCAGAACGAAGTTCGCTAGGTCAACATAGGTCAACTAGTTAGAAATAATTATAGATAACGAAATCTGTAAGTGACTTAAAAGAAATTCGCAACTGGTACTGGATAGGTAGGTAGAGGTGGGCTTTGTTTTGAATCTCGATTTGCGTGAACTAAGCTGTTGGTGAATGTCTCAAGTCCATGTTGCTAAGGTTGGCGCTAAAACTAATAAATAATAATTTACCTAAATTGTACTTTAAAAATTGTGACAGTTTGTTAAAAAAGATTGCCAAAATGTACGAAGTGAGTCAGTGATTCAGTGTCTAGTCTTTTTCGTATTTTTTGGATGTTAGCGATTCTATCGCCCAGCCCTAGTTCGTAAGCTTACTGATTTCTTGGAGCCATTTCCAGATACTTCTCCTACTCGGAAGTTGCTGCAAATTGCTCAAAATTCGTAAGCTATTAAGCCTTCGTGCGGCTTTCTCATTGGAAATGTTTCACTAATTCAATTTTTTCAACTTTAACTCTGTAATTTTGGCTATAACACTTTGTCGCAGAGCAAGTCATAGGTATCCGCGCCCATGAACCATTTTCTACAGCTCCAGCTTTGACTTAAAACTTTTAGCCCAATGTGCATCCTCTTGTCAAAACTATTTTCTGACCAAAATTGCGTATAAGTTGTGAGCTATTTAAAGGCTTCTTCCGTTCAAAAGCTTGACAGAACTGTCTGCTTACGAGAGGAAACATTTATCCATCATCTGGAAAATCGATTGCATGCCTTTTACCCTTGAGTGTATTCAAAGGCAACCTCATTGATATGTCTCGCAGAGGGAATAGCCTTTTTGAGTAGGTAAACCTATTTATAGCACAGTCACGGCTCAGATTGCCATTAAGATACTTTTTTTCCACAAAATTTTCACAGGGAATACGCAGCATTATCAGTCTTGCAGCAATCAGTGGTCAGAGTAAGTAAATATTATGTTCAGTAAAAATACAACCGTCCAGTCTATTCCTGGTAAACACATAGCCGAAGCTATTTATATCAAATTTGGGAAAGTAAACATTAGAGGATATCGGTCTCAGCCTTGAAGCAATTTTGTATCCTAAGTAATATTCCCACACGATGGCAATAAGGCCAAAATCCGACCCGATTCGGTTTTATCACGCCCCCATCGAAGACTAACCCCAAATCGATTTTATTACCACCGTCCATCTCGTACGGCACATCGCCGAAGGATTGTAATTTGTCTTTATGTCGCTTTGTCTGCTCCTATATACATATCTCACAATAGATGGGTTCCTTACAGCTCAAGAATGTTTCGATTTATGTGGCTTTCAATGAACTATATAATCGTCTCTCATTTTCCATCACTCTATCTTATTGGGTGCATCACTCAGGGTTTTTGCCTTCTACTTTGTTTGAGTGCTATCGCTATTCCCGGCACACAAACACGTTTCCACTGCCCTTTTGCGTATACGTAAGAGCAACATACCTATTTTTCTTAGAACCGTCTCAAGAATAAAAGAAATGTCAGAACAACTGAACCGTTTACGATTCGTTCGTAATGACTGCATCTCAATTGCAGATGGTTTCTTTCGTTCTAACTCATCTGCATAACCCACGTGCATTCGCTTGGATTTTTTCTCTTTAACCCACGACATTTGCAGAACGAGATGACTGCAGCAGGAAATTTATTATGCATGGCTGGGCTTCAACTCTGAAAGTCACTGATATACATCCCGTTTTGCATTTAGATGAATACAATTTTTGGATGGTAAATTAAAATTGATTATTCGTCGCTACTAAAATATTCGTCCTCCTCACCCACGATTTGCGATAAATGACGTCATTTACTCGCATTTCCCTTGAAACCATTGGCCATTTGTAAAAGAATTTATGAGCCATTACCTAATTCGCCAAGCGAGTAGCTCGCCGTGCGTTCAATAAACCATCTGGCAAATTAAGCGTTAAGTAAGCGAAGCGCTGCACATGAATCTTAAGACGCGCCCTTTGAGTAGGGAGAACAACCGTCAACTAAATAAAGAAGCGTGGCCAATTTTTCATCATGCCAGCTTAGGGAGATGACGTACCTGTCATATTTTTCGACACCCACACCGAACGTCAATAAATTGGACAGATTAGACATTGAACGGAATGAGAAAAAACACAGATGAATGGCAACATAGCAACTAGCTTCTTATTAGATTTGAAAAGTAAAGCTGATGTTGGTATTTTATCTATTAAACGTGGACTTGGGAGAACAGGGCTACGATTTGACATTCAAATGACGTTTAATCTATCATTTCGACAGCGCATACTTTGCGACTACATTGGCCGCATTCAAGAATCTAGTTATCTTAAGTCGACTAGAACGTTACTTTTTCTGCGTCAGCCACATATCAGAACTGTCAATTTAGTACTCAGTCGCGAATTTCTTGACTAGATTCGTCGGCTACCCCTCCATAAACGTCAACTCAAACAGCTGCTCATTTGACCGATTTCCCCCAATCAAAACCGAGATACACTTAGTGAGAGACCTGTCAGACTTAGTAAACTAGACACTTGAACGTTCCCATTTTCTGGGCCATTTTGTTACCAGATTCGTTCAAGGCCAGAACAAACCAGGGATGTTGCCCGAAGCGTCGAATATCCATTTCAGTTCAGTGATACATTTGACGTTGGTTCTACTAATTCAACGATTATTATGGCCGCGATATACTTATGCAATGTAATCAATTGCCTTAAGCTATTACTCTTCCTAAATTTTTATATTCTATATTGATACTAACCAAACACGTTAATAAAATTCCTAATTCGCATAAACTTCCTCTAGATATTCGCATTTCCATCTTCCGCGAACTTTGGCGAATTGGCGGAAAATTTTCCGTCAACATTTGTTGCGACATTAAATAGTACAAACAAAAGATGTATCACCCGTTGTTCAAAGATGAACGAACCGGCAAAATCAATCTTCTTCCGGGGAATGTGACGCAAAGTATAAGCGAATCGCGTGATTTGAAGAGTAATTCTGTCAAGTAAAATTATTATGATCGTCTTAAACATGCACACAACTTCAATTACCTACACCAAAAATGTATTACTAGTCATCGCGGAGAACAATACATTTTTGGAGGAGAGTTTGCAAGAGAAAAAAATATTTCGTTCACTTTTATTTGTGAAATTGGGCCTTACCAAAAATCACAGAAGAAGCTACAGTGGCGACTCCAAAAAATCGCCTAACACTGACAACATTTAACCGTATGTACTCATATTAGTCGTTACTAGCATTTTATGGCAACTATGTAAACAGCGGCTATTTTCTGTCAATCAGTTCCTGTCACGCTTACCAACTTCAAAATTAAGAAGAAAAAAAAAAACCAACGAATCAAACATGGCTACTTTTTATCGTTCCTAATTTGTCGGCGCAGTGGCTTAGCGGTTAGTGTGTTGGACTACTAAGCGAGGGGTGCCAGGTTCGAATCCCGAGAAAACCCAAATTTCAACTTAAGGTTTTTTTCCACTGCGCCACCTCTCGCGAACGTCTGACAAACATCCGAGATTATAACTGTCATGAAGAAGCTTCTCCATTAGCCGTTTGGACTCGGCATAAAATTGTAGACCCCTTCCATTCGTCCCAAAAATGAAAAACTCACACAAAACCAATGGTTGCGAGAAGCTAGGCCCAGGGCCCCTACCGACCTGTAGTGCCAACTATTTATTTATTTTTAATTTGACTTATAAATAATTATGCTTTTTTAACGGTATATTTATTTGCTGTGACACCGAACGACTACAAAAAAAAGCAACCCAGATTATAGCACAGAATAAGAGCAATCACAGATGAAAAAGAAAGAAACGTGAAGCAGCGATAATGTCATATCAATTCGCTTCGAATCAAATAGAAATTAATGATAAGAAATTGTTGGTGTCATGTTAATTATTGCCGCAAGCCAACTATTTACAACAAACGCGCAGTAAACTGTTCTAGTTAGCTGCAGAGAGAAGCAGCCGCTCTAATTATGTGCATTTCAATAAAAATTTACTTCGCCCTAGTACTTCTGCTAGTGAACAAAAGTCAAAGTGAGAAACAAAACAGTCTGACATCTGTCAAATATGACAATGGTGTGTCATCACTGCATGACGGGCTAAAGCAAACTATAAATGATTTCCATAATCTTGTTCGTGGCATTTTGGACTACTTCTTGTCGTCGCCGATTCGAGATGACACGCTGAAACTCCTCCGAAAAACTGTGATTAAATTGACCAGAAGCTTGGAGATATTTGCGGCGAAGGTACTTGACGGTGCCGAAGAAATAACGAAAAACATTTTCCTCAGCCTCAAGGAGAAGCTGAACAAAATCGAGGAGGAATTTCAAGACATATCCCGCCTAACGGATGAAGAATTTGAACGTGTCATCAACCATGTGAACAACACTATAATGGAGCAATCGCAACACATGGATGCTTGGGCGTATAACCTTAAACGTCAACTACGTTCGAGGAACGATACTGCCCTATCCAAGAAGCTATGTCCGGCCATTGATGCGCTCATTAGGGACACAACCGATGAACTCTCTGGATGCTGCAAAATTGTCATCAAGCCAGTGAAATCAATTTGCCGCAATGTGAGGGCAATAATACGTGAGACATTCCTAGTGGTCGCTGATGTGGTGGAAACTTTGGAGAGTTGCATATTCAGCGAGGAGAAATTTGACAGTATGGTGATTTCGTGCCTGGAGGACATTTACGATGAAGTCAGCGCTTTGATGGATCGAGCGGCAGCACTGCGTCACACTCTGATGACAAAGTTACCGTCGAAGATACTGCTGTCAAACTTCTGCATTTCAATGGTGACAGTTACAATGGCGTCGCGAAAGAGTAACGTCGAACAACAGATTGAGTTTGAGTATTTGAATCATTGATAAGGACTAAAAATAGAAATCGATTTGATTGATGCTGGCGAATAAAGAAATATCGACTTTTGTGTTTTGCTAGTGGGGTATACGAGAATGATTACAAATAAAGTTGGTTTGAAGGAAGTTGTTGTGGTTGTTTGACGTTTTGTCTTTTTTAAGGTGACAACTGACAGTGGAAAACTCTGTGAATTCGATTTCTTTGTTTTATGTTTTGCTACGTTGACATTTATAACAATTGTTAAGAATTCTTCAACTGAATGACAACGCATACGTAGTTTTCTGACACTATTGGTGATTAAAATTAAAATATATATTCTGCTCTTGTTAGCCAGTTTAGTGACATTTATATTTCCTCGGAATTTGCTACAGTGTTAAGTAGGAAATTAAATAATGAAGTTTAATTGATTTAAGAAATGCCTGTTTCAAGATTGAAAAGAGATTTCCTCTTTTCAACGAAAACATACATGTCAGAATGTGAACAGCATTTTTAGCGTAACTGACACATGTCCTCAGTAAGCAGTGGGCACATTAAAAAATTATCTTAAGTCGACTAGATTGATCTTAACGAGATGTAACCTCAAAGCAGAAACTAGATTGTTTGGGAACGTCACTTTTCCTACTTGAGCGAGATGTCAACTCAGTAGGTACTCAGTCACGAAATTCTGTACTAGATTTGTCGACTACCCCCTGCATAAATGTAAATAGAAAAAGTCTATCATGTAACTAGGGTAATCAAAAGTGAGACACATCACGTCAAAGAGCAGGCAGTTGTGACAGTCCGATTGTTGTTTAGTTCTTCGTTCTTATGCATAGATTCATGATTCGTCGCCTGTCACTATTTTATAGACGAGTTGATCGGCACCCTGTTGTTGGGTAAATCCGCGTCGAAAATCATTATATGGAATTGTTTACGATTCAATTCTAATTTCTGACCAAGATAAATGTTTCAAGTAACTATTTATAAATAACACAAATAACACTCGAATGACAAAACGTACAATTATCTACCATTGAAAATGTCAAACTTTAAGATGAAAATGTCAAATTTGACTCATTCACGTTGCTGTTGCCATATATCTGAAGTACAAACCTGCGTATAAATTTGGAACAAGCCGTCACGCATTTATTCATTTATATATCCTAGTATCAGAACTTTCGACAGCTGATTATGTCTACTTGACATCCTCTAACGTTGCTTACATACATAGGTGTTCAAAACGACGCCATTATTTTTTACGATTTTGTTGATTATTTACAGTGACTGTCATAATTTTAATTTAATGCAGATAAGTAAATCCCAGTCGTGCACTTTGAAATGCGTCTACTGTTAATTTTTTTAACTCCTGTCAAAAAATGTTAGCAATCTTTTCAATTGCAAATAATACACTCGCTCAACCACACAACGAAAGGTCACAACCGACTGTTATTTGAGCGAATGGTTGGATTGGTTCTTCGCTCATTTCTCTACTGCTGTCAGCGGCTACAAAATTAAAATAGTCCCAAATTAAAGTCCCATTTGCACAAATTACTTGCCTATTACGATCAAAGTTCATGGGCCTCTTACTCAGTGAATGCCTTCGTTAACTCTGATACGTACTGACAGCGTCATCTATTTTTAGGAACTTGACTGAAATTAACACTGGCATTAGGTTACTATTTTTACACTCTCAAGCGTATAATTTAAAAAGCGCCATAAAACACCATTATATTCGCATGACACACACGCTCGTCCTCTCGGTTAAATGTCCTCAGATAAAAGTATTACCCAGAAAAGGCGGTATACAAGTTCAAGAGTCGGTCGTCACTTGGGCTTTGAAATTGAGCTGCAACTATGTATAACCGTATATCCCCAGCATGTTATTATGTTCGATGACAGAACACATACTCGACAATAATTGACTTGTGTGCAGCAGCAGCACCGCATCATTAAAAAGCCAATCAATTTTGTTATTTCCCCCTTTTTTGTGCCGGCACTTTGACATAATGCTACACTTCGAATTACTGATGGGCGCTGATTAATAATTAGCAGCGAATCAAATAAATCATCAACACCACTTAAATACGAGATTAGCTGATATCTATACATATTTTTACTTCGAAAGGGGGCGCTCGAAGCGGCGCACGGCCATAGAGTTATCGAGTGTCGGATGTCAAATGTCTGACAACTCGATGCCCGATTACAAATCTAATTACACAAATTCGTTAAAAGCTCACGTGTATTTAATTTAACACTAATGCAGCAGCGTTGGCACTCTGTGCTGCTGATGCCGGCTGCTACCGAAATAGTTGCCATCTCATGGATGCCATTACTTAAACGCGGTTCGCGAATTCAATTGATTTGGAAATAAATTTTCATCGTGAGTATTGTGGTGGGTCGTAAATAACCGAGTCGCAGACACGACACTGCTGCCAAATCGAGTTGCCTAAGCAGTTCATTTTGCGGAGCGACAAAATGTGCCTTTGACTGAACGGGTACAAGTACACACAAGCACGCAGTCGACTGCCTTTTTTGTCAAAATGTTTGCGCGATTTTTTCGTCAATCGATTTTGGCGGCAACGCCAGTGGCGAATGGAACGATTTATATCCCGTATCTTGTACTATGTGAGAGCGCGGCAATGTATCTATATGTAGACAACACTTAAAGACTTGTGTAACTTGACAAGATTGACAGCTCAGTAATTATGCAGTTGGCTGAGCGTATAAATATGTATGAGGAATGGAAAATAAAAACAAAACTCAACCACGATTATTGTTCAATTAAATAATCGTTGTCGAGTAGGTAGTAAACGTTTTTGTTGCAATAGCTGAGTTGTCAACTGGTTCTGTCAGTGGTTTGTCGTGCTGCCTGCAGGCCCTACGGAAGTGTCTGTTTGGAATTTGACCCATCTGTCATCTGTCGAGAGGGTTCAATTATTTGTTATGAATGGAAAATGATCTGTAATTATTGGGCTATTAGGAATAGGAATTACTTCTCAAATTGGCTGCAAATGCAGCTTCATTGTGAGAGTTTCTATTGATCTTTGTGACACTTTGTGTAGTGTCAAAGGTTGTCCATTTTATAAAAATTTTCATGCACAGATTTAGCTCTTTTATCAAGAATGGTCAGAAGGTATGGAACAATTTGCAGACTAAATATGTCAAAAAGTAAAAAGTGTAACTAATGAAATATTTGAAATTTTTCCAAACTTTTTTGTATAGGACATTCTTTTGTAAAATGAACTTCTCACTGTACCGGTTAATGCTAAAGAGTCCGAATGAAGATTTAATTGACAGAAAATTCAGATTGAAAAATGCGTTGATTCCGCCACAAATCTAAGTCCACACGGTTTTTGAAGTCACAGCCAATAAGAAAATGACAGGGGGCTGTCAAAACGAAATGAATATCATCAATAGGCTGACCAGACGCCCTCTTTTAAGAGGACATGTCCTATTTTTATCTAAAACAATAATAAAAATAAAATTTTGAAAAAAATATGAACTTTGTTTTCTTTATTGGGTTTTTCAGTCTACGCAATTTTTCGACACCAAAAAAACTAAAACAAAACATTTTTTTCAAAACTAATTCAGAAATTTTTTTCAATAAAGCACAAGTTAGACCAGGGCTCGAGTATTGCTGTGAATCATAGAGATCGGCTACAAAAGCTCACTCAACATATTTAACAGCACACAGGAAAACTATTCAACTTGAAGCTGCATTTACAACATCACACATTCCTAACACGGAATATGGATGCAAAATAGCTGTCTGACTGAAAGGGACAGCATTATCTAACACGCAAAAATACGTGACACCCATTTTGGTCGGCCATCTTGTTTACGGGGAAGGAATTATGGAAAAGTTCAGCATGTTGATATTTTCATAGCGATGGATTACGAAATTTCGCTTTCCTATAAAACAAAATGGCTTCCGGAAGTTATGAATGGACAAACATTGATTTATTTCGAATAATTGTTGATTTCATTTACTGAAACTCTCATTTGACGCATGTTTTAAATCAGAAATTGAAAAGTTTTAAAGTAATTGCAGAAATGTCCGAAATTTCGTTTATTTCCGTTTTACATATCTATAATTGTGGGTAGAACATCCATGAAACGGATCTAAAATTTTTTCCGAAACCGAACGGTTAATTTAGAAGGTTATTCATGACATTTATACCTCAGTCTAAGTTATTTGTCAGATGTTCGTGAGACGTTGTGCAGTGGAAAAAAAACCTTGATATCTATTTCCTCATTCACTATGCTATTTGGTATATTTTAAAGAGATTGCCTACTGAATACTGAAGTTGGTTGCACCGCAATATCATGGAAGAAAATAGGACTGAACATAATTATGAACTTTTCGCAAGAATGGCTCATTTTGAAAATATGTACTTCTATTATCTATCTTCCAAATGTAAATATCACCGATTTCGTTTTGATTGGTAGTCAATATAACAATAATGAAAATATTAGGGCAATCCTCTGCTAGTCTGGCAATACTACCAACTTGCGTGTAGTGCAATACAAAACATAGTTTCTCACTTTTAGAAATGTACTAAAAGTTGAACATCTTGATACAAATATTTCGTGGTAAGTTTTGTACCCACAATTATTTGGAAAAATATTTTCACTCTTCGATCTAATAGATCTTTTTCACCTTTTTACGGTCAGAGAGCGTTCGTGCGCGGGGCCCCCAAATGCACGGAACCCTTGCTCCGCCACTGCCCTCACAAATAAAATGTAATAACTGACAGATACACTGATACCCACCTTTCTTCAGTAGATGAGTGGTTGCACCCTGTGACCTCAGTGTTCATTAGTTTTTTTTATATTCAAGAGAGGAGCCCCACTCTCGGCGATGAGTTTTTCCACTCACCATCAAATTGATCCCCCAAAGCCCTTACACAGTAGTTTGGGAATATTCCATCTATTCTATCCACTGTGTGAATAGTTTGTCCCTGAAACTCCAACGAATGCAACCAATATTGGCCAAATCTCTATTTCAATGACTTGCGGATCATAACACGACACCACTCGAGGTCGCTTCCAATTTCAAGCCACCACAGCGTGTCATACAATTCGCTTTGAATGGATTTCGAGTTCCTTTCCAAATGTCTCTGATGCAATTGCTCAAAAGAGATTTATTTTCTGCTTTTTCCGTACGCCCTCTAAACATGAATTAAAAATGACAACAAAAAAATGCTTGGGTTTTATTTAGTGTTACAAAACTCCTTTCATTTGAAATGTTTATGCTTCTTGTTCGTTTCTATGTCGCTTTGTGTTGGTGGGCGGCGCCGCTCAAAAGAAAAGCGCCGAACCATACAAGCATCATCCGCCTGCCAGCATCAGAAACTGGGTCAATGACGGCAGCTAGGTATGGGTCGTCGGTGCTCTTACGTACGCGGGTTCCTTGTGTGTTTACCAGAGTCTGACTCTGTGGAGCATCCCCTTCCAAATTACAAATTACATGTAAATTCTCTGAATAATAAATGCAGCGAAAGGGAGTTCGCGAAAATTATTGCAGTAAGCTGCGAATTAAGTTGTTCCTGTAATTAACGATAGAAATGGAAAGGACGTGTTTACAGAGCTCGTGCATTTTTGATTATTCAGTTTGTGAGGTTGGGCAGGAAAAAAAAGAACCAAATGAGTCGAGCTGTGTTTTGCATAGGGGGTGTTTATTTATTCTCCGTTGAGTGGTGTTTAAGGGCCCCCGCAGATTGGCTGAGTGGGTGCTTCGGCTTAGTGTGGATTAATTTCGTGGAATTGTTTCAAAATCTGATGGAGGTTTTTTTTTCCATCTCAGTAATGAGAGCAATGGAATAATTTACGGTACTAGAGGCCACGTAAGCAGTACTTATAGCCGGCGAGCAGAGTTGTATGTAATCCCCCCTCGAACAAAGGAAAGGCGATTTAAATGTTGCTACAAAAATAATGTTCGAAGTTTTCTATGAGAAGACAGTCAAGTGGTAAATTTGAAATTGAAATTGAAAACAGGCAATTATTACTTGGCGAAAGAGGAACCTTTAACGAAGTTTAGATTCGATGTTGGCTTAGGATGTCCTTTTAACTGGATTGACAACATCAAGCACACGCATTTTTGCATGAGACAAGAGAGAGATATCCGTTTGTCCGGAAGCCATTTTGTTTATAGGAAAGCGAAATTTCGTAATCCATCGCTATAAAAATATCAACTTGCTGAACTGTCCCATAATTCTTACCCCGTAAATAAGATGGCCGACCAAAATGGGTGTCACGTATTTTTGCGTGTTAGGTGATGCTGTCCCTTTCAGTCACACGGCTGTAAATGCAGCATAATTGACAAGAATTTGTTAGGATTTGACAGTCAAAGTAGAGAACGTTACAGAGTTTTCTAACTTCTAAGTAATATAATGCAAAAGAATGTTTATTTGAAATCAATTCTCATGCGTCCGTATACCTGCTTCAGACAAGTTGAAGGTCTACATAAACTAGGTACCTGAACGTCCCCCTTGCGAACGTAGTGAAAGAAAATCCGAATTCGACATTTGTTATAACAAGAAGAAACACATTTTATTTCCTTTCGACGTAAAATGAAAGATGAAATATTCTGAAATTTGTACCACAAATGACTTGCCTTAAATTGGGGCATTTGCCGTTAGACAGCTTTTCAATATAGCCCTTCGGAAGAGCTACAAAATTGAAGGTTTCATCCAAAATTAGAAACGAATATTTCTGTGGTGCCAACGTTTACCTATTTTTGTTTGAACTAGGAGCGTTTTCAAAACAAATTAAAAGTTGCATCAAAATTTTCAGCTAAAACTGTTCAAACTGTCAAAAACTATGACTACAATATTATATTCCCCACAAACCCCGCAAGCAAGTACTCCCAAACGAATAATAATAATTTTCCTGTATAACCATTTGGGACACACAATTTTCGGTCCATACACGAAGTGTAAATAATTGTTTGTTGGTAAGTTAATTTGGCTTCCAAGGAATTATGCCACTACAAATGAACACTTCCTTGAATAAGGGATTCTACAAAAAAAAAAACCCTAATCTCAACGGATTGTGTTATGTTTTTGGTTTTACTATCCACTTGCGGAAGGCAATAAAACAGATATTGCTGACAGAGATACAATTTTATTTCGCAGCGGAAGGTCGATGTAAACACACACACAATATATCCTTTTAATGTTAAATGTACGAGTGCGTTGGCGGATGACAAGTACCTAATTGCATGGCTGAACATTATGGTATTTGGTGTTGCATGAAGGGTTGTAACGATGAGTATCCGGTTTAGCATTGCTCACCTTTTTTCCTGTGAATGATGCGACGTTCATTTAAGGACGCTCTCATTTTTGACAACAGAATGCGAATTTTCAAATGAGGAAAGGAGCAAAATTTAAGTGGTTGATGAGTAGAGTGAGCCAATGCATAAGGCAGTTTCTTTTAAGTGAGCGTATTTGCCAAAATGTATTTTACAAGAGTTCTAATTACCATAAAGGGACAGCAGACAGTCCTTCCAAATATATTCGAATACTAACCTGAAAAGAAAAGTAAAGAATTGTGATTAATTCGATGAATTTTTCGCAGGAGAAATAAAGGATATCTTAATACAGAGGCGGAAGACGATAGAGGGCGAAGCAGAACTTTTCCACTTTTATTGTTATACTTTAACTAGGCGACGCAAAGGTCGGGAGATCCTATAAGTTTTGCAAATGGCGCCAAATGTCACTTCCACTTTGACATTTGTGAAGTAAACACATGCGAAATACACTTCAACACGACAAGAATTGCTACACTCGTAAAGAACGTGGAATAATTGTTTCGATTTTTATCCGGAATAATTCTTAGGTGGAGTTGGCGCAGCGAGGAATTTCGTGCAGATTTCCTAGAAGAGTATGGAATAACACGAGATGCAACTAGGGTTGAAGAGGACCCCGGAGTATCGACCAAACCCTACAGAGATATGCTCAACGAATTTTTCCTTATAAAGATGAGGAATGAATTGGATGAATTGTGACTGGAGAGCATGTGGTTCCAACAAGATGGAGCAACTGCACATATTGCACGAGCGATAAACGAAATTCTGAGGGCTGCGTTTACTCTTCGCCTACAATCTCTTGTTTTGCCAATTTTGAGTGGCTGGCAAGATCGCCTGATTTAAACTTTCCAGACTTCTTTTTGTGGGTTTTCTTTTATGTCGACAAGCCTCAGACTCTTAAAGCCCTCAAAGAAAATATCCGTCAAGAATGCGAGGACCTATCGCCGAAAGTACTGGCGTGAGTGATGGAAAATTGCATGAATCGGATTCGAATGGTCTTCAATTTTAGTGGCAATCACCTGCGGACATAACTTTCTCCACTTAATGGAAACAAATTTAAGATATCAAATAAATTTAATTCAAAAGCAGAACCAGAGTTTTTCATTCACAAAAATAATTGCAGTCAAAGAGCATCGGGTGACAACTTTTGCGCCACCTTGTAGATTAGTGAACTAAATCATTATTGATTCGCAGCTAATGAGTTTTTTCTGTTATTTTTAACAGCAGGTAAGAATTGTTTATCAATCAGTGATGAGTTATACATTTCCTCACAACACAGTTCAATTCTCCCCACAACGTCAATCTACAGAGGTTGAAATTGATGCAGGGTGTTACGAAATTAGCCTAGGGACTGAAGAAATCTTGCAAACAAAATGTGTGTATTTGCAAATGTAGTAGAGATGTTATTGAGATTTTTTTTTCATTCGAGTTTATATAGATTTAGAGAGATATTCAAATCAGACCGCCATTGTCGGGTCTCTTTTCGTCTCTCTACCACTATAAATTTTACCCAGTGAGACTCTCTGCATTTCTCCAGAGTTCTTCTCTGGGCTCAATTCCTAATGTTAAAACTAGCATCTGTTTATGGAAGATCTGTTTCATCGACTGGGTCTCGACACAATGGTGTCCCAAGATCCTCATTCTTCTGCCAGCCAACGCCGGACATTGACACAGTGCATGTGCCGCTGTCTCAGATTCCTCCAGGTATAGTTTGCAGGTACCATCCTCTCAAATGCCCATCTTCCTTAAGTGATACCCGAAATTACCATGTCCTGTAGACAAAGCCACCACGCATATCAATGTTCCTCGAATCATGCTTAGAACCCTTCTTTGAGTGGAGCAGGTCGGCCACTTAATTGTCATTTTAGCCTGTCTACATTGTTCTACGGTTGACCACCTTCTCAAGTGTTCTGTGATCCATTTGTGAATCAGCTGTTCTACCATTCCTCTGCCAATTGAAGAGAATGGTTCCGGTCCCAGCTACTTTTCAGTTGACCCCTGTTTTGCAAGGGAGTCCGCCTTTTCGTTGCCTTCGATCCATATGTGTTCTCGTATCCAAGTCCGTGTTACTTTATTTTTAGATGAACACTTATTGAGCTTAAGTACACATTCCAGTGCTAATGATGTTTCGATGTTCGTTTGTTCCATGCATCTGATCGACGCCTAATTGTCCACTGCTATAAGGATATTTCTTCCTTTCACCTGACTCTCAAGCATCTCGATGCAAATATGGGTAAGATACCCATGATTACTTCCAATGCATTGTACGTATTGCAACTGTAATTCCTATACATGCTAACCCTTCAAATGATTCCTCACAGTTTCTGAGAGGCTTTCGCCCACCATACAACCGAGGCGTAGGTGATAATGGGTCTAGTAATCATCGTATATACATCCCGATGCTGACCTAGGCGAGAGTCCCCACCTCTATCCACATACACTGAAGTACTACCCTTTTTGTCTACCGGATCTTCTTCTCAACATGGTAATTCCAAGTAAGTCCAGTATCTAGATAGACTCTCAACTACTAAACCTTCTTATTCATTGTTAGTTCCGCTCCGAAAAGTGTTAAGGGCCGAAATTCCAGATTTTTCCTCTTCCTAGTGACGACTAGGCGCAGTGGCTTAGTGGTTAGTGTGTTGGACTGCTAAGCGAGGGGTCCCAGGTTCGAATCCCGAGAAAACCCAAATTCCAACTTAAGGCTTTTTTCCACTGCGCCACCTCTCGCGAACGTCTGACAAACATCCGAGAGTATAACTGTCACGAAAGAGCTTCTCAATTAGCCGTTTGGACTCGGCATAAAACTGTAGATCCCTTCCATTCGTCCCAAAAATTAAAACTCACACAAAACGAATGGTTGTGAGAAGCTAGGCCCAGGGTTTCTACGGACCTGTTGCGCCAACTATTTTATTATTTTTATAGTGACGACTATTAGATCTGATTTCCCCGCATTAATGGAGAGCCCTTACTCCAGACACCACCGCTCAACCATGTCGTCGGCATATCCCACTCCCACTGTGTGCATGCCAGTCGCCTCAAGTCTGTCGAGAAGAGAGTCCACAGTGATATTCCATATTTGGGTACACTGGGCGTATACGTAACATTTTTGTATTAATAAATAAAACAAAGAAAAGTTGTCAATTTTTGCAAAGGTAGGCTGCCTTGTAAGATCGACCAGTATACGCTTATGGACAATTTTAATAACAGATTCAGATTTTTATGCTACGGAATTGTCGTCGACGAACGCTCTCTCTCCTTCTAGGTAGTACCGACCATTCAAATGAGAAACAAATCAGTGCTTTCATTTTATGTAGGTTCCTGCAACTGCGACATTTTCAATCCTGGCAGCTGTCTTTCAGCTTTAGTAAAAATGTTCCTAGTGCGCCAACTGTTTTAGAATTTATTACATTTATTGTCATCGCAGAATTAAAATTTCATAATTTGTTTTCATGGGAAACGTGTCATACGGGCTTTGGTAATAAAACAAAAATGCAGCAATAATTCAAACATATTTCGTACACATATTTTGTACAAATTTGTGGCTTTCTCAACATTAAAATTTGACCCAGCAGTTAGCTATATTCTGGCAACTAAATTTGTTTATTTGTAGAGGGATTTTGGTAAGTCTGGAGTTTTTGCGTAAGCTGTCAGACTAAAGTTGATTATTCGCCGTTTGTTGATTTGTTTAAGGACTTCTAAAGTTATCCTACTAAATGCTGTCATATGTAACAGCAGATGTTCTCTATAAGCTTGAAGTATTAGCAACATGAATATTTTTTAGAAACACATGCATTTACAGAAAAAAAATAAAAATATAATTGACTGTCAGTGTCAGATGTCAGTGCATATACTGATTGAAAACGTTTCTTGCATTTGGTTATACAGAACGATTAAAACTCGCTGGAGGAAGATCAAGAGTTAAGAAGATTCTCTGAGTGTCCCTTCTAATAGATGGGCGCTGTTACTTGTTGTTTGCAAGCTGAGCTATTGCTACAAACCGACTAGTAAGTTGTTCTCCATTAGAACTGCAACAGATTCAGGTGGCAATTCAATAAGTAAACGACATTCCCTCACAGTAATCTGCCCCAGTTCCCAAGTGATCCAAAACAAAAATTTAACAAAACTTTGAAAATGTTTTGTAAAATCAAACAATTTACACAGAGTTCGAAAGCAATAATAAAAATATACTAAGGAATATTAAAGAGGGACGACACCTTTAATTATTTTATAGAAGACGTAACATCCTGTTTAAACTCCCCTCGTACTTCGAATCGTGAGTGTCTAAACTTCTTCCATCTACCGTGCAAAGGCAAACGATATAAGCTTTCGAAATCCTGTTCATAATTTGACTGCGCTACGCCATTACGATTTTTTTGCCAGACTCATAAGTACCCAATGAATGCCACAAATCCAAAAATCCATATATGTAAAAGCTCGCTTCAATTAGCAGCAGCATTTCAAACGACCAAGTTTGATATCATAAAATTGCGACAAATTCACAACAGCAACGAGTGGAAATAAGACATAAAAAAATTTCCAAGTACTTTGTTTGATGTAAGGCGATAACGCATCGGGTGATATCAATTGCTTGAATCGCATGAAACCGACTCCCAGTACAATTACGTGTACCTACTATGCAAATGTTCTTCGTCAGTATGGAAGAGATACGGTAGCAATTGGGGTATCAATTTTACCGAGCATTGTGACTACCCACATGGAGCTCTTCAAAAGGAGCGTACGGATCATTTGGCAGCAATAAAACCCATATCGCAATCCGTTTGATAACTGTGAACAGGGAATCGTAAATTCTTGGAAAAATAAACACGAAAGGGAGCACTGTATGAACGAGGAATTGATACTGCCTGGGTTTGTTTCAAATTTCAGGTGTACCGTGAAACACACTTTGAAGTACTATAAACAAGCTTCTAGCAAACACTCAGTGAAATGCAATCGTGCAATGTCAAAGAAAAAAATTCAAAATCCCCTTAACTGAGTGTTGGCTGTCATTGCTAAGAGCCGAACATTCTCTCTCGTTAGTTCCCTTGATACCGTCCTTTGTATTCGCCATTAAAATTCAATGTGCATTTTTCGCAACCATCAGACAAAATGTCAAAGCATGACAGTATATTCTGAACAACGCGCGACCGGTTTTTAAGAGTTGTATTCAAGGGACATCACCCATTCCTAACACGTAAGATTGAAGAACTGTGCAATACTAAATAGCTGTAGGATTGAAAGGGGCAGCATTACCTAAGACCCAGAAATACGAGACACGTATTTTGGTCGGCCATCTTGTTTATGTGGTAGAAATTACGGGAACGCTCAGCATGTTGATATTTAAATAACGCGATTGCTTACGATATTTCGCTTTCCTATAAAACAAAATGGCTTCCGGAACATTTATTTATTTCTTATAACTGATTGATAGTTTGTTGGTTTAATTTAGTAACACTAATGGCCACTCCCATTTGATATGTTTTAAATCAGAAATAGAAATGCTTTCAAGTGATTGCAGAAATATTGGTCGCCTGAACTTGTGTTTGTTTCACGTAGACATAAAGGCAAACCCAAATTCAATAAACAAAATGGTAAATCTGGGGAATCATAAATTACTGAAGAAGCAATTAAGTAAATCTAGTACAGGGTGCGACAAGAAAACTTGCTGATTTTTAAAGGAAATAAAACCAAAAGTAGTGGACACACCATTACAAAACTTGTTTATTCTTCTAACACACGATCTGAATTTTTCATTATATGATCTTAAAGATGATATCGGACAAGTGATGGCCTCCATTTTCGATACACTAAGATACCCGATTTTCGAAGCTTCTCTGAACCATTTCAAGCATATCGATAAGTATGTTTGCTATTGCTTCACGAATGTTGTCCTTCAGATGATTTAACGTTCGAGGCCGATCGTGTAAACGATAGATGAATTTCACGTGGATTGTGATCACTCCAATATCGCATGTTTTGCTTGTTCACACAACCGAAAGTGAGCCTCGTCGCTAAAGAACACGACCGCGTCGTCGGGCAAGTTTTCTTGGAGCGCTTCACAAGCATTTCGGCGAGCAACAAATTTTTAAAGATGAAATTGAAGATCCTGGTGAAGAATTCGTCTCACAGTGGGATCAGAAATGCCCAAAGCAACTGCATGTTTGCGCGCCGAACGCCGGGGAGATCGCAAGCCAGAAACTCTCACCCTCTCAATGTTTTCCTCTGTTCTGATTCTCCGTTGTGCTGGATGGGATTTCTTCACGTTTCCGCTGTCCCCGAATGTTTTCACAAACGAAACAATCGACTGCCGGCCAGGAACGCGACCTGCGGGATGGATGTTGAAGCGAGTACAGAAAGCACGTTGAGTGGAAATCATGAAACGACCGTTGGAAAAGTAAGCCTCGCAGGCAAATGCGCGTTGCTCTTTCGTCCAATCCATGATGTCGACTGACTGCGGCGTAGATGAAACTTCAGGAAGTCCCCTAAAAGATGAGACACTTCCCGCTTGGAGCCAGAAACAAATCAGCACGTTTTCTTGACGCACCCTGTACTAAAAAAATTGTTCTATTTAAACTTTTTTTTAAGTTTCTTATCAAAAAAAAAAATAAATGAATAACTGAAAAGTGTGTTGAATTTTTTGTCATTTTGGAATTCCAAAAAATAGCCACCGTAGTTATATCCCGTACGCTTCTAGGCCCAATTGCTGTTGAGAAAAAAAGAAACAATTTACAATAGTAAACCGTCCTAAATGACAACTATCACTGACATTGACTTGACATTTGTTATTTTCATTTGTAAATCAGTTTTATTTCCGTGAAATCTGGTGAAGAGTTGCATCCACATACACCATCCGCTCAACCCTAGAGATTTCAACGAAAGCAGATGTAGAAGCCACTCAGACCTAAGGAAGTAGTCTTTCAAAAAAGTGACAGTCCTTGAACTATTCCCAAAGCAAATGTTGCGCTTAACCCGACCGTTTTACCGTTTGCCACATTTGCATAAGCTAAAAGAAGAATTGGAACAGACATCAGTTCCGCCCAGCCTTTGAAATGTAAATTTATTCCCATCTGCGGGTCGTCAGCAAAAGCTCCTCTTGCGATTTGCACAAAAACAAAATATGCCACCAAACGGATGTAGGTGCGGTTGCCCACATTCAGTGTATTCCATTTGGAGCAATTTATTCACTAAGCGCGAAAGGTGAGTCAAAAATAAAATCTTGATTTGAATAAACCTTCTCAGTGATGCCATTCAGCTGTACTTTCACTGCAGACACCTATCACTCTTATTAAAGTCTTGAGCGATTTGTTTAAGCCTGACGACCACCTTTACATCCGGTGATTATGGGGAACATATTCCCAGAGGCATCACAGCCTGCAGCTTCCGTCGAATCAAAATCTACTTTGTATTCCGACATGCAGCAAACGCCCCTTAACAAATGCATGCACATAATCGTCCGGCCAGCCTTTCCAAAGGCCCTGCAGCTTGTTGCTATTACTCCCAACTAACATGTGTACGCTCTGTACTCATTGTACTCTCATTGCGCCCACAAGACATGCAAGCAACGATACAATCGCCCTCATCTCACATCTCGGTGAGACACTGTAATTTGCATTAATTCGAATTTAGAATACCTGCATCGTGTTTGTGCTCCAATCTGAAGTTTGCATTGAACACTGCATGTTAGTGACCGTCAGAAATTGTTTCTTGACACAAGGAAAGAAAACGCTCCTAGCCAGTAAAATTTACAATGTATTTATTCATTTCAAAGGCGATGGCGACATTCATCAGCATTTCAAAATAACTCGTCGCCCTCCATCCTCTTGCAGCAGAATATGACGCCCTGAGTGGTATTTCGAAAAGCGTTTTATTCAAAAATAAGACATCTCTTATCTTTAGTTTAACTGGGTCGACTTTATTCGATGGCACACTCTAGGAAATTTTTTCATTGTGAAATTGTGAACCCTAAGAAAAATACGAGTACATTTGTATTTTAAAACTAAAGTCGAGCTTACACTGGCATGCAAATTGAATTGAAGGAGCGAACGATTTCTGATTTCTTGCCTTCGATGTTTTGCAATTTTAAATAAATTCAAATTGTCAAATTGGATTGTACAACTTGTTGTGTGAGATGGTTTTAAAAGGAAACAAATTAAACGCCCGCAGCGCTGGTAATAAAAACCATTCAGTCAACCGTCGAACGGTCCTTTTACTATTCGGTGAGCAAGGGACTTGGTGCGTAGCAACTTTTTCTTATTAACCAAACTTTTATTCCACCACCTATTTATTTGACGTTTCAGTCGAAAAAAAATTAAAACAAGTTTGTGCACTGCTCGAAAATCCAAAATGTCATAGCCAGGTGACACAAACTAACTCTCAAGAAGGCGGTTAAATTGAGTTAAACGTCAAATTATCGATAAAATATTAGCGGCGGTACTAAAATCATTTTTAGTGTCCAAGCTTAATTTTTCAAACTCACAATGGCGAAATATTCCATACAAAATTGCATACTGTGAACCACAAAATATTTATTTTATTGTAGAGTTTAAGAATGATTACCTATTAATAAAGCCCCAGTTGTTTTGGCGCATTTTCCTGAGCCAAGCACTAAAAATCTCTTAAACTCGAACAATAGAGCGAAACTTTCTCAGAGAGCTTCAAGGAAAGTGGCTAGGCTTCACGCAACTTTGATTTAGTTACATTTTTTATAACTAAGTACTTGTGGCAAAATAAAACAACTGACATTTGGAGAGAGGAAAAAGCAAACAAATGCGATCACCGACACAATTTTCAATTTATTCCTTGTCAACTTAGTGCATTTGAAATAGTTGAAATTCTCTGAGCTGTTTCGAGCCAAGAGAAAAACTGTTCGTTACTCCTTATTTTGCTCATTTTCTCTTTTTTTTTGTCGTTATTGATGGGAACGCGTGTAGACATTGTGCGATAGCCATCAATTTATATCAATTGCTAGTGTTTTGACCTAGTTGAACGCTATTTCGTTTTTATTAATAACGCTGTCGTTATGTAACAACTCCCTGTTAGTTTAAAACCTAGGGTCCTATGGTCAAAATATTAATATTCAAAATTATAGCGTATTTGGTAGCACTTTTCCTAGTTTTGTTCCAGTGTTTTTTGAGCTTCGATCTCAGCAAAGCAGAGTAAAGGAGGATCAGCCACTCAAAAAGCCTTTAATATCCATTTTGGCTTGCTTTGCAGTGGGGGACAATCGGATACCTAGTTCATGTAAAACGTTAACTAGATTTGCCTGGACTAGGTGCACCAACAACATTGACTATTCAACATAAAGTTTTGCTATTTTTTTCGGTTTATTTAAAATTTTGATACCTCGACATGTCAACTGAGTATGCAGGCAGGATATGTCGGCTTCCTCTCCATAAACGTCAACTGAAAAAAAACTACTCACACGAACAATCTAGGCCAATAAAAACTGGAATACTTCTGCTGTCAGACTTAATAAACTGGAAGTCCGAAAGTCAAAACGACAGTTAACAGTACGCAAAGCCTATCATCAGAAGTTTGCAGAATCAATTTCTGTTATCCGTGTTGTTGGCACGGCCATTTTACCAAAAAAAAAAAATCAGCAATCCTGACTTCTCTGATCGGGGCAGTAAAATTGCATTTAACATTTTTGTAAAGCCTTCTACAATCGGGACAAACAATCATTTAGCAGCGATTTATTCTAAATCGACCTCATTTTTAGATTAGGCGTTCAGGTAGGGTAGTAGAAAAACGTAAACTGTTTGCAGCTGGAATTTTTCTGTGGATTGAAACTGAGGCTCCTCGCTTATATTTTCGAACTTCTCTAATCGCTGTTCGAAAACAACCTGGGTCTTACTAATAAATCAATTTTAATCTTTCCAATGAATACCTGGAAAATGGAAATTTTTGCCATTTTGAGTTCGTAAAATTTAGCGTGGACACTAAAAATGATTATTTGTAACGCGCGATGTCTTTATTTGCATCCAAGACTCACTTTTGTACTCGATCTATCGCTTAACTTTTGGTACATTTTGTCATTTTGTCTGAGCTAGAACACGGTTAGAGAAGGATTTGGTACTTGGTTGTGGCTTCGCTGCTATGATTTGTACCTAATTCTGACATTTTATTTTCATAAAGATTGACCTAGTGTTTATGCACTAACTTTCCATCCGCACTACTATCCCATTTGTAGTAGAGCTTTTGCCTCTAACCATTTTCACGCATTTGTGACAAAAAAAATATTAGTACGCGTTGGAAAATTTTGTTTTAAAATTTGTGTAGAAAACCGGATAGCTAGATACTTTATTCCTTAAAAGTTGACAGCCTAAGTCCTAGAATCTTATATGCCCCTGTAGCACTAAATATTTATATGTTCCATTACAACACAAACATAAGATCCTCTTGAATGGATGTAGCTTTGAAATTGGAGTAGTAGATTGTACGCACAATAAAAGAAGTATTTTTTATGACATGCATCAAATTCAAGGGGTACTAATAACCACTAGATGGCGCGTAAAAACAAAGCGTACAACTGCGTCACAAGAATCTCTTACTACGAGCTCTTTTCAATTGACTTTTGTGAATAATTTTTTTTCAGCAACAGATTTAAGCGACAGTAAAATTACTGTTTGCGACAGAACGTCAACAAGTCTATGGCCGCATTCAAGAATCTAGTTATCTTAAGTCGACTAGATTGGTCTGAATGAGATGCAACCTGAACGCAGAAACTAGATTGGTCGGGAACGTCACGTTTTCTACGTCAGCCACATAATGAGAACTTTCAACTTAGTACTCAGTCATGAATTTCTTGACTAGATTCGTCGGCTACCCCTCCATAAACGTCAACTGAAACAGCTGCTCTCACGACCGATTTCAACCAATCAAAACCGAGATTCACTTAGTGAGAGAGCTGTCAGACTTAGTAAACTAGATACTTGAACGTCCCCTATGTTGATTGTTTCTGTTGCTGTCAGCTAAATTATCATCGGGGGGGGGTGTTTTTTTGTTTGGATTTTTCTGCATATGTCATCTACGGCCATATTATTCACTCAGGTTTAAGTTTATTTTACACCCGATCATTAATCCGCATTTTTTAAACCCGATAATTTAAACCTGCGTCCATATTATTCACTGAAAGACACGAATTAAACCCGCTGGATTTAAAACACTTTAACCCGTTTTCAATCCGTTTTAAACCCACGTAATGTCAAAATTCACAAATAATAAAGGCATGTGTGTTTTTTTATTTGACACTTGGAAATTGATTTAATTTGTAGTGTGCCGATTTTAGTTTTTAGTGCATTAGTCGAATCATTGAATGTATGTAGCCTTCAGAAATGGGTATTCTTCAGTCGGATATATTACCGAAAATCCACCACATCGTAATCGGGGACTACGTTGATTTACTATCAACTCTCCATTTCATGAATGAAATCCAATTTTTTTAACTCTTTGCTCCTTTTGGTTATATATTTCACTTTTCTTCTTTTCTTATTTCTCACGTCCTGCGAGAAATAAAATGTCAATATTATGAAATTGAGCTTTAACCCGAGTTAAAGAACTTAAACTGGTTTTCGGAGTGCGTTTAAATCCAATCGGATTAAACGCTGTCAAGTTTAAAAAAATGGGTTTATGCTCGGGTTAAACGACTGAATATTATGGACTTGGGCTTAAGTTTTGGGTTAAACTCACTTAAACCCGGGTGTAACGTTTATCCCGGATTAAAGGTAGTGAATAATATGGCCGTAACAAACAAACAAATTGAAATCGTCTGCCAACTGCCGCTCTGCTTGATTATAGGCCGCAGTTCGACAATTAGCTTCATGTAAATCGTCTTCACTAAACATTTCCAAAATCTGTTCCATTTTTTCGCTGAAGTCAAAGCTAAAATGTAAACAAACGAAACACAATTTGACAGAATAGGCGGCAGCCATTTTGTTAATGGATCTGTTTCTGTTTCAGTTTTGTGTAGCTGAGCGAGCAACGTTCTGTTCCTGTTTCTGTTCTTTGTCACTTGGTGAATGCGGTTGGTAGGTATCTATTATTGGGGTACGTTTAGACTACTTAAATTTGTTTGTTTTTTTTTTATATTATTTTGTTAAAGTAATTACTAGATCGCGTTTTTTTTAAGTTGAATGTTTAATGTAATCGTGACATTCAAGTACATAGTAGTTCATTTAAAAATTCGAAAAATTTCAAATAAAATGCGATTTCTAGTTCCGCACAAGTTGATCAAAACGAAAGTCATTTTTTAAAAAAAGAACAACTACACAGTAAATTGCCCTGTCACCCAGTTTTTTTTTCAAGTGTACTTCTGTCGCTTATCGCTTTTGAATTCACTTCATATGGAAGTATAAACCACTCTTAATCCAGTGACGGGGGAAATCGTGTCGACACAGTTAACCCTCAGCGACATTTGCTATCAGCTAAATTTCTGGAACACAAACAAATTGACAGCTGCTAAAACTAAAGCGTCAGCATTCTCAGTCAAAACAAATCGTGCACAATGGGCGTTTTATTTATTTTTATTTTTTTTCTTCTTAGCCAGTGAGTTCAACTTTTAATCTATTTCAGAGGGGGCAAAGTATTTGCATTCGCAAATAGACACAAAGTAAAAGAAGAGACAAATTTTCGTTTTGTCGTTGTGTTTTCGTGCTCCTTCAAATAAACTCATTAACATCTTAATGAGGAGGCACGTACACACAACATACCGCCTCTGTTTAGATCTTTCTTTCCTTTGGCGGTCTTTTCACTTTACTCCCACAAAAGGTGTGCTAATTCACTTGCACTCGAAGAGTGAAAATTTAATTCACTCGGAGCAGTTTATGAAATATGTAATTTAAAAGTTTTATGTGCACAGAAATTGCCACGCTGACAGAAAACCATTTGCATGTATACATTCTTCTGCTAGATGTCTCATTATCATACAAAAAAAATCTCAAAAGTTTATTCCAAAGTTTTGGCGGCGTAAATACGATGATTAGTTGGCTGGTGTAAAAGTTTTATACAACTCGTTAAACCTTTTCTTTCATTTTGCATTTTTGTTGATGAGCTGAAACTGGATTAACATGTTTTAAGGAAAATACTGTATACCTTGGGTTTTTTCTGTCTCCGGTTATGCATATTAGTTGTGCGATAATTGCTGGCCCGTTGGGCATTTTTAAAGGAGATAAGCAGTGTGTAGTACTTGACCTCGAAGGTATTTTACTTTTAAAAGGAATAAACAGGAGACACGTGTGGAACAGAATATATAAGAATAAAAGGCGCTCTGATTTAAAACTATGCGACCAAGTGAGACTCTGTTGATGCTTAGCAAAGTCTCATGAGAAAAACATGTTCTGTCATGAGACGAAGAACACTGAAAATAGCATGCCCCAAACCGAGTGTTCGAAGAGCACTCCAGTTTATTTATGCAGCTCTTTTGAGCTGTCTGCTGGCTATAAAAATACACCAAGTGAAAACTGAACAGTATTTATTGGGTCTTTCCAATAAAAATTTCGACTTTAAATTTAAGTAGTTCACAGTGGCTATATTTCCCATGCCAATTTCGCAATTGTGAACTTTCGTAAATTTAAAGTCGAGATTAAAATTTGTTACTAGTACGGCACATTGTATTTCTTTAGTCCGTTACGCTTTTTGTTGATCTAGTACACTTTTGTATCATTTTATTTTTCCAGTATTCGCATTCCTGATCAGCTGTCATATGGTTAGCTGTCAAAATAGCAGATTCAGCTCACACTGCGCAGTCAATTTATACAAAACTCATACCCCCGTATTATAAACACTGCGTAAGAGTTATCAATCCGTTACTCAGCAGTCACGTCAAATATTTTTGTACTCCATCTGACGTCTACTAGCTAAATTGCTTGTGCACATTTTTGGTCATTAATACTGGGGATAGAGTGCTCGATCGATAGTCACATATTATTCTGAGGTATTAAACTAATTCCGTACCGTTGTAAGCGAATGAAAAGACATTTTCCTGCTTTAAGTGAAAATTATCTCATGTCAAGTATCAAGCAATTTTTACCCAGCAATGTACCGAAACTTTTTCTCGATATTTCTGTGTCAGCGTTCCTTCCTCTTAATATCACTTTTGACACCATAAACGTTGGCCCCTTTCACTGTTTAGCCAATCGGTTACTTTCGTTATCTTCTAAAAAGTTTTGTGGTCAAACGAATAAAAAACCAAAACCAAGTCTACAGCGATTAAAAAGAAACCCCATCTGACTGTTGACACCCTACCCTATTGGGGTGGGAACAGACTTTTAAAAATAATTCACACTCACTCTCAGTGACGTCTAACAAAGGCGCACAACAAAGTTTCTGTTCGGTTTGGAAATGTTTTCGTTTTCATGTTTCTAAAAATAATATTGTTCATGTCATCGCAAAATAAACTTGACACCAACTTGACCCCGATTCCTATATGGGGATAATGCTCTTTTGAAATGTATTCGCGTGATATCTGTCGCGGGCTTGTCAAAGTTCAAAATTAATTTTTATTTCTATTTTTATTTTGCGCCGAAATGGTGCAGAGTAGATGTCTTTTCTTTGAAATATTTAAATTTTATCTGTTTCTGTGTTAAATTATTTCATTGTCATCGTGGAAACTTGATTAAATTCAAATGTCCAGTAATAAGTCAAGCCTGGGCGCAAGAAATCACTGGGAATCGTAGCAATAAGGACGTTTGCTTTAGCCGGTTTTTTGACTGAAAGATCTTCTGCAAAAGAGGGTTATCAGACATCGCAATAGAGGAAGCACTTAAAGCAAAAAGTTTTTAGGAGATTGAAATAAATTGCTGCGATAGCATTTTTAAATAGGAGTGAAGTTGGCCACAAAAGCTTATAAACAAGTTTGATAGCGACATCTAGCAGTGATACTAAAAACGAAGTTCTAACAAAATTCTGTTGGCAACTATCTTTAATGACAGATCGATGTAAGAATTCTTGCAGGTATTATCTAGAATAGCTCAGGATACTTTTAATGCTATAAAGGGCTTTCCAATAAGAGGTGCTATTTTGGTATTGAAAGAAAAATTCCATTTTTTGCAGATAAATGATCGGATGTTTATTTCATAATAAAGAGGAAGGTATGCCGTTAATAATGAAAAACAACATGAGCCAAATGGCCACGACGAGCACGCAAACCGAACCATATTATCTTTTTCATGAAATTTTCCATAACCAAATCGCAAAGTGGCTTCCCTATGTCCTCGATAGCCTCACGAATTTTATCTTTGAGGTCTTGAATCGACGCTGGGTTGTTGTCGTACACCTTATCTTTCACGTGGCCCCAAAGGAAGAAGTCGCAAGGCGTTAAATCCCAAGATCTCGGTGGCCAATTATGATCACCTCTTCGAGAGATAACACGGTCCGGAAACTTTTGCCGTAAAAGATCAATGGTTTCGTTGATTGTGTGGCACGTAGCACCATCTTGTTGAAAGTAAACGTTGTCCAGATCAATACCATCCAACTCCGACCATAAAAAAAAAGTTTGTGGAATGCCCAATTCCAAAGAACGACGAGGAATGGACAAACCTGGGTTTTTTTCAACACTTTGGGCTACAGCAGCAATATTCTCAGTTGTTCTTAAGCGACGTGCACGGGTTTTATTCTTTACATCACTAACTTGTCCCAACAGCTCGAATTTGTCCACCAATTTCTGTATTGCGGTCCGACAAGGTGCTTTACGACGACCAAAAAATGCTCTAGTTTTGCGAACTGTGACTGCAAGATTTTCACCATGTTTGTAGTGAATTTTAATAATTTCAATGCGTTGTTGAAGCGTGTATCGTTTAATTTTTAGTAATGGTGTAGTTTCTACTTGTCAAATGTCAAAGAATAAAAGCTTCAAAAGTGACAGATACCGAAATAGCGGGTTATTCACAATAACACCTCTCATTGGAAACACCCTTTTTATGTTATAAAAGTCGAGTTTGACTGATGAACATAAATAAATCACTTCCAACTTTCTCTGTCGGCTGTTAATATATGCTAACGTACTTTTTACATCTAAGAACGAAGTGCTACCATTTCGCCATGCAACGTTTCTTTGTAGTCGCCGATATATGCTGAAAAAAATCTAGTCAAACCCAAATCAGTAGAAAGAGCTGAAGTCTTCTTAACAAATCTTTCGGGCTCATACTGTCAACGCCTCCATCTCTATAAAAACCTTAAATTATGCTCGATGTCTCGTCGGTTTAAGGTTGGAGGTGCAGGTTTAAAACAAGCCGACCCTATCACGATTTCTGCCAGCTGGTCGCAGAAATAACCAGAAACTGACACTTACTACCTAAAAACATCGCCAAAATTCGTGGTTAGGCACAAGTACTAACATAAATATTGACAGATCAAGGGAATACAAAAAAGAAGACAGTAAGGTCTGCACAAACCCATAAATAGAACCTTCTAAAAAGGAGTCCATGTATGGATGGTCTGTATTCTTCCTCAGAAACTACGGTTTCAATCGGAAAGAAACAACGAATTTAACCCCTTGCCACATTCTTACCTAACCAAGATTTTTTTACCACTGCTCGGCAATTAACCTAACTTAACTCTCGGTTAATGTTCTGAATGTCTCAATAAATGTCTTCAATGCACTTAATGAGAAAAGTACTTTCCTGCCTTGAAGGTAGGGAAGTTATTTCAGGCAGGGTTTATGGAGATCCTTCTTCCATCACAGATCTTCATCGAAGAGACTTCAATAAAATTTGCCCCTACACCTAAGCTCAAGCCTAGACTTACCGCTTGCACATAAATAAACTATAAACTGTACTAAAGAAGTACACAAGTTGATTAGTCAGATGAGAGTTGAATTGGGATCCACAAAAACAGAAAAACATTGCCAAAGTACTGTCAAGTGCATTCATTTAGTTGAGGGGCTGTATCCATTTGAAGCGCTTAACTAATTAAAAGTCAAACTACATCCGACTCAGAATGCAGACCCAATTGACCCCACTTTGCCAGCTCGTCATAGTTTCATAAATTCGCCAACAATTCGAACAACACCCGGTAAACAAATAACTTTCCCAATTTAACTGCTCAACTTAATGTGCGTGTCTACAAAAACCAGTATACAGACAAACGAAGGCGATAATAAATTCCAATTTCAATTCCAAGTGGACAGAAAATTCAGCAAACACAGGAGGAACTCCAAAAAGCTTAAATGGATTCCAATGCAAACTTACGAGAAGCGGTTGAAAAACAACAGCGACAACAGTAACATTCCATTTATCCGTTCACTTTGCCAACAGCAAAAAGAAACAAACCATGCCCAATGGAAGAGCAACAAACACACACACAGCAACAGCACTCAAAAACAAAGCACAGGTGCGCTCAATGCTCATACGTCCCTGTCCTGACCTAGGTCATAAACAATGGGAAATATGACTGTTCGTCCTCCGTCTGCTTCTGTGTTATTGCATCGTTGGATTGGGGGGTGTAGCGTGTGGGTGTGGGAGCTGTCAGCACTGACAACAACAACTGTGGCTTACTTTATGACCATGACGCAGGGCGAACAGCCAGTGCACACAACCGTTGACAAACCAGCAGTCAAAGTGCATCCTTGGGCAATTTGTCAACAGCATTCTTATTTTCATTTTGTTGGTCCTCTACTCTCGTTCTCGTCCTCTCCTGCCTGATCCTTTTTTTTTTATTTATGTTGGCCGCACAACAACTATGCATAGTTGGGCTCTGCACAAAAATACCCGTAATTCCGAAATTGGAAAATTATACCGGGCACAGTTTTAAGTCTTCTGCTGGTGTGGGTGGGTGTTGGGTGACTGCCTGAGTATGGGACGGGGAAGAGAATAATTTATTATTTGCCTGGATTGTGTCGGTTCTCTCTTCTGGAAAAACACCACTTTGTTGGAAATAGTAATGGAATTACCTGACCATTAACTGTGAATGTATATCTATTTCAATATCCAGTGCAAAGTTGTTTGTGTGGAGTAATTTAACTACAGAGCCTGACTGTGTGGCTGGGCGGCGGCGGTGACATGAGGGTTACAACTTATGGTTATGGTTTTGCTATTTGATAGTTCTGTGTAGATGCAATGAAACTCTGTTAATTATTGCGTTTTAGTTGGCATTTGTGTGTTGGGAGAGGTTGAGATGGTTTCTCTAAAAATAAACCGGTAGAACTGCCACGGAACTAAGTTAAATGCGATCAGGATCAGGAAGCTATTGTGCTTATTGGGAAAAAATGTATTTATTTTGGGGTAGACGCTCTAATTGGTGTCAATTTGGCAGTACTCAGTCGTCGTCGAATATATCAAATGCTTGCATCGACGATTACAGTGGTGGATTTTTTGAGACATTTCCGGCTAAAGAAGGAGGCATTTTGGAAACCACATTGGATAATTCGACAGGAAAAATTAAACTCCGCACACAACAAATCACATCCATTTTCAAATAAAAAACTAAATTTGAAATGAAATTTGACATTACGTAGGTCTAAAACGGGTTAAAATCGGCTTAAACTAAAACGCGTGTAAATTATCCTTCAATCCAGGGGGCTTAATGCATGTTTCTGAGTCAATATTATGGATATGGATTTAAGTTTTCGGGTTTAAAAAATTCGGACTAATGCGGTAAGGTGTAAAATTAACTTAAACCTGATTTACACCAGCAGTGAACAATATGGACGTAAATGGGTGCGGAAAGAAAGTGGAGAATTGTACCAAGCAATTTACTGCAATTACCCACATTTCGCAATTACTGCAAAACGAAAAGGAGAGCGAAATTGTTTGCTCATGATTAAAAATGAACGATGACCTGACATCATAAGTTTAGTGGTCAAACCAAAACCACCTGCTGCTAAAACAAACCGCTTACCAATTGAAGGCACAAACCAGATTTGAAGATTTTCCACCCATTTTGTTAAATACATCCCAAGTTGAAATGGTGGTGAAGATTAAAAATCTAGGAATAATATAATAATAGTGTAGCGTGGAACCTAAAATGGTGAAGTGTAAACAACCCATCAGTCACCGAACAAGTTCCACTTCTAATTGGCGACTCGAATCTGCCTAATAAGTGGAGAGTTAAGTGAGCTAATTCTAGAACCATCGAGTTAGTTCGGGACGAACCGGAATAATCTAGAAACTTCCCGGTAGATGGCGAAGCGGATATAAAATGGCAGATTTGAGAACAGGGAGAAAACAGCTTATTTTTAAGCAGTGATTGGTAAAGTTCGAAGTAGTAATCGGTTGTGAACACAAATAAGTGTGGGTTCTTTTAAATGAAACAAACGCGGGGTTCTTTTAAGAATAGAAATTCACAAATTTTATTGATGCGAAAAGACAAAGTTATTATATGGGCGTACGACACACTGGTATTCTTACGTCTACTTCTGCTGCGCGTTTATGAACAACTGCCTACTATTGGAGAGGATGAACAACGAAAACCTTTGGGTGTACGTAGGTACGTGTGCGTAAGTGAGGTGTGTAGATGTGCGTTAGGTGCTCGGCGCATGGCGTCGGTGTGTGCGTACATGAGAGGGTCTTAGGTACGTCGCGATCGCGTCATCGGACCAGTGATGCCAGAGTACAAGATATATCTTTTTTTTCAAGATTTTTGAGCTCCAAAATAGGTGCAAGACTTTTTACCTTAAATTCATCAAATTTCAAGATATTTGATATCGAGAATTTTCGATTTTTTTTTTACATTAAAACAACCTTTTTTATTGAATAAAACCGTTTTCTATTAACTCCATTATTTTGAGTAATGTGAGTCGAACAGAGCCCATGTACGAATTTGATAAAATAACCGATGTAATATGTTTTCGGAAAAAATTGTTTGTAAAAACAGCCGATGGAAACTTCACATATACAGTTTTTGAAGATTTTTATATAAAACAAAAAATTCGTAATCGTTTGAGTACTGAAACAGTTGAAAATTTAATCATTACAAAGGATTTGTTGCTCTTTAATGGAGCAAATTGCTATGATTCTAATATAAGCAATGATGTTCTGTCATTTTTATTCAAATATGTTCCAAAATTTAAAAATAAAACAACGACATTATTAGATATACGTATATAGCTACCTACTAAAATTTTGTCGAAAATATATATATAAAAGTAGTAAGTAAATACTTTAAAATTGTATGTTATATTTCGTTCTTTCTCTATTTTGAAAAAAAGATTTTTAATATCGGAAAAACAAGATTTTTAGATTTTTCATCTGGCAACACTGCATCGGACCTCCATTAAAAATTATTAAAATGATCCGTAAAAGTGCAATAAAAGTAATTTTATTAGAAACCTCAACTGAATAGCGTTTTATCTTATTATTTATTTTCGAATCCCAGATCGAATGTAACAATTGAATATAGCTGCGAAATTTTTGCCGACCTAGACTCTGCTTCGCTACGAAAACTACAACTAGCTTTTAATTCTATTGCCAGGTTTGTCTTTGGCCTCCGCCGGTTTGATCACATTTCCGAATACTCGCGACAGATTCTCGGATGCAACTTGTAGTACTTTTTTCGCTTCAAATGCATTGCCATGTATACCTACTTCCTGTTCAATTTTAGAAATTAAAATAAAGAGTACAGCGATCAAATAAAATATAATAAAATAAAATAAAATGATTTCGTTGTGTCACTTTTGTATGGGATTTAACGTTCCAAAACAGGTCCGTTCTATAGGCATTTAATGCTGTCAAGACGAAGGAACGAGGAACACTCAATGTTGATGTCGCTCTAAAAAGCCATCACTTTACGGTGGTAAAGCACGAGAAGAAACACAGAGAAAACTATTTGCTGTTGATATACTTTACACTCGATTATTGTGGGTATGTTATTTGCGCTTTTACATTATTTTGTAGGAAAATTGCTTCTAATTTGGCAGCGTCAAAACATTGCTGTTCCACTTAACGTTTGATCCCGCGCCGACTAGTTTGGTCTTACTTTACAGAACTAATAACAAGCAAATCATTGGACAGTTTTGTTACACCATAATCTCGTGTTCGATCCCTAGAAAAACGAATCCCATCTTTAGGTCTGACAAACATTCGAATTAAAAGTTCTCAGAAGGAGGCGGTTGTTGTTGTCCTCTCACGGCACATACATCATCATATTTTCATTTCAAATCAAGACGGAACCTTTTCAGGACGACAGTACGTATTTCAAAAGACACCACTTAAGTTGTAAAAGTGGCATTTACTTAATAGTGTTGACCAGCGCAATCCCAAGTTCCTAATCTGAATTTTTTTACACAATCCATAGCAGATTGTAGATCGAACAATTGATCGCATCAAGGACTCAATTTTCGTTTGACATGGAAGTACAACTTTCCACATAAAACTGCAATTATTATATTTTTCCATCCCTGGATGTGAATATGTGAGTGAAACTGGCAGTCGCTACAGTCTTTGACAGAGAGCTGCCATTTTCGAGCATTAATTTATAAGTCTAAATCTATCAAAACCATTAGTTGTCACTAGCTGAGCTTAGGTTAATTTGACACTTTAATTCGTTTTTCGCTTAGACGTCAAGAGTCGTCACCAAAACTGCAAAAACTCTCTACCGACGGTATAACCTAAAAAAAACTGTTCTCTTTCCCAACCACAACACTGAGTAATTACACACGCAAAATAAAGTCAACTCCATTTGTCGTAGGGATTAAACAAGTCTGAAAACATTGACACAATTTGAAGCGTATATCTAAACTTTAGCCGCAATGCACACTTCTGTCACACACCTCCACGTACCCACTATTATCGGCAACACAAACGAGAACACACAGTGTTCGCACAGCACAAACAGCTCGTAATTAAATCAAAGTCAGGGCTTAAAGGTATTAACCTTGTACCACCTGCTTCCATCATCTGCGCCCTAACGTTTAAGCTTATCACGACTCTTAGCACACCTTATGTTGCACATAATCGCATTATACCGATGTGCCATTATAGAGTGTCTCTGTGTATCTACAGCAGGAATTCCTCTCTCCCTGCCCCGGAACAGCCTTCCATGCCACCGACGGCAACTTAATCGAAAGGCCGATGAAAGTGACTGACAACATTTGCCTGTAGGCGGCAATCTCCAATCTTCACGATGAAGAGGCCACCAAGACCGTCCCGTCACCTCAATAATATAATCATCACTTTGTCATAATTATTGTAGTCAAGTACTCAGCCAGTCGGAAACTATTTCCCACCTTTCCTGCCACTGGAATCCATTAAAAAAATACTCAATGGCACTCAATTGATAAATTCAGTTTGATAACTACTACTGACTGTCTGACATTTACGATGGTGCTTGCCGGTGGTTGTTTGTTGTTATATACGTATAACTCGTTCATTTGTCAATATTCCTTTTGAAAACAATTTTCAAAACTATTTTTCGACTTTCTATGGGAACATCCTGCAAGTCGGAGAGAGTGCAAATATTTTCCAAAGAAAGGTAAAGAAACGAAGCGGAAGAGAACCCTCTCAGGAAATACCTTCTTCCTCTTCCTGTTCGTTCCGCTTCTTTCCAAAGTCGCACGTTCAACAAAATTCAACTCAATTAATTAAATTCCTCTCTTTGATTTTCCCATTTCAAGATGGAGGAGGATGGAGGAGCGAGGAGGACGAGCGTCATCGTGGAGGTGAAATGAGAATGCTGATGCTGATGAATGTAGGTACTGTGGGTCACACAAAGTGCTGGAGAATTTAATTTTTTCTTTCTTTTTTTGTTAGATTATGTTTGGTAGGAGTTTGGAATTGGATGGTCTCTTGGGTCGAGTGGTACATGGTACCATAGGGATTTCAGAGACTCCAGTTAAAAAAAAAAAAAAAAAACCAAAACAGACGGTGGGAAATTAATTTATTGGAACTGAGTTTAGGAACACGTGCACGCCACTTGGAATAGGTCATAAATGGGAATCCTTGGGTGGATCATCAGTCCGGGCTATTACGATTAAACTAAAGACCATTACAAGCACACAGAAATTGGGTACTAGGAAGCAGAAAAATTCACTTTTAGGTAAGGGTGTGGGTGAGAAGCATGCGACGGACGAGGACGAAGAAGGACTCTCTTGGTAATTGGGCTTTGTTAAGTATCTGGCAAATGGACTAATGCAACACGCGTAAGAGAGAAAAGTCCTAAACAACTATTACATATTTTCATAAAAAAAAACTATCAAGATGACAGAAGACATCAAGCAAAGCGACAAAGAAATTTTTGCAATTTAGTTGATGAAATAAAACTCAAGATTTCTTCAAACTTTATAAATTGTACTGTTTTATTTTCTGGTTGGAGAATAAATGATTCCATTTGCAAAATTGTACTGATCATCTTTTTGACACTTGACAATTAATTGACATTTCAATTTTGAAACCATAAAAGTAACATGAATATTTTTATAGCGCGTCTTAACATTGACATATTTAATTACAAAATGCAACATTCGGGGCTAGGATCTGACAGGAAAGATGTCAACTGCGAACACCAACAACTGAAAGAGAATACTTGAATATATTTTTTTATTGACTCCACTGTATTCCCATTTTTGATGCAAGTGTGCCCAAACAGATTTAACTTGAGAAAGGAAAATGGAGGTTCCTCTGATAATATTGACATAACAATTTATAAGATTCAAAAATTCATTGAGAGCAAATTCAAAAAGAGGCTGAAAGAAAGTTTTTTACGGAAATTTAATTCGGCACATTGGACCTGTTGTGGTCAAAGCGCACCTCACCGATGACCAAGTAAGACCAACCACAGAAGTAAGACCAAACTTATTTTTTTCTGGATTTGCAGAGCGGATGAAACTTTTGAAAATTACGGCGTGCATCAGGATGGAGCTGTGCGTTCGGAGATCTTTCCTATTTCTAGTAAGAAGTAGCCGAAAGTGCGATCCGTTAACTACTCTTGAATTCTTCTTAGACACGGTTTGATTCTAGTAAATCTTTTACCCGAAAGTCAGGAGCTGACAGCTGAGATCTTCTCTTTGGTTGATTACGACACTCCGTACGGTGTATGATATCCAGAAAGAGGTCGCAGTAATAAATGCTTACAAAGGGTCATTAATATTTCGGTGTCGAAAGTAAAGCTAAATAAAACACACACAACGATACATTTTTCATGAAAATTGTATTTCATTATAAAGTTTGGACTGTCCCATTAAGTGCGAAACACAATATCATTCAAATGGCCGCCTCGGGCAGATTCGCAGCATGCGCCTCTTTTGAGGTAATTTTTAATCACTTTTTCGCACATTTTGGGCGGAATCTCTGCCGAAACTTGAGTAATGTTGGTTTTTAATGCGTCTAGAGTTCGGGAGCTATTTGCGTAAACACGGTCTTTTGCATAGCCCCACAGAAAAAAATCTAACGCTGTCAGAGCGCATGATCTTGGGTGGCCAATTGACTTCACCAAATCGTGAAATTATACGCGACCAGGAAACTTCTCACCCAATAAAGCCATAATTGGTCGTGTTGTGTGGCTTGTTGCCCCATCTTGTTGGAACCACATATTATCCAAGTCATGATCTTCAATTGCCGGCCAAAAAAATTGGTACGACACGTTCAATTGCTGCGGGCGACGGGAAATCGATAAATTCGGATCATCAGCAACACTTGAACTTTCAGCAGCAATATTTTCGACTGAGCGTACATTACGATAATGCACAGGCCTTTCGCCATCAGTAACACTTCCACTCTCTTCAAATTTCTTCACAATTTTACCGATTGCTTGCGTAGTCGGTCGATTATAACGATCAAAATCATAGCGTAATGCGCGAAAAGAGGCTACGTTTGATCACCACTTTGTAGTAAGTTTTATTAATTTTAACGCATTGTTCGATTGGCAATGGCAAACATTCAACTAATATTATGACACTTTAAATGACAGCTGAGTTTGACAGGTGTCAAATGCCAGCGCTACCAACTTAAAACCACGAAATGAATGACCAGTTGTAACCAGTTGTATTTCTGTAACTTTAAATAATAAAATTGTGCCCATATGTCTATGAAATTTTTTTGATCTTTGGTGACACATAAATAAATCAATATTTTAATGGTTAAGGTTTCTTCAATTGCAGCTTGTTACCCAGTACGTATTTCCATATGAGACCCTACCTCTCTCATACTCCTTCTTAGTCTATAACCTAACCTAGCGTCACTTTCTCTCGCAGAACTAATCGCTCATTGAATACACATGTGTTCATGTACCCTAAAACGGCAAGAACAATGAAGCAAAACCTATTTAAATGACAGGCCAATGTTGATTTGCTAGTATATATGGCGTATTAACGAAATTCATTGTTTCTTTGAAAAAACATTGGCCGCATTCAAGAATCCAGTTATCTTAAGTCGAATAGATTGGTCTGGATGAGATGTAACCAGAACGCAAAAACTAGATTGGTCGGGAACGTCACTTTTTCTGCGTCAGCCACATATGAGAACTGTCTACTTAGTACTCAGTCGCGAATTTCTTGACTAGATTCTTCGGCTACCCCTCCATAAACATCAGCTGAAACAGCTGCTCATTTGACCGATTACCTCCAATCAAAACCGAGATACATCTAGTCAGAGAGCTGTCAGACTTACTAAACTAGAAACTTGAACGTCCCCATTTTGTGTAACTATTTACATCGTTCAATTGTACGCTGCGATTTCTCTCAAAATGTCCATCGTGGCGACTGCCCCGTATTGCTGGAACCATATGTCATCGACTGAATAAATAATAAGTAACCAAGATGGTCACCTTGAGGTACTCCAGAAAACGTTCTAATGCCGTCCGAAGCCGTCGAGGATTTCATTCACGATACAAAAATCGACTGAAAGGCAAGAGCCACCAGTTTGAAAATAACTGTTAATGTGACATTTTTTATAAAATATCGAAGTCGAAGGCAATCACATTTTGTTTCACAATTTTTAAGTAAAAAAACACAAAACATCGCAAACTTTGCGCCAAATGAACTCAAATTATTTATTATGAGAATAATCATCTCAAAAAATGTACTAGATTCGTTTGAAATATTTTTATATTATCAATAGCGCAGCAATCTACATTTCATTTCAGATCTGAAAGCAATGAAAAGTATTATGTGCAGTTCAAAATGCACTCTGATGAATAAAATCATTTATGCGGACTGCTGTTGAATGGTAAAGGACTAGGACCACCACAGCAAAGACCCCCATTGTGGAATTCAGCCATTCAGTACAAAATTTCTGCGACAATCCTCGAAAGCAACTCAACCTTAATGCTCTCCATACCACATTGTCGACTCTTCGAATAAGAAGATATTACGAAAGGAATAATAAAATTTCATTGAGTGATTTGAATCACTGATACCAAGGTTTATGTGAAATTGCAAAAAAAAAATTAATTCTAAGAAGTAGTAGTTGCTGAATCCAATTACTGCCGTAATCGTTTGCAAAGAGGTAGGTAATTCGACATTCAACGAGAACTCCTCGAGCGAACATAGTTTGATATCGATTTTCTTGAATGAAGGACAGGCAGGTGCAGTTTTTTATTACTTTTTGTATGGTACTTGTTGTTATTTAATATCGCTCGGATTTCAAATTCAATAATTATATTGGCAAGGATACAAAAGAGCCTACCCCTTCTTCGCATTTCTTTATTTGATGCAATAATTGGCGATTTCTTCATAAAGGCCAAGTAGTACTTCCCCAGAGATTATGACAGATCACCCGGGTCGTCTGACAAAGACGAAGCGGTCATTCTTTACTGCTTTCGTTGTATAATAAGTATTATTTCTGTGCAATGTCTGTACCCCCGCATTTTGAAAGAAAAAGAATACAAATCAAAAAAACATAGTGGTCCTGGTTTGACAACTAATAAAATGCGCAATAACACAATTGCCAGTCACATTTGCAATAAAGTGGTATAAACTGGTATATTTTTAGTTTAATTGAAAGTTCTTTTAGCTGTCGCTCCTTGAAACTAACTGGCGCTGAAAGCAGTTTACTAGCAATGTCATCCAACACATTAATAGAAATTTGTCAAAATGTACTACTGCTACTGTCAAGTCGATCCCACTTGGAATAATTGGCTAGCGCGATTACGATTATCTCAAGTTTTAGGTAGAGTGTAGATGATGTAATTGCGTGCTGAAATTCCTACTTTAATTTAGTTTGCTGGGATAAATGCTCAATAAAACACGCCTATTGCCTTCACTGTATAAAAGTAAAACTTATTCACTGTTCATTACATTTTCTATTTTTTTCTTGCGATTAATTTTAAGGCCCGACTTTGGAACAAAGAGAAGCTAAATGGTGGCTAGATAGCAGCAATGACATCCAGCTGTCAAAATATTTAGTTAGGTTTACCATTTCATCACGCATCGTTTCACGCGTCTTATAGTTCTCCGTGATGATCTTTGTAGTTTAGGTCGTCAAATACGAATGCAGCTGGTTTTTCACCAATTTTGAAGTATGAGCAATATTTAGACAGCTCCAATGTTCCCAGACTTTGAAGACTGAGCATTCATTCTTTAAATTTTGTTCATAATTTTTAAATAATTTACTGGATTTATTTCCCCTTTTTTAGTGAATTTCCCACTTTTTCATTCAAAAAGCGACAAAACTGCCGCTTTTGCCCTCAATCTGGGATCACTGGACGGCTCTTTCTCATTAGCTTGTGGTCCAAATTCTTTTGAAAAGAAGATCGATTACCTTTCTTTCGAGAAGCGGGCTTAAAATTTAAACCTATAAACCACCATACAAATGCACAGCTCAAGACTTTCCCCTGATCAGAAACACAGGTGGCTGTCAGTCAGAGATATCAACTTGAAATACAAACTTATTGACTCTTTCCGTACAGTAGCCAATGTTGTGTCCACTTTGATTACTCCGCTTTGTCACAAACCACTGCTGACAGCAGCTGTGCCACACTATTCGGCGGGATACGTCGAAGGAATATCGATCAATAGACACGACTTTGAGTGTATTTTTATTATTTTCTGTTGTTAAACTGACGACAACGCGAACAGGTCAATGCCATGAATAGAACGATATTCTGCAGAAAGATGGGTGAAAATCCGAAAGGACTTGCTCCTGATGTTTTTTTCTTGGCTTTCTTTTTTGGTATATTCGGGTGGGAAACCTCCACCAAATATGACCTCGTCTGCGGAGCACATTACGACCCCCCAAATGCATCTACGTATCCATTTCGATGGTCGAATATTCGTACATCCATAGATGGGCGATAATTGTATTGCTGTGTGCGTGTTTGTGCCGTGGTGCGGCATAAACCAATTGTAATTTTACTCGTTCATTATTTTTATTAGCTTGTCGTTTTCGGAATTAATTTCCCACTCTCGGTGCTCGGACGGTATGGCTGGCGACAGCAGCAGCGCTACAGGGTGTGGGAATTGTGTGTGCCGCATCTGGGTGGCAATTGTTATTGATTCACCCCGTGTATACACAAAAGGGATAAATTAGGACTTGTTCTTGTGTTTAATTAGTTTTCGCTATGTCAATGTGTGTCGAGCCGCACGTGCACATATAGCATATGCGGATATATCAGAACCAATCAAATTAGGGAATATTGGGTTTCATCGAGATGTTATTTTGCTCTTCTTTTCCGGCTAAACTGGTGATTAGAGCACTGAAGCCTTGTTGTAGTCATTTGGAGGACGTTACGTCAGCTGTTGTTGCTAAGGCGAGTGATTTTCTTTTGCTCTAGATTTAGCCGGAAATATGATACGGGACGTTGGGAATGGGAGTACCGTTGAAGAGGTTTTGAATCAGATTTAGTTTAAACGGTAATAGGCTGCAGTATTAGTAATCGTTTCAAATGAAGATAAAAAAAATGTTGTTGAGGTGTGCGTTGTTTTAAATTCGATTTTTATTTGGAACATTGGAAATAAAACATCGACTGACAAACTTCGATGTTTCTTATGCGAAAGAGATCGAGCTTTATTGCCGCCTTGCTGCCGTCAATGCAATAAGTAATATCCGCATGAAGTATTGCCAACTTTGCGACATATTTATTAGCTAATGTCACTTGGAACATATTTAGAAAGGAAGGTTGAACCTCGATACTTCTGCGCCAAAGGCTAAGTTCATCATCTTTGTCTGTATATTGTTATAGTTGATTTGATTGATATCGTTGGAAATAAGTGATAAATGACTTTACAAAACCAACACAAGAGCAGACAGACAGACCACCTTCAAAGGCATATTCGGAACTAGCTTACTCCGCAACTTCATACGTTCAGATCTCTTATTATTTTCTCTTTAATGTCGACGAAAATGAAGTAAGAAATGAGCTAAAACCAGGCACCTGTAAGTTGACGTCTAAAAATGTAAAGATCGCGTAAGTCCGAATAAGTTAACCGGTTGTGATGAAATAAAATCTAAATGGGGACGTTCCAGTATCTAATTTAGTAAGTCTGACAGCTGTCTGACTAGATGTATCTCGGTTTTTATTGGGGGAAATCGGTCATATGAGCAGCTGTTTCAGTCGACGTTTATGGAGGGGTAGCCGATGAATCTAGTCAAGAAATTCGTGACTGAGTACTAAGTTGACAGTTCTCATATGTGGCTGACGCAGAAAAAGTGACGTTCCCGACCAATCTAGTTTTTGCGTTCAGGTTACATCTCCCCCAGACCAATCTAGTCGACTTAAGATAACTAGATTCTTGAATGCGGCCATTAAGTAAGCCTAACACCTGTCTGACTTAATTTATCTCAGTTTTGATTGGCTTAGATCGGTCATGTGAACAGCTGTTTCAGTTGACGTTTACGGAGGGGTAGTCGATAGGAAATTCGTGAATGAGTAAGTGAAGCTTTCGACCAATCTTGTTTCTACATTGAGGTTTCATCCAGTCCACACCAATCTAGTCGATTGAAGATGACTATATATATTTTGACTTTGGATGAGTGGTTTTAACGTGATGCGTGAAGAAATTCAGCAACAATAGGCAAATTACAATAGATAACGTAAAGGAGCATATGTGAGTGGGCCATTTTTGGGCAACACATGGACATCAGCATCGACAACCAACGTTAAAATAAATACTTAGAAATTGGCGGGCTTAAAGACCAATCATATGAGAACGAACAAATTAAGTAACAAGGCGCAAACAAATAACTTTCGATGCAGAAAACTATTGAATATTGAAATAATCTATCGAAATTTCGAACAGCAAACTTTCTGCCACGAATTGTGACAGTTTATTCACAATCCACAACATAAAAACGCAATCCACAATCCAGCGGCTAAGAAATTCGTTCGTTCTTAACCTCAAAATCGAATGCCACTGCAATTAATATTTATATATTCATTAAATTCACAATGGCAACCAAACAAAATGCATCATTTGTATAGGCTGTCAAAACTTCTGAATATTGGTACGTTTGTAGGTAGTTGGTAGCTCTCATACGAAAAGAACTTCACTGGTCATTGACAGTCTGCCATTCTCCTTCCGGGTATTGACAATGGATAGACATTTTAAGTCGTTTAGTTGATCTCTTTTGAAGAATCTAAGAACCATGTAAACAAAGTCCTGTGTTCGGTCAACATAATATGATAATCCACTTAAAATGGGACTGGTTATGAGGTTCTTACAACTTACAAAAAAAAAGAAGAGGGAATGCTAAAAATTCTTCAAGATAACTAATGATATAAGACCGGCATTTGTGACTGACAGATTAGCGCGCAAACACCAATCAAACAGAAGTTCAAATATAAACACGCTTTTCGATCAACGATTTGGTTAATCGTTTCGCTTTCTCATATAAACAGATGGACACGTTCAGCAGTTGAAAATGTGATTGATGGACAGTGACAGTGATTTGGGTTCATTCAAGTTTTTTTTTTCATACATAAATCAAGTGTACATTTGAGATTTAACTGAATTCAATAAGCACCCTCGCTCTCAATGAAAAGAAATCAAAACGTTTATCTTCAGTAATTAGCAAATAGAACGCCGCCATGACTATGAACTTGTCGATGTACACAAATTTTGGGAAATGAATACTCGCGTTAACTTTAAAGCGATTCAGTAAACCAGTTTAGAGCTTAGACAGGGCAATGTCTTCGTGTATAACTGGCGTTGACATGTTATAAACGCCCAACTGACAAGTAAATAAAATACCAATCAATTAGTAAACATCAACAAAACAAAAAGCAGTGAATAGCAACAATTCGTCTCACATGACATCATTATTGTTCTTATATATTATCTCTGAATGGCCTGAAACTGATCAGCTTGTTTGGATCTTTCGGCACGCTATTCGTGTTTTACCAGATTGCATGTCACATTGTTCGCCCATGGCATTATGAATAATAATGTAACAAAGCCAGATTGCCCCTTCAAATGTCTTGCTTCCAATCTAATTTTCGTGATACAATTATAATGATTGGAAAAATACTTTTTCGCAGTACTTGACTGCGAAGTATACGAAGATCACAATCCCTTTCAATTGCAGCTTCTGCAATCTAATTAGTGGATTTATGCGGTAGCATTTATTTGCAGCACTCATTAAATGAATGGGAGCAACTGTCATATAAAAGTTTGCTCAATTCAGCAGTTGGAATATTGCGGGCCGCTTCCAATTCTTTCCTTACAAAAAGTAAAACTCAAACACATGATTTGACTAACAGCTCCATATTTGGGGGATTTCCAACCTTTGTTTTTTATAATATTTCTGACAGCGTTACGGACGGACCCCAATGCCTCGCTATCAGAAAAATTAAAATAAAAAAAATACTGTTTATCTAGGATGGGTATCCCGGTAAAATCCCAAATTTTGACCTGTTATCGGTCCAACATATGAAATACCTCGCGTCCGTTGCGGCAACGTGTGCGACTGAAACGTTGATAGAATACGCAGAGGGTGACCCATAAGCAAGACACGTGCCCGATGCGACAGTTAAAGTAGGTTTACTTTATAATTTTCTATCCGTTGCACACGTTGACAGTTAGCACAACGAGAGATGAAGCACTTTCATTATTGGAAATATTGAAACTGTCATCCGCTGTCACCATATGCGACGGATTCTATTTGAAATTTATGTCGTTTTCCATTGGTTTCACTCGGGGATCCACTCATTCTGTTTCTGTTATCCATAATAGAACAAGAAAACTGCTTCTGATTGAATCCACAAAAGTATTGGTGAAATGTCAAAAAATTATCTACGGCTGCTGTCAGTTGAGTTGCAACAAAATGAGTGCTTCTCGAGTGGCTTCTGACTTGAAATCTAGAAGCGAAATTCTCTTCTCAGAATCACCAGACGAGTATTTTTTGTGCCAATGGAACGGTTTCCGAAGTGAATTTTTCGATTCCTGACTCTCCCGGACGCTTCTTTTTGAGCAAAAAAAAAGTAGAAATGGTACTCCCAATTAATTTCGGGATTTCAGACCTGTCATTTCTCTACCTAGTAAATTGCAAAACAAATTTCAAATTTGAATATGTTTCTTAGTTTTTGTTCTGTACTCCCCGGTATTCCCAACAAAATTTTAATTATGAAATGGCAGCCCTGCTCTGTATGTAGTTTAAAAATGACAGCAGAACTAAACAAGGATGCGAATGAGACGTGTTTCCACACATGCATTTGAATTCGTACAACTTTTCAGTTGTCGATTTAAAAAAAAGAAAAGAGTGCTCGTTCTATTTGTTTTACACAAAAAAAACTGACATTTCTGGCCTACACTATGTTTCACAGAAGAAGTCCAAGAGTACTCTCGCTGTTGTTTTTTTTTTTAATTTCTAGCTCGTCTAGTAGATAAAGCACAATTGGGCATTCAAGTCATTTCCTCCGTACGCAACTTCCTTGTCCATCTGATTCTAAATGCCCGCCGCCGGCACTCAGCTCAGCTCCTTTAGAATGCAGAATGCATAAGAACCAGTCCCATTCTGGTGGACTGGTTTTTATGTCTGACTGTTATTAAATGCCACTCATGGAACACGCGTCTACTCCTAACATACTTCAACCTCGTGAGAAAACGATTAGCCCTACTAAGAAAAGCCCAAAAGTCACACGCTTAATAAAAACCCTTGGACCTGGCTACACGTCTAGTCTCCCAAACCGTCCGACCTTTGATGTAAACCACATACGGTGCAACACAATTCACCTCGAATATCTTTCAAAATATACCTCAAGCGCTTTTGCTTTGTCCACACTGGTTTCCCCCCCACCAAGCGCCCTTCAAAGTCTGCTTTTGATGTTTCAATTCAATAATAATAAAAAAAAAACCATAATAACAAAAAGCCAACCACTCAAAGTAAAATTCATAAAGTTGTTCCAGCCATTCCCTCTTATTTCGTTTCGTTAATTCTACACAATTCCCACTGGTTCGTGTTTCAGCGGAGAAAGCAAAAAGGTGCCGCACATCACAAATTTGTATGCTCCACAAAATGCTTGGCTAGCATGTAAGGTAATTTATACGCACCTTGTTACGTACACGTGCTGCCTGGCTGGCACACATAGCAAACGCTAGTCAGTCGGCCTGTCCAGGACGACGGGACGACGCAGTCCCGCGCATAGAGGGTGAAATCGGAAAGAAGACAATATAATACATAAACGCACTGATGGAGGGAAAAAAATGTCAAGGACATCGTTAGAGTTTACCAACAAAAATAAACGAAATGGTATATGGATTGGATACATTGTGTCGGTGGGTTTCTAGGCGGTTAGTTTACACTGCAAACAGCTGTATACAAAAGGGTAGGGCGGCCATATACGATTGTTATCATTCGGGCTCAACACCGGGTGATATTGACCTTAAGTGATTGCAATTTTTCGTGTTGGCCTGCCGCCCTCGCGGCAACATGTAGGTCGTGTTCCGTGTTATAACCGAACACCATATGGCATCTTGTGCGGAAGTTCTCACGATTTGTACCAACTTCAGTTTATTCGACTTCAGTGTATATACGAGCAGATGTGTGCTGTCATGTTACGAAGCGATGTCGTGAGGTTGTAATTAGAAATTTTGCTGAAATTTGCATTTGACATTTGGTGACGTCGTCAAGCAGCAGCTGCAGCCAGGAAGATGCACAAACGTACAACTTTGCATAAATTGATTGCGATGCTTGGGCGGATGTCGCCCATTTGTTTGGCAAAAAAGTTAAAGTTGAACTGTGCAGTGGAAAGTAAAGTTTTTTTTCGGAAAGGCGGATTATGTGAGCGACCGGGTTTGGGAATTTAATGATTTTTAAGGGGGCGAGTTATTTGCTGTTGTTAACTTGTATTTAAACGACGATGGTAGAATTTGTTCGTGAAATCATTTCGCTGTTGGAACATCAAACAAGTGGTGTAGGTTATCGAGCATGGGGGTCAACGTGCGAATGACATTTTGTTGTGCTTTGGAAAATGCTGACATTTAAACTAAGTTTGTAGTGATTGCGGCTCCGGCTATTAATTATTCACAAGCGAAGAGAATATTAAATAAAATGTCGGTAGAGTCAAAAATTCGGAAAAAGAACTCTTCCAAGATACAAAAATACTCACAACTGCGGATCATTTTTGCAACAAAAAAATGCATTTGGATAAAGATAGGGAATACGTAACGTCAAACGTAGCAATACATTAACCATAGTTAAAATTTTAGAAAACCAACCGTCAAATTCAAAGGGCTCTACATTTTTCAAGTGCATTTTTTGAACGAGTGCATACTTAATACACAAATCTATACCAACTGCGACATACTTCTAATTTCGATATCGACTGAAGTTTTTTCCAGTGAAATTCAGCTGTGAAAAATCCGTTATTTGCCGAAAATAACGAATTAATTTGTGAAAACAATACAAACATAGGTAATTTAAATAAACGAAGTGGATAATTCCAAAGGCTTGTCAAAATGGAATAAACGACAAGTCATAAGAAGACATTTACCATTTAACTTTCAGATTAGTTTTTTTACGAAACGTAGATTAGAAACGTAGAAGTAAATGACGTCCAAAACGAGCCAACAACGAATTATGACATTTATTTAAGCAGAACTCAGTTAGCTATTCCCATTTTCGAAAGATTCGTTTGCTCACTCAAATAAAGGAATAGACGCTTAGTTCCAAAGTTTTAAATAAAGTTAAGATGCCATATACCACTACACTTGTCATACGCATATGCAAGGCAATGAAACATTATTACTTTGCGTTAGTTTGACGTTTCGAAATGCATTTTTCCTTTAAAGGAAGCCTTCTTTGTTCACGATTCCATCTTACTTCAATGAAAATCAAAACGGAAACGAATAATCGCCCAAAAACAAACAATAACTTTGGAAAAGAAAAAAAATTAATAAGTCAGGACTCAGGAGACATACAAAAGAACACATAAAAGCATCCATCAATTTATCTCTGCGCAGTTTGCTCAGTTAATACGTATCGATGACTTTTTAAATGCGTTTAAAATCTTCCGAATTTATTAACAGTTACACGTTTGAACTTTGGAACTTTTCACTTTCCAGTTGAATTTCGTCGAATGCATTTTGGAACACAGCCAGACTTGAATTATCTTTCAAATGGAACAGAGTTCTATCGTTAAAAGTTTACTTTCTAAAGTTGTGTGGACTAGAGAGCCATTGTTATCATTTTCGAGTTTAAATAAACGGAAATGATTTTCACGTCAAATAAAGTTGCATTAAAAGCAGTAGTATTTCAAAATGACAACTTTATCTTACAAGGTGTCATTCTACAATAAATTTCGCAATTATATGTGGTTATTATTATAAAATAAACACGAATAGTAACAAAAAGAGAGCAAGGAGTAACAAAGAGTGCATTTCAAAATAGTTAGTTGACATTTGACAACAGACACCTCTGTCATTTAAGCATCGAACTGTCAGACATCCAGCCATAGTTCAACTCGAATAGTTTCAAATCATAAATATTACTTGCAACTAGCAACTAGCAAGTAATATTTAGCAACTAGCAAGTTCAACTATGGCTGGATGTCTGACAGTTCGATGTTTAAATTACAGGTGTCTGTTGTCAAATGTCAACTAACTATTTTGAAATGCACTCTGTGTTACTCCTTGCTATTCGAACTCCTATCTATCCGTTACAGTTACATGTAAATGTGACATAAAACACTTCCGTTGCAGTTAGTCACTGTCACTGGGGACGTTCAAGTATCTAGTTTAGTAAGTCTGACAGCTCTCTCACCAAGTGAATCTCGGTTTTGATTGGTCAAAATCGGTCATGAGAGCATCTGTTTCAGTTGACGTTTATGGAGGCGTAGCCGACGAATCTAGTCAAGAAATTCGTGACTGAGTACTAAGTTGACATTTCACATATGTGGCTGACGTAGAAAACGTGACGTTCCCGACCAATCTAGTTTTTGCGTTCAGGTTGCATCTCATCCAGACCAATCTAGTCGACTTAAGATAACTAGATTCTTGAATGCGGCCACTGTGTTCAGAAGAACAAAAATCCAATTTTTACCATCTCTGTTCCAAGTATATCTCCAAATATTATGTTTTGCATTTAAATACAACCAACAACACTTTTTTATTCTCATTTGTAGATATATGTAGGTCATCCCTGTAAAATTGCATAAATTAAAGTGAATGCACTACGTGGAAGTGGAGAGCAACTAAATTTAGCATATCCATAAAATGTCTGTACGAACTGGATATGAAAGGATCCACTTTCCAGAGCAACCTAATGCGGGCACTGTGGGTTTTTGTTGCGCCTTAAACAGCGACTCATAAAATGCAGAAAGTATATCCTTTTGAAGGATAAGTGTTGTATATATGTGTGGATGGAGGTACGAAATAAAAAAGGTTAACTGAAGCAAGGAAGCATTTTGTACGTGCACGAAATGTAAGCGACTGTAATTGAGAATTCAAAAGAGTTTCCCTTTAGCACGCGCTCCAGCAATAGATCCACACCAAAACGAAAACGAAGAAGGGACATTTAAAAAAAAAATCCCCAAACAGATAAGAATAATAAAAAGTACTTTTTTGCCAGGCAGTGTTGTTGTTATCCTGTTTTACATCTAATGCACGATAAATGTATTTCCTCTCGTTAGAAGATTGGAGTGTCGCGTGGTAGTATACCGACTTAATTAGAGTCTGTATACGTATACATATCTTTTATCTATACGCACGTTTTGACGTTGACGTATGTCATATAAGAGAGGTGGGTGTAGATTTGGGGTACCCAAATGCATAAAAATTCTAGTCAAAGTTACTATTGTGTGAATCCCTGCAGAAACATGTTTTGCATAAAGCAATAATGTGGACTCCGTCTTGGTTATCCTGGAAACAGATATGCCATGCAGCTGCACAGGCTTTTATCTGGTATTCCGCATACACATCCATGGCACAGGCGAGCATGATTCATTGATAGCATCAGCAGTTGGGCCTTAAAAAATAAACGGGTTTGGAGATGACTCTTGGCGAGCAAACTCTTTGAATTTATAGGTACAATAAAAAGGACCAAGTTGCTCAGATGTGTGGGCGTAAGTAAGCAGGTACCTTTCCTGTCATCATATACAAAGTTCACTTCGACCAAACGTAGGCGATTGAACAGCGGGACTAATGACAGTGCTCCTTGGAGTGGTTTCTCTGACACCCCAAAATATTCACCTTTCAAAACTTAAAAGTCGAATTGGGCTTAAGTATGAGAGCTCTAAAAACACATTAGATGAATGGAAATAGTCTCTGATCTTGTGAACAGTGAACACCTCCCTGCGAACTAGGCGAATCGCATTTCGTTCGCTGCGGATTCACCAGCAGAAGGTATTTTTTCAAACGAACAATTTTTCTAAGAATCTCAGGTGATACATCCTTTGCCAATGGCTTAGCACAGACACGGTACCGACAAGGTACTCGTATAATATAATTTGGCCCTCAATGGATTGTGGACTTAACCCAGCGTTTGTGTCTAACGTAAGCCCCCGTTTACATCTCCCGCATGCGATCGTATATGCGTGTGTTGTATAGGCGTTCGCGAGAAAGAACAAATTCAATTATATTAATGGAATCACAACACTTTATTGAGAAACGGTGGAAATTGATGGAGGGATGGAAATAAGATTAAAAGCGAGTTCGCCCCTTGCACACCGACTTGGCGCCCATAACCAACTTCATGTCTGTGAAGAGATACTTTATCTTGCTGCTTCCCACCGCGTTTTCGAAATTTAAATAAATTGAATTTAAATCTGTACATACAGTTCTTTTTTTGTCGCGTCCGCTGTTACGCATATACGAGAACATAAATATGTATACAGTGTACACGTGTATACGATAGCAACGCTAAACGCAACATCTTCTTTTTATTAACTGCTAAGGCATGTTAAGACGTCTGCGGTGTGGGACTGGAGGAACGAGTGACACTCTCGGTAAATTTCGTTTCGATGACGATGCGCATCTTTTTGTCTGCTCGAGTGGAAGTAATGAATCGATTTACCTTGACAGTTGTGCTAAGTGCTGTTTTCATGGGTAAATAACTCCAAAGGAGGTGGAAATTGTTTACATTTGTTGCGTTTTTTTATGTGCTGCTGCTGCGGAGTGTATAAACTGGGCAAATATAGGCAAAAAGTGTCACGTATAGAAAAAGTGCGCACTTCCCAGACAAACACTGATTATGTGCAGCTTCAAAGTCTGGTTTGAGTCGAGTTATGGTCATGGCTACGGGGGAAAAAAAACAACGCAATTAAATAATGCAATTTGTACTTTGATTTGATGTGCGGAATGTGTGGCGCCTTAGTGTGTAGATCATGCACAGTGACAGACTATGCAGAGGGTATAAGCGGCAGATGTGAGATTATGTAAACAGTTGTCAAAGTTACGAAGTGAAATTCGGAAGTCACTTAAAAAAGAAATTATTTTCATGAATGGAGACGTTCAAGAATCGAGTTTAGTAAGTCTGACAGCTGGCTGAATTGATGTGTATCAGTTTTGATTATTAGATTGGTCACATGAACACTTTTCTTTTAGGTGACGTTTATGGAGGGGTAGGCGAAAAGAATCTGTTCAAGAATTTCGTAATTGAACAACTAGGTTGACGGTTCATGATTATATGGCTGACGTAGGAAAAGTTACGTTACGGACCAATCTAATTTTCGCGTTCATCGTGCATTAAGTTCAGACCAATACCATCGTCTTAAACTAGATTTTCGAATGCGCACAAGACTTGAGCATTTATGTGATTGGTTATAGTCATAGTCAGATTAGGGTGAATATGGTGAACTGTCAATGACGCGTTTGCAAGTATTGAAATGAAGGCGGTAAAGATGGAGATGGCGAATGGGGCAAAACGTCGCAAGTCTAAAGAACTATGGACATGAGCGCGAACTGGAAAAAAATCAATTTAATTGTATTTATGAATTGAAAATTATTGTTTGTTCTACCAAAAAGTTATATATTTAAGTAATCCAACATATAATCTGAAAAAACCGAGTCTTTAAATAGCAAAACTTGCAGTTACGGAGTTTTTCCAGCGAGTTGAAAATTCTTGCCGCGAACTGTCAGACTTTATTCACAATCCACATAATGCAATCGCGATCCACAAACCAACGAATGAAAAATTCGTGCGAACTTAACTTTTAAAAATGAAACTGAGTCGCGGGTATCTGCGACTAAAAAAGTTTTCATGTGAATGCAGTGTCAGAAACTACGAATATTCGCTTGTTCGCAGTTCGCAATTCGCTCTCATGTTCAGATAATGTTCTACTTAGGCGCATAGATCAAGCGAAGAATAGCTTTTGTTAATCGCTGTTTCTTTGGCTCTTCTCTCAAAATATCAAAGAAATATTATACAAGACTTTGGTCGTCCCTGTTTTGTTTTATTGTTGAAGAATAAACATCCTAAAGGTTTAAAATATTCAGATTCCAATTGAAAATCAACTGCTTTTAAGAAAAAGGTTCTGCGGGGTATTTTTAGTGCTATTAATAGAGTGTGAATGGGGAGATTGAAGGGCGGGCTTTACGAGCTATACATATTGGGCTGTGCTACTTTAGCTGTTTTCATCACTAGGTTGCTTTCGTCGACCATTGTTTCTTATTTTGAGTATCACCGACACCAACTTGTCGGCAATCACTGTCTTAAGCAAAGATCCATGAAATAAATGACGGGATTGATTGATTGATAAAATCCTACAAATCTCTTGCCAACTTTATAATGGGGATTGAGGATGTCCCCCGTTCTCGTTCCCTTTAACCAAAGTTACTTTAGCAATCGATTTTCTATAGGAATCTACGTGTTTTAAACCCTTAAAGAATACTAGAGCTTATTCTGCAGGCGATAAGCGTTATTCTCTTTCAATTCAAAGCAGAACCAGAACTGTCAAAAAAAAATTGTTTCTTCTGTCGTTTTCCATAGCGAAGAAGAAGCGTTCCATGTTCCACTGGCACAAAAAATACTCTTCTGATGATTCTGAGAATATAAGTCAGCTGACAGCAGACGAAGATTATTTTTAAGCATTTCACCAATACTTTTGACAATTCAAACAGAAGCCGCTTTCTTGTTCCATTTGATGACAGAATCAGTGGATCCAAGACTGAAACTAATGGAAAGTTACTACCTACTCTGCATTTCTGTTTCTTTTTTTTTTCTTTTTCGATCAAAGCGCCCTCTACAGAGAATAAATTGACTGACCAATCTAAGTAAAAATCTAACCACTGCTTAATTTGACAGCAACAGTTTGGTTGCTGCTCACGAGTGCGAATGAGAAGTAGCTGGATTGTAAATAATGTAGTAGATCGACAAATTAATGTAGCAGATTAATAAATAAATACAAGAAATACCCGTCACATGGGGTATTTCTATTGTCAAAAACATTCTGGAGCCCTGTTCGGTGCTCTACTCTGAACGAGAAGACCAAAATATCGCATGTGTGACTTGCACGATTTGCTAATAACATTGCTGTTCAAATAAAACTCGTTTCTCCCGATTGGTCAGCGAAAAAAAAAAACAAAAAATTAGCCGCAAATTATCACCCTCTATTTAAAATGAGTTAGATTCCGAAACTATTTGCTCGAGTCATTGAAAGAAGACATGCCACACTACGAGTTAGACACTTTAATGTTTTGAGCTTCCCCTCTTCTTCATTGTGGTCGTAGTTTACTATTTAGAGACGCCTCATCCTAAAAACATGTAAATTGGCTCGCAAATATTTGCTTTGTATTGCTCTCAAATGATTGATGATGATTAACTCAGCATGACACGGAGGCAGTGATAGCAAAGCGACAGCTATATCCGTTGTCGTGGTATTATTTATGATTCGGAAAGAGGACAGTTGCAGTGCAATCCTTAGCCAGGAGTAGTTTTGGTGTTGAGAGTTTTACGAGGATCTACCAAATTTAACGTCTTAATATTGACTTTGTTAGCCCAAGTGTTATTGATGTTGTTCTTATTATTTCAAATTATATTCATTCGGAAGCATGTCGTGAGTTCTGACACTTGACACTCTTTCTTTGGTTAGTGTGAATACAAATTCTAGTACCTACTAGTCGATGTAAATTAGTGTACTTGTTCTTTAGTAGGTAGGTAGTTGTTGAACGGTGCTGCAGGCATTCTAAGAAAAAAAATACTTTCGCAACAAGATTTTAGTCATTTACCTCGTGATGAGTTAAAGACGAATATTAGGAAAAGCTTTGGAATGTGGAATAGTTGACCTGCGATTCAACATTCATAATAAGATTTCAATAAAGGATAAATGCGGGAGAGATGCCGCACCTTTCCAAAATCATATTAATAGTGAATATTGCGAGTCTTTTTGTTCTATGTTTTGTTTATTAGAGAGATGCCGCACTTTTGTTGAGGTAAGATGCCGTATTTTAAACTTATAGTTTAGAGGGACTTTAAGACTATAAAATGTCATGAAAATATACTTGCAAGACCTCTAGAGGAAGTTGGACCAGTTAAGCCTTACAAGAAGCAAGAAAAGGCGTTGAAGGCGGAATGTCCCTGAGAAAAGCTGAGAAAATGTATGGTGTTTCAGCTAAGACCCTTACAACCCGCCTAAAGGAAGGAAACTTTCAAGAGAAATCTCTTGGAACGATGAATAATAATTACTTTTACTACTGACGACATTTTGCTGTAATTTTTAAGAACTGTTAAAATGGGTACTGTAAGTTAAAGGCCAAAGAAAACTATCCGAGCACATCAAAAAGTTAGCGTACGTAGGTTTCACTGTAGATGAAGATGGTATTCGAAGTTTAGCTTTTGAAAATGGATGTCAAACATGAATTTAATATAACCAGTGAAAAGGAGTAAAGGACTGAGGTTATTGTTGATGGCAATTCCTGTGCAGAATCCTGCCAAAACTATTTTTCAACTACAAAAAAATAAAATTGGGTACCACATAAAAGATGAACCAAATGGCTGCACGAAAACTGTACAATAATAATAAAAACAATTTAATCGTTTGTACTGACTGTGGTTGGGACAAGGAACGTTAAAAAAATGTTCCACATACAAAATGAGGCTCGAAACGTAATGCTTTTAAACTGCGGCATCTCTCCCTCACTGGCTTGGAGAGATTTATTTTTCATTTATATTTATTTAAACAATAAGATTTTTATTAGTTTAGTCCTTTTTAATTGTGGAATACAAATCCATTGTTATGTTTTGTAAAAGAAATAAAGTCCTTTTTGTTTTTAACAAAACGTAAAATTGAGTTTAATAAAAGCGCGGCATCTCTCCCGCATTTATCCAAAATAATCTGCTATTCGATTGGGCGCTAGGTCAATTTTTGTGTTCGAATAGTACGAAAACAAATCTTTTTCCGATCTCAGAGCTGTCTGCGAGTCTGAATTTTTTCTCAGGATTGTCCGAGATTTACCAGTATAAGTGCGTTCAACAACTACAGAAATTCGTTTACGTTTTCGTGAAATTTTTTAAAATGCAAAGAAACGCATTGGGATCTATTTTTGTTAATTATTTATGTACAAATGTTTTAAAATCAATCTGGGCTCAATTTTCGAATGTTTTCATATAAAATTTAACCAATGAATGGAAAACGCTTAGAAAATTAGAATATCAACAAAAACTGGAGCAAGTGACGTTTTTATGTTCGATTTGATACTTGAAATCTGAAATCTGAGAGCGAATTTGTACAAGCCCAATCGAATACCACATAATGTCAGTATTCTGCATAGTTTCCTGAATTCGTTCATCTGAGTGTATTTAATGACAGCGCATGCAGTACAACCTTAGGAGGCAGGTGGCGCTGTTCGATCTTCGGTTACATATAGATGAAGTTGCAGGCATTTTTCTTTCAAGCTTTTCGTCAACTTCTTCAATTTTAACGAGTTTGGTCGCACACATGTAGTTTGCACTGTGAAAAAAACCTGAATTTAAATTCGTTGCAGTCGCTGTTCTCTCAGCTGTTTTTCTGGTATGTTGCCTTAATGAAATCATGTAGGTACCTAAGGCCGCTCTGACATTCACAAAGTAGACTGAGGGCACATCCTGGGGTCAACTTGATTCACATGCAGACTGTGGAATCGAAATAACTTCAGAGACATGTAAAAAGCAACGAGTTACAAGCGAGAGACAGTAAAAACAAATCTCCTTATAGGGCAACTTCATAAGCATACTTATTGACAGCGGCTATAAAAACAGTCTCTGCTTTTGAAATAAAGTCAAAGTGAGTTTGATACTGTCGCCAAGAAATTAAGTTGCTTGACTTGCAGCAAACCACTCATCTTTGCTCGTCGCATTGACACAGGGACAAAACCGAAAATGCCATTCCTTATGAATTTTCCAGGATTGGATCTGTAATGGATCAAGACCGAGCGCTTAAGTCGATCAAGCCACTACACTTTAATCTCAGGGCGAGAGGGGAAAATAAGTTTCGCATGAAAGCCAACAACAGGTAAAAAAAAATTAGCTACCCGCGGAATATCGCAGAAGCTTTGACCAGAATATAACATAAGTCGGACTAACAAGCTATGCGGTTTGATAGAACGTCCTTATATAAACTGAAACCGGCTTACTTTCTCCGTCAAATCCCAAGCCTAATGATAAAGACTGAGATAGACCTGTCAACTGGTTTTGCATCAGTTGGGTCTAATAGATGTCTGCTATGGCTTATTAACGTGTGTACCTTGGTTTATTTTTGCGGGGGCTAATGTGAGCCTCAGAAGGGTCAAGTCAAGTGAAGCGTGCTGTAATTAGTTTGTTTTAACTGAAATGTTGGGGAATTGTCTGTTTCTACTTAATCGCTGCAGCTCCCACAGAAATCATTGTTAGTATGGCACAAAATGAAATCGATCTACATAGGTTACTACGTTCTGGTCCTACCTGCATGAAGAATGACTCCGCACATGCCTACTTGCTTTACATGTCCAGCTAGCTGAAGGGATATAAGGTTCAGTTAGTCCCTCGGATCTAATAACATAAGTTTGAAATCGATTTTTCCCAAAAACCATGAAATGGACCTCAAGGTCTCCCCAACTGAACGTGTTATCTTCGCAGTCCATCGCACACCGAAGCCAACCTACCAACACATATAATACGATAACGTATGTTCTAGGTTACGAGTTCGCCTTATCCCCGTACACTTTATTGCGTACTTTTTGAATTATCTAAAAGTAGATTGCTTTTGAAGACCTAAGGCCCACGATAGTCATTTAAATTCAACGCAGGCATACTCCACCTCTAACACCGCACATATCCACCTTAAGCATCTCAACGAGCACACTCTGACGTATACTTGCCAAATTTCCTCATTGGCAATACATTAAATCCCTCGTTTCATTTGTTCGGAACTCAACTGTAGGTATCTCAAACCAAATGCGGAAGATGCTTTTGTTGCCTTAATCTGCACCCACATCACGCACAACTAAACAGCGAAGAAAATAGAAAAAGCGAATAAAAACAACACACACAGTCAACTTTGATGACAGTGCATCGCCCATCTGCCAAGGCCCACAACACCCAATGTAGGTATAAAAAGAAAAACATAAAAAAAAGAAAACATGCGTTCCGCCAGTCAGCGAAAAAAGAAATTACGACGAAAACAACAACCATAGGAAGATAGAGCATAAGTACATACCTTTGAATATAAAATTACGAGAACGGTGAGTGTAGGTGCTCCTTGATGGTTTGATTCATGCCTTGCTCGACTGGAGGATGCTCCTGCTGGTAGGTACTACGGACAAACGCACTATAAATACACCAGAGCGTGTGTGCGCGCCTGTTTTTCGTATCTTTTACCTTTGTTTTTATATTTTTTGTTTGCGCGTACGATACATTCAAGCTTTTATCGTTATTACGTTATAACAAATCACATATCACTTAGACCCAGCTTAGCACTGGATGCGTCTCGTCGTTTCAATGATAAATATTTACATTCAGCTCATATCCGCTTTTAGCGCGCACTCTACTCGACTCGCACTTCGGTTTCAATGCAGATATCCTGTTGTATTTTTGGCACACAACACCCGACTGTGTTTTTCTCCTTTCTCCCTAAGGACAACACACATACGTCATTAGATTAGAGCGATGGCAAAAGCACAACCAATAGAAAAGGAAATTAAAAGGAAAAGCGATGGTGGTTCCTGAATCTTATCAATTCTCACCACACTCACTCAAACTCAACTTCAACACACTGTCGGGCGGGAGAGGAGGCTGGGCCTGAGCATAAAAACAGCACCCATGCGAGAAAACTTCCTTCTTGTATCTATGGATGTGTTACAACTCCGCCGAGGCAGAGAGGTACTTATTATGCGGTCGAGGAAGAGATGAAATAAACCTAATCACGGGTATTTATAGGCCAAAACCCTGGAAACATTCAAGTTGTTGCCTCTTGCCGATTTAAGGACAATTCCCTCAATTTTTTTCCTTACAATTCAGACAGTAAACAAACAAAATAATTCACAAAACACACAACCAATGGCTCTCACACGCGATACTAAGCACAGCGCCAAAGAGAGTGAAAATGAAAAACCACAGTATAAAAAACCAAAGCAGATTTATAACTCACATGCCGCGCGCGAACTTTCCAATGGAATTCTCCAGCACGAACTGAAGACGGACCAGAACGGGTTTTGGATTTTATAAAGAAAAAAAACCTTCACGCCGAATGAGACTTTGGTGGCGCTGGCTGGCTCTGGCCAAGGCGAGGGACTCCGCTTCGACTCACTTTGATACTATGTGACGTGTACAACACACATTATGAGCCATTAGGAGAACTCTCATCTGGTTCCATCTGCTTGCTCTCACCGTTGCTGTCACATTTATTCGCCAGCTGTGCGATGATATAGTGATGAGGCGACAGCGGCGAATTTCGGTGGCGTATACATAACAAAAAACAAGACCCAACTCAATTGAGTAAGTTGGTCGTGGCACTAGTCACCATTCACCACTCACCATCACCAGGCAACACTCTTCGAGAGAAATGTATACTCGAGAAAGTTGCGCCCAGCTGTTATGGTTGTGGGTTCTGTCTTCTGTGCTGCTTATCGTGGGCTTTATTCTCACGGAGACGAAGCATCGTCAACCGGTTCACTCACCACTTGACACAGTTCACTTGATGTTCATTGCTGTGAGCTGGAGTGATTACCAATTCCTATTTCGTACACTGCGACTGCTGGTGGGCTGAACGTTGAACGTTGAATGATGTCTGCAGTGATGTAGTCGTTATTGCGGCGAATTGAATTCATTTCTATGGAAAGTGGTTGTGGATCCCAAGTGGAAGGCAATTTGCTCAGAGAATAAAAGCTCCGGCAAGAGAAATATCTCTTAAAAAGACGTTAAATTTAAAATACGTCTATTTACTGTTTGTTGCGAAGTTGTCCAAATGGGGATGTTCAAGTATCTAGTTTCGTAAGTCTGACAGCTGTCTGACTAGTTACATATATCTCGATTTGGATTGACTGAAATATGTGATATGAGCACCTGTTGACGTTAATGGAGGGGTACATTGGGCACATTAAAAATCTAGTTAATTTAAGTCGACTAGATTTGTCTGAACTCGATGTATACTTATAGAACTCAAAACCAAGATTTGTCGGTGACGTCACTTTACGTAGGTCAGCTACATATGCCAACTGTCATCCTAAACCCCACTCACGAAATTCTTGACGTCGGGGACCCCTCTATTAAAGTCTACGGAAACAGCTGTTCATATGATCGATCAAGGCCAATCAACATTGACTTATTATATCTGTGGTCACAAGGAAAAACCGCTAAAGTCTGTTATTCTCTTTTTTCAGGAGAGCACTTTAAAGTTTTTGACATACGTGTGAAATTACATGTAACTCTATTGACTCTAGTGACTTAAGCTGTTATTTTTTTTGAAATTGTAGCCACATTTTTAAAGATATAAAGATGAAAAAATTTTACAAAATAAATTTGAGTACGCTGAATCCAATGGCATCAAAATCTCAAATTAGTCTAAAGTCGACTTTAGCGGTTATGGCTTGTGGCCACAGATATATGGACTGCTAGTAGCCAACTTCACGCGTGTTCCAAAAATGCAGAGCGCTACTGTTTTACAGCGGAAAACAAAGTAAACTTGAAACGATCAAGTTTACTTTCATTACAAATTTGCGTGTAGTATGCCTATGCGTTGAGGGGGTGAGAACTAATGTAGGATTTGTGTGTTTTTTTATTCATTAGCCGTATTTTATTATCAGCGTGATCTGATCCGGATCAGATCACGATAATAAAACAATACGGATCATTGAAAAGTTTAATTTCTAAATTGTGGCAACAGTTGCTTTCAAAAACAAAGGAGATAATAGAGGGGTATTACAAACTTCATATTGCTGCCAGCCATATTGCAAATATTCTGCTCAACGTGACGTCACACAAGGCACTTGACATTTCACTTGAAATATCGGGGCTATTACCATATTTAATGGAATTTGCATAATTTATCTTTTCGAAATTTTTCTTAATAACAAATTTATTTCATATATCTACAATTATGCATCACATGAACAATATTTTGCAGGTAGCACTTGAGTTTATTTTGGCATATTAAGGTGTGTCCAGACCAGCCAAACATTTCAGAAATGTTTATGAAGCAAATCGGACACATTTCATAAACATTTGTAAAAGATTTCTGAAATTCATTTATTAAATGTTTATGAAATATTTCAATTTCATCCTTTTTTGGATAAGAAAAAAATATGTGGTAGGATTATAATTAGATTAGGGAATCACGCGGCACGCAATTTAATTCAAATAATTGTTCATTCATCACTTTCTCATTACGTAGGTATCCCAAGCTTTTCTTGACATATGTATTTTATTTACAAAAAAAATAATCGAAAAACAGCACTTACTTTCTGCAGGGAAACTTGTAAAACAAATATTAATTCCCATCACGATTGGGAAACTGTGAAACATTTCATAAATGTTTTCAAACCAGCAACACATTTCATAAAAATTGTTTTGTTTAATAAATGTTTAAGAAATACATATTTATGAAATATGTAGGTATTTAATTGTTTATCAAGTGTTTGGCTGGTCTGAATAAACCTTTAAAGAACGAAAAAAAATAACTCGGAACTCGAATGCGAAAAAATCAATTGATTTTTTTTTTTCACTTTCTAGTCTGGCAACGTGATTGTGTGGCTATCGTTTGCAGGCACACCAACACTTAAAAATGAAACAAGCCATCTAGTGGGAAATAGTGGAAATAATTTTCAGATCATGTTTCATGATCTCGATGAGAAGCAGGATCATGTGCTGTTGTTGTAATTGCATGTAAATCGATGATCTATATGGATCATAGCTGATAATAAAAAACAGCCATTATTTACCAATTATGTATGTTTCTATATTTTACTTGGTTGTAGTACCCAAGGGCGGATCCAGGGGGGGGGGGGGGGGGGGGGCACAGGGGCACAGGGGCACGTGCCCCCCCCCCCCCCCAGACACAGGCCAGTCGAAAAAAAAACACTAACAATTGTATACCAACTGCATTATTACTGCTTCCTCATTCCATAATGAAAACATAACATATATAAATCATAACATACATAAATAAAAATAGCTTTTCCAACAAATGATGATAATCAGGACAAAAAATTACCCAAATCTATGTCTGCATATGCTAGAATGTTAATCTTGGTGTGCGTGAAATTTATGTGCACGTATCTCCTTATGCAGAATCAAGCGCGTAAACGCATGCGTGAAATATACACATATACACATGATTTCTAGCTTTTAGCCTAATACGGACCTGTTTCGGAATGAAATCTGCGAAAAATCTGCGAAAAGGCAGCGGAAAATAATTTGTGGAGAATTACATCAGCTGATACACAAATAGCAGTTTTAGCAGCGCTGGCTATTTATCTTTAATTTGGCTACTCGAACTTTTCACTGGTTCCTTAAAATTGTCATTTGGGATTTATCCAAATTTATGCTATTCACTCCGAAGTTTAGCGATTTTTAGGAATTACCGGCTTAGGCACTTGTAAAAAAAATTCATACTTCTATTGCGAACGTACTCTTTTCGTATAGGTGACTAAAACTTTCTAAAAGGTTATGTCGTTTTCGATTGGGCATTTTAGATTTTTGCTGCCAAACATTAAATCCGATTTGTACTGCTTCTTTTGTAAAGGGTGATTTTTTAAGAGGTTTAGAACTTTTTTAAAAAAAAAAAACACAAAAAATTCGAAAAAATGAATGAAATATTTATTTGAATCGATAGTTTGAACCTTGCAGATAATTTCATGCAAATGTTGACCGCGGCTGCGTCTCAGGTAGCCCATCCGCTGAGTCCAATTTTGGCATAATCTTTCACACATATCGGCCGGTATCTCACGAATGAATGCATGGATGTTGGCTTCCAGTGCGTCAATCGAAGCGGGCTTGTCCCTATACACATTAGCCTTGGCATACCCCCACAAAAAATAATCTAATGGTGTCAAATCGCACGATCTAGGCGGCCAATTGACCGGCCCGAAACGTGAAATTAACTGTTCACCAAACTCGCCTCGCAATTGCGCCATTGTTTCGCGTGCTGTGTGGCATGTGGCACCGTCTTGTTGAAACCACATATCATGCAAGTCAAGAACTTCCATTTCGGGCAAAAAAAAGTTTGTTATCATCGCCTAACTGCTGGGTACGGCGCCGAATCGACATTTCGCGGTCTTCTGTCACACTAGCTGATACGGCCGCAATATTTTCTTCACTACGCACAGTACGTAAACGTGTTGGTGGTTTAATGTCCAACAAAGTAAATTTGGTGCGAAATTTGGTCACAATCTTCCGAATAGACTGCTCAGAAGGTCGAGAATGCCGATCATAAAATGGAAGCAGCGCGCGATGAACATTTCGAACCGAGCACGAATTTTGATAGTAAAATTCAATAATTTGCAAGCGTTGTTCATTTGTAAGACGATCCATGGTTAAATTGCAAACCAAACTGAAGCTGTTTGACAGTGACACAAGGTACTAAACACACGTCAGCTGTCAAAACCAGTGTTGCCAAAACCAAACCAGCTAAAAAATCACCCTTTATATGGACTGCTAGTAGCCAACTTCACGCGTGTTCCAAAAATACAGAGCGCTACTGTTTTACAGCGGAAAACAAAATAAACTTGAAACGACCAAGTTTACTTTCATTACAAATTTGCGTGTAGTATGCTTATGTGTTGAGAGGGTGAGAACTAATGTAGGATTTGTGTGTTTTTTTATTCATTATTTACCAATTATGTATTTTTCTATATTTTACTTGGTTGTAGCACCTATGTAGTTCAATAATTTATATTTTAATACTGCGATGTCAATTTAATCAAACCCTTAACACAAGCCAAGCGAATTCAGTACGAAACACAAAACTGAACGGCTACCGATATTCTCATAAAAGCAAGACGATTGGTGGGCGGCCATTAGCAACATGCTTTTTGTAGTTACGCCTACATTAATCTGTTGCGCTAAATATTTATTTATTTACTTTTTTTGTTCGAATAAAAAATTGCTTGGATCATGGTCCTTAAGTGACGGCTGGATTCACTAAAATTCATTAGCTGTTAAAACTACATCCTTAGAAAGAAAAATTACGAAAAAAGTCGTATATCTCATGATGGATAAAATGGCTATAGGTAAGCAAATTCAGTGGGATGAATTAAAAAAGAAATACGTCGACTGACTACGGCACTAATTTCAATTTCACCGAAGATTTACCTCCCGAGATATAAATATTAAGGGATTGAACGCTACATGGAAGATATCTGTACGTTTTTTTATTTTAGTCTGTGAGTCAAAAATTAAAGAAATTGTTATTTCGTTTTGTTTTTCAAAATAATAAAATATTAGAAAATTAATTTCAAATTACTCTTTGTAGCTTTGCAATAGATGACGCTCTTTTACACTAGTGACACGTTACTATGGAAATGAATCGCCTCCGACAAGATGTCGCTCGTTTGCTTACATGTTCCTATGGAAACGAACTTTTTTATGAAAAAAAAAAATCGCTTTTTTGTTTACATTGCTATGGCAATTTAGACTTGACGGCGGCATGTGCTTCTTTGCCAATCCGCTGTAAAACTGTAGCGCCTGTGTTTTTTGGAACATCTCGCAGAAGTATATGAAAATGACATTTCACTAGCAGTCCATATTTAGTATGTCGATGCCAATCAAAGATGAGATACATCAAGTCAGACAGCTGTCAGATTAACTAAACTAGAATTTTTGGGCATAATTTTAAATCGAGGCAAATCAAAATAAGAGAAATCAGCTTTTCAGACAATGGATGAAAGTAATTCCCAAGCCAAATGAAGATGGTATGAAGATTTCTTTCAAGGTTTAAGTGAGTTACTTTTTCATTTTATTAATTATGATTGGCATTAATTTATTTGTTCAATAAAGTTATTTTATTGCACTTTGTGTCAGATTGGAAGTTGGTCTTCTTTAAACGTCATTAAGCAGATACGGAGGCTCCGAAAGTTGAAAACCCGAATCCTAAACATTAACAATAAAAGTAAAATGAACGCATTCCAGAAAGCTCTCAAATCAAAACCAAAATCCTTTCAATATTGAATTGTAACACGTTCGTGAATAGAATGCACTTTTATTGACTGTACCTCGCACCACAAATATGCAATCCCATCGTCTAAACTGATGGCTGAATCTACGGCTTTTGCATTAGTATGCCCGAAATAGCATTTCTTTGTAGACCCTACTCGACCTAAGGTAAATGGTGTTCAAAAACATTCTCCTCTAATGCAGACAGTGGCGATAAACAATCAATGGGCACACTGAGCGTATACGTAACAAAAATTAACCTCAAGCGATTCGCACTGTGTTCGCTTACGGCCATATTATTCACTCCGGGTGTAACTCACCTTTAAGTTTATTTTACACCCGATCATAAATCCGCATTTTTTAAACCCGATTATTTAAACCTGCGTCCATATTATTCACTGAAAAACACGCATTAAACCCGCTGGATTTAAATGCGGATTTAAAACACTTTAACCCGTTTTTAATCCGTTTTAAACCCACGTAATGTCAAAATTCACAAATAATGGCATGTTTGTTTTGTTGTTTGTTACTTGGAAATTGATTTGATTTGTAGTGTGCCGATTTTAGTTTTTAGTGCATTAGTCGAATCATTGAATGTATGTAGCCTTCAGAAATGGGCATTCTTCAGTCGGATATATTACAGGAAATCCACCACATCGTAATCGAGGACGACGTTGATTTACTATCAACTCTCCATTTTATGAATGAAATACATTTTTTTACCTCTTTGCTCCTTTTTGTTATCTATTTCACTTTTCTTCTTTTCTTATTTCTCACGTCCTGCGAGAAATAAAATGTCATAAATTATGAAATTGAGCTTTAACCCGAGTTAAAGAACTTAAACTGGTTTCCGGAGCGCGTTTAAATCCAATCGGATTAAACGCTGTCAAGTTTAAAAAAATGGGTTTATGTTCGGGTTAAACGACTGAATATTATGGACTTGGGTTTAAGTTTTGGGTTAAACTCACTTAAACCCGGGTGTAACGTTTAACCCGGATTAAATGTAGTGAATAATATGGCCGTTAGAGTTCCGCCCGAAAGAGATTTAAGAAACATCTAGGTTAATCTTATGCGGAAAAATTATTTAGGGAACAATGCGCGAATCGGAGAGGAGAATGTTTTATGTACACACGTAAATTTGCGAAATATATTTTAAAGCTTTATATTTCTTTCAGCCATAGCTCTTCTCTTCAGAAAAAATTAACTGACTTCGCGAAAACAATGGAAAGACTGCGGAATTGGATGATAGAATAGATAAAACATGAATTTTCTTCTGACAATATTCACATCACTAGCGTTTTATTTGTGAAAAGAAATGTTCTCGATATAAAATTTTGTTCGTAGGTGAGTTCATTGGAGAATCGCAGGTAGGTTCTTAATGTTTCTTTCAAAATGATTGACGTTTAAGCGAATTTCGTATTAATTATGCAAAAATTACCGGAGAAATGTTGTATTTTGAGTCAATAGGCCTGTTTTTTTTAGCTTCGATCTCAGTAAAGCAAAGTAAAGTAGGATTTTCAGCATGCAATTACAACAACTACGCTCTACTTGACACTTCGATACTCGCAGTAGTTGTTGTAAAATGCATGCTGAAAATCCTACTTTATTTTGTTTTGCTAAGATCGAAGCTCAAAAAACACGCCCGGTTGGCTGCTCGGTTGTTTTATTGGCATCGGTAGATATATTGGAGGAGTGCTTTTGTGGATAATAACACGGTTAATATGGGAAATAACCCATCTGTGCCACGAGCTTGGATTTTTTTAGTACACGACTATTCACATGAACTGAGGATAGCCGAACTGCGAGTAAATCAATTAAAGTGTATTTATGAAATGAAAATTGCTGTTTGTTTGAACACAATAGCATTATATATAACAAATGTAACTTGTATAGCGATATACCTACACAATTTAAGCACTTTTCCCGCGATTAAAAAATGTTTGCAGCGAACTTAATTCACAATCCACATATTACAGTTACGATCCACAAACCGAGAAATGAAAAATAGTTCGAACTTAATCGTTTAAAATAATGAAACTGATACAGGGGTATCTGCGCCCAACAAAAGTTTTCATGTGAATCAAATGTCAGAAACAACGAATATTGGGGACGTTCAAGTATCAAGTTTAGTAAGTCTGACAGATCTCTGACAAGATGTATCTCGGTTTTGATTGGGGGAAATCGGTCATATGAGCAGCTGTTTCAGTCGACGTTTATGGAGGGGTAGCCGACGAATCTAGTCAAGAAATTCGCGACTGAGTACTGCGTATATAACAGTTCTCATATGTGGCTGACGCAGAAAAAGTGACGTTCCCGACCAATCTAGTTTTTGCGTTCAGGTCCAGACCAATCTAGTCGACTTAAGATAACTAGATTCTTAAATCCGGCCATCCACTTGATCGCAGTTCGCAATTCACTCTCATGTGAATAGTCCTTAAGTCTGACAGCTAACCGACGAATTTCGTGAGTGAGACATTTTGTATATTTGTATGTGTGACTGACGTAGAAAAAGTGGCGTTGCCGATCAATCTAATTTCTGGGTCCATTTAATACACTGGCATTGATATACTACATAATGGACTGCTAGTGATATGTCTGTTCCATACAAGCTCTACCCAAAAGAGCTTGTAACAAAACTAGCGCTCTTGGTTCAAAGCGAATAAAAGCTGTTACAAAAAACGCTACAGACACCTATTAGTAGATTTGAAATTCAAATTGTTGCGGACTGTGTTACAATAGATGTCGCATCGAAAATGTGGTAATCTGGTAATACAAATTGTTAATAATAAATGGAACCAACAACATTCTAATAAAAAATCGTATTGAAAATTCATTTATTGCCCCTTAAATTGCACAATTTTCTTTATATTGATGGCAAATGAGTTTTTTTCTGCTGTCTTACATTTGTTTTATTTTTTGGAAATATTATGCAATACCACTTTTGCATTTCAATCAACAAAGTTTTCTAAACAGTTTTACAAATTTTGGATGTATTCACAGCTCTGGAAGATTTACTGGAGGCTCCAAATCATCTAAACGATGAATAGGCTGCAGGATCGAATGGAATTAACTCCAAATTTTATAAATAAAGGACAGGGAAGCTATTAAATGAACTTACTTCCTTGTTCAACTGTTCAACCTGTAAGACGAAATGTATCCTAAGCTTTTTATTTCTTTAATGTATTTTTAAAATGGTTATTTTTGAATTTCTCGTACAAATAATGAAGCTCATAAAACCTAATTTATTTATTCTTGTTATAATTTGCTTACAATTTATTCCGCTCTGAACCTAGAGCGCTGGCGCGAAGTTGACTGCCAGCAATCCATATAAGACCACGACGGACTTTAGAAAACTTGATTTTTGAATGGAAAGGTAAATTTCTATGAGAGAAGTTGCCGCTTGGCTATCAATAAAATAGGTGATATCAGCATGTGCTTGCCAGTGCCATCATTGCAACCTATTTAATAAGAACTAGCAGTTCTATTTAGGAACAGTGCTGTCGAAAGTACTGCAAAAGCAATATTTGTATTGCTTTTGGGAGCTGCGTACTGCCGTACTGCTCACTTTTGTTTTGTACTGCATTTTCCTCTTTGTATTGCCTTTTGTATTGCTTTTTGTAGTTCATTGTTTTCATAAATGTATCAAAGAAAACAGAAAAGATGGCATCACTTTTTATGTTCTCATTTGCAATTCACATCACATTCAATTTCATTTCCAGCTTTTTTCTTATTATTAGTAATTGTAGTGTAGCACTTTTGCTGCATTTGTCATGCAAACATAATTTGGAATGTAGTGTCAATGTAAAAAAATAGTATAGAGATTACTACATTATTATGTACGCAAATAAGGAAAACTGTACGGTTTCAAGACAAAATTTTAGAAGCCGTACAAATAATAAATCAATAAATCCGCAAAAAAATTACAAAGTCTAGCTTCACTCTTTCAATTGTTCCTAAATATTATTGATAAAAAACTCATAGATGATCTAAATGAAGAATGCCGAACTCTTTTGCATCAAAACTATTACACAAACGAGTTTAAATTTGGAAATTTTTGGAACATTCAATTTAAAAACGCCTTGAAGCACTCACATATTTCTGGGCTTAATTTTATATCAAATGACCAGATTAGATGCCAAATAACCAAATGTCAGGATTATCAAAACTGTATATTAGACTATACGACCAAAATTACCAATATGGTCATATTTGCCTTGATGGTCTTTTAAGGCATTTATTATTTATTACCAAATGTTAAAGTAGGGTAATGCTGTAAAGAAAAACAAAGCAAAAACTTGAAGTTGGAACACCGATGACAACGAAATAATTCTTGTGACATCAAAAATGCCAACAATGCCATAACGAAATTTTAATAAAGTGCATATGGGCATATAGGACTTTATGCTGGCATTCGTGCTTATTGTCCTATTACACTATTTGCTATTTGGAAATTTTTATGTCAAAATTAGCCTGGTCATATGTGGCATTTAGGTCAATAGATCATGTGAGATATGCCCATTACATTGTATGACCATATTTTGACAGGAGAACTGTCAGAAATTGGCATTTTATGACCACTTGACATACAGTCTAATCTAACCATAAGAAAAAAACAAAAGAACTTTTATGTATTTCATTTATTTATTAAGAAAGAGTAGTAGAATAAAAAAAATATAGTATGTTGCGTATTGCTTTTCACCAAAATTATGCAAAAAAAATGTTTATGTATTGCTTTTGTCATTTCAAAAACGACAGCGCTGTTTAGGAATGGGACCGTCAACGTATGTATACAAGTGATTAAACCTTGGTGGAGATTCTTTCTATGCGTTCGCTAATGCTCCTTAAGTCTTTCATGAGTCTTTCGAGCTCTACAAATTCGCATCTATGCTGAGCCCATGCTCTGTAATACTGCATTTACACCATCACGCACGCCCATTTTTGCACGAGACGTGACAGGGAGATCCGTCTTTCCGCAGTCAATGCTAGTAAAGGAGTAAGAAAGAGATCACAAATCAGACGCCTAAAGTGTCATGGATGTGCTGCCCATAATTATAGATACCTACGTAAAACGGAAATAAACACAAGTTCCGGGGAACATAATTTCTGTACTCACTTGAAAATATTCCTATTTCTGATTTAAAACATGTGAAATGAGAGCGATTTCAAGTTTCAGTAAATTAAACCAAAAATGCATCAATCAGTTGTACGAAATTTATAAATAATTGTCCGCTCATCACTTCCGGAAGGCATTTTGCTTTATAGGAAAGCAAAATTTCGTGAGCCGTCGCTATAAAAATATCAACATGCACAGCTTTCCCATAATTCCTATCACGTAAACAAGATGGCCGACGAAAAAACCTGTCACGTTTTTTTGCGTGTTAGGTAATGTCGTCTTGTTCAGTCACACGGCTATTTAGTATTTAGCATCCCTTTAATCTTCCGTGATAGGAATGTGTGACTGTGTAAATGCGGCATTAGAATACTCGGGGAAGTATTGACTAAAGAGCATTTTAAGCATTTTTGGATTGGCCAAGCCTTATAAATGTAATAGCAGGTTGAGTGAAGTAAGGTTAAATAAAAAAGTTTGCATCCTCTTTTTCAACCTCGAATTTTGGAAAAAAAAAAAAAAAAAAACAAAAAAAAGGCGAAATAGGTATTCGATGATTTTTTATTTTCTATAAACTTACAAATTTTCAAGTTTATACGATTACCGTATCGTGAGTAACAGAAAAACCTCTCTAAAAAGGCCAGGGACGGTCATATCGAAATTCCTTCTACACAGCTAGTGGAACATATCCTGAAAGTTTCATGAACCTACAATTAGCGGTTTGGCCTGTACGATGTCTGTCAACATAATCACGTTATTTTTTTATGTATATAGATGAATTGAAAAATATGTTCCTAAGTTTTCGATGCGAAAATTTATCGCATTAGTTACAGAACCGACCAGAAACCGTCTATCACCATGTAGTTTTTCGTCCTACAAACGAAAATGGTTTCTTTAAATGCTATAATAATATAATGTATTCAAGGACCGTAATGTTCCTATTAATATAAAATGGAATGTACCTACATTTCCCCACATACTCAAAAGAATAAGTTTTCGTTGTCGTTGTCAGCCAGATTCTGAATTAATTTGGTTTGCTTGTGCATTTCCTTATGTTATCGCTATATTGTAACTGTCGGTTTAACTTCAGCTTCTCGCTATGGAGATATTTATGTCTATGTGGCGATCTTTCGTCTTTTGAAATCATCATGTAGTAGAAGAGCGAGGGAGAGGTAAAGGGTTTTTCAACAGGGACGCTTCAAAAGTAGAGCGACAGGGACAGCAAACGACGCCGAATTTCTTGAAATTTTTAAAATTTACTACCAAAATTCGGAGTCAGTGGCCTCAACGTTAAGAGCGCTACGTCCAATTTATGGTCGTCATAATCGTCCTAGCAGATCAACAATTGAGCGTCTAGTGGAAAAATTTGAATCCACAGGCACAGTACAAAATGTTCCCGTGCCAGTGAGACAAAGAAGTGCCCGTAGTGTCGAGAATATTGCTGCCGCTGAGGCTTCAGTTGAAGAAAGCCCAAATGTGTCTCTCACACGTCGTTCTCAAGCGTTGGGCATCTCTGTGACATCGTTGTGGCGAATTTTGCGAAAAGATCTTGGCCTGCATCCTTACAAGATTAAATTGACGCAAGAACTGAAGCCGCTTGAAAATGATTCGGATTTTCATCGAAAAATCATCTTCAGCGATGAGGCTCATTTCTGGCTGAATGGCTTCGTCAATAAACAAAATATGCGGTATTGGTCAGGCAGCAATCCACACGTACTCCAAGAGTCATCAGTGCATCCCGAAAAAATTACGGCTTGGTGTGGTTTATGGGCCGGCGGCGTCATTGGGCCGTACTTCTTCCGTGATGATCAAGACCGGCACGTTACTGTGAATGGGAATCGCTACCGTTCAATGATAACCGAATATTTTTATCCCCAATTGGATGATATGGACTTGGAGGATATGTGGTTCCAACAGGACGGCGCCACAAGCCACACAGCGAATGTCACAATCAATTTTTTGGAAACCAAGTTTGGAGAACGTGTTATCTCAAATGGTCCAGTCGCTTGGCCGTTAGACTATTTCCTGTGGGGCTACGTCAAGTCTATGGTCTATGCCAACAAGCCAGCGACGATTGATGAACTTCGTACGAATATCGAACGTGAAATTGCAGCAGTACCGGCCGATTGATGCTTGAAAACCGTCGAAAATTGGGTTCAGCGTCTGGACTTCTGCAAGCGTGCCCGTGGTGGCCATGCAAAAGAAATCGAGTTCCATACATAATCACCCCTATCGGGAATGAAATTTCCCCGGGAACGTTTCCTATTCAGCAATCTGGGGTCGAATCGCGTCGTCCGTGAACGAGCTATACGTTCACGGAATTAAGTCGTTTTTGCATGTGAAACAAAAACAAATTCCGTCACGTAATGCTCGTTAACGGATGACGCGATTCGACCCCTGATTTACATTGCTGACAAGGAAAACATTTCCATCGGAATTTATTCGCGATAACCCAGAATAGCATCGAACGTACTCCCACAGGAATAAAGAATTTCATTGATATCCAAAACAGTTTTTGTTTTATTTAAAAAAAAACTTTTGTAGCGCTCTTATTGAAAAACCCTTCAGAACAGAGGTAGAAAAAGCGAGGCACAGTGTGGGAGTTGGTAAATAAATTGAAGCAATTTGTTTTTTTTATTTCAACTTTTATTTTATTTTGTTCTTATTTAATTTAGGAAATTTTAATTGATTTGAATATAGTTTTGGATTTTTGTTGTTGTTGTTGTTTTTGATGTTTCATACTTTATAAATTTACGAATCTCCTCATTTGCGGTATTGGCTGGTTTTAAGCAAAACGATGCATAGTACTTGCTGTTTGTTTGTTTTTCTTGTTTAAAAATGTTTTATTTTATTTATTACGCTTCTTATTATTTTTTTTTTTTGTTTTTTTGTTTTAATATAATAGTAAATGACAAAAAAAATTAATTAAATAATTTCTTTTAATTTATATAAATACAAAGAATTCTACGAGCATTCCTCTTGACTTTTTCGGACACAGCGAGCTACTTTACGTTTAAATTCTGGATAAGACTCTCTCCATTCCTTGGCTGCGTCTACGTTGGCCGGTGACTCGTCGTTCGGATCGGCTAGCATCGATATCACTGATATCAATATGGTCTCGACCGTGTGTACGGGCAACCAGCGTTCGGAAGCTTTCTCATATCCCCATTTGTCATCGCCTGGCTCATGAAGAATACTAATACAAACGTCACCGTTCTTCTCGATATTTGGATGCCAGATCTCTGTGACGAACTTCATGCGTGGTGGCCTGAGTGGATATTCCTTTGGGAAATGCAGATGTGCCTTGAAGAAACCTCCTTCACTGGAAAGGGAGAAGAAAAAAAAAACGTTTAGCTTTGAATGCGATACGCACAAATGAAATATTAGTAAACAACAACACCCCTGGTGTTGCGGTAGACTTTGATATAGATCAGCATGGAATATAAATTCTAAAGACCTTGGGCTATATACAGACGGAGCTAGGGCAAAGATAAGGATAAGATCAAATCATCCAATCGCCCAGTATCAACCACCTCTTGGCACATAAAATGGGTACCCATCTCAAACTGCACAAGTCGCAGCGATTTAAATCTAAAATTTAAGTCTTAACGAACTTCTGATCTCCATGAATCTGTGCGCTATTATGTATCATTATATATATAGATTTCGAGAGATATTCGAATCAGACCACCATTGTCGGGTCCCTTTTCGTCTCTCTACCACTGTAAATCTTACTCAGAGAGTCTCCCTGGATTTAACCACAGTTCTTCTCTAGGCTCGATTCCTAGTGTTAACGCTAGCATCTGTTTATGGGAGATCTGTTTCATCGACTGGGTCTCGACCCAACGATTTCCCAAGATCCTCATTCTTCTGCTAGCCCACGCCGGACATTGACACATGTGCCGCTGTCTCAGATTCCTCCAGGCATAGTTTACAAGTATCATCCTCTCTAAGGCCCATCTTCCTTAAGTGATACCCGAAATTAACATGTCCTGTAGACAAAGCCACCATTGTATCATTACTCGCTTCAGAAAAGTAGGAAGCAATTGTGTTCGGTACAAACAATTCTCTTAGACAGACTGCGTAAAGCTTATGCCCGACCGAAGCTGGTTGAAAAGCAACAGAAACGTGTATTATGATGCCGCATGGATCTCCGCATGGTACTCCTCCTTAAGCAGTGTGCAAAACAGGAATTGGTAGTCAATGGCAGTGATGCCAACTCAGGCTCTTTGAGGCATTTTTTTTTTATTTAGCCACACATACTTCGATCAGAATTGGCATCACTGGTCACAGCTCACAAAAGCACCGCAACTATAGCAATGAACATCAAGGGAACTATGTCAAGTGATCCGGTGAACAGGTTGATGATGCTTCCTCTCCGTAAAAACAAACACCACAATAAGCAGCAGAACTCACGACAGTTTGATGCAACTTTCCCAAATAGTACTCGATTTGACTTTGTCGACACCGCTAAGTATCTGAAACCGAGAGCAGATTGCAAACTTCTATGGAGTAAGAATATTGCCGAACGAGCATAAGATGCTCATAACATTACATCGCAGTAGCTATACAGACAAGTTCTCAGGCCAAGCGTATGGCACAGAGACATTTGCTTTATAGGTGCAATACAAACACCTCCCTGCTTTACAAAAACCATAGAAGGCAAGTCAAACGTAGGTCAAACACGTATAGCCACACTACGAAACTTCTCTGCACATGCTTTTCTATGAAAATCAATGCTCTCCTGCCTATAAAGTGCTAACTTCAAGTAGCCCTTAATTACAAACGACAGGGCGGAAATCAATGGAAGCCGGGTCAGCCTTTTCAGAACAACGGCAGCGAAGTTCCAACTTAAAAGACCAAAACGCGATTCAGCCGTTTGACTCGGCAACTAAAAGTTGGAAGAAAAAACGTACCTACGCAATAGGGGACGGCCTTTTTACTAGGAGGTGGTTTTACAGAAGCTGTCCAAAATGATCTGATTATAAAAACAGAACCTACGTGAGTGGGACGCATTTTCAAACAAATCTGCATTTATTTACACGACATGATAAAAAAAAAAAACTGCTTCTAGAATTCGCAACAGCAATGCAGTCACCGAAGAACTTGATTTTTGAATGGGCAGATTTATTTACATGACAGGAGTTGCTTTTATCACCGCTTGGCTATCAATAAAAAGGTGATAACGGTGTGTGTTTTCCAGTGTTGTCATTGGTAGTTCTTGTATCAAGTTGTCCTGCGAAATCTGTAGCGTAAGAAAGTTCGCATGCCAGGTCCTAAAATAAAATTCTAGTCTAGCAGTCACCGCATACTGGAGATTATGTTCTAAGGCCTTGGCGACTGAAGAGAATGTGAACGTTTATAATTGGCCGATGGCTTCGGTTTTTCATTTAGGTCCGTCCTTCGTATAGAGCTATGTATAAATATGATTGAAGAAACTGTGAAATATGTTCTGGTTGCATGGTGCTGGAGCTGAAAGCTTATTCCACTTTGCGACACAGGGTGGCCAAGCGACGAAAGATGTTAAAGCATATGAAATCGTTTGGTGGTGGCCACGTAAGCTCTGAGCGATTCACTCTTGTTACAGGCAGAGGGACATCACTCAGCCGATAGTCGTTCACTGCGTGGCTGCAGCCTAAAACAAGACAAACTAAGGTCCTAAAAAACGTATTCTATTTGTATTAGCAAAACCAATTTGTGGTAATATTTCAAGACACCCCTGCAGCTGAGTGCACGTCGCATTGTCGCAGTTTACTCGGATTAATCCAACGACAGGTGTTGCTGACAGAGCGGATAAAATGGCCACGATCTGAACGCACCCACTCGTAAATTGGATGGTGAATGCACTAAATAAAATGCACTAAAATAAATGTGGTTGTAATGGCGTGGATGAGGAGAGAAGCAGCATTAATTTGAATTTAAAAATACTTAATTTTTTAGGTATACAACTTTGTCTTTATTATTATTTTTATGTATCTAATATGTATTATTTGTTTTCTTCCCTTTAATAAAGTTTTTCATTCTAAACTGAATACTAAAAACAGTATATCAAAAGTGGTCTCACAACAGTGCCCATGTTCTGTAATTATCACATCGATATATTTATCACAAAAACTATATGACTTGAAAGAAAATACTTTAAAAGTATCGATGCGAAAATTTATTTATTTAACTCAGGAGCATTTTCTTTCAATTCATATCGTTTTTGTGATAAATATATCGATGTGATAATTACAGAACATGGGCCCAGGACTATTAATTGAGATAACTATTGCACCCAGTCCATCCAAAAAAATTTAATTGGATGGACAATATTCAACCCTATCGAGGTATTCGTTCGGAACGGAATTTTCTCCGATTTGTACGAAATCGGAGAAATTCCATTCGAGGTATCCGTTCCGATTCAACTTTCGGAAAAATTCTCCGATGATGTGTAGCGCACCTTGTCGCATTGCGTGGAACTAACTTTTGACAGCTACACAGTACATTTTTTCCGAAGCTCTCCGACAACTACAGACGAATCCCTGTAAGTCGAATTTTCACGGGAGATAAAAATTAGTTCGAGTTAGAGGGATTTCTGGAAAAATTCGAGTTAGAGGGATATTCTATATTTTTCCTGAGCACGTTTATTTACAAGGAAAGTAGGTACATTTTGAAGAAAATTAGTTAAAAAAAATTTTATTTTTTATTGGGATATGAAAGTAGCACTCATTTAATAAATGATTCTATTTTAAAAAAGCAAAATTCGACTCAGAGGAATATTGTAATAGGTCAAGAATAAAAAGAATATGTTCGAGTTAGAGGGATTTCCGACTTAGAGTATGACCTTTCTATGCAAAACTGAAGGGAATGCAAAAATTGGGTCGAAAAATTTGAGTTAGAGGGAAATTCGAGTTAAAGGAGGTTCGACTTAGAGGGATTCGACTGTAATTGCTGCGGAATATTTTAATGTGAAGTGAACGCGTTTATGCGCTTCATTTATTTTGTTCCGAAACGGATACTTCGAACGCAATTTGAGTTCCGATCCAATTTAACTTTCCGATCGGAATTTTTTCCGAACGGATACCTCGATAGGGCTGAATGGCTTTGATATTGTACGAGTTTGTAGCCAACTGGACACCGTCTATAGATTATTAACGGTCTCCCTATTAAATCGACTGATGAATGTCACTTCTAAAGCAAGAGTCTGGCTGACACGACTAAATAACGATTTCAATTATTAATGTTTTGATTATTTCCTACGGATGAGTCAAACACTGTCCAATATTCCGCACTGACATGCTCCCAACTAATGGCGTTTTCGGTTGAAGAAAAGAAATGGGAATCTATAAGTGCTCTTTCTATGTTTCATTAAAGAAATAAGTGCACTTCCAGGTCAATTCTTAACACGACAGAAGTGTCCGGGATATTTTTAAGAAATTGCCCTGAACTCAACAACACGTACTAACAAATGTTTGTTGTGCTTTTAGAAACAAGTTACACATAGAGCAATGTGATCCGAAAATATGCAACTATGTGTTCGAGTGTAAACTTTAATTGAAATAAATTGATTTGGCTTAAGGCACCAAGTGACAAAGGACAGAAACAGAAACAGAATCCCATACATTTGCAACAGAAACAGAATTAGGAACAGAAAACATTTTTTTCAGTAACAGAAAAATGACTGTTTGACGACAGAACGTCAACAAGTCTATATTGATTGCTTCTGCAACAGAAAAGCCAATATATCATGGGGAGATGTTCTACCTCGAAAAGCATTAATTAAGCTTCTGTATATTATGAATGCTGCGCTTAGGTTTAAACACGTGCCGAGCCAATGGAAAGTTGCAAGTCATTGTAGTTTTAAGACCAGGAAAACCGCCAAATGAAATCGTATAGACCAATTTGGCTTCTTCCAGTCATATCCAAAGTTTTCGAGAGGATATAACTAAGGCGTCTACAACTGGTTATACCAGATAATAATCTTATCCCTGACCACCAGTTTGGGTTCAGAACCAAGCACTCGACGATTGACCTAGTGCATAGAATTACTGACGTAATAGAGAAAGCATTTAAAGAAAAAAAGATATGCTCAAGCGTATTCCTTGACGTCTCACAAGCCGTTGATAAGGTGTGGCACGACGGCTTAAAATTTCAATTACGACAAGTTCTCCCCGTAGGCCTATATGATATTCTAGAATCATATCTCGGGAATACTCTTCCGTGTTAGCCATGGTAACGAATACTAGGAGCTTAAAGAAATTTCGGCCGGCGTACCGCAAGGGAGCGTCCTTGGCGATATACCAAGAGAAGATGGCACTACCCTTGCTACGTTCGCCGACGACACCGCTACCCTTGCAGTGGTAATACAGTCGAAGAAACGACTGCAAAACTGCAAACCACACTGAATAAAGTAAATGAATGGACGAGGGACTGGCGGATCGCCCTCAACGAAACTAAATCTGTTCACGTGAATTTCACATATCAGAAAACTAATGACTTGCCAATTTTCCTAAACTTCGCCCAAATACCCTTTGCAAGGCGAAATACCTGGGAATGAGGCTCGACGCAAAGCTGAAATGGAACTCGCACGTTAAAATGAAACGTAAAGAACTCGATATCAGATATAGAAAAAATGTGCTGCTTACTTGGAAAACATTCCCAGCTCAGCACCGAGAACAAACTGCTGTTACACAAGCAAGTGCTAAAGCCGGTGTGGATCTACGGTATACAACTTTAGGGTTTTACCAAGAAAACAATTGCCAATAGAGAAATTGTCCAGCACCGTGGTATACTAGAAACGACGATATCCACAGGGATCTCGGAATTCCTACAATCGAAGCTGAAACTATAAGCTTCGCACGAAAGCATAGAAACCGACTAATCGGGCATATCAACAACACAGTCCGACAAATTTTGGATGAGAGTAATTTATTGCGCCGACTACAAAGAACGAAACCTTTCGACTTGGCAAGATAAGGATTAACCGCGTCTTAATTGCGGAACATGCAGGATCTTTCAGTGGAAAGTAACCTGCGAAAAGTGTTTTTATTTCGTTATAGAAAAATTGCTTGATAAGTTTTATCTTAGTTGCAGTATCTAACAATTTATCGGAGGGTGGTGTTTTTAGTCAGTAAAAATCTGACACTGCTATGAGCAAGCGCTTGCTATTCTCATAAGTGTCTTTGGATGATTTTCACCTACCCTCGGGGGAAACAAAAAAACAAGTAAAAGTGTTATCATCGGCCTGGCCGATGCTTTGATACCCTCCACTGCATACAAGTCATGCAAAATACCAGATCTACTTGACCGACATAGCCCATTTTTAATACCAACCTAACGACGATGAAAGACGTCCTTTCACCAAATTTCATTCGCCTATGTCAGTTGCTTTGGGCGCTATCGTGCTTTCAACAGACAGACAGACAGACAGACAGACGGACATGGCTAAATCGATTTAGAATGTGATCCTGATTCAGAATATATATATGTATACTTTATAAGGTCTCCGGTGACTCCTTCTTGCCGTTACAAATGTATTGGCAAATTGAATATATACCCTGTGGAGGGTATAAAAATGGGGATATGTGTTTTTTGTTTGGATTTTTCTGCATATGTCATCTGAATAAAAATCAAACAAATCAAAATCGTCTGCAAACTGCCGCTCTGCTTGATTACAGGCCGCCATTCGACAATTAGCTTCATTTAAATCGTCTTCACTAAACATTTCCAAAATCTGTTCAATTTTTCCGCTGAAGTCAAAGCTAAAATGTAAACAAACGAAACACAATTCTCTGTTCTGATCTGTTTGTGTTTCAGTTTTGTGTAGCTGAGCGAGCAGCGTTCTGTTTCAGTTTCTGTTCTTTGTCACTTGGTGCCTTTAGTAATACTTTTATATTTAAACAACAACAAACAAAAGTGGCAACAGAAAACAAAATATCACATTTATGGTGTCTACCACTATTGCAAAAGTGCTCCAGAATTTCATTGAAAAGAGCAATTCTGCATTTCGGGGCAAATCCTTTGGATCTTCAATGAAAACCGCCACTAGAGTGGGCAACCTTAATACGCATCACAACCCAATTAAGACGAGGACACTAGCGCAATCAAAGCGATAAAAAAGTACACCACTTGTAAAGAGAGCTTTAGAAAAGAAACATTTCGAAGTCCGAGAAGGAGAAAGATAACTGCGTATTACCTCATATTAAGAAAAAGAGTACTGAATCAAATTAAATGACTTTTCGTGGACACACTTGATGCCAAACAAGCAGCATTAGGTTAGATTAGGTTGAGTGGGGTTGTGAGATAGTCATAAAAGACCAAGCACCAAGACGTAACCATCGCCATCCCCAGGGAACTCAATGAACAAGAAGCATTGAATAGTTTGACAGCTCTTCCACGGATTCATCGATTCGAACAGTTGACCATATGAATACGATGCAAGTCACTACGGAACAGTGGGTCGAATAGCGAGCACCTTTTCACCTGGGTACTAATTCCGTAACTCTTCAGACGATTATCGTCAAAAGATAGACCACCAAAACTAGTAAACTAAGTGCAAAAATTTAGAGCTTGATATCTTATTTTCTACAAATCTAATGAAAGCTGACGATAATTAAAAAACTTCGATCAGAATATCAGCCCTATCGAGGTATCCGTTCGGAAAAATTTCCGATCGGAAAGTTAAATCTGATCGGAACTCAAATTGCGTTCGAAGTATCCGTTTCGGAACAAAATAAATGAAGCGCATAAACGCGTTCATTTCACATTAAAATATTCCGCAGCAATTAGTTGTCGGAGCTTCGGAAAAAATGTACTGTGTAGCTGTCAAAAGTTAGTCGTATAACGCAGTTCCACGCAATGCGACAAGGTGCGCTACACATCATCGGAGAATTTTTCCGAAAGTTGAATCGGAACGGATACCTCGAATGGAATTTCTCCGATTTCGTACAAATCGGAGAAAATTCCTTTCCGAACGGATACCTCGATTTGAGGGCAATGAACGAGCGGATTGTCTGGCGAGAAGAGGCGCATCAGGCCCGCTCACTGGTCCTGAGCCCTACTTCGGGTTACCTTTGAGTTACGTACACTCAAAATTCAGGAAATGGGAAAATGATCACCTTGCCGAATACTGGACAGGATCCAAAGGACTGAGACAGGCAAAAAGATTCATAAGCCCTGCTCGTAGTCAGACAAAAAAGTTACTTGAGCTAAGCAAAGATGATCTAAGAACTCTAACGGGTTATCTTACTGGTCACTGGCCACAAGGATACGATCTTAAAAAGATGGGACTTTCCGACGATGACTCCTGTCGACTCTGCGGGGAAGAGGAGGAGACAACGGAACACATACTCTGCGAATGCCCTTCTGTGGCAAGGGGTAGAGCAATCCATATGCGAAGGGCGTTTTTAAGTCCTACAGATATTGGAACCATGGAACCAATAAGGGTACTGAGGTTTATAAAGAGCCTCAACAGCTCCCTGGGTTAAGTAACAGAGGCCAACACCATTGATCTCTTCTGGTCGCAGCGTACAGGGCCTAGTAGGTACTTACAATACAATACAATTATTGTTATACCCTTATTATTATACCCCCTTCTGCCGTTGGTTGTTTTAAAATACCGTGAGGACATCAAAGTTGAACTTGTCCTATAAATTGAGCGCAGCTCTTACAAATCGACCCCAAGATGAAAGAGGAGCGAGCCGATTAAGACATACATTCCGCTTAACAGTTGGAATCTGCAGCAATAATCCAAGAGTTGCAAAGCGCCATGCCACGCAAACAATTGGGAAAACCTGGGAAAAACGTCTACGCTCGTGTCCTAACTTTGTGATTAAAATTCAAGAAACCAGGAGGTGGTATATTTTGCATTGCTCCGAAAGCACAACAGTCGGTAGTCACATCATCAGAGGTGCAGACCCTTCCTCGTCTGCATATAGTCGGTTGGAACAGAATTCAAATCCTGCACCTTAAAATTGCATGCGCCCATATTGTTCATTTATTTTGTTAAAAAAGCTGTTTAAAAACGAATTATTAAGAATAGTGTATAAATTCTTGGCCAAATAACAAACATTCACTCGTTTATACATTGAAACCATCAGTGGCCACGTAGAATCGTTTTTCTCGTCGTTCGCCTGGTGCTTGTGGTTGTGATTCTACTCGGTTGCAGTGTCACCCGCAACAACTTTCTTTCGTCATCGAACTGCAAGTCATTAACCAATTGCGGTTAAAGCTTACAACTTCTCGTCGGTTTAATTGCTACAGTTTTACATTCGGTCAACCAGAGTTCCTCTGTCCTCGAAATACAAGGACTCCTGGTCTATTCGTTCCGAGTACGTCCCTTCACATTTAATAAGTAGAACTGCACGCACAGTACTGCACGCATTCAGTTCTATTAAGGAAAGTTTAATACTTAAAATATTTCATTTACTTGAAACATATTGATTCAAAGCGGCCCGAGCTTGGCAAAGATTACATTGATCGAAGGTAACAGGAGTACAGCAATCCGCTGCAATTTCTATTTACTTCATTACCACCCATCATCTTCCAATTTTTTTGATTTACACAGCATACGAAGGAGCTTGTCTACATTTCTGCACAAGCATCAAAGTGGAACTAATTAGGTGGAAAGAGCAGATGCTCTGCTACCCCCATGCGTTTCAACTTTCAAGTGTGCAAAAACAACGTATGTATGCATTGCATGGAGATTTTGCGTTTGATTGACTAATTTTACTACCTGCGTCTTACCTATAACACACGAAAGACGTTATTACATATCGATTTCATATACACTTGTACATACGCTACACCCGCATTATATATGCCTAATTAAACGAAACTCATCCACAGATACTTACTAGAGAGTGTCCGGTGGACCAATTATAAGGACTTCCCATCGAAATATGTCGCTCTCATCGATTAGTCCAGCTGAAAATCCTTCAACAGGGTTCTTGTTTAATTCTGCAAAGAAACGTACAAAAGAAAGAAGGCACACCATAAGAGCATTGCAGATTCAAAGTATTGAAAGTAACAAAACAACAGCAGTAACAAAAACCAAAAAAGGAAAAAAAAAAAAAAACCAACCCAAAGTACTCAAGAACCAACAAAAAAAAAAAATTAAAAAAGTGATTCACAACACACACACTGGGGTGGAACACAAGTAAACGCTCATCTCGCCTTTATAGAAGAAGTCAACGACATTCGTGCTACTGGTACCTATTGTCGGCTGGCTACTGTGCGACCCTGATATACTCGTATGGTATGGATTGGATATGCATCGAACGAAAGGCGGTACACGGCGAAATCATCAAAATGGTCAAATACATAAATTAAAATGAGTTTTCCCCATTTAAGCAGGTATTTTAGGTAGAAAAAGGCTAAGAAACGCCATCACAAAATTGCATTTAGCACATACGTGTGTAATTTTCACACACAATTTGTCGCCCCCGTTGTCCCGGTTCACTTCTGTACATTCGAGAAGAAAAGACAAAAAAAAAAACCTTACACAAAGGAGTTCTCGTTCTTTTGCACATCATCTTCGAATTATTTTTTTTTTGTTCCTTTTCTTTGGAAATGATTGCGATTTTTGTTTCAAAAATTGATTTTTCAGAAAATGTGCTTTGAAATTACACGTTTTTCACAAGCGAACAAATGGATGGGAGCACAGAATTCGAAGGGGGAATTAACCTCGAATATTGTCGGTTCTGCGGCATTTTGCGAAAATATCTTTTGTTTGAGCTTTTCAAAAGAAATACGGATGTTCCGCGGAGGCTGTAGACGAGTGTTCACGGGGCACCACTAAAACGGAGGGAATTAGGATATTAAAACTTACCACCTAACTGCTTTTTCAGCAAGAGGGATGACTGCAATTCAGACATTTATTATTTATTTCGTTCTGGAGGCTACTCTAGAATCGATTTTGGGTGGATTTGATGAATTTTGTGCTAAACTTGAAATGCAGATGGGAAATTTCTATGTTTAGATGGTTTATTTTATTTAAGCGAGTTTAAGACCGAACAGATAATTTTTTTTCGATTTTTCTTTAGCTTTTTGTAAGTTCGACTCAGCGGTAGACACAAAAAAAACCAACGAACAAAACGTCTGTTCGTTCGTTTTGTTGGTTGATGGAAAACGTTGTGGAGAAATATGCCAATTGGAGAGATTTATCGATCACACACGTGATGGGTGTGTTCAATAGATAAATGGGCGTGCATGAACTTGCAGTTTTAAATGATGCGTTCAGGAAGTCAATTATATAAATATTAAACTTATACTAACCCTTATTTTTAGCTTCGATCTCAGCAAAGCAAAGTAAAGTAACAACTACGCTCTACTTGACCCTTTGAGACTCGCAATAGTTGTTGTAATCGTGTGCTGAAAATCTTACTTTACTTTGCTTTTCTGAGATCGAAGGTAAAAAAAACACGACCATTGTTTTTGAAAGTTTGATGAAGAAAATAAGGTCTTTTCTAGCTGATTTTTTTGATTACCACAGCTGTTGATACATTTCTGAAGAAAAAATTGAATAAAGTTCATAAACTCGCAATTTTTAACTTTCTTGTTTGTTTTGGAGAGGTATTGTTTGTATAAAAGTCGCCTTAAAGGTAGGGGATTGGGGCCAATTTTATGTTTGATTGACACAAAAAGAAGTCTCTGTTTGACAACAACGAAATGCACAAATAAAACGTTGCGCAAAAACTTCTGGGACTCAAAAAGTATATTTCATTGAATATAAGTGCTAATCTGAAATGATTGTACCCGCATAGTTCGTGTAACTTCGCTTTAATGAATGGATTTTTAACAATTCAAGCGATGTAAATCTCTATGACGCTGTAATTCTTTGTGGGTTGTTTCCCAATTTTGTGTTTATTTTCCTCCGTCACTTCGAGTACGCGCTTAAAGTATTTTTTGTACTCAACAACGTGATAATAAATTTGTTTGATACGTCGTTTTGACTCCTCGTCCTCGCTCAAAAGCCGCACTTGCCATTGAGTTACTGCTCCGCGCGCGACGACCTAAAAAATCATCTATACTCAAGTTGCAAACGTCAAAAAAAGACTTAAAGGACAAGACAGCGGCCCAAGGAACTATGTCCCAACAGGAACTAACTCCCACTAGCCAAATGAACTAAGTCCCTCCAATTTTGCAGTGGTTTAGTTCATATGTTTAGGAGATAGTTCGTAGTTCATTAGGAACAAATTTCCAATTAATTAAGTCCCAATTTGAGAAAGCGGGAGTTTCATTTAACTTGTTTTGAAGAAAAAATAATTCTGTTGAAAGTGAAAGTTAAACAATGCTTCTGTCTTGTTTTTTGCACTTTTTTATGTACTCGTCAGCAATTTTTTAACATAAACTACATCCATACAAAATCTGTTCTGTTTTTCTACAAGTTTTTTGGCTGTCACTGGATTTTTCTTATACTTATTTGACACTGACGTTGTCGCCAACTACCTAGGTACCTACCCAAATGAAACCAAACCTGTAGACTTTTCGAATATCACAACCTTCCCTGCTCCGGCAGATCTGATGTTGGGTTTTGCATTATTCGAACATACCTATTATAGGTTGTCAATAACACTTCATCTACTACATTTGCATAGGACTAAACAAAAAACCGGCAAATTTCAATGTTTTTTATAAATTTGCTTCGATAGTTTTAAGAAATAAATGCAACAACTGCAGCCAACATTTATCTCTGAAGTAATTGAGCAAGTTCTCGATCGAATTGCAAATCGTTTATCGAAGTTGAGCGACAAACAACGTAGGTATTTATCAACCATAATGTTTACAATTTGTATAATACTCATGTACCTATTTCTTTTCAGTTACAAACGAAGAATTTATTGAATTGAAATACCTTTTCCAAGAGGACATCGTCTTCAAAGCACTGCACATCATCGACACAGGTTTTGTGACATCATACATTCCCGAAAATGGCATAAGCGAATTAATTGAAATTCAAACCAGCCTATGGCGATCTCCGATAGTGTACAAACTGTTTCCGAATGTTAACTTCTGTAAGTGCAAATTCTTTACCAACCACGTTTTGAATGCAGTTGAGAAATTGTACTACACATGCGAACATGTGTTAGCGGCTCGTTTGGCTAGAATTCTAGACAAACTTAAAGTGGAAGTCATTCCCAAGCATACGTTTAACTTTTTGCTGAAACAAATTGCTGCAGACTAAATGCACAACTCGAAAGTACTCTACGAGAAGGGTGTACTCAAAAATCTAAACATGCTGACACAATCCCAGTATTCGAATTTTAGATTTGTCGGTCGATTGGACAAAGTAAAGGCGTTCTATGCGGGAATTAAGGCCATCAGTTTTTCCGAGGTGTGTTCTATGTTCTATAAGTTGTCACTGCCATGAATCTCTTTTTGCCCACAGAATGCCAAATTCCAAGTGAACGAGAACGGCTTTCGTATTATGGTGGAAAATGGCAAGTCCATCCAGGCAAGTTTGTTCCTAACGCGCGAAGTTTTCGAGGAATTCCATCTCGATGGCGATATCAATTTCAGCGTCAATATGAATGTCCTCGTCGAGTGCATCAGTCTGTTCGCCAGCAGCGACTGCAGTCTCAAAATATTCTACAAGGGTCATGGAGCTCCTCTAATGTTGGTCATCGAGTACAACGCAGATCGGGACGTCACAACTGAGTGTTCAATCAAAACTTCTCAATACGAGGAATTCACGGAATACTCCCTGAATGAGGAAAGCTCTAGCTATAATCTAATTTTCATCCGTGGCCCGGATATGGCACAGATCTTTTCCGACATCGATAAAACGGCCGAGGAATTGGAAATCACCCTATCGCCCAAGGATCCTCATTTTCGTGTGGCTACAATCGGTGTCATGCAATCGGAGTCAAATATACAAGTGGCCAAAACAAGCGATATGATGCTGATGTTCAACTGTCGCGACACAACCGTTGCGCGGTACAGATGCTCGCACATTCGCCTAACCTCAAAGGCACTGTCTGCGTCGACAAAAGTCGCCATCAAAACGGAGTCCAGCGGACTAATGGAATTCCATTTTATGATTTACTCAAATGACGACGCGCAGGTGTACATACAATTCTTTGTACTGCCAATGGTGGATGACGCTGACTAGGGTGATATGTTGCGTAAAACAGATTTGCTGTAGCTGTACATTTATTTAAAGTTTAAGTAGGTTTTTTATTTATTGTTGTTACACAATTACATGGTAAAGTTCAAATAAAGATCTAAGTAAATATGTATACTGATGATGCGCAGCGTAATTATGTAAGTTGCCGTTTGAAGGTGACAGTCAGTGCAGAAATACTTGGATACTGTAACGTTATTTAGCACCAGGTTTACGTCAATATTTATAAGGAAACTCGGTGGTAACCACATCACCAAACCATCGACCAGTTTTCTAAATGCCCGAACATTCCAAAGAACCAATAGTAAACGGTTTCTCAGTGCTTTGCATGTTAACCTATAGAAGAATTGCCTTTTCGAAAGGTGTGTTTTATTCAACCTTCCTCGTCGAATGGCAATGAACCGTTCTCCCATGAAACAGTGAGTTAGAAATGCGATCTATCCAAGTACAAATTTCATCTCTTAGACGGGGTGTTCGAGATTTGGGTGGGCTGAATCGCTCACCACTCGCCTACTAGTCACCAAGCATACACGCAGCAAGAAGGCTCCCAATACTAGAAGTTCCTCTGCCCATTATCGCTTCCCCTCACCCATGTGGTATCACAATAAGGATCTAACAATCTGGCAGCCTACTCTCTAATTCGTACCGAAAGACAATCCTATGCTAAATTGTTTTCTGTGCCCCTTTTTGGTTGGTACTCTACAATACTGTCGAAATGATAAAATAATATCAAATTCCATTCCATTTCGAATTGCTTAATCCGACAGTAGTATAGTTCAGAGCAGGGCCCCGGCTGGTGTAAAGGGCAATTCTTTAAAAAAATTCCGGACACTTCTGTCGTGTAAAGAATTGACCTGGAAGTGCACTTTTTTTATTACCTCCACAGGAAGGTATATTCACTTTGTCATTGCATTTGTAACGCCAAGAAGGAGTCACCGGAGACCTCATAAAGTATATTATATGCTCTTTTCATAGAAAGGGCAATTTTTTTCTTCAATCCAGACAGCCACCAAACTTAACCTAAAATACTACCTCTTGTCCGTTTTATTTAAAACGCAGTCCGCAGAAGAGTGGAAAAAGTGACAGCCGATACAGCATGTATATGAAAGTTAGCTGCCACCTTTAAGTATAGTGGTGTTTGGATAAAATTGACACAGCCCTAACAATTAACCCAGCAAATCTTTAGTTGCCTAGGATAGAGGTAGAGGGGACAGAGGGAATACCTCGTGAGGGGTCTGCAATTGTCATATCAGTCGAACAGACTACACCCTGGGCACTCATTCCGTAATTTTTCAGGCGATCATCTTCGATAGACCTCCAAAAGTAGCTACTAGGTGCCAAAGTTACGAGTTTGAGACCTTAATCCAGTTTATTTTCGACAAATGCAATGAAAGCTGACGATAGCGAAACAAATTCGGGCGAAATATAACTTCTTATGGTCATCAAAGTTTCAAAAACGATATCGTCCCGACGATTATTGTTACAGGGAATCCGCCCCCTGTTGTCTTAGAGAACAAAATTCGTATAAAATCCACCGAACGCCAGCAGCTTAGCAGGCCTAACTGTGCTCTACGTACCCGCCTCAACTAACCAAGAGAATGAGTCGTCGGCGTAGTACACAGAAAATGTAACTGCCTCTAAAGGTAAAAGCGAAACTTTCTAAAATGTCACATGTATATATTTAACAGCTAAAAAAAATCTCGAAAAACACTTAATCCGAATATATATGAAATAATTATGAACGCATTGTAAACAAAACACTGTTAATCGCCACCCGCTAGGTCGGAGAAAAAGTCGGATGCATTTGCAAACTTGGACGACGGCAGATTGTGTCGATTCTCTTTGTGAGCATTGTGCTTCTCGTTGTATTTAATATCGGCAAAGTCCTCGAAGTACTTGACATTCCAGAAGCGAACATCGTTGTTGTGCGAACTGGAAGCCAGCAGCTCGCCGTTGTTGTTGATGTCCAACGACTCGATGGGCATGCTGTGTTGCCCGACAATTCCCAGATTTTTGAACGGGGCAATGTGCACTGCGCGAATAACGCCCTCCTCGCCGGCAACACAGGCAATGCGGTCTGTGACGGGCATCATTACGCTCATCGGCGACTTTACACCAGGGAACATGTCCGAATGGTAGCCAAACTGACCCCAGTTGTAGGTGTAGATGCGCCCCTTTGATGTGCCCACTATTAACTTGGAGTCGCCACGATAGGTGCCCATGCAGGTGAGTTCCTCCTCGTACGGCTCAGATTGCACGAACAGTTTGCTAGAAGAATTGACAATTTCATTCTTCTGTCCATGGGGAAGAAAGATCGCATTTAACTCACCGTGCTGCCAAGTTAAGAGTTGTAAGATAACCATCCCCGCTCGTGACTAGAAGCAACTTCTTTGCTTCGTTGGTAAGCATGGATAAGATGCTATCTTCGACCTCTTTGAGGGAGAATACAGGGTCCTTAGTTCGAATATCCCAGAGTTTCACTGTTCCGCTGTCGTCACCTGTAACGAATGTCTCATTTAGCAAATCGGTGGTCCCTCCTGTGATGTGATTATGACACGCTTACCACTTGCAAACATATTTTCATCAATAATGAGCAATTTGTTGATCGCGTCCTCGTGTGCAGTTTCGTAAAACTGCTTCAACTTCTCCGTCTCCATGTCGGTGATCATTATGGACTTGTCTTTGGAGCATGTCACCAAACATTTGCCGTCTTCGGTGAATTCTACATCGCGACACGCCTTCGTATGCGCTTCTACTGTCTTTAAATGAGTATTCAGCTCATTGGCATACCTGTATAGGTGAACATCTCCGGTGATAGTGGCCAACGCAATGATGTCCTCATCAGGATGGAAGCAAATGTCAGCAATAAAGTCGTCCAACTTTATTTCCGGTGGCGAGGTGCGTGGTTTTTTAATGGCAGCAATTATGGCCCGAACTGTCTCATCCTCTTCTTCGTCTTCGTTCAATTCATTTAACGCTGTTGAACCGCAAGGTTTGTCATCAGTACTGGCGGCGGTTGCTCCAGTAGACGAAGCAGTGGCGGGTTTACCCTCATCATCGGAATCATCAGAGTCGTCGCTGGGATTAAAGTCGGATCCATCATTATCATCGCTCATATCGATGGAGGCATCTGAATCGCTGTCTGCAAAGACCATTGGGTACACCAACGGATTCTCGTCACTCAGATCCAGGCTATCGTCCGAATCATCGTCGTCCCCAGGTTGTTTAAAGAAATCTCGCCTATTGGAAGAAATTGTCCGTAAGATGAATAGCAGTCTAATGCTAGGTAATGCTTACATATCGTTGGATTTATTGCTTAATACGATTTATTTTTAGATACAATATTGTAAACAGTTGAAATAATGAATTCTGCTTGTGAAACGACGCAAAACCACGCTTTTCGGAGTCGGCGGTGATAATAAACGTCAGTTATTTGTTTTCAGTTGGTAGCTATGATTGTGGAAAAAAAATATTGGAGACTCGCCTTGCAGACTGTGTTCAATAGGTAAGCAGGTTATTTTAAAACTCTTTCAACTCATCTAGTACAATTTAATAAAAACCGTTAACCTAGGGTATATACAAATTCAAATAAAGGTATTTGTTGTTGAAAACAATATTAGTAATTTGTATAGCATATTTTTTTTATTATAGTCGAGTTCATGTCCCAAAATTGCAAAGAGCAATCAGTAAATAAATCGTTATAAAGCCACAGTAATGTTTACAAAATGGCGTTTGGATCATGCTTTTTCGTCCAAGTCCAAATTATACTGACAAAAGATAATAAGACGGCGGCATCGGTATTATCTCAATAAAACTTGCAGTAGTGAATACACTTTCTGAACTGACAAATCGGGGCTTAGTAAAACGTTCGCATTACTCCAAGGTCAAGTAGTCGAATGCGTAATATATATTTTATAATTATAAATTTGTTGTGGGTCTTAACTTGACTATTAGTTTAATTTAACGTAAAAAGGAGGAACTAGAAAGGTTCCATCATGAACTGGTCCTGTCAATTTAATTCAGTGTACCTACTTGGGATAAATTACTACTGCTAAACTCCAAACGTCAAATAGAACGTACTATTTTGTTCTTATGTCTGTACCCTGCATTCAAACACATTTGTAAAATGCAGTCATACTTCGGTCGCTTTTATCCCACTTTCGCGTAAGAGATCGAAGTTTGACTAATGTACATACATATTTCTATTTTCGTTAGGGAACGCACCTATTACACGTTACACCCCGACTGCACAGAAAATAATTTCTCTCATAATGCTTATCATGCGATGAAATATCTCGTGGAGTCCAGTTACTCTATTACATCTCATGATTGGATGTCAGCGATTGCTCTCTGCGATTATAACCTGACTTGAATTCAACAGATGTTTGTTTTTTTGTTGCTTTTCGTCTGGAAAGGACATTTTATACACCTTCAACCTTTCTTGCTGCTGCGATACGAAATGAAATTTCATGGAATAATTTGCCCAGCAGGTAAGAAAGATGTCAGACAGTTGGAAAGATATTGGGCCTTACTAATAATCATTTTTAACCTTCACACTAAATATTTTGTAGGTCACAATATGCAATTTTGTATGGAAAATTTCGCTATTGCGACTTCGAGAAGTTTAGCCTGGACACTAAAAATGATTATTAGTATGGCAGATTAACTCAAGTGGAGTCGGTGTGTTAAAGAAATCTAGAATCTAGCCGATTAGATTGGTCTGGACTAGATGTACCTTTTCATACATCAACCATTCATTTGGACTGTCACCTAAATACTCAGTCAAATTCTTGACTAGATTCGTCGGCTGACCTTCCACAAACGTCAACTGAAAAACTGTTCATGTGACCGATTCCAATCAGAACTGAGTCACAATTCAGTCAGCTTGTATGTATGTATGTTAAAGTGACTTTCGGTGAGAGAAACACTTAGGCCGTTGATCGGCCCATTGTGCATACCACTGGTGTTTGGGGGTTCCTTTACTGGTTACTCATTGCGAACCATTTACTACCATTAATAAAGCCAAGAATGTTGGCAGCGCTGATGTAGCGTAGATCACTAAGATCATTGAGGAAGTAGTTTCCTAAGTGTGCCATCCTTAGATTGGATAGGGCAGGGCAGCTGCAGGTGAGGTGAGTGACGGACTCGTCCTCTTCCTCATCCATACAGCTTCTGCAAAAGTCATTATGTGGCAGTCCAAGTCTTTGCGCATGTCTGCCCAGAACACAATGACCAGTGATGACATTGCGACAAGCGAGATACTACGTCTGTTGAGACGCAGAAGCTCTTTGGATCTTTTAGTGTCCAGTGTCGGCCACGTAAGCCTGGCAACGTCGCAATATCCTAGATGTTTCCATCTATGACTTGCTTTTCCTGTTGCGTCTGCACTGATAGTTTGTTTAGCGTGAGACAGCGGTGCCTGCACGTTGTGCAGACTAACACTGTCAAGGCCGGAGGAGCCTAATCTAGCAAGTTCGTAAGCTGCACAGTTCCCTGGGATATCACAGTGTCCCGAAACCCAGCAAAGGGTAAGGTTGTACTGTCCAGCTATCTCGTTCAGAGATACGCGGCAATCTTCCATCGCGTTAGATCTTATTTCGCAGGATGCTATGGATCTGATGGCGGCCTGACTGTCAATATATATAATGATATCCCTGTGTGATATTGCATTATTCGACAGCCACGCTACGGCTTGACGAATAGCTGTGATTTCGGCTTGGAAGACACTGCAGTGTATCGGGAGGGAGAAGGAGAGACCCAGGCTTAGTTCTTCCGAGTATACTCCTGCTCCGACTTCCTCTAATGTTTTGGAACCGTCCGTAAAAATTGACAGTAATCCTTCGTGTAGGACATTTCGTGAGTCCCACTCGGATCTGTCCGGTATTTCGTATTTAAAGCCTTTTTTGAAATCGATTTTCGTAGGCAAATAGTCAGTAGTAGAGGTCATAGACAAACCATACTGAGACCCCCAACTCACAATCCTCTTGCCGCTGGCCCCCTCAGTTTTTTTTCAAATTCGCCATTTTGTATTCCTATCGGTGTTATGTCAATTCGGAATCCGAATGACACGCAAAAACATACAAAAAATACAAAAATAAATGCTGCCAACCATAGACAAACCATACTGAGACCCCCAACTCACAATCCTCTTGCCGCTGGCCCCCTCAGTTTTTTTTCAAATTCGCCATTTTGTATTCCTATCGGTGTTATATCAATTCGGAATCCGAATGAATCCGAATGACATGCAAAAACATACAAAAAATACAAAAATAAATGCTGCCAACCTCGGCAGCCGTGGGGAAATGTGAAAGAGTTCGGGAATACCACATTTTACCATAACTGAATGCCATTGGTTAGTAATTATAAATTTTTTGAAGGTAAATAATTTGATTTGTGTGGTTAATAAAACTATCTAAAGGAGATGTTTTATATACTAGAAATATATTGGGACAAATATGGTTGTGTATTTCCCGATTTTGGATATAATTAACTTCGGTTTCGTGTGTAATTTTTTCTTAAATAATTAAGAAAATTTGGTCAAAATGTTTTTATTTTCCCTCAACCAACATACATTCTTAATTTTTCGTAAATATTTTAAGCAAATGTACACTTTTTCCCAAAAAGAAATATTATTCACACGTAACGAACAATTTCAAATTTAACTGATAAAATTCTATGAACGCTGCAAGCCACTTTGCCCAAAGCGGAAGTGGCTCATATTTTTTGGGAGTGTATTGGTGACTCAGAACTTTTGAAGTTACGTGACATTTGTCAATACGAATTTCTATGTATCAATACTAGCGCAGTAAATCGTGACCACTCCGAAAAATATAGCTTGTAGGCTAAGTAACGGGAAATCGGCCGAAGTTGGTGGTCTCAGTATTGTCTCTGCCATAGACAAACCATACTGAGACCCCCAACTCACAATCCTCTTGCCGCTGGCCCCCTCAGTTTTTTTTCAAATTCGCCATTTTGTATTCCTATCGGTGTTATGTCAATTCGGAATCCGAATGACATGCAAAAACATACAAAAAATACAAAAATAAATGCTGCCAACCTCGGCAGCCGTGGGGAAATGTGCAAGAGTTCGGGAATACCACATTTTAGCATAACTGAATGCCATTGGTTAGTAATTATAAATTTTTTAAAGGTGAATAATTTGATTTGTGTGGTTAATAAAACTATCTAAAGCAAATGTTTTGTATACTAGAAATATATTGGGACAAATATGGTTGTGTATTTCCCGCTTTTGAATATAATTAACTTCGGTTTCGTGTGTAATTTTTTCTTAAATAATAAAGAAAATTTGATCAAAATGTTTTTATTTTCCCTCAACCAACATACATTCTTAATTTTTCGTAAATATTTTAAGCAAATGTACACTTTTTCCCAAAAAAAAATTATTATTCACACGTAACGAACAATTTCAAATTTAACTGATAAAATTCTATGAACGCTGCAAGCCACTTTGCCCAAAGCGGAAGTGGCTCATATTTTTTGGGAGTGTATTGGTGACTCAGAATTTTTGAAGTTACGTGACATTTGTCAATACGAATTTCTATGTATCAATACTAGCGCAATAAATCGTGACCACTCCGAAAAATATAGCTTGTAGGCTAAGTAACGGGTAATCGGTCGAAGTTGGTGGTCTCAGTATTGTCTCTGGTCTCTGCTGCCAACCTCGGCAGCCGTGGGGAAATGTGAAAGAGTTCGGGAATACAACATTTTACCATAACAATAACTGAATGCCATTGGTTAGTAATTATAAATTTTTTAAAGGTGAATCATCTGATTTGTGTGGTTAATAAAAATATCTAAAGTAGAAGTTTAATATCTTAGAAATATATTGGGACAAATATGGTTGTGTATTTCCCGCTTTTGGATATCATTAACTTCGATTTCGTGTGTAATTCTTTCTCAAATAATAAAGAAAATTTGCTCAAAATGTTAATTCTTAATTTTTTGCAAATATTTTAAGCAAATGTACACTTTTTCCTAAAAAAAAATATTATTCACACGTAACGAACAATTTCAAATTCAACGGATAAAATTCTATGAACGCTGCAAGCCACTTAGCCCAAAGCGGAAGTGGCTCATATTTTTTGGGAGTGTATTGGTGACTCAGAACTTTTGAAGTTACGTGACATTTGTCAATACGAATTTCTATGTAACAATATTAGCGCAATAAATCGTGACCACTCCGAAAAAATATAGCTTGTAGGCTAATGTGGTATTCGATTGGGCTTCTTCAGATTTGCTCTCAGATTCCAGATTTCGTGTGGTAAATCGAACACAAAAATGTCACTTGCTCTTTTTTTTTGATGATATTTGTGCGACTGCAATATGTGTAGTCCTCGACACTTTTCTAAGCGTTTTCCATTCACTGGTTAAATTTTATATGAAAACATTCAAAATGATCGCCCAGATTGATTTCTAAACATTTGTACATAAATAATTAACAAAACTATATCCACCCGATGCAATGCGTTTCTTTGCAGTCGAAAAATTTCACTAAAATGTAAACAAACTCCACTAGTTGTCAAACTCGAACGCACGTGTATTGGTAAATCTGAAGCAAATCTGAGAAAATATCCAGATTCGCAAAAGTGCTCTGAAATCTGAAAAAGATTGCTTTTTTTGTACCAAACGAACATAAAAATTGCTCTGAGAGCAAAAAAAGTGCTCTGAGAGCGCCCAATCGAATACCACATAAGTAACGGGAAATCGGCCGAAGTTGGTGGTCTCATGTGGTATTCGATTGGGCTTCTTCAGATTTGCTCTCAGATTTCAGATTTCGTGTGGCTAATCGAACACAAAAACGTCACTTGCTCTTTTTTTTGTTGATGTTTGTGCGACTGCAATATGTGTAGCCTTCGACACTTTTCTAAGAGTTTTCTATTCACTGGTTAAATTTTATATGAAAACATTCAAAATGATCGCCCAGATTGAGTTCTAAACATTTGTACATAAATAATTAACCAAACTTTATCCACCCGATGCAATGCGTTTCTTTGCAATTGAAAAATTTCACTAAAATGTAAACAAACTTCACTAGTTGTCAAACTCGAACGTACGTGTATTGGTAAATCTGAAGCAAATCTGAGAAAATATCCAGATTCGCAAAAGTGCTCTGAAATCTGAAAAAGATTGCTTTTTTTGTACCAAACGAACATAAAAATTGCTCTGAGAGCAAAAAAAGTGCTCTGAGAGCGCCCAATCGAATACCACATCAGTATTGTCTCTGGTAGAGGTTAGGGGGCATGTTCGTAGGAGAATGCTGGCATGTCATTCAATCATTACTAGAACAGTTTTTTGAACGTCCCCATTGCGTGCAGAAGATTTTACTTTACTTTGATTTGATGACATAGGCGTTCAATAAAGCACACCTACTGCAATTGGGTTCAATCTGGAGATGTAACCGAGATGACGTTCGAAGGACCATTCTTGTTGTCAGGCAGTCAGTCCAAATGACCGTTTAAACGAAAACTCACCCCGCCGACTTTTCCTCAACCTAACACCAATAAACGGCGAGTTTTTTTAAAGCAAGGGAGCACAATTTCGGCGCAATAAACACTCAAGTTAAATATTTGTATGTATTTTATATATTTCTTTTTAAAAAAAGATCTGGATGTTAAATATTGCATGATTGTATAAATTATTTTGTTTCAACCTTAAAAAACACTACTTGTTAAAAACTTATCATCTAATCGACAAAAAAAAACGTATTTTTCGTTTGTTTTTCCATTTTTAATTCTTGTATAATATATTAATATTCTGTTCAATTCATCATCTAACTGTATAAATAAGAAATATATTACTATATTCGTTATCTTTATAATTTTATAATATTTGTATTCATTTTCTTTTGCTCTTCCGTTTCCGTTATCTGTTCAAGAACAAACAAAAAAAACTCAAATACATTTTCACAAAAAAAAAAAAAAAATACCAACAAATTGTGGGTATAATTTAAAATATTCTTTTCTAAAGAAAATTGCACAAAAAAATGCATCTCATCAATTGCAAAATGCTGTTTTCGCTTCAATTGGGGAAACACAAAACATTGCACCATTGAAATTCGTTAGGAAAACTTGTGCATGCGGAGATGTGGTATTCAAGAAAAATCCCATTCCACAAGGTAGAAGGAGGTGATGAAAATTTGTTCGTTAAACATTTGTTTTTACAATAAATAGTGAATTCCTTTGATGTGTGTAAAATACTTTAGAAGTCATTAACTAGGCAATGGAATGATGATGGAAGATATACTTTTTCTATAGTTTAATTTTAATTTAAATGTTCTTTTCATCTCTATATAAATATTGAAAGATTGTACTGTGTGATTTATTAGTTCTCTATCTGGGGTTGGATAATACTTTTGTCTGCTTTGATTGTATGAAAAGTAAAAAATAAAATAAATACTCCATAATGGGTAAAACACAAAAAAAAAAAAAAACAGCAACACTGAGAAATGGGTCTGTTGGCGCGTTTTAGAGTTCAATATTTACAATGAAAAACAAAGTGTCCACATGTTCGACTTGTAGTCGATGAAACAAATGCAAATATTCGCTAAATTTAAGTAATTATCTACTAAGTTAATGATATGATTATGCTTCTCCATCGATTGCAGTATAGTTCGTCCCGCTTAACACATTTTTTGTTTCATAGTTAGTTCCTTGTTTTTCTTTAGATAGCTGCTGCAAATTAGATTTATAGGAGAAACAAACAAGTGTAAGTGCGCGTTCGAAAATTAAAAGATTCTTTTGTTGCTCCTTAGATATGGCAATGTTAGTCGTCGTCCGTTCTACGTAATTGACATGTCCTATTTCCAGATTTTCGTTTGGCAAATATAATTAACTTCTTGTGCATATTTAGTGTGGGAGACCGAAAGAAATAGCGATATATATATATAGAGGGGAGGAGAGTGTGATTGTGTGCGTTTTTTGTTTTGTTTTTGTATAAATATAGTTTAAGTGTATGTTATTCGATAGAAATGCATCTCTATTCTGTTGTGTGCTAGTCCTGCAGCATGTTCTGTCATTTTAGCTTCTACTACTTTTGTCCGCCACCGTTGGTCTGCTGTTGTTCCAATTTGCGTAGTTTTTCGCGGCGCTGTTTCTGACGCGTGTGCTCGATTTCGAAATCTTGTACTGTTAGATTTAGCCGCTGCATATTGTGTAGGATGAAGTCCTCTTCGAGAACTTTTTCTGGGGGCGATTTCAGAACTTCCAGCGTTTCGCAGAGCCCATTGCATTGTTTGCGGACCTTCTGCCGGCCGAGCGTAGCACCGAGGAGAACCAGGGCCACTTTGAATACAACACGAATACCCTCGGCCAGGAAACAATCCCAGACGCGGAGCAGCGTTTCCCATGGTAATGTTCGAGTCATAGCGCAAAGAAACCAATCGGTCATGTAGAGCAGCGGTTCCACTTTGTGCTTTTGTAGGTGTCGATAGACAGAGGGAAAGGTCTTTTTCAGCAGGCCCTCGAGAATACCGGCGTCGTTTTGCAGCACCTCCAAGCCAGAGATGAAGTAGTCCTCCAAATATCTGTGAACGAGAGGCAAACGAAAATTACTTGGTTTGAATTCGTTGAGCAAATATCTTCAGAGGCTTAGAACCTGCGCGATCGAGATGCTCGAGAGCGAGGCACTCTCAAGCCTAATAACATGCGTAGAAAATTTAAGCACAACGGCAGGGAAAACAAATAAAACGACCCAAAAGCTTAAGTCCGCCGACTCTGGTTGTTTACCAGCGAAGCTCATCTTGGTGGGGCACCTGTCTGCAACTTCTAGTTCAATTCACTCCTTCGCTTATGACAGCACTGTCAGCTTTTCACATCTTTTTCTGGAAGCCGTACACTCTAGTTATGCTTCCAACTGGATGCTGTCTGCCGTCTCTAAAGTTAAAGACGAATCTGCAGTCAATTGCACTTGGTTGGAACAACCATGGACACAAAGTCGCCAAAAAGGAAGCCAACTGTTGCCCTAAATGGTGCATTCACTCGCTTCAACTGGGTCTCACGCTGTTCTTTCGATATTTTTAAGAATAAAATTTAATCTTCTACTTACACATCACATACGCTGACAAACACCCAGAAGGCTTCTTCGGCTGGCATATGCATCAGAAGGAAAGCTGCGATCGGCGCTTGCGCCTGACAGAATCCCACTTTGGGATTATATATGGAATACGCCTTCAGCACGTTGAACAATTCGATTTGGCCGATTTTATCCTCGTCGAGGAACATTTCATGAAACGGAAATTGTCTGTGCTTGTCTCGTTTGATCTCCTCGATGACCTGCGGATTGCCTGGCTTTTGTAGCAGTTTCTCATACAGATTGCCATGTTTCTTCTTTAATAGGTAGGCACCGGAGAGATAGAACCACGCTTTCGGTCGTACTGATTTGGGGATGCCCTTGCGACAGCGTTCTCTTATCTGGAATTGAGCGGAAGTATTTATTTATTATAAAGCATGGCTGACGCAATGGGAAACTCTACCTTTTTGTAATTTTTCGACATGTAAATGGACCAATTCTCAATCATGTGCAGCCATTTCTTTTCCCTGGCCAATATCTGTGCCTTTGAGAGTGGCTCTTTGGGTTTATCCGAGCGCTGAAAGCCCCCATAGAAACCATTACGATCGGGACAACTCGATACCGTTGAACATAACGATATTGTGTCTGCGGAGCGTGGTGATGTCGCCATTTATGTATACCTGGAACAATGATCGGAAAGATTAGAAGGACAAAATGCAGCCAAATGTACCGGAGAGCGTTCTAAAACTTAAACATAGAATGTACTCCCATAATGTCTGCGAAAGCCGTCAGAGTACTTAATGAACTACGTGACAATTGTAAGAAAAAATAAAACAAGGAGCTGGACAGTTTATTCATCGGTCCCAAGAGACAACGTCCCACAACGGCTGTAACAAATCACCCATTAAAAAGAGTCTTTCATTAAGAACTTCCCATTTTTTAATTTAAATACAACAAAATGTGTGTGAGATGTTTTATTTGTTTGAAAGGCCTATCGATGACTTTATGTATGGAATATAACATCGTTCAAATGTCCGCCGCAGCTTCCCTGGGTGGCGCGCATCCGAAATGTCCAATTTTCCATCAGGCTGAGTTTGACCGATGACATGGGTAGTGTTGCCTTTGAGGACCGCTGTGGTTCGTGGCTTATTCGCATAGACCTGCGACTTTAGATAGCCAAACAAGAAAAAGTCTAACGGGGGTCAAACCGCACGATATCGGTGGCCAGTTCATCACCTCCAGGAGAGATGACGATTCCCTCGAATCGCTCGTGCAGAATTTCCAATACGGCGTGAGCTGTAGAGCACGTAGCGGCGTTCTGTTGAAGCCACATGTCGTTGCTGCCCATATCATTTGATTTAGGCCACAAGAATCTGATAATCATGGACCATGGCCAACGTAGTTCTCAAATAAATATGGACCGATGACGCCACCAACACATAATCCACACCAAACAGTGACTTTTCCGGGATGCATTGGACGCTCTTGCAACTTATGTGGATTGGTACCGTCCCAATGAACTCAAATTTATCCACCACACTGCGAATATCCCTCTCGGTAGGACGATTTTGGTCGGCGCAGTGGCTTGGTGGTTAAACAATTTCCAACTTGAGTTTTTTTTTTACTGCGAACGTCTGACAAGCATCCGAGAGTATAAATGTAATGAAAGAGCTTCTCAATTGGCCGTTTGGACTCGGCATAAAATTGTAGTCATCACCAGTCAAATCAGCAATGGCTTAAACCTACCAAGACCCTGCCACAGATCCATAGCCGTGGCCCTAGACCTGTCCAAAGCCTTTGACACAGTAAGCCACTCTTTATTGCTCAAAGAATTCTTTGAGTCGTCTCTACCAAACTCCACCAAACGCTGGCTTGCAAACTACCTCAGCGGCAGACAAACAAACATAAGCTACCACCACCTCCAGCAGGCATAAACATAGTATAATATGCAGACGATTGCACAATACTAGCGTCAGGTCCTAACAATTATTGTCCATTCGCTCGATGTGGCCGAGCCAATTTAGTCGCCGTATTTTGGCCTTTTGGACTACATCCACATCTTGGTACAGCTCATAGAGTTCGCGGTTGTATCTTCTCCTCCATTCGCCCTCCTCGCACACAGGACCAAAAATCCGCCGAAGAATTTTTTTTTCGAAGGAGCTCAGTATCAGCTCTCCTTTCCTGCTTAAGCAGAACTGGCAGGATAAGGGTTCTGTAAAGCATACATTCTGTCCTTCGAGTTAGGAGTTTTGAACCCAATTGTTTTGCCAAACCGAAGTAGCAGCGGTTTCCTAGGGTAATTCTTCGCCGGATCTCCACTAGGATGTCATTTGTGGAGTTCATGTTTACTCCGAGGTAGATAAACTCCTTAACTACCTCGAAATTGTTGCTATCAGTGACGTTCTGTCCTAGGCGGTGGACAGATGCTTGTTTGTTTGTTGATAGCACGTACTTAGTCTTGTCCTCATTTACTACAAGACCAACGAATTTCGCCTGTTCTTCAATCGCCGTAAAAGCCTCTATCACGGCACGCTGGGAGCGACCGATGATGTCAATATCGTCTGCATACCCCAGTAGCTGGACGGATTTGTTGAAGATAGTGCCTTCCGTGTTGACACCTGCCCTGCGCATTATCTGCTCTAGCACGAGATTGAAGAAGTCACATGATAATGCGTCTCCTTGCCGAAATCCGGTGCATGTTTGGAATAGCTCGGAGGAACTACTTCCAAATTGCACATTGCAGCGTGTGTTCTCCAGCGTCACGCTACATAGCTGGATCAGTTTTGCCGGGATCCCGAATTCGGCCATCGCCACATAAAGCTCCTGACGATGAATGCTATCATATGCGGCTTTGAAGTCGATGAATAGGTGGTGAGTCTCGACTTGAAATTCATTGGTCTTTTCCAGGATTTGCCTCAGTGTGAAAATTTGGTCTATAGTCGATCTGCCGGGCCGGAAGCCACACTGGTACGTGCCGATTAGTGTGTTGCAGAACGGTTTGAGACGTTCACACAGTACGTTGGATAGGATCTTGTATGCGACATTAAGCAGGGATATGCCTCGATAGTTCTTGCAAGACATAGGGTCGCCTTTTTTGTAGATGGGGCATATGGAGCTGATAGTCCAGTCATCGGGCATACTTTCTTCCACCCATATTTGGTTGATGATTTGGTGCATGCGCCCTACCAAAACATCACCACCGTATTTGAAGAGCTCCGCTGGTAAGCCATCAGAGCCGACGGCCTTGTTGTTCTTTAGCTTTTTTATTGCTAAGCCAACTTCTTCTATACTGGGCGGTGGAACTGGATCTTCATTGACTGGACGTGGGTTCTCTTCTTGCGCTATCACTCTCTCCACATGATGCCCATTTGGCAGCTGCTGGAAGTGCTGCTTAAAAACATCTACTATTCCCTGCGCTTCGGTGACTAGGTTTCCATCACTGTTTCGAAGAGCCTGCGTTCCGGTCTTGAAGCCAGCAGCCAGTTGCTTGGCTTTCTTGTAGAACTCCCGGATGTTGCTTCGATCGCGGGACTCTTCGATCTCCTTGAGCTGGGAGACTGCGTAGGCCCTCTTCTTTCTACGCAGGATTTTCTTCTCCTCCCTCCTCATGGTTCGATACTCTTCCCTCCCTGCCCTTGTTTTGCGCTGCAGCGCCTTCATATGTGCATCTTCTGTCATCTTCATCATCATACCACGGGTTCTTTCTCTGGGGTGGCTGGTACCCTAAGGTGGTTTCGGCTACCTCTTTGATGATGTCGCGGTACTGGGACCACTCGGTGTTGGCATTTGTGGTAGGTGAATGCACTGCGGAGAGTTTCTCACTCAGGCGCTCTTTGTAGACTCTGGCTACTCCAGGTGTGCTAAGGCGTCCAACGTCGAATTTCTTCTTCTGGGCGGAACGCAGCTTCTTCTCGTTGGATAGTCGAGCTCTGAACTTAGCCGCAACAAGAAAATGGTCAGAGTCGACGTTTGCCCCTCGGAATGTGTGCACGTTGAGGATGTTGGATGCGTGCCTCGCGTCGATTAGCACATGGTCGATTTGGTTGGCGGTTCGACCGTCTGGAGAGCACCAGGTTGCTGTGTGGATCCTTAGCCTTGGAAACCTAGTGCTACTTATCACCGTATTACGAGCTGCCGCGAAGTCAGTTAGTCGGTAACCGTTGTCTGTGGTCGTTTCGTGGATTCTGTGCTTACCAACTAACCCGCAAAAGATGGTTTCCTTTCCGATTTTAGCATTGAAGTCCCCGAGCACAACTATGACATCGTACTCCGGACAGGCTCTGTAGGCTCCATCCAGGAGGTCATAAAACTCCTCCTTGATAGGGTCTTCAGCCTCGTCAGTAGGGGCGTGTGCACATGTTGGCATTAGTCAGACTTAATTGATAATCGTTGCTGCAGAAATAAAGACAACTCGTCTCGTCTTTGTGACGGTTCACTAACACTTCCCTAATGTAAGCGCCTGTACGAATACCAAGAAAACCCGGCTGAGTAAATTATCTCACTGATTTTTCGTTCTCAATACAATTCGTTCGGAACAAACTAAAATTGCTATCACGACGATAAACAAACAAAAAAAGAAACCACCTTAAGCTGACTAATGTGATAAATATAGGTCAATCCAAGTTCTGAATCAGAAGGGCAGAACTACCGAAACAAGAAAAACACCAATCGTCCTTCGCTTCTGCTCGTAAATTACAATGAAAATCCCCGCACAGGCAGCCAGTATTGGTGTTGCGACATAAAGCATCGTTATTAATGGCGATCTCCTCCAGAACCGACAGACGACACACCCAATTGCGGTGCGGAGATGTCTTTATTCACTGCCATCGCGTTCGTAGAAGGAAATACACTTAACAAATTAATATAGCAACAATTAAACTATTACGTACGTTGCCATTCGCATTATTCATTTGACAAGCCAATTTCGAATGCTAATACCGTGGTTCCTCAGTCGATAACAGCTGCAACAACAACAGCAAAAACAACTCCTACTATCTATTTGGAGATTAGTCACTCTTCATTGCGAGTTCTATCAAGGATTTATGTCTCGTTTGTTACTTTATCTACGAGTACAAGTAGTATTCAATCCGTTTATCTTATCTCGCAAAACAGACATTGAACAGCAAAGATATGCGACACATTCCCGAGCTGATTGACTTTTAATAAGTTCAATTAGCACTGCGCCATCAGGGCCCAGGCGAGTTTCCGTGCAGTTGTCTCATTGATCACCGTATGGGTGTTGTGACGACTCGACAAGCACATAATATGCAAATTACGTGTGGGATCCCCAACGTCGTTTTTGCATTCCATAGCTGCTCATACTGCTTATATCATAATACTGAGATGAAACGTTAATTGTCTTCGTTTAGCATTGCGTTCGGTTCGGAATGGAATCACAACAAATGTACATTTTTCAAACAGATACAGATACAGAATATTTTTATTTATGTTTTCTTTCTTTTTCGCGAATCACTCTTACTTTTTCTCCTGCCCGCCAAGCCCTCCGCGCGCTATTGAGAAATCTAAAAACAAATTTCATTCTTTGGGGGTGGTGGCAGAGACTTATTTTGGAGGTATTCATTGCCACAGCGACGTAACTAAAAACAGGTTCCATTATAGCTTACTGCTTACCTGTATTTTGTTGAATTTATCGAAATCCGAAAGCACAAGTCCAACGAAAGAATGTGAAATGCAAACGAGAAATAATAATAAACGAAGAAACAGATTAATTATAACAACATAATTCGCTTTGAGTGCTCTGGCGACGAGAACACTTGTGTTGTTAATGGTATTTTGACGTTCAATCGGGGGAGGAATTTCACTGAATTTAGCTCACTTGCAAAATGTGTGGTTTTATGAAAACAATAAATGCACTTTTGGCTATTTAATTTGACGATATTCTCTATGGAATTGTGAAAAAATAATTTTTATTTTGATACGACACGATTGCACTTGGGAATAGTAACATTTTTGACGGCTGGAAATTTGATTGGAAAGGAATTTTTTCTTCTGTTATATTCATATGGTATACAAAAGTGTTGTGCAGATTTGGCAAATGGTCTTTTACAAATTTTTGTTTTAGTACGTTTTCGTAGGAATTGAACTAACTATTTTAAGAAGGTAGTGAAGCTTAAATTTAAGATTGCTCCTATTATGTTTATTGCTTGAATTCGTATGTTTGAAATAATTGTCCGCTCTTTTTAACATGTTTTCTATTCGCTGGTTGCATTTTGTATTTAAATATGCGAAATATGCACCCAAATTGATTTATAAGCCTTTGTAAATTATTAATCAACTAAAATAGACAGTGCAGGGTATTCCGATTCTGGAAAGTGTGAACTTTCCTTTAGTTTGACAAACTCCAATAAAATAAATTTCGAAAAACTCAGAAAATAAATCGAGATTCACAACATGGACTCAGGATTCTCCTCCGTACAATCAAATACTATAAAGTCTTTGTTTTATTTTGAAGGCACTTGATGCGCTTCAATTCGGCCAAACATTGAAATATGAATGATATTATAATGTCAAAAAAAACCGCAAAGTACTGAATGATGAAACTGCTATAAAGAAAAATTGCCAGCCATCCGAAATGTCGTAGCATGAGATAAATTTGTACTTACTGTGCACCAATTATAATGGAATACATATAAATAAATATAAATTTTAAGACTAGTACGTGCTCAAACTGTTATACCATAACAAATGATCGCGCGCATCTACTACTGTTCGTTTTGTTCGACTCGACATCAAATCAATCTTTTAAGCTAATTACCTTACCGCACCTGATTAATTACTTCGTTCATACCATACCACAACCTGCGGACTGTAGCTTTCCGCTGATAGCGCTCGAAGGTGGACTATTATCTCCTTTTAGTTTTATGTTGAAATTTTATCTGTGACTTAAATTTTTTATCTCGAACTACCATAGAACATCAAGATGAACAATCTCATAAGAAGCCCACTTAGGTTAGGTAAGTTAAGAAAAATATAAAAACTACTAATTCCAATTAGGAATTTGCACAAAGAAATTCTAAATTTAGCACAAAAAGCATGCAATCTGAAAAGGAACATCGCCAGCTTATCGGCACTGCCCGAAACCCATCAAATGCTACAGAAGACTTTGCGGGACTTTGCCGATAACGAACTCGTTCCAAGTGCCGCAAAAACCGATCGCGAGCACTTGTACCCCGCGGAACAGATAAAAAAAATGGGCGACTTGGGAGTGATGGCCGTTGCTGTGCCCGAGAAATATGGTAATTTATTCAATTGATACCCCCCGTCGAAGGTCAAATAATGAATATTGTTGTATAGGGGGCACTGGCCTGGACACAGTCGCGTATGCCATTGCTATGGAGGAGATTTCAAGGGGGTGTGCCTCAGCTGGGGTTATAATGTCGGTCAATAATTCTCTATATCTGGCGCCTCTTCTTGCATTTGGCAATGAAAAGCAGAAAGAGGCATTCGTCACGCCCTTCACAACTGGCGAACGAGTGGGATACTTTGCACTTTCTGAACCTGGAAACGGCTCTGATGCTGGTGCTGCGTCTACAACAGCTGTTCTCAAGGGAGACCGATATGTTCTCAATGGAACCAAAGCATGGATCACTAACGGATTTGAAGCAGAATCAGGTGTGCTGCTTGCCACCACCTCCAAGGCGCTGAAACACAAGGGCATCTCTGCGTTTATTGTGCCCAAGGGCATCCAAGGATTCACCTTGGGAAAGAAGGAAGATAAGCTTGGCATCCGTGGATCGTCGACTTGCCAGTTGATTTTCGAAGATTGCGAAATTCCCAAGGAAAACCTGCTCGGCCAAGAGGGTTTTGGTTTTAAAATAGCCATGAAGACACTTGACGGCGGACGCATTGGTATTGCTGGACAGGCTCTGGGCATCGCACAGGCCTCGCTCGAATTGGCAGTGGACTATTCCAACAAGCGGACAGCATTCGGCAAACCGATTTCCAAATTGCAAATGATTCAGCAAAAAATCGCTGATATGGCTTCGAGGGTCGAGTCGGCTCGTCTGTTGACGTGGCGTACGGCTTGGTTAAAGGATAACGGAAAGCCATTCACCAAAGAAGCAGCTATGGCAAAATTGGCTGCCTCCGAGGCGGCTACTTTCAACGCACACCAGGCCATTCAGGTTCTAGGTGGAATGGGTTACGTGACTGATATGGCCGCTGAGCGGTACTATCGCGATGCTAGGATTACCGAAATCTATGAGGGCACCTCGGAGATTCAGAAGCTAGTAATCGCTGGTGCCATCTTGAAGGAGTTGAGTAACTAAAAGACTGATCTAGGTGGAAGTATCAGCGGAACAGCCAGTAGTGCATTTAGTTTTGTATTTTTAATTTGATTACCTAATATTAAGGGCAATTATATAATTTTACACGACGAGCAATCATTTGGTCCTGTTCTTTTTTTTCTATCGGCGGGCAGTCACGTTTTCAAAGTGATTAGACAATTATTTAACATGGCACGCGCGTCTGCGGAAAGCTTATCTCGTTCTTCTGACGTCTGACCTTTCAATGGTAAAACAAATTGCCAGACGTGCTAATGTTTTGATTATGATTTATAATGAGTTTGGGCAACTTGTTCAGCCTCTCACCACCGAGCTGAAGTTCGTGTTGCAAGAATTAGGAGCATGTGACAAAATTGCTTTGGCGAGCCAGTTACACAAAAGAAATTTAAGGGTAATTCAATTAAGCAGGAGAAATAGTCAAACTGCAATACTTATTTTGCACACGGTCCTAAAATTTTTTCCTCGAATTCGGCAAGAGGAAGATGGTGGGAATGGGTGTTGTATGTCGAGAATTTGAGTTTTTTTTAAGGAATTACAATTTAAACCGACTGGCTATATAGTCCAAGGTCCATGTTATTTACAGCCAGATTTATGTCAGTAAAATTAAGCCTATTAACCACTGAAAAATGCTCCTTATGTATTTGTTTACACTTTAAACCGAATTTTCTTAATAAACGCCAACAAATATGCAACGGAATTCAGAGGATTATAGAGGTACGCAGTGGGGACTATAAAAAATCTTGTGTAAGTCTGACACCCGGTTTGCTTGAAATTTTTCAGTTTTTATTTGATTGATCACGAAAACAATTATTTCAGTTGATGGTAATGGAGCCATAGCCGACGAATCTAGTCAAGAGTTGTGCGATTGAGCACTATGTTGACATTTCGCATATGTATCTGACGTAGAAAAATTAACCCGATCAATATGGGTTGTTGTGTAGGGTTTTGGGTACATCTAGTCCAGACCAATAGTCGACTTTCGAATGTGTTCAGAAACTTGCAAAATACTTCAAAAATGGTAGATTGTAGTTAAAGCGGAATTTCTGTCCGGTGCAAAGGGAGGTTCTCTAGATACGGAAAATGATTGACAGGTAATCTACACATTTAAAACTCTAGCTTACAAAGACTAACAGTAAACAGCCAAACGGCGGTCTAAATTTTAATTGGGCTATATTGATCATGTGACTTTTTTTCATTTGACGTTTTGAATTCCAAAATTCTAGTCACAAATTAGAAAGTCTGACAGATGAAAAACTAGATGTAGGTATTTCAGATTTTATTGGGCCAGAGTGATCACGTGCATAGTTTTTGCAGTTGACGTCTATGGAGGGAAAGCCGATAAATCTAGTCAAGAGAATTCTGCCTGCATAGGTACTCGGTTGACATTTCGAAAAGTCAAATTTCAAAGAAACAGAGCGGCCGCTGCAGAGTTCTGAAACGTTCAAAAAAGGTCCGGTGAGAGAAAAATGTTTAATTTTTTAAGCTACTCTGCAAATTAAGAATTTTCGCACGATTTTAACAACCGCTCGTGTATAGACTTTGTGCGATTGCGATCGATTGCGTTCGATTTCAACCGAGTACGCGAATAGACCTACTATAATAGTGTTGTGATACGTTCTTATTTGGAAATAACAATTTTTGAAAAAATTCCAAAGGAAAATATAGGTACCTATCAAATTTAGACTTCAGTCAAACAACGGTAACGCTGATCAAGAGAATAGGGTAGTTCGCGACAACGTCAGTGTCAAATGAGAAGAAGAAAAATCCAAGTGACAGCTAAAAAACTTGTAGAAAAACAAAACGGATTTTGTATGGATGTCGTCTAATTATGTTAAAAAATTACTGAAAAGTGCATAAAAAAGTGCAAAAAACAAGATAAAAGCATTGTTGAATTAAAAAATTATGTTTATCAAACGTATTTGGTAACAACTGAGAAGTTAAAGTAATGGCAATTGTGCGCTTTTCAACAATATTTGAACAAAACACTACTCTGACCATTATAAACCAGCTTTGTTATCCTACAAGTTTTTTTGACGTTTGAGCAAAAAAGATAGCCCATCTGTGAAAGGATGGGCTTCGCGAAACACTCTATTCAAAAACTATTCAAGTTGCCCAGTCAACGCGTTCGGGTAACCTAGTCCCGATAAATCTAGTTAACGTTTACATAAACTAGGCATCCGAACGTCCCTATTGTGTACAACTTACAAGGAGTTGACATGTTTTTCTTTTCGGCTGTAATATACCTTCTAGTGAGGTTTTCGATTGGGCTTCTTCAGATTTCCGATTTTATTTGCTACAAAAAAACATTCGAAATTTGCACCCAGATTGACTTCTCAACTTTTGTCCATAAGTAATAAACAAAAATATATCCACCCGATGCAATAGGGTAGCTCGTGACAGTGTCAAATAAGTAGAAGTAAAAACCAAGTGACAGCTAAATAACTTGTGGGAAAACAAAACAGATTTAATATGTCTGTAGCATAATTATACCTAATAAAGGATTGTTGAAAAGTTTTTAATAAATTGCAAAAAAAAAACAGGACAAAAACATTCTAGAAATGAAAAATGACGTTTATAAAATGCATTTGGTAAAAGCTGAGAAGTTAAAATAATGGGAATTGTGCGCTTTTCAACATATTTGAACAAAACACTACTCTGGCCATTATAAATCGGCTTTATTATCCTACAAGTTTATTTTTACGTTTGAACCAAAAAGATAACCCATCTATTAAACGATGGGCTTCGCGAAACCTTATGCAATTTGCAGTTGAAAAATTTCAAGAAAACGTAAACAATTTTCTCTAGCTGTCAAACTCAATTGCATTTGTTATCGAAAAACATATTCCACAGTTTCCCAAACTGTTTGTCAATAAAACTGACAGCAGAGTTCAGACCTCACATTTCACATACACAATAATATGGGCTGGCTGGCAAAAGGCAAACACAAAACAAAAAAAAATGTCTCCGGTATCTCGCTCTGGCGAGCTCTTCCTCACGCACACCACAACCGAACCCTTCCAAACAATTTCCAGTGCAACACCATACACGACTCACACATTCTCATTTCTAACAAAAATATCAAAATAGAATGAAATAAATCCACAAAAATACACCAACCCAAACACACTGCATAAAACGGAGTGCCTTCATCTCCCTTGCTCCTTATCCGTTTTCTCTATCGTCTAAGCCATCGCTCTTTCTCTACACCTTGTTCATTGTGATTTTTTCTTTTTTTTCAGTGTGTTATGTGAGTTATCTCATTTGTGTCGTGCTGCTGTCTCCATCGTTGTCCGTCGTCGTTGTCGTTCAATCGAGAAAAGCGACTTTTTTCAAAGAAAAGACAAATTTTCGACAGTCCCTGGGCCCGAAATCGTCGACTTTATTTTCTTCCCTCCGATTTCACTTGAAAGTGGAAACGAACGAACCATTTATCACAACATCGTCGGTGCGAGTAATTAAACACATCTTATTGCATTTGCACGAATTCTCCTTTTTTTCTTCTTGTGTTCAGTTCATGTCGATGATGGGCGTGCGGGAGATATAATGTGAACCAAAAAAAAAAAAAAAACAAAGAAAAGTTTCTACTTTCATTAAAAATAAAAAGAAAAGTGGTAGAAAAATAAAAGTCTCCAAAAACTCCAAACGAAAAGCGTGTGTTTCGTGTAGTGTGGAAAATCAAAGAAAATACTCATGGAATCCAAAGCTAGAAGAATATGAAAACTTTCTTTGGAATCAAAACAGCAGCCAGCAGCAGCACAAATTCATCAACATCATTATTAGCAGCACCGTTAACGCCATCGGCAAATTAAAGACCAATGCACCACCAATTGCATAGGGAAATTGTGTAAAAAATCATCAGCAGCAGCGACTTGGTTAGTACCAGTCCACTAGTATACATTCCAAATCTAAATTCATTTCATAATCAATTTACTTTTTTTTTTTATTGTTGGCTTAGTATTTTTATTTTTTTTTAATCCTATTGGTTAAGTCCATCTAATCAGAGTGTGGGCAGGGGGATTGGGTAAATTATAAAATGAAATAAAACATAAAACTTGATACCTTCTGTTGCTCCTAATTAGTCTATGAAATGAAGTAATCGGTATCGATTTGTTGTGCTCCAATTTGAATCAGTAGAGTGAAAAAAAATGTACTATGCACGAGAGGAGAATAGAATTATGATTTTGAACATCGCTCAGAGGTATTGTTGTTGTTGTGGGCCGAGGTGGTTTTGTGTACTTTTGTCTGCAAATGTAGGTTGTAAAAAGTGTTTTTTTTTTTTGCTTTGCTTTGCCTAAGTCTTTTTTCGCAGAAATGTGTAGTCAGACGGTCAGACAATTGAGTTTTGAAGTCAACCTTTCGAAAGTTATCTTGTGCCTTTAGATATAGCGGTAGGAGAGGAGAGAAGCGGCTGGAAAAGTGTGCCTTGGTTGACAATACCAACGGAGCACCGAGCGCCAGCACCGACACCGAATGTCGTGTGGGAAGTGTGTACACACTTATTGGAATTTTAAGGGGTCAAAACACTTGAGGGAAACAAATTCCGATTAGAATTTGTAGCAAATTAAAATTGCTGTATAAAATAAGCATATGGACGAAGTGTTATACACATTACGGAGATAAGTTAAATAAATGATAGGCAGGTAGAAAAAGCACTGTAAAGTCTGACAGTAGAACATTAATCCGGAGAAAAAAGCAAGTTTGTAGGTACATAACCTACCTAGCTATGGCAAAAAGGTAAAGTTCACTGAGGCTGGAATTCCAGTTGTCCATAGACTGTGGTGTTAAAGTGGAGTAACACAGAACGCAGTTAAAAGTTACAACAACTGTTATATGACTACCTAAATTGAACTATAGTTTATTATCGTAATCGCACGCAATGATTTCTCATATAAATAATAAGTGAACTCGATTGAATGAAATTGTAATTTTCTTCGGTTCGCTGTGGCGTAGCTTGTCACAAATGGGTGCTCTTGTGACAGCTTGCTTAGCCCATTCGTTGGGTCTATTGTGACCAATGGCGGAAACCATCCATAAATATTAATTGGAAAACGAAATTTAAACGATTTTCCTTGGTAGGTATTGCAGGAGTTCTTAAAATGTATTACATTCATACGCTCCAGTTGGTCGGAGCAGTTAAAGCTGGGGAGATAAGGTTTGTTCATTATAACCACCTTACTTTACTTTTGTTGGAGCTTACATTCCGGGGTGGACCACGGCCTCAACGAACAAGCCCCTTCAGCCAGCTCGGTCTCTAGCCAGCTGCCTCCAGTTACGCATTATAACCACCTACATTTAAGTATTAATCTCAGGAGTTCTTTAAGATCCACTTTGTCCAATCTGATCTTTTCAGGCGCGGATCAATCACAAACTATATTTGTGACGAATAGGTTATATTTCTTGCACGTTCCTATACATTCAGCAGTTAAACAGTATTGCCAGCCATTACGTGTGTACGCCTATCCAACAGTGTCAATGTCCAGTACTGTGAATGTCCGACCCGAATGCGGTTCAGTTCGATAATGGATTTATTTATTCCGCCCACCTCTGGCCAAACTTAATTTGTGTGCCTGTGTGTCTCTGGTATTCCGAGTGGTTCAGCATAGGTTCGTTTTACTTAAGAATTGAATATCAATCTTCTTGCAAGCGGAGTTCTTACAATTACTTGGTTTTTCGTATACATTTCCTGCAACCTCATCCGCCTCTGTACATACGCACATCATCTTCTTATTATTTAAGACTTGTGGCACTTCTCTTCTATCTCGTGTAATGTATTTTTCTTTCTAGATGAAACTTTCTCGTACAATTTGAAAGAAAGCCTCCCTACGTCAGTGTTTTTTCCCCGCCTATGTAGCGCTGGTTTAACCTCACTTATAGCAGTTTTAACGATTATCTACGATCTGTTGTCAACGAAGGAGATCGATAGCAAAAAGGATTTATTCTTAAAAAAAAAAACCAAAAGACCACTTCAGTTTTGAAAGTAAACACTTATCGATATACGTACATTTTATGCATTTGAAGGAACAATTTGTTTGAGTTTGATAGTTTTTCTTATTTTATTCCACTTTGTGTCTTCAATTTTCAATACTTTTTCTGGTATTCATCCGCTCTGCCTGGAATACGTACCCTTGTATCCAACTGCCTCGTAAATATAGTTCGAAGCTGATCTAACCTCTAAAAGACCCCATCAACGGAAATAGAACGGAGAAATTAGCTTTCAACTCACCTTAAAAAAGTTTATGCTCCTTCGCCATACATTAGCACAGGGATGGAGACCCTCATGTTCTTTGTTTGTTATCAATAGGGCTGTAGTGGCGAATTAAATTGTGAAGCACTCACTCGCACAGTATTTATGTTAAAGTTTTTCTTTCACATAGTGGAAGGGTCTTGATAGAGGTGGGTCTCCTAAGCCCTAGTGGTGTCTTTATCGTTTCCATTCTTATCTTGCTGTTGAAATCTCAAAGGAGGATCCTGCATTCATATCTTGACACTGCTCGTATGTTCTAAGAAGCAATCAGCTGTCTGCTACTTTTATATTCATGTGCCCACATTGCAGTTTAATAATTCCTCTTGACGTTGTCTATAATGTTTTTGGTAATGGTAAATGTTTTTCGGGTCTCTGGTCCATCTTGACGCACTTTCAAAAGTATGGTTATGTTTGCCTTTGCTTTCGGATATCTTTGCTTATTTATAAGCCGCACGCGGCCAGTTCGGAATTGGAACGCTTGCGGGGATCGTGTCAAATCAGTCCTTTTATCCGGGTGTTGCTCGCATTTTGTCCTCAAACAAAGTCCTCTTCAACTTCCTACAAGTGACACTTATTTCAGACCTTCTGGCTACAACCGGTTACCGACAGGCACTAAATCGAAGTGAAGATGCGTTTTTGTCTAACATGATCCCATCGTGGTCGAGGGCTCGAGTTAAGCAATGGAATTAACATGCAATGGCCATGCATCAAGCAATGGAATTAACATGCAATGGCGCATGCCGGCATGCTGGATGGGGGTAGTCGTGTTTGAGTTTGTTCATAAATGAAAACTTTGCAAGAAACAGCAGACGTTAAATGTACCGCAGCTCGGAAGCAACAAAATGGACACTTAGTTCAGACCAGTCGTAAAGTGTTACATAGTTAATAGATGACGTTCTCAGTTTTAAAACCGACTGCCGAAGTTGGGCTGGGGCGTTCCCAGATTATTCCACACAGACCTAATTCCTTCATAGTTGAGATGCTTTCGAGACCACTCAAACGATGCAGACGTTCCATCAAACATCCTTTTACCTTATCCACAGACGTTCAATAGACGAATGCCTTTTCCATATCAAGTGATCATTCCCGCAGCTTGGCAAACCCCAAGGTATAAACGAGTTCTACTTAAAAAACTGAAAGATGAGCAAATATTTGTACGGTTGTTGTCTATCAGTGTACCGTGTACGTGTGCAATGAGTCTTGCTAACGAGTATGACGAACATTCCGATTGGATAATTGTACGATTTATGTCTCTTCTAATTTATCTTTTGCTGTATTCAAGTTCTGGTCTCCAAATAATCTTATCTACAACCCATATTGATTAGACTGCCTTAAAATCACTTCAACTAGCATAATCTCTAATGACCTAATAATCCGTTGTCCTAAACAAACTCTGTCAGCACTCTTTTTTTTTCTGTTGATAACAGATAACGTCGAGCTTCGTTTATATTCACCGGCAAGAAAGTCAAACAAACAAAATGTACAAGGGTGCAGCCTGAACTGTAATTCCAATCGTGCTTGTCGTCTGCCACTCAACTAGATAATCTTATCTTACGCATATTATATGCATTCCTACTTCGATTCGAATCGGTTCTTCTGATATATATCGACCGACAGAAAACCAATTTGTGACAACAACTCTGCGATAGTGAACAGCTCGCTCATACAAAGGACTCACACATGTACCCCACGGCACGTTATCAATTATTATTACACGTCAAATGCAAACATTGAAAAGGATACTCGATAGCAGTAAATTTAAATAAAAATGTTTCCCTCTTTCAGATTATCCGAACGTCAGTCGGGGCAGCGTGCAAATAAACAAAAATCAATAAACCGAGAGGTAGCTTCTATCATCATCGTTCTCCCAGTCAAAGAATAGTAAACGCAGAGATAACGATCGCTCAGCTTAGCAACGCGACACCGTGACACTCCTGTGTCCGGTGAATGTGCCACCGTTGTTGAGGTATTTACCAAACGATCGCAGGAGGAGGGGGAGGAGGAGACCAATCGGCACTTGTGCGCGTTATTTTATTGTGCTCTATGAGAAATGTCGCAAGGCGGCTCAGCAGGGAACGCAGGCGTTGACAGCAGCAGCACACAAGGAGAGTTTCGTGAATATCACTGGGCCTATTCCGTGATGGATTCGTCAAGGGTGTCGACATGTCTCATATCGATGCTGCTTATTGTGTATGGCAGCTTTCGAAGTTTAAATATCGAACAGGAGGCTCGCGAGCGTCAGGAGAAGAAACGCAACGAGTCGATGACAAATTTACTTACCGGCGAACCAATTGAAAACGAGCCATGTAAGTTTGAAGGGCGCCGATTTTGAATGCCTCTCTTTATCGTTCTCTTTATTTATTCGTTTTAGGTAAATTCGCGACACTGGATACGATGCACGCTTTGTGCTTGCCCCTGGGAGCATCGGTCTCATTGCTTGTGATGTTCTTCTTTTTCGATTCCATGCAACTGCTGTTTGCCGTCTGTACAGCAAGTGAGTAGTATTTATGTCGTGTTTTTGTTTTGTTTTTTCGCTATCTTCAAACCAGTAGATGAAGTGAAAGTGTATCGCGTCATGTTGTTGATAAGAAATCCCTTGCTAGAAACACCCATTACCATGAGAGGTTCTCCGAATTTGATACATCAGGGCATGGATACTGTTTGTTTACTTAACAGTGTTACAACTGGGTGACAGCTCATTGTGGTTTCTCGCACAATAAGAAACGATCGTAAACATTGGTCGACATGTATTTTCAGTAATTGCTGCACAGATGACACAAGATACGTTTAAGCACAACCTGATGTAGAATCGCCTTATGCGGGAGCGCGCAAAAACTCGGTTTCTCTTCTTAGAAGTATAATATAGAACTGGTCCTTCAGGTTGGCGTTTGTGCGGGGTGGGTTCCATAACAAGTCCACAGACAACTGCAACCTAGCAAAGTAAAATTTGATGACTGCAAGCTTCAGACCAGCACATTGATATTGTTGTAGGTTTCTGGACATGAACGATTTAAAGGCAAAGTAAAGACCGGTAAACTGAATTTGTTGCCGATTGAATCTTGAAACAGACCAGAAAGCTCAACACATACTATCCCTTTGTGAAATTAGAACTGAGGACAATTTATAAGGAAAACACTTGTAGCCTAACCTAACTATTTTCAGACGCATCTAGCTGCTGTTTTTTAATATTTATGTTAACTTTTGTTTTTGTATTTTCAGTTATAGCCACTGTAGCTCTAGCATTTCTTCTTCTGCCCATGTGTCAATATATCATTCGTCCCTGTTCGGATGGCAATCGCATATCATTCGGTGTTTGTGGTCGTTTTACGGCTGCTGAGCTTTTTAGTTTCTCACTATCGGTGTCAATTGTTTGCATTTGGGTCCTCACCGGTCATTGGCTCCTCATGGATGGTAATTGTTGCAATATATCGATATTTTTCCATTTTTCCAATCAATAATTCACATTTTGTCTTCTTGCAGCAATGGGCATGGGTCTATGTGTCGCATTCATTGCATTTGTGCGGCTACCCAGCCTAAAAGTATCCACTCTCCTACTCACCGGCCTGCTGATCTACGATGTATTTTGGGTGTTCTTCTCGTCATACATATTCAGCACGAACGTTATGGTTAAAGTAGCGACACGACCCGCCGAAAATCCAGTTGGAATTGTTGCACGTAAACTGAATTTGGGGGGAATTGTCAAGGAGCCACCAAAGCTAAATCTTCCGGGGAAATTGGTGTTCCCCAGCATACACAACAGTGGACACTTCTCGATGCTGGGACTGGGTGATATCGTGATGCCGGGATTGTTGTTGTGTTTTGTGTTGCGCTACGATGCTTATAAGAAATCTCAAGGAGTTACCTCAGATCCATCAATACCGCCACCGAGGGGAATGGGCTCGAAGCTAACGTATTTTCATTGTTCCTTATTAGGGTAAGTAATGCAGTTGTTGGCTGGTTTGTGTTTGTGTTAACCCGCGTTTCATTGCAGATATTTTCTTGGATTACTCACAGCAACTGTGAGCTCTGAAGTGTTTAAGGCAGCACAGCCTGCTCTATTGTACCTTGTACCGTTTACTTTACTGCCCTTGTTAACAATGGCTTATTTAAAGGTAAGTTTGTTACATTTAATATTGTTAAACCGACAAAAACAAAAATAGTCCTGACAGAATAATCAACTTAGGGGTTATATTCTAAAGGACGAATTGCAATTTTATATTATGCATGCACACGGTTCCCACAAAATGTGCATGAAATGCTGAACATGCCAACAGCCAGGAGTGGGTTCTGGCCGTGAAAACAGGGTCGGCATTCTGTAAGGCGAAACGTTCAAACGTTTTCGTGTTTATTTCTGCAACTTGGAGCAATTCATTTGTGAGCACGAAAGCGCTTCAACGTTTTTGTCTCACAGAATCTGACCACAGAATTGCAGCTGTGTTTTTTTTTTAAATAAGACACTTGTACTTTGCGGAAAAGGTTGTAGTTTGCGTTTTAGGTACTGGACGCAATATATCACAAAATATATTGATTCATTCATTTGATTCTAGTCATTAACACATTCCCATCTCCTTGATACAGAATCGTTAGTTGGAAGATCCCCTTTGCCGACGAAGCGTTGTGTTTTGTTTTCAATTACAAGCATATTAGTATCAGAGATATATTCATTTGAACAGGTTTGATATCTGTTCTGCTCTCTAGGCAAACTGTCACAATCGAAGCTCTGGACACCTGTACATCCTGTCAAGAGAATATACCTTATGTTGGCCGGCATTCGCTATAAGACAACGCTTTGCCTTATGAAACCTTTACGACTTCCAATATTGACCAGTGTATTCTACAAGCTTTGGTAAATAAGTTGTCCTTTGGTGCTGCGATCAAAATCTGATTCAACAGTCGATTGAATAAATACTACGAAACGAATCCGGTGCAAGTTTCCGCAAATTCGATTTTTTGGATCCCCAAGTCTACCATCGATTTGAACGCCTTGTTGGCCAATGGGGCGTTGAAGCCTATTGACGGTTTGCTTTATAGAGTTTGCTCAGAGTCACGTAGGATATCCTTCAAAATAAATCGTAGCCGTTTACGGATTGCTTTACCGGGAACCCAGTTTGACCAAATGGCCATACCAACATCCTAGTCTCCCTTGCCGTCGGGATACGTATTGGACATATCGTCTTCTTCTTATGAAAGCGGGCGTATTCTCAACTATACACTTCCAATACTTTTCGCTTTCTCCATGCAGCCCGCGTTTTTCAGGCAGAAGTACTTGCAATCAGAGAGGCGTGTAGATTGCTTATGAACCAAGCGACTCTCAGAAAAGCAGGTATCTTCGTCGACTGTCAGGCTGCGATTAGGGCTCTGGATTGAACCCAGTCTACGTCCAAGCTGTTGTGGACAGCAGGCACTAACGGCCAAAACAACTCAGGGGAGAATGAGAAAGCTGATGAATTTGCCAGACGTGGCTCCACTCTATGCGTATCCTATGCAAAGGAAGTTTACCCTTGAGCTACATCTGCGTGGAACAGCACATAAATTAAACCTCGGCATCGCTGCCATGGCTTAAGCGGTCTGTCCAATTTTTGATGACTCGGTCCAATATGTACGGGGGTATTGTCAAGTTTCACGATCGCTGCGGCCAGTCAATGAACGATCGTCGTTAGATAACGTAGTCGCCAAGCGAGCGTTGCGCCGCTTGTGTGACATTTAGTGCCATCTTGTTGCCCGAACCAAACAGTCAACATTTGTGGCAGCTTGGATGCTTAGTGGAACACTTGTGAATTGTGTTTTGCTCCAGTAACGACGTTTTCCACGGTCCGGCTTCAATTCTTGCATCAGCACAATCTTTTATGGATGTAGACCCAAATCCAACAGCGAAGTAAGCCGGGTTGACTCTCTGGCAATGCCCAGTTCAGCTCATCGTCGCCGAATCAACATTTTGGAGTCTTCTTCAATACTGGCCACTACGGTGTCTACTTCATTTCGCATCAATCTTATCTCTGTCTTGTTGGTCGCTTAAGGTCCAAAAGAGTGTACTCGGTAATCACGCTCAAACTTTTTCACGGTGCTACCAATTGCCCGCACACTGACGTCATGACAACCGACCTAACGATGAAATTCATTTAAGTTGCGAATTTACAACTGAGTCGGAATTAAAAAAAAACTTTTTAAATAATTTCCGCACGTTCAGCAAGCGTGAAACGATGCCTTATGAAATGGCTAACCTTACCGAATATTTTGACAGCTGGCTGTCATTGGTAACTTTGACAGCTGTTAAAAATAATAAATGGAGAAAGTATCATTAGGCACGTTTGTTTGACGTGTCTAGCACTAGTGCGCACTGAGAAGTGTCAGCTAATTTTCACGCATGTAAAAAACCCTGCACAATCCTGAAAACTCAGCTTCTATATCGAACCCAAAATGTTGCAATGAAGTCTGTCAGTTTGCAATGATGAGTTTGATAATTGACAGCGAAACTCAGCACTGAATTCTTGCCCCGAAAAATTAACTGGAGTCAGTTCAGGGCACAACTAGGGTGCCATTGAAGTCATGTCAAACACAGGTTTTCAGTACCAGGGCGAGTTCAGTGCCTTATCGAACACATAAGGGTTAACCCAGTGCGCATAAGGTCTATTCGCGTACTTTCCCGAGCCAAACACTACAAATCCGTCAAACCCAAAAAAATTGGGCAAAACTCTCTCAGAGAGCTGAAAATATACTCAAAAGTACGTGGATAGACTTCGAGCTACCTTTAGCCACTTTCATCTTTGACATCTAATCTATATCAGAAATAAATATATAACTTACCTTTTTGCAACATATGAAACGATCTAGGAAAACATTCGACCACCACGGAATTTGTTTTATTTTTACAGATTTTATTATTCTGTGCAATTGATTTTTTAAGACGGATTTTGAATTTTTTTCTTGGTTACTTTGTGCATTTGACATATTTATCAGCACTTGCCGGTTGAAATTCTCTGAGCTGTTTCGAGCTAAGAGAGGAGTTACTCGTTACTCGTTATTTTGCTAGTTTTCTCTTTTTCTGTCATTTTTGATGAGTACGTGTATAGACTTTGTGCGATTGCGATCGATTTATATCGATTGCGTTCGATTGAAACAGCGTACGCGAACGAACCTAAATGGTCAGGGTCACCCCTTATATAATTCGAAACAGCTTCCGAAGTGATGTTTTCTATCCATTGTCCATAGGTGGTCTGTTGTCACAGGTTGGATAAAATAAATAAAGCTCTCTCAATATGTGGCTGCACCTTTGGGGAACACGTCCAAGGGAAAAATATGAAGAATTTGGTCCAACCATGCTTGTTATTTTCTTATGGAGGTCTTAACTCAATCTGTTGTTAGACCATCGTATTTTTTTGTTAAGAATCTTCCTATGCCCTCAGTTTTTTTTTTTTTTAATGTAAATCGTAAACAAAAATTTTTCAGGGTGACTTACGACGGATGTGGAGTGAACCATTTATATCGCATCAACCATCAAAACAATTGGAAGTCTGAGTGTGTTTTATTTTTATTTTAATGTTTAATGCTAAATATAATTTATATTTTAAGTGGTTCGATAATATAGATTTTTTATATAAAAACTGTAAAATTATCGATAATGATTATCGTTGCAACTATAATTATTATTATTAAACTAAAAGTACGGTACTTGCTATTTTTGTATTATTAAAGAGAAAGAACAAAATTTATTTATAAGAAATTTAACTTTTATTTCTCCTACCTTAAGGTCTGTCTCATATAAATCAATTTCTATTGTAAGAGTTGTGTTAAGTTTTTATTTGTTTGAATTTTATCAAAATGAAATTAATTTCAATCCTCTCCTGCCAGTGAAAAACAAAACTCAAAATAATTCCATAGAAATCAGCCCATTTCCTCGAACCAACTGCTCTGTCCATCCGTGTATATAGTCGTAATATCATTTCCAAATAAATTTCTACTTGTAAAAAATATTAAATCAAATAAGGCATTACAAAGCAAAACAAATGAAATAAGTGTTGAATGGAGAAAATAAATTTAACCCAAGAAATGTGAATAAGTTTAAATACTAAAAATGCAAATTTATTTAACGTACTTTGGTAATGAAGTCGGCGCAGTGGCTTAGTGGTTAGTGTGTTGGACTACTAAGCGAGGGGTCCCAGGTTCGAATCCCGAGAAAATCCAAATTTCAACTCAAGGTTTTTTTCCACTGCGCCACCTCTCGCGAACGTTTGACAAACATCCGAGAGTATAACTGTCATGAAGAAGCTTCTCAATTAGCCGTTTCAGCCATTCGTCCCAAAAATGAAAAACTCACACAAAACGAATGGTTGCCGAGAAGCTAGGCCCAGGGTCCCTACCGACCTATAGCGCCAACTATTTTGGTAATGAAGCGAGTTTTGCTGCTTTTTGTGACGGCGGGAAATATTAAATGTTTGTTGTGGCTTGTGGATGAAATGATGAAAATTTTGCAGTTGAGTAGTCTCATTTAAGCTTCTACTTTAAAATCAAATCTAAAACTTTAAAATTCGAAGCATAGTTTGAGCCAACATATAAGAAGAGATACGATATGAATTGGAATTGAAACGGACTAAATTGCGCCATGGAACTAGTTCATTAGGCCCCAGTTATAGCTATCATTGAAATGCGTCATTGGAACAAATCAGTGGAATAATGCTTTAATTTTTTTGACAAGTCAGTTATAGCAATCATTGAAAAGTTGCTGTCAGTGGAAGTACCTGTCAGTTAAATTAAACAGAGAAAACTCGAAAAATCGGAAAGCAGGTAAAAGTGTTTAATAATCGGAATTATGGCATGTTTATTAAATTTTAAAGATAACCAAAACAAGCACAACCAAAGAACAATTTGCAATAAACAATTCGGTTTCGAGGTTGGAGTTGATCATTGAAAGCAAAACTGACAGCTGAGAACAGAAAGAGAATCGAACACATCAGTGAAACGAATGGGTTCCAAATAAGAGAAACGAAAATCAGCTGTTCATTGAAATCGATTTCAATCAGTGAAATAATAAAAGTGGATTTAAAGAAAAGTTTTAGGCCCCAGTTATAGCTATCATTGAAATGCGTCATTGAAACAAATCAGTGGAATAATGCTTTAATTTTTTTGACAAGTCAGTTATAGCAATCATTGAAAAGTTGTTGTCAGTGGAAGTACCTGTCAGTTAAATTAAACAGAGAAAACTCGAAAAATCGGAAAGCAAGTAAAAGTGTTTAATAATCGGAATTATGGCATGTTTATTAAATTTTAAAGATAACCAAAACAAGCACAACCAAAGAACAATTTGCAATAAACAATTCGGTTTCGAGGTTGGAGTTGATCATTGAAAGTAAAACTGACAGCTGAGAACAGAAAGAGAATCGAACACATCAGTGAAACGAATGGGTTCCAAATAAGAGAAACGAAAATCAGCTGTTCATTGAAATCGATTTCAATCAGTGAAATAATAAAAGTGGATTTAAAGAAAAGTTTTAATCAGAATTAAGTTTTTTTTTTCGTAAAAAAATTCCACAATTGATTAGCATTATTATTGATACCAACTAAAGCCAATATTGTTTGATAAATGGTCTTAAAATCGTAAATCAAAATTTTCAATGATGCATTTCAATGATAGCTATAACTGGGGCCTTAGTCTATAATAAGAAGTGTACCTATCAATGATCCACGGCGCTCACAGCTTTTATCTACTACTCTTTTTTGGTTTAAATTCGTTTCCAAATTTTGAAAGCAAGAATTGGTTGCTTTACTTATGTCGTTTTCCATTGAACAAAAAGAAGCGTCCGGGAGAGTCCGGAATCGAAAAAATCACTTCTGAAACCGTTCCATTGGCACAAAAAATACTCTTTTGCACTCTTTTCCACTCACACAAGTTCAATTTATGTATTTATTACAAGTCAGCTGACAGCAGCCGTAGATTATTATTTGTTGGCATTTCACCAATACTTTTGTGGATTGTTTCAGAAGCAGTTTTGCTGTTCCAATGGATTTCAGAATGAGTGGATCCCCGAGTGAAACCAATGGAACACGACATTATTTTATGTAACTGCAGTTATATTCCATCCGCAATGTCTTAGTTTTCAAAACAAAAATGTTAGTTCTATTTTGTCGTCCCGAGCCTGGTTATTGGGATTCGAAGATCTTTTTGGCTCGAGCATTATTATCATAAAATATTCCGCAGCAATTAGTTGTCGGAGAGCTTCGGAAAAAATGTACCGTGTAGCTGTCAAAAGTAAGTGGTATAACGCGGTTCCACGCAATGCGACAAGTTGCGCTATATGTCATCGATACCTCGAATGGAATTACTCCAATTTCGTACAAAACGAAGAAAATTTAATTTCGAACGGATACCTCGATAGGGTAAAATAATCGTTCTAATAATTTGACAGAATTTACGTGAATTCGCGTTCTGTCGTGTTAAAAATTGACCGGGAAGTGTACTTCTAGATTTGCTCTTTCGATAGAAAGTGGAATTTTTTTATTCAATCGAAAACGCCAATAAGCTTCGGTAGTAGCTTGAGCAGATTTAATCGACCCCTTGCAGCAACCGCAATCTACTACAATAGCTATGACATCCCTGTCAAAACAAATTTTAATATTTTTCACCGTCTTATCGTCACTGAAACAAAGCAAAACTTACAATTTTTTTTGATATTTGTTGAATTTCGTCTTGAGCCAAAACTCTCAAAGGACCTTACTTACAAATACGTTTTAGTTTCAACTTTAAATTTAAGGAATTCACCGTGCGCCTTACTAAAAACAAATTCTAGTCCAGACCTAAAATTTGCAGAAGCTTATAGTTGCAAAATATTTATGAAACACCCTAAACTTTGAGTCGAAACTAAAAGTGGTTATTAGTAAGGTCTAGTAGCGAATTCGTTCTTAGTAAGGCGCCAAACGTACAGAATACGGCACCTAAGATCACATCTGGTTGATCTCGACATTGTTTCAGCTGCTAACGTTTTCAGCAAGCAGGCATAGTTAAACTACTCGATTGTCGTACACTGGTCGTGTTTTGTGACCATTTTCGGTGGGAGAATGACCTCAGACCCCACCACCCAATAGCCGCAACAACAATCCATTCAGATTAAATATCCAGTTTATTTTTGTTTAACTAATTTATTCATAATTTCCACAACCATTAAACCTTATTGTCGTGTTTAAAATAAATAAAAAAATATAAAATAAAAACGCCCGTGTTCTTTTCGTCGCACAATTGTGATTTACACCTTTTTCGCGTATAAAAAGAAAAACTAAACACACTTATATAATTTATAAAAGCTAAAAGAACTGAAGTCAATTGTTTTATGAGTAGTAGTTGTTAGTTCAATTTTAATGAACAAAATAAGCATTTTTTCATCATCTTTCTCAAAACACAATTTGATTGATTTTCTCATGTGATAAGTACTCGTAATTTTAATTTGTTTTTATTGTGTAACTCTCGCAATGCTCTTTAGTTTTCTTTACTTCAATGCATTATAGGTTTAGCATGTTTCCGTCCCAAAATATTCGCAAGAAAAAAAATTACAGTGATTTTGAAGTTGATCAATGGTTGCCGGCTAGTTTTCTCTAGTTGTGTAGTTTATATATTTATGTATGTATAATGCTGTCATGGGTAGTGTAAATTTTGACATCTTTGGATTAGTGGCTGTATAAGAATTTGATCGGGGGTGGCCTTTACTGGCCCAAAACCGCATTCATAAGGACTAATCAGAAGAAGGAATTCAGGCGTTCACACAAGTAGATCGTTCTTCTTCGTGATCTAAAGGAGGTTCCAAGTCATTGGGAACCTTCAACAAGCTAGTCGTCTTAAATCGACTTTAATGAGGTCCCCTAAAGTTCCTTGAATGCAAAAACTAAATTGGTCGGTAACACCACTTTTTCTACGTCAGCCACATAAACGAACTGTCAACTTCGGACTTTGTCACGAAATTCTTGACTAGAACTTAATCTAGAGCTACTCATCCGTAGACGTGAACTGAAAAAAAAAACTTTTCACGTGATCGATCTATGCCAATTAAAACTGAGACACATCAAATCAGCCAGCTGTCAAACTCAACTCAACTCGATACTTGAACGTCCCCATTTCCAACTGCTCTGAACAGCCTGCAAGGTATTCCGGGCAGTTCTTGCTATCGATAGTCGGTCATCGTTTGTTGATTTGTGTTGCGAATCTTGATAAAGACTTTCGAAAATTATCGAGACAATTGACGATCGACAAAATCGCAATAGTGGCCATTGTTATACTCGGACGGTGTTTTTGGCTATGCTCTTAGGTTATAGTTAAATTTAATGATTCGTTCTGCCTAACAGCGGATTGTTGGTTTTTTTTTTTCAAACGTGTCCACCATTTCTGTATTTGCTTTGACTTATAGTCTAGTTATACTATGTTCCCACTAACGTAATTAAGCCAAAGTGATTTATAAATCACGAAAGGCATCTCCACCGAACTTTACGTGTCAAAGTTGACAAAAATGTCGCACCAAAACCCGTAAAGTTCGGTTGAGACGCATTTCCTTTCAATATTTTAAATTCGTCCACTTTGCACCAGATAGTTCTTTTTTTTTTTGCTGAATAACGTGCTGAAGTGAATAACAGGTGTGTTTGATTTTATTTGTGTATGTTCGATTTTATTTTGTGTGTATTTGCAATGACAGATACGTAATTAAAATTAAAACACGTCTAAATCGCGTAAATATCAATCACGGAAATGTATGATAAACCACGTAATTTATGAGATGATTTAGCTAAATCACATTGCTGGGAACATGGTATTAGCACCGCACGTTTTTATTGTCAAAATATCCATAAACGTCACGTCAACTGTTTACGTGATCAGCCAACGAGCGCTTGTAAGTAAGCTAGAGTTTTTGACGGCCCGATTCTTTCCATTTGCCTCTTATGTAGGTAGTATACCTATCGTCTGTTGAAGTACAGTCTGGGTCTACAAATTGGTTGTCAACAGTTTGACTTTCGAAAAGTTTAACCTCAACTTTACTCGATCGCTTAGATCACTTTAAATCACTTGTAATAAAAAAAAAACATCCACTATAGACTGTGTTCATCTTCTTTTTGTCATCTAACTCATTTTTTGTAGTTCTTCTCTGGTTTCGCTATGTGTTCTTTTTATTTGTTCTATCGAAAACAAATCCATACGTGATGAAAGAAAAAATCACAGCATCTCATTTCAAAACAAAAACACGTTTCTTTTCATTATGGTTGACTTGTGGGCAAGATCAGAAGAAATTCTATTAAGTTTTTGTAAAATACTTACTATAAGAAAAACTGTAGCTAAAATTAAATAAAAAAAGGAATTAGTAAAACTAAGTATTCAAAGAGAATTAAAAAAAAAAGAATGTTGTAAAAAAATATTATTTGAGGATGAAGGCGCAATGAAAAAGAAACAAAAATACATTGAATTCAAAAGTGGATACACAGACATAGAACATAATGCATATATATATGTAGATATATATATTTAAAGTACATTAGTATATTAATATAATTCTTATATTTACTAAAATAAAACAACAATATATATATATTGTATTATAAATAAAGACTTAAGTGATTTTTGTATTGCAAGTATTTTTATTACTATTATTAGAAACAACAGAATTGTTTAACAATAAAACAGAAACAAAAAAAAATGTAAAATGAATAAAAAGTAACAAAGGTAATTAAAATAAAAACTGAAAAAAATGAAAAGAATATAATAAAAACAGAACAAATATTGTAACAGTATATTTACTCTAGTTGAAATAAAGAAGATTTTTATTTAAAGAACTTGTGTCAATGTGTATACAAACTTTGAAATCGAAAGCAAGATGACAGGTGGCCGACTGGACAGGTGAATGTATTTCGATAAATGTTCTTTGATCGGCGCGTTATACGTTATAAGCAGCTGAATAAATAACTGAACGATGTGAATAAAAAATTAAAAATTGGAAGTCAAGGTAACGACAATAGGCGTTTTTCTTTTTTAGTTCAGAGCACAACCTAAACTGTTATATAAAAAGTTCGTGTTTCTTTTTTAGCTCAGATACATCAGAGCTCCGAATTTGTGTTCAGACTTCAGAGCGGAACTTGGAACTTGGAACTTAAAATTAACCAATTTTATAAATAACGAAATAAAAAATATTAATTTATGCATTTATGGCAACGATGTGCTCAAGTGTGTTTCATAAATACCTCAGAACAATCTGAGCACGCTCGCTTCATAGCGCGCTCATAATGCTCGAGCTCAGTTCAGAGATCAGATCAGCTCTGAACTAAAAGAGAAAAACGCCTAATGTGACAACATTTTGTATACCATTTGTTTTTCTAGGGCCAATCTAATGATATTTTTGTTTAGCTCAATTGTTATTTAAAAATTTATTACTGAAGCTTATGTAGTACAGCTGAGAAACTGACTGTCACTTATGTAAGTAATCCTGTTCTGATGGAATCTTTTAAATGACTAATAGTCAAAGGCTTAGGATGGCTTTCATATGACATTGGTATGTATGTAGGGGATTCGCATTCGACATAGACAAATGTTTTTCCATCATGAACTGTTTGGGAAGGGCTAATTTTAGGAGCATTCTCTCAGCTTTGCATTTAGCAACCAGGGACAGGGTATGTGTGTTGTGTGACAGCTGGGCCCAATTGATTGGGATGTCAATGAGAGTGCATTGTTCACAAACAATCTATATTACATTCAGTGTTGCCACTAAAATAAAATGAATCCGGTCAAATCTGACCGAATGACCGATTTTTATTTTTTTAAATTCGGTCAGAAAATCCGGTCAAAAGATAAAATAAGATTTTTTGACCAGAATTCCGGTCAAAAATGGAATAAAATAATATATTATAAAAAAAAATATATTATATTATAATATGTATGTAACTAATCTTGGATTTAGTAAAACAAAAAACAAACAATTCATTGAAAAGCTCTGCATCACAATGTTTTGCAGAAAAAGGAACTTTCCACTCCACTTCGGCGTTTGAATTTCGTAAAACCAACACCGAAATTGCAAAATATGCTAAATCGTCTTCACTTCGGTCTTGTTTGAATGCACACACCCAGTCACAGTTGGTGGGAGTATTTAAATGAGACTGGTTTCTGTATGAAATTGTGAGTGCGTTCGTTAAGTATGGCCAAGTACCTGTCATTCAAATTATAGAAATCTATCCTTTATTAGTCATAGAACAATATTATTTTTCCGGTCAAAAAAGTTTTTTCCGGTTAAAGAATTTTTTCGTTCCGGTTAGAAATCGGTTAGACCGGATTTCAAAATTTTCTCCGGTCAGAGTGAAGAGATTTCGGTCAGATATGACCGGAATCCGGTCAGAATGGCAACACTGTTACATTAGGTTTGTTCATTTACTTTTGTAGTGATACGAATGGAATGAGGTGGGGATAAAGTCTCTCTCAGAGAGGGACATTTATGAAAAGGTTAGGGAACGCTTTGACAGATACAAATGTTATTCAAAAGTTGAAAGAAAAGCGGTAAGAAAAGCCGTTAAAACGTCTGATTAACTCGAAAGTTTGCTAATTTATTAACAATATTAGTTGGTAGGTAGGTAAAAGGGTGCTCGTGTGGCCTCCGCCACAGCTTCACACAGACCACCAGTTGGGTCCATTGTGTCCAGTTACTGGGGACCATCCATACCAGTTAAAACAAGAGATAGACCGCTTATCGAATCAGAGCCACATAGATTTAGTAGAATCTCATGGGTTCTTAAGCTCTTTTGTAGCATATCCTCTGGTTCGTCCTATACGAGTACCTGATTATATGAAGTCTATCCATCTACTAGAACCACCCAGATTTAAGTATGAATCTCAGGAGTTCTTTAAGGTCGATATTCTTCAGATCCTCTAAGTCGTCGAAGAAGTAACTCTTGAGGATCCTTTGTCTGCTGTCCTTAAGGGCTGGGCATTCGCAAAGCAGGTGGCGAACAGATTCTATTTCTTCAACGTCCCTGCAGCTTCTGCAAAAGTCATTATGCAGTATTCCTAGCCTTTCCGCATGTACGCCTATCGCACAGTGTCCAGTAATGACTCCCGTGAGTATGCGAATATCCTTGCGGCTGAGTCCGATCATATAATTGGATCTCTTTTGGCTCACCTCTGGCCATAATTATTTTGTGTGCCTGCAGGAGTGCAGGTATTGAGATTTGTCCAGCGTAGGTTAGTCCTACTCCCGGATTCAATGCCAATCTTCCTTGCAAGCGTGCATAGCGGAGTTCTTACTGATTTTAGGGCTATAGACGTATGTAAGTTCGACCCGTTTCTTGCAAGCTCATTCGCCTGTTCGTTTCCTGGAATATCCCTATGTCCTGGTACCCAACAATATTAGTTGATTCATATATACAGGCTAAAATGGTCTACCTGCTCCACTCAAAGCATTGTTCAAAGCATGAGTCGAGGAACATTGAAATAGGCGGTAGCGTTTACTACAAGACATGGTAATTTCCGGGTGTCATTTAATTAAGATGGGCCTTAGATGGGATGATACTTGTAAACTATGCCTGGAAGCATCTGAGATTGCAGCACATGTACTGTCAAACTTGTAATTTGTGAACTAAGTTAGAATCTTTTTGTATTATCAACATCAAAATTTAATTTGTTGAAGCACATATAGCAGCCACGACCCCACAGATCCAACGGGTTGATGCCTAAGCATCAACAAGCGTGCCCCGTCAAGTGGTAATTAATATCAGTAAATTAAACCAACAATTTATTAATCAGTAAGAAATCAATAAAAAATGTATAAATAAATGTCCGTTCATAACTTTCGGAAGCCATTTTGTTTTATAAGAAAGCGAAATTTCGTAAGTCATCGCTATAAAATTATCAACATGCTGAACTTTCCCATAATTCGTGCCACGTAACAAGATGGCCGACCAAATTACATGTCATGTATTTCTGCGTGTAAGGTAATGCTGTCCATTTTAGTCACACGGCTATTTAGTATTGGGCATCCCTTTAATCTTCCGCGTTAGGAATGTGTAATCGTGTAAATGCAGCATAAGTTGAATTCACTGATTCGCTGAAACTGAATGGCGCTAAAAGCAGTTCGCTAACATATTTACTGAAACATAACAAAAAAGCTTTAAGCTGTTGCGGTTAAGTCGCTCTCACTTGAAATAAGGTATCCGTATGTGAGCTAATACACGTGTTAGAGAGCGGATATCATTTTTTTTTTATTAATACGGGGGCTATTGTTAAACTCGAAAGTGTCAAGTAGCGTGTAGTTGTTTACCTTTGCTTTTCTGGGATAGATGTTCAATAAAACCAACTTTATGTCTCTGGGAACCTGAAAAAAATTTAAACCGAATGTCGTAACCTTAGATGTTTCACTTTCGACTACTTTTACAGTTCTGATTAGATGTACTTAGCTGACGTACGTCTCATAAAAAGATGGGAGACTTAAGTCAATTTACTTTCAATCATAAAGTTATGTAGGTATCTATCTCCCCCCTAATACTGCATTTACACTATCACGCACGCGCATTTTTGCACGAGACGGGCAGACGACAGAGAGATCCGTTTTCCGCAGTCAATGCTAGTAAAGGAGTAAGAATAATGCCGCATTTACACAGTCACACATTCCTATCACGGAAGATTAAAGGGATGCTAAATACTAAATAGCCGTGTGAATGAAAGGGACGGCATTTCCTAACACGCAAAAAAACGTGACACGTTTTTTCGTCGCCCATCTAGTTTACGTGGTAGGAATTATGGGAAAGCTATGCATGTTGATATTTTTATAGCGACGGCTCACGAAATTTCGCTTTCCTATAAAACAAAATGCCTTCCGGAAGTGATGAGCGGACAATTATTTATAAATTTCGTACAACTGATTGTTGCATTTTTGGTTAAATTTACTGAAACTTAAAATCGCTCTCATTTCAGATGTTTTAAATCAGAAATAGAAATATTTTCAAGTGATTACAGAAATTATATTCTCCGGAAATTGGGTTTATTTCCGTTTTACGTACCTATAATTATGGGCAGCACATCCATGACACTTTAGGCGTCTGATTTGTGATCTCATTCTTACTCCTTTACTAGCATTGACTGGGGAAAATTTATTTCTCTCTTACGTCTCGTGCAAAAATGCGCGTGCGTGATCGTGTAAATGCAGTTTAAGATCACAAATCAGACGCCTAAAGTGTCACGGATGTGCTGCCCATAATTATAGTTACGTAAAACGGAAATAAACACAAGTTCCGGGATACATAATTTCTGTAATCACTTGAAAGCATTTCTATTTCCAGTTTAAAACATGTGAAATGAGAGCGGTTTTAAGTTTCAGCAAGTAAAACCAAAAATGCATCAATCAGTTATACGAAATTAATAAATAATTGTCCGTTCATCACTTCTGGAAGACATTTTGTTTTATAGGAAAGCGAAATTACGAAAGCCATCGCTAAAAAAAATCGATTCTTTTGTATTAGGAATGTGTGACCTTGTAAATTCGGCTTTATCTTTGCCCAAAAGTATCTAACTACCTAAAATACATGATGCGATTTCTTATCGCTAACACATTGAACACACCCAACAAAGTGAAATTGGCATCACTGTATACATTGCTTCATTTTTAAAAGGAACGACATGAAAACTGAGACGGCGTTGAATCAAATAGAGCGGTTTTTATTTGTCGCGGCGGTGTTTTGTGCAAAATAATTTCTAAAATATTGCGTTTAACTTGTGCGAAATTAAATAAATTTACTCTTGGAATTCTTGTGATCATGTATTGAATTACATTTTTAAAAAATCTCATCAGCAATGTGCCAAAATATAAATTTTCTTTGAGCAAATCGAAGCAGTAGAAAAATATTGGGTGTGCGCATGGCTGCGGTCGCAACAAATAGCCGCAACAGCATCCAAAAGAAAAACTTGTATTCATTTTCATGAAACTGCAGCATTCCTTGCATTTAGCAACTGTAGCACATTTAATTTGTTTATAAAAGTTTGGAAACAAATCCACATACGAAGGTGAGTTCTATATTTGTCTTTTTTCGGTATCCCTGTTCAAAAAATGCATTTCGCTTTCAATTTTGCACAAGGATGATTTTTACAACGTAAATCATGAGAATAAAAAAAAAAAAAAAACTGCGAGTGGCCCTTGCATATTTTCTGCAGATAAGTAACTATACAGTCGGTCAAACGATAATTTGTGCAGGTTAGATGCTGTAGGTCGGGATTTTAAGAATTTCATTGCATAACTAGTACAAATACAAAGCTGTTTGCGATAGGTCCATGTAAACTCAGAAGAAAAATTGGGTACCTACCTACATACATCTGTCTGGCGAATGATTTCATAATTCGATTGATGGCTCGAGAACGTACGCATTGAACATCTCCTTATTCGATTATCTGTTCTCGCGTATGTAAACTTTTTCCAGCTACTACTGGCGTCGGTAATAAGAGACGTCAGGGCATTGCCTGTTTGGCTAGCTTATCCTTAACTGGCGACACCGACATTAAGTGCTGTAATGCCAGAGCCACCAAAACCAGATTGAATTTGATTTTTAATTCCTCATGAAAGTGATTTGCGATCGTCTATTAAGCTCAGCACAATAGCGGTGTTCTATAAGTAGTTTCGCATGTGTAACCTGGGGATGGCGATGGGCCCGCTTTGGTGCTGGGTCTTTTGTGACGACCTTAAAAGCCCACTCAACATAACCTAAACTAACCGAAGATGAATGCCGTCGTAGGGTTTAGAATTCGCCAGATGATCTCAGCCGTGTCCAACTATATTTTCATTTACCTCCTGCACCCGCAGTGGTTTAAAAGGGGACGATGGAGAACGAACGTTGTACATTTTTCAATGTCATAGGAGTTTTAACTTAAGTTTTGTCCTTTGAAAGAGTCGCTGTGAAGGAACAATGAACCAAAGCCTGAAAATAGGTTAAGTGCGAATCTTCCAACTCTTTGATGTATAGGGAAGTATCCCTCTCTGTTTTTGTAATGATTGCTGCGATTTCTGTTCAAACGACTCCACAATGCTTCCCAGGGCGGAAGGTTAGGTTGAAAAAGGTTGAAATCTTGGACCCTTTGGGTGTTTTGATAGTGATAAACTACACTGCGTTGTGAACATCGGTTCCTATTAAAGCCTATTTCTATGCAGAACTTCATAGACAGGTGTTTTTTTTCAAACACGATCCGTCTGTTCCTCTTGTCTCACATTCCCACAAGAGCCTCTACCGCTCTCCAACTACGTATCTATTTCTTTGTCGACTACTATCAGTTTTTTTTGTATTTATTGCTTACAAATAAAACAACCACGAAACATTATTTTGGTTATTTCTGCCAACTTGCATTTTAAATGCCACAATAGCTCGAGACTACTGTGTTCGTGGTCGCGATAAGAGATACGTGATTTATAATAGATCACGGCGTTTACAGATCGGAAAGTGCATGATTAAATCGGCATAAACCCGGAATACAAATAAATGACCTCGGATATCATCATGCCAATGCTGGAGATAGTCTCCGAGACTTGTGTCGATCGTTTGCATCTCACTGTTTGGAAGAGACAATTTGTTTTCCTAAAAAAGCCAAGTCTTCAGTATTCCTCCTCAAAGCTCAAAACGACTGATTGGAGTTTATAGCAGTGGTTATGTTGGTATGTACTCATGTGTAATGTTGAATAACCTAAATATTTAATTTGGTCCTTCAAAATTTAGTTTTTGAATACAAAATTAATTAAGTGGCCTTCTCTATTGCGCCCTTGCTGCTGCGTTTTCCATCACTTTTTCGAGCATCTCGGGCGGTTTGCCTCTCGCTCGTCAATGGTGCGAGGGTTTCTGCCGTATACTTGGTTTTCAAATCTTAAGATCAGGGTGGACACTCAATGTCGCCATTTTTGACAGCACGTTGCAGAAACTGCATTGTTTGATTTGCAGTGTTGTGTGGCGCATTGTCTTGTTGAAACCCGTAACCATCCAGACCTTTGTCACACATTCGCGGGCAGATAAAATGACCCAAGACGAAGAATGGTCTTGTCTTGTTTGAGTTAACACAACTTAACAACTATTTTCCATGGTACTATGTTAAAACTGTACTGAATCGAGGTTCAAAAAGAAACTTGTCCACTCAACAATTATTCAATGTTTACAAAACGACATAAACATGCCGCACTCTGTATACGCAGAACCTTTGACGTAAAACGATGGAAACGAAGCTGTTTAGGTACGCTAAAACGTATCATGCGCCGTACCAAAGAAATCACCGCTGTTTCTGAAGAACTGTATTGGTTAACCTTCAGAGCCGGTGCCCTTAAAAACTGAGCCAACCTCTCATATACTGGGTGGTGCTGAAAATGCCGCTAGCACACATCAGGTCGGTTCATACATAGCTGCCTCAGTTAATCAGTTATGGCCACAGGTGAGCCAAAAGAGATTCAAATATATGATCGGACTTAGCCGCAAGGATATTCGCATACTCACGGGAGTCATTACTGGACATTGTGCGATAGGCGTACATGCGGAGAGGCTGGGAATACTGCATAACGATTTTTGCAGAAGCTGTAGGGACATTAAAGAAATAAATTTTTGTTCGCCACCTGCTATGCGAATGCCCAGCCCTTAAGAATAGCAGACAAAAGATTCTTAACAGTTACTTCTTCGACGACTTAGAGGACCTGAAGAATGTCGATGTTAAAGTACTCCTGAGATTCATACTCAAATCTGGGTGGTTCTATAGTAGACAGACAGACTTCATATCATTAAGTACACTTAGACCGAACTAGAGGATGTGGTTCAACGGAGCTTAAGAGCGGTCTATATCTTGTCTTCAACAGGTATGCAATGGATGGTCCCCAGTAAATGGACACAATGGACCCAACTGATGGTCTATGTGAAGCTGTGGCAAAAGCCATAAGAGCACCCTTTTACCTACCTACCTAGCTGCCTCCAGTTGCCAACAGCAATTAAGTTAAAATCGCTCTCCACTTACAAGGTTGAGTCTTTATGTGATGCAAAGTCCCTCAGAAGAGTGAGTCTTGCCCGTACAGATACTGTGCTTGCCGTCTTCATTTGCGTTCTTCGCGTCGTCCCCGATGGTGACAACTGGTTTGTGGTTCCATCTGGCTTTTGCCGTCTTATCCAACGAGAATGTAACAGATTTTTGCCTTTTTTCTGTTTTCACAATCCGCTTTTGCATAGGATAAACCCTTTGAAACAGGCTGCTTTGCCCGGTTTCCATTGTGTTAGTGCCCCCGGGCAGACTGGATTTTACTTGCAGTCTGGGGTGGACCTGACCCTCAATTAATGCGCCTATCCAGTTAGCGCCTGCAGGTGAGCACTACAAATCGGTAGAAATGGCCTTCCACTTGCGAGCGCCACCTATAGTGAGGTCTTCCTCTACGGGTTGGAATAGAAGACGGAGAGTTTGTGTTGCTGCGCAGGTCGTAGAGTTCGCTGTTAAATCTTCTCCTTCAAAGCCGGGATCGAAAATCACTCGAAGCATTTTGCATTCGAAGCGAGGAGATTCTCATCCGCCTTTGCTAACGTCCGTGCTTCTGTGCCATAAAGCAGGACCTGGATGATGAGGGTCTTGTGTAGAGTCTCCGAAGTGCTTCTCGACAAGGCCTTACTAATCAATTGCCCTCTTTGGCTGTAGTACCAGCGGTTGGCAAGAGTAACTCTTCACTTGATTTCAGCTGTGATGTCATTTTCAGACTTAATAGGGGAGACGACATGGACGATTGTTAGGGACTTTGCCTATGTGGTCAAAGTTATATCTTAAGTTGTCAATCGTGACATTCTGCGCTATTCGCCAATGCTGTGTGTGCCCTTCTGTTGCCAGTTTATATTTTGTTCTGCCCTCATTCACCACTAAACGCATTTTTACCACTCCTGTACTAAAACTTCCAAAACGCACCAGTGACACTTGGCTGTGTTCTGTCAGCGTATGCAAGCAGACTTTAGAAAATTGTTCCCCTGGTGTTTGCCTGTTTCGCACAATTTTCTCAAGTATTATGTTAAAAAAATCACATGCAAGCGCATCAGCTTGTCTAGATCCGTTTTTGACATATTTCCTGACAAAACATGAGCCAGCTTTAGCTACAACAAACAATTTCATCTTCATCGTCTTTAGTGCCCCCTTCCAATATTCTTACTTTCTATTTTTAGCTTCTTTGGCTTGCCAATCTTAACCGTGCGAAAATTGCCTGCAAAAAGAGAATACAGTGAACGAAACCTTTCCGAAAAATGTAAATATTTTGTTTCTGGTTAATGTCAAAATGAATGCAAACTCACTCCACAACAAACAGTACGAAACTGCGAAGACGTAGGTAGACTCACTGAGTAATTTAAACGAGAGATAAATCGATTTCCCCTCGTGCAGTTTGTTCGTAATTCTTTCCTCGCTGATTTCCGGTTCCGACTTACGCTTATCCATCCTTCACCTTTTCTGCGTCAGCCACATATGAGAACTGTCAACTTAGTACTCAGTCACGAACTTCTTGACTAGATTCGTCGGCTATCCCTCCATAAACGTCAACTGAAACAGCTGCTAATTTGACCGAATTCCCCCAATCAAAACCGAGATACACTTAGTGGGAGAGCTGTCAGACTTACTAAACTAGATACTTGAACGTCCCCAATGCATGCATTGTTTAAAGCAATCTATGGGTACCTCTGAACTCCAGTGGCTCTCCAACTTTTCCACTAAGCCCTTTCACTAGGTCCCCCAAAGGTAATAAAAGAATAGAATAATAAATAAAAAACGGGCACATTAAACAAATCTAGCAATCGTAATTCGACTAGATTGGTGTGGACTAGGTCGGGAATGTGACTTTTCGAACGTCAGCTACATATGCGAACTGTCAACTTAGCGCTCAGTTACGATCACGAATATTTCTTGAGTAGATTCGTCCCGAGAAAACCCAAATTACAACTCAAAGGTTTTTTCCACTGCGCCACCTCTCGCGAACGTCTGACAAACATCCGAGAGTATAACTGTCATGAAGAAGCTTCTCAATTAGCCGTTTGGACTCGGCATAAAATTGTAGATCCCTTCCATTCGTCCCAAAAAAAAATTAAAAAACTCACACAAAACGAATGGTTGCGAGAAGCTAGGCCCAGGGTCCCTACCGACCTGTAGCGCCAACTATTTATTTATTTATTTATTTATTTAGATTCGTCGGCTTACTTACTTAACGGGCTCCCGACCCGTGGAGAGTTTCTGCCTGAGACACTGCAGCCTTCCATCCTCTGCGATCCCGGGCACGCTGCTTCCAGTTATCCAGACCAAGCGCTTGGCCTGGTCTTTGAAACGGAGGTTTGGTCTTCCTTGTCGTCTCGAACCTGGCGGCTATTATTCGAAGATCCTCTTAGCTGGAGCATTATTGTCCATTCGCTCGATGTGGCCGCGCCAATGTAGTCCACGTATTTTGGCCTTTTGGACTACATCCACATCTTGGTACAGCTCGTAGAGTTCGCGGTTGTATCTTCTCCTCCATTCGCCCTCCTCGCACACATGACCAAAAAAAGATTCGTCGGCTACCACTCCATAAACGTCAACTGAAACAGCTGTTGATATCACCGATCTAAGCCAATTAAAACTGAGAAACGTCAAGTCGGACTTATGTCAGACTTACTAAACTAGATACTTGAGCGCCACCAATGCGTGTGTATTGTCCAGTCCATTGCAACAGCACTTGCTGTACTTGCAGTTCTTCACACAGCGAAGAGGAGGTAAAAATCAGACCACTCTAGTAATTAACCGGTTTAATATCGACGATTATTTTTAATAAGTGTGCCCCTGCCTCGCACTCAGTTTACGTTTTGTCATATTTCCATGCCGAAAATCCGCAAACGAAAGAACAATGTAAATACGTTCGACAAAGGTCAAGTCATCCCTGTGCACAAACGCATTTCTGAGCGACTGTATATGTTTGTTTCTCGGGGGCGAATTTTCTTCATCTATATGCTTTCCGTCTAGGCACACAAGCAACACGAAAGCAAACACAGTATTCCCGTGTGTGTGTAGGGGTATTCGTGCATTCTCATAGGTTGATGTATTTTTATCAGCGCCAACTGATTAAATTTATATTCTTCATTCTTTTCCACAGAGATCGCGAATTTTCTGCAAGAACATAAAACAAACGAAATAAAATAGAATACCCGCAACTCAACACATCGAAGTAAACAGAAAAAGAGGAAAAAACAACAAGAAAAATTCAGATAAGGAGAATAATCAAGAGAAAATAAAACCGAAAGTAGGTATTTCTCTGCAAGTGTAGTTTGGTTCTCCTGAATATTGTTATGGCTGTTGCATCGCCAAACGATGGAGAATCAATATACTACAACAACCAACAGCCGCTACAGCAGCAACAGCAGCAGCAGCAGCATCAAATTCAGCAACAGGACTACTCGGCAATGGGCGAGCCCACAACATCAGCTGTAAATTTACTTCGAAATCACATAAACACCAACGCAGAGTCGGGAGTCGTTGTGGGCGGCAGCGGCGGCGGCGGTGGCTTTAGCAACAGTAACACAGCAGGCTCCAGAGGAGGTACTGCAAGAGTGACTGCAAACAGTGGTAGTTTACAGCACGGCGCCTCTATGGGACCGACAAGCGGCGATAGTAACAACAGTTCGGCGACACTCCAAAATAGCATCGGTGTTGCCACGGCCGGCGGTGTTGTCGGCAGCGGACTGGGTGGAAGTTCCTATCAAATCGGAACAGGATGGGAAGAGTTCTGTGACCGACATGCCAGGGCGGCAGCAACTGATTTTGCCAAATCCTGCATCAACTACATCAACACAAATCTAATTGACGACGCACGAATTATTTCGCATCGCAATTTTATGCAAAAGTTTCTCGACTCGTTTGGTGATTGTTTCGAGGTGGAATTCACCCGGCGAAGGAATAATTTAAAGGTGGGTGGCTGTGTGTGTTTCTGACTTAAAATTAAATTTTATTTTCACTTTCAGTCGAGTGGTGGGTATGGACGATAATAATTATATGTGTTTTGTTAGTGGCGTTGCTGTTGATTTAATGTGAATGAACTGTAGCGCTGTCGATGTTTTCTATTTCTCTTATCACACGGGCGACTGAAATGATGGATGGTGGATATATTTCGGAGACTTTTGCGAGTGCTTTTCCAATTTGTGGGTGTGTGTTTTAGTTTTGTTATGTCTTTCGAGTTTGGGTCTTTATTTTTCTGCATGCGAATAGAGTTAAGTGATGGCACCTCAAATGCAGCACAGTCTTTATGAAGCAACCTACTCTACGAGGGTTTGCAAGCCCAAATTGTTCTACCAACAGCATTAAAAAGGAGCACAAGTAGTGTTTGGGTAGGTAGAGCAGGGTGAGCCCTACAATACAACATTTGAGTCCTCCTTTTTTAGGGTTAACCGTGGGTCTTCGTTTCCTCTGCTTAGCAGACGCTGTCTAGCCATTCCGATGTCTTGAAAAACCTGTAAAGACCAGACAGTGAGGCATCAGACAGCGAGACATTGGAAAGTTCTTGTTATTTATGGAAGTAATAGCTTCCAAGTGACAGAGAGATGCCAAAGGTGGCGAGGTGTGTGTCCTCCTGGCTCTCTTAGTCTCCGCAGCCTATACATATGTCGTCATCTTTGAGATTTCATTGCATGTTATAGCCCCTACCAACTAACTTGGAGAAGACCTGTCAAACTGTAGTGGTTTGCTGGTCCGGGGTGTGTTATATTCTGGCCAAGCTTCTGCGTTATTTTACATATTTCGTGCGTTCTTTCCACCGATTGTTTTCATTTGAATCTTGTTCTCCACTCGCTCTCTGAGATTGCCAAGTGGTGGCTCGATCGACTCATGACCCATTACCGGACCAATTTCTCATCCGCTCTCTCATTGCCGGTTTTGTCTCTGTGTCCAGGGTCCCAGTACAGATTCGTGGTGTGCTGCGAGAAAAGAACCTTGGACTAGTTTGGATTTTATTTCATTGGCAGAAACTGGTTTTATAGCCGCCTGACTGTCAGTAAAGGTGGTTATATCGCTACGAGGTACAGCCAATGTTTACGACCTACGGGTCGCTTGCGCGATTGCCAGAACCTCCGCTTGGAAGACACTACTGCTATCAGGTAGCCTGATTGATCAATGCACATTTAGTTCTTCGGAAAATATGCCGGCATCGGTTGCCAAGTCCATGTTCAATCCATCTGTGTAGATGGATATTGATTTTCTCTTCGTGGGTTCATTTGATTTGCATCTTTCCCTACTCGGAAAGAAAAGGTGAATGGTCAAAGTCCAGTTGGGCAGACAAACAGACAGAACTTGGAAGTGACAACGCACGCTAATGTGTATGCCCAAAATTGTATTAAGGCAGCAGACTCTTCCATGTGCAGGTCAGTTTGAGAATCGCCTCCAGTCCAGCTGTAGATTTGGTTTTTTCCATATAGCCGGGGTTGTTGTTGTTGGTGTTTTTGTTGGTTGTTGTAGCAGCGTCATTCGTCATTTGTCGGTTCTTCGTTCATTTTGAGTCCTAGAAATTGGGCCACTTCGGTTGGATGGATCCAAAGTGTTAGTACTGTGAGTGTGGTTGGTTTGGCCGGACAATTAAATAGTCGTTGTACATCATGTGGGCCTGCGTTGCAGTGTGGACATTTGTCTTCAATGTTGGGATCAAGGCGTGCCAGGTAGGTATTGAATAAGTGGCCCTGTTTGTCCTTATACGTGCTGTTCTTTGTATTTCAGTCATTGGGTGGTCGCTTTAGCTTGCCACCAGACTACGCTGCCATATGTGAGTATTACTCGCACGATCGCCGTGTACATCCACAGGATAATTTTGGGGTTTGGTCCCCAACTCCTGCCAAAGATGCGGTTGCATGAGTTGAAAGCATTCGCTGCTTTCTTCACTCTTTCATTGGCATTCGGCTTCCAATTGAGTTTTCTTTGAGGGATAATTCTCAGATGTTTCACACTATCTGCCAACCTTAGGGGTGTTTCCTCCAGAGTTTGTCGCTACAATTGTCGCAGTTTTGTTGGGGATTGCTCCCAAGGCTGCATTGTTTTTTCCACGTACTCAGCACCCAAAGTCAGTTTGGTAACAGGTCGCGTATCGTCGGTAGTGCTTCGACTAAGGCGATGTATAAATTAGAGAAATGTTTTCTTAAACCGTCCCGCCTTTTGCAAATGCTTGATCCGAGAGTATTTATCTCGGTGGTCCATTAGCGCACAAAAAACACTCGACACAAATTTGTTTATTTCAACATGAACCTTCTGCGCCCAACATTGACCCAGCTAAACAAACTCATTATATCACGAGCACATGTTTGAATTGGATTTGATAAACTTGAAGAAAAGAGGTGCCCTCAACACTGCAAATTTGTTCACGTTTACTTCAAGTTTAGCTAAAAGACCACAGACGGCGACAAAACTTTCGAGTCGTGCGCGCTGAATGGCAGGTCATCTGTGAATATGAACGCCGTGCCATCTTTGAAAATGGCATTCAGTTGGAAAGACCATTCCACTTTCGGACTGCGTTTGATAAGTAACGTTCAACATTGATCGATGTGCCGCGTTTCAGACCGCTCACATGAATGTAAAGGGTGTTTTTTTAGAGGTATAGAACTTGGAATTGAAATAAAACACAAAAAAATCGTTTTAATGTCCATCAATTTGGCTTTATTGGAAGGATAATTTTATGCCATGTGGCCGCCGCGGCTGGTTCGAATAAAGCCAAGTCTATAGGTCCAATTTTCAACCACTTTTTCGAGCATTTGGGGCTGTATGTCGGCAATAACGCCACGAATGTTGGCTTCCACAGTTTCTAGTTTGTTGGCGTAGGCGAGCGACTTCACATATCCCCAAAGAAAATAATCCAATGGTGTCAAATCACACGATCTTGGTGGCCAATTGACAGGTCCATTCCGCGAAATTATGCGCTCATCGAATGTTTCCTTCAATAAATCGATTGTGACGTGCGCTGTGTCCTGTGTGGCATGTAGCGCCGTCTTGTTGGAACCACATCTCATCCACATTGATGCCATTCAATTTAGAAACAAAACAGTCGGTTATCATGGCTCTATACCGGTCTCCATTAACGGTAACTGACTCTCCAGCATCATTTCGGAAGAAGTATGGCCCAATGACTCTACCAGCCCCCAGAGCACATCAAACAGTCAGTTTTTGTGGATGTAATGGCGTCTCAAGGGTCTCATGTGGATTCTCTTTACTCCAAACGCGGCAATTTTGCCAAAAATGAGCCTCATCGCTGAACAAAATTTTGCGATGAAAATCAGCATCGATATCAATCTCATTTTCGGCCCATATACCAAAATCACGACGCATTGCATGGTCTCGCGGCTTTAATTCTTGCACAAGCTGGATCTTGTAAGGTCGTAAGCCAAGATCTTTATGCAAAATCTTCCATAAAGTTGATGGACAAAGCTCCAATTGCTGTGCACGGTGGCGAATCGATTCATTCGGGTCCTCTTCAACCCTTTGCTCTACAGCGTCAATTGTTTCCTCGGTGCGCACTGTTCGACGTCTCTGCGGATGCGTATTATCACATAGAGTAAACGTAGTGCGAAGACGATCCATGGTTAACCGAATTAATTGCTCTAATGGACGATTGTGTCGACCATAAACTGAACGGAGCTTGCGGTAGACTTCGCGAACTGAACCATTATTTTCGAAATAGATTTGCACGATTTGCAAGCGTTGTTCATTTGTCAACCTGTTCATGGTGAAATGGCAAACCAAACTGAACATAAATGACATTAGAGTTGCCAGATTTGACCACAAAATGTCAGTTTTATCTCTATTCGAAAAACCAACCTCTAAAAAAATCACTCTTTACATATTCCTTAAGTTAACTGTTTTCATTTCCGGCCGAGTTTACTTGTGGGATTTTTCCACTCTTGCCAAAACTTTTGGCGATAGGTCCTCGCATTCTAGACGGATATTCAAGAGTCTATTGACATAGACACGTGACTGCAGAAAAAAAACACAAAAAAGGCTGCAAGACAAAATCGGGCGATCTTGCCGGCCAGTGCAAATCGACAACAAGTGAAAGTGCTATCATCGGCCTGGACGATGCTTTGATACCCTCCACTGCATACAAGTCATTTAAAATTGGTTTTGTATGGGAGGTACCAGAACTACTTGACCGAGATAGCCCATTTTCAATAACAACCTGACGCCGATAAAAAGAAGTCCTTTCAGCTAATTTCATTCACCTACGTCAATTACTTTGGGCGCTATCGTGTTTACAACAGACAGACAGACAGACGGACATGGCTAAATCAATTCAGAATGTGATCCTCATTCAGAATATATATACTTTATGAGGTCTCCGGTGACTCCTTCTTGGCGTTACAAATGTATTGGCAAAGTGAATATATGTATACCTTCCTGTGGAGGGAATAAAAAGAGAAAGCCGACCCGGAATAAAGCCTTCAGAATTTCACTTGTGGCTCGTACAGTTCTCGTCGTTTCACCATCCCTTTGGAACCACGAGTTCTTCAGTCTCAATTCATTCAATTGAAATTCACGCTGCGCCAACACCACCGACGAATCACTCCCCAAGCAAAATCGAAACAATTAGTCGGCGTCCTTTAGGAGTATTGCGGTTCATGTCTTGTTGACTTGTATTTCGTATCTTCACAACTGTTAAGTAAAAGGGTTTTCCAATAAGAGGTATTATTTTGGCATTCAAAGAAAAATGCCATTTTTTGAGATAAATGGTCGGAGGTTTATTTCATAATAAAGAGGAGCGTATGCCGTTAATGATGACAAACAACATCAGCCAAATGGCCACCACGAGCACGCATACAGGACCATATCCTTTTCATGAAATTTTCCATAACCAAATCGCAAAGTGGCTGCCCTATGTCCTCGATAGCCTCACGAATTTTATCTTTGAGGTCTTGAATCGACGCTGGTCTGTTGGACCTTAATTTTCACGTGGCCCCAAAGGAAGAAGTCGCAAGGTGTTAAATCACAAGATCTCGGTGGCCTCATCAGTCAAGATGATTTTTCGATGGAAATCCGGATCATTTTCATGCATTTCAAGGACCCAATCAGCAAAGACACGACGTTGTTAATGATCGGCCGGCTTGAGTTCTTGTATTAACTGAACTTTATAAGCCTAAAGACCCAATTCTTCAGGCAAAATACGGTGTAATGACGTTTGTGGAATGCCCAGTTCCAAAGAACGACGAGGAATGGATAAACCTGGGTTTTCTTCAACACTTTGGGCAATATTCTCAGTTGTTCTTGAGCGACGTGCACGGGTTTTGTTCTTCACATCACAAACTTGTCCCAACACCTCGAATTTGTCCACCAATTTCTGTATTGCGGTCCGACAAGATGCTTTACGACGACCAAAAAATGCTTTAGTTTTGCGAACTGTGACTGCAAGATTTTCACCATTTTTGTAGTGAATTTTAATAATTTCAATGCGTTGTTGAAGCGTGTATCGTTGCATTTTTAGCAATGGCGTAGTTTCTACTTGTCAAATGTCAAAGAATAAAAGCTTCAAAAGTGACAGCTACCGAAATAGCGGGTCATCACAATAACACCTCTTATTGGACAACCCTATATACATAATTGACATTAGCCGCCATTTGCAAATATAGCATCTTCCGATTGGGTGATGACTTTTGCGCCCACTCGTACAAAATTGCTATTATCCTTAGATGGCTTTCTCATCGGTAGTATAGTATTCAATAGTAAGCTGTTCGCTGTTTCGTGACCTCATCTCATTCATGGAAGTTGGCAGTCGTTCAGAAATTTTGACTCTGTACTCTGTACTAAGAGCACCAGTATTTGGGATCCTTGGCATATATGCATTTCTCAATTGATCCACTCCATGAATAAGCAAACTAAATGTCCAACACTGGTAAGACTGCCTTTACATGTCAGAAAGAAATGTTCGCCAACAGGTAGATATGCTTCTGCTGAGGCACATTTCCATTTGAGGTTCATATCGGCGCGACATTTGGGAGCCCGCAAAGCGAACTTTTGTGTGTTAACTCAAATAAAAACAGAATTATTTGCATTATTTCCATTCGCCATTCCAGCGACAGTCGGCGACCAGGAAAACAACTCCAGCGCCACTGTGACAAATTTTAAGTTCATTACGTATTTGCAAATCCCATCATTTCTGTTTATTTATTTATGTTCTTTATGTTCTCAGGCTGGCAATGGAACCGCAGTCGTTCCAGAAGAAAGCGATCTGTCTGAGGAGCGAGAATCTCCGAAAATCTTCCACAAGACATTTTTCCGACGCCTCTCGTTCAAGGGACTACGCAAGGGAAAGGTTCGATCTGCTTTGCTTTACTGCAAACAAAAATCACATGAACAGTGGCGTCCTTACGCAATTGACATTTAGAATTTTCTATTCTTACAGGCACTCTTCCATAAGAACTCGGACGACTTGGATGCCACCACCAGCAGTAGTAGTCGGGCAAATAAAACTAAATTAGCGAAAATCGTTGTGGAATGCCGCAAGGAGGGCACCGTCAACTATCTAACGCCGGAGAGTTTGGATCAGCCGTCTGGTGCGCAGAAATGGGAAAAATGTCGCTTAGCGTTGGTGAAAGCTGTGGGTGGATACATGCTGGAGTTTTATTCGCCGCCAAAGTCACAAAAGGTGAGAGGTTTTTCAAAATCTTTACATTATCAGTTGTTCATCGCAGGCATGAGTGTTACTCGTCTCTCAAGGAAGTCAGATGTATTCTGTGTGTGTCGGGTTGGCACTTCCCGGTTCATTGCATTTGTGCTTATTTGATCTCTGAATATGCGTAAAGTGAGCACTACCTGAATGTGCTGGACTACCAAGCGATGCAATGAGGGATTAGCCTTCCTAGTTCAACATGCGATTGTGTTTTTCCTTCATTCGCCTTAAAAAGTAGAGCTCACGGACGAATGGTATTGAGACGCTACGCGTGGACCTTATCTGGGCTACTTTAACGTTCTCGGGTCGACACGGTTTTCCCAGATGTTGAAAATTCCTATCAAGATGTTGATAGTTTTTATACCACAAAAGGCTGTATACTGACGAGAGCTTTCTTCGACCAGACTGGTGCAACACACAAGAACTAAGCTGACCATTTCGGTCATTAGAATTTGCCTGACGTCACCAGCTCCGAGAGAGCGCTGTCCGAACTCTGAGCGCTTGTCGACTTGACTTGGCTATTGAATTTCAGCCTGTTGCCAAGCTTCGAAGGTGTCTTTTGACTCAATTCTTTCGGTTTCAACTCAAATAGTTATTCAGCAGAATCGATTCACCTTGAAGAGAATTTCACATCCAACCGTAGGAACCAATAGACTGACTTGCTAACTAGGGCTCTATGTGAAACGATCTCTAAAAAGGGGGTTTCTGTTTGTAAATTTGAATACAGTAGATCAAACTGCACAATTGCCTCCATGCATCACACATCCCAAATCATCCTCATACAAAATCAAACCGTTGCCACAATTTAACTGCAAACACATTACGTTATCGAACAATTTGTCTTGTTTCTTCCTCTCTTCTAGCCACGCAGTGGAGTGTTTTGCTTTCTAATATCCGAGGCTCGTGAGACGACCGCATTAGAAATGCCCGACCGGGAGAATACGTTCGTCCTCAAAGCCGACAACAACATGGAGTATGTTATCGAGGCGCAGGACACCGATGAAATGCGCAGTTGGCTAGCGACAATTCGCTACTGTATGCGTAGCCCTCCAACGCAACAGCCCACACTAAACATGTCCTCGGATGCGGGTATGCAGGCCTCGGGATTGCAGCAAAACTCGCCGAATGTCAACACATCGAGCACCACAAATACATCCGCTGGTCAACAGCACTCTACATCGGCGTACACGGGTGGCAATGCCACCTCACCGCCCATCAACATCAATGTTCCAACAACATCGACGACCAGCGAAACACTGAATGCGGGCAGCGAAGGTGGTGCCAGCAGTCCGGTGCCCGAGATACCACCACGCCGTCAGGGCGAACAACGACTATCTGCATCGAGCAACTTTGAACTAACCGAAGGTGATCTAGAGGGCTCCGATCTAAATGTGGCCGACTTAACAGCCGAAATGCGTCAATATCCATGGTTCCATGGAACACTGCCGCGATCAGAGGCAGCCCGCATGGTGCTGCACTCGGAGGCGGCCGGCCACGGATTCTTCCTAGTGCGTCAAAGTGAAACCCGCAAGGGTGAGTTTGTGCTCACCTTCAATTTTCAAGGCAGAGCCAAGCACTTGCGCATGACGCTCACCGAGTCGGGCCAGTGTCGTGTGCAACACCTCTGGTTTCCCTCAATACAGGAAATGCTGGAGCATTTCCGACACAACCCCATTCCTTTGGAATCGGGCGGTACATCTGATGTTACTCTGACTGATTGGGTGTACAACCGCGGAGTGCCATACGGTGGAGAGTCGTTCATTTCTGATGCCGGGACGAGTATCCATCCGCAGCAGCAGCAGCATCCATCCCCCAGACATGTGAGATAGCCAAAATTTTGGAGTCAATTCAGTGTCAGTGATGCTTTTATTGTTTTTATTTCTTTTCATTTGACTTTTTGATTTTGTTTCATTGTTCAACCAACTAAACTACGCCTACATACACTAGATTTACATTTGACAAAGGAAAATTGTTTAAAACATTTTTTGGTTTCTGTTTTTTATTTTGTTTTGCCTCGAATTGTTTTGAATTTGAGTTGCAAGTTGTTTATAAAATTGTTTTTTTTTTTTTTATATTAAAATGAAGAAGAAGAGAACTTCGTCGACTTGACTGATAGTTGTGTCATTCTTGCACGAAAAACAATTTAGGCCTCTTTTCCTTTTCGTTGGATTTCTTCTTCAGTTGTCACTTGTAACCATGGGGCAGTGGTAATGATGCGGTTGTTGGGAGGGTCTTCTTTGGTAGGTTATGTGGAAATGGGGTCACCGTTCTTCAGCGATCGAACTTTTGCACTAGAACTTAAATATGAAATGGTACAACCACATCGATTGGAGTAACTGCGATATTGATCTGCACTTTGCGGTGTTTTTTTGTAGACAGTTTTTCGTAAGTCATTTGAAATGAACCTCCAGCGGTTACTGGGGCTGACGTTTGGACCACGAGACGACTGTATGAAACTCAATGCAGGCCCCTTAGAGGTTTGCGTCCCAACAGAGGTTTAGGTCCTCCTGAGAAACATTCTACCGAGCGATTTTGAAGAATCCCATTTGAGTTCTTGTGGCTTCAGTGGGGAGCCGACAAGCCTCAGTGAAATCGCCAACCGTTTGTGTTCAAAGAGGTGTTCATTTGGCGTATCTTTAAGCTGTTTCAAAGGTGGAGCAGGGGTGTCAGCACGTAACTTGATACAATCGAGTTTCATCGATACAATCGAGCTCTGGCAGCACCTAATTTGTCTCAATCGATTATCCTCCATTGATTATCCTCGATTGAGACAAATTAGGTGCTGCCTGAGTTGCGTGCTGACACCCCAGTGCTTTGAGCATTGATTCATAATTAGTTTAAAATTTCCCGGAAAATCTATGGCACCCCTGAGGGTGCAGTCACGCAGTGAGCGATTGAGCGACGTCGATCTGCCTGTAACAAAATCGCTAATCATTCAAAACTTACGCCACACGATTTGATATTGCTCTGATGAGTGACGCCGCTCATTCGCTTTGTGCGTGGCTGCAGAGAAAGTTTTTTCCGCCTTCTCTTATAAATGCTACGAACTGATGATTTATCTGTTTCTTCGTCACAGTTGTTCTCTTGCACCACAAACAGGACTGGTGATTCATAAATTTCACATTCAGCTTTGTCATGATCTTTAGGAATGAGTCGACTGTTTGCATTCTATTTAGATGGCCACACCGTGACCACCGCAAACCACGGCGACCTATTTGATAGCCTACTATCGATTGCTATTGCCTGCATGCACTTCAGCCTGTTGTCAAGCATCGAAGGTGTCTTTTAACTCTATTCTTTTAAATAGTGGATTATTATGCAACAGAATCGATTTACCTGGAAGAGAATTTTGCATCCAACCGCAGTTCCCTGACTTGCTGAGTAGGGCTCTATGTGAAACGATCTCTATCACTACACAGGAAAACGGGGTTTCTGCTCGGGCTGTTGCCTTGGCGTTGATATTTTACTTAGGACATGAGCTTGCATGGTCTTAGAATACGAATTTCATGTGTTCCCTGTTTTCCAGGGCTGTAATTTCTTTAAGTTAGAACTTCACTGTAAGAGTCAGTTATTTTCCTATGGCTGAGTGATTGTAGGTGTACACTTTTAAGAGACAGAGCAAGACTTATGTCGAGTCGAAGGATATTCATTTCCATTGCCACTGCCACTGCATGGTTACAACTGTATCTCTAAAACGAAAACGACCAAGTGTAGGCAACCAACATATATTTTAACCTTACTTCTCGTTCGTACAATACCTTAGTAAGCCTTTTGTTTTCTTTTTGTTTCACTTTTTCTCATTCAACAGGATCAACAAGTTATCACAATGAATGGAAGTGTTCGCCTAAGGACCTGTGATATTGAACTGCCATTGACGCATCACTTGCCCAATAACAACAATAACAACAATAACAGCAACAACAGTAGGAACTCTCCAAACACGCCATTAAATTCTCATCATATGGCGGGTAATCATCACCCGTCACATCATCACCAACAACAACAGTCGCATCATCATCATCAGCAGCAACAGCATCATCATCTCCACCACCATCAGCAACAACACCAATCACATCATGTAGCAATTACTCCGTCAGCTCCACCGTCATCACACCAGCAGCATTCGCAATCACAGTCATCTGGTGGTACAACAAATGAAAACGAAATCGGCCGAGCCGTGGACAACCAATACAGTTTTGTATAAAAAAAAACAAACAGCAGCCATCTTCAACAGGTAATAGATCTAATTTTATTTAGAAAACAAAATGACACAAGTGCCATTGGTTAGATAGAGTAGACGTATAACAAAAAACAACAAAAATTACAATTTTCTTATTCCTAAAAAACAGAAAAACAAACTCAAACTACCTTTACTTTCAAACAAAAACAATAAAAACGGAAAAATAATGAACCGAGTTCAAATATATAGTATATGTAACAGAAAACGAGATAGGCGTAGATTTATTTAACGAATGCATATATTTTTCTAAACATACAGAAATTTGATCAAAACACAACAAACAACCATAAAAATCAAAAAAAGAATCGTCTAACTTGAGCTAAAGACAAAAAGACTTGTTCTGATCAGTGCTCTTTTAATAATGGTGAATGATTTATTAGAACTTCAAATCAGACCCGCCCTACTGAAGGGTTGTTTAGACGACGCACAGTGGGGCAGATGGACCTTAAACCTGGCATCTATTCACTGGTGCAACGAAATTGTTTTTAAAGTACACAATTGTTATAAGATATCTCAATCAACATAAATAAAACACATAGGCACTTTTAAAAATGTATAATTTGGAAAATATTGATAATATTCGATAAAAGCTAAAAAGCATCATTTTCAGCGTCACCCTCATTTTCGTCGCCTTCATTGTCAGTACTTTGCTGAGTAGTGGGAGATTTCAATAAACTCAGTGCTTCTTTAGGTAGGTATTGAAGTTTTTTTACCGGTAGCTTTCTTTTACTTGTAATATGGGGGTCCGAGCTTAACATAAAGCAGTTTAAATACATCTAAATTAGTTTGTTCACGACTGCACTTCCGTGAGTAATGTTCTCTGTAATTTTTAAAATCTTTGTTTCGGGCTTCCAGCGCTTCTTCACTTAACTGCCCTATAGGCAACAAAGCAAAAGAGACTATTTCGGGTCCATGAATGAAATATTTGTGCAATGTTGGTGTCATATTGTACCAGGGGTACTTAGCTACAAAATATCTGGATGTATCGTAGGAAAAAATTCGAAATTTATCAACATCAATTTCGTGGCCACTTGATACAACTATCATAATTGTGTGCATTCTTTTAATCAATCCAATGTCTAATTTAGTTATATCAGCCGAGATCTCTGCTTTTTGAAAAAAACCTCTGACCGTGTTCCCATCATTCGAATTGCCAAATCCTGGTTTAGGTGTGTCAATGATCAACCCGCATTTTTCCCTAAATTCCTTCTGTATTCGGGATTTATTTTCTGCAACAATTATTTTGTCGTTTCCTCTAGCTTGCCACTTTTTAATAGGTAATTTGTATGACAAGTGCAATAGACACTCGAAGAAGCGTATCTGTATCGTAGCTCAGGGAAGTTAAATATCACAGAATACAAACCGCCAGAACAAATAAAAAAACAACGCAATTATAGTGGAAAAAATGTTAAAAAACCACTTTTATTAATCTGCTCACCCAACCTGCTTGGTTGGTTCCTGCTAATAGACTGACATTCGTCATACAATAATCTGAACCTTCTCGGTCTTTCGTTAAGTTTATATATGTACTTGATCACAACATCGACAGCAGAGTTTCAATACTCTTGCAGTTCGATACAGTATCCATCCATGTAAAACAGATAGCCCAAATTCTAAAGGTTCTGTTTTTACTTGCAATTTAATCATTTCTTTGACCCGATTAAAGTTTTTAGATACTGCGCCACATAAATAACATTTGTGTGTTGATGACGTATCTGTAAGCGCATTGCATACTTTACCATCAACCATTGTAAACATCAAGTTGTGACTTACTAGTAACAATTTTCCTTCCAACATCGTTCGAGTATTTACTAATCTTTTTATTTGATCGTCTACTCTATTTTTTTCTGCTCTTGAAATTTCAATGGACTCTTTTACGTACTCAATTTTTAAGGGTCGGCAGTATCTTGTAGAGGCTGGACGTGGATTTTGTCATATAATTTTAGCCCCACAAATAAGACGGAGTGGATCAGCACAAGTAATAAAAACGGCCGAATCAGCCCTGAACTTGAAGGTTCCATATCAATAAAATAAATTACTATAAAGAAAGCAGCGAAAAAAATAGAGAAAAACGCAAAAAAAACAAAGCTAGAGAACACAATTGTTGTCGCTGTAGGTTAATGACTCCAACTGATACATATTTTGCGAGAAGTGTTGTAGATAACGGGCTAATTCATTTGGTTTGCGGTAGAGTGCACAGTTGTGCATAGAAAAAAAAAAGCCATGGACCTTCACGTCCCGTTTGAATTTTTGAATTTATGCCAGCTTTTGGTGCATTCTGTTCCTCTGTGCGACGGGGTGGCAATGGTTCATATCTGAAATAAAATATCGTTCTCGGAGCAAGAAAAAAGAAGATGCAACTAGGTAAAGTAACCAGTTTTCTTTTAATAATAAGAACCAACATTTTGGTTGCTTTTGTTTTGAAAAATTGTCAACAAGTCTTGAGATATTCCAATATTGGCAGCTTGTCGTCGACGTCGATATCTATCGACAACTCGTGCAACCCGCCTGTCCGTCTGTTGTCTTTTATACGTTCATGATATAGAACTCTCGAACATTGGTGGTTTTTCTGCGAGTATTTCCATCACTATGCGATTCGGATTGGATTAGGGGACGCGACACATCACATATTTGGGGTGTCAAATCAAATACACGTAAAAATTATTTTAAGTACATATTTATGTAGGGTTCGTTCCTTCTTAAATAAAACGCAAAGGTTAACGTTATAAAATGTCTTTATTCACTTAACTAATTATCTCGCGAAGCGCACTGCAAACTACTGAACTACACTTGGTGGTGGTTGACGATTGACTGACTCGTCTAGGGTTTTTGGTTGTCGTCGTTGCTTGTTCGTTTTGTTCTGTTTCGTTCTCTGTGCGTGTGTGTGTGTCGTAAGTTGTTGCATTATTCTGTCGGTCCTGTCTCTGTCTGCCCCAATCCCACATCCGGCTATCCTGACAGCTCATTCGACCCGAATGCAGAAGTCCATCTCTTCATATTCTCTGCCACGGTATTGGTTCTCATAGGGCCTTCGTGGTCACCAATTTTATGCACTTCGTACCGGCCATGATTTAGACGTTTCGTGACCTTGTACGGACCCAAATATTTAGGTCGCAGCTTCATCCCTGTCCCGAACTGAGTGCGCTTGATGGCGACTAACTCGTTCACTGCATACACGCTCTCCGGCTTCCGCTTTTTATCGAACGTTCTTTGGTTCTCACGTTGTATCGCTGCAATATTCTCTCGGGCTTCTTCTCGTAGGTTGTTACGTTCCGCATCCAGCTCCTGGACTTCGGTATCCTCTAGCCATTCGCGAAGATCGGGGTAGTCGGGTGAGCGCATCTCCAATCCCGTCAGTACTCGGAAAGGACTGAATTTCGTGCTCCTGGTTGGGGAATTGTTTATCAGCTGCTGTACGCGTCCTACGTGCTGATACCAATTTCTCGGGCTTCCAACACATGCTTTCGCTAACATCGGCGCGACAATCTTGTGGATTCTCTCCACCTGGCCATTACCCCGCGGAACTCCTGTCGCGATCAACAAATGCTGGATGTTCTCTTCCTTGCAGTATTCCTCGAAAACGGTCGAAGTGAACGCTGTGCCACGGTCTGATATGATTCGCCTAGGGTTACCAAACGTCTCAGCTTGCCTCTTCAACCGATCCAACACCTCTGCGGTTCCCGTACTCTTCGTTGGATAGAGCCACACGAATTTGGAGAACGCGTCTACCACGACCAGAAGGTGGTTGTACTGTTTGTGAGTCTGCTCAATCGGACCTACGTGATCGATATGGTACGTCCCCAACGGCTTATCGTCCTTGTCAATGGGCCTCAGGTATCCTTCCTTCCTGCCCGCCTTTGCCTCCGTGATAATGCACTTGACACATCCCTTGACGACCTCGCTGACTTTGGCTGCTAGTTCCGGGATGAAGAAGGTTTTCTCTACCAAATCCTGGGTTTTCTTAATGGAAAAGTGCCCTTGCTGATGAGCAATCCCAATGATCTCCTTTTCCATGGCGGTCGGAACCACAATCAACTCGTTGACCGGATCTTTACATAAGACCCCTGCCTTCATGAAGAAGTCCTCATAGTCGTCCTTCTCTAATATCTTCCGCACTGCCCGTATCCAGTCGTCTCTCAACTGCGCTTCTCTTAGGCGATGATTGAGTGCGTCCTCTATCATAAGACACGATACTCTACTCAGAGCGTCCACGTGCTTCATCTTCGTTCCTGAGCGATGTTCAATCTCATAGTGGAAATCTTGGAGGAACATTGCCCACCGCGCTACCCTCACTGGTAAATCCTGTTTCCTCATCGTCATCGCGAATGCGTTACAGTCGGTGACTATTTTAAACTTCACTCCCAACACGTAAACCCTCCATTTCTTCAAGGCTTCGATGATCGCTAACACTTCGAGCTCGTATGAGTGGTACCTTTGCTCGACTGCCGAGGTCTTCCTACTCATGTACTGCACCGGATGCAGTTGTTGGTCTTCTGGGTCCTTTTGCAGCAAAACGGCGCCATACCCGTACTTGCTGGCATCTGCGTGGATCTCTGTTGTCGCCTTTGGGTCGAACAGTTTCAGAACGGGTGCTCTAGTCAACACTAGCTTAAGCTGTTGAAAAGCGACTGCTTGTTCGGCTCCCCACTCGAACTTGGCGTCTTTGCGCAACAAATCGGACAATGGTTTGGCTACGGTCGCGAACCCTTCGACGAATTTCCTGAAGTACGAGGTCAAGCCTAGGAAACGTTGAAGCGCTTTCTTATCTTGGGGTACTTGGAACTCCTCTATCGCCCTGGATTTTTCTCTGGACGGAAGTATGCCTCCCTCTTCGATGACATACCCCAGAAACTCGACTTTCCTTCTCAGGAACTGACACTTGTTCCACCGGATCTTCAGGCCGTGTTGAGCGGCTACCTTCAGGACCGTTCGTAGCTTCTCAATTCCCTCCTCGTTGTTGCCGGACGGAATCACTATATCGTCCATGTACAGCACCATGACACCGGACTGTATCAAATCTCGAAATATGGCCGAAATGTACCTCCCAAATACTGCAGGCGAGTTTGAAATACCGAACGGGACGACTAGGAATTCGTACTGTCCCTCATGCGTCACGAACGAGGTGTATTTCCGAGAACTCGGTGCCACTGGAACGTGGAAGAACCCATTGGCTAAGTCCAGTGTAGTAAACACCTTCGCACCCTGCAGCCTCTCCAAGACATCTTCTATTAAAACCATAGGGAAATTGTCCCTCACGATCTTCTCGTTCAACCTACGGTAATCGCAGCACAACCTCTTGGTACCGTCCCTCTTGGACACAAGCACGATCGGTGACGCATACTCGGACGTACTTGGTTGTATAATCTTTTCTACTAACCATCGCTTGATTTGCTCTCGTACTAATTCTTGATCTGCGTACGGTATACGTCTGGGTCTTTGAAAAACTGGGATCTCATCCGTTAACACTAGCTTCATCTCGATGGGTGAGTTGCTGCTCTTCCCCGAGGTGTAGCTCGATATCAATTCTTCCAGTATTTTCCTCTCCTCTGCTCCCAAGTCACTTGCGTCGACTCTTCCCTCAGTTTCGAACACTCCTTCATTCACGGCCATGCAGATGGATTGAAATTCCTCGACCAACTCGGCTACTTCCGACTCACGACTCTCCTTTGCGTAATCGGCGGTGTAGTGCTCTCTTTCGCTCGACCGAACACTGGCTGCACGTTCAGCAACGATGTTCTCCTTTCGTACTTCTGGTTCACGGTCTCTTCCGCAACCAGCGGTGTACTCCATCACGACGCTATGGTCCAGTACTTCTGATTCGCGGTTCCCTCTCCCGCAACCAGCAGTGTACCCTACTACGACTTTATGGTCCAGTACTTCTGATTCGCGGTTCCCTCTCCCGCAACCAGCAGTGTACTCTTTCGACTCGTTCGCTCCCCGTTTGCTCCTGAACTCCACTCCATCGTCGGTAATGGACAGATCTACTTCCCCGAGGATATCGTTCCCGATCACCGCTGCATACTGCATGTCATTCTCCTTTACGACGTGGAACCTCAGTTTCAACTCCACCCCATCTACCTGTAAGTTTACCCAGAAACTACCTACTGTCGTGACTTTACCTGACCCTATACCTCGCAGATTCCTTTTGGTTCCATCCAACTCTACGAACTGCATTGACGTCAGACTGTCGTATCGAAGCAGACATAGATCGCTTCCCGTGTCCAATAGCGCTGACAGAATAACACCACCTATCTTGACGTCTTTGAATATCCGGTTCGTGCCAACCGCTAGGCTTACTCGAGCTTCGGGCCAAGAATTAGCTTCGTCATCCGATGATGCAGCATGGACGTTGCTATCCTCCTTCTTCACTGCCTCTTCTTCTTTGCATTCTCTTGCTCGGTGACCTGGTCGTCCGCACTTGAAGCACTTAAAGGTGTTCGACGTACATTCTCGGGCGATGTGGTTTGGCTTTCCACACTTAAAACATTTCCCTCCCTTCGACTCTGGTTTCACTGTTGCTGACGGCCGTTGACTTGAAGAATAACGATGGCTCCCTCTCGAGCTTGATGGCTGCGGATCAGGACCACGTATTTTCTCATAGACGACCATCTGTTCCTTCAGTTCGCTGATGCTCCTCGCTTGGTAGAGCACTGCTTTGTTTTGCGTACTATCGGGTATTCCCCTAACGTAGTATTCTATCAAGCTTTCGTCATCTAAATCGATTGACCTCGCTATCTCCATGAGCGCGTACAGGTACTCTCTGTATGACTCGGAACCCTGCTTCCTCCGACTACCCAACCGTCGATGTATCTCTGCCGACGACGACTTGGCTCCGAACTCTTCTTTCAGCGCCGACCGCAGTGACTTCCAGTCTTTGACCCTCGACTGACTTCGGACGAACAATTTCGCAGCACCTTTCAACAACTGCTTCGCGTAAACGAACCTCTGCAACGCGTTCCAGCCTACCGTAACTGCGTTTGCTTCAAAGTCTTCTATCCACCTCCCGACGTCGGGGTTGCTGGTGCCATCGAATGGCTGAAGCGCATCCTCGATGTCACGAAGTGTAAACAAACTGCGTGCACCTTCGGCCCCTGCTGACGCGTAAGACTCATCGTCGTCCTCTGCTTCTTCGCCGCGATTTAGACCGTAGTGGCCAAGGAGCCTGTCCTGTAGTACCTGTTTCAGTCCGTTTGTCGGTAGTTCTAGTTCAGTCAATTTTTCCCTCAATCTTTCGACCGTCAACCCCAAAATTTCTTCCAAATTCATTTTAATTTAATATAATAAAATATTTATCTGATATAATGCAAAAGTATTAAAATTTATTCAAAAAAAATACTACTACTAATACTACTGCAGTGGCAACGCTTAATCTATTACAAACCAAAATATTTTCTCTTTTATTTTTTCTGCAACAGCTGCGCACACCCTTCTTGTGTCTCGTTATCGGTTGTCTTCTTCTTCTTTTTCTTCTGCTAAACTGGTTGGTTTCGTTGGAGCGAACAACAGCGATGTGGTTGTGTTTTGCTGCACTACGGTTTTAGTTTACCGTTTCCAATTTTTGTCTACTTACACACGCACTGTCGCCTTCTTGAGTTGTTGCTCTTTTTCCCTTTTTTTTTTTCACTGTTGCTTGATGTGGTACAGTTTTCGTTGGACACTTTGTTCTGCGCACAGGCAAATTCTCTGTTGCACACACGCACACGGGATTAACGTCGCCGTATCACAAATTGTACGCTTTTAGAAACACTTTATATATATTTTATTTTTTATTTGAGTCTTTGATGAGACTATTTTACTGAATCCCGGTTGAGCCCCCACTTGTAGGGTTCGTTCCTTCTTAAATAAAACGCAAAGGTTAACGTTATAAAATGTCTTTATTCACTTAACTAATTATCTCGCGAAGCGCACTGCAAACTACTGAACTACACTTGGTGGTGGTTGACGATTGACTGACTCGTCTAGGGTTTTTGGTTGTCGTCGTTGCTTGTTCGTTTTGTTCTGTTTCGTTCTCTGTGCGTGTGTGTGTGTCGTAAGTTGTTGCATTATTCTGTCGGTCCTGTCTCTGTCTGCCCCAATCCCACATTTATTTGAAACAAGATTTATCTTTTAAATTTACGATGGTTTTAAAATTGTTTTTTCTTCTTCTCTGCGGTCACGTCTGCTGCCCTCGATGGATACTTTAATTCTGTGTTGTGCGTTCTTTTTGTGTAGTTTTGAGATAGAACGTCGTCATTGATTGGGCGACCAATCAGAAAATTCGTTCTATTTTGGGACAGCGAACTCTGACGCATGGTAGGTTTTGCTTAGCTGTCATTATTCGGCGACGACATGGGGAATCAAGGCCGGTTTTATTTACTCGAAGTTGAACACAACTTGGGGATTTTTATTTTCAACTTGAGAATTTGCTTTTATTCACTCAAAGTTGACTCGCTCAACTTTGGATATTCCGGAGTTGAGAAAACCGAGAGTTGTTCAACTTTGGGCTCGCTCAACTCCCCGAAATAGTAGACGTTAGCTCTCAACTTCTGGTCTTATGTCAAATTTGTAGTCCACGCTTTAGATTTCAAGTTTACTTCGCCAAAATGAGAACACGTCCGACTCCTAGTAAATGCGACAATAAACTGCCGCTCTTTATTCTTCTTTCTTTTCTTCTACATGCCTTACCTACGTATGCGTGCCCTCATGGGTACACATATATATACAAACTTAAATGTAATTTAACAATGTTGGTGTAAATGGTAATCATATATGTATATATGGGTAGATAAATACAACTGACAATGTGAGTCGCATGCTTGACTCGTACAAATACTACTACAATTCGGCCATCCTGACCATAAAGATCACCTGATCTTTCGGTCTTTCAATCATTTTTCCTATCTATTTTTGTTTAACCAAGGTTTCATACTGCCGACCGCCCACACGCCTTGATACGGTAGCCGTGACTGTTGAAAACCGTCAACGTCTTTAAGTAAATATCTGTCATTGCGTAGGACTTTCACGATCTGATATGGTCCTCTAAATTTTGGTATTAGTTTTTTAGACGCGCCCGGATGCGAGTCAAAATTTTTTACCATGGCATAGTCTCCTACTTCATATTTTGTGGGCCTGCACCGTTTCTTATCCACGTATCGCTTGTTGTATGCCTGAGAAATTTTTTGTTCTATAACTGCTTTACTGCGTGTCTTCGCAAGATCTCTTTCGTTTTTCGACTCTAGCTCTATCAAGTTTTCTCTAAGTTTATCTGACCATTTGCCCTTTTGATTTACTCCAAACAACATTACACTCGGATGTTCTTTTGTAGTCCTACCTACCGTGTTATTAAGTGTATGTTCGACTACCTCTATTATGTGATCCCAAAATATCCCTTCTTCCGGTTTTACTAATTTCGCTATCATTGGTCCTAAACTTCTGTTTACTCTCTCCACTTGTCCGTTGGCTCGAGGGGAGCCTGTCGCGACCTTTATGTGTTGAACACCTTGCTCAGACAAAAATTCCTTAAACTCCACAGAAGTAAAACAACTACCCCTATCTGACACAACGTACCTCGGTCTACTATATGCTCTAAAATAGTCTACTAACGCTCGGTTTACTTCTTTAGAATTTGTAGTTTTGGTCGGATAGAGTCTTACGAACTTTGTAAAAGCGTCTATTATTACTAGTATGTATTTTTTTGCCGTCCTTGAGTTGTCTATTGGACCATAATGGTCTACGTGCACTACTTCGAATGGTTTTTCTTCTTTAGGGATGTTGTGGAGGAAACCCTCTTCACGACCTTGTTTAGCCGAAAAAACAATACATTTTAAACAGTTTTTAATGTGCAACCCTATCTTTTCTCTCATCTTGGGAAACCAGTAACTTTTCGACACTAATTCTAACACCTTATCTGTACCTACGTGACCTACTTCATCATGGTATTTATACAAAATATGACTTTCCATCTCTTCTGGTACAAAAAACACAACGCTACCATCGTTTTTCTTTTTATATACCACTCCGTTTCTCATTTCATATAAAGTATGTTCCGATCTTTCTAATAACTCCTTAATCTTAACTATCCTTTCGTCCCTTCCTTGGCATATCATTAGATTTTCCTCGAGAGTGTTCGCCCGATTGTCAAAATATTTGTCGACCTGCTTAACGCGTCTACATGTTGCATGCGAGTGCCCGCTCTATGTTCCAAGGTATAATCATAATTTTGTAATTCCAGCGCCCACCTGGCAATTCTGGGATTGAGTTCCTTCTTGTTTAAAGTTAAAGTTAATGAGTTACAATCAGTAACTATCTTGAATTTTTTGCCTTGTAGATAGACCCTGAAACGGGCCAAAGCACTTATTATTGCCAGCGTTTCCAACTCGAAACTGTGAAGTTTTGACTCAGAATCGGTCGTTCTTTTTGAAAAATAGAATATTGGATGCAACTTTCCGTCTTGCTTTCTTTGTAAAAGGATTGCTCCAAATCCCAACGCACTCGCATCGCAATGCAGCTCTGTTTCGTCTTTCGGACTATACAGTGCCAACACCGGTGATTCTATCAGTTTATTTTTTAAACTTTCAAAGGCCTTTAGTTCTTTTTCACCAAACTTGAATTCTCTATCTTTTCTGGTCAGATCGTACAACGGTTTCGCTATAGTTGAAAAATCTTTAACGAACCTGCGAAAATAAGAACACAGGCCCAAAAAACTTTGTACCGCATGAGTTTTTTGTGGTACCGGAAAGTTCTTAATAGCTTCGATACCCCTATCGTCTGCCTGTATGCCCTCTCCTGTAATTGTGAAGCCTAAATATTTAATCTTCTTTTGTAAAAATTTGCACTTATCTATTCTCAGTTCCAATCTGTTTTCTACCATCCTTTTCCAAACTTCTGAAAGTATCCTAAAATGATCTTCGTATGTCGTCGTGGCTATCATTATATCGTCTAGGTATACAATAACCTCTTCATTTTTGATCATGTCCGCAAATATTTTATTTATGTGTCTCTGAAATGTTGACGGGGCGTTTTTTAAGCCAAACGGCATTCTCAAAAACTCATATTGCCCCAATGGCGTTATAAACGACGTATATTTTACCGCATCTTCGTGCATATACACGTGAAAAAATCCATTTTTAAGGTCTAACTTAGAAAAAATAGTCTTGTTTACTAATCTGTCTAACAAATCGTCGATCAATGGTATTGGATAGCTATCTTTTGCGGTTGCTTTGTTTAAGGTACGAAAATCTATGCACATTCTAAGTTCCCCTGTCTTTTTCTTTACCAAAACTATTGGCGAAACATATTCAGACTCGCTTTCTCTAATGTACCCTTTGCTCACATATTCCTCTAGCAACGAACTAAGTTCACCTTTCTCGGCATACGACAAACGACGCGGTCGACAATGAAACGGTCTCACGTCACTCAGTGTTAAGTTCATTTGAGTTTTAACTATCGGTTCCGGGGGGCGTTCGGCATATAAATATTTTGTTTTATACAGCGTTTCAAGTTTTTCTTTATGTACGTAACTTACGTTATCACCAACCTCTAACTCTAATCTTAAGCTATCATTATCTCTACAGTCTATGAACATCAGTTGTCTTTCAAATTTTTCATTATCTTTTTCTACAACACGCACTTTAGGTGTACTATCCTCGAGTTGCGAAACTAATTTGAATTTCCCTAACTTTAAAAAATCCCTCCCCAAGATTGCCTCATAACTCGTTGTCCCATCGTCTATTACCGCGAGATTTAATTCTATTCCAACTTCTTTAAAAAAAATAACGCAAGACAACATTCCATATATTTTTAGCAAACTTTTATTTAATCCAAAATATTTTTTCTGTGTAGTACGTTTTTGTATGGACGTATCTGTCGGTATACAAGATCTTCTGATCATACTTATCTGGCTTCCGGAGTCTACGAGGCAGTCTAAGGGAATACTTTTGTTATAATTTATAAACTTAAAATGCAAACATCTTACATAATCCTCAGTGTTGTCGTCCTCTGACAACTGGTGTACCGCCGACTTCCTCTCGGGGCAGGTCGCAACTCTGTGTCCCCTGGCGCCACAAGCATTGCATGCCCCGTACTCCCTTTTTGGTTTGGAACACACATTCGCCATGTGTCCCACCGAATTACAATTATAGCACCTGATTGTAACTCTTCGTCCGTCTGTCTGTTTATCTCCAGCCGCGTACCTTGTTGTCGATCCCGTTTGTCTGTGGTTAGACGTACTCGGCGTCGATCCTGTCTGAACTTCTCGCTGAACAATTTTGCTGAATGCCCGGAGTAGTCCCGCTTTTGTCGTATACCCCTGGACGTGGGCATACAATCTCATGTTGTCGTCGGAAAATCCTTCAATTGCATATTCGGTCCATTCTTCTTCGTCCATATCCAATCCAGTTGCTAGTCTCAGTTTGTCGTGAAAATACTCCGTAAAAGTTTCGCCTATCTTCCATTTTCGGTTTTCGAATCGTTTTCTTATTTCCATCCGGTTTTCTTTTGTGCCAAAAACTTCTTTTAACCGTACAGTTAGGTCATCGACGTCGTTTTTTAGGAAGTTTGGCTGTGCGTGCAACCACTCTTGGGCTTTTCCCCTCAACTTAGCGACAAAAAGAGTGTGCAAATTTTTTTTCTCCACCCCGTAAACTTCTTCGACGTTCCTTAGTTGTGCCAGCCACACATCAACGTTTGACCCCCCGTCGAACTCCGGCAGCATTTCCTTCCAAAAACCGAATTTGTTTGTTATGTCTGCCTCTCCTGTTGTCACGGTGCTGCTAGAGCGTTCCCCTCCACCTGCGATGCTAATCTCCCCTCTTTCCTTTGCCTTTGCAATCTGTCGTAGTAACTCGTTTTCTTTTTCCATGAATTCCTTCTCCCTCCTCAGTAGCTCAATCTCTCGCGTCATCCACTCTATCTGTTGTCTATCCATATTCTTCTCGTTGGCATTCCTATCGACTGTCTTGTTTGTCCATGTGTTCACGTCAACTGCAGCTGCGCCGCTCGTCGACTGTTGTTCGATCTCGTCTTCTCGTTGTTGTTCTTCTCGTTGTCGCTCTTTTCCCTCTGCTGGAATATTGTTCGGCCGTTCCCCTCGTTCTTCTATTGGAACGTTATTTAGGCGAACAACCAGAGTGGCTTTGTTTCCGTCGCTTGGCATACCCAACTGTTGCAGCCAACTTCTTAGTCCCGCTACTGTGTAATCGTCTGGGTTCACCGCTTCTTCTTCCATTGTTAAAAGGGAGTGGAAGAAGGATAGAAAGAAAAAAAAATTCTGACGACACGGAATGCACTCAACTTCAATTTTGTATTAATTACGAGTAGGGGGAACAATTTGTGTATTAGCGCGGGAAAAAAAAACACTTCAAAGTCAGTTTTAGGGCTGTTTTTTTTTCACTTGATCCCACTTCTGAGGAATTGTAGTCCACGCTTTAGATTTCAAGTTTACTTCGCCAAAATGAGAACACGTCCGACTCCTAGTAAATGCGACAATAAACTGCCGCTCTTTATTCTTCTTTCTTTTCTTCTACATGCCTTACCTACGTATGCGTGCCCTCATGGGTACACATATATATACAAACTTAAATGTAATTTAACAATGTTGGTGTAAATGGTAATCATATATGTATATATGGGTAGATAAATACAAATGACAATGTGAGTCGCATGCTTGACTCGTACAAATGTAATTTAACAACGTTGGTGTAAACGGTAATCATAGATATATAATATATGGGTAGATAAATACAACTGACAATGTGAGTCGCATGCTTGACTCGTACAAATACTACTACAAATTTTATATATTTCATTTTTGGGGACATAAAATAAAAATAATTTGTGAAATTGTTGTTGATATTCGCCTGATTCAATGAGAGACGTCAATACAAGATGTTACCACATGTTGGAGTTGAAAAATGTGACGACCGTGACTTTCTTTATCGTTTTCGTCTCTCAAAGCGAACAACATTGATGGTGCTGCAGCTTATAGCGAATTCATTGCCGTGCGATGAGAGAAGGTGTACGAGTCCGTCGCGAGCAATTATTAAAACAAAACAATCTTTACGGTGGTGCTGGCGTTATACGCCGCCACATGAATTACACTTTATTATTTTTAATATAAAATGGTGCTAGCGGTAGGTGCCGCCATGAAATTAAAATTTTTTTATAAAGAAGAAAGGGTGGAGTGTCCACCATTGAACTACTACGAAGATGCCAAGATAATTCTCGAAGTGTCAAAGTCGACCTATATATAGGGTCTCTCGCACCCAGAGACAAAAGATGTGATCACCAAAAAAAACAAAGCGCCCTCTATGGGGTAATAGTATACTGATTAAAACTAGCTCCACTTTAAGGTGGATATAGCTTTTGGGTGGAAACACAACTGAACAGAAGGTATTATAAATCGTGATTTTTTCCGAATTCTTTGTATGTATTGGATTGAGTTCCGTGGTTTTTTTGTTTTATAGATCGCGTGAATTACGACCGATAACCCATTTGTTAATAGTATTACGTTACTATCGCAGATTCGAACCCGCAAGTGCGTTGAACGTTCGTATGGCATTTGGAAAAGGCAATTTCCAGTGTTGGCCACCGGCTTGAAGTGCAGGGTGGAGACTGTGCCGTCGTTCCGTCGGCTACGCCTTTACACGAAACTTCAGCAATCACTGGCCACGTGCGCTCTCGATTGGTTCGGACAGTTTTTAGTTTCGAATAGTTTTTTTTTTTTATTAACTAATCGCAATTAAATTCTTTTTTCGCTGCTGCTGTTGGGAAAGATGTTGACCTTTCAGAAAAATGTGGCATTGATGATGTGCGACGCGCGATCTTTAAGAGTCTGCTTAATTTTTTGATATTTTTTCTCGCAAAGGTTTGACGTTTCTTTCCTGCGAGAAGAACGGATATGAATATTTATAGCAAACAAACGAACGAAAACGATATTCACTCGGTTTTTATAACTATACGAGAAAGTCAAAAATACAAATGTGTATACGAAAACTCACCCGGCCGGTGGGCGCAACATTGAATGCCTTTGCTATTTTCTCCCATGCCCGTTCCTTGTCTCGATTTGTGGCGCCATCGGTTTTTTTGTTTTCGATTATGGTTCGGTATACCATCACATTAGTTACTAAAAAATCTGCCTCCTCTGGCGTATACACAATTTTTTTTTTGTATATTTCTCTTTTCGGCTTTGTTAATTTCAGCCCCTTTTTTAAATTTAAACTGTACACAACGAATATTATAACGGAAATAACGCACAAAATTCAAATCAAAAGTTGAAACTGACATATTTTGTGTCATCTGAAACAAATATCCCAGGGATATTTCTGAAACAAAGTAAGCAAACTTTTGATTTTCAACTGAGGAATTTAGAATTAAAGTAGTGGATAACTTGCCGCTCAACCCTCTCTTTCAAATCAACGGTAAACCTCGGAGTTATCGGAAAGTTGAGCAATGGTGAATAAAATGGCCCTAAATGAAACACTATGTAATTTACTTTATACCTTAATTCCACCAATATTTTTCTTAGTCTACTATTTGATTCACAATTCACTAAAGGTACTAGACCGGAAATGCCGCAAGCTGAACGAATTATCAAGGTTCGACATTTCTGGATTAGCGATTTGTTTGCTTGTGCAACTGCGACTTTAGTACTTTAAACTCTTAGTCACAGCTGCAGAAGGCTTTGGCGTTGCACGGTTCCTTGCTGAGATTGATGCCCCTTTTTGCCGCTTACAGACCGGTTTGTCCGTTGGATACGGGATTGATGTCGTTGGGTACTGTGGCCGATGGACAGTCCGTCGATGATCGGGTAGCTATTTTTTATCATATAGCACTAATCCACAGTACACTTTAATTGGGCGTATAATTACACTTTTCACTTCTTTACTCACTGGTAAAACTTTTAAATGTTAAAGCACTTTCAATTAAACAATTAAACGCGCGAGCTCCTTTCGTAGGACTCGAAGGACCATGTTCCAAACCGAGTTGAATTTGGAGCCGTTTTAGTTCTCTCCTCAAGTTATTCCAAAGGATGATGTCAATTTTCCCGAACACTTGCTGTTACTTAAATAAAAGACTTCTTTAAAACGTTATAATGTAGCTGGTCTTTACTGGTTGCGATATTATAAACGAGTAGTTTCAATTTTCTTAATCAACCTAACAAGTTATCTCGCCTTATGTACACCGATCAGATGTGCTCAACTAGGGTCATTGCCCTTTCTTATTTACAATTTAATTCTTTATAAAACCGACATAAGCTCTATTCCCCTATCATTTCATACATTTAAAAATTATGATATTCATCACTAATACATTTATAATCCTTGTGATATGCATTAATGCCCCCCTACTACGGGGCTGTTGTTCGACTGCAACGGCTATCTTACATCATATTTTTGTCCCTGTCTTTGATGATTTCGGCCATCATGCATTTTCTTTATATGACGACAGCTATCGTTGTTTTTTAGGTTTTGGTCGCAAGCTAGAGCGAGGAGGCCATGTACCTCGGCGTATTTGACTTCATTGTTTGAAGTTTCGTCGGTGGCTCGTCGCGTGTGCAAATTTTATTATTCAATTATTATTCAATTGTTTGTGCCCCCTTTGCCTGGTTTATTTGCTTGGGTTTATTGGCATTGGTTGCCGATGATATGTATTGGTCCATATTGTGACCAATAATGTAGATCTCATATATCGACAACCAATCCAATGCACCGCATAGCACGATCAGCTAATCTGTCGCGTTCCTTTAAGTGGCTGGTGAAGTCTTCTCGTCCTTTTGGAACATTGTTGGGAACCAACATCGATTGTAGTGCGATTATAGGCTTGTTTGATTGTGTTGTCTGCACGGGCCAAAGCGGCTGTGTTACATGACGATCGCGACGCCACACATACAACAAAAGATCTTAACCCTTTCTATCATAATACAGCGGACAACATCATTCTCATCATATATCATACAACATAATATACAACTTTCTGTTTCATTGGAAGTGTTGTATGATAATTTTTTTTGTTGTTAGAAATTAGGAAATGTTTCCTTGGTTAAATGGGCTTCGTTTAAAGACGGCTGTTAGTTAGTTAGTTGTGCGAATGTTGTAAATGCTTGTGTCACACTGTATAACATTCGGAAAAGGATGGTAAAAGAAAACGAAAATATTTTATTGGATGAGGATTTTATTGTGGAAGATGAAGATGGTGAAGATATTGCAGAAGAAAATGAAAATGATAACAGAGATGCAGTGGAGGCGCTTAAAACTTAATTGAACCATTTTAACTAATTGACATATTTCAATAAAAAAATACTCAAATATAGTTTTAGTTCTATTTTGTTTTGTTAGGTACTAATCATCTTCTTCATCCGTTGCTTGCGACGGAACAAAAAGAGATGCTGTGTATTTAGAAATCTTAATTCTTAAACGCGCTTTCTTTTTCACGACACTCGAGCTGCTTACAATAATAATTTATTGCAAGCAGTTTTTTTCGAAGCACTTGTTCTTCGTCTTCCTTCTTACATTTCTTGACAGGTGTCTTATTGGGTGCGAGTTTTTCGCTCTGAGCATGAGCACTCGTCGATGGCTGACATGAAACTGGCTCTGGGAGCTTATTGTTTCTTCCATCGCTTTCAGAAACATTCAGACCATATACGACCTATAAAACGAAAGAAACTCAAATAATCTGAATTAATTATAATTGGACTGAAACACTTTACCTCATAGCCCATAATCGCTAGCACAAGTTTGTCGCTTTCGTCCAGAAGATCTTTACTCGAAGCACCACCGACTCCCGTCCGTATCATCCTGTCAACTTTATTCTGTAGATATTGTATAGGTAGTAAAATTAACTAAGGTAACGAAACAACTTGTCCCACCATAACATTTCGACGCCTATTTTGCCAAGTTACTCTCCTAAACTTTTCCTCATCGCTATCGTTGACAAGCCCATATAAGCCAATGCCAGTGAAACTACCTTCTTCCACGCATCGGAATCTCAGATTTTGTAGCGGTACAACCGGCGAATTTCCCAAAAAGTATATCTTTTTTTCGTGCATTTCTTGCAGCACAATTATTTGTTGTTCCTTTGTTGTCTTTAAAAAGCAAAAAAAAAAACAATTATTCCTAAACAGCAAAAAAAGTACTTACTTTTGTATATTTCCTTTTTTTTAAATGCATTGCAAACCATCTACAACAAATTATTCTGCTGTATGAATTGTATGTAAAATTTTACGTTAAACTGCTGTACGATGTGTATAATAAATTTCTATGGAACAGAATCATACAATATTCCAATATTTCCAATCAATTCTCATTTCATAAATTTTTGTATGATAGCAGATCATACATCAATTCTGTGAAACAGAAATCATACAGCAAAACTGAGAATATCATACAATGTATGTGTTGTATGATCTGTGAAACAGGCCCCTGATTTACAATTTATGATTCCATTTTGCAATTGAACAGTGGACTGTATTAAATGAAATAACCAATTTGTTGACACGAAGGCTAATGTAGCATTTCTTTATTTTACAAATAAATATGAAGTCTTTATTGCGTTTTATAATGGTTACAATTTATTATTGTTGCTCTTGTGAGCCTTTAAATGCGACTAACATTATGGATGTTGGTCGAGGATTCTGCCAAATGATATTGTTGTTATCATTATCAAGTAACCTGAGGGGAACAAATGAAAATACAAAAAGAAACTCATCAGTAGCCTCGTGGTGCTCAAATTTCTGTTTGTAGGTACTGTGACCGGAACTCCCGTCGCAGCACCATTTACTTATGAGAGTGAACAGTGAAGTAGAGAGCAGACTTTTTATAACTTCTTCCTGAGCTTCTACTAAGCGTTCAACTGTTTTGTCTAATAAAGCTTGTAAGTTTATTTCAGCGCGTGTTTCAGTTAAAACAATATGCTGATCAGGAGGATAGCAGGCTTTTTTGGACGGAAACACGTAATGCCCAGCCTTCATAGACCACTTCCTAGTTTGTTTGTAGCAGTGCGCTGTGGACTTCGAGTCAATGAAATAGGCTTACGCCTCGTTACCGCTTAATTGCCTAGAACTCTCCGAACAGGTAAGGTTAGGTTAGGTAAACGGGTGGGCAGAGCAGGGAGAACCCTGCGCTACCCCACTTAGGTCCTCGTGGACCCTTTGTGATGCCCTTGTTGGGGTCAACCGTTGGTATTGTATCGGCGTTCCTCATCCCCTCTCCTAGTGGTTAATAGATACTGTCTAGCCATCCCGATGTCCTCAAAAACCTGCAAAGATCAGACAGTGAGATATCAGAGAGTTCTTGTAGGTCATGGAAGAAATAGCTTCCAAGTGTTCTGTTCCTCAAGTGACATAGACTCGGGCAGTGACAGAAGAAGTGAGGTGTGTCCTCGTGGACCTCCTCGTCTCCGCAGCCTATACATATACCGTCATCTTTGAGATTTAGTTTCATTACGTGGTTTCTTAGGAAGTTATGACCAATTAGAGCCCCTACTAACTTAGATAGCGATGACCTGTCAAACTGTAATATTGTTGTTCATCGAATCCACGATAATAAGAGGATTATTTCCCGTAGGAGGGTGAAAATCCACAAACTTGTAGTGACTCAAACCAGTCTCTATCGTATTATTGATTAATCGGTAAACCCTATAATATCCTGGATGTCTAGGGGCTAATGATTGGAGTTCTATACGGGATACCGGTCTTCCAAATATTAGAGACTCCTTAGTCTTGTAACACTCTAATTCTATGAACTTGTCGAGGATGGATTTTCAGCTATATGGACTGAGTATTCTTTCTCTAGTATATTCAAGTGTGTTGTCTTGTTACAGAAATCTAAAGACTGGAAGTATTTAAACATGTTTCCAGATTTTGGAAGATCAGTCTTATTAATACCGACCCATGTCTTGTCCTGGAACAATAGTCCAGATGCTCCACAAAAATCCATCATACATACTTTTTGTCCTGAGGCCAGGGGGTCAATTCTCGTTCTGTGAAAAAGTGAAACGAAAATCTTTTCACCCTTTCACAGCAATTTCAATTCTCGTTCTACGAAAATGTGAAACCAAACTTCAAAAATTTTCATATGAATAATTTTTTTTCACGTTCTCATTTGCAAGTGAATGTTTTTAGTGAGAGTTTGAAAATTGAGAACTTGATTTCTAACAACACAGTATACGATACTAAACTCACCACGATATTTTCACTTATAGAACGAGAATCGCTTTTTAGTACTGAGTGAATCGAAAAAATGAAAGGAATGTGTGAGAGCTAATGTGAAAACGATTTATTCGATTCACTCTTTCACAGAACGAGAATTGACCCCCAGATCTAAATCTGGACTCCACATATCGAATACTCCTGAGCCTCTATCCATGACTCCCCATATTCAAGACGAAAGACGAAATGAAATCAATTGTTTTAAAACTTGTTTCTTTATACATTAAGAAGTCTTTATTTTAAGATTTGATGATAATGATGGTTGATAATGGTCGATGATGTGATAATGTTGTGATGTGTTGTGTTTAAAATTTGTTGGTTGCTGCCGCTGCCGATGCTATGACGAGACTCAATACGAAAAGTAAAAAGGGCTTGCGGTAAACGTCATTTCTGCAGAAAACGAATAGAAGGGCACATCCGATTGGTCAGCCAATAGTAGGCCCTCTTCTATTTCTGTGGTGCGTCCATCTAGATGTGACGTTTGTTATTTCTCTTCGGTGCTGCCAGGTCTCGCTGACTGCGACACCCCATATTACTTTCTCCAAATACTCTGTTCTACATATCGGTTTTTTGTGTTGGTCAGCTAACCAGTATTGTCCCTGGTGCATGGTGGGACAGAAATTAGACCCACATTTACCTGACGGAAATACTTCTGAGACTCCGACATTCTCATAGGGGTCGTAAAGGATGTCCGATCTTGTGATTCTGATATAAGACTTGTTGTTCATCGAATCCACGATAATTAGAGGATTATTTCCCGTAGGAGGGTGAAAATCCACAAACTTGTAGTGACTCAAACCAGTCTCTATCGTATTATTGATTAATCGGTAAACCCTATGATATCCTGGATGTCTAGGGGCTAATGATTGGAGTTCTATACGGGATACCGGTCTTCCAAATATTAGAGACTCCTTAGTCTTGTAACACTCTACTTCTATGAACTTGTCGAGGATGGATTGTTCAGCTATATGGACTGAGTATTCTTTCTCTAGTATATTCAAGTGTGTTGTCTTGTTACAGAAATCTAAAGACTGGAAGTATTTAAACATGTTTCCAGATTTTGGAAGATCAGTCTTATTAATACCACAAAAATCCATCATACATACTTTGTGTCCTGAGGCCAGATCTAAATCTGGACTCCACATATCGAATACTCCTGAGCCTCTATCCATGACACCCCATATTACTTTCTCCAAATACTCTGTTCTACATATCGGTTTTTTGTGTTGGTCAGCTAACCAGTATTGTCCCTGGTGCATAGTGGGGCAGAAATTAGACCCACATTTACTTGACGGAAATACTTCTGAGACTCCGACATTCTCATAGGGGTCGTAAAGGATGTCCGATCTTGTGATTCTGATATAAGACTTGTTGTTCATCGAATCCACGATAATTAGAGGATTATTTCCCGTAGGAGGGTGAAAATCCACAAACTTGTAGTGACTCAAACCAGTCTCTATCGTATTATTGATTAATCGGTAAACCCTATGATATCCTGGATGTCTAGGGGCTAATGATTGGAGTTCTATACGGGATACCGGTCTTCCAAATATTAGAGACTCCTTAGTCTTGTAACACTCTACTTCTATGAACTTGTCGAGGATGGATTGTTCAGCTATATGGACTGAGTATTCTTTCTCTAGTATATTCAAGTGTGTTGTCTTGTTACATAAATCTAAAGACTATAAGTATTTAAACATGTTTCCAGATTTTGGAAGATCAGTCTTATTAATACCGACCCATGTCTTGTCCTGGAACAATAGTCCAGATGCTCCACGAAAATCCATCATGCGTACTTTGTGTCCTGAGGCCAGATCTAAATCTGGACTCCACATATCGAATACTCCTGAGCCTCTATCCATGACACCCCATATTACTTTCTGCAAATACTCTGTTCTACATATCGGTTTTTTGTGTTGGTCAGCTAACCAGTATTGTCTCTGGTGCATAGTGGGACAGAAATTAGACCCACATTTACCTGACGGAAATTGTTTGTAAGTTGGTATTTATTAGTCGCCACAGTAAAAAGCACGAAGAGAAAAGAAAACACTTTGTTTTAAACAATGGTGCTAGCGCAGAACGTCGCCATATAAAAAGATTTTATTTTTTATACTAGATGAAAAACACGAGTTAACAGGCCAAAACCTCACACCGAAAAGAACAACGCACTTAAAAATATATACCTTTTCTTTCGAGAGGCGAAAAAACGAAAAAAGATGGCAGACTGGGTAGTTTCAGTCATGTTGTTAGTCAAATGATCGCTCGCACCGTCGCTTTGTGCCTTGTGGAACAAAACAGGGTAGTAGTTGTGGGAAAGCCGCATAGTGTTCGCGGCGCCATCTAGGGGCAACTGGCTGAGGCTCAAAAGGAGTCAACACTCATGTGAACATATATATTCTTTAACTTGTTCATCGATTTCAATATTAAATAATTCTTTACACTCTTTTTCATAGCTTTCATTAGGTAGTACATTTTTCTGAATTTCCATTTAAACGCACCCATCTTTAGAAAATCTTTTCCTAATACTACAGGACATTGCATTGTTTTATCACATACAACAAGTAAATCAATTTTTACTTTCTTTTTGTACACTTGGTTTTTCGGAGAACGGATAATGGACTTTTATTAATTCCTACAAAGTTAAATTTCTCATTGTTTTAAAATTTTCTTAAACATACTTGTTGCCGCTTCAGAGCCTTTGCCCATTGAAAGTCGAATCTCCGAAATTATGGTAGATTTATTCTCTATAAAGAGCTTATTGAACATTTACAACTTATTTTATTAAAATACAACTTACTTTTTAGTTTTATGGGCTGGCGACTTGGGCTCCTCTGCGACAAACAAGAAAGTGGCTGGCAATTGAGTAAAACGATAGATTTAGTGCCGCGTTAAAGTTTTGACGTCTCCTAAATGACAATAGCTACGAACGCGTTCAGAGATTTGGGTTTGTTTGCAGTAGGAACCCAGGTCGCGCCCGTACAATATTTTACAGCAATACTAATTGGATAAATTGTTCTCGGATAAAGCTGATGGGACTACCGGTATCGACTAGTGTGCCTACCAAAAATTTGTAATTATAATTTCTACTTTTCAGTATAACAAATAAGTCTCTTACATAGTCGTCCTCTGTTTCTTCTTCTTCCATATAGTGAACTCGCTGGACCTTCCTTCTTTCGTTGCAATAAGCCGCTAAGTGACCCATTGTTCCGCATACATAACAGGACCCGACCTCGCGTTTTGGCTTGCGACACTCGGCGGCAATGTGTCCCACCGAGTTGCAGTTGAAGCATCTAATTGGGTTTCGCTGCTCGTTGTTCCCGGCATTTGTGGAGTTCGTTGGCCGCGACCAGGCGTTTCGAAGGTTTTGGCAAAGTGACATTAGCAAATGCGTCCAATAACTCACTTTTGTTTGGAAAGCGATGCATTTGGGCTTGTGTACGCAGTTGCTGGTCTCGTATTCCTTCAATAATGCACTCCACCAGTTCCCCATCTGTAAGATCGACTTTACCAGCTAGGATCAACTTGTCATGAAAATAATTCTGAAAGGCCTCTGCATGTTACCACCTTCTCATCTCAAATGTTCGGCGCATTCGTAGCCTGCTGATGCGGTTGTCGAAGAGCATCCGCATATCGTCAAGGATTGATTCGATTGGGACCGTCGCAATGTCAGCCCGTGAATGTAGCCACTTGAGAGCATTTCCTTTTAATTTCGACGCTATCGACGCTCTCATATTGTTATCATCCAGTTTATATGATGATTTAGCTGAGACTCTCAAAGCATAAAATTGTCCTCCTCCCCAGAGTACTCAGATATTAAATCCTTCGGCAGACTGGCACTGTTTTGATAACACTCGTTTTTAATTATATCGCTTCCTTTCGTGTGACACTCTTTTTCATTACTTTGTCCCACTGCAATATTTTTTACGCTTTCTCTTTCATCACTCTTTTTTTTCATTACACTCTTTTTCTGACACTTCTCTTATTTTCTCCCCTAACATAAGACACTCGTTTTCTCACATTTTCAGACATTTTTCAAGACCATCTGGCAAGGCAATGTTTATATTGATTTCTCTTTTAGACTCCTCAGTAACATCTCGAAAATTTAATTTAGAAGAAATAAAGTCGTCAAGCTTGACGTTTCTTTCAACTTTTCAAATCTTGAGCCATTCTTCGAAAAAACTCAAGTTTCGATATTAAGTGAACGTAGTGTTAAATAAAACACTCGACGTTAAGAATTAAATATTATTTATTGCGACCTATTCAAATTGGAACAAGAACAACCTCGCTCAACTCCGGCTTGTATCCAACTGCCGCTCCGCTTTTCCAATACCAATAGTTATCGTGTAGAACTTCTTGCGTCCAGTAGATGTCACTGCTGTGGCTAATTTAGGGTTCAATTGTGTTTGAAAGGTTACTAAAATTCTTTATTTTCAACAATTGACACAAAATATGAAATGGAATTAAAATGGACTGTAAATCGCCCGCACTGCTCGATGCTCAAATGAAAAACCGAAGTGAAGCTCTCAGCACAGGCACCGTATATATAGGTGCCTGTCGTGTGCAGCACATAGCACGGATGTCGGTCGCAGGTACCGTAGGTTATCGGCCCGTCTTCCTTGCTCATGCTTCGTCGCGCCGCTGGAGTGTTTGCAATACTGTGTCAGCTAGACTTAGCTGTGCACGGCTGGCCCTTTGTTAGATGAATTGTTGTTGCTCCCTCCTTTGGTTTGCGACCATGTGGCTGCCCGTTGTACTGGTGTGATGTTTTACTGGTGCTGCTCACGCCACCGATTCCCGCAATGCCTGGTCGATTCTCAGACAAATTGCATTGGTCATGTTAGGCTTACAGTAGTCTGTACAAAAGAAAAATTGAAGTAGTTGAACTTAAGTGTTGTTTCGTTGGTTTATGGGCTGGCTAGGTGTCTCGTCAGAGCCACTCCAAATCAAAACGGCACACAAATTAACTTTTTCCTTTCTTTAATTTATTTTTCGTTATTATTACTATTTTAAACTTTAACAAAATGCGTCTGGTCGCCGTGCTGGTCGTCACAAGAAAAGAAACGAGAACTAGTGTGAGTACGAGACCGAAAAATTAAGATGCCTCAAATTGGCTTACAAAATAACTGAAGTTGGTTGGGGTTTGCCATCTATGAACGTGCACATAAAATGTACCAAAGGTACTAGATTTTTATCAAGTGCTTTCGCTACACGCTCATAGATGGCGTTAACAAGTGTGCACGTTTAAACTCATATTGTTATTACTATGAATAATGCCTTTAATACATATACAAAATTTAGCCCGGGTACATGAGGGTACAAGTACTTTACAGGCTTTTGAAATTCCGACTATAAGAAAAGCAATCATTATTTTTGCTAATAGTTTTAAATAACTATTTAGTTTTATTAAAACTAGTTAAATAATTTCTTATAGTTATATAAATGCAGTACATACCCTTGCTAATTAAATCCATCACTAAAATTTTCCAGTTGGTTACGAAATATTACAGTTAAACGGTTTCAAATGTTCGCGAATACACCAACGAATAGTATTGAACTTTGCACTTTCCTTCTAAATTGTTGTTCATTATCCGTTAACTAGGCACTGAGAAATGTTAGACGTATAATTTTGGTTTTTTATTTTCTTTTAATACAAGTATAAAAGATCGTATTACAATTCGAAATTGTTTATTATTACAGATTTCTTAGACTACAAAAAATGAAATACAAGTCACCACACAAGAAAAACCAAACTAAACTGACCGTTCAACCTCCATCTTGTATTTTTTTCTTCTTCTTCTTCGGTTCAGTTCAGCCAACTACGCCAACATCAACCGTTCAGACAACCAGTGACCGAGTACAGGCGAAAACAAAAGGTTTATACACGTAGAGGTATAATATTTGGGGGTATTGCTTGCAATATTTTATTACCTATTTATTGAAATCGGAAAATGTCTTTTGTCCACCTAGCTTGTACTACGCGAGACACTGTGAGTCGAGCTACATGTGCAGGACCTATTCTAAATAATACGTAGTTCAAGCATGAGTGGCTGGGATTTCTCCACTCATTACAGTAGGGACATGAAATTGAGACCACTGTTGGTTAACACTCGGCTAGTGTGACGCTTGTGTCATTGCGTAGCTGGTCAACTGACTCCTTTAGAGCACTAATTTGCTCTGCCGGAGAGGTCAATAACTGATCTCCTTAAGGCCTGAGCTGTTGTTCGTTGTTCATAATGCTGGTGGATACAGGTGACCTTGGCTCCAAACGGCTGTCGGAAGAACTTCTTCCGTAACGTAAAGGTGGTTTGCCTTTGTTAAGACGAGCGGTCGTACGCGGCTAAGCTGACATACGACGAAAAGTTTCGCAAGTTGGCGGTTACCATGTGACTTGATTAGCTGCAAAGTCAGCTTGGACGGTGAATGTTCACTTGCAAATTGTTGGCGGTACTTACAATTGCTGCTGCAGCTCGATTGAGCCACAGCAGGAGGGCGAGAAAAATAAAAATGGCAGCAAATGCACGTGGTTTTAGCGATGGGCGAGACAACTTTTCTTTAAATCACAGCAACAGTCCGATTTTAATTTGTTACGGCAAAACTCCTGGTGATTATTCCACAGCGACAAATATATTCCAAGAATTTTTTTCAGGGAAGTGGCACTGCGACAGTCGGATTGCTGGTATGAACATCCAGGGAAAGCGTAGTCGTACACTTCTTGAAGCAAGGTGATGTTTGGGGCCACTCCGTTTACATGACAAGGTATGAAGGTTTCTGCACGAGCAATAGCATGTCGCATCACAGTCTGTCGTTGGTAATTGTGACGGTCAATGAACAAAGGCTCGAGAAAAGACTGACTCATGTGTTTAGCGTTGTCTTATAATGGAACATATTCGTGTTCGACTATTACCCTAAATTAGTTTATTGAGAGACTTATTATATTGAAATTATTACTGCAGAGTTTCTCCAAATCAAACGCAAATGTAATTCCAACGTTATAATAGTTTATTCAATTAGAACTTACACTACTGCGGTGCACACTGCCTGGTATCTTGACTACGACTAACTCTTGGGTTTTTCGGTTGGTTCTTCCTTTCTGTCTGTATGTATCGTTCGTATTGCATTGTCTCTTTGTCTGTACCGTTCGTACTGTTTGGTCCGCTCATTCGTCTGTATGTGTCGTTTATATTGTCGTCTACTCCAATCCCACATTACTTACCCAAACGATGATTATAAAAAAAAAGTATATTTTACACACAGTTTTATGCATACGTATGATTTACGCGCACCGAACTGAACTACAAAACAAACAAATCAGCATAGTTAATACACGAATTACTACAAGCACGTCGACTCCTTCTGGTACAATCGGCGTTGGTAATTTTCCTTTGCCATGCGCAACTACAATTATTCTATCAGGGCGCAAAGCGCCAACCTCGCTGATTGGATATACCATGTATGGAGCCACTGTTGCATCAAAACGCCAACCTCTCGATAAACCTAACTTTATTTATAAATAAAACAATCCAATCGCGGGATAATTGCGACCATCTTGGTCTCTAGTTTGATTAGTTCTAAATCTTTCTAGAAGGCAATAAATGACATTCACCTCGATTACCGTTGTCGTTTGTCGAAAACGACTTTTGTCGCTTCTTGAGTCGTGTCGGTTTTCAATCCTCATTATATAACACAGACGACCCGCCAAATTTGTAGCAGATTTGTAGAGGACTAGAATGTAGTTAAATCTTTTCGAAGGATTGGTAGCACTTGTATGAAACTGTCAAAAAGACTGTTTATTTTTTATTTTGAAATCAAATTGTTGTGAAAATGATTTTACTTCTTGAAGGATTTCAAGTATCACAAGATTTTGAGCATTAAAATGTTTTACAGTATAGAGAGTGAGGAAGCGTTTAAATACATGCTAGATGAAGTAGACATTCCCGACGCATTCCGGTCGTCATCAGTGCCGTCTGTGTTGAGGATATCAGCAACTTAGGGAATTTTCACCGCAGGAAGATACCGCGAAATTGCTAAAGGCATTTGACATTTCATCCGACCTTTGTCGTGTAAAAACGACAAGCGTAATATAGATTTGGAAGAGTCGTGTATTTTTGAGTCGGAAACGACAACGGTAATCGAGGTGATTACCTTCTTGTTATCACTAGCGCCCGTGGCGCAGCTACATAACCTTTGGCCAGGGGTGTTACAATGTTTATAATGTAGTGCCACATAAGTAAATTTATTAATTGTAAATTTATTAATTGTTTTAACATATTCAGAAGAGAGAAAAAAAATGAAAATTGTACATGATTTTATAAATTTCTTAGTTCGTACAGTGAGTTTTTTTTGTGTTGGTTTATGAGTTACTTTGGGATGGAATAAAAAAGCAATGAACAGGGTAGAGTCGCCAGTGGCCGGCCCCCTAAGCGAATTTTTCCACAAAACCACTTACCACTTCGAGTAGTCAACGGCATATCAGGATTGACAGGAAACAGACCACATTTTTTGAACGTATTTGAATTATAGTTGTCCTGGGGTCTAATCGCGTAAGCACAAAACGATAGAACGATATCGTCTCGACGATGCTTCTACTTCGTGTAACAACCAAAAAACGATAATCGTCGAAACGATTGGACGAGCATCGTTTTATGTTGCTTCACGTTACTAATTTGAACGTCAAGTACTCTCGTCGAAACGATTCGATTGAACGATGGCTATTTTGCTATCGTTTCATCGTTTTTGCTGCATTTTTCACTTTAAATTAGTTCTGAGAGAAGTATAAAAATATTAAAGGAAAACACACACATTATATTCTCTTTGGAGGCGACTTGCACTCATCCGAACTGTAAAAAAATGCATTCTTTGCCCAAAAAAAAAAATGGTTATTACACTTATTGGGAATATCAAATGAATTTCAGCTACTTGTTTTTTTAATTTATGCATTTTTAATGCAATCAGAAAAAAATGCAATCAGAAAAAAATGCAATCATAAAATTGCATTCATTGATTTCTTTTTACAATTCGCCCTTTACCAATAAAAATTCTACTACCTAGCTATCTATTTTTGCATAAAATACCCAATTCCATTGTAATAATTGTTATTTGAGTTTGTCTTTATTGTAATAAATTAATTTGATATTTGTTACATGAGAATTATTGGTGGTTTCAAATTTGTTACTTGCTGCCGCTGCCACTGCTGTTTGTCGATGACTGGTGAAGATGTTAGCTGCATACGATAATTTTAGCAAAAATTTATAGAACGAGGTTTCTTACTGGCTAGCCAATAATATTAAAGTTTCTATTCGCGTTGGGTTTCCATCTGGTGGCGAGGTTCGGTTTGCTCCTCGGTGCTGCCAAGTCTGGCTGACTACGACATCCATGACAACGAAGAAAAAAACAAATTTATTCAAGAAAAGAAAAAAAAAAAGAAAATTCCATCCCTTTTTTCAGTTCTTTGGGTGTCAAAGTTTGTTTACAGTCATGCTCAAACTGTTGAAAACGAGGACGATGAACGATTCGATTGAACGATGCGACGATGATGTTATATGAAGCAAACTAAAAACGATCTCGTTTAGTTCAATCGTTTCGACGACAATCGTTTCATAAATTACGCTATTAGAGCCCTGTCCTTGTAATTAAGGACCTCATCCAAAACTTCGCTGAAATTTTCTTTTCTTATTGTGTTCCCGTAATTACCCGGACGGCCTTGCCATTCGCTAAGGATATTTCGATAGTCTGTAATGTCGTGTGAAGTATGCAGCGAATATATATTTCCCTCTTGGTACCAAACCAGGAGGATTCATGCGGTAGATGGGAATATACTGCATATGCTGGATTTCGAGCGGTTCATGCACGCCTAGCGTTGCTCTAACTGGCTCGCCGGATGGGGGGGTTCTTGCTCTAATCGTTGCAAGGCTCACACCACAAAACTAACTAAAGAATGCGTGCATGTAAAAAAACAAAGGCAAAATAAACTTTATGTTAATTTCCTCTTTTATTTAATAAATATTCATATTTATTATCGTTTATTGTAGTTTATTTATAATATTATGTTAATTACAAGAAACAAGTACATTAATACAAATGAAAGTAATTTTAAAATTAAATGAAATAATTCGCTTTACTCAAACTCTTGACGTTCTCGGTCTCAGCTCTGATATCGGAATAACAAAAAAACAAGAAGAAGATATTATTAGCTGTCAAAAATTAAAAGGTAAACACTCAAGTAGATGGGCCGCCACCATGTACGTGGGGTAGTTAACATATTTCACCACGGTTGGTGAAGACACACCTGATGTCTATCGTTGCATTGCTTGTTGCTGTACCTACGAATACTCATAGCCCTATCAAAGAGATCGCGATGGCAAACCGATCCTTCTTGGGACTATCCCCGCCCTGTCGCGCAAACGAAAATCGTTTCTGTACACCTGGGTCCTGTCTTATTATTGCCTCATCAACAAAAATAGAAAGTATGGCTCTTCAGGCCCTTTATATAACTCCAGAAGGATACTTAACAGTCAAGAAAAACAATATTATTATTAGGATGGGATTAAGTCCCATATACTTTTTTCTTCTTACAAAAAAAATTTCTATATATCTACTCTACACAATAAGTATGTTAAAAGTACTTAAGGCTAAAAGTTACTGCGATCTTCCTTCTTGGTCCTCGGCGGGTTACAGTTGAAATACAGTTGCTGTCGCTTTGACCTTTTCTGTGGGCCCTTGTAATACGTATGTTGCATTTAAGAATGTTCAGTCACACACACCGCTGGAATAACGTGGTCTTCAGACGGTGGAGGATTCAGAGATTACGGGGGGTAAGATAAACTGGTCACCGGATGACACAAACAGATGAACCGGGTGAGAAACACAATGACACAGTCACTAGCCCGAGAAGGGGAAACGATAATGGAACCACTTCAGAGGAATCCCTGATCACTAGATAGAACACTGTGCTTTCCGTAAAATTGTTTACGGTGCTTCGTTTAGTTTGATTTGAGCAGTCACAATCTCCGCTTTAATAGCGTGGTCTTCAGACAGAGGTGGATTTGGAAAGTATCAGTCGCCACAGTAAAATTAACGAAAAGAAAAACACGTTGTTTCACCAATGTGGCTAGCGGAGGACGCCGCCATATAAAAAAATATACCTCAAAAGGCTTTTATTTTTATAATGAATAAAAAACAAGAGTTAACAGGCCAAAACCTCACACTGATTTGAACAACGCACTTAAATATATATTCCTTTTCTTTCCAGAAGCGAAAAAACGAAAAAAGATGGCTGACTGGGTAGTATTAGTCATGTTGTTAGTCAATGATCGCTCGCCGCGTCACTTGTGCCTTGTGGAACAAAACGGGGTAGTGGTTGTGGGAAAGCCGCATAGTGTTCGCGGCGCCATCTAGGGGCAACTGGCTGAGGCTCAAAAGGAGTCAACACCCATGTGAACAGGGTGGTTAATTTAGACCGGTCACTGGACGATTGTTTGTTTTTTGTTTTGTTTGTGAGGTCACTGATATGGCATTATCCAGAGTTCGTATGCTCAAACACAATACGTTTAGTCCTGCAGAACTTTTTGATTAATCACCAGACGGTTAATAACTTGACACTATACTGCGCGCGTCACGGGGATTAACACGTATTAATTAAAAAAACACTTTTGGTTATACCGTAGCAACGTCCAGGGGTACACCAGCGAAAAAAACCACCGATTTCCGGCACCACATGGTGATATGGGGTGCTCGGTTTTCACCTCCTCCACGGTTACTTGAGCGCAGCGATCACTCGACCGTCCTCGTCAGCTTCCCAATTTCTACAGTTTTTCAAAACACCCAATCAGGCTTGTTATTTTGAATAACTTGTAACCAGCCAGGTGATCTTCTATTAGGTAAGACGACCATGGGTGGAAGCGTTTTTCCGCTGGCTGTAAAGGTTAGAAGAACTCTTAGAGTTTTTTTTTATCATTTCCTGTTTTTATCTGATAAACGTTTCTGTATCCTCTAGGGGCAAGTACGTTTCCATTTTTGGGAGCCATACTAAAGCCGGTCTCATCAGCATTAAAAATTCTGGACGGATCTTCATGAATATCTTCAACATTTTCTTCTTTTAGATATTTCTTCAGGTCCTGGAACCACTTCCAAAATTCCCTGTTCAGTAATTGCAGCCCGAGATTTCGTAAGGGATTCAGGTGCTCGTAAGCTTAAAGTGGGAAGGCGCTTCAGAAAGCTGTAGTACCATTTTTTTCCTGGTTTGCCACCTTTGAATGGAGTTATTCGGGCTTCATCATTCAAAATATTTTGCACTGTGGTCGGAAGATTTCCTGGACTTTGAGGAAAACCACATTTGGCCAAAGTTATTAGCCATCTCACCACTTTCGCCTCCTCTTCAATCAAAAGCACAGTACAAGGACCTCTTTTGCCAGGCCAGGTCTTGGATAGTGGTTGGTAGAGCACCGCCTTGTTCTGAGTGCTATATATATAGTGAAGTAGTCCACCAGATTTCGTCGTCCAATACGATAGGCCTCGCTATCTCCATCAATTCGTAAAGATACTCTCTGCACGATTCGGAGACTTGGCTCATCCGACAACCCAACCGACGATGTATATCTACTGCCGTAACTTGACCCCGAACTCGTGTTCCAACGCTGTCCGCAGTGACTTCCAGTCTTTAACCCTCGACTGACCTCGGACAAACAACTTCGCAGCACCTTTCAGCAATTGTTTCCCGTAGACGAACTTCTGCAGCTCATTCCAACCTACCGTCACTGCACTCAAACATCTTCGATAACTTTGGTTGCTCTGAATCTCGATTTCTTGAATCTTGATGCTGTCATCCAATGAGTTCCAATTACCTTCCTCAAAAGACACTTATAGCGACTGCTCATCCAAGGGCTAGCATTTTTCTAATTTAAGACTCATGTTCGGGAATTTGAATTCTGTTTTCGACTGTAGCATGGGTTCTTCTATGATAACGGTTCATCGGATTCGTTTTGTATCTCTCCCCCAATCAGTTGGGTGTACAATATCAGTGATTGATACCTGAAGTCATAGTTCGTGTCTTTTAGGAGTTGAAAATTATCTGTGAAGATAATCATACGAGATCCGTACATAGAGTTGTTAGCTATATATCCTCCAGCGGGCACTCGACTACATCTTTATCTGTGTAGGGCTGATCCTGTCCTCTTAAATCCCGCTATGGTGTTACCGGCCGGAACACCAGTCAGGCTTTCCAAATTATTTTGTATGGATAAACCTAGGAAGCTGCAGGAATCCACGAACCAATTTTTGATTTTACATTATTGTTGCAAAATTATCTATTATTATTGATGATTATCGCGATCAAACTACTGATTAAAATTTATTTGGCGAAACAAAACGAAAAGAAAAAAAATTGCAGTCGCCACTGCCCGAGGGAAAAATCGAATATAGTAAATGACACTTGCCAGAGATCGGCAACAAGAGATCGCGAACTTTGTAACCGCAGCCAGTAAAAGGGCTACGTTCGGTTTGCTCAGCGAAGGGGTGATTCGTAAAAGAGATCGTCGTCTCTCCACCCATCGAACTTTAAGTGTTGCCACTTCTTGTGGTGTGACAACCGTTGGGGTATTTTGTCTTGGCTTTTTGCTCCAATGAGGAACCGCCTGGTCGAGGGACAGTATTGTTATTGGCCGTCCTTTGAGGCGATGGTGCTAAATTAGGCTTTGAACAGACCAAATGTTGGCGAAGCATCCATCAATCCTCGTAAATCCCCTCTGGCAATCATTTAACTCCACCTCCGACAGTCGTTTGGCCAAGATTTCATTTAGGCACCGCAGTATAATCGATGAGATGGTTATTGGCCTCCAGTTTTTTATGGTGTCCAAATTGTTCTTTGTTTTAGGAAGAAGAGTTGTGTTTGTGTTGTTTGCCTTTAGCCCCTCCGGAATGTATCTTGCGAGCAATATGGCATTGAAGAGCCATACATATATATCGCAGGACATATTTTTTGCAGTTCTTTTTTCGAGATTCCGTCTGGACAACTTGCGTTTGACTTCATATTTTTTGCGGTTTCAGTCACGTCCTCGATGTTAATTGGTCTCGAGACGGTGGTTATTGCAAATTGACTGCTGTGACAAGGTGGTGGTATTATTGTTTCTGCATGCCCAAAGATGTTGTTATAGTGCTCAAGAACGCTTGCGACATTTGGGGAATTGCAGTCGTCCTCCCATGCTATGTCGTCTAATAGACGATTAGCGTAATCAGCCTTGGGCTTTTTAAAGACGTTCTGAGCTAGTGCATACAGAAATCGCTTTTTCTTCCTATTGCTGCCAGCGTGTGATAGTGGGCCTGCTCTCATTTTTCCAAATCGATTTTTCACCGCGTTGTAACCCGTTTCGATTTCCCCTTCAATATCTCCTCCACTGATACAGGCGTTTAACAAAGCAGTATCAGCTTCGTCCATATGCTCTGTTGGGATCCTTGTTATGTTTATTACAACCACTGTACAGATGATGTTCTTTTGTAGCCGACGCCCTAATTTCGGCGACCAGTTCTTGATAGGACTGTTTTTGTCTTCGTTTTTTGATGACGTACCTCGAGCTCGTGGATGACGTTGTCAGAGCATCGATTATATTGGTGCGATCTGGATCGCCCAGCGCTGCTTCGATTGCGGCAAGGTCCCTCTCCTCATCGATCGTCCAAACCCTTCTGCTGGTCCCCGTTTCTTCCATCAACTCGTTATTATGTACAGCAGGATGGGCTTTTTTCACGTGTAAACGAAGACCAGCAAAAGTCCCAAACACTCTCTTACACACTGTACATTTATTCACTGTGTCTAATGAACCTGGGCCCTTACAATATCTCCTTTGATGTTGAAGGAGCTTTGGTCTTGTGCCATAGTCTTTACCCCACACGCAGGGGAATCTATCATCTACCGCATCACCAACGCTTTGCGGGGCAACCATATCGTAAATTTCGATAGACTGCTATTATTGAAAAATAAAGACACGAAAAGAACACTATTTAACTTAATAGTTCTTTCTTTATTTTGCTTTACGTATGGAAGGAGTTGAAGTTGAACAGTGCTACGTTTTTTTCTTTATTTAAGAAATTACTTCCAAAACCAGAAGATACAACAACAATAATTGGCTTGGAAGATTCGCCAAGAGATGCAGCAGCATGGGGTGGTCTACAAGCTACAAGCTCAGCCGCTACCGGAACAGGAACAACATTAGACACAGCTGCCGAAGCAGAACAAGGGGGGGTAACGACACAGGGAGGGTCAACAATACGGGAAGAAGAACCTGGCTGAACAGACCGACCTATTCCACTATTCCTACTTTCCAGGGCATCAAGACGCCCTCTCAAACGCTCATTTTCACCAGTTAACCTCACAATGAGGCTCTCATACTCCCCAGCCAGGTTGAGAACTCCTTCTCGTACCTCTGGCTCGACAGCCTTGCTCTCACAAACGACCTTAACACATTTCTCCTTAATTAATTGCATTGTTTCAATTACCAATATAAGATCTAAAATTTCATGTACCTTTTGGTGACCGGCTTACCAGCACCCTGGTCAGTCACCTTTCGTTCAACCTCTGCTTCCTTTTCCGGCTTATCTGCGCATTCTTTCTTACTCTCCATTTCTTCAACCGTCGACGTTTCCTAAGCAGCCCTTCTTTTCTCCTTCTTTGTCTTCTTTTTCTGTCCTTTGAATCGAGCACAGGCTTTTTGCTGTTCAAACAATTTAGACAATTTTAGTCGCGACACAGTCTTTCCAACGATTTAGCCGATCGTAGAACTACAGGAGTTGTCATGGATACGGGATCCAATCTTCTCCTCCTCATTATTAGTTTCTTTGTAGTATTCTACTTTACAGAGCTTATATATAACTTAATACAGATGTTGTGTTGGGTGATTGTAAATCGTATTGTGTATCTATATTATAAAAATAATTTTATATAAAGACCTGACATGCAAAGGGCTACTTGAAACATTATGGAGCAAATGTCAAGTGCTTCTTTAAATGAATCAAATTTGTGCAAAGTTGTATCCAAATAACAAAAAAAAAAAATGGATTTAAATTACTTTCGTCTGCCCCAACGACAATAATGAATGGCTGTATAGTCAGTCCTATATTATAGTGCTTATTTATCAGCTCTTCTATCTTTTCCGCATAATTGGTAATCAAAGAAAGCCTCAAAATAAAACTTTCTTGTGCATCGGTTATAGTCACCTTTCTTTTATTGCTGCCGGTCTTGTCTTTGAACCTGGATACTCGGGGAATGACCGAGTTTAACAAAGTTGTCAAGAGATAGTCTTCAGAATCTAAAAAATAAATGGTTTTATAAATATATAAGGCGTGTTTGCATTGATTCCTTTTATATTCACCTTTTCCAATCTCTGGGGTTGTTTTCAAAAGTAAAAACTTTTTTTTGCAGTTCTCGTTATGAATGTTGACTTCAAAATACTTCTTAATATTTATTTTGAAATCCTCCCATTTAGCAAATAAAAGTTGCTGTTTTTTTGGGTATAAAATTGTAAAGTCTATGTTTATCTACAAAAAAATGTTATGAGTAAAAATATTATTTCAATTTAATTAAATTTTTTACCAGGTCTGGTGCCCTTGAATCTGAGAATTTCGGACAAGATTAAAGAAACTCAATATTTGTGAATAACTTTAATTCTTTCTGACGGAGGGAAAAAGTTTTTTTCCACTTATCTAGCACTAGGTTCCATTCAGAGCTATCTCGGCTTAAAACTGTTTTAAGAGCCAAGGCTATAGAATCGTCTACCTCGTCAAGTTCAGGTTCAGATGGATCATCAAGTTGCATAGAAGAGCATTAGCTTGACTTAGAACGTTTCGACCGGGAGTTAACATATTTGGAATATAATTTTCCGCTGGGGTTTTTTTCCCTATTCGAGGAATAAAATAGTTATCCTAAAATTAATACAATATTAAATCAGTATATGAATCAAACTTGTACGAAGTTTTATCCAAATATAAAAAATAATATACCTATATAAATTATTTTCATCTGCCCTACATTGTATGTAGTATTTATTTATCAGATCTTCTTTCTTTTCCGTATAGTTCCGTATCGCTTATAGTCACCTTTCTTTTATTGTTGCCAGTATTGTCTTTAAGCCTGGATACTGGAAGAATAACCGAGTTTAAGAGATTATTAGATTTAAACTCTGAAAGCCAAAACTTCCATTCTATTGATGAAAATTAATAAGTCTGAACTACGCAGTCGATTTTGTTGTAATAATAGCAAAACTGTTGAAATAACGCTTAGATTTTATTTTATTATTTGATAACATGATGGTTGGGTCTTTCTCGACCTCTTTTCTTTTCACAAAACAATTTTGTACAATGAAGTTAGCAACGAATAGTTCATTCGACACGAACCGAAGTTGGCTCTGTTTTCTTTTTTATCTTAATCTATTTACAAGGAGAATAACTAGGTGGCGCTGCCCGAGACAAAGAGGCTGAGTGCGTTCACCAAACATGTCAAGAAACCAAGAAACAAAACAAGAATGAACATGAATATGTATAAAATAAATGTACCGGCAGCCAGGTGTACAATATACATGTATGTGAAATTTTCGTTAAAGGAAAATATGTTTATTAAAAAAAATAAAAACAAATATTTTTCGATTCTTTATTTTTCTTTCTTTTCTTTAGAACACTAATGGCCACCTCCTTCACGTGTCACCGGAAACAGAGATAGATTCCCCCTCTTTACAAAAATGCCCGTTCCTTTTCACGTGAAGTGTTTGCTCATGACATTATTATAGCAATCAACGGACTATAGAGGGCGCGCAACTTAACAAAGAGATTATTTTATTTAAACATTTACCATTGGTCGGGGGAAATCTTAGGCTATACGCCGTGACAGAATTCTTGGAACTAACTCTAATGAGATCAAATGATTCCTTTTTATACTCTTCGTATGACTATGGATGATGCAATGATACTTGTGTTCGGATTCATATGCTGAAGGCTTAAGTGTTACTTTGTTAATGTTGTGATTCTTTTATGCTGAAGGCTAAAAGTACTGGTGATCTGTTTATGGCATTTTAATGGCCGCATCATTGTATTTATGTTGTTTCCCATTTGATTTTTCGTTTTGGTATTTCACAATCGCATCATTGTATTAAATGTATTTTCTATCATTGCGTTCCATTTACTTTAGTTAATTTAATTGGAAATCCAGCATTTGTTCACAAGTTTGCTCTGATAGTGGACTGTTATTAATTTTAACTAAATTACAAGCAGGACTTTTATATAAAGTTATGAGTTCATTAGGAATGAACTGCTTGCGGAAAACTTTTAGTGCTGCCGGTGTCTAAAACTGTTGGTTCAGCCAACATAAAAAGAAACTTAGTTTCCGAAATGTGAGCACTTTATTCGATTGATTTACATGTATGCACAATCGGCACGAGTGTGCTAAATTTCCTACAAATAATAGATGTTATTTATATGATTTTTATAATTAAGGTTTCTTACGTTTAGTTTTCTTCAATTTTATTTTTTTTCTTTTCAATAAGCTATCTTATGCTATGTTCTGGTTCTAGCCTCCTAACCTCTGTCTGGTGGTTTCCGCGTGGTGTTCGTTTTCTCCCTCTTCCTGACAGACGTCATTCAGTCTTGGTGCTGTCATTCGAGAGTGCTGCCAAGTTTGACAACAAAAACTGATCCTAATAATATTATATAGGTTATTATTATATATTCTAAAATTATATAATAAGCTTCTACCGTTGTATTTCGCTTGGGACACTCAGCCGCAAAATGGCCCATCTCGGCACACACATGACACGCTCCTGGTGGTCGTCTGGCTTTACGACGAGCGAGTTACAGCTGAAAAGTTGCTGTCAGTGGAAGGACCTGTCAGTCAAATTAAACAGAGAAAACTCGAAAATCGTAAAGCAAGTAAAACTGTTTAATAATCGGAATTATGGGACTTTCGTTCTTTTTTTTTCTTTGGTTGAGTGGACGTTCTTGTTTTCTTTTGCCAAACGTTTTCTTTGGCTCATCTTGTGGGTCGTCCACATAATCCCGCTCAAATTCTTCTGTTTCCTCGGAATAGTTGCCGCAATCGCTGTGCAAAAAAAGACATTTGAATCAATGTAATTATATATTTAATAATATGTCTAATAAATACGTACCCTTCCGGAACCTTAATATAAGGTATTCAAAATTTGAATGCCTCAAAATGCACCCACTTCGGTTTTGCAGTTGACGCAGACCCGCTTGGGGTGTTGGACTCTTCTTTGTAGTTTGAGCGAAAGCTGTCTCAAAGGGAATTCCTTTTCTTTTTGGCATTCGGCAACTAAAAACATACTTTTGTAAAACTTTAAACAGTAAAGCAAATAACTACTTACCCCTTCTCCCCAAAACAAGAGCAATGTCCACCCATGCATTTCTCCGGCTCCTACGGTTGCTATATTCCGAGGTATTTCTTGCGTGAACGCAGCAATGATTTTTTACTTCTAATATTAATTTTGTTTTAAAGTCTCTCATATCACTTTGTTGTTGATTTTTAAATTATTTTAAAGTTGGTTGTTGCGGTGCCGTGATATAAGGCCAAGCGAAATAAGGCCAAATCTGAAAATTCGGCCTTATTTCACATTTTGGAAGTGAAACAAAGCCAAATGTGTTTGTGATCTTTAATAAAATAATATGCATGAAATGCAGTTTATAACTTTGATACGTTACGTGATTGCTTATGTGGTTGTATAAGTTAATAATTCAACGCGACTTTTAATTAAAAAAAAGTTATTTTATGAGGAACTAGCTCTTTATTGCCATCAAAACTTAGAACTAAATTCACATCGATACTGGCACATTTATTTATCAATTTACACCTGCATCTCATTTTCATTTCATTTTACATTTTTATTACATATTTCATATAAATTTCTTAACAATTATTGAATAATAGAAAAATATAAAAATATTCCATTAATTTAAAGAAAAATATAAGACATTCAATATTTTTGAGAAATTAAAAAATAGAGTTCAATGCCACTTCAAATTACAATAGCAATAGCATTAAAAGTAATTGGGTGGGGTGACCCTTATATGTAGAATTCACATAATTTTTTTATAATACAAATGATATCAAAAAACTAAGTAAAAATAACAGAAGTATGTAGTTAAAAATTTGAAATGTTAAAGTAAAGTTAACCCAAAACATCAAAAATATAAGATTCCAGAGCAACATAGTCTAAGGAAAGAAGCCACATTTTAACGGTTTTAAAAAACATTCCAGGTACAGTTATAGTCCTTATTGATTGAGGAAGACTGTTAAACAACCGATAAGACATTATAGAGAAAAAGTTACGATAAGCAGTGGTACGGAAAAAAGGAACAGATAATAAGTTTGAAAGGTTTCCACGAAGATTGTATCTCGAAATTAAACGAAAATTGATATTGCCAGACTTCATATAGAAAGTTTTTAGCACCTTGAAACAGTATAAATGACGAATTGGTAGTATCTTAAGAGCACAGAACAAAGGAAAGCTAGAGTGCCTATAAACACCAACAAATACGTACGTAACCTGATCAATTTCCACGGAAACCTTTAAAACATCAGCACTAAGTAAATTAACGCACAAAACTTCAATAATAACGTGGTTATCTTTGACAAAAAAACCAACTCCACCTGCAGCATAATTTTCATTCGTTTTTGAATAAAACTTAAAGCCCGGTATAAAGTAATCATTTTCCTCAAACTCATATATCCAAATTTCAGACAGAAAAACTATATCTGGAACGCAAGCAAAAGAATCTATATGCGTAACAAGTGAAGAAAAATTTTCTCTCATACTTCTAATGTTCTGGTGAATTATAAAAAACTTATCATTACAAAAAGAACTATCAGTTAACACATTATCACAGTTGGAAGTACATACATTAGGGGAAGAAAAGTCATCAATTAAATCTATATCAAAATTCATGATTTAAAACAAAGCAAGATATGCAAAGCACTAAATAAGTGCAAGATCATTGAATGATTTAACAGAAATGACTCTTCCCCCCTCAACCTTTCTTATAAGAATTTGATTATTAGAGAACCATACATATTTTCCGCCTATCTTCTTCATTGCTTCTTTTGTTTTCATCAAGAGCGCCTGTGTAAATTTTGTAAGAGAATCGTTGATGTAGATTACAGTACCTTTGCTCTTTTTATTGCTGCCGCTGTTGCTGCTGTTGCTACCTCCCGCTCCGTTGTCAACTAGTCCATCGACGCCAGCCGCATGAGTGTTTAGATTATTTTTGTTTTTCCTCTTTGCACACATTATTCGCTGCTTGGTTGTTAGATTAGAAAATCTAACACAGATGATTGACTTAGAAGCAGTCGAAGATGATTTTGTTTGTGTTTTCTTCATATAGCATTTCTCAATATCTTTGTCAGGAACAACGGCGGAAAGCGCTTTAGAGAAAATTTGTTGTACTATTCTCATACAATTTGAATCATTTGCGTTTGATACACCAGCAATTTCAATCTCATTACTTAGCAGGTATTGTTGTTGCCAGTTCAACCTGCTTTCCAGCACATTGACTCTTGATTTAAGTTCTGCATTTTCAGATCGTAATGCATTTACTTCGAGTAGGAATTGCTTATTAGTTTCCTCCAACGCAGACAGTTTAGCATAAACCATCTGAAGAGTGCATTGACCTTCGCTATTCTTATTTTCCTCTGACTCTACTTCTGCAATATGAGTGTTTATTTTTTGCACGGCATTGTTGTTCTTTTGTTGGGGTAATACCGGTGTCTCTGGCAAAATATGAAGAGAACGTCTTCTTAACACTGCACATTTATCGCATCGAAAAGGTTGGGCACTGGATTTAAAAAAATTAGCATCATCTTCAGTAATGTTTACACAACCATAATGATAATAGTTCTTGCAATCATTGCAATTGATTTTTGTATTACAATTGCGATCAATTTTATTTGAACAAACTGAACAATTCATAGTGAAAGTAATCTTTAAACTTAGGTTCAATTGATGCGCACCCCACGACAATCAAGAGAGAACTATTATTTACCTATTAAGCTACTTGCATCATTCAAATGCATTCAGGTCAATTTCCTGGAAATTTGTCTGGAGTGTGTAAATTGCAGTGCAATCGAGATTCTTGGAATTCGACTGTGGGAGCTCGTGTATTGACTATTGCAGTGCAGTTGAGATTCTTGGAATTCGACTGTGTGTTAACTTATATGTATGTGTACTCCATCCCAAAATGTTTAACATCGTCAGTAAAAATCAAATGGAACAAGCAGTATGATGAAAAAATTTTACTTACAAAATACATAATGTCCAGTAATGTTTAATAGCCAAAGCGTCAATAGTGTTTAATTTTAGCAATAAATCCATGTGCTATTCTGAACAATTTGTTTACAAATTGGGCACAGAATCGGATTGTTGTCTTTCATGGACTTCTTCGAAATTTGTGTAAAACAATCTAAACACAGTTTAAAGTAGTTACACGGTTGGAGAAGAATAGATCGTTCATTTGTGTAGCAAATTGCGCACAAGATTCTTATTTCGTCGGTATTGCAAAAATCGGGATCCTCAGGGTCTTGGTCTGCTTCTTCATCACTCTCACGACAATACGTTAAATTTTCAGATTTTTCGTCAACAAGGTTGTTATGGTGCTTGTCACTTGATTTAAGAAATCACTAATTGAAATAATTTTTTTGTCCAACTTCTTTAAACTTGCTTCAATCTGTATTTGTCTGTCTCAATATTTTTTTTTTTTTTTTTTGAGGTTCAAAAATGTCAATTGTTCCATCTAAGGACATGATGAATTCCCTTGATTTGATACAATCTTCTTCTAGCAAACAATCGATAAATTTAAAGAAAGTCCCGTGCTTTGATAATTTTTGACTGAGGCGGCTGTTGTAGCCTTCAAGAGCACTTGTCGTCGTATTAGTTCTCCCAAATACAGAATCAGCAGATGGAGTTTCCTAAATTAGTTGTATTACATTGATTTTTCTGTTTTTAGTGTCTACCACCGAGTTAACCAACGACCGCACCCTTTTGTGGTTAAAAGTTGATAAACTCAATTATTATTCTCCTCTCAACCACACGATCGCTGGCCACTCTCTCTTTCACCTTTAAGAGGGTAGTTTCTCTTTAATACAATGTGAGGACTGAGAAAGGGATCATTTTTGTTCTCGTGCAATGTCGCTCAACATTCGGCCATCCGACTTTATTCATCGCCCCGGTGAATCTCGTAGTCGTTTTCCAGTCCCCAAATTAGAACATCAAACGCCCGTGTAAGGGTGCAGGCGGGTACAAGATTCAAATACCACACAGTTTCTGCACGAGTGTCAGACCACAAAGAATGAAATGATCCACCTGTGGTACCTTTTCACGAATCTTCAGCTCACACATTAGAACATCCGGCCGTGCCAAGGTCCAGGCGGGTACAGATTCAAATACCACACTGTTTCTGCCCGATTGATAGCCCACAAAGAACGGATATATACACCAGGTTGACCCTTTTACGAATCTTCAGTTCATAACGTTAACCATCCGATTTCGGCGCAGGATAGCCGTTGTTCAATCGATTACCCCATGTTTTCCTTAATATTAATCCGACGCTCTAATTTTTTTAGCCTGTAGCACATAGCGACATATCAGTGCTTACCCGTTTTATTTTTTCCTGGAGATTTGGAACCGATCCGACCTAAATAATTGTCCTGTTAAAATTTTTTTCTCAACTTTTAATTCACTTGTTACTAACGTATTTTAAGAGAAAAAAACATTAAAAAGTACTTTGTTAGAGTTACTTGCGAGTAACCAACATCGAATTTTGAAAAATGAAAAATGAAAACCCAACGAGTATATACGATCTTAAACTTTATTCGAGTAATTATTACCATGTAGCTCCGAACGGATTGGAAGTTGTCGCACAAGTGAAGACCAATTCAATTGTGCCTCGATCGGTCTTCTTCCTCTTCTTCTTCTTCTTCTGAGTGGGTTTGCTTGTGTTGCTGCTGCTGCAGTTTAGGGTTGCCATCTCGTAATATTGAACAGGAACAGATTTCAAAAATAATGCCTTTAGACCAGTCTTATTGCCCATCATGGCAGATGCGTTGTCAGCAGCATACCCAATTAAGTTTTTTAATTGGAATTGCTAGTTTGTTGAATAGAGAGCTGATTGCCTCATGAATGTCATTGGCACTTGAGTTACTCAATTCAACCAAAGATAAAAAACGGTCTTTAACTTTACGCTTTACGTAATCGTTATATCCGACAACTTTGGCCAAAGATTTCTTAGTGCTTATATCGGTTGACTCGTCTACAATTATGGAAAATGTTTGCCTTTTTAATATTTCTGATAATTCTCTCAAATACTCATCTTTTATGACTGAAGTTACTGTCTCTGTGGCCTTGGTTTTCCCAGTCAAACTTCTGAAGCCATGCGTGACGAAATTTTTGTCTATTCGTTTCCCTTTTTGAAGAGCTCTTTACAACTTTTCTGGTGGTTGACGGTGCATCTTGGCTGTGAAAGCGCATAAACATATAATTACCTTAGTTAGCTTAACAACTATATTCACAACTAAACCGAAACCTTTGTATGACGTTTCCTTCACCTGTTGACGTAGACGGCTCAGAATCAAACACTGAACTTTCGTTTAGCTCTCCGTTCTCGTCACATTCGAAATCATCATAATCTCTACATTAAAAATCATCAGAGTCTTCATTGGCTGCGCTGTTGGCGTCTGCTGGTTTTGTTTTGATGAGAAATCTTAAATAAAATAAGTGTCAAAGCCATCGCAGTCCTGCCTTTGTAGTTCTTGCCATACAAAGCACCTTGTTTTACGTAATGATCAACAACAATTGAACTTCGACCAATCTTTTTGGCAATTTGGCGATTCGAAAGCCCTTCCGAGGTCAAGACATCGATTTGTCCTTATTCTCGATCCTTTAAGCACTTTTGTTTTCCCATTTGATTCGAATTCACAAGTTTTCGACTAAACACAATAAATGTTAAAAAAGCTATCCAGTTTCACAACTTTATTGCGCAAAAAATGCAAACAAACTAAGTGCCTCTTTTCACTCTTTTCATGGAGTGTTGTTGTATTTTTGAAAAGCTCACTTACGGTAGTTAAATTACCTATCCGCCTCTTCAGTATGGTAGGTATCTTGTCGCTGAAGTTGAAGAGGCCGAGTCCACCGGCTTTTATTGAGGCGTAGAAAATGCTGGAGTGGGCTTAATTACTTAATTTTTTGTGTGTAGAGCTGACCTTAGGCAGACTCTTATTTTTTTCTGTCTACAACACTCAAAATTTTGCTTGTGATATTTGGCGATTGCAAGCAAGCGATGTACCTCGGGATGAGAAACTCTTTCACAATACTTAATTTTTGTGATGGATTAGATGGTTGAAGTCCCATGAAATTGAACCGGCCTCCCAAATATTTGAGACAACTCTCCGTGTCCATGTTGGGTGTGGTGTCCTCACCAACGGGGTATGTGGCAAGGGTATCCACGAAGAGTTTCTTCTTTGCCGGAACATTTCGTAGGGTTAGGGCAGCGCATTTCCTAGCGTTTAGCTTCAACCATCTCATCTTCTTCACTATGTGAATCTGCTTCATCTTCAAAAAAAGTTGCCTTGAGCAAGTTTTAGTAGTGGTGAAAAGTTCATAAATGAGCGCGATTCTCTGACTTTCAAGACATGTTTTGCGGGTCGTGTTTGCTTATACTCTCGTGTTTTTTTTTTAATCTTCAAAAAACACCCGCTCGACGATTAAACACTTGCACCGATATTAGTGTGGTTTAGCGTGAGCCATGGTTCGGAAGCAAATCCTGTTTTCAAAAGAACAATGTAGGCTCCTACTCTTTTTTTCTTTTAAGGAGCTTTGCAGTGTTTGTATATCTTTAGCAGAGTGAAGTTGTCCTTTTTTTTTGGACGGTTTGAGATTCTACTACGGCCTTATTTACTGAAGTTGTGGTATTTAAATAAACGCAAACGACTTTGGATTATTAATTTAATTGTAAACGCAAAAAGCATTTTTCTAACGACTTAAAAACTAGGAAATGTATTGTAACAACGATTGGATTTCTTATTTTATTAAAAATTTATAACAACATGGTCGGATCTTTGTCCAGTTTGTTTTAGGTATATATTCAATATGAAGTTAGTCACAGCTACTTCGTTTTTTTCCGAACCGAAGTTGGCACTGATTTCTTATATTTTACTTACAAGGGGAATAGGTAGATGGCGCTGCCCGAGCCAAAGAGGCTGAGTGCGTCCACTTAACATACTATAATCTTAAACATGTTTACAGTATGCAAGGAAAAACTTCATACAGAAAACCAAACGATAATAAATTAACGAAAGAAAACTTGGTGTGTTCAGCGATAAGGAATTTCGTATGGCCGGTGCTGCCAAACGCTACAAAATGCAAACGTCTTTCATTAGCATTTTTAAGAAATTTTCTGTTCTTAACCGCTGCTCCTATCCTCTCTCTTAATGCAGTCGAATATATTTTTTTTTAGAAGAGAGCAGTAGATGCTGAGCTGCTGTAATTTTTTGTTCCAGTATTGTATTCCGCAACATTATAAACAGCTGCAATAGCATCATCGTAAAACATTGAGTGATAAACCGAAGCGAAATCATTAACGTTGCATTATTAGTCTTTATAGTAGCTAAGAACCGTCTCAGCCCTTATCATATCATGTCGGTGCTGACGGTTTCTATGTTTGGCGCACAATTCGTTTCCGTACAGAATAATGAGCCGGTCGTATTGAATAAGTCGCACTATATCATCCTCGCGTAGAACAAGGAAAACTTCTTTCCTCACAACGTCTGCAGAGTCTTTGTGAAATGACTATATTTATTAATTGTGCTGTTTATTGCATACTTAAAATTTAATTTACCTTTACCGATAAAATAATTGAAATCAAAATGGCCGAGTAATAATTGGCTGGTGATATCATTGGGCTTTGCGATCCGTTTTAACAATCCTGTTCGGGAACGTCCGACACTAATTACGAATATTCAGAGCAGAGTTGCACCCAGAACTTTACGAGAAGAGAAATAATACAACAACCGTTCAACAAACTTAGCAAAAAGTTTGTGACGGGAACTGTGAAATCTGTGAAGTAGCTTCTGTTTTAGTGTCTATATTTGGGCATGATTTTGTAGAGTGTAGTTTTGCGGTATTTGTCCTAGTGCTGCAATGTTGATGATGTGTGTATTGCTATAGGCGTACACATGACTCCTGGTTATCGTTCATTTCCCCTTAATAATAGTGTTGATCGTTTTCCAGATGTTGTTCGATGCCTCCCACGATCGGTCGTTAGTATACCAGATGTTGTTTTGAGTTGATCTGGTAGGGGTTGGATGATGCATGTTGTTGTATCGGTTTAGAATCGCTCGACAGATATCCCCTGCATTCCTTGGTTTGGCGTTGCTTTGATTGGGATAGCTCAGCGGGGGAACTGGAGTGTTAACTTATATACTAGCTGACCTGTGCTCGCCTTGCTTTGCCACTTGTTAAATTTAAAACAAATTAGCGTTGTACAAACCCACTCCGCGAAATTTTCTGATAGAAAAAGAACCACTAATATGGATTTAGCTGTTCTAAGTAAAGTGCAGGCAGGAACGAAGGAAACAATGACTCAGTTTCATAATTGAAGGGATTTATTAATTGTAAATATAGCTGCATACATAGACTTAAGTGCTTTCCAAATGAGTAGCTTACCCGAAAAAAGAGAAGAAAAACTGTATGTCAAACAATCAAAACTTTTGTTATTCCCTCTCAAGTCTCAATGTTATTTATATTACATTTCATATCCCACCTCTCTCAATACAAAGCGCCACATTCGCTACACAACTTGTAGTTTGATTCCAACTTTAATGTTGTTGGGGTTCATGTATTTACTTAGAATATTATTATTGTTTTAGTAACCTTGAGTTTCTTTTTAATAAAACTACTCAAGTCTCAATGCTATTTACATTACATTTCATATCCCACCTCTCTTAATACAAAGCGCCACATTCGCTACACAACTTGTAGTTTGATTCCAACTTTAATGTTGTTGGGGTTCATGTATTTACTTAGAAAATTATTGTTGTTTTAGTAACCTAGAGTTTCTTTTTAATAAAACTACTCAAGTCTCAATGTTATTTACATTAATTTCATATCCCACCCCTCTCAATACAAAGCGCCACATTCGCTACACAACTTGTAGTTTGATTCCAACTTTAATGTTGTTGGGGTTCATGTATTTACTTAGAAAATTATTGTTGTTTTAGTAACCTTGAGTTTCTTTTTAATAAAACTACTCAAGTCTCAATGCTATTTACATTACATTTCATATCCCACCTCTCTTAATACAAAGCGCCACATTCGCTACACAACTTGTAGTTTGATTCCAACTTTAATGTTGTTGGGGTTCATGTATTTACTTAGAAAATTATTGTTGTTTTAGTAACCTAGAGTTTCTTTTTAATAAAACTACTCAAGTCTCAATGTTATTTACATTACTTTCATATCCCACCTCTCTCAATACAAAGCGCCACAATCGCTACGCAACTTGTAGTTTGATTCCAACTTTAATGTTGTTGGGGTTCATGTATTTACTTAGAATATTATTGTTGTTTTAGTAACCTAGAGTTTCTTTTTAATAAAACTACTCAAGTCTCAATGTTATTTACATTACTTTCAGATCCCACCTCTCTCAATACAAAGCGCCACATTCGCTACACAACTTGTAGTTTGATTCCAACTTTAATGTTGTTGGGGTTCATGTATTTACTTAGAAAATTATTGTTGTTTTAGTAACCTAGAGTTTCTTTTTAATAAAACTACTCAAGTCTCAATGTTATTTACATTACTTTCAGATCCCACCTCTCTCAATACAAAGCGCCACATTCGCTACACAACTTGTAGTTTGATTCCAACTTTAATGTTGTTGGGGTTCATGTATTTACTTAGAATATTATTGTTGTTTTAGTAACCTAGAGTTTCTTTTTAATAAAACTACTCAAGTCTCAATGTTATTTACATTACTTTCATATCCCACCTCTCTCAATACAAAGCGCCACAATCGCTACACAACTTGTAGTTTGATTCCAACTTTAATGTTGTTGGGGTTCATGTATTTACTTTTATTGTTGTTTTAGTAACCTAGAGTTTCTTTTAAATAAAACTACTCAAGTCTCAATGTTATTTACATTACTTTCATATCCCACCTCTCTCAATACAAAGCGCCACAATCGCTACACAACTTGTAGTTTGATTCCAACTTTAATGTTGTTGGGGTTCATGTATTTACTTAGAATATTATTGTTGTTTTAGTAACCTAGAGTTTCTTTTTAATAAAACTACTCAAGTCTCAATGTTATTTACATTACTTTCATATCCCACCTCTCTCAATACAAAGCGCCACATTCGCTACACAACTTGTAGTTTGATTCCAACTTTAATGTTGTTGGGGTTCATGTATTTACTTAGAATATTATTGTTGTTTTAGTAACCTAGAGTTTCTTTTTAATAAAACTACTCAAGTCTCAATGTTATTTACATTACTTTCATATCCCACCTCTCTCAATACAAAGCGCCACATTCGCTACACAACTTGTAGTTTGATTCCAACTTTAATGTTGTTGGGGTTCATGTATTTACTTAGAAAATTATTGTTGTTTTAGTAACCTAGAGTTTCTTTTTAATAAAACTACTCAAGTCTCAATGTTATTTACATTACTTTCATATCCCACCCCTCTCAATACAAAGTGCCACATTCGACACACAACTTGTAGTTTGATTCCAACTTTAATGTTGTTGGGGTTCATGTATTTACTTAGAAAATTATTGTTGTTTTAGTAACCTAGAGTTTCTTTTTAATAAAACTACTCAAGTCTCAATGTTATTTACATTACTTTCATATCCCACCCCTCTCAATACAAAGTGCCACATTCGACACACAACTTGTAGTTTGATTCCAACTTTAATGTTGTTGGGGTTCATGTATTTACTTAGAAAATTATTGTTGTTTTAGTAACCTAGAGTTTCTTTTTAATAAAACTACTCAAGTCTCAATGTTATTTACATTACTTTGATTTATCTTAGCACAAAAGAATGTTCGAGACTCATCTCCTACTTTAAAATACCTAGGATGTATATATATAATTCACAAAAAAAAATACCGAATTAAATTATACCGCGGAGGCTTTTACAGATTCTTATTATACAGGGAATGGGAAAAGGGGGAGGGTGGGACAGGTAAAATTTGGAGACGCGAACGGCGCCCTTCTGCTGGAATTCATCCTGGTGGTAACGCTGCTGCTGGTATGGTTTTCCGATGGTTCTTTGCTCCTCTCAGGGCACATTGCTGCTGGGTCTTCTTCAACCATGAGGTTTAGCACGTGGTGGTGCCAGAAATGAAATGGTCGCCGGTTAACAGTTGTATGGTCTTAGGCTTCGAGCACTTTTTCACGCACTATATGATCGAGTTAGAAATGGGCAGCCTTAGTAGCTGTGTAATAATTACCGCGTCAATTCGACAATAGGGGTCAAGATAAGGTGACCAACAGAGTCCTGCGTACAATCACGTGGTTTGTTGGGGGATCGAGGCCACTACACTTTTACACTTTCAATCCGCAGCTTAAATTAGCACTCGGAATTATTATTTATTGGCGTAGCGCCTACGGGATTTCCGTCACACGAGAATAGTTTAGGTTTGTTTTATTTCCTTTTATAAGTTGTCGCAAGGTTGTTATATGCTTGCTTTACTTTTCCTAAAAGCATAAAAAAGTGAATTGCATCAAAAAAAAATAATTTTCAATAATGCCTTATCCTGAAAAAAATTGAATAAATGAATAAAATAGTTCGCAGTAGGTAGGTACTACTTCAATGTGAAATTTCCCTATATGCGATAGTAAAATATATTGTAAATATAATAAATCAGTAAAGAAAATATGGTAAGTAGTAAACGAAATAAATATAATATAATAAATATAAATGGAGTGGTAATTTGTTGCTTTATATACCTGCTCCAATTCCAATCTCACTCACAACAATTTTATATTGTTTTGCATTTCATAACTCAAGTCAACTTGAGCATATTCTGAAACACCTATTCCTGCTGAGCGTTCCAAAAAACAACGAAACAATATCTATTCGCTTACTTACATGCTGGTAGGTACAAAATGACTATAGTGCTCTTTTTTGCACTACCTGCTGGTGATATGCACCTTCATGCACGTATCATGTTTGAGCATGATTGCTGCGCACATTTTGCTCTATTTTGCGTCTGCGTAATTTTCATCGTAGCGCGTTTCACCAACACAATTTATGTTCGTAATAAAACGAAACCCTGCTCACTCACAATGCAATCATGCATCATGCCAAATGTTGCAAAATAATTTAATTATAATAATCGACGCGATCAAACTACTTATTTAAAATTATTTGGCGAAACAAAACGAAAGAAAAAAACTACAGTCGCCACTGCCCAAGTAAAAGGTCGAATGAGATAAATGTCAATTACCAAAGGGTACTAATAAAGGGATCGCGCGTTTTGCAACCACAGCCAGGAAAAGGGCTGGAGGGGGTGGGTGCGAAGTTATTTATGCGTGAACTTTTGAGTTCGACAATTTAATCTTCAAAAATAAATACTCTCAAGGGCGCCACGTAATTTTGGGTAAATTACGAAACCTTAAAATTAATTAACACAAAAAAAAAGAAAACAAAGGTTTTATCTCGTTATAAAAGCTGCGTTGGAGCACGGTCTTTTATTAAAAGATGGGTTGAAATGTATGGAAGTAAAATTTTATGAGATGCGACACAACAACAATGTATATATATAATTTTCGTTAAAGGTAAATGTGTTTAATAAAAAAAAAATAAAACACTTTCCTTTTACTTTTTATAATATTTTTTATTCTAAAGCTTCAGATCCCTTACCGTTGGTCGGGGGAAATCTTAGGCTATACGTTGTGACAGAATTCTTAGAACTGAACCTAATGAGATCAAATGATCCCTTTTTATACTCTTCGTATGACTATGGATGATGCAATGATACTTGTGGTCGGATTCATATGCTGAAGGCTAAAGTGTTACTTTGTTAATGTTGTGATTCTTTTATGCTGAAGGCTAAAAGTTCTGGTGATCTGTTTATGGCATTTTAATGGCCGCATCATTGTATTTATGTTGTTTATTTCATTTGATTTTTCGTTATGGTATTTCACAATCGCATCATTGTAATAAATGTATTTTCTTATTGACTTTTGTTAATTGAATTTGAAGTCGAGCGTTTCTTCACAAGTTTGCTCTGACATAACATATATATATATATGGAAAAGAGAAAAATGGACTGTTGGCGTGGCCCGCTATCGCGTTGTCTCGAAAATTAAAAAAAACACTTTTCTTTCGGTATTTTATCGAGACGGAAGCCTACCAAAATTTGTATATCAAAATTCCCTAAACCAAACGAATTGAATTTATCACTCTACTTATCTTTTTTGTTTGCCTGTTGGATTCCTTGTCCTGCCTCGAATTTTTTTTCTGTGTCCCTTTCTGACACCTCTCACAAGATAAATGAAAAAAGGCAAATAAAAACACTTGTTGCTCCGGAGCCGAACAATGCCCACAAAGAAAAGAAAAACAATTACAACCCAAGTGGAAAGAAAATAAAATCAAAAAAAAACAACCAACTTTATATATAAAAATTTAATAAAATCACGAAGCAAATCGAAGACAAAAATGAGAACCCAAGAAAAAAAGAGATGGTAACCCTGTTTCCAAAGTATAAAACAGCTCAAAGTAAATGTATAGAGTAACACTGGCTTGTATAAATTACGGTTTTTCACGTTGAAATGCCGAAAAAAAATGTTTTTTGGAGCGAAAGCTCTTTATTCAACCAAGATCGGAACAAGACTCAAACTTAATCTATTGCTTACATGTATTTATAAGAAATTAAAGAAGAAATGTACTGCAGGTAATCGCAGACACTGCGTCGGCGATTTCCTCGGAATTTCGGCTTGTGGGAACTGCTGATTGTGGCTTGTGGGAACTGCTGGTTGCGGCTTGTGGGAACTGCTGATTCGGGTGTTTGGTTCAATGCGATCGCATGCACACGCGCATGTTTCCGGCGAGAGTTGGATGACGTATTTCCAATATTTCAGCTCAACACAGCTGTGAAAATGGTTTCGCAAGTAGCTTTTCAGTTAAAGCAGTTGCGATTTCAAATATTCGAGCAACCGACCTCTATTCCATATTTACCCACCCGAGAACCGAGTGGGAATGAAAAATTATACAAAATTCCAGCTTGCGCTTTCAGGTTCTGCAAATTATAGCGCACCACAGAGCACAGACCACACAACAGGAGAATAAAGCACTAGGGTCGAAATGGGACTTTGGCTCTAGCTGTCCGCTGTTGTATGTTGCATCTTGTACGATCTTGCATTGTGCTTGTTTTGTTCCTGCACACAGTACCAATACCAATACAGTAGGCACAAAAGCACAAAAGAACTTCCAAGTTCCAACTTCCAACACTATGTCAGGGTGGAACGAAAACGAAAATGAAATTACAAGGGCGAACTGCAACGAGGTGCTGCGCTAGATTTAGTTTCAAATAAAAAAATTTAAAAATAAGAAAACCGTACACATTTATGTTAGTTGGATATTATTTAAATAAAAAAGATCAAGACCCCTTACCACTGGTGGGGGGAAGTCTATCTCTTTCAAAAGTTTAAAACAGAGTCACTGGAGTCAGTTTCAGTACTCCCTCTTATAGCATAATTCTGCTTATGTTGCAAAGAATTCATCTGCTGATAAATTCATTGTGTATGCGCCTGGTGTCGTCGCATAAACAAACTGAATGTTTGTTTTAGTCAGCACTTCTGACTGAAAATATGCTTGGGATCGTTATGGGTTCGTTATCTAATATAACTCGCTCGATGTAGGAGAACACCAAGGCAGGTAGATTTCTGTGGGAAAAGGGTTTTTGTCTTTTTTTTTTTTGTATGCAATTTTGCCTGTCGACGGTGCTCTAAAGCGAGATGAACACCCCGATGTGTGAGTTTCATTACCACCAAGTTCCGTTGAATGTGAATTTGAAGTATCGATACAGGGTACAGGGAGTTTTGGATTTTGGTTCGATACAACTTTTTCAACATCTTATGTTGAGATCAACTATTCATTTACAGATACTGATTTGTTAAAATAAAATTATTGCAAAGACAAAAACAGAAATGTGTTTCATAATGAACTTAAGTTCAGTGCATTATAATAGATTTTGATAGGGTGTGCAGAGAACACCTGCGCACCTTTGAATAAAGTCACTGATATATATGTATGTGGGATTCTTTATTTCAAGTTGACTTTATTAATTAGCAATAACGATTAAAGTGTACACGAATATTAATGAAAAAAAAGATACGGCACTGGTCAGTACACGTCTATTCTTCGTGACTCGACTTTTACTACAGACTACCTAACACGGGAACGATGGAATGCGAAAAGGGTTATTCGTTGGTATGCTCGTGAGTGAGAGGAAGAGCGACAGTATATAGGCGCTATGTGCGGACCTACATATCCCACATGTATATAAGTAATGTGGGATTCTAATCATCCACGATTGCAATAAGAAAAGACGAACTCACTTTGTTCTTAATATGATTTATTACAAATAGTTCACTTGCGTATCGGGTTGATGCGCCCTGCTTCAACGTTTGGTGACGATTGAAGTGTCGTCTGTCTGTTAGTTGGTACAGTTTTCGTTCTCTCAGTATTGCTAGCGTTGCTTACTGTTTCGTTGGGTTTGCCTTAGTGCGTTATGTATATTGTCTTGTTCGTAGGGTAATGTCTGAGGTAATTATGTTCAATGTGATAACTACGATATGAAATCAAAAAAAAACAAAACCACCTACTTGAGTATTTCCCCTGGGGAAATCTTACTCTGCTTCTGTGGACACAAAACTCCTCTCCTTTTGGATTCCAGAAACTCGAACCGTTTCCCGAATCTTCCACCACTATTTAATTTACTTTGGAACCTAAAAAAAAAACAAAAGCCAAAGTAAAAAGAAGAAACCAAAGAAAAACAAAACACTTCCCTAAACACAATTTCCTCCCAAAATGCACAACAAAATTTTCAATAATTGCCCCACGTCGGGTGGCAAATGCATTTTTTTTTTTTTTTAAGAAAACCTGCACGATCACGTCACTAGCACAATATCCGGCTCGAAGGACCAAAATGTATCGTAGCTCAGGGAAATTAAAGACCCAAGAAATACAAACCATCACACGCTGATTTGGAAATATAAACCACCAGAACAAATAATAAAACAACGCTATTGTAGTGGAAAAATGTTATTAAAAAACCACTTTTATTTATTGGCCTGCTCCTTCTCAACCAACCTGCTTGGTTGATCCCTGCTGAAAGACTGACTTTCCTCATACAAATCGCAGAACCTTCTCGGTCTCTCGTTAAGTTTATATATGAACTTGCTCATAACATCGACAGCAGAGTTGCAATACTCATGCTGTTCGATACAAATTCATTGAAATCAAACTTATTGCTACCGCGGTGCTCACTGCGTGGGATCTTGACTACGACTGACTTTGGGGTTTACGGTTGGTTCTTGCTGTCTGAATGTATCGTTCGTATTGCTTAGTCTCTTCGTCTGTACCGTTCGTACTGCTTGGTCTGTGTGTGTGTTGTGCGTTAACGTGTTCTGTCTAGTTTCTAGTCACTACAGATTCTGCGTAACTGCCCTTGATTCTTGCCATTCTCGGAAATGACTAGCAAGAGCGCAGATTCCAGTCTCTCTTACCTTTTATACACACACATACAATGGGTCTTACCTTTCATTACATCCCCTAAAGTTAGCTTACCTTAGGCTGGTTCCGCTCATCTCACCTCCACAAGATCAATGATAAGTCTTTCAATTTTTAATTAACATACCGACATTTTTATTGAAACCGAAAAATAATCGTTACTTAAAATTAGTCGGGACATGACCAAAAGGGCCTCGAGTCTCGTGTAGCTCTTACTTCAAAGTGCCAAGTATGGTAATGTGATTAAGGTACTGTTTATAAAAAAAAACCAACAGGTATCTTATACCTAATTTTAATACAACTATATATATAAATTAAAAAATTTAGTTTCACTTTTTTTTAAAAGTAAAAGATTTATTTACAGAAAAATATACAAATTTGAACTGCACAGCGTAATGTCTGGCTGATCACTGCGTACTCTGGTTCTCGCTGATGTCCCCTTTATAGTAATATCGATCTGCGTTTGTGATTTGCGATTGAATTTCTTGCAGGAATATTTAGTGGAAACCCCACATCTGAGATGTAACACTGTTTTATTTTGTTGTTTTGCGCGAAAGTGAACGCACCCACGTCGATAATATAGGATTTTCTTTATTATTTTTACAAGATGTCTGCAAACACATGGAATGCTCTTAGCCTACTTTTTTTAGAGATGTCAGTGATGCCAGACTTTAATAATTTCTTGGGCTTGTAAAGGGCTCAATCCCACATACAGTGCCGTGCACGTAATTAGAAACGGCAAGAACTTTTCGTTAAGAAACTAACTTTTCTTTTGAGAATCTTCCACAAATCCATTTTTTTGTGTATATGTCTTGTTGAAACTGCCAAATAACTGAGAGATTCATATCCGTATATGGCAGCATTACATTTTCCAGTATGTTGCAGTATTGCATCTTGTCCATATGCCTTCAATTTTATGGATTGGACCCACTCCACGCCAAGACATTGAACCCCAGATCATTACGCTCACACCACCGTGTTTAGCTTTTGGTCGGCGAACATATGGCTTACCATCCGAAGAAACTCCATTTATTATCAGTAAAAAGCACATTTTTCCACTGCTCCATATCCGTATATGGCAGCATTACATTTTCCAGTATGTTGCAGTATTGCATCTTGTCCATATGCCCTTCCATATTATGGATTGGACCCACTCCACGCCAAGACATTGAACCCCAGATCATTACGCTCACACCACCGTGTTTAGCTTTTGGTCGGCGAACATATGGCTTACCATCCGAAGAAACTCCATTTATTATCAGTAAAAAGCACATTTTTCCACTGCTCCATATCCGTATATGGCAGCATTACATTTGCCAGTATGTTGCAGTATTGCATCTTGTCCATATGCCCTTCCATATTATGGATTGGACCCACTCCACGCCAAGACATTGAACCCCAGATCATTACGCTCACACCACCGTGTTTAGCTTTTGGTCGGCGAACATATGGCTTACCATCCGAAGAAACTCCATTTATTATCAGTAAAAAGCACATTTTTCCACTGCTCCATATCCGTATATGGCAGCATTACATTTTCCAGTATGTTGCAGTATTGCATCTTGTCCATATGCCTTCAATTTTATGGATTGGACCCACTCCACGCCAAGACATTGAACCCCAGATCATTACGCTCACACCACCGTGTTTAGCTTTTGGTCGGCGAACATATGGCTTACCATCCGAAGAAACTCCATTTATTTCTGTCTTATCAGTAAAAAGCACATTTTTCCACTGCTCCATATCCGTATATGGCAGCATTACATTTTCCAGTATGTTGCAGTATTGCATCTTGTCCATATGCCTTCAATTTTATGGATTGGACCCACTCCACGCCAAGACATTGAACCCCAGATCATTACGCTCACACCACCGTGTTTAGCTTTTGGTCGGCGAACATATGGCTTACCATCCGAAGAAACTCCATTTATTTCTGTCTTATCAGTAAAAAGCACATTTTTCCACTGCTCCATATCCGTATATGGCAGCGTTACATTTTCCAGTATGTTGCAGTATTGCATCTTGTCCATATGCCTTCAATTTTATGGATTGGACCCACTCCACGCCAAGACATTGAACCCCAGATCATTACGCTCACACCACCGTGTTTAGCTTTTGGTCGGCGAACATATGGCTTACCATCCGAAGAAACTCCATTTATTTCTGTCTTATCAGTAAAAAGCACATTTTTCCACTGCTCCATATCCGTATATGGCAGCATTACATTTTCCAGTATGTTGCAGTATTGCATCTTGTCCATATGCCCTTCCATATTATGGATTGGACCCACTCCACGCCAAGACATTGAACCCCAGATCATTACGCTCACACCACCGTGTTTAGCTTTTGGTCGGCGAACATATGGCTTACCATCCGAAGAAACTCCATTTATTATCAGTAAAAAGCACATTTTTCCACTGCTCCATATCCGTATATGGCAGCATTACATTTGCCAGTATGTTGCAGTATTGCATCTTGTCCATATGCCCTTCCATATTATGGATTGGACCCACTCCACGCCAAGACATTGAACCCCAGATCATTACGCTCACACCACCGTGTTTAGCTTTTGGTCGGCGAACATATGGCTTACCATCCGAAGAAACTCCATTTATTTCTGTCTTATCAGTAAAAAGCACATTTTTCCACTGCTCCATATCCGTATATGGCAGCATTACATTTTCCAGTATGTTGCAGTATTGCATCTTGTCCATATGCCCTTCCATATTATGGATTGGACCCACTCCACGCCAAGACATTGAACCCCAGATCATTACGCTCACACCACCGTGTTTAGCTTTTGGTCGGCGAACATATGGCTTACCATCCGAAGAAACTCCATTTATTATCAGTAAAAAGCACATTTTTCCACTGCTCCATATCCGTATATGGCAGCATTACATTTTCCAGTATGTTGCAGTATTGCATCTTGTCCATATGCCTTCAATTTTATGGATTGGACCCACTCCACGCCAAGACATTGAACCCCAGATCATTACGCTCACACCACCGTGTTTAGCTTTTGGTCGGCGAACATATGGCTTACCATCCGAAGAAACTCCATTTATTTCTGTCTTATCAGTAAAAAGCACATTTTTCCACTGCTCCATATCCGTATATGGCAGCATTACATTTTCCAGTATGTTGCAGTATTGCATCTTGTCCATATGCCTTCAATTTTATGGATTGGACCCACTCCACGCCAAGACATTGAACCCCAGATCATTACGCTCACACCACCGTGTTTAGCTTTTGGTCGGCGAACATATGGCTTACCATCCGAAGAAACTCCATTTATTTTCGTCTTATCAGTAAAAAGCACATTTTTCCACTGCTCCATATCCGTATATGGCAGCATTACATTTTCCAGTATGTTGCAGTATTGCATCTTGTCCATATGCCTTCAATTTTATGGATTGGACCCACTCCACGCCAAGACATTGAACCCCAGATCATTACGCTCACACCACCGTGTTTAGCTTTTGGTCGGCGAACATATGGCTTACCATCCGAAGAAACTCCATTTATTTCTGTCTTATCAGTAAAAAGCACATTTTTCCACTGCTCCATATCCGTATATGGCAGCATTACATTTTCCAGTATGTTGCAGTATTGCATCTTGTCCATATGCCCTTCCATATTATGGATTGGACCCACTCCACGCCAAGACATTGAACCCCAGATCATTACGCTCACACCACCGTGTTTAGCTTTTGGTCGGCGAACATATGGCTTACCATCCGAAGAAACTCCATTTATTTCTGTCTTATCAGTAAAAAGCACATTTTTCCACTGCTCCATATCCGTTTATGGCAGCATTACATTTTCCAGTATGTTGCAGTATTGCATCTTGTCCATATGCCTTCAATTTTATGGATTGGACCCACTCCACGCCAAGACATTGAACCCCAGATCATTACGCTCACACCACCGTGTTTAGCTTTTGGTCGGCGAACATATGGCTTACCATCCGAAGAAACTCCATTTATTTCTGTCTTATCAGTAAAAAGCACATTTTTCCACTGCTCCATATCCGTTTATGGCAGCATTACATTTTCCAGTATGTTGCAGTATTGCATCTTGTCCATATGCCTTCAATTTTATGGATTGGACCCACTCCACGCCAAGACATTGAACCCCAGATCATTACGCTCACACCACCGTGTTTAGCTTTTGGTCGGCGAACATATGGCTTACCATCCGAAGAAACTCCATTTATTTTCGTCTTATCAGTAAAAAGCACATTTTTCCACTGCTCGACGGTCCAATGGCCATATTTGTGAGCAAACTTGGTCCAATTGCCATATTTGAGTCGTTAATCTTAGTTAAATTTTAGATATTAGGTCACGATATCATCAATTGGCAAAGATATCACTGTACGCATTAGTGGTTAGTGGTCGGATGGATTGGAGTCGGAGGTATGGGGTAACACAGTTTCACTGGGGCGTTGCAGGGGAGTTGAAGATCCTGACCCAGTCGCTAGGTGGGTACACTCACTGCCGGTGCACTCTCACGATTGTTAATTTTTTTTTTCTGGTTCGCGGTACACTGAAGCCAATTATAAAATTAAATTGAACGCACGCGAATAACACAGGGAAAAATTTAAATATGCTTTTGCCGGAGCAACGACCTTCGAAATATTCGCGGGTACACAAAACTTAAGTGCCCCCGATACCAGATATCCCGATATCCCCGATACCTAAATATCGGCTCGGCTCTACTTCGCACTGCACACGGCTTTTCGTGTTCGCTTCCCAATCTCGATTAACTCCCTCATCGCAAGTTTCCCAAGCCAAGCTCCTACCCAAGCCACGCCATTAGCTGACATTGCTCGTAAACATGTTTACGAACAATGGACACTACATCACGCCACCCATAAGATCGCGTGTAAAACGCATTCTCGCTATGCAGTTTTGCTCGTAAACAATTTGTTTACAAACTACCTACGAAAACTGTTGCATTCCCCTCATGCAGTGGCATAGCGGAGAATGTGAGAGATCTGATAGGATCTGAGCCCAAAATGCCGATCGCTGGCGCTGGTAAAAAAAAAAACTTTTTATGCAGAGAATTTCTGATTCAAATAATTGAACATTACAGGGCTTCTTTCTGGATATGCGACCATATCCAAAGAGTCCTGCTTCACGCAACCTTCGCTTAACCGTTACCAAAGATGATCCGCTTTCTGAGTTACCAAAAACTGCTGCTCGAATCTTCCGTGCAGTTGCAAATGGTTCTTTTTTACTTTCACGGACGATAAGTAGGTCTTTCCGCCGCGTGGTAATTCGCGCCCTTGGCTTGCGCTTTACATTTTCAGCTGTCCCATACTTTTGTATAAGTTGTATAGCATTATATACCATATTCTTCGAACAGTTTACCACTTCTGATATTTCTCTGTAAGACTTTCCTTTCTGATAAAGCCGAGAAATACATGAACGGGTTCCAACATCGCAAGATTTGTTTTTTCCCATGACTTACAACACTGAAAACAATTCAGTTTTAGCAGTTAATGCTAATAAAATATGAATACTCTAACATACCTGGGGATTGTAAGATATAGTCTTTTCTTTCTTTTCTTACTTCTGTTATAAGTACTTTTTTTTGTTATAACGAAAAGAAAACACGCTCTTGCCAGTAATCCTGGATTTATTTTTACAAGCAAAAATGTCCGCCAAGAAGTACGACGTCTCGTGCTCTTCTCTTTTTACAATAATGGCCGGTCCTTCCCGGAAATGTTTTTTATAGGGGTGGCAGTGATACCAAATTACAATAGTTTCTTAAGATGCTAAGGGGAAACATCAGAGGGCGTTCGGGAAGTATTGAAGTTACTACTACAAGCTAGGGATATTTTATTACACTTCTCTATTTTTCTTTATTGTTCGGTTAAATTCGTATTGAACGTTTTTACAAAAATTGAATGCCCTACCATTTTTTCTTCTTCCGTCCGAAGTTAGCCACGGCTACTACCTTTTTTCTTTCTTCTTTTCGACAAATGCGCCATCTGCAGTCGTTGCTTCACCAGAAAGAGTTGTGAGTTTAGCACTTTTCACTCAGCGAAAAAGTTTTGTAGTGAATTCTAAAAGTTATTTCCTACTTTTGATATTTAAGCGTACCACGCTGAATAGGTAGGCGATTACTCGCCGCAACGAAGAGAACTCTGCCGAACTCTGGAATCCAAATCATATTATTCTTTATTAATAAAATTTCAATCCTTAAATGCTATTTACAGTAACTGTTATACTTATCTTCTATCTTATTTCTACTTACAAAGTGAGCGAAGTGAGCTCAGCAGGAGCGGGGAAGTGGTTGTCCTTGATTCCGTTCAGCAGCGGAGGGCAAAGGAAGGACGCGAATTGGGGATTTCTCTATCACGGTTATGCTGTCCGTAGGCAAACCACCAACTTTATTCCGTTTAAAGAAAAATAAACAATAAAACGCGCAGTAAAATATTTTCAAAGAAATAATCACAAGAGATTGTTTTATTGATAAAAATATATTATTTGCAATGGCTAGACGTATTACGATCGCTCTGCTCCCAATCTCTTTAACGATATGCTGTCCGTGGGACCGCAGTAACGCATAAAGGCAATGCTGTTCTCAAAATGAAAACAATAGGAAAATAGGCGTAGGCGAGAAACGCAGCGAATTGTATTTGCTTTCTGATTGAGACGGTAGAAAACCTTCGTCAATTAGCGAGCAGACAACATTGGCAATTGTTCTGGGCGTGCATAAACGCAGTCATAATTTTAGAATATGCTCAATTTGCTTCGCTTGTAGCGGACTGTTTTAACAAAAATAAAAAGACGGTTCAAAGGAAATCAGACATTTATTCCACTTGTGCTTCCTATGCTAGTTGAAATACAAATAAAAAATACACAGTACAGGGCACAGTACAGGACCGAAGGATAGATAATTCATGGTCGGTCACCCACATACAGATAAGTATGAACAAACGTGTGCGGCCACAGAATCGCTTCGTCCTCTACTTCGTTGATCTTAGGCAACTACGGATAGCTCAAATTCATTATTTATATGAATATTGAACGGAATATATGTTTGGTTGTTTGCCAGCGGTGCATCAAAAAAAGAAAGCAATATTGATTTTTGGGTACTTTATTCCTTTACAAAAAATGGTGCCGGCGGTCTTGCCGCCATAGGTACTAAAATGTTACTCAACTTTTAAATTTAATTGCGCAGAAAAAAAACCAGAGCAAGTGTCTGTTTTAACTAATGACAAAAACTATATAAAGAATAGCACAGAGCAATCCCACTCTCAACAGCCAGCATTAGCTTCCAGGCCTATGGGAAGGCAAAGAGAGTTGACTGGAAAGTTGGTGGGTGTGCTCTTTTGATTTAAACAATATATAAAAAAGGTCTTTGTTTATTCGTGTGTAGAATTAAAGGTGCTGACATTAAAGTTGCAAACACAGTTCAGTATCATTATACTTAAGGCGTCATAAGTGTAGGGCTTCTGTTTTCTCAAGGAAAAATACAATGAAATGAAACGATACTCGATTTGATTTCAATAATTCACGTTTTTATTTCTTGTTCGCTCGTTCTACACTCTTCGATTACTTGGTGGCAACTTACTTAAAAACTTGCTGGTTTACAATCAGGAAAAGGTAAAATAGCTCTTTTTCGTTCATTTGTCTTTGTTCGTTACCATTCTGTGTCGCATTTTCTGTCTGTAATGTTAACCGTTGGTTTGCGTTCTGTTGTGCGTGGTATGATTTCGTAGGGCATAGTTTGGACGATTTGGCTTCGAATCCCACATATGCATTTCAACATATTTGAACGGCCTTTTTAGGAGAGTAGCGAAGCTGTTGAGCACCCAAGTGTCAACGACACCAATTTTTTCAAACGCCAAAAGTTCTTTCGACGACGTTACGGGCACTTCTGTGGCTTTTGTGTTAAATGCACTTTTCGGACTTCCAACCTGAATGGATTTATCAGCCACGGCGTTGGTTAGAATGCAAGTTCAGTGCAGTGGCTTACGGCTAACAAAAGTACTAGATTATTTAGTGGCTGAAGGCCCAAGTTACATTATAGAGGAGAGTTATAGTTAGTGCTATGATTGTATTTTCACCTGAACATTCGGGCTTCATCTTTCTCTTCCTCCATTGTCAAATTTATCCATTTGGGGCACAATTCTGCTTCCAGAATGCTCAGCACTTCGGAAAGAACAACAGATATGGTTGATTGCGTCATTCCAACGTTGAAATCTTGTCCAACCCCATGCCGATACCCATCCCCAGCTAAAAATCTCAAACAGGCGGCCAATTTTTGTTCTCTTGAAAGTGGTGATGACACAACGACGGACGGCAGTTTCCCCTTTAATACTCGGCAAACATATTTAAAAGCAGTTTTACGAAGTCTTAAATGTTTGGTAAACCAAAAAAAAATAAAAATTATTCAAATCACGCGATCTTAGTGGCCAATTGACAGGTCCATTCCTCGAAATTATGCGCTCATCAAATGTTTCCTTCAATAAATCGATTGTGACGTGCGCTGTGTGGCATGTAGCGCTGTCTTGTTGGAACCACATCTCATCCACATTTATGCCATCCAATTCGGGAACAAAATAGTCGGTTATCATGGCTCTATACGGGTCTCCATTAACGGTGTTCCTTGGAGAGGCGAATGGAGAAATCCGAAATTAATTTTCGGCAGGAAAACGCACGGTTCTCAAAATATTGGATATTTTATTTCTAAAGGGTATTAAGTTAATATTATACAATAGATTAGTTTAATTCCTTACCGCAGTTTGTACTTCTCCGATTCGCTTCCAAGACAAGAATAAAAACGTGGAAGGCGGGCGAAAGATTCTGTCAAATGTGAGGAGTACAAACTGAAGTGAGTGTGACAGCTAGACATTCTACAGTATTATTAATGCTCTCCGGTAGATGGTGTTGCGGCTGGTAATGAAGTAGTTCTGTTTGATGTGTAATTTTGATACTGCAGGTCGTTCTTCAACAAATGGTTACTGACTCTCCAGCATTATTTCGGAAGAAGTATGGCCCAATGACTCTACCACCCCCTGGAGCACACCAAAAAGTCAGTTTTACTTCGTTTGAAGTACTTCGTTTGAATACTAATGTAGGTTCAAATAAAACACTTTCTTAGTTAATTGTCAACTGTCTATATTTAATCCATTAATACTTTATTTAATCCATTAATATTTTTAGCGAACGACCGGCCAGTTGCGTGGTTGAAACTACTCTACTTTACTCTTTTACATCATAGCTGGGTTTTGTGGAAAGGGAACGATCGCGTTATGTATTTGTTATATACGTCGGTCGGTGTCGGTCGCGTCTTGTTGCTACGTTGGTGTTGGTATGCGTCTGTTGTGTACTTCTTGTTTGCTGGCTCGTTCGTATATTGGTCTGGCTACTCATCCCACACTAATTTAATCCGGTCCAGTACTTCGTGGTCTTCGTCTGTTGGTTCCTTTGTCGCTGCCTGCGGTTCCATTGTGCGTAGTCCTATGGGCAGTAACGGACGCGGAAGCGGCTGGGTTGGCTGGATTGCCAGGTGTAGCGGTTGTGTTGCTACTGTTGTCAGATTTTGCCGTCGTGTTGGTACCGGGTACCGGATGCTCAGCACCTCTTGGCTGAAGATCTGTGGAAACTCGAGGAGCGTTTTCCCCGAGGTCCTTCGTAGGTTTCCCAGGGTAGGCTGCGCGGGAATGTTCGGGTCCTTGCTGTAAGCTAAGCAAGGGGAGAAAGGGTGAATATATACCTCGATTGCTTTATTTTTAGATTAAACTGACAAACTTCCTACGATATGTGTGCCGCGTGTAGCTCTGGTCGCTGACTGGCTCGTCTCGGGCGGTCCGCCCTTTTATACTGCCTTCTGTTGTTGTCCCTGCTGTTCCCGCTGTCGCCATTTGTTGTATATTGATTGTTGACACTACTACTACTACTACTGTTGTAACCACTACTGTTGAAACTACTTCACTTCTTTTGTCTGTGGGGCATTCTAATGGTGTTATTTTCCTCTACATCTACTGCTATCACTACCACTACCTACAACAATCGAGGGACGGGTACCTGGGCCGCAATAGACTGCGCACCCTGTGTCCACTCTTACTACCGAGTCCGATGGTTACCACCAGAGCGCTTCTGCTCCACACACGTAGCTGGATCCAGCTTCCGTCCGTATGGTCCGGTGGCCCGTGGTCACCACCCGACTGATCTGCGGGCTGTCGATTTGATCGTTTTGTTTACAGTCTTCAACTAAATAAGGTTAATAAAGTTGTGTACAGCTATTAAGGCACATTCCGGTTTTTTCCATATCGAGGGATATGTGTATCCAGCTAAAGCTGACTGCCTGCGAGTTGCTGTGTTCTTTTTCTCCCAAGTTCCAGATTGCTGGACGCTCTTCAACCAGCCTGGCCAACTATTTTTTTTTGGGGTATTCCACACAGTAGCATCGAGGTACACTCGGATACGTGGTATTCCACGGTAGCTAGTCGACCTCATTTTATCGACGTTGGACCAATGCTGTATCAAGCCATTGGAATAAATCTTGGGTTACTGTTCCAACACCTTCTTCTTCATCATGGTCATTTGACCGTAGGCTTCCTCTGTCTTTGAAGCCTCTCTGAAGACTAAATGGAGCTATCATTTCAAAATTCCTATTTATGGTAGCTAACCACCCTTCTGGTGGGTGTGTTCGTCCATCCGTCGTGACGACGTAACATGTACCTGGACAACTTTCATTTCGCTTCCTTTTATACGCGAAATAATTTGCTCGGTTTGCAGCTGATGCAGAAAACGCAAATGGCGACTTGTGCGTCGCGGGTTCATCCCACAGTATAGCCGTAATGTCATCTTCATTCCGGCATTCCTTAAATATAAAGGCTGCACTATTGTCCTTTTGTTTGAATAGGGCCTTCGTGATCTTAATCGTATTCAGTGTGCCCAACATGCCCGAACATAAATTCATAGCGAACGCCAGTTATTGAACTGGAGTCTTCAAAATCGCACTCGTTGCACCTGCGAATTGCGTCAGGATGGAGGCGCTGCTTAGGATGATAACCTAGCAGATTTTCAATTGGCAGGGCGCCAATTTGCTGGGAAGGGTGACCAGTCAAAGTTGCGGTTATTGGCGTTCTGTTCGCCTGAAACCTGTATGTAACGTGAGGTGACGTACGGACTTACGTAGCACTCGTATACGTTATGATTCTCACTTGTTACAGGGCCATACGAGCCGAAGCGTATTGTATTACCGCATTCCGTAGTTGACTCTTTTGGTATGGCAGTTGATGGTAGATTAAAATATACCTTATCGCCAGTTGGCGTTATTGTTGGGCTGAATCCACAGATATATTCATATATCGGGACGGCTATATTATACTCATCAGCGCTAATGGAGGCGAGTAGGTCCATCAGTGATTGAAGCGCTGGTATTTTTAAGACATACTTTCCCTGATGGCGTATGTATGCATTTAGAAATTCGCACATCGCATGCTGGAAGATGGGAAATGACATGCTTCGTGGGATGCGCTGGTCCTCTATTGTAATCCTGTCATATACTTGACGGACTAGCGGAATGAAGCCCGAACAATCAAAGTTCTGGCCAAGAGTCTTCTTGACGGGCTTACTGCCTCGATTGTTCCCACTATATAGTGGTTCATCTCTTGGAGGCGTTTCAACCGTTGCACAGTGGGGCAAGATACCTGCAAAACTGGAAACAACTCATTTGAAGGGCTAGCGGTTTTGAAAATATTTTTTTTTTATGATAAACAGTTAGATGTAAATAAAAAATAGACATTTGAGTTTAAGCAGCTTTATTTAATTTTTTAAATTATGTTTTTTTAACTTAGAAACAAGAAAACACTTAAAAAAATCTAAAGAAAAAATTTTTTTTTGTACTTCATATTTTGAAGCTACATAATTATGTGTATTAAAAAACAAATAAATTAAATCGATAGTTTTTCAATTTATTTACATTCATATATGTTTGCTTAATAAAACTAAAATTCGGTTTCATTTGAAGAACAATCACTCGCGCTTTCATCGCTTATGTTGGTGTTGGAGTTCTCAGAACAAAATACACTTGGTGCAATGATTAAGTCGTAAGCTTCTTTTGGAAATGATCTGACCTTTTTTTCTGGGTAGTTGTCTGTATCTCGTAATAAGTGGATCTGATGTAATTAACATTAAATTGAAAACATCTTCATTACTTTTTTTGCGAGAACATTTCCTTGAAAAGCCCTCGCGGTATTTTTTGAAGTCTTTATTTCTGGCTTCCTGTGCTTCTTCTGAAAGTTGGCCTTTTGGAAGAAGTGCAGCAGAAATCACATCTGGACCATGTATTAAAAGCTTATGTACAGTTGGAGGCATGTAGTACCAAGGGTATAAATTGACAAAGTGTTTGGCTGTATCGAGTGTGAACACTTTAAACTTCTCAATATTTATATCATAGCCACTTGAAATCGCTACCAATACAACATGCAGTTTTTCAATAAGTGTCTTATCGATACCCAATATTTCAGATACCACATCTGCGTTGCCAAAAAATCGCCTAGCAGTGTTGCCGTCATTTGAATTTCCGAATCCAGGCTTAGGTTGGTCAACAATTAGACCCATACGATTTCGGAACTCCTTTTGTATTCGATCCTTATTTGCTGCTACAATTAGTTTATCTTCCTTACGAACTTGCCACCTTTTTACTGGAACTCTATAGCCAACATGTAAAAGACACTCAAAAACTCGAATCCAGCAGTGCAGCACTGACAAACCAAACTGCAATGCATTGGGATTGTAGGGCATCAGCAGCAAGTTCTCGATATTGTTGAAGTCTTTTGAACTCGCACCGCAGATATAGCAACGCTGAGAAGAGACGGTATCTGTCAAAGCGTTGCAAACCTTCCCGTCAACCATTGCAAAGACGAGTTTATGTGCTACTTCAACTACTTTTTCTTCTACATTAACTACTGAATGGCAAAGACTCTGAATTTGAGCATCTATGTTTTGCTTTTCAGATACCGTAACTCGTGCTGATTCTTTGGCATATTAAATTTTTATCGGACGGCAGTACCTGGTTGAAGAAGGTCTGGGATTTTGCCATATGACATCTTGGACCGTAACTTCAGCTACAGTATCTGTTACATGAATGTCTTCCCTTTTCGGATAACACCTTATTTTGGCAGCTTGAACAATTTTGTAAGAAGGGAACATTTCAGTGTCTTTAGCTCGAATAACATTGTATTGCTGTCTAGTTAGCTTGGCCTCGACTACGGTTGACAGTGCTTCTTCCCCTGACATCTGCTGAGCTCGTTGATCTTCTTTACGGATGGCATTTTTATACCTAATTGCGCGCTGAGGTGAACGGACTAGCTCCTCTACCAATTTTGCTGCAACTGGATGACCCGCTGCTCTCAAACTTACCTTTGTGGCAAACCCTAATTGCGAAGTTGGCATCTCTTTTCGCATCCTTTCCGTTTTGAGACGTTTGCTTCGATCGCTGCTTTCTTCAAACGATTTCTCTGGGCGGCCACCTAACTGTTTTAATGGGACTACTTTATCAAGAAGTTTAAAGCCAATCGATGTCTGCAGCCAAGACTCATTTTGTTTTTTAAAACGTTTTTCATTCCTGCCAGCTTTTAGCCATTTTTCCCTATATCTTATTCCAAATTGAGCAATTGCATGATGTAGCTCTTTAACATTAATATTATGGTGGCCTTCAAGGTGTCCCTTCAAAAATTTTATTTTTTCTTCCAGCTTTTGAAGTCCCGATTCCTTCATGATGTTAAACAACTCCATCCTTGTGTAAAACAAATCGTTTGACTGCGAACCTACGCGAAAATAACAATATTAAGAAAAATGCGCAAATTAAAAAAACACTTTTGCTACAAGTGGTCTTCAGGGAAAAACGGAATAAAAAAAAATGGAGCACACGTATTCACCCGTTTTTTTTTCCATTGCATAGACAAGATGTTAAGCTTTATTGGCAAATCAAAATTTCGGTGTGAGAGCGTGTGATACTTTACTTTTGCTTTAGCAATTGAAAAAAATACACTAAATTTCCTCCAAAATTGAATACACATTTATTCACAAAATAAATAAATAAATAATTTTTATAGTTTTTACCTAAAATTTAATTTTAAAAGTTAGTACATACTTGAAGCTTTCGGTTCCATATTAATGTTTAACTTTCACTTAATTTGTAAAAAAAATACAGCTATGCAAACACTTGCCAATTCAATTACTTGCTTAGACACACGTTGCAAGACGAACTGAATTGCTAATCTCAATTAGACTGTACGAAGTGACAAAGCAACTTAAAAACATAACTGTTTTTGCAAATGATGCATTGGAATGTATATTAACGCAAAAACAACTTTGTACACTCATCTCTCTCAATTCATTTTTGGAGTTGTTTCCGACTTCGTCACTGTGCGTTGTAGGAGTTACCTCAACGGGTGGTCTCACCCTGGGTGGTCCTCGCTGCGCTGACGGAGGCGGTCGGGTTTGAGGTCGGGACATTGCGGCATCGTATGCCTCTTCATTCCTCATGATATTCGACCAGTTTCCCTCTCCGTACTGCTGTTGGTGCCGATTCTCATTGAAATCGCGCATTCTGTTAACGTCGCGTGTTATAATGGGCGACGCGGATTTTGGCCCTGGGGGGCTGATGCGGGTTATTCCTCGCTGTAAGTTTAAACTGTTAGACGCCATAATGACTTAAATTTAATAGTTTCTTAACTGTCAAAAACTTAACCTAAATGGTTAAGTGAATCAGATGAAGACCCCCAAATCCTCGTCCGAGTCCTATTAGACCTATTAAAGCAGGTAGGAAATTCACTTGGCAGTTTTAAAAAATATAGCCCAGAACGTCAAGTAAAGTCATACTTCGAAGTACGATTAACAAATTTAGAGAAATTATACACTAAATTCAACGATAATCATATCGAGATAACTCAATCGTCCCTTAGTCCAAAAGACCAATATTTCTCGGAGGATACTGCAGATAAATTTGAAGAGGAATACATTCGTGTGGTTTCTACCATTACTGAAGCAAATTTCCTAGCGAACTCAGTTCTATACCTCCGCCTGCGCCATCGCCCACCAGTGATGCACCCGTGCCACTCGTTCAACCGACAACTGAATTAACAACCACGGTTCGTCTTATGAAAATTGCTGTGCCATCATTTTCTGGCAAATACACAGACTGGCCGTCGTTTTATGATTCATTTCTTCGGTTAATTCATTCAAATTCATCGATCGTGGATATCGAAAAGTTTCATTATCTAAAACAATCATTACCGGATGATTTTGATAGCGATATTCGTGACCCACCTTTGACCTCTAAAAATTATACAACCGCATGGGAAACATTGGTAGGCCGATACAACATAAAGATATTTTAACAAAAGAAAATGAATTTTTTGAATTATATAATTTCATGTATAATTATATTGAAAATAATAAAAATGCATGTAATAAATTAAATATTTAATTTTTTTCTTTTTTATTTTTCTTTTCTCGTTTCTTTAAAATTTTATTCTTAGCAATTATTTGCTCTTCTTCATCACTATCTGAATCAGATTTTACACTTAAATCATTTATATTAATTTCTGCATCTGTTTCCAAATCATTAGAATTATTATCTTCCTCATCATCGTCATCTTCTTCCTGTTCATCATCTATTTCATAATTCTTAGAATCGAAAGAAGTCTTATTTGAAGTTTTGTTTAATTTATAATTAATACCAATTTTTTTAAGAATAGAAATTTTATTTTTAATCATATTAAAATTAATATCATCAATTAATTCTTCATCATCTTCTGTTAAAAAATTTAATTGATTATTATTTGAATTATTTGAAGAAAATATATAAAACATAGTTCCTTTAAAATGTGTATTAGTAACTAATACTTGTTCATTTTTTTCGTTTGATTTTAAATCAAGGTCTTTAAATTGATCTTTTTTAAATTCATCTAAAACTGTACTTTTACTCATGGTTACAAATGAAGGTATAATTTTTGCATATTTATAAGTAGACGTTGTATTTAACCAAATCTCCCACTACATGAACCTGTTATCGTCTCAACCAGCCATTAACAAGGAAAGTGCTTCTGAAATAAAGCATTTACTTGATACTTCTCGCTCGTGTGTCAGTGCTTTGCGCAATTTGAAAGTAAAAATCGACAAATGCGATCAAATCATCGTTCATTTTCTCGTTGTTAAATTGCCACCTGCTACACACCAATTATGGGAGCAGGAGCTAGGTAAATCTGTCGAAATTCCTGACTTCAAAAGGTTCACTGACTTTCTCGACATAAGATATCGCATCCTGGAAGCCATCGAATTCCAGCACAATCTAAACTTTCCCAAACACTCTGGAACCTCAAAATCGAATACAGCATGCCATTTTAAAGCACCTCATAAAAACAACGCAAAAACAAACTTCGTAGAGAATCCAATATCCATCACATTACTAGGTCACAAAACAACAGTCGACAGTCCCATCCCAATGCATGTTTTGCATGCAAATCTACGCACCTTATCCGTCGTTGTCCGAAATTCCTGGCAATGGATTGTTTCGAACGCAAGTCTTTGGTCGACCAAGCTAATCTTTGCGTGAACTGCTTGGTGGTAAGCGTCACCACACTCTGCTACACTTTCCTATTACGGGCAATTCATCCGTCACTAAGCAATGAACCAACTCAAGTTCTTCGCAAACAAATCAACCGGGAGACAGTTATGCTACGGCCGTTGTCAATTATGTCACTCAAGCTCCAATTACTTCTATCGTCACACATACTTCCAAATTCATATCGAAGTCGGAGGTATTGCTTCCCACCGCGCTAATTGAAGTTATTACCCCCCGGCGGTCAAATATTCGCTCTCCGTGCCTTATTGGACCAAGGGTCAACTGGAGCTCTTATGAGTGAACGAGCGGCACAGTCATTAAAACTGGAACGTCTACCCATTATTTCATCGATTAAGCTGCCTAACGGTCAAACAACCTCAGGTAAATTTGTGACTAGTCTTCGCTTCGATTGTAAAAAGTGTCACCGCAAATCTACCATTAAAGAATATTAGCTGCCAAGAATGGCCTCACATCCAAGGATTAAATTATGCTGATCCAGATTTCAACCGCTCATTACCTATCGACTTACTGTTAGGAGGCTCTTGAGATACGTAATCAAACCCAACACGCATTACTCTCAACTGGCTTCAAATTACACAAATGGGCAGCAAATGTTCCCGAATTGCTTCAGTCAATACCGCCCCATCAACATAGTAGCGCCACAGCTCTTGAATTGAATAGTGACGAATTAATCAAAACCTTGGGAATGTGCTGGCAACCAAACATGGATCAGTTTCGATATAAGCTAAACTTTGATTTTCCTGAAGGCCCAACTACCAAACGGAAGGTATTATCCACTACAGCAAAATTATTTGATCCTTTAGGGCTTATCACTCCGGTCATCGTAGTGGCAAAAATATTTCTCAAGCGTCTTTGGTCAATCAATGTAGAGTGAGATGAACCTCTTTCTGCAGAACTTAGTGACGAATGGAAATCGGTTCTAGCCGATTTACCAACAATCAAAAAAATTTTAATTCCTGGCTTAATTTCTCGCCAAAACTAAGAGGATCTGTTGAGATTCATGCCTTTAGCGATGGATCGACACAAGCGTACGCACACTGAACCAAAAAGGTACATGATGACAATGAAAAAATCATTGAAATTGAGCTAAAGTAGGAGTTCATTCGATCAATGTATCTCCATTCATTCGTGTGTGAAAATATTCATAATGGTATGAAACTTTCATAAGATGCATGATTGTTCATAAAAGCAATTAATAGAATTCATAAAAAAGTTATCCCTTTGCTTATGTAGACTTTCATGGATGCAATGCATCCAATAATTGTAATTATGAATATTTTCATCAAGTCTGTTAGACTTTTCGGAAAACGTTCATGTGGTTTATGTATTTATTCATTGAATTTATGTAAAATCCCACAGTTTATATGAACAAAGACTTAAAGTAGATGAAACTTTTCTTTAACTTTATAAACGAATTCATTGTATAATATTATTTAATATGTATGAATAATGTTCTTATTATGTATGGACATTTTACCAAACCTGTGCAACTCTTCATCACATTTATGCAATCTTAATTCATTCATTTAAATCATATATTTCATAAACAATATTAACAAATGCATACGCTTTATGAAACTATTGATATATCAAATGAACAACAATGAATTTTGTTCATTGATTTTTTGTTACAAAAATATATGAAACGTACATTTAATCGAATGTAATCGCCAATATAATAAAAGCAATTGTTTATTCCCGTAGCCATAGCCAATATCGTTTTTAGAATTTTCATCAGTTTCATTCAACCGTAGGTATCTTCCTTTAATCTTACGCTGATGAGATGAGTGATCTGAAAATCTGAAAATCTGAAAATCCTCGAATCTAAAACCGTATTAGAAATAAAACAGTATCTTTTTTGCTTGTATTGGCTGTGCATTTTTTTATTGTTACTAGTAAGAACTTCATATTAAGTAATATACAAATTTAATTATAATGAAACTAAATTTTTTAAAAAAAAAAAGTTATTAGTATTATCATAGAACAATGTCCTTTTTGTTTATTAAAACAAACACTTCAACTTTTCGTTTTATTTCTTTATTATACTTCCTCTCGTCTTCAGCCGTACACATAGACTGACTCCCACCCGCTTACAACTTATTATCTTCTCTTCTTCTCCTTGCGTTTTACTGACAGAAGGATGTCAGTGTTGCCGTGTAACATTAGATATCAGTTCAATGTGTACGTTAATTAAAGAAACTATTATGAAGATTGGGTATTAGAAAACGAATTACCACTATTAATATCTGCTTCATCTATTTTTTCCAGCATTTCCCTCGTCGACTTGTCTCTTGAATGGGTTTCCTTTAAAAGGAACTTTCTCAAAATGCTTACTTGTTCGGACCATCGCGTAGGGATTCCTGGACGACTCCCAAAAATAATTCCAAAGTCCTTGTCAATCTTATAATAAATAGGTAGATGTTATTATAATAATTGTAATATTAATTTTGAATAAATTAAGCTTACCAAACGATATCCACTTGGCTTCTTGTATTCAGGCCATTTTGCAAAAATTGCTAGAGAGCTCGCTTCCTTCATGTCCTGCATCCAAATTGGCTGCATGCCTGCCAACAGCTGTCAAATTCGCAGGCTGACAAATTGTCGTATTTTAGGCATTTGACGTATTCACTTGCGTCCACTTCAGGAGCTGTATGGATATACATAGTTTCTTTAGCAGAGTAATTCGCATAAGATGTAATAATAGGCTATGACTTGTAGGTTGATTTAAGACAAGATATAAATTACACGCCTTGAAGGATATATATATAAATACATTTGTAATCAAATTCAAGACAACACATTTTTATGTATAAGTGGAAACAATATTTTTTACAAAAATATTAAATGTAGAAATATAGTTCAGAATCAAATTAAAAAGTGTAGAATAACATAATGTTGTCAGAGTTGCTATTGTTTTTAAACGATCCTCTTTCCGCTGTTAGGATTTTTTGTCTTTTTATTTTGACCTCACTTACTAGCCCTATCCATTTTTCACATCCTATATTTGTTGCTATATCAAAAGCAATTCAATGTAAAGAAAATATACTCACTAAATCTCTTATCATCAAGTTTATTAAATGATTGAATCTCAGGGGCATCAGTGTTGAGTGTCCGTTTGAGAAAAGATCTAAAACTGCTTTTGGCGTTGTAGAATTTTGCATATACCTATTCGTCATCTTTTGCTCACGCGATAATGTTCGGTCTTTTCTCCTGGGAACCGATTTATTAACTCGTTTTCCAACCTATAACTGGTTGCCAAAGACATGTGGTGGTTATTTTATGTAAAGTATTCGCATAATATGTATCAGCATTTGTCTATGTTCCTCAAGCAGCTTGAAATTTTATATTGAACTAAAACTTAGGAAAATTTTCGATTCAAATAGCTATTCAGCACATATTTTTTTGTATGCATTTACCTTAACAATGATAATACTTACTTGAAAACACCCAAATGAAAAATATAGGTACTTCTTTAACTCAGCACTAAAAAATCGACAGGAAAAAACCGACTGAATACCAAGTAAAATATATGTTAATGAATATTTCATTAAATGTAAGAATTTCAGCTCTAGGAATGGCATTCATTGACATTATGGACGATAATTTTTTCAGTGCATCTGTCGTATATCTTCGGGTACAAATTGATAGCAATCAATTTCATACGAACATCATTACAGCTAAAAGCAAGGTTACTCCGAAACAACTATTGAACTATACGCGGCTGTTTTAAGCATTAAACTTGTCAAGTGGGTATTAAAACATCTTCAGCTCACATCAACACCTATCACAGTCTTTTACTGGACTGATGAAACTATAAATCTTTCGTGGATTCGTGGGGACATTAATCGTTGGCCGGTATTTGTAGCAAATCGGATTGGATTGGTATCATTTATCAATCAGTGGCATCACGTATCCAACCATGAGAACCCGGCTGATCATTCTTCCCGTGGTTTAACCGCAAGCCAGTTAATGGATTCGGATTTGTATTGGCATGGACCTAAATGGTTAAGTGAATCACGAGAAAATTGGCCAACCTCAAACTGGAGATTTTTGGGTACCGAAAACAACGAACAAATCAACAACACTATCATTGATTCACCGGGAACATCGATTATTCAAAATTATTCAACTTTTTTCACGGCTACGAAGAATAACTGCAGACAGTCGCGCGATAAACGTACGTCTGGAGCACTTACAGTGCAGGTGTATGATACTACGATTAAAATAAAACACGGTACGATTTTATTGTGGGAAAAATATATAAAAAAAACCCACTTTTATTCTCTCCGGTTACTCGCAGCACCACACGTCTCTCACGGTCAGAGACCGATCAAGAACTCACTCTTATATGTCATTTTTCTACAGAAAAACACGTATGGCCGGTGTTGCCATACGTAACAGTCCCGGCTAAAAACATTGTTTTTAATTACTCGGAATCTATAGGTAAAATACATATTTTCTGCACAGGCCGCTTCAGCTTATTGGTTGCAGTCTGCACGACGACGTTTCTGACAAGCCTATCTTTACTTGGAAGAAGTTCACAAATCCTGCCCATCGCCCAACTGGCTGGCGGAAAGTTCTCACTTCTGAGGACCACCAATTGTCCGATTTTTAGGCTCTTCTTCTCCTTTCTCCATTTTTTCCGCTCCTGCAGAGTAGTCAAATATTCTGTCTGCCATCGTTTCCAGAAACGGTTGGCCATTTGCTGTCTCTCCTTGAATAGTTTAGCTCCCGCTTTTTCTGGTCTTTCTTCGAATCTGAAAGGAAGAGGTAAAATTAATGGTTCACCCACCAGAAAGTGTCCCAGCGTTAGCGCCTGAATATCCATTGGATCATCACTCAAGGGATGAAGAGGTCTCGAATTGAGAATGGTTTCTATTTGAGTGAGTAAAGTTCCGAACTCCTCGTAAGGCAATATCCTTTGCCCCACAATCCGCTTTAAATTAAATTTCATCGACTTGACTGCGGCTTCATATATCCCTCCTTGATGAGGTGCTGCTGGTGTCATAAAGAGCCAGTCAGTACCTTTTTGATAAAGATTCTCCAATACTCCTTTATCTGAAAATACTTTCAAAGTTTTATTTAATTCTTTATATGCTCCAACGAAAGCAGTTCCGTTGTCGCTAAATATTTTTTTCACATCTCCCTCTCCTTGCAATAAATCTCTCATAACAAGATATGAAAGCTATTGAAGATAAATCTCCTACGATCTCAATATGTACTGCCCTAGTCCTAAAACAGACAAATATTGCAACCCAACATTTTCTCCTATTTCTCCTTCCTACTCCACTGACCACTTTTAATTCAAAAGGGCCAGCATAATCCACTCCTGTGGCTAAAAATGGTTTCCCAACCTGTCCCTCCATTCGCGCATTTAGACGCACACACACAACACATTTATTTAATACTGTTTGGTTTAATTGTTTATTATTATTACCTTTTTTGTTTTTATCCATTCTGGTTAAGTTAACTTTTGAATTTTTATGTGGGATTCTAATCATCCACGATTGCAATAAGAAAACACGAACTCACTTTTTCTTAATATGATTTATTACAAATAGTTCACTTGCGTATCGGGTTGATGCGCCCTGCTCCAACGTTTGGTGACGATTGAAGTGTCGTCTGTCTGTTCGTTGGTACAGTTTTCGTTCTCTCAGTATTGCTAGCGTTGCTAACTGTTTCGTTGGGTTTTATCTTAGTGCATTATGTATGTTGTCTTGTTCGTAGGGTAATGTCTCTATTCTCTATTTTACTTCCAATCAATTCTCACTGCTGTTCTACCCGTACCTCACAGACAATTGAATTGAAAGAAAGTCTTCTTTTTCCTTCTTTTTGTTCCATCCATAATGCGTGTGTGTGGCGTGGTGTACCTATACCCTACCCATATTACTTCGAGACTCGAGTCTCTTTTCTTGGTTTTGTTGTGCGCAAATGAACTGCGCATGCCTTTTGTAATGACAACATGTTCTTTCTCCGTTTTTTTTTTTTTTCATATTGTGTGAAAGTGAATTCATCACGATAATAATCTCCGTTCTCCTTTGCATGTTTATGCATGCTCTTTTGCATTTTTTTCGATTTTTCTCCGTTTATCATTCTGTGTGAATGGGCATTCAGCACAATTTTCCATTGCATTGCATGTTATTACATGCCTTCCGTGATTGCATGTATTGTAGGTACATACAGATATCTGAAATTTAGTGGTTGTAAGGCACCAAGAAAACAGAATACCTCCTATGCACGTTTCGACATGCACTCCATTTCTTCTATTTGAATTGTTTGGTGGTTGTAAGGCACCAAGAAAAACAAATACATAATTATTCCGGAAAACAGTGATTGTAAGTCACCAAGAAATTAATTAATTCCTGAAAATAGTGATTGTAAGTCACCAAATATAATAGATGTGGGATTTGGTTATCCCGGAATAAAACACACGAGGTACTCGAATTCAAATTGGTTCTTTATTTCACGTTGAACGTTTGGTGACGACTGACGATGGATGTGTCGTCTGTTCTTTTGAACTTTTCGTTGAACTGTTGCTTGCTGTCTCGTCTTGTTTGTCTATGTGTGTTATGTAAATTGTCTTCCGTTCGTTTCGTTCGTCTGAGTATTTGTCATGTACATTGTCTTTAGTTCGTAGGGTATTGTCGGTCGGTTGGATAGGCCCTATATCTATATTTTTTGTGCAAATATATTGAAAAAAAGAATGGAAAAAATAACCAAAATTTCCTTTTGTGTGTGAATGAGTTGCACACATCCTTGTTCGCAAATCTGCTCCACACTCAAACCTTCCATTTGTTTCTCCATAACTCCGTTTGGTCTTCTCTTTTTTTCACTTTTCGCACAATTATTCTCCGAAACAAAAAATTTTTTTTTTCTAATCCCGACTCGAAGGACCATAATGTATGAAACTACGATTAAAATAAAACACGGTACGATTTTATTGTGGGAAAAATATATAAAAAAAAACCACTTTTATTCTCTCCGGTTACTCGCAGCACCACACGTCTCTCACCGTCAGAGACCGATCAAGAACTCACTCTTACATGTAATTTTTCTACAGAAAAACACGTATGGCCGGTGTTGCGCTCGTGGCGCACTAGATAACTATTTGGCCAGGGGTGTTACATGGCCGATAATGTAGTGCTAGAATTGTTTTTTTGTTCCGCGATCACGTCCGCTGTCCTTGATGGATACTTTTCTTCTGTTCGTTGTGCGTTGTTTTTTTGTTTAGTTCTCGATAGAACGAATTTTCTGATTGGTCGCCCAATCAGTGACGACGTTCTATTCTGTGACAGCGACCTCTGACGCATGGTAGATTATTTTGCGTAGCTGTCATTCTACGGCGACGACAATGGTGTTGCTACTTGGAATGAATTACAGTTGTTCCCATTCTTTTCTATTTCTTCGATTAAGAATTCCACTGTGTCGTTAACTTTGTCCTTGCTCTAAACAGTATCTTTGTTTAAAAAAGTGTAAGTTAGAGTAAATTTCAATACGTACCACTGAATCTGTCGCATCGCAATCGAATTCATTGTGATTGTAGCAGCCGCTGAAATTAAATAAAGATTGAATATTGAAGCTTCGACATGTAATTCCAGTTCTTTATTCCACGACGGCTATATTCGTTCTGCTGTATCTTCGTTCATTCTTTAACTATCATAGGGGAGACTGGGTACGGTTTTTCCTTACCGCGGGTCCGGTACCGCCAGTAAAGACATCTTATCGATCTTCCCTGTTGCTTCCACACCCTTTTGGCTCCGCTCTAGAAGTGATATGCCTGGATGACGGCGCATACCTTTAGGCTATTCCCTCCCTTCCTAGGTCACTTTTCTAAGGCTTAGTGACCCCACGTCGCTGATTACTTACTTCATTCTGTTATGTTTTCCATACCTTCCATGAACCAAAATGAACACACAATTTATTTAGCGTTATAATTCATGATTATTATTTTTTTTTTTTTTTGTATTTACTATATCTATTCTTATACAATAGGGCAAAGATTCCACTGAATCTATCGGCCTGAAAAGCCTTAAACAATTATTGTACTGATAATCAACAAAACAACAGAAAAAAAATACTTAAACGATATGTAGGATTTTCCCCGGGTCGAAATAAACACACAACTTATTAATTCAAATTCACTTCTTTTTATTTTTCTTTTCTCTGCTTATACACTAAGTTTTGCGTGTTAACACTCTGAGCACTTGGTGGTGACTCCTGAATTATCTGCTGGTTTACAAAAAGGGAAAAGGCAAAGAAAATAGCTCTTGTTCGTTCGTTCGTCTTTGTTCGTTACCGTTCTTCGTCGTATGTTCTGTCTGTCCTGTTAGTTGTTGTTGCTGGTATTTTTAGGCTAACCGGTTCGTCTTGCGTTGTGTTGTGTGGCGTGGTTTCGTAGGGTGTCGCTTGAAGGTTTGGTTTCGAATCCCACAGATATAACTACATATGCGCGCTTAAAAATACCGCTTAAAATTAAGCTAAATCTCAATCTGGGTGTTTATTTAGTAAATACAAAATATTTAAAAGATACCATGAATAAAGAGAAAAACTGTCACATCTTTTTGTTGCGGCTGGTTTCGCCGATTTACAATCGCCCTAAAGAATTCAAGCACTGGGTCTTTCTGAATACATTTAAGCACTGAGTCTTATACATCAAGCACTAAGTCGTCTTATTGATTACATCATGCACTGAGTCTTTCTGGAGTGAATGTTTTCTGCATTTCGACACTGCCGAACGTTCAAGGACAGTTCTGGACAGGCGGTCTTAGGAGGGTTTGGGGGGCCAATATACTGGGCTTATCCCGGGGCTCACAATATAATTCACTGACCCAATTCGGGTTGGTTATCAAGCTCGCACACACTTAACGCACAAGCGAAAAAACGCACGTGGCTCTGTGTCACTTGGAGGAAAATTTCCTATGGGGTCCCGGAGGATAATGTAATTTGTGGCAGGTTTAATTCATACTACCGTCGCACATTTCACAACACGTATGCCCTTAATGCAGATGGGGTCTTACACGGGAATCAAATTTAATTTACCCGAATCACGGTTTCGACACAGTCAGTTAAAATCACACGAACTTTAATTATAGGAATTTTTCCTTTTTTTCGTTTTTCTGTAGTCCGCGGCAGTACCATGACTGGGTGTTTAACTTGGTCGATACTCACGGTAGCAGTTTCCCGACATTGGCCACTCGTCTCCAAGACCCAACTCCGACTGACTAATCTCTCCTTGAATATCACAAAAAATAGGCTCCTCCCCTTCCAGAGTAAATCTGCTTTGTGCTTGTGCGTGGCGCGGATCGTGTGTATGACACAGGGTTACCGTTCGCACTTTTTAGCACGCAGCAAAAATTAAAAGTTGCAAGAAAGAAAAAGAAAAAAAAATCCCTTATATAAGAGGGATATTTTCCTCCTGGTTTCGGGGTTGGACTACGTTGGATTGTGTTCGGGCCTCGTAGTATTCCTCGGCGTCACCGTCTTCCATTCGCCGACTCTGCAGCTTTGTTTGACTCTCTACCTCGCTTATGCTGTCCGAAGGCCGCAGTAAACGTTGAATAGGCAGACGAACAAAGGGGGAAAAAGGTACGGGAAGTGCGTTGCGCAACAACCCAGCAACAACAACAAGCGTAACAACAAGCGAAAAGAACCGATCAAAAAAAACACGGCTTGTTATAATTTAACAAAAGAATGTTCTGTTTTATTTGTCAGAAAGGGAAAAAATTAATGTTTAAAAGGGAAAAAAATTATTGTGGCAATTCTGGCTGTAGTTGTTCAATCTTGAATGTACCGGGTTACTTATGCAGTCCTGGAACCGCAGTAAGCAATCTGTTTGTTTACAAAGAATGGAAAACTCAGCAGAAGCAAAAGGCAAAACTCAGATGTGGCACTTTTCGAGATGACGGTAGCGTAACCTTCGATCAGGCGAAATACCAAATGTGAGTCCCCGATATGCTATTTGCTCTGGCTTTTATGCTAAAATCCGAAAGCTTTTGGAAGAGCTTTTTATGTTTGTTTATTGTTTTGCTGAAAGAGCTTTTGGGGAGTGTTTGGTAATTTTAATTACTGCCAGTCAGTGATGCCAAGTTTGAATTTGTTTGTTTTATGTTTTCAACAATGAATGATAAAAGTATGTAAAGAACAAAAATAATTTCAATAAAAAAAAAATGTTAAAAATAAATTTACCGAAAGAAACAATGTAAAGTATACAAAAATGATAATCATATATAATAAAAATGGTGGTGTTACACTTATATTTTAAATCTGCCCAAACCTAAAAAAAATAACAGATTATATAAAATACAAAATTCACTATCAAAAGTAGTACCTTTTGCCAACCCTTTCCATCCCTTGTTGGAGGGCCATAGCTATTTATAGTTTTAGCAATACCATTCCAAGAACACGTTCAAAATCTATTTTATTTAACCCCTTGCTGAATCCTTTCGCCAGATGAACATTCTTCTCCATTAATGAAGTAAGAACTTCTGATTGATTTTTACTTGTTATTTTTAATTTTATATTACTTCACTATTTTATTTTACTTTATTCTTCCTTATTAAGCTCAAGCTCTTTCTTCATAGAGAGTTCACAAAAGAATAATAATAATGATTATTAGGAGACAAGCTAAAGCACGCACGACACACCCATCTCACCACAGGATGTTGAGTTACATTAAATAGTTTTTCATGCTAATGAGCTATCTCGCTTTAGCTCGTTCCACAGCAGTAACCGTTTGTTTGGTGCTTCTTGAAATGCGAATACATTGTTTTTGTTGGCTTGTCCAAGTTGTCCATAACACATAACTATGGCACACAGCATGTCTATAAAGAAAGAATTTTCCTACTTTTTCCTCCAATATATATTTCCGATGTTCCTTTGCCGTTTTGTCCACAAAAGAAATATTTGATGACATCAATCCAGTCGACACGTCGGAACTGCCACAAAGGTCTGTTAAATCTCCGAGAAGGTCTAAACTCTCCGTAAGCGGCGAGTCCATCTCTGAAGGAGTCACGACAACTTCGTGCACAACATGGACATGGTTTCCGTCCACACAAAATCCAAACAGTCCGTTTCGTCGATTGCTTCCAAAGCTATGCAATTTTTCCACAATTTGTGGAATACATCCGAGGTCTTTCGGGACAAAGACGTCTGACAAATATCGCCTAACACTGTCTTTAGATAGTAACATAAGTTCTCCACGTTACTATAATATGTTGTCACTTCTAATATATCGTCTTTATAATGGATTATTTCGTCTGCACACAACGAATGGTACCATTGGGCATAATCTTCAACACGCACTGTACTTTCATCCCTATACGAGTATGAAATTTTTGTTGACTATAATAAACCGTATCAAAAGTTAAGTCTTCGACAATATTGAAAATAAATTCAAACAAGTTTCCCGTTTTAATATTTCTTATTATAATTTTTCCGCCGCTGCTTGTTTTAACGTTGTTGGTTGATACAACCAACTTTACTACAAATTACCGACAATTTTTGAGTATAAAACTCTGGCAGCGCCATTGTTTTACTGATGAAAATCTTGCTACAACGCAATCTTAAATATAAATTCCATCGATAATTTATTCAATAATGCATAAACAACGTCGTAAAAGAACCGGTTAAATGGCTGATGCAATAAAATTCGCCTTTTCATTAGCCAAACCAGTTAAATCCACTTTAAATCCTGTAAATACCGAACCATATTATACAAAGCACATGGAGGTCGGTGGGACTGCAAGACCGCAAGACTGTAATTTGCTTTGCTACTACACGCCAAAATTCAAAATGCTAGGTACTTGCTCTATTTCCTAAAGAAATATTTCTACAACTACACCTACAACACTGTGTAAACCTTATGGGAGTAACTGTCAAAACGTCATCAAATGTAGCATATGTAGCGCGAATCAAGTGCTTTAATAACGGGCTGGCCTTATACGGTATTGTTAAAATCTGGAAAGACCAAAAGTTAATAAATGTACAGTCGCGCGACGACTGCAAAACTAGTACAGAAAAGGCATTTGACATTTCACTGTCCTTGCAATTACTTTGGCGTAAGTGTCTGAAAAGAGCTTTATACACCATCCTTTCAATCGAACTTTGTTTTGCTCTTGCAATAATAGTCTTTTTCTCTTTTAAACTTCTTTATTGTAACAAGTACTTTTTTCTTGTTTCGAGCGAAAAGAAAACACACTCGTTAGTAATCTTGGATTTTATTTCTATCAAAAATATGTCCGCCAATGACGTCTCGTGTTCTCTTCTTCTTTTATAACAATGGCCGGTCCTTCCCGGAAAAGGTTTTTTTATGGAGGAGGCAGTGATACCAGACTACAATAATTTCTTAAGGTTCTAAGGGGAAACATCAGAGGGCGTTCGGGAAGTATTCAAGTTACGACTACAAGCTAGGAATTATTATTACATTAAATTCCTTTATTTCCTGTTCTGTTCGTATTAAAACGTTTACAATGAATGCCTTTATTTTTTTAAGTTAGCTACGGCTACTACATTTTTTTTTTCTTCTTTACGCCAAATCCGCCATCTGCAGGCGTTGCTTCACCAACAAAACTAGTGCAGCACTGCCAGTGATTATTACATGTTACAGCGTGGATGTGGATGATGCTTCGCCTCGTCATCTATACCTGGCGAACAAAAAGGATCCTCGGATGTCAGGCTTTCTTCTCCGAGTTCCAGATAAAAATGTTCTTCGTAAGATGACTCTGACCTCGGAAAGTTTCATGAAGTACTGAATGAAAAAAGAAAACATATATAGCACTCTTGTAACGAAATTGCGGGTGTAGTGACTTGCTGTTGACTTCACTTAAATAAAAATGTAGTTCACCCTGACGATGGGTCTCCCAAGAAGATCCGACGGCTGTAATTTACACCGTCACCGTGTGATGGAATCCGAGCCGGTTCCTCTGTGGCCCCGTACCGACCTTCCCCTACCTATGACCTACCCATATGACGGTTGGGCTACAGGTCCTTCTATCAGTCCGGGCAGAGGCGAGGATGGGTGTCCAAGCATAGAAAGCGTATGGCCTGCTGGTGGTTGCTCGTGCGCTAGCTCGCCGGCTTTGGGGGGGGGGGTGTCTTGCTTCCCACCTTGGACTGCCGTCACGTTGTTTCAGGCCAAATAAACGTAAAGAATAAATATTGAAACTGACAAACGGAATCCGTCCGCTATATCGGCCGATCCGTCAACTACCTACTCCGCGGACCAGACCTCCTACCCCCACTTCGTATCGCGAGTGCAGTGAGAGATGATGTTCTCACTTGCGCATAACCCACCCTACGTCACTATTATACCTGACCGTTCCAATGGTCATGACCTTTGCGCCACCTTTTATACAGGTATGACCCCTGTTCAGGCGCTCCGATTCCGCTACCCTCTTCCTCAAATTACCTCATCTTTCCGGGTCTCCCTTGTGCCACCACCCTTTCCTCACCGAGACATCTCGTCGGACTGTTACCTCTGAGAAAACAAAACTTGAATCACTCGGGACCTTATTCCCTTCCCGCGTTGCCTCTTCTGCGATCCATGTTCCTCCGCCGTCTGGCCACTATCCAAAAACAAAAAAAAAAATCCAAAGCAACTGCCAACCCAGGACCAAATAAAAGAAATCAACACTCCGTTAGATGCACTAAATTCGCCGGTGCCACGGCTCACAATTTATTAATTCTCAGCTCGTGCCTACTTATGAGTACTTAAAGCAAAATCTATACTTCCCAAAATATAAGAAACGTGACCACCTGATTGACAATTATTGTTAGCAAAGTTTTATTGGAAGTAATGAAAAAATATAAATAACTAAAAACAACAAACAGTCTGCAAACTCGATTAATAAATTAAATATAAAGTGTAGCAGACACTACAGTAAACGATTATTTTAACATTCAATTTCAACACCCCCTCTTAATCGTTTAATCCCAAATTTAGACTTAGTTTCTTAAAACGGGTGGCATCTAGACTCTTTGTGAAAATATCAGCCAACTGCTTGCGTAACAGTAATTCGTTAACCACTGATTTCTTCTCGAATGCAGATTTTAAGCTTTCCCACATCTCTTTGGCAGTGTTCTTCTCTCGAACATAGCTAAGGCAACTTGAATGGATAAAATTTACAAGGCGCTCTTTGGCCTTCTTATCCCTTTTCAAATACTCAGCCCTCGCCGCAGTTTCTGTTGGTTGAACGTCGGTTAGAACGTCCAACAAGCCTTGACTGTCCAAATGAATTTTAACTCTGAACTTCCAGTCGTCGTATCCTCTTCCATCGAACTGTGGGATACCGTGAGAAAATTCTTTATGCTCGGCCATTGTGTCCTGGGCTCATAACCTATTGTTAGCAAAGTTTTATTGGAAGTAATGAAAAAATATAAATAACTAAAAACAACAAACAGTCTGCAAACTCGATTAATAAATTAAATATAAAGTGTAGCAGACACTACAGTAAACGATTATTTTAACATTCAATTTCAACAACAATTCATATACAGATAGATATTATCGCTTGTGTATTACGTACCTATCTATTCCCAAAAATCATATCATACCTGAAGGGCCAATACTTCAAATTTCCACCTGCGCGATTGTCTTGGGATCAGCCCTAGGTTACAAACGATCGACTCCAAGCCGCGGTCATATACCGAAAAGAAAAAAAAAAGTGACATGGAAGAATAAGAGCGAGTGCTAAAACTCGCAAAAAAAAAATTGCGGTTGACATAGGTAACCAACGGGGGCACGGGGCTCCCGGAAACCACCAAATGAAAAAAAAATAAATTCCCCACGGTGCAATTGGTGATTCCGCCCACAACAAAGAACCCACGAAAGGAAAACAAAAAATCAACCAATATATATTATATATTATTTCTGGGTACTCACCAACGTCCAACCCATGATAAACATTATGAAATTTTTCCTGCTCCTGGAACGAGGTGCACCGCGTCTCCTGGATCCTCCCTGTAACTGGCATTAGCCACCAAATATACAAACATATATATATATATAGTATCCTTCGTTCACCTTTCTTTTATACTTTTATTTAAATAAATTTTTTTTTTTTTTTATATTTTTTTTATTTGCAATACAACTTTTTCTAGAAATTTTTGCACGGGTGGTTAATTTTGCCGAAATAGAGGTACCACAAAAAATTACACCAGACCAGAAAGAAACATTCGCGAGCTACCCCACTAACTCCTACCCTACAGCTGATATAACATTGCACATCAAAGTCAAAATAAAAAGAAAAGTCTCGGCAGCACAGCGCTCCGACTATTGTTTGACGAATTCCACTGGCCGCACGGTCACGCGCCTGATCCGGGTGATTATGAGCGCCGGGACGACGGGATCCCTCTGGGCGAAACTGCCCCACGTAGATTTAATTTCCTCGATAGCGATCGGGAAATTTGGGAAACCAACACTCTGGAGTAAGGAGGTCGCTACCCTCGCTCGGGCCGTTTTGGGGTCACTTTACTTTTTTTTCTTTTGCGGCGACAGGTCGTTAGGCTGCCCGCTTCCACTTTTTCTTTCTTTTTTTTTTTATTTGGTTTGGTTTGTTTTTGGATCGTTCAGTTTTTTTTCTTTCATTCGCGGCGTCAGGTCGTTAGACTGCCCGCAATTAAATAAAAAAAAAAGCACAAAAGGGTAAGGTCACTCAAGGGAGCCGAACTGTGCGGAATCCCCGCATCATTATGCGCTTCAGTATTTATTTCTTTTTTTTTTTCTTTGTACTTTCTAACTGTAGGGAATAAAAATTTTTACCAGGTAACAATTTATCAAATTTCAATTTTGCTGGCAAACACGACATTCTAATAAAGCTTATGGGGCTTCCTGAGTCTATGAGGCAGTCCAGGGAAAAAAGATCGTTGTAGTCACTCTCATAACCACAAAAATATAAATTTCTTACATAATCATTTTCAATCTCGTCCACAGCATGAACAGCAGACTTCCTATCCGGGCACGCCGCAACCACATGGCCCTTCACTCCGCAGGCGTAGCAGGCTCCATACTCCCGTTTTGGTTTTCTGCAATCGGCGGCGAAATGTCCCGCCGAATTGCAGTTATAGCACCTCATGACTGGTTGTCTGTTGTTCGCCGCTCCAAATGAAGTCGACGGCTTGTTTTGGCTTGGCGACATTCTGGCAACCGTAGTAGTTTGTGCCTGTCTCTGCGTCATTTTGCTAAACGCTTTTAACAGGCCTGCCTTTGTGGTGAAACTTTGGAAATGGGCATACAACCTCATGGTGTCATCGGTGAATCCCTCTACAACGTACTCCACCAACTCTTCCTCGTCCATATCTAATCCGGCCGCCAATCTAACTTTGTCGTTGAAGTATTCAATGAACGTTTCTGTTGCTCTCCAGGTTCGTCTTTCAAATCGTTTCCTAATTGCCATCCGGTTTTCCTTGCTGCCAAACATCTCTTTCAGTTGAACACAGAGGTCACCAACACTATCCCGTAGAAAATTTGGCTTTGAATGTAGCCACTCTTGCACTTTCCCTTTCAATTTTGCAACGAAAAGTGTATGTAACATCGGCTCGTCTATTTCATATACCTGCTGTACATTTTCGAGCTGCAGCAGCCACACATCTACACTTACACTCCCGTCGAAGTCTGGTAGCATTTCTTTCCACAGTGCCAGTTTCTGTCTGGTCTCAAACTCTCGTACCGTTCTTTTCATTCCTGTTGCTTCTGACGTTTTTTCTCCCTCTCCCGTCTCGCTATCATTTTTACCGATCGTTTTTGTGTTCAGTTCGGCTGCTCTCCGTAGCAATTCATTTTCTTTCATCAAAATATCTCGTTCCCGTCTGAGGAGTTCTATTTCTTTTTCGTAAAGCGTAGTTTCTTTTGACTTACGCTGCTGTTTCGGTGCACACTTTCCATCAACATCAACGTTCGTTTGTCGGCTTCGTTCGTCAACTGGATTGTCATCGCCGCTCTCGTAGTCGTCGCCAGTGGTGTTGCAGCCCTCTTCATCCTCGGCAAGGTTATTTTGTGGCACTTCACCCCGATCTATTGCCGGTATACTGTTGATGCGAGCAGCAAGGGCTGCTTTAGTGCCGTTAGTTGACAGCCCGAGTCGTCGCGACCACTCCCGTAACTGTACGGCTGAGAACTCTGTTGCGTCAACGAGACCGTCCATGTCTATACGCACCGAAACAAGAGAGAAAAGAACAAACGAGAAAAAAAAAACTCGCAGCCGGAGCGAAGAGGAGAAGAAAAAAACACACACTCAATTTCTTCACGAACGAGTTTCTGTTGGGTTTTTCTTTTTTGGGGTACACACAACGAGTATGTATATGTGTAGTTATTACCCGTAAAAGAACAAACGACCTGCTTCGGCGAATGTCATGTATCGACTGACTCGACCTTTTATTCACACATATATGACTTAAAGCTAGGGAACTTATTTACGTATGTGTACGGTACATGTTATTGACAAATATATATATAGTTTAATATATAACGATTACAATGTGTGTTGATGACAATATTAAACCTATGTATTAACCTACTGAGAGTGATCACGCGATGATACAAAGCTTAGGTATACCTATTGCCTGCTTAACGTATGTAACTACTACAGATAATATGTGTAAGATTACTACATAACGAACATTTCTTTGTACTTTCTAACGAACACTTCTTTGTACTTTCTCACGAACACCACCGGAATCAGAAAAAAAAAATAGACTTCACTCCTTGAGGAGCCAACTGCTCCGTGACCCGAACCAACGCTAACTGCCTCACTTAACGCAGAGTTTCCTACTCGTAACCTCTGCTCCACTCCATATCACGCCATTTCACCGCAAGACACACGAACAAAGAACATCCCGTCGTCGCCTGCGTAAAATCCCGTATCCCTAGCTCAAAAAATATTTTTACAGTTGAGAGTGCCACCGCGCCACTTTTGTCATATGCACAAAAAGAAATAACCCCCTAGCAAACCACACAAGTCTTTTGGCCCACACACCACGTGTCCCCTCCTCTACGACCGAATGGAAAATTCCATATGCCTGCCATCATCGTGATCGCATCTGCCGGTGCATGCATTTGCGTCGCAATACCCATGTG